>OZ025289.1:166292790-167604547 GCA_964019185.1 Maratus speculifer | reverse complement strand
AAATATTTATTATTAGTCATATTTTTATACCTGAAGTCTTTAAGGTATTATAAAGTTTTAAAATATGTAAATGAAAAACATTGAAAGAGATAAATACAGAATATAATATTAATTAAACTACAGTGAATTTTTTTTCATTTCCCTATAATGCACATTTTCCATTAATTTGTTTTTCAAAATAAATCGGTGGCACTGATCTGTAACTTTATTTTCTTATACTGCTTCCCAATAATTGAACTTGTTTGTCATTCTGAGTTTCAGTGTTATCATTATAGTAAAATATTTAAGCTTGGTAGAGTATTTCGATTAAAGGAAATGGATCCATTAATTCTAGACTGTAGCATAATTGCATGATATTGTGTTATTTAGAAAATAATGAAAGATTTTATCATGTAACATTATATCAGAATTCTGCACGTAAACACTATCAGTTATTTTAGAAAGGATATTTCTTATAGACAATGTCTAACAGTTTATAATGAAATTAAACGATTCTATTTACAATTATATATCTATCAATTATAAATTACAAACATGAGTTATTCATAAATTCATTATTCAAACATAAATTAGAAAGATGTCTACATTGATATTTACAAAATATATTTTTAGAAAGGAAATAATTATTTCATATTTATTTTTGTTTTACAATTTTGAGTTACACTGAATGGAAAACATATCAATGTGGACCCCCCCCCCCTGACCAAGAAAAAAATATATTATTAATGCTGAATTGATGATTAAGAAATTAATGATAAATATATTAAGATACCAAGATGCAATATATTCAGATATTAAAGATTGAGATTAATTACTGATTAAGATATTCTGCACGAAAACACTGTCAGTTGTCTTAGAAAACATATTCCTTATAGACAATGCCTAGTAGTTTATAATGAAAAAAAATTCTTTTTACTGAAGAAATTAAATTATTTTTATTTAAAAATGCTTCAAGTATAAATTACAAACATAAATTATTCATAAATTCATTATTCAAACATAAATTAGAGAGATGTTTACATTGAGATTTACAAAATATATTTTTAAGGCGGAAATAATTATTTCATATTTATTTTTTATTTTACAAATTTGAGTTACACTCAATGAGACACATATCATTGTGCAGTCCCCCCCCCCCTTAAATATATATATATAGTAATGCTCAATTAATAATTAAGATTAACACATAATGATTAAAAGTACACACATCAATGTTGAGCTCTCTCCCCACTATACATATGTATATATATTAAAAATGCTGAATTAATGATAAAGACATTAAGGTATAATATATTAAGCTATTAATGATTAAGATTTATTAATGATTAAGATATTCTACACGAAAGCTCTATCAATTGTTTTAGGAAGCATATTACTAATAGACAATGCCTAAGAGTTCATAATTAAATGAAATATTTCTATTTACTCAAAAAAATTATATATGTATTTTAATATTTCAGTTATAATTTACAAACATAAAATATTTATAAATTCGTTATTCAAACATAAATTAGAGAAATGTTCATATTAAGATTTATAAAATATATATTTTAGGGGGGGGGGGAAATAATTATTTCATATTTGCTTTTTGTTTTGAAATTTCGAGTTGCATTGAATGGTACACAGATCAATGTGGAGTTCCAGTAAAAACAGACATTATTAATGCTGAATTAATGATTAAGAAAGCATAAAATTTAGAAAATAATATCTTTAATTTATTTACGTCAGTGAATAAAACCTTACAAATCCTCCGTCATTTACTTTATTAACATTGATATCTATATATGTTATTGCTATTTTGCTCTATAGTAATGATGTTCATGTACTTCAGAAACAAGATTTATATACTTTTTTGTAATTCAATGAAAGGGTTCGTTATATATAATACTACAACAAAGCAATGTAAACTTCAATTCCGCCGCTTACCTAGAAAAGAATAAAAGCCAGAGAGACAATAGACTTTCGACACTATTAATAACAAAATACTAACTAAACTTGCTACTTTAGATAGTGGGATACTACTGAGCATTCTACAATTATGTAATGACATAAGAAACGCTGAGCTTAATCCATTTATACAAAGAAACTATTGTCTACTCAGATTGATTATATGCTGACTAGGATTGTTGCTAATGGGTTCTTCCTCTTAATATTATTGTCGACAATATTTTGCTGTTAAGTATCTGGGAATCATAACCACAACTTACATATAATAAATGGGCAAAAAGTCCGTAGAAACTTCAAACAATCATAAAACCTGGAAAAATAATCGAAATAAAAGGTGGTTTGCAGGGTTAGCATCTACAGATTACGGGAGTTTTTTAAGAAGACATACAAAAATCTTCAAACTTTCTAAAAAAATTATTGCATTAAAATGTCCGCAATTTTTGTGCTTAAAATTACATTTAAATCGTGCTTCTATCATAATTGGAAAAGGATTTTTTTTTTCTAGAGGGGTTGGAGTTGATTTGTTTTTAAAATCTAGCTTTCAAGTAGTGATTGTCACTTAAGAAAAATCTTTTGAAAATGCATTTAAAATCATGAGGGGTTTTCCCTCCAATTTCAATTATTTAAATTGCTATAAGTCAACTGTTAAATATAAATTGTTTAAACTTTTGTAACATGTTTTTTTCAATTGTTTTACTTTAATTTTGATTTAGTAAATTTAAAAAAAAATTCTTCTGAAAATGTGATTTTTTTTTTTAATTTTATTTGAGTTAATCTTTTAAAAACGTTGAATCAAAATTAAATATTATATGTATCTATTTATTTAAATAAGAAAAAATTGAAATTCCATAAGTAATATTTTGAGTTACGACGAGTATCATGCTTTAAAAAACCCCAGTTTTTAATAAATTTAAATTAAAATATATGTATATCAGATGTTTAATCATATAATTTTGTTCGCAAGTAATACGGTTAATCACCACAAAAATTTAAAAAAATTAACTCAATAAATCAAAATTACCTTATAATGTCTCCCGGATCACCTTAAGACTGTAAATAATAATAATAATAATTCAAAAAACAGATAATAAGAATTCCTGAGATTCCTATGTCAAAGAAAACATAATATCAGATAATTCATTACTGCTTTATATGTTCCAGATGACCACAGGGTATAACACAATGCAACCAAAATAGGCTGTATTTTTGCAAGAACACGTCCACAATTCTAGCCATGACAGATTGCTCTAGATCTGGATATACACACGATACCTCTTAGCTTTTCGCATATTTCATTTCCGCTAGATTAGGTGGACCGGATCGATGCACCTGGGATTTCAAATATCAGCATAACCAGAAGTCAGCCAGTGTCAAATCTGGAAATCAGATAGACTAAGGGATCGTGTAACTACAGCAAAAGATTTTGTTTTTACTGAATGTCTGTATCAGACATTCGTTGACCAATATGACTAAATGCTCCCCTTTACGTAACACGATGATAGAAAACGCATGTCTTTCATGCAAATATGGCACGATCTTCTTTCACAGTAGCATTAGATAACGATTAGCATTCATTGTGGCCATTTTCCCTCCATTTATTGGCATTTAGATCATATAAGGTACTAATAAACGATTTAGAGATATTCTGTTCTTTATTTCTGTACCCTTTCTTTACAATGGGTACATCAGCGCCAACTATTTGCTGTTTTAGAGTTATTTTTTTACTGTCATTTTTATCGTCATTACTGTAATTTTAGTCGTCATTTATAAATGCTAAACCTGCAAACCGTTTTTTATTTCGGGTATTTTTACGGTTTTTATGAATTTTTAAATTTTTACGGATTTTTTGTCCACCCGGTATAACATTTCTTGACAAAAAATAAATAAATTAAAATAGTTTTCACGAAATTTTGTTAATTTGTTAAGTAAACTGGAGTATCACATGGACTTCATTTACAAATATTAATCAAGGAAAACAAAACAACATAATGTTTCATTATCACTAGTAAATAATATAGATATTTGGATAAAATTTATTCTGCATATTAATTGATATTTTTTTCCTATTGCTATAATACACAGCTATTAATGTATATTCATTTGTACTCAGGAAGCTGAAGATTGTAGTAACCCGCAGTGTGGAGGAGATAGGGGCTCGCAGTGTGGTTCATTTTCTGCAATTAAAAGTTTTCGATGACCGATAATTCCACAAGGAAATATTGCCTGTTTATAGGCGTGATATCCCCTTATAGACACTGTTGAAAAATGAAAAAATAACGGGTCATAGGTACCTCACAGACTATCCAAGTTGTGAACGACTATCACTTATGTACGATGCTGCCGCAATGAAAAAAATTCAAGACTTGATGCAACTGGACTTAAATCAACGAGTAACATTCAAATGATCATGACTCAACATGCTGGGATCCCAGATTACTGATTTTTTTTTCTAAAGTAAATTCGGCGCAACCTGTCAAAGAAATGTTGAATCTTTTGGTGCAAAACGGTAATCGGGGGCAGGATTTTTTTGAACGTCCCGTAACTACGGATAAATCTTGGATTTATCAATATGATCCAGAAACCAGAGAGATGAGCCAGGAGCGGGTATCACAATGACTCACCTCCCCCAAAGAAGACAGTTATGGTTATACTGTCTTTTTTTTTTTAATGCCGTGGAGTTACCGTAACAGACTATCTAGAGTAGGGTACGACAATCACTAGTGCCTATTACGGCACACTGCTGAAAAAATGTGGGATGTTATGATCAAAAAACGGCGCGGTATGATTAAAAAAAGCGCGCGTCTTATTGTCGATAATACACCTTCTCATTCATCTCGAATTGCGGTTACGGAATCTAAGGAATGTGGCTTCGAAATTTTGCTAGATTCGCTCTAATCACACTATCTCGTTTCAAGTTTTTTTTTCTTATTTCTAAAACTGAGAAATCATTGCGAGATCGTCAATTTGGCATTACAAATGCTGTCTTCCAAAATCTTGAAAAATGAATTTCAACATAATCTGCAGAGTACTTCAAAGACAGCTTTCAAAAAAGTAAAAATTTCTGGGAGAAACACATAACACTGAATGGTGACTATACACAAAAATTCTATAGACATTTTTAAATTAATTTTCTATCACAGTTATTGCAGAATGATAAATTAAAACTTTACGCTATGACAAGAATATCGAAATATGTAGATGTTATTGTTCTGAAAATAAAATGAACATGTATTAAAAAGAGAAAAAAATAAAACTATTACTCAAAAGAACATATTTTATTTAAAAAGTAGACTTCTATAACATTTGCCATTCTGATTTTGGAGATGCAATACAGTCGAAAAGAAATGTAAAACCGAATAAATCGGTTTCAAAAAAATACATACATTGCGTTTGTTATTTAATTCCTGTTTATCGTGCTGACTGAAAAGTAATACATTTTGCTTTTTAGCAAAATGTATTATTTTTCACTGGGTGTAAATAAATAACAAAGCATCGAAATGTAGTTTTGGTAATTCGAAACTAAATAAACTAATTCTTATTCAAATGATTTAAGAATAATATCTAATTTAATAGTATTTCTTTAAGTTAAAATTTGAATCAAAAAAAGTATATATGTAAATGCGACAAAAAAATTACATTTAAACAAATGTTTATTCAGAAGAAGAAATTGTTTCTTTAACAACTTTACGGACTTGGAATCGGAAAATTTATTTTTCTGATTACATAAAAATATATTTTAAAAATATTCATTTTAATCTAAACAAATGTTGAAATAGGAACTAATATTCAAAACAATCACAATAGAAATTACTTTTTTTATTTTAGTAATAAATGTTATTCAATGAAACCAATTTTAAAACTCATACATACATCCGTAATAAGTAAATTTGATTCAAAAATAAATTTGAGTTTTATTCTAGTCACTATTAATATAGTAACTAGTCCTTGGGGGCCACCGTAATACTTACCCATCATGGATATGCATAATATAACATATGAAAATAAAACGTGCGAAAACTATTTAAAAATGCATCTCGATTCTAAAATAAAATTTAAACGTATATTCAAATATTTTTAATGTATAGCAGTGGTCTATTACGAATTACGTGGTCCAATTTCGACAAAAAGTATTCGTAACCAAACTATTCGTAAATTATGCAAATTGAAATATACATATATATATTTATATATTAACGAAATAACGGATAAAATAGTAAAAAAAATTAATAATACTACAAAAAAAAGATCGAGTTAAAAACCATTTGATGACGTAACAAACACATGTAACGTGTTTAATGTCAAGTGACTATGACATTTTTTTCGATTAGCAATAATTGGCATTTCATTTTAGAGTTTGGCGATAGTTTTTTGATCGACCGGATAATCAAGTAATATCGAATTTTGTAAAAGAAGCGTCCGTATAACTCCAAAATTACAATTATATTAACCAACAGTTTACTGCGTTGGGTTAATCTTCTTCTTTCTAGTTAAAATATATCATTAAATTGAAATTTGAATTAAAATCCGAGTTACGAAAAATCGAAGAATGTGGAAAATATGTTTACAAATATCTCGGCAATTAATAATCCGATCGACTTCATTCTTTAACAAAATTTATATTTTTTTATTGTCTTTTACATTCATTCCTTAAAATAAATTTTAGAATTAATTTATAATGTGAAAATTTTTATATACCTTTCATCAAAACTAATATTTCGAAAATCCTAAAAAAATAGTTCCGGATAATCAAGGTTACTGATTCTAAACAAGCTTTTACTAATCTTACATACTAAATACATAACAAATTTCAAGTCTCTGTCTCAGTTTGTTTGAGAAATAGAGCATTTACAGGCACCCACACAGACAGACAGACATGGTGACAGACGGACGGCAATTTTTTTTTTCAAAAATATGTTTTTCGGAACGCCTAATTTCTGAAACATGTCAATCCGCCAAAATCTGTTTCATTTCCAAAATTATTGCAATACTTACCCTATACTATGTATGATGGATAAGTAATTAATATAAGGGGCCGTTGAAATATTACATAAGCACCTAGTGGGAAGGGGGTAAATGATGCTTATGTAAGACATTTTACAAAAATCTGTATTTGTTAAAAAAATATATATGTATTAAAAATTTCAAATTGAAGAAAAGAAATGGCAAAAGAATATTAAACTTGAAGTACTAAAGTCAACTGTTTTGACCACATAAGGAAATCACAGACAATCTCTATTATCTAGAAGTGACTGTTCATGCTTGATGAATTTCATTATCCCAGAGAACGTATTAGTAGGAATCAGTACGAAGACAAAGTTTAAATGTGGATCAACCATTATTGTTTAAGACAATAGCAGACATAGCTATTATTGGAAACGCTGCAGATGCAAAAAGAAAAAGAGAGTTAATGCGAAGTGCCAAAACTCTCGATGAATTGACTGCAGAAGTGAAAAAGGTTGATTTTTCAATAAGCAGATGTGGAACATATCTTCGTTTGCTTCCAAAAAATTCCACAACCATCGAGGATCAAAAACATGACCGATCTTATCACCGATCTTACATTGATACCAAGTTTGCAGTAACATTCACCCGCTCTTTAGAAACTTTAGCTTCAATTCAAGGACCCATTCATTTTTTTTTCTTTCACAGGATTACAAAGCACGTGTACCTTTGGGAGTTACAGCAGCCAATAAACATGCTCTGATACTGAGCGCATATGAAGTATCGTGTAGCTTTACTTGACTACGACTAGTCATCACTGAATGCCAGAAACATACCACATCTGTTTATGCTGGCATTTTGATTTCTCCCAAAATGATTGCTCCCAAAATCACAGGTGAAAGTAAAGCGATTGATTATTCTAGTCCGACGTTTGTAGCTGAAAGAAGCGGCAAACACAGCTCTTTCACAGCAAATACCCCAGAAACCCTCAGGATTTTGAAACTCTGTTAACACTCAAAGACTTTTAAAAATTAGTGAAAACTGAAGACGGTTTCATCGAAACTGTAATCATAGTTAGGGTTGATAGAAGTTCAGACAAGAATCCCGGCTACCATAAAGTTATATCGTTTGCTATTAACAATTTCAAAAAGCATGATTTAGATAGAATTTTCATAGCGTGCAGTGCTCTTGGAAGAAGTGCATTTAATCAAGTAGAAAAGTGAATGGCATCACTCAATCGAGAATTATCGGGTTGTCACCCCCTTATGACTATTATGGTTCCCATCTCGATGAAAACGGTCGCGCTATTGATGAAGAAATGGAGCAAAATAACTTTGCATATGCTGGTAAAACGCAGAAATCTGGAACTCATAAAACATTGACAGTTATCCTATTACTGCCACATATGCTGATTCAGGTGAACCATACTCTTTTAGTTATGGCTTGGAAGTTATTCGAAGCAGATGCAAGAAAGTCAATACTTGCTGCAAATTGTAAAATGCGAAGTAAAGAGTTGTTGCTCTCCAACACGTCTTGTTTTCACGTATTTAAAGTTGTTTCGTATATTAAAAGGACAATTCATTCTTCTTCCAATTAAAATGTTACAATCGTTAAATGACATCATTACAAGTGAATTTGTAAAGGTTTATGACCATAAATTGCTTAGAGTAGGTTTTTGAAAAATTAGTTAAATAATTTTATGCTAAACTGTATTTAGTTCACTAAAAAATGTTTGTAAAAGATAGATAGAGTGATATGCCGTTCCGCGCAAAGAACTGGATACACGATTATTTATGGATTATAATTTCTAGAAATGTGATTTTACTAGTTTTAAGTAAGTTTTAGTTTGAAATAATTTTTATTTAAACCATAGTGTGTAATAAAGGTACTATGTTAATTAAAGGGCTGAACAAGAGGTTTCAAGTATGTTTCCATCTATAAGCATAAATTACTAAAAGAGAATTTTCAATCTGTTATGAATTTCCTTGCTAAACTAAATTTTCCCAGTTTGTACATCAACCTATAAATCAGGACTGTTTAACAAAATTGGGATAGATATTTCGCTATGGAATGTAACTGCCGAAATAAAACTTTAAGTGTTTTATTTGTTTTCGAAAGTGTTTTCTTAGTTGTCCTATTTATCTTATTTTTCTATATAACGAAGTTCTGTTAAAGATTTCAGGAAATGTTTATTAATATATGCTTTACGCATGATTTTTGTCTCTGATTTATGTTAATTCATTATATTGTGTAATATTATGTTATGTTTATGTATTTAGAAGTTCAAATGTAATAGGAAATACACCATTCAAGAAAAGAAACAATATTAAGTTTTTCAGTAATACAATATGAAATCAAAATAATATAATTTTGGAAATGTTACTCAAGTAAAAATATTGAGATATGTATATAATAAAAAAAATAACTTCATACTATGCTTTCAAAAACACGATAAAAAAATAAAAGAATAATAACAACAATGTAATACAAATGACACCACAAGTAAATAATATCAGCACATCCAATGGTCCTATCGACCGGTCAGACACCGGTTAAGATAATGTTCACTAAGAATTCAAAATCTATTTTTCATTAAACTCATTAAAATGTCCACAAGGATTTTTGAATTCAACTATCTTTTCTTTTATTTACCCATCATACGTGGAATACAGTAAGTCTTTCAATCGCTTTGTAATCGATTTTTTTCTTTTTTTTTACGGATTTTTACGTTTCATATACTGGAGATTCAGAAAACATATTTTTAGAAAAAATATTGCCTGCCCATCTGTCTGTCTATCTGTCTGTTTATCTGTGTGTCTGTTTGTCGGTGTGTCTGTAAACGCTCTACCTCCCGGAAAAATTGAGATAGAGGCTTGAAATTTGGTATGTACTAGGTATGTAATAATGGAAAGAAACCTATTTAGTATCAGAAACCTCGATTATACGGAACTATATTTTTTTTACACTCAAAATATTCGTTGTTATGAAATGTATAATTTTTTTTCAATTTCTTTTTGCTTTAAGGCATGAATGTAAAAGACGATAAAAAAATACAAATTTAGAATAAAAAACAAAGCCTATCGGATAATTAGCTGCCGAAATATTTGTAACCCTATTTTCCAACTCTTCGTTTTTCAAGACCCTGTATTGCATTAAAATTTCAATTCATGGATATATTTTAATTGGATATGAGACCCTTCCTCCGACGAAGTAAACTGTTAGTTAATATGATTATTATTTTTGGAGTTATTATGTTTCATTTACGCAGTTAGGTACTACTTGAAAAGCTTGGCGTTATTTTATAATTAGTCGAAATTAGTTCATCAGGAATTCATAAATAGAGCATTACAATTTAAATCGATATTTAAATTTTATTTTGGAGTAGCAATGCATTTTATAAATAGTTTACCCATGTTTTATTTTTATATTTTATATTGTGCAAATCCGTGATGGGAAAGCACTATAATGCTCCCCCCTTCCAATGACTAGTTTTTCATTAAACTCATTAAAATTCCCAGAAGGATTTTTGAATTCTACTATATCTTCTTTTTTAATTTTTTAAGCATTAAAAATAAATAACATTAAATTATCTGTTACGTCGCTTATAGGGTTTCTCAATCTATAAAAAATTATTTAAAGCCAATTTCTGCAGCTAGACTTCCAATATTTTTTTACACATATCTCTCTAATATGTTTGGACTATTTAAGATACATTTTACAATAACTGTTGAAAATCTGTAATTAAAACATTGTTCTGTAATATGAGCTCAGGCATTTGAAAGAAGAAGAAGTAGATATTTACGTATGTTATTGTTATAATTATGTACTTGCTACAATTTTAGCTGTAGATGAGGTATGATACACTTTTTTGAAAGCTTTTTTAAACCAGATTTTTTGTGTTTTTTGTGTTTTTTTTTCAGAGTGACATTTTATTTATTTATTAAAAATATAGTGACTTTAAAAAATATGTCCCTGTTAATTTAAATGACTACTTTTGTATCTAATTTCCCCACCACTGTGCAGGATTAATGCACTTGGCAGGGAGATTTGATATATTACTATTTAAATTAAGAAAAGAAATACAGTGAATTGAATTTGTGTCATAAAATTATTTATGACACATCTTGAAATATTTTAGTAAAATTTAAAGAGAAATAACAATGAAAAAACTTTGTTTATTAATTATTTAGTACAAAGTTTTTAAGAAATCCTATTAACATACTTTTTAGAAAATGAATAATGAAAAATAACCATAAGGCCACGACAATCCTGGAATTAGAAGTAATTAGATTATATAAATCAGTGTCATCATTATCAGAACTATGCGATAAAAACTTTATTTCTTCACTGATTACTGCTTGAAAATTTAAATTTTTGATTTAACAATTTTATAGACTTTTTTTGACAGGCATATAAGGGTTAACATTTTCAGGAATTATGTAAATTTGGTATAGCGCCTTGTATGTTCATCTAAAAATTTTTAGGTGTCGTATCAATAGATAACTGATGCATATTTCATCCACAGGTCTCATATAGAGGATCACAAGATATTGTTGCAAAATGGCAATCTACTTTGTATTAAAAGTAAAAAGCTACAAGTAAAAAGCTACATAAGTAAAAAGCTACATAAGTAAAAAGCTACCTATTGCAGCCGTCCGGAGGAAAGCACTTCCAGAAAGTTTTGGTACATTTTCACCGATCATGACACCCAGACCCCAAAACCACCCTCGGAAATCATTTCATATATCATGCCAAACCAATCGGCAAAGACAGATTTTGTTTGTAACGGCCCTTGCTAGGACATCTTTCTCACGAGACCGGATAGACGGAGATTACATCATTAATTCCGTCCTAAAATCCGCCTAAAGAAGCAAAAGCTTCTGGACCCCTAATAAAGTTGGCCGTGTTCGAATCCATCACCCGCCCTTAACCATCTTTTATCGCAGACCATTTTGGCCACTGGTGGGTCTGATCACACCTGCTAATTCTGCAAATAATGGCATATTAATCAGGTACTGATCGAATGGGAATGATATCTTTTATTAAATATTATCTATAAATTAATTTTTAGAAAAATATACTTTTTCATTTTCATACAATAATTAAAATTCTTACTCATAAAATATTATTAAAATCGTACTTCTAAATAGCTACCCATAAATAAACGTTGAAAAACTATAAACACTGCATTATTTCTATTTTTTTCGACTTTTTAACTAATATTTAAAATTCTTAAGAATTCACGGGCCACAAGCGGGACTAGTGGAAATGGAAAATATTCAAGTGCACGTTGGGTACGGATACAGAAAGAATTAAACACCGATTTACATGTTAAAACTATTATATAAATATTTATTTTAATCTTTATAAGGTCGGCTATGATTTCTATTCCAATTATTTATTCATATGTGATTAAATTTAAATTTCACGAACTCAAAAACTATCTGGGAAACTTAGAAAAAAAGAAAGTATCGGGACAATATACATTAGCTCTTATTAGATTTATAGCTTCAGGATCAAATTTAAATTCATTCAAAATAGATTTAAAGAAAATCCTCTTAAACAAGATTCTTAGAAAATATGCACTAAGAATTTAAATTTTACTTTTCTTTGAATTCATTAAAATACCCAGAAGGATTTTTGAATTCTACTATTTCTTCTTTTTAAGTTTTGAGCATTAGCGATAAATGATATAAAATCATTTATTACGTCACATAGAGTTTCTCAAACTAAAAATGTGAATGAATATCGAATTCGACAGTTAGGCTTTTCTTAATTTTCTTTTACATACCTCTATCTAATATGTTAAGACTGTTTAAAATATATGTTTGAGTAACTCTTTAAAACTTACTTAAAACATTTTTCTGTTATATGAGTGCCGGCATTTGAAACAAGAAGAATTACATATTTACATGTAACATAGTACATAGTTTGTAATTATGTACTTGTTATGACTTTAGTTTTAGACAATAATTTTAAAAAAGTTAAAATTATAAGCAAGATAAAATAATACCATAAAAGTTTTAAATGTTAATGTATATTGTAAATCATGATCTTAATTTTTTTTACTTGTAAATAAAACTTCAATCTAAAGTGAAATTACCATTTATGAAAACCATTACCTATATCTTAACTGTTATAATTCATGTGTGAGTTAATGATTTTCAAGTTAAGAATGGTGTCAGATATTGCAGTTCTTGACTATATTTGTGAAAATAATAATTTTTAGTTATAAAAAGTATAATTTTTTTAAATGTTACCAAGAACAATTTTTAATGCATTTCTTCTATACTTTAAAATATCAGAAAAAAGTATAAAGTAGATTTTAAAATTTGTAATAGTGATTTGTAAAAAAGAAGAATCTTTGAAATCTGAGTTAATGGTGGGTTTCCCTGTACATCTTAAATCTGCTATTTATCTGAAGTTACACAGAAATAAACATGGCATATGATATTTAAATTTTCTTCTCACATGTTTTCAATTAGTTGATTACATTTATTAGTCTTATATTTGTTACAAACTTACGTAGTAATGCGTAAGTGAAAAACCTCTTTTTTAATTATTTTTAATTTTCGAAATAATAATTGATTTAGTGGAACGTCATATAAAGATTAAAAAGATTTTGCTGAGCTTTTATAAAATTTGCACCTATAAATTTATTGTATTACGAAAACTCTTTTTTTACCGCTTCCCTAATTTACCCGTACGTCATATAAACTGTGTGTTTTTGCCAATCATAATTTGCTCATATCATATACAGCCATCCATATTCCAAACGTAATTTATAATTTTCACCAGTAATTTTTTATTAAAAATTTTGCATTATTTAATCCGAGCATTCTTCTAATTTAATTAGGCAAAATTTTCTGTTTTGAAAAACCGGTTTTAAAAGATTAAAAATTCTGTAAAAATGAAAAAAAAAGCATTATTTAAAAGTTTTTTTTTTTTTTTTGAAAAATATTTGTCAGTTAACCCTCGATTAGTCGCGACTTTTTTCACAACGTCATTTGTCGCACTCGGACTTTTCGCCGCTGTCCCCCCCCCCCTACCAAATACGTAAAATAAGAAATATTTTTCACCTAATATACGAAAATAACATTTAAATAAAGATATAAATTTGCAGTTTTCTTAAATTATGCATTTTATTCATGGGACTTAAAGTAATTGGAAAAAGTAAAAATAAACTGACATTAGTGATTGTTATGTAGACTTTTTCGCTAATTACAACTTTGTTTCTAAAAATGTACCTGAAAGAAAAACATAGGGTCCTGTTACTTCACGAAGATGGTCGAGAAACTTTCAAAATCAGCTACATGGAAGATCTCCGTTGTATTTTAATGTGATACAAGTTAGGAGAAGATGAGTTATTCGGGCGGCAAAAAAACCGACACGCGACTACTGACGGGTTAAGTGTTTAAATTCTTTGTTGCAGAGACCGAAAAAAATATTCGCAAAGAAAGTTGTGGTCTATCGAAAATAATCCTTAAATGATTAGGATAAAATGATATATAAACACATATTCACCTTTATTGCTCAAAAAATATATCTTATTTATTAAAATTTGTAATTTATAAAAGTAATCTGTTAAGATTAACAATTTCAAGGAAAACATTTTCTGTAATTGATCATATCTGCTTTATTAATTTCTTGATTTTACGAGCAATTTTAAAAGTTCTTCACAGTTTTAAAGCCAGAACTTTCTTCTATTGATGTGGACATATTATTCGTAGGTTCTTCTTCATATTTATTTCCACTATCATCAGAAGCCAAAGTAAACCTTCGTCATTGATTTTATCATATTTTTAACAATAAATAAATTTTTATCAAATTTAGTGCAAGTATTAAAATAATTCCCTTCCAGATTGCAATGCATATCGAATACGCTTCAATTTTGTTTTTCTAAGCCAGCCAGAAGGCGAAATATTCAAGCTTGCCTTTCATTTTCTTCGTAATTCCTTTTGTTATTTATTCACTTTATTGCACTGCAGATTTTTTTTAACCTGAGCACTTATTATAAAACATAATTTGCTAGCTCGAATTTCAGATTTTTGTGTTTTCTCTTTTGCTAAATGTAATTTACGATTATCAGTAAATCTTTTGTCTTATAAATCATAAGGAATTTAACTAATTCATTTGTTAAGAAATAAAGTAAAGGTCAAAGTTTGTTTCACACTTTGTACATAAATATTCCTACTTTTACTAATTCAGAATTTATTGAATATTGTGGAATATCACGATGTTAAAAAGAAAGGCTCCCCGTAAAATATGTTTGAAATGACAGCAGCAACAAGCTAACTTCTTTAGCGACTTCTAGGTGCTTATTTTACTTCTAGTAGCCAGAACATGTCAGCTAAGAAGAAAAGCAATTACACCAAAAGTTAGGAATATGCAAAAGACCTCTGGCAACATGATCATTTTGTTATACTACCTCTGACGATAAAGTTCGGTGAATAGTCCTGTAACATTAATGTAGATGAAATATTAACAAAAGTTACGATATCAGCCTTCGAAATAGTCCTCTGTCATAACTATGCACCGCTGAGATCTATTATACATGTCCAGGGAAATTCAGAAGTCTTCTTTTGGAATGGAGATCAAAACCTTCGTCATGTTTCATTGAGTGTCAGCAATATGGTCAAATCTCTTTCAAAAAGAGTTTGAATGGTGAAAATAGGAAGAAGTCTTGAGGATTGAGATCTGGCGAGTATGGTGGATGTTCAATTTGCACAACCCCTCATGAATTTAATTCTGTATCTTACAGAGCTTAAAACCAAACTTTAAACTGATCATTTGATCGTTCAATATCCTGTTCTCAGTTAAGAACCAACACACTGAACAAGCACTTAGTAAAGCATGTCCTACGCAGAACATAAACGACACCCAACTGAACAACTGTGGGGGAAGACGGGCAACACTTGTCTCTATGCAGGTGCAGCGTTTTGTTTCCCCAGTGTTCCAGATCGGCCGTTCTGAATTCATTCAACTTTATTGTCAAAGGTAGTAGTACTAAAGAATTTTGACTCAAAAGAGCGGAGTTCGAAATTCGTATGTACAAAAGTTTCCGGCCATTTGTCATGTTTTTTTTTTTTTTTTTTTTTTTTTTTTTAACTATCGGGAAAGTGTTTTTTTGGCCATGCTTATTAATTAATCAACGTGAATAACGTAATTTAAATTTGTACAAACACTTAAATCAGAAGTAACATCATAGTCAGTTGTGAATCATACTGCTATTGGATTGTTTGTAACATCACTCGAATTAAAGACATGATATCTAAAATTCCTTTACATCGATAAAGTAATAAACATTATTACTATCAAAAATGACCTCGTGGTCACTTTAGCTAACGAAATAGCTCTAAAAAAGCGGTTTTATTGCATAAAAATATTGGAAGTGCAAACATTAACAAAAACGAACAAGACTAACTCTTTCCAAACAGGAAAATACAAAGTCTGGTAGAATGCAAGAGTGTCCAGGTAAGCCGTAACAGCTACTACATCTAAAATTTCGAAATTTTTAGTCAAAAATAGGAGCCGAGAAATAGTACCGGAGTTACGATAGAGACACACACGTTTATATATATATATATTATTATTAGTTTAATTGTAATTTGTTTAATGCCTGTGCAGTAAATAAAAGAATTTTGTTTCTACATTCTGCAAATAATCATTAATTTGCTCCTTAATTTTTTTAAATAAACAGATAACTTTCTAAATTACATAACTGAGTAGAAAAAGAAATGTAATAGATTTTTTTCTTTCGACAATAAAAACAAATGCATCTTTATTTAATGACAAATATAAAAAAATAAAGAGAGTTTTCTTGTTTTTTCCTAAGAATATATATAAATAATTTCCTATTTTTATGGGAAATCGAATAATAAATTGAAATAAAGAAATGTTTTTCGCTCTAAGTGCTTCATGTTAAATCTATATAAAAACATCAATAACTAATAAAAATTTATTCCACAAAATAAAAACTTTACACCATTTATTCTTATGAATAAATCATTGCAATTGTTTTCGTGACAATAAAAAAACCTATGTATCCTACCTTTAACATAAAATGTTGAATTGATCAAAAAACATTTTACTTTTATTTACATACTTTGTATAGAATATTGTGTTAAAGAAGTGTAGAAAACAAATCCTTTTATAGGTTTCATTTTACAGTGGTTTCAACAAAGTAGTTCCTGGTTTATAAGATTTGTATCTATCGGATTAATGTCAATAAATAGAAAGTTTGAGTTTTAATATGATAAAAAATGTGTTCTAAATAAATAGATATTAACAGACTCCCATAATTAAAAAACTTCTTGCAATATTTGAAGAAATTTAAATGCAATAAACATTTAGCTCTAGTTGATAAATTAGCACTTTGTCGACCTATTACATGAATAAAAACTACCCTTTATAAAAGTTTATTTTGTCTATGATCAAAGAGTATTAATTAATTACTAATAAACATGCTATTAAACTGTCGTATGCGTTTTTAATTAAAAAGTCGTACAACAATAAATAAATAATTTATGTACTAAAACTGGTAGGTAAATAGACAAAAGGGATTATGATAGGTAGTGGTTTGATGAAGTATTTTACACAATTGATTCTTCTATTAATAGATGAAATCTAAGAACCTGTCTTTTTTACTAGGCATACAGGATGGTAAATTATTTCGTTATATGAGTGACTAGTTATGTAACCATTCACGAAAATTCAGTGATATGTGGTTTAAAGTACACTGTAGAAAATGACAGATGTTTCTTGATCTGCAATAATGTAAAATGATCGCGATCGAAAATATACTATAAATCTTAAGTTACCGAATATTGCTAAAAACGTTCTTTTACTTTAAAAAACCT
The DNA here is from genome assembly GCA_964019185.1 of Maratus speculifer. Taxonomy (NCBI): domain Eukaryota; kingdom Metazoa; phylum Arthropoda; class Arachnida; order Araneae; family Salticidae; genus Maratus; species Maratus speculifer. The sequence continues at coordinate 167,586,800 of OZ025289.1, read as the reverse complement.
CATAAAACTCATTATTTTTTAAATTTAAAGATTAGTTTATAAAAATAAATTTTTATTAGCTACCTGTGGCTTTCGGTAACGTTGCTGAGTAGCTTTTACAGTGCAAAAAGGAGCTTTCTCAAACTCGAATATAACTTTTGGGGATCCAATCAATTTTCAGGTAAATATTTTAGTATTCAGAAAACATGTATAACAAAGAAACATACAATATTGACAGCATTAATATTATTATGAAAATTAATATTATTTAGTTACAACTGCATGCAGAAATTCAGTCTTGCAACTGAAAATGTTTACTTGGAAAAACTGATTTTCCTGATACAGAGACTTGATTAATGCATTGAAAAGCTACTAGGAAACTTGAGTAAAAAGAATAGATAATTAAGTATTTGTATTTGTAGTTATTGTACATTTTTGTAGATTAAAAAGGTTTCTGCCATTTTCAGGGTCCATACTTAAAAATTAAAATAGAACCAGTTTAAGATTACTTCTGTGTCTCTCTGTCTGTCTGTCTGTCACAGCCATTTTACTCGTAAACTGTGAAAGGTGGAAAGTTCGAATTGGGGAAAGTAATAAAGACTATTCATTCACATATTTACTAGTTTTTAAACATTCACAAATATATTTAGGAAAATGTAGAGGGACTAATTAAGTTATTTGAAAAAAATCTCTTTTTTTTGTATATCGAGTGGGTTATCGCATGAATGCTTTTATAGCGACGAACTCAAAAATATATTTCTTTTAATTTAAGATATCTTATTTTTAGAGGTATCGACGAAAATATAGAGGAAAAATATCTTCCCACTCATCTTTTCCTGAATCTATTAAAATAAAAATTATAAAAAATAGAGGTAATATGTGTTAGTTTAAGTCTTGCAGGAAAGCTATAGCGATTACCTAAGGTCAGATATTTTTGAAAAAAATCATTTTTCTGTTATATATAAATTTCTATTTATAGGTATTCAGTAAAGTTGATGAGAAAAGCCAGAAGCATCTATTATAGCAGAAGAATAGAAGTTGTGTTGATAAATATTTTCGGAACAAATCGTCGGTATTTAGCATAGATATTAATCCTAAAAGACACGGACGGTTTAGACATACATAATAAATGGGGCAACGTACTCTATATACCAAACGTTAAAGACTTGATAACAAATTTTAATGATATATTTGTATAATGTAAGACCTAGTAGCCGTATAAAAGTAATAAACGTCAGATTGTTAAAAACAGGCTAATTTAGTTAGAACTGATCACATAAATACTAATGTATTTGCAAGTAGTTTGTAAATAATGAATCTCCCAATACATCTCCCGTGACTTTAAAAGGTAATTAAAGTTCTATTTAGAAAAGGATTGAACGCATTACAATTTTGTGACTTTCTTTCGAAACGCACTTATCACAATGCCAAGGTTAAACTTTAGACAAGGATTTTGTTTTAGCTACACTGTGAAAAATTTGTTTAAAGAAAAAAGTGAAGATAACCGCAGAATTTAGCTTTATTAAATGCCAAATCAAATGAAATTTAAATAATAAACTACTTTTATTGTTTGAACAATATTAAGTTCATAAAAAGATTAGGATAAAATTTAAAAAAATAACTCTACAGAACAACGATATTGCATGCTACTTAGGATATTTATCTCTTCATATTGTATAAATATTCATAGTTTTCTAATTATATACAGTTACAGCCTGCTTTACGTAGCATAGTTTTATACAAAATTTTATTACTATTTTAGCAAAGATCTGTTTAAAATAACATAATACCATTTCTAGTTAATACTCTTTTTGTAAGAAAATCTCTGAGCTCGAGTAATACTGGTACTGACTGTTTATTTACAGTATATTTTGACATAATGCACTCAAGAATCATATAACAAAACATTAAATATCTAACAGTTATAACTTCAGTGATGACTTTTTAAATGACGAAGTCTAATTTTTAATGGTAATATGATAACAAATGAAAACCATAAATAGTTAGAACGGTACATGTAGCATGAAAATTGCCAGCGCTAGTGAGACTAAGAAAAGGGAAAAAACAATCAAGAGAACGAAGCACCAGAAAAAAAAAAAAAACAGTTTATTGTGTTTCAAAAATATGCCACGTGCCTTTTCCTTCACACACGATGAAAATTTGCATGTGGTAGATGAATGAATAGCATTGAAACATGTTTGAGGGCAAGAGGAATGTGTCGAATTCGATGTCTGATTGTTTATTTCAAATCAATTGAAGTTTACGTATCAAATACATACAATTTAGGTATCAGGTATCCCCGAAGCCATTGGAGTGAGATCGGAAGATTTTGATGGTCACGGAAACGTAATATGATGGTAGATAATTAAACTAATAATACATAATTGGGATAATCTCAACAGAACTATTGAATTAAGAAACATTTGACAGAAGACTCCACGTGGATGTGAGTGCCATCTTCCAACTTTTCATCGAGCGTCGTCAGAAAGATCATTGTCCTTTCTGAAGTACGTATGAAGTCTGTGATCTTATCGAATGTAATAAGGAAAAGGCAGTTTGAACAATTCACTGAGGATCGTCTGTAGCTAACTATTAGAAAAGGAATCAATATATAACGGCATAAACAAACAATTTGAAGCTAATGAGTGGAGAAAAAACTATTAAATCCGAAGACAAGCAGAATATTGTTAACTGCTGAAAATTATAGGTTGCTAGCCAATAAAGACAAACGTATATCAAAATTTTTTTGCACATAACAACAGCTCGTGTCCACATTCCATATTTGAACTTCGTATACTTTGAAAATCCAGCAACAAATTCTATATATCTGAAAATCAAGTGGATTTTCTCAGACGACTGTCCTTAAATCTGATGTTTCTTGCGTCATTTTTGAAGGAGTTGCCTTCGTCCATACACTAATCCCTCAATCCTGTCGAAACTTTCAACAGAACTGTGATCGAATGTTGAAATTTTAATGCGGCTCAAAACTACAGAGATAGACTCGATCTGTCTTTTTGCCGATATTTGGACAGAAGCGTTAAAAATTATTCAAGATATTTGAGAGGATCTGGTCCAAGAGTTAATGTTAAATCTAATGTCGTCACAGATATATGTTTCAAAAAGTACCTTATTCACAGCAAAAACATAGATCCCTTCAGATATTTAGCAGAAAATCGCTTCAAGATTAATCTGCCTCTAGAGCAACAAATCATTTGTATCTTCAGAGACAAGGTAATTGGTTCGCATAAGAAAACTTTTGCAGCAATTTGCTACGTCTCCCATAAAGAAGCGAAAGTGCATCTTTTACTTCATATTCGGCATGCTATCGAATACTTGACTCATACAAAGATCACAGTAAAAATTGTTTAGAGTGATATTGTTGTGATTTCCCTGTATAAATTCTCTAGGGTACCGGATCTAGAAGAATTGTTGTTGCAGTATGAAAAAAACCCATCTCCAATACCTTTTTGCCTAGAAATTGCACAGTAGAATTCCACAAAATATTCCAGTTACTTTCACTTTCATTAAATTTACAAGAGCTGACACGGTGTCTACTTTTGCAAGTATCGATAAATCTACTTTCTTTAAAATATGAATGACATTCCGAGACGTAAACAAGGCTTTTTTGGCGTATTCCAAAGTATCTGACAACACCATCTGAAATGACAAGTATTTCTTACTCATTCAGTGCTTTCTCATTCTTTCTACCATACATCAAGTTTAGTAGATATCGTACATGAAGCCACACGAATTCCATTTACATCGCAGAGCAGACTCATTTAAAATATTCCACCAACCAGCAACGCTCTCTAGCACCACCTAAAGATGATTATCTTTGCGGTGTTCTTTGTGGACAAACTGCCTTTCAACATAGTTTTCTACGTATGACTACATGTCAGTGAGAAGCGTAAAAAATGCATGACGGCTAGAGATGGGAAATATAGTTATTTTTGATTAACAGGTTACATCATTCCACAGTAGCGCTGGTAACAGGTTCCAACATCCTGTTATTTTTGTAACAGGATACAATAAACAATTTATAAACAATTGCTAAATATGCTCCCAAACGGACAACACATGGGATATGGGTCCCCAAGGTGGTGCCCTCCTAGGAGGGAGAAGGGGTCTTTCTAAGGGAACCCAACCCGTATTTACGCAAGGAAATCCAAAGTTCGAAGAAAACCACGGAAAACTCCGAATGATCGGGCTGACGAGCGCGATTGGGTTTTGTTCTAATCCACCGCCTGCCGTCTACCAGTTTTGAGGGCAGAATCTCTCAGCCACTGGTGGGGCAACAACATTTAAGAAAATATCTATAGGCACATATATTTTTGAATATAAAATAATATATCCAATAGGAAATACGAAAAGCAGGAAAATTAGAAAGTACAAGAAAACATATTAAGAAAACTTTCTTTAACATACAGAGGTAAACGAATTTTTCAAAAATCCATTTTCCGTATACCGCGTTTTCTCAATCAACACTGTTGATGTTTTAAAATCTGAGATGAAATGCATTACTGAATTTTCGTACAGCAAGTCAATGCGTGCTGCCACTACTAGAGCGGCTGCAAAACATAAAACAAATATTAACTGATAGGACAAAGAAACTTGTGAGATAGGACAGATGGTAGAGAATGAAAATTTTTCCAGACTCAGTTTTTTTTACTAGTTTCTTAATAGCAGATATGTATAGTATGCAAGATCGATTGTACGCTATTATGAAAGCAAAAGAGGGTGCTACAAAAAATTAATTACCATTTACTTCATATTAATAAGGTAATATTGTTGCGCAAAATAAAATATTCTAATACTTCGAACTCATCTAAATTTTATCCTACTATTTTTATGTCTTTCAGAAAGCTGTAAACCTAATATATTGTACTGTATTTTATATTTTGTAAATATTAAAATCTTATCTAAACATTCCAGATTCAATTTATAAGAAATTTAATTGCATTTACTTAGTATAAAAATGATTAAATTGAAAATAATTTTTTAATAATTTTTCTCAATTATTTTAATATTTGGAATATGAGTTGTATTAAAATGGTTCCAAAGTTCACTAGCTCATACTTTTTTATATGGATCCATACATAAAAAAATAAGACTTATTTCCACAAAATTTTCACCCCCCCCCTAAAAAAAGTAACATTTTTGGAGTGCCGACAGAAGTGAAAACTTGGACAATTACGTTTTTATTTTTTGAATTGTCAGAACATATTTTTTGTAATCGTCAGGAAACATTTTATTGTGCAGGAAATACTTTTAAATAATGTGTTTTTTTTATTCATTATTATAAAGGACTACTACAAAAATTGCATTACAATTTTCATTTAATGCGCAATTGTGCATGAAAAATAATGCATATTGTTTTACATAAAAAATTGCAATAAAAAAAGACTGAATAATATTTATATGGCGCAGATGTCATACACACATCACATTGGCACAATTTTTTTTCTGATACCGATTTGGCAAAAAACCTCGAAGAAGTTTAAGAAATTTAAATTTCAACCGATTATGGGTCCGTAACGTGACCCAGAATAACGGGAGAAAATTTTTTATGCTAAATTTGTAATGTATGAAGCATAAGCTTTCGGTAGACATATTACATCAAAAAATGAGAAAAGCCCCCCCCCCCTTCCCGAGAAGAGCCCTTTAGAAATCAAATCCACAAATCTCAAATTCAGTCTTTCTGATATTTAATAAAAAAGAGACGAAATCATTTTTTATTTATCCTCTTTCTTCAACAACCGCGAATGAAAACCAAACAGGAAACGAAACTTTAAATCAAAAGTCGTTAACGATAACAACATTATCCTCAGACAAAACGTTTGAAAATAAACAACAGTTACGAAGCGATAAAATGTTCTTTTGTAATGTAAAAAACTACATTTTTTCAAAAACGGGTGGAAAATCTAACAGAAAAGAACTACATAACTGAGCTACATTACTGAATTGAAAAACTGATGAAAAATCTAACAGTTATTGAATTAGCGAATATTAAAAAGTTATTTCTTCTGTGGTTGCATAGGCGTAACCAGCTTTTTGAACAGATGGGTGCCCAGAATTTTTAACCTGAACTTGCTGGATACAAACAATATCTTATTTTATATAGTAAAACCTTCTAAAACGGAAGCCTATAAAACAGTTTTAAATTCCGTTTTAGACAGTTTTTTTAAATCTTAGAGTGTATAATTGTGAGATTTTTTTTAATAAGCGTTTTTAAGGGTGCTTTAATAAGGGGGGAGACACAAATTTTTTAAATAATTGTGAACGGGTCTGCGCAAGCAGGGGGGGGGGCTGTCCGGGCTGTACTTGCTGGATACAAACTATATCTTATTTTATATAGTAAAACCTTCTAAAACGGAAGCTTATAAAACAGTTTTAAATTCCGCTTTAGACAGTTTTTTTTATTTTAAAGTGTATAATTGTGAGATTTTTTTAATAAGGGTTTTTAAGGGTGTTTTAATAGGGGGGGAGACACAATTTTTTTAAATAATTGTGAATGGGTCTGCGCAAGCAGGGGGGGGGGGGCTGTCCGGGCTGTACTTTCTGGATACAAACAATATCTTATTTTATATAGTAAAACCTTCTAAAACGGAAGCTTATAAAACAGTTTTAAATTCCGTTTTAGACAGTTTTTTATCTTAGAGTGTATAATTGTGAGATTTTTTTTTAATAAGGGTTTTTAAGGGTGTTTTAATAAGGGGGGCGGATGCAAATTTTTTGAATAATTGTGAATGGTTCTGCGCAAGCAGGGGGGGGGCTGTCCGGGCTGTACTTGCTGGATACAAACAATATCTTATTTTATATAGTAAAACCTTCTAAAACGGAAGCCTATAAAACAGTTTTAAATTCCGTTTTAGACAGGTTTTATCTTAGAGTGTATAATTGTGAGACTTTTTTAATAAGGGTTTTTAAGGGTGTTTTAGTAAGGGGGGGACGCAAATTTTTTAAATAGTTGTGAATGGGTCTGCGCAAGCAGGGGGGGGGCTGTCCGGGCTGTACTTGCTGGATACATACAATATCTTATTTTATATAGTAAAACCTTCTAAAACGAAAGCTTTTAAAATAGTTTTAAATTCCGTTTTAGACAGGTTTTTTATCTTAGAGTGTATAATTGTGAGATTTTTTTAATAAGGGTTTTTAAGGATGTTTTAATAAGGGGGGGACGCAAATTTTTTAAATAATTGTGAATGGGTCTGCGCAAGCAGTAAGGGGGGGGGGCGCTGTCCGGGCACCCAGCCCGGACATTCAACATTGTTCGGCCAACGTCTCAAAAGAAACGATTAAGGACGTTTTTAATGAATATTATTATTATTTTAGAGGTACAAAAAATGAAATCTTGATTAAAACAAGTGAAGAAAGATGCTGTCATTAAGAACCATGTGTTATTTATTTAACAGGGACTTTTCAGTAACATATTAATGCAATATTAGGTTCTAGCGTAATAACACTGTTATTTATCCTAATACGATAAATAATGCCTATCCCTAATGACGGCATGGTCTCCTCTGGTCTCGGAACTCACCATGGAGATGCTACAATTGATTGCATGTGAGTGAAAAGAGGTGTGTACACATTGTTGATACGTAAAACTAGTCATATATTACACTCTTTTTTGTGACTGTATGGGACAATGCAGTGAACAAAATGGTTTCATTTTGCAACTTTTTAAAATGCATAATAACAATTAATTTATTTTAAAGATGGAACTTCTATCTTTAGCTACAATCCTTGCATCTTTCATGCTATCTCCATCGTCATAGAGTCCACTTTTATGACATCATTTTGGGGATTGTGACTTTCGAGAGATTGTTTTGTAGTGGTTTTCATTTTCCGAACGTCTTTATAAGCGTTACTCTACATCTCATACTGGTACCTGGAAATTATATATATATATATATATTTTAAACAGTCTACAGCGACAATTTTGAAAGTTCCTTCCATTCGTTTAAAATCCACATCATACACTAAAATATATCAAGTCATACTACAACAATATAGTTTTTTAGAATTTAGTTGTTTTTAGGATCATTCATAAACTTTTTTATAGAATTTCCCATTAAATGGGAAATTTTTTTTTAACGTTTCTTCTTTTTTTAGTTAAAGAGGTTTAGTTTACAAAGTGGATAAAAAATTAAACATTTAAATAGAAATTATAAATTCATTTAACGAGAATTTTGATTAAAAATTCCATGAATAATGACTGCGAAATAAAATTTTAATTATCGCGAATAAAAAAGCATTTAACTTGCAGCCTAAGTTTAATTTAATCTTTCAATGCGTGCTTTTTCTCTTTTTACTTTTAATATTCTTTTAACATTTTGCCATTCATTAGCATTTTCATTTGATGTGTAATTTGATCATAGAGATTAATTTCTATAAACAGGAAAGATAAATAAATAAGACATTTTTTTACGTTTAAATATATCTTTAGCTCGAACTTTTACGTAAGTATTCGATATAGTGACACTTTTAAAAAAATGTTCTGCTTCTTTTTTTTTAAGACTCGTTCAATGTATTGGAATACATTCATGGAAAAGTAAGCGGTGTGAGAAGTGTAAATCTATAAGCAAATTAAAAAAATTAAACTGTCGCAAATAATAAATATATAGACATTGCTAAAAAAAGAGCTCTTAAATATAAAAAGAAATTTATGCGTATTTTTTATATTCATTTAGAAATTTAGATATAATAATAATTCACCGCAAATTTGTTTTAAAATGTGCAGGATGATTAAAAAATATGAATAAAATTTCATGGGATCGTAATACATACTGAAATGTGCATTTGTTATTTGAAAATATGTGCTTGCATTAGCATGGTTGAAGTACCAGACGGTCTTTAGTTTTCAACTATGAAAAATAATTACATTAACTTATCTCATAAAAATTGTATCATGAGTGAAAATAAATTAAACTTTACTGTTTATAATAAAATGGAAAACAAGTTGACGTGCTGCATCTTCATTGACTAGATTCATCAAAAACGGATTTTTTCTTTAGTTTAAACGCTTTTTTATAGACTCTGAGAAAAAGGATATGCATTTTAACAATAAAACGAATGGAATCCCGTCGAATTCGGCGAATGAAATGTTTAAAAGACTCGATCGATTTGGTTTAAAGAAAAAGCAAGAGTAATTACATTATTGAATCAATATATAATAAATATATTTCCAAACTTAATGTCAAGTTTGCCAGTTACAATTTTGCATGCAAATATTCGTACATCTTCAGTAAAAATTGTAATCTGAGTGCCGGCGAAATCCAGAAATTTTATTTTATATGCACTCACAGAAAAAATAGTTTTATTTAAAAAAAAAACTAATTTCATTTTGACTATGACATTATTTTCACTAACTGAAGTCATCTGAAAGTAAAATTCTCAGTGTCCATAATGAAAAGAAACATTGAAATGTAATATCGTTATGAGTACAAATACGATGTTTTAAATAGTGACGTCATTTTCTCTTGAAATGTTTTTTAAAAGCTACTGTTATTAGTAATATGAAAAAGGCATCCGTAATAATATTGTAATTCCCATTTATCTGGTTGCTGAATGACATCATTTTCCTCATTTGAAATTTTTCTTATTTTGCTTTATACATTAATTTTTATCATAAATTATTTTCTGTTATTTTATTTACATTATTAATATTATTTCTCAGTAAATATATTTTTTACCTCAATTAGTGCATAATTATACGCAATCATTTTATTGTGGTTAATTTTAAGAAAACAATTAACTTTTTTCTTTTAAATGCGAGGACATGTTCAGTGATGAAATAAAGCTTCTGATTGGTGGAAAGTGATAATAAAAAATAAATTTTTATTATCGAGAGAAAAGCTAAACTGGGTTTCCACCATTTTGAAAAAATATCGTAAAAAGCATTTAAAATTAAAAATAAAATATAAAAATGGAAATAAATTAAAAAATAGCTAAAATGGGCACAACTGCAAATAAATAGCTTTCATTTTAAAAAATATTTATCAAAATTGATTGAGTAGAAAACTGAATGCTGATGATTAAAAAAACAGCCAGGCCTGTTAAATATATAGATTGTATGAATGTCTCGTTTTAAGGCCAGATTATGAAAAAGTGGGCCACAATTTTTGACACGAGACTTTTTAGCTTGTCTGAAAGAAATAGCATCGGAGGCTAATAAACTTCAACAAATAATAATAGCTCAAAGGTATGATAGAACTTGGATGCAAGAAACAAACGGCAATTCGAGAGTATTTGAAAAAATATTCTTAAAAGTGCTTATTTTAAGATCCTTCACTAGTCATACGAAGACATTCGCCAGTAAATGTAAGACCTTCGAGGGCATTTCTTAAAAACATCTCGTTTGCATTTTAATATATTATTTATTTTTATTTTCAACGGGAAATTCGAAGTTTATCTCTAAAAATGATCTTTTTAAATTTTTTTTGAATTTGATTGCAGATATTTTTATGAGTTAGCACTTTATTTCGAAACAGATGTCGAACAGACAGTACTTCTTTAAAAAAAAAGGTAGACAAAATTGAAGAAGTAAATGATGAATACATGAAGATTACTCCATATATTTCTCAAATTTTCTCATTTTCTATATTCAGACTCGAGCGAGATTTTAACAGCGGTAAGTAAAATTGACACATTTTTCATGAATTAAATATGTTAAACATTGAACAAAACTTTTTTCAATGAGTGTATCTGCTCCAGATATGAAAGAACACAGTTATCTTCATGCGTTCCTTATTTAGTGAAATCAAAAAAAATTACATCAGAAAAAAATCCCTTTCGGCATGGCCTATAGGCGGAGGTAGATTTCGAAAAGTTTTCATCTCAAAAAAAAAAAAAAAAAAAAAAAAAAAAAAAAAAAAAAAAAAAAATGCCTATCTTTACTCAAATGCCCATTTTGGCAATATATTTTGAATTATATTCTTACTTTATTTAAAAAATTGACCAATATGCTCATTATATAGTTCCTAAATAACAAAAAACTGTTAATTAAATTCGTTTGACAGCAAAATTGAATTTAAAAATGAGTCATAAAATAACCAATTTATTATTTTAATACATCCACAATTCTTTAATCAAGATCGCTTTGAGAAATTTTGTGCGAAGTGCCCACTTTGACAGATTTTTTTAAAATATATATTTAGCCTTTATCAAAAATCTGACCAATACGGCACATTACACAGTTCCTAAATAACAAATAACTGTCAATTGAATGTGTTTGAGAGCAAAATTGAATTTAAAAATGAGTCATAAAATAAACAATTTGTTATTTGAATACAACCTCATTTCTTTTATCATGATCGCTTTGGGAAATTTTTTTGCGAAGTGCTTACTTTGACAGCTTTTAAAATATATATATTCACCCTTTATCAAAAAATCGACGAATACGCACATTATATAGTTCCTAAGTAACAAAAAACTGTCAATTGAATGCGTGTCAGAGCAAAATTGGATTTAAAAATGAGTCATAAAATAACCAATTTGTTATTTGAATACCCACAGTTCATTAATCATCTCGCTTTGGGAAATTTTGTGCGAAGTGCCCATTTTGGCAGCCTTTTTTTAAATATATTCTGCCTTTATCAAAAAACTGGCCACTCCGTCACATTATATAGTTCCTAAATAAGAGAACCTGTAAATTGGATGCGTTTGAGAACAAAAAAAAAGCTTTAAAAATGAACTCGGTAAAAACGCAATTTCTTAAATTTTCGCAAATTTTAATCACCATAACTTCGTGAAATTCTGTTCAAAATACCCTTTTTGGCAGCCTTTTAAAAAATATATTCTGCCTTTATTAAAAAACTGGCCAATACGTCAAGTTATATAGTTCCTAAATAATAGGACCTGTAAATTGGATGGGTTTGAGAACAAAAATGAATTTAAAAATGACTCATAAAAAACGCAATTTGTTATACTTAATGAATTTTTTAATGATGAAAACTTCGGGAAATCTGTTCAAAATACCTTTTTTGGCAGACTTTTTAAAAATATATTCTGCCTTTATCAAAAAATTGGCCAATACGTCGCATTATATAGTTGCTAAATAAGAGGATCTGTCATTTGGACGCGTTTAAAATCAAAAATGAATTTTAAAATGAGTCAGAATATAAGCAGTTTGGATTTGAGGTTTTTTCTCCAACTCCTATTTTTGTTTAATTTATTTTTGCTATAAGAATTGGTTCTATGAAAAACTTGTCAGTATAAAAGTTGTAGATATTATTGTGAAGATGTAAAATAAATTTAATTAGATTTAATTGCTTAAGAATTGAGTAAGTTATGGGTTTTTTTCTTTTTCCTCCCCCCTTTTTCTTTTCGTTTTTAATTTTTTTCATCGGTAAAAATTGGTCCTATCAAAAACTTGTAAATACAAAAGTTTTAGATAATATTGAGTACATTTATATAAAATTTAGTTGGATTTGATATCTTGAGAATTGACGAAGTTATGAATTTTTTTCTCCCAAAAACCATGTTTTTTTCGCCCCTTGAGCCCATTTTTAACTTTATCAAAAATCTGTCAAGCATAAACTTTTTGCCCATTTTTTAGAAGTAATATAAACTTTAAACTGATTCGATATCTATTTTAATTAAAAAGTTATCGCGTTTTTTCTGTTTTCACAAAAACCCTCCTAACTTCCACCCCCTTGGTCCGATTTTGCCCATTAACGAACTTAACCGAGATTTTATGCCCCTTGATTTTATGTAAAAGTTTGATGAAGTTCTGAGCATAATTATGGAAGTTATCGTGTCTAGAAGAAAGTGATATACACCGATAGATAGATAGATAGATAGATAGATAGATAGATAGATAAACTTTTTTACTGATGGTAGTTTTGGGGTCTAGAAGTCATGATTCGTGTAGATCCGCAAAAAGTTTTCAGAAATTCCAACATGGGAGACAATGCAATAGGTAGTATTTCATACGAAATCTACCTAATATGGTTTTGCGATTTCAGCACATATGTTGACAATGAATAATACTGGGTTAAATTGCTATATATTAAACACTTATTTTAAGATCATACCTACTGCGACATTACATTCATACTAATAAAGCAAATATAGTGAGCAATTAAATATGAAAATCAACATCAACCAAGAGATTCTAAAGAAAAGTATTACTGCAATGAAAAACAAAGCAGTGGGAAAAGAAAATTTTATTTTGTTTCTTCTTACTAATGCTCTAATGAAAATAGCTAGAATTACAAAATAAAATAGAAAAAATATCAATTTAAAACTGAATGAAATGTTAGACGCAGCAATAGACAACGGTAAGCGTCTGTTTACAATCCGATATGTGCAAATGCGTGAAATATTTCAAAGAGATACTTTAAGACTTTTTTACATCAATGTCAGCTGACGTTCTATTAACTTCTTAACTACAAATGAAATTTGACTTCTTTTCGCTACCCATTTCTGAAATTTTTCTCACAGATAGAATTTTGCGATTAAAAACGAAACATATTACTATTCAAAAATACTTGTGGCATAATTCGTAGCATTTGACCGCTATGCACTGCTTCAATGTTTATTTATTATATCCTGTTCAGTAGGACATCAACAAAAATCTAGGATTAGATATTTTCTAGATTTTCTAGATAGCGGAATGGCAGTAAACGCATCAACTCTGTAAATTGTAAATATACATCAGTGTGAGGTAAAAAGTTAAATAATGTATTCTGAAACAAGTGGAAATATCTGTAAAAGACTGCATGAAAATGTCTTAAAAAATTAAATAAATTACACCTTAAAAATATATTATTTCAGTCTAAAATAAAATCAGATCACATCTATGGCAAATGCTATCATAAATCAAATGCTCAATTCTATCAAATGCTATCAAATTTATCAAATTATATCAAATGCTCAATTCTATCAGATACTGCTATTCTACTGGCCACATTCCGTTTAGGCAAGTATTAACAAAGGGTTAATTAATATATATACATATATATATACGTATGTATAGAAGGTCTAAAAATTCAGTCATTGGAGTTATACAAAGATGACGTCAAAGCATTTCCATCATTAATGCATTTTAAAGGATGGGTGTGAAAGGAATGCAGCGGAGGTAGCTCAGTCACAGGAAAGTGTCAAAAAGGAATTTCTGTCAACAGGCTCGGTCTGAGTTAAATAAAAATGTTTTCTTTGATATCATAGTTGCATCATTCAAAATATTTTCCTCCCATGGACTTTTACATAAATAAATAAATACAGCTACCTCGTACTGGTTCACCATGTTGGTACTAAAAGCTTTTAAATATAAGGTATCTTGGGGTAATAACATCACGTTAACGTTCTATCGATTTTCACGGATTAGTTTTGGAATTCTTCTTTTCAAACAAATGTAGGATCTCATGTAGCAATATACTGACTATGCATATAAGAAAAAAAATTTTTAGCAGATATGTATTCATAAAATGTAATAGCAGGATTTGTTGATCAATGCTATTTGGCGTTACTACTTGCCTAATTGGATAGAACGCCACACAAAAAAGATTATAAAATAGGATAGAATAATGGCATGTAAATTGTCCAATTGTAAAGATATAAACTTTACTGTCCAGAAATTAACAAATATGAAAAAAAAGCTGCACTTACTACATAAGAATTTCTCTATATTCACTTTGGTTTTCAAAAAATACATTAAAGCTCTCTCCTGTATAAAATAAAATATAAACCCTCTTCGGATATAATTTTAGCTCTGAAAAGAATCAGCCGAAGTAATTACATTAGTGGATGACGTTATTATCCCAGTATACTTATTGCATAGTATATTTTAATTTACAAACTGCCTCGCGAACACATTCAAAATCGTCCAAAACATTTTGAAGGTACGTGAAATACACTACAAATTTATGTGGTAAACAAAGTACTTCCTATTAAATATATAGCCTTTAGAGCACAGAAATTACATCTCAAAATTTAGATCGGGCATTAATTTTTACGTTCTTCTTTCAGTGATAAGGTCTAGAAATGGAACAAATGACCTTTTATCGATTGTTTGCGTTTAAGGTTACTCAAATACCTTTTGCATACACTCTTAAATCAAAAGAGTGAATTCCTCAGTCAACAAAGGAGCGAAATCTCTTGGCAGGACAATCATTCCTTCAGAGCGGCAGTTTTATCGAAAAAGAACGCTTTTCGGAAAAAACCGGTCTTTTAAATCATGTTTATAGTAGCGATCTATAAAATGCTCCTTTTTAAATGAAAACCGGAAGTTTTTTGACGTAGTTAAACGGAACTATCTGAGATGAATGTTCATTGGTTGTAATCTAGTCACATGACGTTCGGCTGGTTTGGCGGGATACCTATCTTCTGCTAACGAAGACTGGCATGGCGCTTGTTTACGCTAAGGCTTTTGTTACGCTATACCCGAAATTTAATTTCATAATCCAACAGATCCTGATACTGAATAGAATTGCGAATGAGGATACCCCAAAACTATATGGTAAGTACTTGTTTTCGGTCTCTTTAATAACTTTCTTATTCTCAATGTAGTATGTAATCTCACATGTAAGAAAATTACCTTAGATCTACACGGATCGGAAATTTGAGACTGGTTTTTGTCCGACCCTCTTGAAAGACATCTAGATTCTGAAAATCATGTCCTTTTGCCTTTTTATTATTAAAAGACCCGGCCCCACTCACATTATTTTGTGTAATTATTAATATCGATTTGTTTTGTATCAGTTAATGCACTTTTTATGTCATATTAAAAAAAATCATTTTCCAATAATGGACACCCCATGTAGATATTTCCAAAAATGTGATTTCAAAAATGTTTATAGTGCGAAAAATATTTTGACTTATTGAAAATCTAAATATTCAAACTAAATTTTTTAACAAAATGTAATAACACCAACATTTTACAAATAGCTGCTTTTAAATTATTTTAATGTGGTTAATAAAATTTCAATGTTTAATTCATTTTATTATTATTATTATAATAACTGTAACACTGCCTTGTAAATTTTATAATCTGGCAATCAAACCAGTCAGGAAGCCAAAAACATTTATTAAGGGCAAAGCTAAGTAGGGGCTTATAGGGCTTTATTCCTCTCCATTTCAATAAAAACAATTGCAGTATATACTTATAACTAAACCGATTTTTGCATAAGTTGCCCCCCCCCCCTCTCCATTTTCAGCTCTCAAATTTTGTCTGACATTATAGCAGTGTGATTAAAAATGTATTTTCTGTCTTAAATGCTTCCTTATTTAATCTCAGGCAAAATAATAATAATAATGTAATGAAAATCATAATAATTGTGAATCTAGTAAATCTGCATATCAGTAACCTCAAACATCAGTTCTAATTTTATTTTTAGTTTTATTTATTTATCCGTTTTTAAGTATTTAAAATTAGGGTTGGAAAAATACCTGTTTTTTTTAGTTTGTTTAAGCCAGATTTTTTTTTTTTTAATTTCTTATCTCAAATACATGCATATTTATTGATGAAAATAGACATTGTTGGATATATAAGTAGCATAACTTCATTTGAAAAAAAAAATTAATTAAATAATTATTGTCAATTTATGTAAAAAATTGAAAATATTGTTATCTTAATTTAAACAGCATTAGTAATTATTTTATGTTCAAAGAATAAATTGCTCTACAATGTGAAACATTGATTATAACTTTGAAAACCTTTATAAACAAACATTTAATTTCTAATTATAAATATTTGATGATTTTTTTCCCCCGGAGTTATTCAAAAATAAATTTCACATACTGCTCAAGGTTTTGTTTTTTGAGTGATAATACAAAGTCAAAATTTTTTATCATTAAATTCTGCAAACAACAGAAAAAAAAAAAAAAAAAAAAGATTAGTATTATTAAAATGCTATAACTAGAACCCAATTTTTTAATAGTCTCTTATTCAACTTCATGTTTTGATTTTAATTCTCAAAAGTAATCTCCTTAATCATTATACATATATATATTTAACAGTTTGACTAAAATTTTAAAGATTATCATGTTATGTTATTAATTGTTGTAAATAATTTGCATTTTTGTCAGGGTTGTTATGTTTAAAACAACTGTTTAAAACATTACATTTAAAACAATGTGTAAGACATGATTATTGCTAATAATATCACAAATTAAAATTTTTGAAATAAAATTATATTAAAAATTTCTAATTAGCTGTATGTACTAAAAGACATTCAAATTTTATTAAAATTATAAATTGGTTATTTAATTTTAATTAAGTATTTAAAGTAAATTTATTTCCTCTAAAATTGAAAATACATAATTTATTTCTTTAAATATTTCAATTATGATTTTATATATAATATCAAAATTCTATAATATATTAATTTTCGAAGATTAAAAGTAAGACTGAGAGAGTATTTTTCGGATATACAATACAACAAGCCTAGTACAGCCTACAGCCTTATCTAGAATGCAACGAAAAGAAAATATTTTGATAAAGCTAACATAATCTTTTCAACATCAAAACATTACTCTTCAGTTATCCGTGAATCCCTCGAAATTTTGCATAACCGTTTAAACGCCAATGTTCCCAAATGGGAACATTGCATTATTTGTAACACAAAACATATATTTTCCAACATAATAATGATGTCCTTATTTTTCTATAAAATATAAGGTTGATTTAAACTTTTTAAAAGAAAAATATTTATGTTTAAGCATTTATCACAGATATAAGGAATATGTAAATTTATTAATTTGCATAAAACATATATTATTTGCTTTTATCGTTTTCTCTATAGTTCTTACATTTGACCGCTAGAAATCTAAATGTTTTTGGAATTCGAGAAAATATTCACGAATAATATACAATAGCATATAGCGGAAAATAATTTGTTATTATTTGCATATGTTGTCAATCAATAATCATGTTCCAAACTGCGAACACTGAATTTAAAACAGCCAAAAACTACAGAAATACTTTTTTTGTTATTTTCTAAACTTGTATGCATGAATTAAAACATTTGAAGCTGTAGTATAGGAAAAACAAAATTATTATTACATTGCGATATTAATTCGGCGTGTAAACGGTTAACAATGAAACTGTTTGTAATGACGTCATTTCTTATAATATTCGGCACTCTGGTACACCAGCTATCCTTGGTGTTTTGATGAATTCATCGCGACTTTGTACACGCAGACTATTTTTGTTATTATTTTAATGTTTTCCATTTCTAATGAATTATCTTCTTTTATACTCCTTTCAAATTGGATGCGAGGGCATCCGAAAGATCTAAGGTAAATAATAATTAATTTATTTGTATATTTTGAGAGATCTATTTCTCTTTTTTTCTGAATAAATTTGGTTGGTGCACAGAGAACATAATATTGAGTAAAAAAATGTGGGCTAAATGCCTTCTTAATATACTATAAATAGTACATTCTACCATCAATAGGTAATGCTATAATACTTTATAGATATTTATTTAGTAGTTAAAAAAGATTTTTTTTTCTCTTTCTTTATTAAAATTATAATGACTTCAGTTTAAAATATTCATATACAAAAAAAAAAAAAAAAAAAAATCAGCATTAATTTAAATTTTTTTTAATAGTCTTTCCTTTTTAATAATTCATTAATGAAAATAAACTGAAATGAAAAAAAAAAAAACTTATCTACTTTCAGTTCCTTTTAAATTCTAATTGTTTAAATTTGCTTTTCTGTCCTCAGAGTTATAAAAGTATGCTACCTATCAACAGTGTTCTCACTGTCGCTCGCCATTGCACCAAATTGCTACTAAATTCTTCATTTGGCGAGTAAATAAGCGATTAGATTCGCCAAATTGCTAGTGCTCAGTTTTGCTTTCTCTTTCTTTTTTCTTTTCTTTTTTTTTTTTTTTTTTTTTTTTTTGTTTTACATACATATGCATTATGCATATGTATATAAAACATATTTTTAATATATATACTTATTTTTATTATATTTTTAGTGGATAGTTGAAATTAGATTAACAACAATCATTGTCGCATTTATAAAAGTTTTGGTTACATTAGAACATATTGAAAAAAAAATTAAAAGATTAAAGTTTTTTTTTTTTTTTTTTTTTTCTACACGGCAAATTTTTTTTTTTTTTTTGCTAATACTTTTCTCATTTGGCGAATGTTTTTTATTTTTAATTAGCCAAATTACTGACATTGGTCAAATGTCAGTGAGAACACTGCCTACCAACCAATCTATCTATTTTAATTTTCAGTTTTGAATGTGTTTTCAGAATAATAATAATTTAATTTAATAATAAAAAATGGACATGTTTAAAAAATATTTATTTCTTAACTAATTTTTTACGTACTTCATATTTTTTTACATATTTCATTACGCTTTAAAGCAGGGTTGCCGGCTTTTAGCCGGGCCAAAAAAAGCCGGCCAGCTTTTTTTGGTTTTATCCACTTAAAAAGAGCGGGCTAAAATTGAAAAAAGACGGCTTTTATTTTTAAAGTGTTAATTTGTATTGAATCCATATTAAATTTAAATTAATTTATTTTTAATATATTTTTAATAATTTACTACTAAAAAAGTTATAAATTTTTATTTAATTTTTCAAATAAATAAGTCTTTATAACTGCTAGGAGTCAACTGTGAAGGTATTATGTCTGAAAAATATAAATCTTCGAAAACAGAAAATATACTCAAAAAATGTGTTTTAAACTTCTACATTTCATAGTTCTACTTATATTACACATTCTTAAGAATTATATTTAATGGAATTATGACAAAATTAGTGTTCTCTATAGATATAAAAAGGGCATGGTGCTATTCATTAAAAAGGGCCCTACTGCATCATAAAAGGGCACTTTTGCAAAAAAAAAAATTGTTATTGCCTTTAGAAAGGGAAAAAAGAAAGCAGCAAAATACATAATTTTTAAATATAATAAATCAAGTAACATTAATTTCGAATCATTTTATGATATAAAAATTAGAAATACAATTAAATTAAAACATGATTGAATAGTTTCATGTTCTTTTTCTTAAAGAAATGAAAAAAATTATCATTTTTGGGCAGGGTCATTCCATGTCAATTCAACCACACTGGTACACCCATGAACTCCGATTTTGATGAAACTTGGTGTATTCAATAAAAATATGATATCAAATAGCCCCCTAATTTTTTTAATCTCTAATATCAATATATCTTTATTTAGAGTCGTTCAGTTTTTTAATTCACACTTTTGCATGCACCGGAAAAGCGCTAAACAAGCTGCACTTGATTGCAAAAAAAAATTATATTGGGCTGCCTAATCTTTTAATTATTTTCAAAATTTACTCACTTACCAACAAAAGTATGATAAACACAGAAAAAAATACTAAAGAACTGAATATATTTATTTTGGACCCCTAAAAAATAATAATTTATTATTAATCAAAAATTTTTTTAAAAGAAACATGATTTTCTAAAAATGCAATATCAAGATGAGGGACAGGTAAAACCTTAGCACATTTTTTTTTTTTTTTTTAAAGCGAGTCTAAATATTTGTTCTAACTTATTCTGGAATAAAATTGTATTTATTATATTTATCAAATTGCATCCAAATGTTTATTATTAGTAATCAAAAGGTTGTTATAAATATTTTCAGAGTGTCAATGCTTCATTATGTAGTGCAGTTTATTTTTATTTTTTTTTAAAATAATACTTTGCTAATACTGTTTAAATTAAAATATGATTTTTTAAAAATTTTCTACATAAATTCACTGTAATTATTTAACGTAAATTATTTTAAAATGAAGTTACAATACTTATATTCAAGGCTGGCAAGTTTCTGCCAGGGTGGTTAAAACCAGTGGTTATAACCGGTAAAAACCGGCATGGCAGAAACTAGTTTAGAGATAATACTAATAAATGCAATTATTCATAAATAACATATGTATTTAATATGTAGAGAATTTAGTTAAAAAATTAAAATAAGTATTTTGAATGTTATTCAAAGTAGCAAAAATTTTCAAATGGATCATACAAACATATTTTGTTAATATAATAATTTTTTGCCACTTGAAAAACAGAAATTCTCATAATGGTAATACGATTACTGTTTATGGTTGAATTTCTAATTAAATTTTTAAAAAAGAGAAATTTACGAAAAATTCTATAATCTTTTAACATTATAACTTAAAAATTATCTACTACAAAGAGAAATAGTTTTTGTAAAAACATATAAGTAAATAATTGTAGTGCAAAAATAAAAGATAAAAAATGGATTAAATATTTTATACTGTTATTTTAAAATATTGAAAGAACAAATTTGTTTTTCTGGAAAAATTAATATATTAGAACATTCCATATTATAGTATTAATTTTGCTAATTTTTCTTAACCTAGACAGCTTTTTAATTTGTTCTGAATGAAAAAAAAAAAAGTTTGAAAATATTCTTTCAAGACCAGCATTACTGGCGGGTAATGTCATTATTGATGATGTAAATTTTGAAAAATTCTCATTTTCACCGTTATTTGTTTCTAGAAGCAGCTACCCATAGAAGGCAAAACATTTTCTAGGTCTTCCTTGGCGAAATATGTTTCTGAAAGAAAAAAAAAAGTATTTTCTTGCCCGTCTTTTAGACTTAAATATCAATTTTTATCCCAAATATTTAGGATGAAGTAAATAAGCTAGCATAAAAGCTAACGATGCAATAAATGTGAATTGAATCTTGCATTTGTAAATTTCCATGATATTTCCATTATTAAATAAGGTTAAGCAAATTTTATGAGCAGCTGCAATAGAACAGTCATGTTTTTTACTTTTATCTAAAGCAATAGCAATAAATTTTAGCATTTGTAACAAATATTTAACTTTTTTATAAATCATGATATTTATTTACAATTTTAATAACTGCAGTGTCCTTAATCTCATTTTCATAATTTTCAATTTTCTGCATATAATATGGTTGATTCTATCTTGAAAGATTCAAAACTATCAAATTTTAATTTGAACTATTTACAATATTTTATTCGCAATTTATTCTTAATAAAATGTATATAAGCAATTTAATACTACTAAAAAAGTCTCAGATTATGTCATGAAATTAGTTTATGCCATTTGTTGCCAGTTTCTGCCGGTTATAACCACTTTCTACCACTGGCATAGCAGAAACTAATTTCTGCCGGCAAAAACCCAGCCCTGCATATTCCAGCAATGTTTATTTTTATCAATAAATGTGCACAAATATGTAATAAGAAAGGATGTTTTAAAAAAACTGGTATAAACCAAAAAAAGTGTCCCCCCCCCCCGAAAAAAACCCACGTTTTTTGCCAACCTTTCTAAATAATAATTATTTTAGCTTTGAAAATTGTATGATAATCCATGCTTAACATATTTTCCCCCCTTGTTTTATTACAGATTGATGCTGAATTCAAAAAATTGTATTCAGCAGCTGGGGATTTTCTAGCCATTTTTTCAACACATTATACGCAGCGGATTATGAAATACACCAGACAAAACAGGACTCGGTATTTATGAAAGAATATCTCTCGATGCAGATGGTAAAATGTTTAAAATTGTTCTTTATTTATTTAACAACAACAACTGGGAATAATAAAAGAATTCAGTTACATCAAAGTATCCAATATTTGTCACAGCAAATTTAGATACCATAGTGATTATGTTATTCAATGTATTTAGAAGTCATGAAAAAATTAGAAATCAGAGAGGGGGGGGGGTGGATATTTTGAAGTACTGGAAAAGTCAAGCAATTTTTACAATAACCTAACACAGTCATAAAATATCATTTAAACCTACATAATTTTGATCCAAAATTGTCACATGGTAAAATGTAAAGAAATTATATTGAAGTCGAGGAAAATCAAAAAGTTCATTTGTCATACTATATGGAATTATAAAATCTGTGTTAAATAATAAACTATTGTTAAAATTAAAAATACATATATATAGGGATTTTTTGCATGTTGAATAATAAATCATCTGCATGAGATTTGGCTGCTAATAATTTGGAAATTTCAAATCTATTTTAAAACAAGTTTACAAATAGTGAAAACAAGAAGTGTAAGGTAAATAATAGAATCCATGTACATTAAAATGTGAATAAGATTTCATCACATACTTTTTCTTTATCACATGTTTCTATAACTAATATAATTGTGGAGTATATAGGTTAAAAGATTAACAATTTTTCTAAATCTTTTTTTACACACACACTCACATATATATATATATATATATATATATATATATATATATATACCGTATATACTCGCGTATAAGTCGACCCCTTAACTTATGTTGTTAAAAATAAGAAAAAATTCAAAACCTGCGTATAAGTCGACCCTCCTCCAAAAGGGAAAACCAATTGACTTTCCCCGTAAATGATAGATTCCTCGGATTCGTTCATACTCCAAAAAGGAGCGATTCTTAGGACTCGTTCTGAAATGAAACGACTCTGAAAAGAATCGATCCCTCGGAATCGTCCGAAAGAGATCGACTCCTCTGAATCATTCCGAAATGAAACGACTCTGAAAAGGAACGATTCCTCGAAATCATTCCAAAATGTATGGTCTGCTTAATGTTATAAATCGCAATCGGAGAATGGCGAAGAAAAATCGGATTCATTCCGTTTTTTCTTGGACTCGTTCCTTTTTTCTCAAATTTGCTCCGTTTTCTCGGATTTGTTCCTTTTTTTCTTGAACCGTTCCTTTTTTCTTGGATATGTTTCATTTTCCTCAGATTCGGCCTTTTATCGGAACGACTTCGAATGACTCGTTCCTTTCGATGAACGATTCTTTAAAATGGACGATTTTGCCCATCTCCATTTTTTAGTATTGAAAATGTGTTCTTGACATAAATCATACACATTTTTTTTGTTTTTTGCAGCAGGGTAGGGTAGATTGTTTTTTTGAAAAATAAACTAAAAATGATCTTAAATACAGAATCGTCGAGGTTGGAACTGTTTTGGATTTTATGATCTACAAACAATGGGTTGCTGCAGCACGATTCTGTAGCAAACTATTTTCCGATATTTTATTTATAGATTTTTTTTTAGGTCTCGCGTATAAGTCGACCCCCCTACTTTGAAGTTCTTTTTTCGTCTAAAATTTCTCGACTTATACGCGAGTATATACGGTATATATATATATATATATATATATATATATATACAATAAAGAAAGGAACTGTCAATTCATTTTTCTAAATAAAATTTAAAATTTAATATCTCAAATGTATATATTGAGGACGTTAATTTCAAAACTTGTCTTATCCAAAAGTTAAAAAAAAAAAAAAAAAAAAAAAAAAAAAAAAAAAAAGTTTCTCTATCAATATTTTTTTTTTTTTTTTAATTTACACTGGAAAAATATATATGTACATAAATTGTGTTTGTGTAAGGGATTGGGGGATTACCTCTATTTTGCATTTTTGGCACTGCAAAATCAAGATTTATAATGAAAACCAATGACCAGAACTAAAGTTTTTTGGCAATTTAAAAATATATATACAGGGTGTATCTAAACTACTGGGCAGAACTTTAAGGGATGATAGTAAACATCAAGACAAATAATATTAAATGGGAAACTAATGATCCCAAACGTCTTCTGAAGGAGATAGGCGCCATCAAATTTTAGGGTCCAAAATTTGAAATGATTATAAAAAACGGGAAAATTGATCGATTCCTTTGCAGTTTTCACCAAAACTATTCTTTATGTCAGTATTGTCTTGAAAATAAATTATAAAGAGAAATTTCAAAAAAGGCCGATAGAGAGTGCTTTAGACTTTGGAGTAATGAACAACTATTTTTTACCATTATTTTTTGTATCTCATTAAAATTTTTTAGAAGTCTAGACATAAACTTAAATTTTGAGCTCAAAATCCGTCGTTAAGAAGCGCAAACTGAACTGTGTTCAATGGGAGTGTGTAGGTTCAAATTTCAAATGATTATAAAAAACAGAAAAACTGGTCAATTGATTTGAAGTTTTCATTAAAATTATTCTTTATGTCAGTATTGTCTTGAAAATAAATTTCAAAAAATGTCGATAGAGGACGCTTTAGATTTTGGAGTAACATAACTATATTTTAACGTTATTTCTTGCATCCCACTAAATTTTTTTAGAAGCTTAAACATAAACTTAAATTTTTAGCTGAAAATCTGAATTGTTGAGAGTGGTTAAGTAGCGAAAACTGAACTGTGTTCAATGGGGGTGGGGAGATTCAAATTTCAAATGATTATAAAAACGGAAAAATTGGTCGATTCGTTTGCGTATTTCCCAAATACCATTCTCTATGTCTGTATTTCCTTGAAATTAAATTTTAAAGATAAATTTAAAAAAATTCCGTTAGAGGGCATCTTAAACTATTTTAACCGTTATTATTTTTTTTTTTTTTTTATTATTATTATTTTTTTTTTATCTAAATAAATGTTTTAAAAGCTTAGACTTAAATTTTGAGCTCAAAATCTGAATCGTTGTGAGTAATTAAGTAGCGAAAAATTTGTCTTCGTAGAGTGGGCAGGGTAACATTTCAACTCCTGAACACAGTTCAGTTTACGTTTTTTAACCCCTCCCAACGATTCAGAATTTGAGCTCAAAATTTAAGTCTAAGTTTTTGCGTTTTTGGAAGTATTTATTTAGATACAAAAAATAACAGTTAAAAATTGTTGTTTGGTACTCTTAAGTTTATGGCGCTCTCTATCGGAATTTTTTGAAATTTATCTTTAAAATTTATTTTCAAGGAAATACTGACATAAAGAATGGTTTTAGAAAAAACCGCAAACAAATCTACCAATTTTTCCTTTTGTATAATCATTTGAAATTTGAACCTTTCCAACCCCATTGAACACAATTCGGTTTGCGCTACTTAACCACTCTGAACGATTCAGATTTTCAGCACAAAATTTAAGTTTATGTCTAAGCTTCTAAAAAAATTTAATGATATGCAAAAAATGACGGTAAAAAATAGTTGTACGCTACTTCAAAGTCTAAAGAGCCCTCTATCGACAATTTTTTAAAGTTATCTTTATAATTTATTTTCAAGACAATACTGACATAAAGAATAGTTTTAGTGAAAACTGCAAATCAATTGACGAATTATTCTGTTTTTTATAATCATTTGAAATTCGAACCTACCCACTCCCACTGAACACAGTTCAGTTTGCGCTACTTAACCACAGATTTTGAGCTCAAAATTTAAGTTTATGTCTAAACTTCTAAAAAAAATTAATGAAATGCAAAAAATAACGGTAAAAAATAGTTGTTCATTACTCCAAAGTCTAAAACGCCCTCTATCGGCATTTTTTGAAATTTATCTTTATAATTTATTTTCAAGACAATACTGACATAAAGAATAGTTTTCGTGAAAACCGCAAACGAATCGACCAATTTTTCCGTTTTTTATAATCATTTCAAATTTTGGACCCTAAACTATGATGGCGTCTATCTCCTTCGGAAGAAGTTTGGGACCCTTACTTTCCCATTTAATATTATTTGTCTTGATGTGTACTATCACCCCTTAAAGTTTTGCCCAGTAGTTTAGATACACCCTGTATATATTTTCTGGATAAAGTGAGTTTTTAAACTCTCATCTTCATAAAAAAAAATGATAATGGATATTACTTGTTAATACCATCCAGGGCCAATTTTTTAAATACACAAAAATCTTCTTCAAGATAATACAAAAATGTTGCATCTTTTATGTCTTATTTGTGTTATGTCATTTATTTATATTTATTCTTTTTCTCTCTTTTTATATTCAATTAGAAAACTTCCGTGCCTTATAAATGTTAGCAGATTTATTACCAATTGCAGGCTTCAGAAAGAAAAGAAAGGTATTTTTTTTTATCTCAAACTGTCAGTAAATTATTCTTTGCATATATATAATCTGATTTGCTGATCAGTCTTTTTAGCCATTGTGAAGGACAAAAATATCAGGGATGAAACAAACAGTTATTTGCTTGAACACTAGTTATTCAGACATATTTTAAACTGTGTATCAACTTTTTTTTCCTTTTTTGTTAAAAAATAATAATAAATTTAAATAATAAAAATATATGGTAGGTATTGCCTTTTTAAAAACAAAATAAAATTATTAAAAGATTGAATAATATAAATCAAGATAGACCTGAATACATTTTTAAAAAATAAATAAAATTTATATACAAAAAATGATAGTACTAGGTTATCCCGTCGACCAAAAAATTATCACCAAACTATAAGATTAAATGCCAATAATGGATGATCGTGAATGTCACATTCAATGACATTCAATGCGATTCACGTGTTTAAAATGTCATTAAGTGATTTTTATTTCGACTTTTTATTAATATTTTTATTAATATTCTACTAATTATTTGTTTTTTTGTAATTAAAAATAAAAATTATGTCAATATGTATAATTTGGCTATTAGTTTGGCGATTTGTATAATTTGGCGAAATTGGTTGACGGGATAACAGAGTAGTACCCAAAAAAATTAAAACACTAAAAAACATTAAAAATACAAAAGTAAACATTTCGCCAAGCTACACGCAATAATACTAGTAATGTTTCCAAAAGACTCTGAGTGAGTTACAGTATGGGAAAACTCCTTGCGGACCTAAAGATTTTTGTAATGCACTTACATATGACTTTATGTTTAACAATTTTCTTCTTGTATTAAAACTGTGATGAAACTTCAAAGAGTTGATGTTTCTGTATTTGCAGGTCCAATTTTATGTATCATTCTGTAGGATTAATTTATTTAACACTACTTGAACCAGAAATACCTTCTTTGCGAAGAGGATTTTCTAAGTAAACTTGTAAACATTTTGAGATTGTAAAATAAAAAAATAATAAAACAATGATCATTTGCAGGGCTTAATTTGCACCAGAGCTCAGCTTACGTATTTCTGTTTTTTGTACATATTTAAATATTGGTTGGAATTCACCAGAGCTCATAAATACAGGTCTCCGAAGCCCAGAATAATAGTGATTCAGAAAACTGAAGCCTAATTTACCCTTTCCTTTCCCTGTCATCTCCAGGTTTCTGCATTCTTTTCTATCAAAACATATATATGTGACGTGTGTTGCACACATAAGAAATGACATGTAAGATTTTCTGAAAATTTTTCTTATAAATGTTTTTGTTAGTTATACATTCATTATATTATATTATGTATGTATGCATATCTGTAAATAGTCCTTTTTTGTGTGTTGACACTATTTCTGAATCATAATTCCTATCTCATTTAGTTGCACAATTCTGCGACTAACATTAATAGGCAAAGATTTTTATCTGGAAGGAACAAAATACTAAAAAATGGAATATTTTATAGTTAAATGTATACAGATTGATATATTTAAAATTTTTATTTTGCTAAAGTAGAAAAAGATGTTTATAATGTATGCGGATATGAGAGATTGTGTGTGTGTGTGCGGGGGGGGGGGGGGATCTAATTATAGACATAAATTAAACTCAGAAATATTGCAATAAATTCTGCATAAACAAAACTGCATATGATTGAAAAGAAATCTGTTTAAGTTAGTCTTCTGTTTTAATAGTATTATATAATATTCCTTATATTAGAAATATTGCATTTTTGTTTAAAAAATAAGTTTGGAAGAAATGGTAAAAAAAATAATTTGACAGTTAAGCTATGAGCTTTTCAAGCATGTAATATGTATAATAAGGTGTAATATTGAACAATTTTAAAATAATTCAATACTATTTCAACCATTTTTACACATGTCAGAAGAATTCCTTTATTTTTTAGAAATGATAAAATGTGTCGAATAAAACAGCAATATTTTTTTTTTTTTTTTTTTTTTTTTTTTTTTTTTTTTGCTGTTGTTTTATAAGCTGTAGGGTAATTGATTAATTAACTCAGCAAAGATTTTATTCCAATAACTTTCGAAACAATGGCTTTACATTTGCAAAATTCATATAAATTTATACAAAATATTTAAAGACTTAAAATTAGACTGAATAATAAGCATTTGTTTTATTAATGAGTGTGCAATAATAAAATGGGACATACAGTATTTGTCTAAAGGGCCAGATGTTTGTTACATATCCAGCTTTTACTATGTACAGTTTTCTTAATGTATGTTTTTCTTGTAACAGTTTTTTAATATGCTTTTCTGGTTTGTTTAATTGATATCTATTTATTGCTAAAAATGTTTTTTTCTACAGATTTCTGGTAATCAAAGCTTGGATACTTTATTTTCTTCTGATGCTCTGGTCAGATTTATTGGAGTATGTTTTCTTTAGTTTATTTTAGTATAATAATTTACATAATTAAAATTCTTGAAAAGTGTCTTAAATAGGTTATAAAATGCAAAATTGCCATTTGATTAAAAAAAAAAAATGTTTTATATTTTGTTAACTTGTGAGAATCTTGAAGATAGTAAAGTATACCCAAGAGCAGCTTTTCTAACATTCACAAGCTTTATTTTTTACAAAATATACATGCAAGCGAAGCTTAGTTTTCATATTTCCTTTTTAAAAGATTTGATCTTATTTTTTTATTTTTTAAGAAAAAAAAGAAGCTTTGATTTGTTGCATATTTGATCTATCACAAAAATGTATTTCACAGAGCAAAACTAGACATTTTTAAAGCTTTCTGCAAAAAGACCGCAGAACAGGGTAGTCACAAATCTAACATGGAAACATCAGGAAAATATTAGTTAACTTGGAAATTCATTGAAAAATATGTTAATTTCCAATATGATTGCAATAATCTGGGAAGAAAAAAATTATCTCAGCTCTTGGGCTCAGTCCGTGCCTGAAACCAACTTGGACTCTCTCTTTATATCAGCTTTCGGGCTCAGGGGCTCAGACTGATGGTAAAATTTTGTTTATACAAAAATTCAAAAACAAAGATCTCTAATTATGAAACAAGAATGTAGCCTAAGTTTCTTAAGCAAATTAAATTATTATTCTGTTTTTTAACATATTTTTCGGATGATTCTCAGTGCCAAAGATTCTGTTATAAAGATTTGATATTTTTATAATTATTTTGTACATATTTTCTTACACAAAAGTATTTCACAAATTCAAGAAGGTAATAAAAGGAAGGGTTTTATAAAAATTATTATGAGCAATTATTAATCAATATCTAATATATTTACTGTATGTATTATACTTTGGAATTTTAATGCTTTTATGCTATTGGAAATATAGTAGAAAAAAAAAAACCTTTTATCTAATAGCAAACATTATCCTGATCAAGAACAGAATAAAAAGCTACATAAGAATATCTAGTTAAAATAAATAAATAAATTTTATGACAAAAGATTTGGTTAAAATCATCATCCAATTTAAATTATGTTTTACAGAATAGTCAAAGTTTTAATCTCTAAACCTGTCTTTAATATCACCAAATTTAATTATAACATGAAAAGTGGCAGATATAGATTCCTTTCATCCAAATTTCAAACTTTAAGTTTGCAGTACAGTTATATCCGCTTGTATCCCAAAACCATTCGTATTAGAATAAATGTTAACGATCACATTATAAATATTATATTAAACCTTGAAATTACAAAAAGAAAAAAAAGTCAAAATTTTCAGCAATTATTCTGGAGGACAAACATCTCTAATGTCATTCAAAGTAGTGATGAAATAATCATCCTTTCTGTAAATTTCTTACCATAAAAACTCAGTTAAACATTACTTAATCTAAGTCCTAACCTTTTGTTTGGCGGTATTTCTTATTTCCCAATTTAGCTGACCCCAAAAGTGTTTGATGACTTGTAATCTGTATCTGCAAAATTATATTGATATTTCAAATCCTGCATTATTATTTAATTTAGTCTGTTTTATAAGCCTGCCATGAATCTAAAATAATGATAGTGATATTCTCTGTCTTTTATTTTACCCATCTGTTCTGTCAAGAACTTTTAGTATAAACCATTCATTAGCTTCTTGGAATAATCCTCCAAGCAACCATTTCTGAGAAAGAATTTGACTGGCTTTTTAATTTTTAACCCTTTTAGGTGCAAAGTACTTTTATTACAAATGGCACCAGGATTTACAAACTAATTTATTTGCAAATAAATAAAAGCTTTTTTTTTTTTTTTTTTTCCCATGTGATTTATCAAAGCAAGCTTTTATTTTAAAATTTTAATGTGAATGTGGCATTTTAGAATAAACATTAAGTGGGATCCCTTCCCTTTAAGGGTTCAAAAGAAACTTTCACCAATCTTTGCAACTTTTTTTTTCAAGAAGGGGGTGCTCAATCTGTTATAAACTTATAGATAGACAAACTTCTGAGATAATCACTTCAATCAATAACTTTCATTCAATTGTCTTTTCTCTCATTTTACTGATGCTAATTTATCAGACTTGCTATACATGAACATTGCAGTTACAAATGCTAATTTGGAGTCATCCAACCAGTTTTCTTTTTTAATAGATATTCTTTTATCACAATTTTTCGCATTTCTCCACCACTATTTATCAGTTTAAACCCAAAAAAGCCAAGCAGTTTAAAATGAACTTGTTTTCAGAGCCAGCAGTTCTGCGATGAGGTAATAAGCAAATATCAATTATTCTTAACTGAAGTTTGCCCTTATTGTCATTACCATTATTACACAGTAAATTTTCATTCAGCTCCTCACTAGATATCATTTTGTTAACACAGTATTCTTACATTGTACAGTATAACGTATTTTTGATTAGCTATGTAAAAACTTGTGTAAATAATTTTATGTATAAACTTATTAAAAGTTTATGAATATTTTTTAAAAATTGACAACATGTATTTGTTAAAATATATTTATCTATGAAAATTTCATTATTTTAAAGTTAACCTGGAATAATTAGGGAATTTTTAAATACAATATTTGTGACCATCCTGCCAGAAGTACTCCAGGAAAAATAGGTTCACCTGAAAATGGTCTGAAATTGATATATGTGAAAATGCTATGGACTGTAAAATTTGAATTGCTCAGGATATCAAAATTTACAACATTGTTAATTTCAGATATTTTCATCTAAATTTTCTTCCTATAACAGTATCTTAAAAAAGAGAAATGGGGGACATTCTGTATTCACAGCAAAAACACATAAAAATCAGGCAGTTTCACCTAAACCCATCTTTTTATAGGAGTACAGCAAGGTCTTCCTTTACAAAGAAAAAAGAAAAAAAAAACTCTTTTAATATGGTAGATAGATATTTTTATTAAAGTTATCAAAGTCAGTTATTAAAAAAATTAATAGAATAATGTTACTGAAAGTAAGATTTTTCCGATATCTGATTGATTTATAAAGGAATGGTTCAGGTAAAAAGTAGGTCTTTTCTATGAATTAATATTGAAGTATTATATTGAAAAATAACATATAAACTGTTTTACTGTAAAAACTAAGCTAACCAAATTAAAAATATACTTTTATACATGAGATTTCCTGTTATGATGAAGTAATATTTTTCCAATACACCATAGTCAATATTTAAAAAATATTTTATTCTTGTATTTTAATTTTTTGTTAAAATATAAATGATTATTAATTTTATTTTTATATTTGCAGAAGACAAATGGCTCTTTGGAAGAAGCAATTCAAGAAATTGAAGAAAAGCTGCTGTACTTCTTGTGTACGGGTGATGAATGTTTTCCTGATCCTTGATCAAGAATCAGTTGAAGTAGAGAAATGCAGCTTAAAGACTTTTTGACCATTATATATTTACTGTCAAGTTTATCAAGTTGTCGAGTTTTTTAATTTTGATTTACAAAGTTATTAATGGCCCTGCAGCTCAGTGGAGAATCTGAACATTATTTTGAAAGCCATGGATGCAAGCACTTAAATGTTTTATAATATGTATAGAAAATAAAATACTGTTTTAATTCTTATGTGATTCATTTTAAATATATTTATTGTGCAATAAAATTTTTTTTTCTTTTAGTACTGTATATTCAAATGTGTAAGTATAAATTTTTCGATTTGTTTTGCACTGAAAGTTTTAAAGTATTGGCTGTGATGCTTAATACTTTGCCTCCTTGAGACGACTGACTTGCATTTGTCAAATTTGTTAAAAATCATTGAAATAATTGCATGTTTTATGTGTTACACAGTGACTAAGTTAGTAGAATACTAGATCAATGACAATGAACCCTAGTCTCACTAGAACTGCCTAATATAGTACCAATGTGTTAACACACGATAAAATGGTGTGCATAAACTTATGAAATGGACATACAAAGGTCAAAAGATTAATATCATAGCACTAGCAGAGTAAAAAGAAGGTTGTAACTAGATGTGAAGTTAATATGAATTTACTTCTATATAGAGAACTTTTTTGAGGTGATACAACAACCTTTTTGGATTGATGGAATGTACCAAACTGAAAGACTAATCATACCATGAATAATGGAAGGCAAACACTGAAATATATTTGTTATGGTGAAATGGGTGTTCTGTTAATATGCTGATTTCATTTAAAATTGAAGGTTTTTAATTATTAAAGTAAAATGAATATAAATAAATTTTATTTACGATTTATTTTAAGAAGCACACAGAAGTGCAGTCATTCTTTTGAACACCTAACCTTAGGATGATAGTTTGACAGGAGTTTTTCTCTTGTGTGAAACATCTTCTAACATACTCAATAATTTTTTACAAATTAAACTTGATGAAATATACTATGTTTCTTGTGTTTGACTGTTTGTTATTAAAGACACTAAAAAGAAAAACAAACAAATCAATACTTTAAATCAAACATATCTTTTACTGCATTCTATTATAACCTCTATTGGTAGGCTTGGGTTTCATTTCCGACAACATGTACTTAAGTAATAAATTTTATTTTAGCTAATGTGTGTTCTTTCAATCCTGAGGGTTTATCACATTAATTCTCTCTAAAGGTAAATATTAACAAACATTTCTTCTTCTTTTTTTTTTTTTTTTTTTTTTTTTTTTTTTTTTCAATTATTGGGGAGGGAAAATGCACTTTTCCATTATTATTTTATCCAATGTTTTCTTGAAAAATTAGAATAAGTTAGTAATTAAAAAGAAAAAAAAAAGTCAGCTGTCAACTACATTTAATCATTTTTCTTCGGTTTCTGATATATGTTTTACTAAAGTGCAGTTGCAGTTTTACAAAGATTTATTTTTGTTTACATGTTTAAATACACAGTGCAATGACTTAAAGTAGTAATTAAAAAAAATGCAAAGACAGAATTTTGTTATGGAAAAAAAAAATATGTCTATACAGTCCTCTCATATGTTTATATGCAATATCATAAACTTACGAGTCTACTTCACTTATGCAAAAACATTCACTTACTCGTGTTTGTCCTATGAGAAAATTCCTTTTAAATATATTGTTTGCATTTCCATATTTTTAAAAACCTTTTTTTTTTTTTTTCTTCTTCCAAATTTAAGATAACTGACCTAAATCTCAAATATATATTTTTTTTTCAATTTATTTTGTATGAGGATGTTTTCATTTTCAAAATGAGTTTTGAAAATTAAAGTAGCCTCTTAATAAACCTGCAAAAAAAATCGATGAAGTAAAGAATAAACTTTGTAGAGATCAGCCTTAGCTATCCAATATCAAGAAGAAAAAAGTATTTAAAAACATTGAAATGCAAATGGTATTTTAAAAGAAATCCTGTCATTAACATTAGTGAGTTAGTGTTTTGATGCGAATTAAATTAGTCTTTTAATAAACTTCAAACTCATCCATTTTGTTTAAAAAACAAATCATTCACTGTAGAACATAACCTTTGCATCATTACAAGCCCCCCCCCCCCCAAAAAAAAAAGGTTACAAATAATGATTGATTCTATAATATCAGAGATGAGATGAGATTTTCAGTTTTTTGAATACCATCATAATCTTAAACAAAATTTTGTTGTATTAAATCGCCAAAATGTTCTGATTAAATAAAATAACATTTTCTCTGTGATTATGCAGGTATGTAAAAAGTTGGAAATCCCATCTTGATTTAGAGATTTTAGTCATAATTTATTTATTTTATAAGTTCCTCATCATTGTTGAACTTTACAAATATGTCTTTCCTAACAAATATATTTTAAAGTTACTGATTGGAAGTAGTGGTGTCATATCAATAATAATCTTGGACACAATACCTGAAATTATTAATTGGAATTGCAAATTTCAAACCATGATTAGAATGAATATTGAATCTACAATACCAGCATTGTACTATAAACCTGTTTTTGGAAAATATCAACAACTGCATTTTATGTTACTTCTAAAATAGAGGCATATGTTACATAAATAGTTCATCAACTGTAGAAAGTAAGACATAGAAATTTATTAAATCTCTTATAAAATTTCTCTTTAATTCTGTTATTTATCTGTATTAAAATATAGAACTAAAGTTAATTATAATATTAAATCATAAAAAATTAAATTTTTAAAATTATTTCAGACATAAATAAAAATTACTATTGAAAACAAAGAAAAAAACCCTCTATTACAAACATAATAAACTATAAATATACTAAAAAGCAAAGCAAAAAAGATTCTCAAAGTAAAAGTGAAATCGTCCATTTTGTCTATATATTCAATCAATACAAACAAATTCAATCGAAAAACAAAAAGTGAAAAAAATGGATTTATTAAAAAAGAGTGCAGTCACTCTTTTTACACACTAATTTAGTCAAATTAGGAGTGAAAAAGTAACTTATCAAAAAGGAGTACCATCACTCTTTTTACATACCAATTTAGTCAAAATAGGAGTGAAAAAACTGCTTATCAAAAAGGAGTGCAGTCACTCTTTTTACATACTAATTTAGTCAAAATAGGAGTGAAAAAATAAATTATCAAAAAGGAGTGCAATCACTCTTTTTACATACTAATTTAGTCAAAATAGGAGTGAAAAAACAATTTATCAAAAAGGAGTACCGTCACTCTTTACATATACTAATTTAGTCAAAAAAGGAGTGAAAATTGCTTTTCAGAAAGGAGTGAAAGGGCTTATCAAAAAGGAGTGAAAATATTCACTCCGCACTAAGGATGAAATTCACTCCTATAGGATAAGTGCATCTTCGACACTGGAAAGGAGTGAAAATTCACTCCTTTTGAGCGAAAATCGATGATTTTTTTAAGAGAGTAGAGTCTGTACGTGCCATAATTCAACTATTTAATTAGATCTATGTATATTTATTATTAAAAAGATTATAAGTTTGTTGCTGTTGAAACATATGTTGATGGCGGAATACTCATCAGTGAATCTGTGGAATTAACCAACAACTTGATTGAACAATTGATGAAAGATGTAAAATTTAAAGAAATGGAAGAAAAAAATAAATTTGGTAGGTATTGATATTAAAAAAGGTGGCGAAGATTTTTTGTTGCGGTAAACCAAATATACAGAATAGATCTTATAAAAATATGACATGGAGATTAATAAAAAATACTTAAAAGCATAGGATATTTAATATTAAAAACAATGCGATATTTAAAGTTTAGTATGCGCAAATTTTCTCATAGGCAAAATTTTTCAAGGAATTCTTTTTATAAGCAGAAAAAAAAAACTTATTTTTCTATTTTTGAAGAAATTTTTAAAATACATTCAAGGCACTAGAACTCAGTAAAATGAGTATTCCAGTTTGTAACGGTGTATCAAACAAAACTCAAAATCATATGCCGGAAATATAGTTATAATAGGAAAATTAATGGGTAAAATGGTATGAAAAATAATAAAAATAAATTGGCTGTGACAATAGAATGTAAACTTTAGATCTTACATGATACAACTGATTATTTTTTATGCAAAATGGCTAAAGGGTCTCTTAGAAAATTTAAAAAACATCAAAAATGATAAGCGCTTAATACCAATTAAAACTGGCAGTAAATTTGTAATTTATTGAAATAAAAGCCCAAGAGGCAATAACCTCAAAAATCATATTGCTTAAATCTATCATTTTGTGAATGATAAATTAGCGAATGGGAAGACTGAAACGAAATACATTAATACATCTGAAATGGAAACAGAAATAATAACTAAGAATTTGAGCAACGACATCACGAGTATTAGAAGTTTTGGATTTTTTTAGGATTGTTGACTTACGAAAGGAAAAGAAAGTCCCGACAATAAGTAAATTGTTTTATTAACAAATGAACTATTTAACGTTAGTGAAATGTTTTCTTTATTCCAAATATACATTTTTATTATTTACACGTATTTAATAAAAATATTAATTGTATCATTAATATTGTAATAGTGATTCGATTTGGATTTGCGGGTTCTAGATACCATGAATAATTGATTTTTTCTCGATTTTTTCTTGTAGTGACAAATTTTACGCAAAAACTTCGCAGTAAAAATACAGCAAGTAAGCTAAAACATGATCAATTGCCATCTTGCAACGCTAAATTCTGTAAAACTATTTCAACGCTATAATAAATTTAATGACGCAAGTGCAAATATTCATTTTATCTTAGATAGCATGCATATTAACAGTAAATTTGAAAATTTTCTGATATCTTGCCGTAACATTTTTTCACAAATTCGCCGTGAATACTCCTCCAAAGCATACTAACACTCATTTGCATGAGTAGTTTGGTGTGAAATTGATGCACGACTGTCTTTAATTCATGAAAGTGACGAAAGTAAAATAGAACCTCTTTTAGGGGAGAATACAATCAGCACTTGCGCAGAAATTGTGGAAATTCGTTTCTATTCAAAGACAAGACATACGTATCATTTTTTAAATTATGGAATCTCATTTTTATTGCTTGGTAAAGTTAAGGAATACAGAAAAATGTATTTATTATCTGTTATCTATTATTTTAAGTTTTCAAATGTTGGGTTTTTTTCTTTTGTAAAGCAACATTTTATCTATAATTTACAAACTATTTTACATAAACTTTTAAAAATTAATAGCTATCAGTTTACCAGATTGTGATTACAACGTTGGCCACATTTAAAAATTTAAATTTACATTGAAAATTTTAATTTTTAAATGAATTTTTCTGGATATTATTGGATTTATCTAAAATCTCGATTTAAAAGATATTTGTTTATAATTTAACCCTATTTAAGTCTATGATAGGAGGGAAAGTCTGAAAATAAGTTTCCCTTAGCAATTGTCAACACATGTGTGTATGAAAGGCAAAACATATAATGAAATATTAAAAATAAGACGCAATTTTACTTTTCTACCTAAGTGCCAAGTGAGTTGAGGCATTTGCATGGGCTGAAATAATAATCCCTTTCATAAGCTTTAAAAAGAGTTCTAAGGTAAAATCAGGGCTCTGCATACGAAAGAAGTGTTAACCACGTGTGTGATTTCGGCAGTGTTTCCAAAGCCGTAATCATGCATTGATTTCGTCTGTAGTAGCCGTGCACATCCGTCCAGGTCTCAATTTGTCCAATACTTGATGATATCCCTCACTGACCTGGCGGCACTATTTTCGCACCTTTTGTTTCGATATCATATCTAGCCCATAAACTTCCACAGAAAAACATCAGTAAGTGTTGAACAGACTGAGACCTGGAAGGGCATGTACGGCCACTGCAGAATAAAGTATTGCTTGAGTACAGTTTTAGAAGCAATGCTGAAATCACACAAGCGGTTCAACCCTTCTTTCATATACAGAGCCCTTATTTTTCCCAGTAAGGCTTTTAGAAGCTTATAAAAGTGTATGGCAAATCTCATAACTCACTGGACATTTATGTAAAGTAAAGTGTTGTCTTCAATGATTCATTATATGTTTTGTCTTTTACAAACACCACTGTCAAAACTCGACAGGGTAAATTTATTTTCAGACTCTCGCTCGTATTTAAACCTCTCGGCCCTTACATAAACCCCTTACAGAAATTTTATTCGGCTGACACCGCTTTTTTTTAATTCTTTACTTATCAAACATTTAAAAAAAACGCCAATTTAAAAGCATAAATGTCATTTTCATTTGTTAAAGTGGTTAAAACGATGCGTGCACCTTCTGACGATACATATGCATAAAAAAACCTGAAGAGTATATTGATGTATATTATCACACTTATAGTGTGGAGTTGTATGCAGGTAATGTGGCACTTCAAGTTTACTGCTTCCAAAAAAATCTGCAGTGTTTTTTGAGAAGACAAAGCAAAATTTCCTACTAACTTGCAAAGAATTTGTAGTTCTTTCGTCTTGGCAGAACTAAATTTTCTACTTGTTTGTCTACATGTTTGCAATAAATTTGATACAACAAGAGTTTAACTGGCTCGACAAATTAGTTGCAATTTCAAAATCCTATGACTTAAGTGTTTGATACTTGCTGCAGTCTTGTTATAATTTTTTTGTCTTGTCATGCTGAATTTGCTGCAATTGTTCTGTAAACCAAAATTACTCTTTACGCGTTGCTCCGTGAAATTTACCTGTTTTTCTTTTTTTATCACATTTGAAGCTGCCAGATGAATAATTATAATTATTTTTAATAGATTAGCATCGCGTCTTTATAGGTACAAGGTAGAACCCGTCGAATTTCGACGAAAGAAAGTGTTTTAAAAGGAACTGTTTCATTGACTTATAATAATATAAAAATTGGTTATGGTAAAAATGAATTTTATATTGATTAGTCTAAATCTTAAACAAACGATATTTACCGTGAAATTAACAAAATACTATTTCTATAAAACTCAGTTGTAGAAATAGTTAAAATCAAACTTTAATCGTGCATGTAAGCAGTAAAAAATAATAAACATCTGGGTACTACTCTGTTATCCCGTCGACCAATTTCGCCAAATTATACAAATCGCCAAACTAATAGCCAAATTATACATATTGACATAATTTTTATTTTAAATAACAAAAAAAAAATAATAATAATGAGTAGAATATTAATAAAAATACAAATAAAAAGTCGAAATAAAAACCACTTAATGACATTTTAAACATGTGAATAGTCATTGTATTGACATTCACGATCATCCAATATTAAAAATTAATCTTATAGTTTGGCGATAATTATTTTGTCGACAGGATAACCTAATATTACCAAGATCTGTTATTATGATAAAGTAATCAATTTAGGTTCTTATGCTAGTATTCCAGAAAAAGCAAAATTTTTTCAACTTTGACTCAATCATAGAATTTTTTCCCGGGAAATCTGAACCCGGTATCATTTTCATCATATCAAAATTTAAAAATGCACATTTCGTATCTGTATTCACATTTTCAGAAAAAAAAGGCATTTTTATTTGATCATTTTGATTCAAAACTTGAAGTCTCAATGCTATTAGCTGAAGCAGATATTAAACTATTGATATTCTTTTAAGTGTAAATCAAATTTTATTAATGTAATCAAAATTCAGAGGTTTTTATAACAGAATATATTTGAATTTCAATTTTTTCCCTTTTAATGAAAAAATGACAACATAAAGATATAGTAATCAATTTCTTCACTTTTTTCCTTTCCTTTTAATAGAAATGGAGTACTCCTGTTGCCATGATTAGAAAAGTAGTATTAAAAACTGCAAAAAAATTAATATTTCAAAAACAAATTATGATACAGCTTTCGAACAAAATTCATTTAAAAGTACATTTTTTTTCCTACACGATGGTGTAAAAATTGAAAATCAGTGATATTTATAAGCTTTAAAATTTGTAGTAGCAAAAATTGCAATACAGAAATTTCATTTAAAATTTGAAAGTGTTGCCATTCGCAAAATGACGTATGCGTTACGCACAGATATCTTTGGCCTTTATAATATAGCACAAAATCAAATGTTCCTTAAGCAGCTGAACAATGCTGAAGAGACGGAGTGTTGTTTCTCAATCTATATTTGGCCAAGCATGTAAAAAATATTTTTTTTTTCGTTCAACGGTTGTAGTTTAGTTTTATATAGACTCAAGCTAATATGTAAAATTAAAATCTTATAAAAATTAATTATCTTCAAATTTTCAGGCTTTTCTATAGCGAAATCCAGTGTTATGGCATCTTTTGTACTATAATTTATTATTTCAAATGAAATGTCAAGAAGCAGTTCAAACACAATCCAATATCACATTTTTTCAGATATTTTTTCACTTTTTCATAAAATTATACAGGTGAAATAGCGTTCTCTTTCGTTACCTGAAAGTTGGTACATAGTTTGAAAATTTATTACATATATATATACATATATTTTAATTAAGTATAACTGATTAAGCCATTATGATGAATGATTTTTTTCACAGTGTGTAATACTGAATCTAAAGTAATAGCAAAAATATTTTAAGAGTTATGAGCTAGAAATATTTTACATAAAATTATTTGCATTTACTAGATTATATAGATAACAATGGTCAATTATGGATTAATAAATAAAATCAATAAAATAGCATTACATATTTTTTTCTTCTGTTTATAGCTCCTTTCATCTGTCGAAACCCTATTCGTAACTGTTCTCTATCTGTCCGTCCGTCACAGACGCAGTATACACAAACTGTATACGTTAGAGATATTATGAAGTTACAGCGGATTATTACTTAATTAAAAGATATTTCATATTTTTTGCCAATTTAAGAATCTACATTATCAGGGTTTGGTTCATCTGACTTTCATAATATTTTGGGGGGATTTAATTTTCCTTCTATTTTAAAAACCATTGTTAATAATTAATGATTCAAAGTTGTAAGTTTCGTTTAAACATTTTATTTTCCTTTTCTGAAATCAAAAATTTTACTTAAATCTCCACTTTTTTTGGATTTTCAAAAATTTTGGATTTATTTAAAAAATTTTATTTGAACATTTTTAATTTCATTAAAATAGATAATTTCCTTTTATAATTATTTTAAAAGTTAATATATTAGTGTTATCATCTAAGTAAGAATTTAATTATTATAAACAATTTGGATTTATTAATTGAAGGATGAGTTTTTTTGAAAGATACAAAAAAGGAAATCCTCTATGCGATCTGTGATCACACTTATCTACTTTTTTTTTTCTTTTTTCCGCTAGGTAGCATTTTTTAAAACTTTTTCCCTTTATGTAGATAATATGACACTATCATCATCCAAAATTTATTGCCAAATTATTACTCAAAATAAGCTCCCTCTATCTATAAGGCGCAAGTAAGGAATAGTTTTATTAATTTTTGTGTTATTTTTAATTTATTTAATATTATCAATAAATATATAATAAATTCAATATGCTTATTAAATAAATAATTAAAAGTTAACACATACATATAAAATATATAAATAATAAATATAAAGTAAATGTGACTAACATACGCTTATGAACAGAAAAAAACTTCTTAAAAATCATGATGAAAAATTCTTAAATTCGCTAGGCCTTTCGAAAGATCTGAGTCTTCCTTTTTCAGGCGTAAAGAAGGCGTGCATCTACAATGAAAGAAGCAGCACGACTCAAATGAAATAACACGGAAAAGGGAATAAGTTGAAGAAACAGTCAGTAGGTGAGCAGAAAACAACAGCCAATCACGGAAGAGTATAATCAAAGTACACATCGTGTAGAATGGGAATAAGAAAACAATTTAGTAAAAAAGGCCAAAAAAAGGTGAGTTTTACTTTGTCTTTAAGCTTGAAGATGGAAGACTCAAATCTTTTGAAAGCCTAGCGAATTTAAGTTATTTTTATGGTATTTTTAAGATTTTTTTCTTTTTAATTCACACCAGTTTAAACTTACTTTCTTTAACATGTGCATTTTAAAATTTATTCTTACATTCTAGAATGACAATCATATGTATTTTTAGTAATTAGTAATTCACGTGACAGCATAGAATGACTAATTTAATGTTAAATTCATTTACATTAATTCCTTCATTTACATGCTATATATACATGTCATTTTTAAAAAAAATGCGTTTTTTTATTCAAAAAAGTTTTAGAAACAAAATTACTTAACTGAATCTAATAAAATAATGCCAGGCTTATGAAAATT
The DNA here is from genome assembly GCA_964019185.1 of Maratus speculifer. Taxonomy (NCBI): domain Eukaryota; kingdom Metazoa; phylum Arthropoda; class Arachnida; order Araneae; family Salticidae; genus Maratus; species Maratus speculifer. Next base: position 167,544,077 of record OZ025289.1, on the reverse strand, counting down.
GTATTCAAATGAATAAGTACTAAATGACCTTTTTTCCTTTTTCTTAATATATAAATTTCTAGAAAGCAAGAAAATACATTTATAATAATAAATTCTGCATAACATCATTTTTTCAATGCTCTTACATTATTAATTTAATTTTTAATCGTAAATATTCAAGTTTCTTTACAGAGATGAATTCTTATTCTGATTTTCTTGTAATGTTTGATTTATAAATTTTGCGAAATACATAAAATGAATATCTGTCAATTTTCATTTGCAAATTAAATGAGTGAGAGTTAATCAGATGTTAAGAAATAAAATTGCTTTCATGTCCGATTTAAAGTTCAAACATTTTCACCATACAAGCTTAAGACAGATTTTACACATTACATTGAAAACAAAACACTTTTGGCTTGTTTCGATTCCAATCAAGATATGAACCATAATCATCAGTTAGAGTTCGTCACGGGGTTAATACAGATAACACACGATAATGAAATGCACACAAAACACACGCGCTCCTATTAAATTAAAAATTAGAATATGATTTTAAATAATTAAATTATTAATGAACATTCAGCTCAAATTCTCAAAGTGCACTTGATAACTTTACAGCCCTGAAATTATTCATTCTAGTTTATTGATGACTTTAATTTATTAAACTTCCTTTTTTAATTTGTCCGGTTTCAATTATTTTTTTTCAACCTGGCTTCCGCTAGAATCTCTGCACTTTGGTCATGGATCAGGAACTTTCAATCTTGCTTCTGCATGAGAATCGGAATAAGAGAAGAAAAGCGAAAGACCGTGGACGGAACGCGCTTCGCGAATTTTGTGAAGATTAAGTAGTTAATTATTAAATATGATTAAATTTTACTTTATGATTATAATGCTTATCTTGATTACCGAAATATGTCAAAAGTATTTTGTTTTTAATGTTTTTAAATATATTGTATAACACCTTTATTAGATAAAATGTTTGAATTTTAAAATGCTTATGAAAGATGATGTTCTTTTAAATCTTGGGGTTTAAAGATCTAATTGATTTAAAAAACTTTTTAGAATATTTTCAAGTATATGTAGAATTACTGTCTTCTTTATTGAGCGCAAATCACAGAGAAATATTTTTAAATTAGTATCTAACAAAGAAGAAACAAAATTTCAGATAGTAATTTTTTGGGGATTTTTCAATTAATTTGTATCAGAATATTACCTTATATTTTCATCCTTTAACAGTTTATATCTAAAAAACTTTAAAAAGCATATTGCTTGATTTTTTTTGTTTATGTAGGCGGTTAAATATATCAATTGTATCCATGCATTTGACTTAACAAATTTAACTTAAGTTAGGATTTAAACAAATTTAACTTCCTATAATTCAATCTGTTTGTTTCTCAGAAATTTCTCTGGAAACTTGTGAACTGCCAAACTGAAAATAACCCTAAATAAGCTGGCAAAGATGCTTGATTTATTCCCTTATTAACTATGTCTTTAGGTATATGTCTTCCAAAATAATTATTTTACTTAAAGTTCTTCGAAAATAATAACTTTTCTCATCCTCTTTATGTTAATAAATGCGTTCTTAATGCGGTAAGACATAATGTTTAAAAAGATAAAACTTAAAACCTTTGAAGTCTTTTCTAACTTTTCAAGTGTTTTCTGTTCTTTCAAGTTCTTCAGATAAATGTAAAGTATAAGTTCTCAAAACTTTACCAAGTAACAGACGTTTTAATGTAAAATATAATATTTAAATATGTGTGAATTTCACATGCAGTGATTCCCTGTTCAAATACGGATTGGTATTTACAAACGGTAGGAGTTAAAATTTAATTGTATGATATAACTTTAAAATACAATAGTAAATGGCAGATTAAAATGGTTCTAATAAGTGTGTGACAAAAATAAATTTATAAAACCATTTAGGATATAATTCTAATGTATATGAGACGTGATTATAAATGTTATGGGATAAATGTGTGGATATCTTAATGTTCATATTTTTTTTTTCAAAATATTCAAAATTCAGAAAAATTATGCTTAATTAATAATTTTCTATTACTATTGAACAATAGTTGATGGAAAAAGAAATATAATTGCAATTTTTGGTTTTGTTTTGTTTTTTTTTTCATTTCTTTGATTTCATGGGTATTTTTCTATTTGGATAAATATTTTAGAAGGGTTTTGGGAAGAAAATGCGAAAATTGAGTTTTTTTTTTATCATTACGTCTAAATAGCATTATTTTTAAAATAATAATAAAAAATAAAAAAACATAGAAATTTCTTTAAAATGTTAAGAAATACAGTTTCCAACTAAGGAGACGTCGATTTAATTTATGTTCAAACGCTGTTTGCGTTGAGTGACACACTTTTTATAAGATATTTCTGTATGAAATGTTTTAAACTGAACTTTATGATCTTCTAAAATTAATAAATTGAAACTAACATTTTCTATGCTGAAGGCAATAAATCGTTCCAGAGATGAATGAAGTGAATAACAGAATCTCGGTTAGTCTCTTTCAAAAATGCCAAAACATATTTATTATCCTTTGAACACTCCAAAAAATCTTATGCATCCATAAACTGTAAACATTGATGTATTATGGAATATTTGTTGCTACTTATAGTATAGGTTGTATTTCACTAGATTTGTTTTATTTTTCTGGTAATAAAAATTATATGCGCCAACTCGAAACATCACACCATGTTTTAATAATTTCAGAAAAGAATCTTACATAAATTTTTTTTTTGATGCAGCATGATGTTAATTTCTATCTATTCAGCTTTAACTTTTCGCTCATATAACCATTGTCGTTAAATGCATTATGTTACATCACTCATATCAAAAATGAATTTTAAGGGGTTTTTCATTTAACCCCTTAATTTTCGAACACTGTCTACCGGAGCAGTATTCATAATTTACTGAAATGTTTTTAATTATTTCCCATCTATGTAGAAAATACAAATGCTATTTTTAGTACATATTGGACCTACAGGATTTTTCTCTGACAGTTTACATAGTGAATTCTTCTTTAACTATTATGTTAGAAATAAATCCTGTCAGTAAACGCATAACTACAGTAACAACAAATTGTAGCGAATAAAAACAACACCGGAAAATTTGAAAAGTTACAAAAGTTTCTAGTTACAACAGCAAATGTTTATTAGATGATATCTGCATCTTCAGTTGTCTACAAGAAAAAACAATATATTGCCCTAAAGTTGTATCTTATTTTCCTTTTCTTTCGTTTTTTTTTAAGAATTCCTTCATCTTTCACTGGGAATTTACCAAGAATCACAAAGTAAATAAATTTTTAAAAGAATAAAAATAACAACAATAAAATAAATTAGTTTAAAAAGAGGGAAATGATGGTTTGCGATTATCAATCTGCAAGTCTGAATTTCAAACTCATTATTGCATGGCATTTTTTTATAAACAGAAACGAAAGTGAGTATTATCTAGTCAAATATCTCAATTTCGCAGTCGCGAGTAGCGTTTATATTGAATGATATTTGGCTGTATGATTTTTAAATTTTATAATATTTAAGAAAACGTAGGTAAAAAAAAAAACTTCATTTTCTTTAAACAGCGTAAGTATACGGAGATTCAGGATCGCAAGCAACTCTGAAACGTCTGTAAAAGATTTTACTTAAAAGGTGTGTCTTTAGTGTGTCTGAAATAGTCAAATACTTCTTTTTTGACTACTATTTGATTTTAATAATTTAAATGACTAAAAAATTAATGGATAAATAATAATAAGATAAATAACATTAGGTTAGAGAATAAATTTGCACTGGGCTGTATTTAATGAGAGCATATTTTATGATTCACAAATAAAGTACTGTAAGACCACAACTGATAGAGCTAGGGCTGACGGAATGCCAAGCAGATTCCATTTATATTGTAAATGTAGCCTTTGCTTCTGAAAGAACAGTGTTCATTTTTTTCTGTACTGAGTGTAATTTTATTTTAAATTAAATAGTTGTGCATCTTCCTTTAGCTCAAAGATTAGGTATTTCCGAAGTATAAATATACATATTAGGAAAATTTTTGTTAATTTTAATAAAAATATGTTTCATTTATTTATTTATTTATTACATTTATATTTATGGCTAGACTTCAGATTTAAAGGCAGCTTGGCTTCTATCTTGGCGGCAATGGAATAAATTCGCTAATTCTAACAACCTAAATTTTCAGGGAACATATATATCATATACTCACTGGGATATTTACTTGGAGCCAAAATGGCGTTATTTTGCCAGATATGGTGACCCAGCTATTGTTGTTTATTTATTCATAAATTGTTTATTTACTTAAATTTTATTTTTTCAGATTATATAAAATGATTTTTGTTCTATAGTTATTAGTTTTTAACATTAAATATATTTTAACTTTTTTTACTGATTATTATTTCCTTTTTAAAATAATAGAATATAATTTAAAGATGTATGTGTAACTGGTATTCGAAAACAAGTTTTTCGCCAAACTGACGTTTGAAAAAAATCGTACCAAATCCTGTGCGTATATGATATCTGTTCCATATTCATATCCAATGCATACAAAAATATAAATAAATAATGTAACAAATAATGTAAACAATAATGTAAAGAAATGATTTTAAAATCGCGCCACGCAGTCGTTAATTCTAAAAAGATTAAATTAGGCTTTATTGCGAGGGGGAAAGTTATTATGCTAAGTTTAATGTTTTACCTTTAAATCGTCTTTAATATTATACTTGACTTTTTATAACTTATCTTAATAAAACAGAATTACAATGTAATATTTAAAAATATATAATTCAATGAGAGAAATAAAAATGTATTTGCCAAATATATTCAACAAATCTAGGATGTTTAATAAACAAACTCATCTTGAGATGGTACGAACTTCTGACGACGGTACGAGTTCTGTCCAGGTTCCTGTCAACATCGTTCATCAATATTAAGATCAGCTTTTAAAATAGGGCTTGTTAGTTTCGTGTCCAATGTCCAAGTGAAGAGTTTTCAAAATGTACAGACTATATTAAAATGCTCGATAGTCCTTTCACAAAGTAAAAAGCCGAATTTGCATTATTTTATTGTCTTTGGCTAATGGCTAAGTTTTTTGCTGCAAACTTTTGTAGTACTTCTCACTTAGACATTCGATCGAGATTAAAACTGATTAAAACTTAGTTCCTTTTTTTCTGCACACCTTTTTTTCTGCGCAATAATTATTGTACTGTGATGCCAACAGCAGCGATAAACTGTTGACACTATATTCGCGAGTATAATTTTTAAGGTACTTTCATTTCACGAGACCATATTTCACAATTTTTGGAAGATGAAATCCAATTTTTTTTCACTATTTCCTACGATTTTTAAAAGTAAGATATAAAATTATATTTTGACACATAATAGAATGATAATATTACTTTGTAAATCGGATTTTATTTTACTCTTATGTATATTTTAGTACATTGTAATATTAGTAATATTTAGATTTATGTTTTTGTTAGTTTTCTTAGTAATTTTAGGCTTGTCTATTATTTAAAAAGGGTAGAAAGCATTAAATGTAAGAAGTCGTATATTTCCTAAAAACAAAATTCATAACAAAGCTAATTCGATTCAATTTTGCGCATTTATTTTGAGAAATATGTGCACTCAATCATGTTAAATTCTAAACATTGCCTATATTTATCAGAAACAGAATATTTTTATAACTAGAAAAATTCATTTTATTGAAACCTTAGTCTTTGAGTATAAAATAACATATGAGTATGTTAAAAGTAATTAAAATCTTCTTGTTGCCAAGAATTATTTGAATATTTATACGAAAGAGAACTATAATTATATTCAAAGGAAATCTTTTTCCTTTCATTTATGATGGTAACTTCTCTTACTATTGGAAATTTGTATTACAAATACAACGCACACACACAATCTCAATCTTCTACTTGTTTATCGATATTTAGCTTTTCTGAAAGAAAAATATATGCGAGTTTTCCATTAAAAAGACACATAGCTTTTAGTAAATATGCATGTATACTTTTTTATTGAAGGAAAGCATTACTGAATATAAGGCAATTTCATTGAATAGCAGGTTTGTGTTTCAACCGACAATCAATAGATTACTAATAAAATAAACAACAAAAAAGATAAATCTTTTGGCTTTGATGACAATTTTTTTGTGCGCATTTCACATTACTATATATTTGTTTTTCTTGTATAATTTTCCATTAAACAAAAAAGTCAATCTTTTTACTAGACTTAAAACTGTTTCTTTGAAACAAAACGAAAGAGGCTTGTTTATCTTTTTACTTTTGTTTATTAAGTAAAACCTTTTAAAACTAAAAAATAATCGAAACAAAAGGTTTTTTATGAGTTTAGACTTTTGACCAAAAATGAATGTAATGTTTACAAGCTATCAATTTAATAATATGATTTTTTTCATTAATTTAATTATAAAGTAACTATAAAATGTGTGAATCTTATTAACCTTAATGCTAAATCTAAATCTCTTTTCAAGATATTGTGTGAAGATAAAATTTCACACAAACCAACATTTTCCTTCAGGAAAATCAAAAAATGAAAGAATTCCCCCTTCCCTCCCATTGAGAAAATTTAGAAAACTACAACAAAACTCATTATATCACAATGGCGAAGATATGGCCTTGCTGCATTTGTAAAATTGTGTTAAAAAACACATATATGACAAAAGGTTCACTTTTTTGATAATGTGTAACGAATAGTTATTTTTAAGCTATTATTAAGTTTACATTGCATGAATAAATTTCACTTTAATAATAGTAAAATGCATCATTTTTGGAGTTGGGGGAGGAGGGGGGGAATAATGATTTTTCTCATGATCTGGTGGAGCATGGCCAATAAAAGGTTGAAACACTGAATTATAACGTACATTTAACAGGGCTGTCACTAGCAGCTTTCTTTTTTAATTCTATCTAGCATTCTTTCTAAAAACAAAAGTCTTTATCATACACATTCATAACATGTGCATGTTAAATATACTTTAAAATTTATATTTTAAAAATAGTAGTGGGATTAAAATTAAAAAAGTCACAATGGCAACCCTGCTTTAGAAGTACAGCTCAATTATTTATCTTGTTTAGACCTGTTTTTATTCATAGGGTTAAATACGATTGTCCTTCTTTAAAAAAAAAAAATCTTTTTTTTGAGGGGGGGGGGGGGCAACTACCAACAGTTTGCTCTATGTTATTTAGGAGATAACAGATTTAAGGAAAATCCTAAATATCTCAACTCTATGTCTCTTTGGATCATTTTTCACCAAATCAAAAAAGTATTTGATTACTTTCAAGCAAACCTTGGTAATCTAAGTGACAAATTTTATGACTCTCCTACTATGCTTGGTAAAGTGTACCGCATATTTTCTACTACAAAATCTTTAATGGTGTACATGAATAATTACTGCAATTTCACAAAGAACTTTCTTTGTTTTTTATTAAAATGAATATGTGCTGCTACAAATACTTCAGGGTATTTTATGTTTATTCAGTTCAGCAGAACCTGGATATCTTTGGTAATCGTTGGTCATCTTGCTATAAGTTTTTCCCTGACAAACGCTGGCATAACAAGCACTTATAAAAAAAATTACTTTCTAGTGTCATATAAAATTTCTTAAATAATTTTATAAGTCCTAAAATATAGTTTAGAGATTCATATTCAATTTCATTTAATGTATCTTTCATATCTCACATATTTTACTCATTTTGCTTTAACAATTTATGTATATTTACAATATATTGTTATTTCTTTTTCTATTCGAATGTTATTCTATAAAACCCATTTCACTTCCTTTTACTAAGAAAAAATATGTTTATACGTACATGTACTCTACAAGGATTTCGCATTAAATATTTAATTAGAGTAAACAGCTTTACAAATTTTTAATGTTAAGTATTTCCTTTTCACTAGAAAAATATGCATAGTTGAGGTTTCTCCAAAGAAATTTTTAAAGTAACGGAAAAAAGAAAAACACATGACGTTAAAAAACTGCAAAAGAGACCGAAAATTTAAAAAAAAATTAAAAGACATTAATAGCTGTGGAAAGAAAACAGTGTTTTTAATTAGATGGGTGAATGTTAATTAAAGAGGTGTATATACTTCAGATAAAAAAGCGGTTTTTAAAAACAAACGTCTTAAAAAACGAAAATAACTGCAAGCTATACAAATTAATGTTTGTTGATTAATGTTTTATGTACAAATATACATTATTCATAAAATAAAGAAACTAGGTTAATCAATTTCGATTATATAATTAATAATGAAAAACATTAAGCAACAGTACTTTTTATGAAATGACTTTGGTTACTATAAAATGTTAAAATATTTAATAAAATAATAATTAATTTTATTTTTTATTCATATGAAATCTTTCAGAAATTTTTTTCTTCCTCATAAGGTGTAGTATTTTTTACTTAAAAATTTTACTTCAAAAATAAATAACAAGCAGTTTGCATATAAAATCCTATTTACAATTGCTTAGTGTTTTTTAGGTGTTTAATTTAGATTACAACATATGCAGATATTAAACATTAAATAAAAGAAACTGAAGAACTTAGTCCCTATTTAACGAAGTTTTTCGTTTGACAAAATTTTCTGCTGAACCTTTATTTTGAATCTATTTACATGTAAATTAATCTCTATATTATGAAAAATGTATTCTGTATAACGAAGTTTATTCCACTCTCGTACGGGTACAAACTTCGAGTGGAGAGGTAGTGCTATGATGAATGCATGGATTTATTTCAGAGAATTGTATGCAAATGACATTAAATATTTATTTAATCATTTGCATTCAAAATAAGAAAGGCTAAAAATGTTTGATACAATAAAAAAGGGAATAAAGTTTCAAAAAAGTGTTACATTTGTTCTGTTCGGATACTAACAAAAGTACAATTTTTTTTAAGAACAGCAAATTTTTTATGAGAGACCTGCACAAAGTAATATTACAGAATTTTTTTAAGTTAAAGATTTGGTGCACTCTAGAAAACTAAACGGATGTAGCAATCAGAAATATTTCTCCTATCTGATACATGTCAATACATCTGGAAAAATACAGCTCAACAGCGTCACTGGTTAGGTGATTTACAGCAAAATCTAATCAGCAACAATTTATGTCAACTTTTAACTATAGTCTGAAGTTTGAGGAAAATCCGTGAATTAGTTACTGAGATAGAAGCATTGCAGAAATCGTAAAAAATCTTACTTAGAAGCGCCACCTCTTGAGCGATTTACTCCATAAATTGAGGAGTACACATTTATAGCAGGAACGAGTTTGATGAAAATTCGTGCAATTGTTCCGGAGATAAAACCATTTCGATAATCATGAATAATGCCGTATAGAAGCACCACCTGTTGAGCTATGAACACAAAAATACACAGCACCATATTATATCAAGGACTAATGGAATCTGAAGTTTAATGAAAATCCGCCAATTAGTTCTTGAGATATATCTTTTGCGGTGATTCTACAAAAGGCACCATAGCAGCGCCAGCTGTTCGTTGATATACTCTACAAACAAATCAGATCCAGTTTATATCATGTTCTAACTGCATCTAAAGTTTTGCGAAATTCTGTGCATTTGTTCTTGAGATAGAGTGCCTACAAAATTTTTGTCACATACAGATTCATAGAGTGGCCGAGAGACAGAAATTTTGTAAAAACATTATTTTTGTGATCTCTGATCCCTCCGTCGAAAACCAGAATTCGAAAATTTTCATGAATCCAATGCTTTTTTCTTGTAAAGCTAGAAGAAAGTAAAAAGGAGAAACTGCATACAAAGCTTCAGTTTTTGTTTACCTTTTTTAATATATATAAGTTTTAGACATTATTTTAATTAGAATTTTTCTCATATTCTACGTTGCCTGAAAAAAGTTACTGCCTGAATTAAAATCCAATTTTCCATTATTATTATTTATAAGTATTTTTCATATTATGCATGTGTATTTTAGAATAAAAATTTGATGAGTTTGAGTTAATTTCTATTTAACGAGTTTTCTTCATAACAAAGTGTTTAAGTGTTAAGATGAGACTTCGTTAAGTGGAAATTTTACTCTATAATGTATAATTACAGAAAGTAGCTGTAGGATGCAAATTTCTTTCATTCATTTTTTACTCAGAAAGCAATCCTTTGTTTTATCATATTTTACATAATGAAGTAAAGTTATCGAATAATAAATATGGAGATTAACCCTTTTGCGTCCGAATTTTTTCAGTAACATTAGTACTAGCTATCCAAATAGATTAAATAGAGTTTAACGATTATTTCATTGTCTAAAGCATAACTAATGTTGTTGTTTTGCATGCTATTTAATTCATATTCATATGACAACACGGTAAGAGTTTTTGCAGATGTTTAGAAAATATTGTCTTACCTTAAGATTTAACTTATATTACAACTTTCTAATACTTTTTTGCTTTATTATGCACGATTCTTTGAAGAAAGTAACATTTATGTTAAATTAACAGAGTAAAATAATATTTATTTGCTAATTTGCTAATATATTTATTTGCTAATTCTATAACGCCCTGAAAATATAAATTAGTTGAAAAAGAATTTGTAATTTTTCTTTAAATAAGAACCCATATTGAACAATACTCAGTTTTATATCAAAACAACAATACCCAGGATTATATCAAAACAACAATACTTAGGATTATATCAAAACAACAATACTCAGTTTTATATCAAAACAACAATACTTAGAATTATATCAAAACAACAATACTCAGTATTATATCAAAACAACAGTACTCAAGATTATATCAAAACAACAATACTCAGTATTATATGAAAACAACAATATTTAGGATTATAACAAAACAACAATACTCGGGATTATATCAAAACAATGTACTATAATCATTATTTTCACATTAATGTTCGTGATTCGCTCAAGAAAAAGTATATTTTACGTTATCTAATTTAAGTTTCTACGTTTCCTAAGTTATATAAAATTTAACATGAATATTATTATTTTAAAATGGGGGAAAATAGTTATCTCGTTAAGAATAAAACAATTCATTTTCTAAAATATCGATGCCGTTTATTAATATTTAAATATAAAAAATATTCTAATATAAATATTATTTCTTAATTGCTAAATGTATCATTTTTGAAAAACAAATTTATTATTTTATCTACTAATCTGTGAAATATTTATACGAAAATGAAATAAGAAACAAAAATTTAAATTTGTAATGATCTGTAAGGACAGAGTACCTTGAAATTGGTCAAAACACTGATTTTCTTATTTTAATATAACTGAAAGCTTCTTTAATTGTGAATATTTTCACACCTCATTTATACCTATACGACAATTATATCGCGATATATTTTAAATTTTGTTAATAGACCCAGTGCAATTACTTATACAAATGAAAACTGATTTTTCTCCATGTTCAAATTTTTATAACTTGCTTGTTCGATAAATACACTCTCAGAAATAAAACTCTGATTTTTGGCGATTCAGAAATCCTTGAGCCTTATATCGTTGTTTTTGGCGATCATTTCGTATCGAAATCACGTGACTCTTAACGAAACGTGAACTCTCAAATATTTGATGAAAGTGCTTCCTTAATCATAGCCAGACTTGATGAATTGTCGCGGTAGTTGTTTATAGAAGACCCACTATACTGGCTAATAATACTGGCAATATACTAGCTGTTTATAGAAGACCCACCTCCTCAAATCTTGCGATTTTAGCAAGGATATATTTCTTGTTTAAAACAGTACTTTTTAGCGTTTTTCAGAAAATAATGAAAAATAAGCAATTATTCTTAATGCATTAGTTGTTTTTTTAAGGGGGGGGGGAGGGGTTAAAGTTTTTAGGGATGTTTATTACTATTTTTATTTATTTATTTATAAGTTGTATTTCGTTGATTTATTCGAAAAAAAAACTACTTCGTTCTACCAAATCGTTCAAAAAGTAAATTTGATCAATAAAATTTCAAAATTCCAAGATCTATTTTATATCCAATATATTCTTTTTTCACTCAAATTAAAAATATACACAATTTTTCTCTCTCCTCTCTATAAACAGTAAATTGTTAAAATCTTATCCACCTACTTAGAGTTGTAAAATCTCTCCCAATAAGCACTTCATAATTCGTTATTTCTGAGCAACAAATTAACCAGTCCATATTTTAATCATTCCTTAAGCAAATAAATTTCCCCTAGATGTTATTTAATTAAGCCAATAATTATTCATTAACCATTAGAAAATCATATTAATAAATTTGTCATTATTTAAAACTTGCAAGATTTAAAACAGAATCGATAAAGTTATAATCACGTTATAAAAATTTAAACACACACTATAATACATTATATATCTTTATAATCACATCAAACTGAGCAATCAATGGCGTCAAGGTATAGCGTCGGACTGCCACACTGAAGGATGCGAGTTCGAACCTCACGTATGACTTGCCTTTTTTGCTTCTGTCAATGAATACAGGAGCTTCTAAAAAATTCGATAGATGGCAGCACTAGTCCTTTTTTGACGAAATTTTTTGACGCTATGGTATCGTCAAAAGAATGAGGGAAGTAATTTCATCAATTTGACGAAATATTTGTTCGGAGCATTTCCCAGGAAACGGTTTCGTCAAAAACGAGGAAGATATCGTGAAATCTGAGTATTCATTTCTGAGTGTGTACTAAGGCATTTTTGCTAATTTAGACAAAGGTTTGATTTTTTTTAATTTGTCCTTCATGTTGCATTTATAATTTTTGTGAATGGATTTAACATTCAAGTTTATATAGTTATTTTTTTATGTTTCAATTGAGATTTTGCTATGTTTTCTTCATTTTTTAATGTATAAGACAGAAAAAAATGGTATTTAATGTAAAATCCTATACATCTAAAAATCCATGAACAGTTTTAGATAATATATTCTGATGAATGAGGAAAAAAATTACATAAAAAATATTCATATTTGTACAAGTAATAGCAATTTTTTAAAGTTCATCTTTGTAATTAAAATTTTATAAAAATAGACTGTTCTACAAGGGTTATTTTTTATTTTTTTTTGTTTAATTTTTAGTTATAAGTATTGTGCCGCTACGTATATTACAGTATTATTCAAAACTCAAGAGATAGTTACAAGTTTTAGTTCAGTTCAGAGATCAGTTTCATATATAAAAATCTTATATACAAATATCTTTAAGAAAAAAAACATAGTAAGAAACATGCTATTAAACGGAGACTATTAGAGGGGATTCGAAAAATATGCCATTTTTGACTTACAACATTTTTTTTTCTTATAAAAGACAAATTGAAGATAATTGAAGAAGCAAATTTTTCTAATATGAGATGATTTACATCATCAGATTTCACGAAACTGTTGATTCATTGTGTATCTTATGTTTGTATCTGAAGATCTATCAAAAATTTGGTTTCGTTTTCGTTTTCATTTTCGGACCAAAATCAGGGTTTCGTCAAAAAATCATTTTCGGCGAAATTTTTAACAGTTCTAAACTATATATATTTCAAAAATCTCATCGGGTCTTTCGGAAAATTTTGAAATGACTCACTGATATGAGCTGTATCAGTTCAAAAGAAACACTCTTTATTTTATGAGATGAAGTCCACTACTAGTAAATATCAGTCATGATAGGCTCAAGACGTAAGTGGAATTTATAGAGAAAGCAGTGCATAGATGGCTAAACTTTGAAGAAGAATTTCACTTGCCCATTGAAAGTTGCAGACTTAACAGTAATCGAAAAATTTTAATTAATATAATATAACAGTTATATTATCATTTATATTTTGTTTTTGTTTATAACTTATATACACATATTCTATTTCGAATGCATAGTGTTTCGAATACTCTTTGAAAATGTGCTAGTATTAACAAATAATCGCTAACTAAAATCATTGCAAAACATAAATTGATGTATGCATACCTAAAACATTTTTTTATTAAATGAAATTTGTATAATTGGGAAATTATACTGTTTAATTAATAAATTAATTATATTTCATTTTGTCTGAAAATAAAAAGTTTTTTCAGAGGCACATGGAAAACGACTTGGGCCAACATATAATTAATTCAAAATTATTTATATTTATTTGTGTATTAATTGCTTATTTTATTTTATTTATTTATTTATTTTATTACATTTTCGTTTTTGGTCGAAAATAGGAACATTACCGAAATTCTGTTTCCTTTTCTTTTTCTGTCTTAAAAATCTGTTTCGGCCGACCCTTAGTTTATCTTTAAAAACGAAGAATAAAATTTCACAATGCTAATAAATTTAAAAATAAAATCGAAACAAGGAAACCAAAGAGAAAATTAACACATATATTTTTTTATTTAATGTTTTCTTCATATACAGTTAATATATATGGGTGATTTTCAAATGTATTGCCATATCAGGTGTAACATAATTTTTCTTAAAATTGGTTTAAATATGCAAATTTACTCAGGTATGAATTGCTTATAGTTTACAACATTCTAAGCAGTTGATTATTTGCGAGTTTTTTTATTTATATTTTAGAAATTTCAAAGAATGTCAGCAAGTCACTATTTTTCTTATCACTGTGACCTTATACAACCTAAAACATTCTGTATTTTTTATTTTTTTTTTTTTTATTTTTTTTTTTTTATCAATAATTAATTTTAAAAAATTGCTTAAGGTTATCTTACATACGCACTAATAAAGAAAAAATGTAGTAATATTTATTATATTATTACCGAATTTTAGCGAAATTCCATTTTGTTTTCTTTTTCGGTCTTAAAAATCTCTTTCGGCCGATCCTTAGTTTATAATTAAAAACGAAGAATAAAATTTCGCAATGCTACTAATTTTCAAAATAAAATTAAAACAACAAAACCAAAGAGAAAATTAACACATATATTTTTTTAGTTTAAAGTTTGCTCCATTTACAATTTGCATATACAGTCCTGGACAAAATTATAAACTCAGAAAAATTTTAATTTGTTTGCATCATAATGTAAATAAGATTAGCTTTGCGTTAATAAAATAATTATGAATATTTATAATAAGACATCTAAATTTAATATAACTCATAAATAAAACGGATTAAGTAATTTAAATAAGAAAATACATAACTTAAAAAAAATAACATTATGTGAAACCCGGACAATATTATAAACTCAAAGTTATGATTTTCTATATTTTGGCACATTTCATATAAATAAATGCATTTTGTGATAAAAAACTAATAAATGAAGTCATTAAGGATCAATACATTTCAATACATCAATACGTGTTTTAATTTTTTTCATAAAATGACATTATGTGAAATCTGGACAAAATTATGAATTTCTGCAATCTAGTACTTTTGATATAAATAAATGCATTTTGTGATAATAAACTAATAAGTGGAGCTGTTAGGGATGAGTATATTTCAATACATCAATGCATTTTTATAATTTTTAGTTAAACAATTTTGTTAAATATGGTTTATTAATATGGTTTTTGTATATAAAATGGAGTGGTCGACGTCCAAAGATACAGAAAGAAATCGAAGATCTATGTTACGAACAGAATTTGGTACTGGAGCTTCTTCTAGTCGAATTATAAATGCTTTAAAGCTAAATGTAAGCTAGTCTAATTGTCAGAAGAATTCTTCAATGAGCGCCAAATGTGAAATGGAAGAAAATGAAAGCTGAGCCAAAACTTCAGTCCCATCACATGAAACTCAGATTTCATTTTGCACAACAGCACGTGTCATGAACAACATAGTGGAGCACAATCATCTGGTCAGACGAAAAGAAGTTTAATTTAGACTGCACATGTGGCATAAGATGCTATTGAAATGATATCAAGCCTGAAGAACGGCATATCTTTAGTCGAAACTTTGATGAACAATCAGTGATGGTGTGGGCTGGTTTTTCTCAGAATTGTAAAACTGCTCTGGATTTAAACTAAATGCAGAAGACTACCAGTTAATGTTGGACTATAATCTTTTGTCATATGGACCATTGATCGCTGAAGAAAACTGGGTATTTCTGCAAAATAATGCAGTAATACACTCTGCAAAAAGCACAAAAGAGTGGCTGCAGCGCTGGTATGTAAATATCTTGAATTGACCAGCCCGCAGCCCTGATTTAAACCCCATTAAAAATTACTGGAGTGCAATCGTTCGAACAGTCTATTACGATGGACGTCAATATTAAAAGACAAATGATTTAAATATGGCTATATTTTCAGCCTGGAACCAGTTGTCTATGGAGCAGTTGGAAAAAATTGTTCAATCCATGTCGAGTCGCATATTCAAAGTCATTGAGAAAAATGGGAGTTCAACACATTTTTGAATGTATGCATTATTACTTTGCACCAAGATACAAAAGAACGTTCACTTCTTAAGCTCTATAATTTTATATTTTCAATTTACACATGTTCTATATTTATATTTTACTCTTATTTTTTAATAAAAAATATAAAAATGCATTGATGTATTGAAATATATTCATTTTTAATAACTCCATTTATTAATTTATAATCACAAAATGCGTTTCTTTATATCAAAAATACCAGAGTATAGAAATTCATAACTTTGAGTTTATAATAATGTCCAGGTTTCATATAATGTTATTTTACGAGAAAAATTAAAATATGCATTGATGTATTGGAATGTATTGATGCATAATGATTCCATTTATTAGTTTCTTATCACAAAATGCATTTATTTATATCAAATATGCCAGAATATAGAAATTTATAACTTTGAGTTTGTAATTTTGTCCAGGTTTCACGTAATGTTATTTTTTTGAGTTATATATTTTTTTATTTAAATTACTTAATCCGTTTTATTTATGAGTTATATTAAATTTAGTTGTCTTATTATAAATATTCATCATTATTTTATTAATGTAAAGCTAAGCTTATTTATATTATGATGTAAACAAATAAAAAAATTTCTGAGTTTATAATTTTGTCCAGAAGTGTATATATTCATTTATTTAATATTTGCTTTATACACAATATATATATATATATATATATATATATATATTAATCCTGTATTTTTAATCTAATAAAATTTTTTGTAGTAGCAATTTTTAAGTTAAATTTTTGCTCATCGTACTTCTTATTAAATGCATTATGAAAGAAATATTGATGCAGTAATAAACTCATATTAAAATTCATAAAATAATATCGCGCTCAACAAAAATTAACATAAACAACTTAATAACAACAAAAAAAAAAGTTTGAATCGTCGCTCGTTAAAGCACCAAAATTGTTGTGTCCCGAAGAATGAAGGTGTTTAATGTGATTTCACTATATTATTCTTTATTTTATTAGTGAAACCTCCAAAGAAGGGACATTCCGAATAAGGGACACCTCTATTTAAGGGACAAAAGTTACGGTCCAATAGATGTCCCTTATTTGGAGGTTTCACTGTGTAAGAAACTTCGAATAAGGGACACCTCTATTTAAGAGGCAAAAGTTGCGGTCCCATAGGTGTCCCTTACTTGGAGGTTTCACTGTATAATATTTATATTTAGTTTAATATTTAATTATTTTTATCTATTTAAACTCCTGTTAAAATGGAATTTAATTCTTCATATTTATTTCCTTATTTAAATTTTTTAATCCCTTTAAGCTTCAATTAAAATAGAATTTGAATCTTCATATTTATTTCATTATTTTTTTTATTTATTCAAACTTCAAATAAAATATAAGGGTATTATAGTCATATGATATAGTAAAACATCTAAAATAAAGGCTTAAATATTATAATAAAAGCTTTATTTCTAATTGAAGTTCGCTAAAGGAAATACAATACATTAATCCTTTTTGAAACCTTTGTAAAAATAAATTGCATTTATTACCATCTATAATATATATATCAAGCGTTGTTTATATTTTAGATAATTCATAAACATTTAAATACGAATATTTAAAAATATGTAAATTTAAAACAATATACGTTTTTTAAATTCAAAATTTAATATTTTCATTTGCATTACTGATTTATTACTTCTGTAGTATAATTTTATTTTCACCTTAAAATTTTTAACTCATTAATAAAAATGTTTCCACGAAACTTATGAAATTTGTTTAAAACATTTTTTTTTTCAATCCGTTTATTTTAAGCATAGAATATTAGTGGAAGTTAATAAATGTTGCTTTATAGTATAGCGAGAAGCACATATTTTTACAAATTATCAAGATTATCGAGATTTTTTATGAAATTCTGAATAAAGTAAACGTCTGCACTTACTGGTAGTGATTACGAAACTTTTACTTAATTATAGAAAACTTGGAAAATGTTTCCAGCTTCTAATTTTACGGATAAAGATAAGATTCTGTTGTAGGAAAGAATGTAGCTCTTATCTTACTCGGAAAATATTTTTATCATCTATGTCAAAAGTAGAGTACATAGGTAGGAATATTTTAAGGTAAGTTTTTATTGTTTGAATATTATGATCTTAGTTCGGATTTTCTTTCTAAGCTCATTCGGAATCTTAATTCTTTGCATAAATTCATTTTTGGATAGATTTCGTGTGAAATTGCGGTCTCCCTATTTTGGAATTTCCGAAAATTTCTGCAGATCTACACCGATTATGTCCCCTAGACCCCAAAACTATCAATAGTAAAAAGCCTTATCTATTATATTTATCTATATCCATCTATCTATCTATCTATATACATATATATATATATATACATATATATATATATATATATATATATCACCTTCTTATGGACACGATAACTATTGTAATTCTGCTCATATCTCTTCCAAATTGATATGTAAAATATCGGTTTCAGAAAGTGACAAGATACCCTGGGGTAATAACGCCACGTTGTTCTACCAATTTTCACGGCTCAGTTTTACCTTGTATTTTTCAAACAAATATATGATTTGATACAGCAACTTATTGACTATCTATATAAAAAAAATTAACAGATATGTATTCATAAAATGTAATGGCGTGATTTCTTGCCCAATGCTATTTGGCGTTATTACCCACCTACACTCTTAAAACGAAAGAGCTGATTTGGCTTCTCATGAAAGAGCTGTAATTTTTTCGATCATAAAAGAGTTGTTTCTCAAACGATTAAATCTTCTTGATCTAAATTGGTTATTTTAATAGCTCAACTTCATTTAAATTGGTTAAAACTCTTTTTTCAGAAGCTGCCTTTCAACATTGAGATGAGTGGATTTCAGCCAACTTGAGCTGTTTTGTGGCTGACTTCTTAAGAGAGTATATGAGTAATAACGCCATGCAAACAAAACTATGAAATAAGATGGAATAATTGCATGTAGATTGCCCAATTCTAAAAATACAAACTCTACAAACTTAGAAATTGACAAATTGCATTCTAAGCTATTGAAAATTTTAAATTTTTTGTGAAAGTATAAGAAAAATAAAGGTGTGGGGGGGGGGGATGAGGCAAAAGAATATCAGACCGTGCTTTTTGCTTAAAAAGGACCGCTTAAATAGAATTATTAGAAACATTGCACAGTTTTAACTGTATTTATTTGAATCAGTATTTAGGATGTAGCTCGGCTACTGTAGGGAATCAACCGGGGTATTAATACCAAGGATTGGCGTTATTACTCCGTAATAGTTATTGCGTTGTACATTTTAAATTACAAATTATCTCGAGATGATATCCAAAATCTTCCACAACATTTTGAAAGTCCATGAAATGTACTACAAATTTATGTAATTAACAAAGTATTTCCGGATAAAAAAAATAGTCTTCACATCACAAAACGTATCTCGCAAATTTTAGATCAAGCGTTAATTTTAGTTGCTTGTAAAAACAATAAGACCTAAAAATGAAACAAATTAACTTGAAGCTGTTTTTTGCGATTTATATGACTCAAAACCTTTCTGCGCAGAGCACATGGGTGTCATTTACCAGATTATTTCATAATTATGCAAAATATTAGCACTTGGCGTTATTACCCCGCCTGGCGCTATCACACCAGACCACCTTACATAAAATTTTCGTTCCGAAAAAAAAAAAGGTGCGAGAGGGATTCAAACTCACATAGAAAAATCTCAAATCCCATATGCTGCTGTCCATGCTATTGTTTCGCTTGCCAACGAGGGAATTTAACCGATTATAAACTGTAGCGCTGTTTAGATTCGATCTCGATTATCGAGCAGATGACAAACCAGAACTCAAATACACATGCTCCAATTTTGCAACTTTCAGTTGTTGGTACGACTGTTTCGCAAAACAATAGGATATTTTTTTAGGCGTATGTTTCATGCATACATTTGTGTCAAAACTAAAATGATTACAATCGTTAAGAGAAATATGAATACTTTGTAAATAAACAAGTATACTTTAGTAAAAAGTATTCCTGTTTTAAATAGTTTTAGTCACCACTTTTGAGTTTCATAAAAAAAACAATGTTCTTCAATGATTTAGTTTTAGCATATAATAATCACGGAGGTCCACAGAACGAAATCTAGAGAGGAGCAATAATTTAGAATTGTTATGCCTGTAGTCAGCATATTGAGCCACGATTTTTTAACTTGAGAAAAAAGAACATAAAATAATCTTATTTTTTGAAACAAATGTGAGAATTATCGGTACAAAAAAATTAAAACATATTAACATGAAAAAGATACAGAAATACTCTAATTTGAAAACATTAAAAATGCCTTTATATTATTTTTTTTTAACTTTTATTTTATTTTATTTATTTTATTTTTTTACAATAAATGAAACAATAATCTTTTTCTGCAGTAAAACACTAAAAATAATAAAGTTAGAAGTATTCTAACTCGGTAAGGTTTTGTCTAAAAAAATAGAATTATTTTTTATCACTTTTCTAGGCAAAGGAAGAATTTTTCTCAGTATAGGTTATAGGAAAAGGACTCATCCAAAAAATTAAATTTCGTTTATTAGCGCACAATATGCTATTTGTATAATAAATGTCCTACCTAAATTTTTTATACACATTTTATAAATAAAATATCTTTCTATGATCATAAGCTTAAAGGATAATCGCATTAACAATGGTTTTGAATCACTGAGTATATTAAAAGTTAAAGGAACACAACACAAGTTTATTAACTGCATGTAAGAATGAAATTGAAAAATGCTGAAGGAGGGACTATTTTTCTTATGTAAATCAGCTTAAATAATAATCCTTAGAAAATATTTGTAAGATCTAAAATCCGCTTTGGAAATGATTTTTTCTTTATTTTCACGTCACAGAGAAAAAAACATTATTAAACGAACAAAACATGTATAAAAAACACACATGTAAACACATAAAAAGCATATAGCAACGATAAAACAAAAGCTGCCATTAAAAAACTGGATTTGAATTGTTATCAAAATGTTACAGTTTTCTAATAATTCTGAAAATATTCTTTTGCATTAAAGTCTTATGAGTTTTGTAATCAGAATGGTCTACATTATTGCCAATGGGTCGAATGTACAATTTGTTTTCTTTAGAATTGGATAATTTGATACTGCTTTTTGCATATTAACTACGTAAGCCATTATTAAATACACGCATCGATTATCATTGAATATATAATAATTTTATATCAAAGCAAGTAAAACACACATAACAAATATTATGCTCTGCAATGAACAAATATCCCACAATCGATTTTTGGATGACATTTTAAAAACCATTTATTAAAAAAATATATATATTTAATGATTTTAAAAGTTATTTTTATCATACAATAATAATATTTTTAATCTATACATTTTTTTATGTTTGTGCATCAAGGTCTCATCAAGATTCTCTCTCTTATAAAAGAAAAATACAATAATTATGTGCTTCTATCTTTCTGGGACACAACTTATGATGAATATACTCTCGGGATCAAAGTTAGGGCAAAGATGCATGAGTATGGTTAAAGAATAGAGATAAATCGCGCGTCATTTCTCCTTGTCGTGAAGGATTTCTTTCGTATCTGCAAAACAAAAAGAAGCACTGATGATAGTCCTAATAATAGAATATTATTATGTTTGAAAGATGCATCTTTTTCATATTCTATAACTTGCTTTTCTGTATGACGTTTTCTTTTGATTCATTCTTCATATAAATGTATTGTTGAATTTCTTTCTTAGAGCACATGAAGTTTTTAAAACGTTTTAAAAACGAAATTATGCAGTTCTAAATAATTTTTTTAGAAATACTGTGTTTACAGCAAAGCTCGTAATTACATTCAACGCTTTTTAATTCGCATTCTGAGAAGCCAAATAGACAGTTCAAATTATCTAAATTTTGGTACTGAAAAAGACAATTTATATGTCATCTCTAGATATCGTTTTTATCTTACACTAGAAACAGTTACCTTTTCTGTAATCAAATTGCTTTAATTATACTAAATTATTTTAAAAAAGCTTGTTATATTCCAAAATTAAAATTATTAAGAGCATTTTAAGCACATACCTACAACCAACATGCATATTTTTTAAATCTTACGATTTTCACGAAGCACCTGACATTAATATTGTACATGTAATTAAAGATATAAATTTTAATAATATTATTTTTATATACAAGTTATTAAACAATTAAAGAATATCCTGCATCATCCACATTTTATCATTGGTTACATAATCAACTGGTGGTGCTTTAGTTAAAAAAAAAAAACACATAGAACATAAAATGATTCACATTTTTGTGTTTTTAATTATCGGATTAAAAATTAGAACTATAAGATTATAGTTATAAGAGGGTTTTATATATATATTTTAAGCACTGTGGGTGGATTTTATATATATATTTTAAGCACTGTGGGTACATATACAGGGTGTCCCTAAACAAATGGTATATACGCTATTGGGTGATAGAACACATCAAGACGAGTGTAGCTTATGTAAATAGGAAACCAAGGGTCCCAAACGTTTTCCAAAGGAGATAGCCGCCATTAAAGTTTGGGGTCCAAAATTTCAAATACACATAAAAAGCGGAAAAATTGGTCGATTGATTTGCGGTTTTCACTAAAATTATTCTTTATGTGGGTATTTTCTTGAAAATAAATTATAAAGATAAATTTCGAAAAATGCCGATAGAGGGCGCTTTAGACTTTGAAGTAATGAAAAACTATTTTTGCCATCATTTTTTGCATCTCATTAAATGGTTTTGTAAGCTTAGACTTAAACTTAAATTTTGAGCTCAAAATCTGAATAGTTGGAAGCGGTTAAGTAGCACAAACTTAACAGTGTTCAGAGGGTTTAAATTTCAAATGATTATAAAAAACGGAAAAATTGGTCGATTGATTTGCGGTTTTCACTAAAACTATTCTTTATGTCAGTATTTTATTCAAAATGAATTATAAAGATAAATTTCAAAAAATGCCGATAGAGGGCGCTTTAGACTTTGGATTAACGAAATAATCCATCCTAATACTATTTTTTGCCATTATTTTTTGCATCTCATTAAATGGTTTCGAAGACTTAGATTTAAACTTACATTTTGAGCTCAAAATCTGAATAATTGGGAGTGGTTAAGTAGCACAAACTGAACTGTGTTTAGAGGGTTTAAATTTCAAACGAAACGGAAAACTATAAAAAAAACGGAAAAATTAGTCCATTCGTTTGCGGTTTTTACTAAAACTACTCTTTAAATCAATGTTTTCTTGAAAATAAATTTTAAAGATAAATTTCACAAAATGCCGATAGAGGCCGCCTTAGACATTGGAGTCGCGTACAACTATTTTTAACCGATCTTTTTTTAAATCTCATTAAATTCTTTCAAATGCTTAGTTTTAAATTTTGAGATTAAATTTTGAGTCATTGCGAGTGTTTAAGTAGCGCAAAAGTGAACTGTGTTCGAGGGGGGGGGGGTTAAATTTCATCTCCTAAACACACTTCAGTTTGCGCTTCTTAACCCCTCCCAACGATTCAGAATTTGAGTTCAAAATTTAAGTTTAAATCTAAGATGTCAAAAACATTTAACAAGTTTTGGAGAGCATTTAATTAGATACAAAAAATATCGGTTAAAATTTGTTGTTGGTTACTCTGAAGTTTAAGGCGCCCTCTAACGGATTTTTTTAAATTTATCTTTAAAATTCATTTTCAAGAAGATACTGACTTAAAGAATAGTTTTATTTTAAACCGCAAATGAATCGACCAATTTTTCCTTTTTTTATTATCATTTGAAATTTGAACCCTATAAACACAGTTCAGTTTGTGCTACTTAACCACTCCCAACTATTCAGATTTTGAGCTCAACATTTAAGTTTAAGTCTAAGTTTACGAAAACATTTAATCAGATGCAAAAAATAATATAAAAAGTAGTTGTTCTTTACTCCAAAGTTTGAAGCGCCCTCTATCGGCATTTTTTGAAATTTATCTTTATAATTCATTTTCAATAAAATCCGACATAAAGAATAGTTTTAGTGAAAACCGCAAATCAATCGACCAATTTTTCCGTTTTTTTATAATCATTTAAAATTTAAACCCTCTGAACACAGTTAAGTCTGTGTTACTTAACCGCTTCCATCTATTCAGATTTTGAGCTCAAAATTTAAGTTTAAGTCTAAACTTACGAAACCATTTAATGAGATGCAAAAAATCGCGGCAAAAAATAGTTGTTCATTACTTCAAAGTCTAAAGCGCCCTCTATCGGCATTTTTTGAAATTTATCTTTATAATTTATTTTCAAGAAAATACCAACATAAAGAATTATTTTAGTGAAAACCGCAAATCAATCGACCAATTTATCCGTTTTTTATGTGTATTTGAAATTTTGGACCCCAAACTATATTGGCGGCTACCTCCTTAGGAAAACGTTTGGGATCCTTGGTTTCCTATTTACTGTTACTCGCCTTGATGTGTTCTATCACCCCCTAGCGTATATACCATTTGTTTAGGGACACCCTGTATACGTATACATACATATGTATATATATATATATAGGGGAAGATGGGGATACTTGAGCCATTTTTTGAATTTTAAATTTTAAAATTTTTTTATAATTTCTTAGAATAAAAAAAAGTATTGAAAATGAAAATTTGATATTTTTTCTTCAACTGAAAACCACTTTCAATTAATTTTGAACTATTTTTCTATGTATAATAAGTGTTTATTTTTTATTTTACATCGTGGCTCAAGTATCCCCATGGGGGGGTTACTTGAGCCATGGTGAAGGGATACTTGAGCCACGACGGAAAAATACCTACAAAAGTATTTTTTTTTCGCTTTATTTTTGCACAAACATTTTACAGAATGATAAATTATGAAATATAAATTCCTTCAAAACCAATTGAGAAAACAAAGCTAGTAATAAGATCATTTTTTGTCGTTAGAACTGGTTGTCAAATGATAATTTCAACTTGACTTATAACGACGGTAGAAGCCTCCTCAGTTCAGAGCCATTTAAATTTGGAATCTGCAATTCATCGAGCAAATTTCATTTTCAAAATATTAAGCACTTATCCAACAAATATTTTTACAGTTTTCTTTCTGGCATATTTTATTAGTAACCAACCATCAATAGAAGGTTTTCTTTTCACATCATCACCATCATTGACAGAATTTTCCTTTGATGATACTGTCGAACTCATGCTTTTAATTTATTAGCTGTCGGAATTTAAGCCAGATGTATCATTTTACTATTTCAAACACTTTTTTGATTTCACAGGAAAAGATTTTGTCTTCCTCTTTGGCTCCATGCAGGTAAGTTTGAACTGGGATTTTTGTTGCTTTTCTTGTTTTTTGTGCGCTTTTTTTTACCAATTTTTCTTCAATTTTCTTAGTTAAATAAAAAAAAAGTTACAGCAACAGAGGTTACGATTTCAATATAAAATATTAATCTTAATATGTTATATTAAAAAATAAATATTTTAATATGTTGGACTTAACTAATTAAAGTATTAGAGATTATAGCCTGTAAAACAGTTTTAAAAAGTTATTTTAATTTAATAAAAGTTAAATTGAAAAATATGTTTACATTTATCTAGACAGGCTATTTTGTTAGTCAAAATGAAAAATAAAATGGATATTTTCATTTAAAAAATATACATTTTGAAACATTTTTAGGTCGTTATTTTTTTAAGAAAAAAAAATAAAATGAAAAATTATTCTCCCTTTTATCTAGAAAAAAATCTATTAGTGAATATAAGGATGGAATTTTATTTTTTGTTTGTTTCACCCATGTTTAATTTCTAGTAGGGGTGGTTGAGACATGGCTCAAGCATCCCCACTCTCACTGGCTCAAGTATCCCCACTACCACTATTTTTGTTTCCTAGAGTTTTACTAATAAAAGCATGCAGCTATTAGAACTATTTTAGATTCAAAATACAATTGAAATTATGCTTATTAAATTTATGTATATAGTTGCAACTGTAACCAAAACTTTAATTACAAAAAAACAAAAAAACCATGCACCCAAAAATTTACTTCAGATAGGGAAAAGACAACAATTAATCACTATACTTTCAAAATGGTATCAAGATGTGTGATTTCTTTTTTACATGTTCAGATCTATAAATATGTTACCATATTGGCAGTTTTAGAAAGAAAAATTAACCAACTGTAGAGATAATAGGGGTGGCTCAAGTATCCCCGATGCTCAAGTATCCCCACTCTCCCCTATGTTACAGGCCAAACCCGATTTTAGGCCAAACTAGTTTGGCCTAGGCCAGACTAGTCTATCCTAACGCCCATCGGATAAACTAGTTTTTCCTAGGCCAAACTAGTCTATCCTAACGCCCATCGGATAAACTAATCTTTCCTAGGCCAAACTAGTCTATCCTAACGCCCATCGGATAGACTAGTTTTTCCTAGGCCAAACTAGTCTATCCGAATGCCCATCGGATAGACTAGATCTTCCTAGGCCAAACTAGTTTGGCCGAACGGTCATTGGGATAAACTAGTTTAGCCTGCTATTCATTGGCTTGAACTAGTTTATCCTAGGCCGATCTAGATTGTCCTAGGCCAATTCAATTTGGCGTGATTTTATTATCTAAAGAACGCCACGGCGCCAACTTTCTAGTTTTGATCTAATTTATCCTAGGCCGATGCATTTGATGCAATTTTATCTTACAGACTATCAAAGCCTGAGAGCTAATGTGCTCGCTTATTCTGTTAGTGTGTATGTAACCATGTACGTATGTACGTACGTATGTATGTACGTAATACAGTAATTCCTGATAGAAATATCCGATTTGCTTCAAATTTTGGACATAGATTTATCCTGATAGCGAACTTCCCTGATTAGTTTCAGGAGTTCATTGGATAAGAATAAGGGGAGGGGAACAAAAGGCTAATCTGCACCCCCTCCCCTCCTTAATTTAGATAAGTCAGTTTTTCATGCAAAAGTATCAGATTTTATTAAAATTTTAGGCATAAGATCATTTTGATTAGACACCTCAATAATTAGTTATGGGTGATCATTGTTTACGTATAAAGAAAGGAGGAATGGGGGGGGTAACCCCCTTAATTCATGTAAATAGGTTTTTCACGGAAAATTTACCGATTTGTTTCAAAATATTTATGTAGGTTCCTTCTGATAAGGTGTTTACCTGATTATTCTGATTACCTGATTACCATTGGGGGGTTCAGAGGTTAAAAATAAAGGAATTACGGATTACTTTTTCAATCGGATAAAAACTTTTGGTTTTATGAAAAGGTTTTTAATTCATAACAGACATTGGTTTTTCCACACATCACTTCACTCGAAAATTTTCATATTAAAAAACTAAATATCCGACCCCTTTTAAAAATAAGAAAAAGCTTAAATAAAGCATGACACCTAAAATATAGGATGGGGGAGGTAGAGTAAGGGGACGCTTGAATTTATTTTTTTTTTTTAAAGCTCAGATTTTTTTAACGTTTTATCTGCTAATTAAATATTACCCTTATTTGAAACTTTTAGAAACATAGTAAAACATGTGTTAAATATTTAAGAAAAAGGATGCCGCATCTGATTTCGTGCATTAGTTCTTTAATTACAACTCCTACAAAATTTATGGCACAAACAGTCAGACAGAGTCACAGACTCACAATTTGAAGAACATGTTTTTTGGAATCTTGGACCACTAAAACGTGTAAATGCGTCAAAAACCGGAATCAAACACTTATTACAAAGACAGAAGAAAGTAAAATAAATAAAAGAATGAATTTTAAATGAACTTCGCTTATTTCAATAGATGTGTTTGAGCTGAGCGGATTCGTTTGAAATATTTTGAATTTGAGCTTAAACTTGATTGTTTTTTGAGAAATTAAATTTGAGTTTAAAATAATTATTTTCTTTGTGAGCGTGCCAAATAATGGTTGGCATTAATTACAGCACGTGAAATTGAATTGGCCTAGGATAAACTAGATTGTCCTAGGATAAACTAGATTGGAGTAGGCTAAACCAGAAGATTGGCGCCGAAGCGGTCTTTGGGATCAATAAAAACACTCCAAATTCAACTGGCCTAGGACAATCTAGATCGGCCTAGGATAAACTAGTTTAAACCAATGAATAGCAGGCTAAACTAGTTCATCCTAATGACCGTTCGGCCAAGCTAGTTTGGCCTAGGAAGATCTAGTCTATCCGATGGGCGTTCGGATAAACTAGTTTGGCCTAGGATAAACTAGTCTATCCGATGGGCGTTAGGATAGACTAGTTTGGCCTAGGAAAAACTAGTTTATCCGATGGGCGTTAGGATAGACTAGTCTAGCCTAGGCCAATCTAGTTTGGCCTAAAATCGGGTTTGTCCTGTAACATATATATATATATATATATATATATATATATATATATATATATATACTTTTTTCTTTCGAAATGTGGCTTTGGCAAACTTTTCTTAATTTCATTTTAGGTAAATAGTTGAAACTTTGCAAAATTAAGTAACTAACTTGTTACTTTAATAATACCTATCATTATAGGTGCAAGTGAAAAAAAATTAAAATAATGAAAAATATGTTCTTAAAATTCTTAGAATTTTCAAATTATTTAATAAAGTGTTTTTAATTTTACTTGTTTTAAACCAAAATGAAAATTTCTTTTTATTATTCTCAAATAGTATGTTTTCTGACGCCACAAAAAAATGTAAGGTGATATATTTAACATTTTTAAATAAGTGCACCAAACAGACAAAGTGTTAAACAAAATGTAAAAATTCTTAACAAATAATTTAAGCATGAAAGTCATTTCTTTTCATTGTTATATGAGCTATAATGTGTATATTTACTCGTAAAAATATTTTGTTTCTTTCTCTTTTTTAAGTAAATTGCATTATGCAAAATTTTTCACAAAAACTATTTTATTTTATTTATCAAGCATGTTTCTGGCGGCAGCTTGCCATTCCGCTAAAACACGATATAATACTTTATGTGGCGAATAAACGAACAATCAGGCTCACCAAATAGCTATTGTTCAATCTCTGCTATGTTTGTATGTGTGCCAATACCATAGAAATACTTGTCCACTTTTCTGAACGATGGATGTCACTTTAACATGCCATTTGCATTGTTCTGTTTATCGACAAACTGACTCAATACCAAATTCAGTTTCGCAACAGCTAAGGCCAAGAAAAGACAATGCTATATGTTATTTCCTATTGTCAGTTAATCACTATCTATACGCCGGTAGTGCATTGGTAAAAACAGAAAAAAAAGTACTCCCATAAAATGCCAAATAGATAAACGTTTTATGAAATGTGGTGTTTAAATAAACCATTTACCATGCTATTTATTAGTTTTGTGCAAAGTGTCATTGGAGGGTAATTTTTTTTTTCTATCAGTTAAAGTCGAAATCTCGTAGCATCTTTTTTGTATACCTTCGCAACGGTAAATAAAGACAGCTGTTTTGAATTTTTATTTAGAATGCTACAAAATGTATGAAGTATATGAGACATTTAGAGTGAATTTATTTTTCGAGTTTCTCCAGTGGATAGTCAAATTTCTATTTTCCAATTAATCCCAAAAAAATTTTTTTTAGATTATATTAAAAAAAATACAATAAATGGTTAAAGATTTGTTTTCTACTGTTTCGCGCCGAGTCTCTTTAACTAATATGTATTTTCATTTGGCTACTGTTTTTTGTTTCTTAATCACCAAATCGCTAAAATTGGTCAAAAGGATCCTATTCTCAAAATGTTCCACGTACCTTTAACCCTTCACTGCACCATGTATCATATCTGGCCCAAACATAAAAACATTATAATTCTCATTATATGTCATGAATTTAGTCAATATGATAATAAAAATCCAAAGAATGAAATAACACTTTTTTATGCTAAATGGCCACATTTGACAAAAAATTAAAAGGTACTACTAGGTTATACCGTCGACCAAAAAACGATCGCCAAAAAATAAGATTAAATGCCAATAATGGAGGATCGTGAATGTAACATTCAATGATATTAAATATGATACACGCATTTAAAACATCATTAAGTGATTTTTGTTTCGACTTTTTATCTATATTTTTATTAATATTCTACTAATTATTTATTTTTTCTTTACTTAAAATAAAAAATAGGTCGATATGTATAATTTGGCTATTAACTTGGCGATTTGTTTAATTTGGCGAAATTGACCAACAAAATAACCTAGTAGTACCATTTAAAATTTGTTTGTCGGCAACTAAAAACACTTCGATCAAGCTAATGAAACAAGATTTACATTTATTATTTTAACTAAATACTTAAAAGTATTAATATGAAGAATGGCGTTAAGCAGATAAAAATAATTGTTTTAAGCTCACTAAGTTACAAAATATAGCAATATTATATTTTAAAACTCTATATTTTTGTACTAATGGCACACAGTATAATATCAAATTTTAACTAATTTTTTTTTTTTTTTTTTTTTTTTTTTTTTTTTTTTTTTTTTACAATTTTCTCATTTTACTATAATGATATATGGATTTCATTTTTTTTTCATAAAACCAGGAAAAAATTGTTCGATGAAGGGTTAAAGTATCCAAAATCTAGAAATCTTCCAATTATTACTATTTATACGAGAAGAAAGGGAGAGTTCTTTCTCTTTGTTATTTTGACCCGTGTATATTCATTGGCTTTGAAATTAAATGTAGTTAAATTTTATAAATGACGTGCAAAATCATTTATTGTACACGTACTGTTTAACACATAATAAACAGGAGCGCTGACAAAATTTCTCATGTATAGGTAATACAAACGTCTTCCTTTATAACTTTTAAGTGCTAGACAGTCTCATAAGATATCTCATTTCTCAATTTAAATTGTATGCACGCACTACACGAGGGAAAACAATATTAAATAAGGATTTACTTTTCCCAACTGGCAATGAAATGCAGATAATTCATTTACAGCTCTTAAGTTGGTGAAATATTGATCTTAAAAATAGGAAAACATGTATGCATGACATAGACTCAAATAATTTAGAAAAATGAATACACGATTATCTCATATACATTTATTTCCTCCAATAATTTTGGGGAAAAAATTAAACTTGTCCTATCTTTAAAAAAGCTGTGATAGTTTATGTATTATATGGCCAATGATGACCAGGTACTTGCTATTTTAGATGTTTAGTAAATATATAGAAAAATACATAAAGAATTATCCTCAAACATCAGGCGTGTAAACAACATAATAGACATCATATATTTCCGCGAAAAGTTTTTCCTGAAATTCTATAGAAAACCGTTAACAAACAGAATAATAACAAATATCTTTTGGATAACTCTGTAAAAACAAATGTCGCAAAAGCGTTATTATATTAGAATATAATTAGATTTCTTGTAGTAAATTGTGTTAATTTTTATGACGATAGCAAGTATACAAGTGGAGAAATTAGAGTTTTTATAAAAATAATCCGAAAAATCACCAACATTTTTATGTATAATTTGCAGAATTTTTAATATAAAAGAATGTTTTCTTTTTGGAATAGTGGAAAATGACATTGTATATAATACCCTGCAAACAAAGCTTGAAAATAATAATTATTGGATGAAAAGAAGCAGATTCATTAAATAACATTTTTCTGTGCATATGCGATCGCAATAAAATTTAATGTTACATAGTGTATCTGCTAAATGTATGTAGCACATTTTGTAAAAGTCTCAAACGCATAGCTTAAAAATTCTAAAAGTGATTACCGATAGACTCGAAAACCGTTATTCCCAAATGGAAGCAAGAAAATGAGGGGCTGTATCCAAATATAGAATATGTTACAAACCATTGACGTACACAATATTACATGTACAACTACTAGCTTAGGCTCTTCAAGAAACTTAGACACTTCAAATTCGTGTAAATTTCTTGCACAGTTTTAGCAAAATATTAATTAATGTATGTATAGAAACTTCGATAAAATTTAGCTACATATAATAAAAGTGTACAATTTGTTAGAATAAAATGAATAGACGCGTCATTCCATTCTTGAGTTCCCTTGACCGCTTCCCTGTTTTGGACGCATGTCGTACGAGAAACGTGTTTTTGCCAACAATCTTTTGCCCGTACCACGTACGTACTTCCACACTCCAATCATAATTTATTATTGTCATCAGTAAAATTGCATTGAAAATTTTTTTATTATTTAATTCGAGAATTTTTCTGATTCAATTAGGCAAAAATTCCTGTTTTGAAAAACTGATGATAAAAGATTAAAAATTCTGTAAAATACATGAAAAAAAAGGCATCATTTGAAATTTTTTTTAAATCACTGATCAGTTAAGTGCTTAAGGAGGTTTTTGTAATCGCTTTTAAACAACGCAAACTTATTGCACACCCAGGCATAAAAACCTGCTATTGAAGTAATTTTGGAATCGTATGATACCATTTGTTTTTATTTTAATAAATTACTTATCGTATTAAAGGTGATTGCTTTCACGTGATATCGAGTTTTTTTCTGTACTGTTGTTCACGAAAAATTGATTAAAATTTAACTACAAATTAGTTTTTCGTCAACAGCGTTTAACAGAAAAAACATGAAAACGCAGAGAATTGCAATACGTAAGAACAAAGAAATTTTAAATAAAATGTATATGTTTAACTTGCAGCATCTATTTTATTATTTTCGTCGTCTTTTAAATAAAACTATGAACTTTTAAAAGTTAAATTTTATATATTTTGTGATTCTCTTTTTTTTTGGGGGGGGGGGGGGGG
Organism: Maratus speculifer; assembly: GCA_964019185.1. Classification (NCBI taxonomy): domain Eukaryota; kingdom Metazoa; phylum Arthropoda; class Arachnida; order Araneae; family Salticidae; genus Maratus; species Maratus speculifer. The sequence goes on along the minus strand of OZ025289.1, from coordinate 167,511,077 downwards.
TTGGGGAATACCTTTTAAAAACACAGCTTTTGATTAAGTACAGCTACGATTTCATACGTGTCAGAGAAAACTGTATGAGAAAAAACGCTTCCAGATATTTCGACAATTGTAATAGATTTATATGTATGTATATCTATATTTCCTAAATGCACAATAATAAGGAATTTCTTTTTCCTTCAAGAAATTTAAAGATCTCATGCAGTATAAATGCAACACATCAGATTGTGACGCTGCAAGTATGCAACATAAGACTTTTATTTTATAAATTAAAAAGGAAGAGAGAGAGAATATGTTTTGTTTTAAAAAATCAACAATTTTACAATAAATTGTTCATGTTTCATATATTTATTATTGTTTTTTAGGTAATTTTTTTAACATTTACAACATTTTCCTACATTTCATAAATTCATTCGAATATAAAAATAAGAACAAAAATATTTTTGACCTTTCTGAAAATACAAATAACGAAGAAAATTTTTAAAACCATGAGTGTAATAAAATAACAATTCAGTAGCAAAATTCTAGAAGTATTACTTAGGATTAATGTTTCAACTTTTTCAAAGTTATTCCAAATTTTGAAACCTTGCCAGAAATTTGTTAAATTACACTTTAATGTAAAGTACCAAAGTGCTTTTGATTTAAGGAGCGATAAAATACTAGGATTCAGAACAGAAAGTTTTGTATATTTTAAATAAGATAAGAATATTTTTCATTCAATATGGCATTTATATTTATTACTTTATGCCTAAGATAAAATAATTTATCAAAGATGGTGCCTGTGTACCACAAAAATATTTTTCATACATATAATTTCATTACGACTTTTTAAATTCAAATGATGCATGTTGTTTACATGACAATAACATACATTAAAAAATAGTTTCTTGGAAATGCTACTTTTAATTCCAGTTTAATTATATTTGCATAGTATTTCAACGAGTACTTACGTACTTTTTTACACAAATCGGCACATGTGATTAATATTTCGAATAGTTACACTACTGTAAATGCAAAATAATTAATAATAGTATATAGAAAACATTAAAAGTTGTACCAATTTAACTCATTTTCGACGATATAGGGGAGATTAGACCCAATTTCTTAAAAATTATTTTTTATTTTTCAAATATTGAACCTAAAGTAAAATTTTACAAATCGTTTTGTTCGTTATAAAAATTAGTTATCAAAATGTAATTGCTTTATAAGTGTAATATATGAGAAACTTAAAAAGTAATTTGTTTTAAGCATGAGAAAATAATAGATCAAGGCTCCCCACAAATGGAGCCACTTTAATTTATATTCAAATCTTTACTATGGGAAATAAAATCTGATTTTAAAAATAATAGAATACTTTTATGCTACATGGTTTAAATATTACTAAAAACTGTTTGGAAAAATGTAAGGATTAAACAAATTTGCTTTGATAATATCCAAGCACGGGAGAACAATTCCTTTTTTAAACATCTACTTATTGTGACTCTCGATCTTGCAACTCTAATTGCCATATAGTTTTACTTCATCTCGTTCTGCTCATCTTGGCGAAATTTTCGTACATTCCTTCCTAAAGTTATTAATCAAAGTCATGTTTTTTTTTTTTTTTTTCATTGTGTGAAACATTTTTTTATGGCGGATGCTTTCACCCTATCTATTTTTTTTTAATTCTTTCTATTTTTCTACGATGGGTAGTATTAAAATAAAATAAAATTTCCTTTCCAATTTTTATTTCATCAAATGTTTTCGTGCGTCGGTAGAAATTTTTCACATCTTCCTTTAATCAATTTTAAATATTTTACTTTCCTCTAATCTACCTGTAACTCAATTTTACTGCAGCTTTACAAAATAAATTTTCATTATTTTAGGAATATGACCAGTAACCCTTAATTATGCACAATGTGTACCCATAAAATTTACAAAAACACTGAATTTAGAGAATTTTAACATCTAATCAACCCTCCCTCACATTGACTGGGTCAAGCCTCCCCATATACAACATTTTTTTAAGTATAGCACATTTCTATATTTAATCTAATTTACTCCACAGTCTTTAACAATGAAATGAAAGATCTTTATGCCTCCGTGCCTTAAATTTCTATGATGTATTTTATCTGAGGATATCTTACGAAATACTTCGAAAAAATACACTCATTACAGTTGATTTTTTCTGTTTAAATTATGTGTATGAAACAAAGACAATTGTTTAAACATTTCAGTAGCTTTGATTGCCACTTATTTGCAAAACTGTGAGATTCTTTTAACTCGACCTTTAAACTTTCTAAAAATCAATTTTCGGTTTTTGTTTTATTCTAGCTGTTTTCAAATTTCTCAACAATATGTAAAAAACCTCATTCAAAATTCTGCATTATTTCTTGAGTTATAATTACTTTTAAACGATGAATATAACTGAATGTCCATAGATTCTGAAACTTTAAAAAGCATTTTTTTCAGATTAGTAAATTTTGGGATTGCGTACACTGTACTTTTAAACTATGTAAGCTAAAGAAAATTAACGAAATATACATTTCTGTATAACCTACAAAATAAAAACAAAATAAGTCTCATATCTTTGTAATCTATTTTTTGTTTCAGTTATAAAACTTTAAAAAACTTTCGAAAAATTTGATTTTTTTTTGTGCTAAAATTAAATTTTAAACAGAACTTTTTGTGGTTGTTTTGGTTTTAAGTAAGAAAGAGTATTGTTACGATTCTATTAGGTAGCTTTCATTACAAAAAGTAAAAAGCTACCTATTGCAGCCGTCCGGAGGAAAGCACTTCCAGAAAATTTTGATATATTTTCACCGATTATGACCCCCATACCCCAAAACCACTCTCTGTTCAAATGTTGACATATATATATGTGGGTTATTGAGTGATTAGCTTATGATTTAAGTAAAACTAATATTCTTGATAAGATAAAAAGGGTTTAATAGACATAAAATATGCAAGTAACATTCAATGATAACAGTAGAACTGAATAATATTTAAAATAAATAAGCTTCACTGAGCTTTGGATTAAAAATCCATCAAACTCGCCATCGCTGAAATCTATAGAACACCTCGTTCTTTTTTTTTATGCATCATCACGTGAGTCTCAATTGGGATATCACGTTCATTAAATCATTGAGTATATTATCTTTTATTGCTTAATACTTCATCCTTTATACCCACATTTTCGGTCATCCTGACGTTCCTGGCGACCTCGCCAGCTGCTTATAAAAATAAAACAGGTAAATATAAAACAACAACATCTATCGTACAAGTAAACATAAAACAAAAACATCTAACATTATGCAGATGCATTACCCCACGGCTTGACGTATTTTGCAATAGTGGATATCTTGTCCACCATGGTCTCCAATCCTCTTTGCATCATAATGATCATGTGATTTTTCTATAATGTTTTTATTAGGTCCATGGAATTTTCTCCTTTTCATTCCTGTTCCATACTGCATTTCTTGGATTAACTCGGTATCATTTAATTCATATCTGTTAGGTGCTTTTCTCATCATGTTAAATTGCTTTCTATAATTACCATTACTCCAAAAATATAGATTTCTACGCGGACCATTAAAATTTGTTTTTATGCTTCTTTTGCCTTTAAATTTAAAAGTATCCTTTTCACACGGTTCAGCCCTTTCTTTTTCAAAAATTTCATATTTTCTTTCTGTTTGCTGTACCTCTAAATATTTCTGTTTGCTGTTTCTCCAATTTTCATATGTGTGACGTTTTCCATCAAAATTATTTCTCGAATAATATTTCTTTTCTTCATCTCTATCATTGTAACCACGCTTCTTGTAATTTCTGATAAATTTCTGTTTATTTGCATTGACTCCTTCAATATTCCTTTCTTCCCTTGTATTTTTCCGTTTATAATATTTTTTAATTTTCCTCGTTTCATTTTTATTTTCATTGGCGCGTGCACATAAATTGCGTTTTTCTTTTAGGTCATTCATTCGTCCTGTTTGTGATGTCTCGTTTCTTTCATTCAATCTTTTCTTACTAATTAAATTTTCTTCTTTCTCATTTATTTCTTTTCTAATTTTCAAATTTCTCACGTGATTCAAATCAATTTCATTTTCTTCTATGACTCTCGCGAAATTAATCAAGTGATTACCTCCTGCATTATTATCATTTGCAAGTATAACATTTTCATCACGTGAATTATCTAACGTAGACGTTTTCATTTCATTATTATTTTTGGCAGCATGATTCAATTTTATATCAGAATTCTTCTGAACTTTAGTGTAACCTACTTGAATACTATTGCGTTTGCCAACGATCTTAATTCCGTTCTCGTCTATCGCCAAATTTAATTTGCTAATGACATCATATCCCAGTAAAATATCATATTCAAGAGATTCTAGCACGTACAAATTTGTTCTGATTAGAAAACCATCAATATTAAATTCATATGGGAAGTATCCTTTTGGATAAACAACTATTTTATTTATGCCGGACAAAAAGATATTATTTGAAAATAATCTTGGCGAGCCTATTTTCGTATAATATTCGTAACTCACCAAACTGATATCACTTCCAGTGTCGAAGAAGATCTGTGTCTTTTCACCGTTAATATCAATATTTTTCATGTAATCTGATTTGGCACTGTTAGTTTGCTTGATTACTGCGGAATTCATCTCTTTGTAGTTGGATAATCGCGGATTTTGGCTCCGATTTTGGCTGTCATTTTTTATTTGTTTATTATTACCATTATTACACTGCGATATTACGTGGCTAAGACGATTACTTTTGAAACACATAATTTGTGCCCTGTTCTTTTCATTTAAATAAGAAAATTCATTTACATTATCTGTATTATCTTTAAATTGTTGTCTTCTTAAAGTATTATAACGTTGATATGGTAACCATGGTTTTGTGTTGTTGTTTTCGCGCATTTTTGGCTCTCTTTCTTCAAAGCGGTGTAAATTTCTATTCAGGGTTTTAATATTACGTCTTGCTGTTTCGTAATCATCTAGTTTACAAACTAATGTATCAACACTTTTAATTTTGGGAAGATCATCGATGAAATGTTCCTTCATTTCTATCGGTAATCTTCTTTTGATTTGATCTACCAGTATTAATTCTTTTAAATCTTCAAAATTCGACACATCAAGACCGGTAATCCATTCTTCTAAATAATTCCTTAACTCAAATGCTAGATCGCGCCAAGTGGCTGAGTTTTCTTTCTTATGCGACATTAATTTTTGCCTAAACTCTTCTGGCGTCAATTTGAATCTTTTGAGCAGCAAGTTTTTTACATAATCGTAGTTATTTGTTAATGTTTCTGGTTCTCTAGTTATAACATTAGCAATTTCTAGCGGCATTAAACTTAATAAGTGCATGACCCAATTCTCTTTTGTTATATTCATCCTAGAAATCTGTCTCTCGAATAGAGCTAAATAGATACTAATATCACCCTTCCCATCAAAGTGTGATATTAATTTAGACAAATCTGGTTGCTTACCTGAACCAGTTACAGCCGAACCGTCACTTGTACTTGTCATATTTCCTTGAAGTTCAATTTTTCGTAACTCGTACTCCATCTCCATCTTCTTTTCTTCTAATCTTCTTTCTGCTTCTAACCGTAGCCGTCTTTCTTCTTTTTCTGCTTCTAGTCTTCTTTCTTCTTTTTCTGCCTCTAGCCTTCTTTCTTCTTTTTCTGCCTCTAGTCTTTTTTCTTCTTTTTCTGCTTCTAATCTTCTTTCTTCTTTTCCTGCTTCTAGTCTTTCTTTTTCTATTCTCTCCGCGGCAATAACTTCAAGTCGAACTTTTACAAAATTTTCTTCATAATCCTTCGATTCAGTCACCAACTTTATCAAATCAATGATTCTTGGACTCTGAGGCACAACTATACCTAGGTCATCACACAGTGTTAACAAGTCCGCCTTTCTAGCTTTATTCAGAACAGACATTATAATTTTTGTTTACACTTCAACAAAACAATATAGTGCACTATCTTGCAGGCTTGATTACGGATAATTTCTAATCATTACACATATAACAAACAGTTCCTTTTTTTTTTACATAATACGTATTAGTTTAAAAGCAAAACATTTTTCTTACACTTAGATCTTCTTAGTGTAAAATAGCTTTCATTGTGAAATTCAAATTCAAATATAAATCAGCGAAATCATTCAAATCCCGGCAACGAGCCTCCAAAATTTGTGGGTTATTGAGTGATTAGCTTATGATTTAAGCAAAACAAATATTCTTGATAAGATAAAAAGGTTTACTAGACATAAAATATATACGTAGCATTCAAAAATAACAGTAGAACTGAATAATATTTAAAATAAATATGCTTCTCTGAGCTTTGGATTAAAAATCCATCAAACTCGCCATCGCTGAAATCTATAGAACACCTCGTTCTTTTTTTTTATGCATCATCACGTGAGTCTCAATTGGGATATCACGTTCATTAAATCATTGAGTATATTATCTTTTATTGCTTAATACTTCATCCTTTATACCCACATATATATATATATATATATATAGTCACATGTAGTTTGTATCTGATGTGGATTCACTTGCACTACAAATCTTGCTAGGATTTGGATAATGGTAAATATTTTAGTATATATATGCTTTTTTTAAGGAATATTATATTATTGTTATTTTATTTTCTTCAAAGAGTATCTTTTTACTAATTTGTCATGTGATAAGCTTCCAGCCAGTCGGGTGCATTGTGAGTCGAATTCTTAGCTTTTAGCACGACTCATAACAGAAACTGGTTGGATGTTTTTGCTTTTTTGTTAAACTATACACCCCTGAAGAAGTAGTTTAATAGAAAAGCCTTCTACTGTCTTTTATGTATTTACCTTTCATTATTTTGGTAATCTGTCTTCTATTTCACTTCAAACTTCAATTGTTTTCAATAAGACGACTGTAAAAAACTGGTTTCATTGGTTTATTGAATGGTAATATATGAATGACTCTGGTTATATAATGTCCATTTATCCGTATATTTTTTAGTAATTTGGTAATCTGCCGTCTATTTCTCTTCAAACTTCAACTGTTTTTAATAATATGATTGTAAAAATATTAGTTTCATTGGTTTATTTAATGGTATTGTCTGAATAACTTTGGATGTACTTAAAAAAGTATTTATATATATACACTATATTGCCATTGATTATGGGACACTTGCGATTTTAGACTTTTTACTAAATATCTAGAAAAATACGTGAGGAATCATCTCGAAACTCTTAGTGTATAAATATAATAGTATACGTCATACATCTCTGTGAAGATTTTTTACCGAAACACCATAGGGGACCGTCAACAAATTAAAAAAGAATGAATATCTTTTGAATAACCCTGTCAAAACTAATGTAGCAAAAGCGCTCAAACTCTAGATTATGATTGAATGCCTTATTGTAATACACTGTGTTCATTTTTATGCAAATAGCTTGCATACTCGCAGAGTAATTAAGGTTTTTATAAAAATGGTCCCAAAATTTTCTAAGTTTTTCCCTTATAATTTTCAGAGTTCTTAATATAAAATAATATTTTTTTCAGAAAATATGACCAACAACATTGCACACAGTACCCTGTAATCAGAATTAAAAAATAATAAAAATTGTATAATAAAATGAGTAGGTTTACTAAATAATTTTTTACTGCGCATGCGTCAAAGATATCAAAATTTCATTTGCATATTATGTTATCTAAATGTATAGAGCAACTTTTGTAAAAGTCTCAAAATCATAGCTTGAAAATTCTGAAAGTAATCGTCTATAGAAAAAGGACAAATTCCGTTGTTTCCAAAATGAAGCAAAAAAAATGAGGGATTTTATCCAAATGCAGTAGTACATCCCATATTGTATATTCTATATTGACACTAATCAATGAATATATGGATAAGGCCATTTTAAATTTAAAAAAATTAAATTTAAAATTAAATGCGAAAAAATTAGAAATTGAAAAATATTTTTCTTTTGCATGTTAGAACTTAAAACAACGATTCCAGAACACTTTTTATTTTGTCTGTATCTTAAAAAATGATTGAGTTATAGCGCTTTGAATTTTTTTATTTCTGACATTTTAAAACGATCTGATTTTTGTCACATGATAACACGCGTATTTATGAACGATTTGAATGAAACTTGGTATGCACATAGTACGTACAAATGTCTTGATCGAGTTTGTTGGCCAGCATCATCCGCCATTTTAAATTTTTTAAAAAAATTAAATTTTAAATTAAACGTGAAAAAATCAAAAGTATTAAAATATTTTTCTTTTATGTGTTAGAACTTAAAACAACGATTTAGGTACAGAAGATTGAAGTACAAAAGATGAGATTGAAATACAAAAATTATCATGTTCATCATAAAATTTACGACTTCGGGTTGCTGAAAGGTTAAACACTCAAATTTAAAAGATTTCACCAACTAATTACTGTACTTACAAACTTGTTAACTTGTTTTGTTGTTGTTAAAACATTTTGCTATATAATTATTTTAACTAATGCTGTAAAATAGTATAATCATATTACAGTTCTTGCCAATTTTTAGATTATATTTCGTAATATTTCACTTCCTTTAGAGTACTATGTTTCCTTCTATGTTTTTACGTTTGATACGTACTTTTTTGTTCTATACAATGTAAGGTACCTGTACCCAATATGGACACCCTAAGGAAAATGTATTTTTTTCACCCACATGTACAAGTCATAGGACTCCAAAAATATGTAACCACTATCCTTGGACTATTGACTATCATTATTAAAATTAGCGACCTTGTAATTATTCTGGTTTAATTTAAATGATAAAAACAAAAAAATGTTTACAACTGTCCATATAAGGAACTACCTGTCCCTATTATGGACAGGTGTTTCCTTATTGACTTTCTACACAGTGTGCAAAGAAGAGCCACTTTTCCAAGGGATTTTAGAGGAGAGGGAATAAAAAAATGTATCCTAAATATTCCGAGGAGGAGGGGTTAGAGTAAATATCTTCAGAACATGCGTTTTAGAAAGGAGGAGGCATTCTCGGTTTTTACCCTTCGGGGACCCATGCAAAGCCCAATTGTTACTAGTAAATATTATGAAACAATATTATTGGTTTTCCTTAGCTTTATTGCATCTCTCTGCAAATTTACATCTATTATTAGTCAGTGCTCACAGCATGTACAAATAGAAACTTTTTTCACCATGGGCAGTAAGTCCCACATGATCCTCATGAACATATCTGCCACATGTGATGCATGGCCGCATGTTTAAAAAAGCATCAATACTTCAAAAGAAGCAGTACCAGCTCTCCTTTGTTGAGGAAGTCATACCATTGGTACCTACGATTTCGCCAGCAGATTTCCTAGTGGGGGGGTGGGCTTCTTTTTATTTTTCTGCAAAGGTCTTTTGGAGGAAAGTTTTTGGGGAATTGTTTAAATAGCATCTTGTTGAACAAAGATTTTACCACTTTCATGACTTTTCATGTTGTTGCTTGGCAACATTGAATTTTCTTCTTTCTTACAGTTGTAGTCGATGGAGACATAAGCTGTCCATATTGGGAACCGGGCGTAGTTTTACTAAATCTTGTACCAAATGAATAAGGAAAATTATTTTAAGCAAAATATGCAATAGCAATCGAAAATATGGTTTATTAGCTTTCTAAAATACTCCACTTTTCAACATTTAATGTAATTTTACCATATCTAATAAGAATTTAAGCTTACAAGTAATATCGATCAGCACATCTCGAAATAACAAGTTTCCTCCTAAATGGCGAACAGCGCGCTTTTTTACACTTTCCAAACTTAATTATCTTTTTAACTGCTTTTCTTCGAGAAAATGTTTAACCATCTCTCGATCAAAATTATTATCTTTAAAAATATTAGTGGTGTCCATATTGAGAGCCCTGTCCATATAGGGTACAAATACCTTATTAAAAGGCGCGATAACAAAATTATTTCGGATTTCGGCATAATGTATCATTTGTTTTGTTAAACAACTTTTGACATTTACATAACAAAACGAATAAAATTTCAATGTATTATATTAATTTACCATTTTATTGTCGGAAAGAATTTTCAACTATGTTCTAATATATTTACATTACAATTAATATTCCTTTCTTAATAACAAATCAAACACTTTTAGAGAATATATTTTTATGAAAATAGTATAGTGTATAAAATATGATAAACAAATGAAATTCTAAAAATAAAAATAAAAAAAAAAATATTTAAAAGTTTAAAATAAATTTTATTACTTGTATATAAAGTACGCTTTAATTCCTTATTTTCACCACAACATTCAAAAATTCACTTTTATATTGTATTTATAAATCTTTACTAAATAGAAAAAGGAGGCAAAATATTATTTACCTTACTTTTCTACTTTATTTATATCTTATAATTATTTCCATCTATTATCCAGAACTATACAAAATTATTCGTTTAATGACAAAAGAAAATAAATAAGCAACATATGTTGGACTGCAAATAGATTGATTGTTTGACTTTCAAACTTCCCACACCATTAAATCTATGGTGTTTTTCCGAAGAGGAAAACTGTTTGGCTTTGTTCCTGTCCCTATTACTTCTCGCCCATTACCCCCTGAACCATGTTAAATTTGTTTGGGCTTACTCAACAGCTGCTTAACGTTTATTTAAATCCGTAAGAAATTTCCTGAACATATATTTAAAAGTAACCTCCATATATACACACACACACACACACACAGATATATATATATATATATATATATATATATATATATATATATATATACAGGGTGTTTCAGCGAAGTGCGGACAAATTGTAAAGGGTGATAGAAGGCATGATGACAAACATTAAGACATAGGAAACCATGGGGCTCAAACGTCTTCTGTAGGAGCTAGGGGGCATCAAAGTTTAGCGTCCAAAAGATCAAGCGATGATAAAACACGGAAAAAAAGGTCGATTCATTTCCAGTTTTCGCTGTAAACTTTGCTTATATCGAAAGTTTGTCCAAAAAAATTGTTAAAGGGAACTGTCAAAAAATGACGGTAGAGGGCGCTGTAGACTTTGGAGTACGAACTACTACGTTTTACTGATTTCTTTTTTATTCTATTAACAGTTTTCTAAAGATTGGACCTTAACTTAAAGTTTGAGTACAAAATTGGAATCAATCCAAACGGTTAAGATGTGCAAATTGAGCTTTGAACAATGGGAGGGGGTTAAAATGCTCATAATCAATGAACAAAGTAATCGATTTTGTTGCGGTTTGAGTGCAGGTCATTCCCTTAATAATTGATTTATTCAAAATGACGTAAAGGTTTGGTGCCCTCATTTTTAGATACAGGGCGCCACCGAGACTTTTCCGACATTTCATCGACATTATCCCTGGGTGTTTTACAAACAGACCAGCGTACTTGCAGGAAGTGTTAGGAATGTAAAAACTACTTGTAATCGCATGGTAATGTAATGTTGGAAATGCTTTGTTTGCAAGTTATGGTTAAAAGAAACGGAAAAAATAGCAACAGAAAGAAGCAGAAAATCAGCAAACGGTGAATGTGATACAAAACATTTTATTGTAAGGTTTTACTGCAAAAGGCGATTGGAAAACGTTCTTCGAACTTTGGAGTAATGAACAACCAGTATTTTTTGACGGGATATTTGTAGTTATGTTGAATGTTTAGCAAAGTTTGAACATTCACTTTAATGTTTATCTAAAAATCGGAATCGTCCAGAATGAATAAGTAGCGAAATTTCACGTATGTATTGAATTGCTTTTTTTTACACTTAGGTGGTACGGACAGCACAACACCGAAAGAAATGACACGAACAGGATTAGAATACATTTATTATTCTACGTACAGCCAAAACAAGACATAAACAACTTAAAGAGACGTTATCATCAAAGTAAGTGCTCAAAATTCCGACCCCCCGTACCACTTAAGTGTAAAAAAAAGCAATTCAATACATACGTGAAATTTCGCTACTTATTCATTCTGGACGATTCCGATTTTGAGATAAACGTTTAAGTGAATGTTCAAACTTTGCTAAACATTCAACATAACTACAAATATCCCGTCAAAAAATACTGGTTGTTCATTACTCCAAAGTTTGAAGAACGTTTTGCAATCACCTTTTGCAGTAAAACCTTACAATAAAATGTTTTGCATCACATTCACCTTTTGCTGTTTTTCTGCTTCTTTTTGTTGCTATTTTTTCCGTTTCTTTTAACGATAACTCGCAAACAAAGCACTTCCAACATTGCATTCCCATACGATTACAAGTAGTTTTTACATCCCTAACACTTCCTGCAAGTATGCTGATCTGTTAGTAAAACACCCAAGGATAATGTCGATGAAATGTCGGAAAAGTATCGGTGGCTCCCTGTATCTAAAAATGAGGGCACCAAAACTGTACGTCATTTTGAATAAACCAATTACTAAGGGAATGACCTGCACTCAAACCGCAACAAAATCGATTACTTTGCTCATTGATTATGAGCGTTTTAACCCCCCCCCCCCCTTGTTCACAGCTCAATTTGCACATCTTAACCGTTTGGGATGATTCCAATTTTGTACTCAAAATTTAAGTTAAGGTCCAATCTTTAGAAAACTGTTAACAAAATAAAAAAGAAATCAGTAAAACGTAGTTGTTCGTACTCCAAAGTCTACAGCGCCCTCTACCGTCATTTTTTGACATTTCCCTTTAAAAAATTTTTGGGGCAAACTTTCGATATAAACAAAGTTTACAGCGAAAACTGGAAGTGAATCGACCTTTTTTCCGTGTTTTATCATCGCTTGATCTTTTGGACGCTAAACTTTGATGCCCCCTGGCTCCTACAGAAGACGTTTGCACCCCATGGTTTCGTATGTCCTAATGTTTGTCATCATGCCTTCTATCACCCCGTAGAATTTGTCCGCACTTCGCTGAAACATCCTGTATATATGTATGTATATACAATCTGAAATATTTACTCTAGCATTTAATATTTACTACACAAAGAATGTCTCGAAAATGCAAAACTTCGCATACATTGTAGCACATCATTTGAGCAGTTTAAATATAATTTCGATTAATCCTTTAGACATTACGTTCTACGTATACACATACTAAATAAGTATTCTGAAATGAGGAATTTCAACATTTTGAATAGGATAACTGGTAAGTTCTTTATTCTGAATAACTTAACACATAAAAATATGAGCTGAAAATTATATAAAGTGTCAAGTACAATAAAATCTTATCGATTTCATTTTGCATTTCACACTAACGCTCTAACGCGATTCTGATTTAAAGGGATTTTATTTATAAAAAATATGCATATTTTTTATGCAACTTGCTTTGATTTAATACTTTTGACTTAATTTTTCAAAAAGTTTTATTGTATTGCATTATGTTTTTATACATTAAGCTGACACCATGTATAAATTAATGAAGGCGAAAATTACATGAGCATGAGCAGATTTCAAGCTTGTAATTCAAATTAATACAAATAAAGACAAACCAAAAACAACTGTAAGACTTGATGATGTTACCTAAGAATATAAAATAGAACATTATTAATTAACAAAACACTAAAATTATGCGATGTATGAAGCAATATTTTTGCACATTTCCTTTACTCATGTATTAATGATATATTACTTCTCAATGAATTTTCTTTGCATAAAATATGTTTATTGCATGTAAAATCTTTGCAATATGCAATGAGCAAAAATAGTTAGTAAAGTGACAAGAAATTTTATATTGTTTATAATCTATTTCCCTATTCGTGCGGTGATTTTTTGTACTCATTTTTACATACACTTGAATGCAATTTTATAAGAAAATCAACCGTGTAAAAACGCAATTTGGAATGAAAAAACAATGTTTATAATTGAGGGTTAACAATATCTAACATAAAATGATATTTTTGCCTTTATTACTCATCTATAACGTGGTACATTTGCGATAAAACTATTATATTTTTTATAAAACTAAAAAGGCGAGTGTGAAAAAGTAATATTGTTTAGGAACGAACAAAATCAGCGTTATATTATTTGTACGAGATGTAAAATTTTTCGTATGATTTAACTATCAGTTACAATAGTTGTTTTAAAAATAATCTAGCTTTATGTTATTTGATTCATGTTTTTATACGGATAATGTCTTTCACATTTCAGATTTCAAATGATAGCACTAAAATTTTATTTTTAAGCTTTATCAACTATCAAAAAAAATACTTTTAGTTCGCAATACTCAACAGATAGCGAAGTGAGATATTGCAATATCAGCTACAACATTAGACTGCTATACCAGAGGTGATAGCTGATTTCAATAATCATTTCTATTTATCAATGATTTTATCTAGGTTTTTGCAGATAAATTGAAAAGTTAATTATGAAAACTGCATTTAAATTTAAGAATGAAGGATGGTCAATTTTTAAATCTCATATAACTGCAGAAGATAAAGGTTTTTTTTCAGTTTTTTTCTTTTTTTTATTTGAAGAATGTTAAACTGTTACAACGAACAAACGGGGAAATGCAATGCGCTATAACATAAAATATTGATTATAAATTTCGGAATTACAACTGACCTTCATGCTAAAGTATCACGCATAATGAAGGAAATGCCAGTAAAGGATGTAAGAATAGATGTTATGTGATATTGTCAGATATATGTCAGAGGTATAAGTTAATATCTCAAAATATTAACAAATGGAGTACATTGAGGTATAATCTCAAACAACTGTATTATAAAGCAAAACATACGTGTGAGTTACGTTAATGTGTTATCGACGGCAGCAATACGATAAGTTCTCTTTGTTTCCATATTTATTTACACCTCAAATTCGCATAGTTCTTCATTTTATATCGCTAAATAAGGAAAGAAAATTCTCTGAAGTGAAATTTATTTGAAACCTCTGTGTCAGTATACTGTTATTTACACGTTTATAGTGATTTTTAAGTAGTACAGTCGAACATCGTTAAAATGAACCTCAAGAGGAATCAAAATTTTGTTCATGTTAAGAGCCGTTCATGTTATCCTTACCAAGTCTTTGCATTCGTCTTTATAGGGTACTATGAAAAAGTTCGTGTTAACGAGGTTTGACTGTATATATACTTTGTAATCTTTACATGTCATATGCAGTTTGATTGTGCAAGATTTACTCGTTTTCTCTTGAAACAATTTAAATAGTTTAATGTTCAGTTTCTTCTAATATTTTATAACCAAATTAACACTTCATGAAACAGCGAATTTATAAAGGAAAGAAAATTTATAAAACAAAAATTTAACATATATGTGATATTTTTGTAATCGAAATACGTACTGAAATACTAATATTTGGTGTTTTTTATGACGGCCGAATGTTTACACGATGGCCCGAGCCAGCGAGGGTAATATATAAGTCTGAGATTGGGGTCTTTATAAGAGAGGCTAGCCCATATTTATGCAAGGTTATCCAACATTTGGAGAAAACACATGAAAAATTCCGAAAGTTAAGGCCCACGGGCGCGATTGGTTTCGAGCGCTGCACTTCCGTTCAACCGGCTTTGACAGCAGCACTTTTCAGCTGTTGGAGCAAAAAATGATAGAATTAGAATCAGAAGACTCCACTATTCTGTGTTTTCAAAATGTATTTTCGGAATTTCGTGTATTCCATGTTTTCGGAAATCTTTGTTAGATTGTCTGTTTTATTTACTTTTTTATTTATTTTTAACAGAATTAAAGGTAAGGGCAGAGCTTTCTTTGCACAATTGAAAAAAATGTTATCATGAATTTGATATTTACTTATTTTTGTCATGTAAAACTTTTTAATTTAATAAAATAGACATTTTTTTGGTTCTTTTGTCATCTTGCATTGAAGTTTTCCATCACAGAGCTTCTTTAAATACGTAAACGATAATTTTCTATATTTATGTCATATAAATGATAAAATTCGATAAAAAAAAAAAGTTGTAAAGGTTTAAATAAGTATCTAACTAGGGTACTTCATTCTTGCTGATCTAAGCCACCCTAACTATCTATCATGTTAAAATTTCAGATTTATCAATTACAAATTTCAAGCTAATCCGGCTGAATATTTTCATCAATGAAATGTAATAGTGAAAGTTTTTTTAAAAGCTAAATTACATTGCTATTTTAGTACGAATTTTCAAAATCATTTATGTACGAGGGAAATCTGAAAATAAGATCCACTGTCGACTGCCGACAGACATGTTTATTAAAGACAAAATATATAATGAAACATTAAAGATAAGACGTAACTTTATTTTTCTACATAAGTTTAAGTGAGTATAGACATATCTCATACCTCTTTATAAGCTTCAAAAACACTTCAGAAAAAAATAGGGCTCTGCATACGAAAGAAGCGTTGAACGGCTTGTGTGGAAACAGTATTGCTTCCAAAGCTGTAGTCAAGCATTCAATTCGTTGTAATGGTCGTTCATGCTCGTCCAGGTCTCGAATTGTATAATATTTGGAGACGCCTCGCACTGAATCGGCTGCACCATCTGTGCACCAATTGTTTCGATATCACATCGACTCATAAACTTTCACATGGCGGTTATGGATTTTTGCTCCTAAAACTCCACGTACCCATTGATAGCGGACAACCACGCACTCTTCCAGTTTTGACCACGAATTCAAAATTCATTTTTCATTTTCAAAATTCATTCATGTCTTTCGGGGCCAGAATGATGCCGAGCCCTGTTTTTTACCAGGAATACTTTTTGAATCTTATAAAAGTGTATGACAAATGTATTAACTAATTTAGAACATATGAAGAAAAAATAAAGTACCGTCTGATCTTTAATGCTTCATTATAGTTTTTGTCTTTCATACATACGTCTGTCTACAGTCGCCAGGGAAAACTTATTTTCATATTTCCCCTCGTATTACAAATAGTATTTTTTCCAAATTATATTTTATTTCCTAATTATGTATTAATTACCAGACGAGAGAAAATCTGTCTAGTCTAGGATTTGAACCCAGAACGTTTGGTTAAATGCCAATGTGCCTTCAATTCGGCTGTCTAAAAGATATCGCAACTAACATAATATTCGTTCAGGTAGCTATTTGTTAATAGAATTATTTGGAAAATTGACAAAAATGATCCGCAGGTATAGGAATGGCAATAAATTATGTATAAGTAATTACATTTTAATTATTTTTAACCTAATTAAATAACTGACGACTGGCCAAAGCTTCTGAGTTCGAATCTCAACATGTTCAAATTTTCGTTTGGATGAGAAATCACTATTCATATGAACTTTTTACCAGTCGTTTGATTATGTTAATAATAATTAAAGAATTCGTAAATTACTTAAAATGTCAGTTGAGCAATTATAATACCATGAAAATTTATCAACAGAAGTATAGTACTATACTACTAGAAGTATTATGAAACATAAGTATCGATATTGTCCAGGGCTGCCACAGGCGACTATTTTTATTTTCTGTTCATACCAGTATTTTTTTAATATGAATTTTGAAGTGTATTTCTATTACTAAAGTTGGCGAAGTATATCTTAAAAAATTTTGTTTAAAGAAAGTGGTGCCAGTTACAATTAAAAAATAGTCGCTTGTGGCAACCCTGATATATAAATAAATAAAACATTAAAAAGAACTATACATTCGCTCAGTATAATTTATCGATGAATTCTGCACATGTGAAATTTTAAAAATTTAAATGAATAGTTTGCGAAATCATATAATTACAGAATAATATTTATTTAAAATTTTTAATTTTCACTTCAATAATAATAATAACAATAATAATAACAAATCCTGGTTAATCTTAGCTTTTAATTATTGATTAATTTTAATTAATATTAGTTTTAATTTTTTTGTTATATTTTTATAATTTCTAAATATAAAACGAGACTTTATTACTATTATTATTATTATTATTATTATTATTATTATAACAAAAGAATCCACTCCGGTTTTCCTATGTTACAGACAATCGTCACCTCAGACCAACTGTAGGATATCTAGTAATAATCAAAAATGAGATTTCTAACTTATTGCTATGAGGAACAGTGTTCACATCTAGAGGAACAAGTTCTGAAACACAGATTTATGTTTAATACTATATCTCAGATGTATTTAATAAAAAATCCTTACCGCGTAACTAGACGTAGACGCAGTTTTTCACATTAGTAAGTTACTTATCAGTATCATTTTTGATTATTGCTTGATGTTCCGCATTTATTATTGCCGCATTTGAGACGACGATATTGTCTAGTGTACAGAACATTAGAGAAAACCCTTTTCTAAAATTAAAGACCAAATTTTTTCCGCTGCATACATCTCTTAGTTTTCCAACGAAAAACACAACACACATTTTTATATGAAAAATATCGATTAAATTCAAATAAAGTTTTGAAATTTATTAAAAGCGATTCTTCCTTTTTATCTGCTCGTCAGTAGAAAAAAGCCAAAGAAGTAGCTGCGCTAGTTATAGTTGTCAGGTTGTTGATTCAGATTATTTTCGTTTTTACTATATTAAAGACTGCGGGATTTTTTTATGATTTTTATTTTATTTAAAATTTGTATCAATAAATTTGAACAAAAATTTATTTTATAACTACGAGTGGTTGGGAGCAATAAAATGTAACATCATCATTTTCAAATAAATTTTTCAAAAATTCTGTTGTGAATTCAATGTTACAGAAACACGATTATTAACCCACATACACATCAGCAAAATGGTTAATCATATATTTCGATTAAATATTTTTCAAAATTGCGTTATATATGCATATATACATATATATATATATATATATTCAATTTTTTATTGACGAAATATTAGCTTATTTATGGAATATTATACACAACCAAACACTTATCTATTTATATTCTTTTAACCATAAACATGTTAATCTTCTATAATCGAGGGTCACGCGGTACAGATAATTTTTTATTATGTTTAAAACAACATTTGCTTCCCTATATGACGCTAAAAAATTAAATTTTTCGATGTTTAGAAATAATTAAATTTGTGAAAAAAGATAAATTTATTACTGAACTCATTGCCTCCTTTTATATTATATCTCCGTTGCTTAGGAACAAGTTTTTGCTTTGCATATTCATATTCATATTCATATTATCATTATTATTATTATTATTATTATTATTATTATTATTATTACATGTAGTATTCTGAAGTAGAAAATTATTTATTATTTCAATGTAAGGCAGTTGCAATTGGTTGATGACATTACAGCGACGAAACCGTGGGTGCCTGTTGTCCCAACCACAATCCTCTCATCTCTCAATCACAAGTGTTTTTTCCAATGTTTTTTTAACTTTTAATATCAATATGTAACGTTATTAGAAACTACACTTTTCATTCATATTTTTAAAAGTAAAATTTATTCTTTTTTTATTGAAAATAATCGTATATTTTAAAATTAAATTATATAAACTTAATAACTAAAGAGATTTATAGAACTAATTGCATTTCTAGTTTTCAGAAATTCTAATATGTTCAACGTATTTAACAAACTTAAAATATTAATTAACAGCCTGAGAGAAACTTTAACTCCGGAACATTATAATAACAAATCACTGAATATTAATTAGCACAGAACATTGAATGAGAATATGTTTAATTATCTTCCAAATAATTAAACGGACGAGCAACAGTAATATAATATTTTAAACTAAATTCAATAAGATGATCACAGAAAGTTTCTCTTATTACATAATTATTGTAGATTGATTGAAAATTAAATCTATTTTGAAACAAAAAAAAAGTATTTCGAAAAATTTATTAGTTTTTTATTAACACTTTTTTTTCTTTTTTTTTACTAATGAAAACAACAGAAAGTAGAAATCATACATGTATAAATATTTCCATGCATAAAAAATAAATCGAGCTCTTAAAATTCAAAAATAGATTTTTTTCTTGATGAAAAAAGGTAAAAGATATTTTTGCTAATTACAGTAGCTTTTAACATTTAATTTATCTTATACTTCCTAATAATACAGATTCGAGATCACTTTAGTACCAATCAGTACATTATACACAAGTAAAATTATTTATATGAAAAAGTTACGTCGTTAAATAATAACGAGATGATATTAATACAGAAAAAAATACAAATGTAATAATTCCTTACGGCATATAATTACGCACAAAGATACCTGTGCTCCCTATATAATTCTCTGTTTAGAAACAGAGTTTAGAAAGAGAAATTAATAATTCAAGACATACATATTTGCAAAGTTAAGATTCATTGTCACGAAGGTAACAACAGATCCGATTAACATCTAAATCTGGAGTAAGCACGTTATCATTTTTGAATCCTTTCTCATTTTGCCAAAAAAAAATCTTTGCGTATACAGGGCGAGTCATAAATATCGAAACAATAGGCTATCTCCTTAAATATTGCCCTTAGACCCATACTTCCAATTGCAAAGTTTCATCAAAAAAGGTAAATTTTTTATAAGATAAGTTGCAACTCCATGGGAGGTCTATTTTAAAAAATACGAAAACTAAA
Source organism: Maratus speculifer (assembly GCA_964019185.1). Lineage (NCBI taxonomy): Eukaryota > Metazoa > Arthropoda > Arachnida > Araneae > Salticidae > Maratus > Maratus speculifer. Next base: position 167,490,649 of record OZ025289.1, on the reverse strand, counting down.
TTTTTATACGGCCCCCAGAGGATAAAACTTCCAATTAAAAAAATTTTCCTTATCCATTCCTGAAGCGAACAAAAAAAAATTCATCTTGATATCTGCAAATCCGTAAAAGATATTAAAATCCAAAATTTTCCAAAATTCGTGACTTACACTACTTAAGCATACCTCTGAGCGCAACGATATCAGCTCATTTGAAATACAATTTAGGGATTGACCATTAATTTACGCATTATTAAATGTCGATCTAAGACAATGCTTTAACTTTTAGATATAAAATAAAAGCGTATAGGTTTTTGCTTTAAACTTCCTTGAAATATGCTAGATGTCTGCAATAACTAGAGCTTGGCGCCAGGCTCGTAAATGGCACGACCCATAGGCCTGACCGTCTTATTAAACACTTATTAAAAGTGTTATTAAATTAAGTGATATTAATCAAACTCTCATTAAACGTGTCTTTAAAACTTATTGCCGCAGGCAATAAGATTAGTAAGAATAGTAATAGCGATAATGACACTTCTATTAACTGAATTATATGGAATATATTTTAATGTTAATGTATATTTTAATGTTAATGGAAATATATTTTAATAAATTACACAGAAATATTTTCAAAAATCTAGTTTTTACTATTCAGCTTCAAAATTTATGTGGTTTTAAACCTATTTTTACTTTTTTCTATCTTTACAAGAGAAAAGTATTGGATTCATGAAAATTTTGAATTCCAGTTTTCGACGGATTCACACGTTTTAGGGCTCAGAGATGCCAAAAAACTTTTTTTTAGAAAATGTCTGTCTCACATGAGTCACTGCTCCTGTATCTCTGTATATGACATAAATTTTGTGAGCGCGCTATCTCAAAAACTAATCCACGGAATTTAATAAAAAATTGCATTTACTTATTCCTTGATATAAATTAGTGCTGATTAGTTTTTGGTGTGAATCGCTTAACAGGCTACCCTACTGTTCAGGATTTCCGCGATAGCAGTATCCTCAGAATTAATGCAAGGAATATCATCAATCTTCAGATTCAGTTAGTCCTTGACATGAATTGATGTTGTTTATATTTTGTTGTATATAGCTCCACGTATGGCGCTCAAACACTGAATTTGTTACGATTTCTGCAATAACTCTACCTTAAGAACTAATGCAGGAATTTTCATAAAAAGTCAGATTCAGTTACTTCTTGACATGAATTGGTTTTGTTTACGTTTTGTTTCAATCATCTTTCGGGTGGCGCTTTTATAATGAATTTTGTATAATTTACACGGTTTCAGTGATATCAAGTACTAATGTACGGAATTTGTATCCTTAGAGTCCACGATTGCTACATTCGTGTATTTTATTTATTTCAAACAGCATTTAAAAATCAAAAATATTTATTCGAATGTTAAAGTCTAAGAGTATAACGTTTCTGTTTCGTATTTTTTATGCTAAGCTCCCACTAATATTTCGTTATAAGTATATTTAATTGGTCAAGGTTTAATGCATTCGAACCAAACATCTTTTAAGAAATTTAATTGAATAATTTCAACTTAAAAAGTTTAAATTAAATATTCCAAAGATTCATTAAACATTTGTTCTTATTTTAAAGTAGATAATTGATTCGCAAGTTGAACAAAATTTAAATTGTATTTGTAGTTGAACTGTAAACTGTATGCTAAACTCTAAAAAAGGAAAAAAAACAGCGGCCTTTGAGACTGCTTATAGCGGTTAACACCTTGATTTTTTTTTTTTTTTTTTTTTTTTTTTTTTTTTTTTTTATGCCGGCCAATTATTTACAATAGGGATATATGCCGTGAGGGGAAGGGTGCCCTCCGTGAGGGTCTTTTTAAGGGAACCTAACTCGTATTTATGCAAAGAAATCCAGGGTTCGAAGAAAACCACGGAAAACTTCCAACGGTTAGGCCGACGGTCGCAATAAGGTTCGAACCCAGCTCCTACCATCTACCAGTTTGGAGGCCCGTAATTAGAGGTACCTTTTACGAATCGTGTAATAGCAATTTTAGCAAGAAAAAAATGAAGTTGACAGGGATAAAACAATGAAAAAAATTGAAATCGACGTGATAAAAAAAATCAGGTTTAAATCAACTGACGCATTTAAATAGTAATTAAAAAAGGCGAGAATGGCAAAACTTAAACAAAATCTGAAATCGAAACTATACAAGAGGGAGTTAATCACCTAGAAACTTTTAAAAAGCATTTAAACATTAAAAGCCCATCTTTGTTTAAAACTAAATGCACTTTTCTGCATCAGATGTTTTTATTTCAGTATTTCTCATTTTTAAACTGACATAAATCAATAACCTTCGGTTACGGTAATAGTCCCACGAATTCAATAGTTTTTTAACACCCAAAAAAGATGCCTAACATGCCGAAAGAAGTTTTCACCTCAGAAAATTTACTTTTAAAAATGATTTGTTTACAAAAAATTGCATTTTTTTAATTGCTATTTTAAATACTTTTATTTTTTTTAAATGTTATTTAAAATGCTGAATCAAAATTGAAAATTAGATATTTTTATTTAATCAAACGAAAAAAATTCATCGCGACAAATAACATTTTGAGTTATGACAATTTACTCTAAATTTTTGGAAAAAAAATATTTTATTAAGAAAGCTTATGATGTGATAATGCTCACAAATTATGTGGTTAATAAAACACAAATATTCCAAAATATTCCAAATTCGAACTCTAAATAAATAAAATAAATGCTTCCTGGACAACTTACAGCAAGATTGTTTCTTCAATTACACGCATTTCAATTTGTGTCTTATCCCTTGAAAACTCACGATTTATTAAAATTATCGTAACTCTCTGAGTTTTGAAGATAGCAAAATGAATTTTTTTTTGTTCAATTCAGGAATGGATAAGGGAAATTTTTTTAATTAGAAGTTTTATCCTCTGGGGACCGTATAAAAATTTAATTTTCGTATTTTTTAAAATAGACCCCCCATGGAGTTGCGACTTATCTTATCAAAAAATTTACCTTTTTTTGATGAAACTTTGCAATTGGAAGTATGGGTCTAAGGGCAATATTTAAGGAGATAGCCTATTGTTTCGATATTTATGACTCACCCTGTATAAATTCATCCAGCATACTAATTTTATTCTCAGGAAGGCCTTGGCTGGATGTATGTATATTTCATTAAATAGCTTTTTGATATTTTCTGTATATACTTAAGATATATATAATTTTTAGTTAATCTTTTAATTAATTTTCAGCAATGACATCACGATTAAAATCAGTGAATATTAAATAAGTAACTCTCATGTTATGCCGTAGGTCTGTATTCTCATGAAAATGCTTCTCTTTTGTGTCTCAATAGCACTCTTCAAAACTTAAAGGGAAAATGTTGAGCTGAATGTCATCCTTGTAGTTTAAATGCTATTCCAACGGTTCAGGGTTCGATTCCCGACTTCGAAAATTTTCAGACTGTCGGGTCTACACTTATTCAGCAGTGTGATTAATCACTTGTTAAAATACTTAATATATTAACACATTCGCTGCCGGTCACGCGCTAGCGCGTGAAATTCTCAATCATTTAACAAGAAGGGCTGAGTTATCGCAGCGAACGTGTTAAGATACCCTACTAAAAATAATCTTAAGATTATCTGAAGAAATTGCCACTTTCTACAGAAATTCTACAGAGATTTGAAGAAAATTTACAGAGTAGCTTTATCTTTAAAATATCTGCAGAACTTTTTAAGATATTCTTAAAAATATCTTCATAATGGGCCAAATACCTTTGGATTTTTCACAGATTTTGGGCCAAAAAGCTATAGATTTTCTACAGATTATTTTTAGTGGGGTACTTATGCTCAAGCATAAAACTGTATGCTCATTTTCTCGAATCATTTATAATCCACATATCAGGCTGCTGTATGATAAAAATCATTTTTACCACATTCATATTTTCTATTTAAGCAGGTTTACTGAAAAAGTGTGTGGATTTTTGCTTGCATTAGACAAACTTTTCCTTCCCAAACTAAAAAAATGCAAAGTAAAATAATTTAACGTGAGAATTGAAGAATCGATTTCACTATCGTTTTGCACCAGTCCCCATTAAATTTTAAAGGAGAAGATATGCTTTAAGTGTCTTTTGGATAATCGTGCCCTGGATAAGAATAAAATATTACATTCTTTCAACATAATACAGAATTATAGAGAAATTTATGATAGAAAATCATCAATACAAAACACATTACATAATAACATAAATAAAGTCAAATACATGAAGATATCGGGCAATAACTCTGATACATCTAATATGTTTGTTTGTGTTTATGACGGCCAATTATCTACACTTGGGATATGAGCTCTAAAGGGGAGTCGCCCTCCGTAGGGGGTGTTTCTAAGGCAACCTAACCTATATTTTCGAAATCCAGGTTTCTAAGAAAACCACGGAAAACTCCAAACGATTAAGCAGACGGCCGCGATTGGATTCGAACCCAGCACCTGTCGTCTGCCTGTTTCGGTGGCAGAACTTCTCGCCCACTGGTGGGGCTACATTTCATGTGTGAAACACTCAATATGCACTCATTGACTCTATTTAAGTCACAAAAGATGTTGATGGATTTTCGAATATCATAAAGTCACGATTCTGAAACGTAAAGATAAATGTTTAAAACTTATGAGACAAAGTTTTAAACATGTTTAGGATGAAATACTATTAATACTTGCTACAGAACTTTTAATAAAGACTCCGTTCCAAAAAATTATTCAGATATTTATAAAAATTTAACTACACATACACAATTGCATACTATTTAAAAATTAAAATCCCATTGCATGATAAAATCATTGAACACACTTTTTAAATTAATTTTCTAAACAAAGCACAAACGAAAAATCATTTATCACGGCATGCAATATGAAACTATTTTTTAACGCTATCGGAATACTGTTAAGAAATTTCAATTTTGTTCATACATTGAAATGACTTATTTAAATAAACAAGAAAAAAGCACAACGCACTAAAACATTATTCTTTACAATGGATGTCCGTAATCAGTAATGTCCGCAGTTTTTTCGAGCAAATCTGTATAGGAATTACACACATCGAAATGCATCACAAATAAATTAAGTAAAAGTTGCGGGATATCACAACTAAAAATACAAACCCAACAGTTCTAGCTCATACTAAGTCGTGTAACCGAATTCTTTTGAGTGTCCCTATAAATATATAATAAAATTTTACGTGCTCAAAAACCTGAAGAAAACACGTAGTTCACCTTAATCATGTATCATTTTCATTATGTTTGAAATAGTTTAACATCATTAAAGTACAATACAAACGATTTTTCCCATATATCATGGCGTAATGAAATTTTGTGCACATCGCTATAAACAAAACGTAATTACTATTTACTCTTTGCTCAATGGATACATATTGTCATTTTCTTCAGTCGGGCATTTTAATTTATTTGTATATGAAAAAATGCAACATTATAATCAAAAAATGCAATGTCATCACACACTAAAAACAATTTTCCCCGTTAAATTTAATGTAATGAAATACTTTAAATGTACTCCAAACGAACTATTAACTACTACTTATTCCATACTCCAGAAATAACTCGTTATCACCGTCCTTTCAATGATATATATAATTTTTATTTTATTCGAAAAAGTATAGCAATATTCAAATGCACCGAAAAAAAAAACATTACGCTTTTAACTGTACTGTAATGGAGTTCTTTAAATCGCCGCTGTTAACTTCTTCATTTCTTGGGTCCACACACGTGAACCTCCATTCTGTATCGTTTTATTAATAATACTCGAATATATTTATAGTGTCGATAACACAATGATATTCGTCGTTTTGTAAGTTTTGAACTACTGCAAATAAATTAAAAATCTCGCTCTGAAGTTAAAAAACAGAAGAAATAATTCAGTAATAATTAATAATTTTGCATTAATACTCATTAAGGAAAACGTTAATTAATCATAAAATATACACATTTCCTTTTCGATAAGAATCACGTTACAGGGTAAACCATGATTATTTATGCGATAGATAGACAAACCTAATTTATAAACACATCTGAACTAGATTAGACAGAATTAAAAACATACTTTTATACGAAATCCTCGAATTACAAGAAAAGGTTGATTCGAGTTTTGCAAATCCTCAAATGCATATTTTGATAAAACCTGTAACGAAAATCTAATTAAATATAAAATCTGAACTGTCCGAGAGAAAACGTATTATTTTTTAACTAGATATTGATATTTTTCATGGTTGTTCCACATGGGATGCATAACAATCAGAACAATCAGAACAAATGAAAACAAATCTGTTTGGGTTAAAAAATAAGTATATATGCTTACAAAGCAACTTCAGGCTTTTCTTTTTAAAACATGTAATAATTTTGTTTAGAATGAATTTTAATCTCTGTTAAAACAAGTAATTAATAAGTAATAAAGTTAATTAAGTGTTACGAAAAAGAGTATGAATTAACAAAATGTGTGAGGATCATCTGTGAGGAAAACATAGAAATTATGACTTAAACATAGATAGTTAAGCATGTTAATCTTCCAAGTTAAAAGGTTATGTTTCAAAGGGTTTTTTTCTACAGAAGATTGTTTTGAAAATAAATCAACTACAAGTATAACTATACAGATAAAATGCCCGACAAAATATTTAAGTCACTATTGAAAATGTTATGCAAAATGAAAAATATAAAAAAGTCGGTATTTATTAAATTTATTATATCGCGTTTAGGCAATCCGTTTAAGCCGTGAGAGGCGACAAAATTTTGTGGTGCTTCCTGATAGATTTCCATTTATCTTCCAGAATAGTAATTTGTCAGAAATAATCTGAATCTGAGTATCAGCTAGATTTGCATATTCTCCTACTTTGTGTTTTATTTCACGAAATTCTGATAAATCTACAATATTTTCCACTCGCTTACACGATGTATAATTTGTGCATAATTAAAGTTTTGTTCCTTAATGAGTAGCACTTATTCAACATATATATTCCTTTTAAAAGTTTGTAAATGTAATGAGCAGTACGATAGGACGTTGAAGTAAACATTGAGAAAAGAGACTTGAATGCATTTAACTATCTTGCAAAAAAAGAATCCCACGTACAAAAGAATAGAAAATAGAAATATACATATTTATTCTTTAAAATATAAGAAAGGGCTGGTAATTGAAGCAAGGAAACTCGGAATTTGTTTAGTTTGCTCCCAATTATTTCGAGAATTTTAAAGATTTTCTGTAACCGGCAATTGCATTGTTCTTTCACATAGACGCGCTAGAGAATTCCTTGAAAGTTTTAAATTAATTCTATTTCTAGAAAAGTGTAGCAATGAATTAAAATGGGTTTTAAATATTGATTTTAAAATCAAAAGAGTACTGTTTTACTTTTATGCCTGTAATACAATTATATAACGATTTAGATTTGATTTATTGAACTTTTAGAATCAGTCTGAGAAAAGAAATAATCTTTAATAACATATACTTCATATACAATAGTTTAATACTTCATCAAATATGAATCATCTCTACCTCAAATATTATCTTCTTTAATGTGTGAAAATATATTTAAAAATTGCATAATAATAAAATTTAGAGTTAAACGTTTCTTCATTAAGACTGATTGAATAAATCTGTAGTTTCATAACTTTTTAAGAAATATTTACAAGAATAAAAAAAAAAAATATGTTATGTTACGAAAACCCCAAAATGCTTATAAAAACGAAGTAAATAAATTATTTTTGATCCTGTATGTCAATAAAAAAGATTTTTTCAGTGTAAATGTAAATATTTTTTAATATTATTTTTATTAAAAGAAAAAAAACATAAATGTATACAAAAGTTTGAGGTTATAATTATTTTAAAATGATTTAGCTTCAACTGTTTCAGCGTAATTTCTAAACATGATGCTGCAAAGTATTTTGCATAAAAAATAAAACCGACTTTTGTTAATAGATGGTTTAAATAAGTTTTATAATATTTTTTGTTTCAAAGTTGTACCCTTGTACATAATGGGATAAATATAATAATTTAAAAATGAAAGAAATTTATTTATAAAGCATTATGCTTAAATAATGAAGGAATTTTAAAACATTGATTTTAAACTTGATTTGTCTTTCGCAATTCAAGTTTAAGGAAATGTGAATTATTGTAAAATAAGAGCTTAGCAAAAAATTGTGTAACTGTTTCACAAGGCTGTAGGGTGCATTATAATGATCTGAATCAGATAAAGTCTAGCTACAGTTATTTCAAGTAATGCACTAATAATTGTAACATTTTTAAAAATTTACAAAAGCTCATTAATAATTATATTTACCTTATCTATGAACCAAAGCATTCGTAGTCAGTGTTTTGGTTATTTGTCCAAACTCGATGCATTTGCAGATATAAAATATGATTTTAAGATTAGAGCTTTTGGTGAAAATTAATGTGAATAAAGTGAAAGCATATTTATGATTAATGTGTTTAAGTCATTTAAAATATTTTATTTGAATGCTAAAGCGCACAGCGGGATGAAAAAAAAAAATATATGTGTGCCACTCGGGGACTGCCGCGGTAAAGCTATTGCATAGCATTTTTTATCAACTTATGCAAAAATACCGCGTCAATGTCTGCTGAAGTCTATCGAAGGATACCTTCCCGAAGTCTGCCAAACTGAAACTTCGTTAGCCGGATTGTTAGGAATTTTTCTCGTTGCAGAATTCTTAAATTCGGTCGCCGCGCTCAAAGCCCGCGATAAAAGCTATGCAATAGCTTAATAAATTACCAAACAAAATTTGGTCGCGCTACGAAAATTAGATCGCGAGTTATAAGCATTTTAAATTTTTCGACCCTCACGGTGGGGGGGGGGGGTCTCCTGTCACCAAAAATTAACACTGTCTCATAAAAAATTACCAAACAAAATTTGGCCGCGCTAAGAAAATTAGATCGCGAGTTATAAGCATTTTAAATTTTTCGACCCTCACGGTGGGGGGGTCTCCTGTCACCAAAAATTAACAGTCTCAAAATAAATTACCAAACAAAATTTGGCCGCGCTACGAAAATTAGATCGCGAGTTATAAGCATTTTAAATTTTTCGACCCTCACCGTGAGGGTCTCCTGTCACCAAAACATAACACTGACTCATAATAAATGAATAAACAAAATTTGGCCGCGCTACGAAAATTAGATCGCGAGTTATAAGCATTTCAAATTTTTCGACCCTCACCGTGGGGGGTCTCCTGTCACCAAAAATTAACAGTCTCAAAATAAATTACCAAACAAAATTTGGCCGCGCTACGAAAATTAGATCGCGAGTTATAAGCATTTTAAATTTTAAGACCCTCACCGTAAGGGTCTCCTGTCACCAAAACTTAACACTGACTCATAATAAATGAATAAACCAAATTTGGCCGCGCTACGAAAATTAGATCGCGAGTTATAAGCATTTTAAGTTTTTCTACCCTCATTGTGGGGGGTCTAATGTCTCCAAAAATTAACACTGTCTTATAATAAATTACCAAACAATATTTTGCCAAGCTACCAAAATTAGATCGCGAGTTATAAGCATTTTTAATTTTTCGACCCTCACCGTGGGGTGTCTTCTGTCACCAACAATCAACACTGTCTCCTAATAAATTACCAAACAAGTTTGGCCGCGCTACGAAGATTAGATCGCGAGTTATAAGCATTTTAAATTTTTCGACCCTCACCGTAGGGTGTCTTCTGTCACCAACAATTAACAATGTCTCATAATAAATTACCAAACAAAATTTGGCCGCGCTACGAAAATTAGATCGCGAGTTATAAGCATTTTAAATTTTTCGACCCTCACCATGGGGGGGGGGTCTTCTGTCACCAACAATTAACAATGTCTCATAAAAAATTACCAAACAAAATTTGCCCGCGCTACGAAAATTAGATCGCGAGTTATAAGCATTTTAAATTTTTCGACCCTCACCGTGAGGGTCTCCTGTCACCAAAACTTAACACTGACTCATAATAAATGAATAAACAAAATTTGGCCGCGCTACGAAAATTAGATCGTGAGTTATAAGCATTTTAAATTTTTCGACCCTCACCATGGGGGGTCTCCTGTCACCAAAAATTAACACTGTCTCATAATAAATTACCAAACAAAATTTGGCCGCACTACGAAAATAAGATCGTGAGTTACAAGCATTTTAAATTTTTCGACCCTCACCGTGGGGGCTCCCCTGTCACCAAAAATTAACAGTCTCATATTAAATTACCAAACAAAATTTGGCCGCGCTACGAAAATTAGATCCTGAGTTATAAGCATTTAAAATTTTTCGACCCTCATCGTGGGGGGTCTAATGTCCCCAAAAATTAACACTGCCTCATAATAAATTACCAAACAAAATTTGGCCGCGCTACAAAAATTAGATCGCGAGTTATAAGCATTTTTAATTTTTCGACCCTCACCTTGGAGGATCTCCTGTCACCAAAAATCAAAACTGTCCCATAATAAATTACCAAACAAAATTTGGCCGCGCTACGAAAATTAGATCGCGAGTTATAAGCATTTTAAATTTTTCGACCCTCACCGTGGGGGGTCTCCTGTCTCCAAAAATTAACACTGTCTTATAATAAATTACCAAACAATATTTTGCCAAGCTACCAAAATTAGATCGCGAGTTATAAGCATTTTTAATTTTTCGACCCTCACCGTGGGGTGTCTTCTGTCACCAACAATCAACACTGTCTCCTAATAAATTACCAAACAAGTTTGGCCGCGCTACGAAGATTAGATCGCGAGTTATAAGCATTTTAAATTTTTCGACCCTCACCGTGGGGTGTATCCTGTCACCAGAAATTAACAATGTCTCATAATAAATTACCAAACAAAGTTTGGCCGCGCTACGAAAGTTAGATCGCGAGTTATAAGCATTTTAAATTTTTCGACCCTCACGGTGGGGGGGGGGGGTCTCTTGTCACCAAAATAAATAAGACCACCAAAATAAACACTGTCTCATAATAAATTACCTAACAAAATTTGGCCGCGCTATGAAAATTAGATCATAAGAAACATAAGTTTGAGACTTGATATTCTAATATCTGAAAAATACCGCGTCAATGTCTGCCGAAGTCTACCGAAGGATACCGTTCCGAAGTTTTCCGAAAGGAAACGACGTTAGCCGAGTGTTAGGTTTTTTCGTTACCGATGTGTTAGGATTTTTCGCGTTACGGAATTTTTGGATTCGGTCACCGCGCTCAAAGCCCGCGATAAAAGCTATGCAATAGCTTAAAAAAAGAACTTAAAATCAATAACATTTGAACGTGGGTAGATAAAGGCTTCAAATAAGAACTACGAGTACGTCTAATTAAACAACTGCACACAGAAACAAAATACCGCCTTCAAATACAGTGAATGCGTAGTCATTTTCTGAATTCCTAAACTAGAAAAAGATTTTCGAGGTATGCTGATTGGGTAAGCAACTAATCTGAATAAACAAAAAGTCTTCTAGATAAGATTCTACGTAAGCATCTTTGTTTACTAGTTGGGGAAACGATATTAAATCGCTTCAGTAGAGAGAAGTTTTTGTTTGATTTTTTGGATGGTGCCAAAATTACAAAAAATAACCTCCGTCGGTCTAAGCCGTCTGCCTAACCATTTGGAATTTTCGGAGTTTTTCTTCGAACCTTGGATATCCTTGCAAAAATACGGATTATGTTCTTTTAGAAAGATCCCCACGGAGGGCATCCCCCTTTAGGGCCTATATCCCTCGTGCTGATAATTGACCGTCACAAATAAAACCAACTTTTTCGGATGTCTAATTAAATATGCGGAAACATTTTTGTCCAAGGTGGATTCGTGGAAAACTGTTAATTAAATTTATCAAAAAATTTTATTTCGATTTGTTTATGTCATAATATCAAAGACAATTGCATTGATACTGTCGAAGCTATTTCGACTTCTATCTTGTTCCGAAATGCTCTGCTGTTGTTTTAAAAACCGTGACTTTCCGATTCTTGATATACAAATTTTATTATAAATTTTTGAAAAAAAACTATCTTCAGCAGTTTCCAATCGATGCAACGCGACCCTCTGGTGTCCGCACCAGGTATTTTGGTACGTCACGGAGTAATCAAAATTGTCACTAAAACTCATCTTTTATTTCAACTGTTTAAAAATTGTAAAAAAAATAATATTATACAATACAGTTGCAATAATACTGCAATAACCATAAAAGTTATTAGCTTACAGGAACAGGACCAGGATCACTCAGCTAGAGAACCAACCAAAGAATAAAAAAAACTTATTAGCTTATAGTGAAACATCGTAAAGATTAATATTTTCTTAAATAGTTAGTCGATATTATGTTATGACCAAGCTGTGAAGTATGGAAGCAGTCGCGCAGTCGCTATGGCAAGTTTGACTTCGAGCTCTTAAATTTGTGGTTTAGAAATACTTTTGAAGAAGAACATTTGACAAGTTCAAACCCTCAAAATTTGAAGAATCTCCTGAATTGAGCTACCTTGCGATTCCTCTTTGTACAACGTTTTCAAGGAATAATCTTTATTTTTCGTCTGGAGTAATGTATGATCATACTAATCAGAAATATTTAAATTTGCTTTGAGGTCTTTTATGTTGTTCAACACAACATATTTTTTAGTTCGGGAGACAATCGAGTTCATGTATGAAATTCCAGAATTAGTTAAAGTTCGAATTGCAAATCTCAATCGGTCTTTCAAGTCATATCTTGTTGGAAAGCACCTGAAAACCCAATTTTAGTGGTTGACTCGTAGGTTTATCATTGTTTTTTTTCCTGTTTCCAGTCTTCAATGTTTTGAAACCTTTTAAAGCAGGAAAATACAACGGTAAACCTACGAATCATCCATGAAATCGGGTTTTCAACAGTTTTCCACCAGCAGTTTACTTAGAAGAACCAATTGCGTTTTATTACGCGAATCGAATTTTAACTAAATCTGGGGTATCAGTTGTGAACTCTATAAGATAAATGTCTGTGCTACAGCCTCTCAGGCTATGGGAAAACATGATTTTTTCTTATTTTTCTAATTTTGAAAAAAATAAGTACAGGAACAATTTGCATATAGGAAGTCCCTTAAGGTTACAATAAACGAATTTTAAAGCTATTATAAATGTGCTCATTGAATCATTTGAATCACTAGTACGAGAAATCTCACTGTTTGATAAACTTATCTTTTGATAGTAATTAAACATATTTTTCGTTATATTTGTAATGTGCGCTCTTTTAGATATTATTCCACTTTCACACATAAGGATTACGAATTCTTCATTTTGATGATAGTGCATCCTTTGTCGGATAGGATAGCCGATAGCTTGTCATACAATAATTTCCATACGTATATTAGATTTTTCCTCATAGTAGGTTTATCGCGTGCCAATAAAGTTTGGCGACCGCTACTCTAATGCTGTTATTGCACCAAAAAATCTTCTCATAAATAACATATATGAAAAATTACAAGATTTATTAAAGCAATATTTTTATATTTTCTCTTTTCTTTTCTGTATGATTTCTCTAGTCGAAATCTTGGTGATTGTAACATTTTAAAACTCGAGTTTTTATTTCACTTACTATTGATTATCCCATTAAGAAAGTTATTAAAAGTCGAATTTTAACTGCAAATTTGCCCCAGAGTGCAACGATACATGTACGCTGATTTTAATAAGAAAAATAATATTTAATATTTGAGTAGCGTATTTTTGCTCGCATTTAGAATAGTCGATGTATCACAGAATGTTCTGAAAACCTATCTTTTCTTTATTATTTGCGTACCCTATATTTTAAACAATCTAAAAAATGAAACGGTGACTAATGACCCTAATTTCTCATATATAGCCATGCTTACGTTTTTTTAAATTGATCAAATTAATCTCTGCTGATTAACATTTTATTCATTTCTAAAATTTTAAATACATCTATATTTATGAAAGAGGAAAAAATACCAGCAGTTCTTTGTGTGTAATAAAAATAAAAAGGTAAAAAAAATTCTTGATTTTTTATAATTTATTTATTTATTTATTTTGACAGTTGTTTTGGGATAATGATGTTATATTGCAAATATTAAAACAAATCAAAATTCTTACAGCTGTATGCAAAATAAATTACTTTTGTTCCGCATATTGAAGTCTATTCCTTTCACTGATACTCAATTACTTATTGGCTTCAGAAATTCGTAGAAAGGTAAATAAATTAAATAAATAAAACTAATTAGTTATTTTAATCAGAAGTAATTTACGTCAATTAGAATTTGGCGTAACCAAGAATTTGTGTTCTATAATTGCATAATGTAGTTCAGAAATTTCCTTTAAATAATCATTAATATAATTTATCTAATTTAGTATTCTGGAGCTATAAATGATTAGAGAATTCAGGTCTCTTTAAAATTTACATTTTTGTTCTATAGGAAATAACAAAATTTTCAACATGAAATGAATTTTGGAATTGAAACAAAAAATATTTATGCTCAAAAGATAGAAATCTATGCAGAAAGAATAAAAGAAATTTCAAACTTTGAAATGAAAATTAACATATTTGTAAGTTATCTGATTAGATATAAAAATAAATTTCTACGAAAAGGAAATCATTGAATGATAGCTTTAAAAAAATCTAAACATTTTTTATAAAATTTAATTAAGTTTGAAATTTGGCACAAACTTGGTGATTCTGAAAAATGAACAATTTTTAAATATTTGTTTTATTGTCGAAAGCAATAGAATAAGCATATGAAAATTTAAAATAATTACATTCAACAGTTCGAAGAAATCAACAAAAAATAGTTTATGATTTCTTTTTTTACGAAGGAAACTAAAAAGCGTGTTAAAATTTATTAAAAAAAGGATAACGGTATTTAATAGACTCAGATATATAAAATATTATTCATAAATATCATTATTCATAATCACTCCTGACTTTTGAGCAAGCAACCGAAACTCATTACATAATGTTTTAATGGCAGGGTTTGAAATTTATACAAACATTTCAGTAAATTTAAACACATTTAATTACATGATTATGACGCATCGAGAAATTTTAAGTTTTTATGAAAATACGCCGTACAAAACATACATCTATATGTATCTACACCAATAAAGGAAAGTTTCCCTCGTCTCACCTTGTATCTGTCGGTATGTGTGCGATGTCTAACGAAATATACTGCTCATACAAGGGTGAAAAATGTTGGTGAAGGTAGTCCAAGGCCTCGCTTGGTATATCTTAGACTCAGAATTTTAAATTTGAAATAATTAACTGAGTCAGTAAAAAATCACAAAGATTCCTCATCAAAAACTCATCTGTTTTCTTACAGGTGCTTGCGCATGTCCATAACCCTATTTATACAGGATGTAATATATTATCTATCGGAAATTACATAATCTAGCTTTTTATACGGTCCACTGATTCATATAGTTATATTTAGTAGAAGTTTACACATATCATAAGAGATATAACACAAAAAGTTTTACTTCTGTCGACAAAAACTGACAGAATTATTAAATTTCAATTTTTGAGACTTTTGCACATAATTTACTCTTTCATTCGGGGATCACTTAAAAATTAATTAAAGTAATTCGAGATCGAAGTCAGGGTACCATGCTCCCTTTTTTACGACGAAACTAGCTTTAGTCGGTATCGCCATATCAAAGTATGACCAAAGAAAGTTATTTCATCAAAAAATTTTACTTAACTTTGTGAGGGAGTGACCTTTGTAATAAAGGCACTCTAGTATTTCTGAGATCGTGACGTCAATAATTTAACATGTGTAAGCGTGAAAGCGACATCTATCCTCTCTCTTACTTTAATTTTCTAGAGCGTGTGTGTCTCTTTCAGATTCTACAGTTAGGTCGCGGTTAGTAGTAATATGTAAATTTGAAGTATCTCAGTTTGCAGCATATAAAAGCTTGGAGTTTGAGTGTGTGTGGTGTGTCTCTGGCTGCATTAGCCAGTGTCTCTGGCGACGTTAGCCAGCAGAGTGTGTCTAGCGATATTAGCCAGCGAAGTGTGCCTCTAGCGGCGATTTCCCGCTGGTGTCTAGCAGAGTGTGTTTAGCTGCATTGATTGATCCAGAGCAAGTGATATCGAGTGTTAGCGAGCCTCCAGTGAGTTGCTAAGGAGTTTTGGAATTTGACTCAAGAAGTTGGCCAGTGGTAAGAATTTAATAGTAATTATGTTGGCCATCTCAAAGTTAATAAAGAAATATATACAGCCACGGGCTGTCTAATAAGTCTTATCTAGCAGTTTAGCCGATAGATAGCTGAGAAGTAATCGGAGGTGCCCTGATTGAGCTAGTTCCGGAGCTGTGAGTATGAATTTAATGTTTTAGCATTGTTACCAGTTATTAAAATTAAGAACTGCTCCACTGTCCTTGAGCCCTTATCGTTTTTAAATAAACGGTTTTTATCTTAATTCCTGAGTTATGTCTGCATTTAACTCCCAATACGAGCACCCAACCGTTACAAATTTAAGAGGGTCAAATGACACTCAAAAGTCTCAGTAGATATTGTTTGTTATCATAAAACTTGAACAAAAACCATAAGTCGTTTTGAGCATGCGTCAGATCTTTTTTGATTTTAGGGACATTCCGCATCAAATCAGGCAGGAAAATACCAAAATGTAACCCACCATTACATATATCAGAAATGCCAACGCATACAAGTTTTGAAAACTTTGATAATTATTTTTTTCTCAAAAACTATTTCATCCAAGATTCCCCTCCCCTCCTCTCCTCCCCTCCCAAAAATACTGCACGCAATTTTATAAAAATCTGTTATGGAAATTACATTAAATTTAAAATCTGATCTGTCTGCGAGAAAAAGTATTATTTTTTAACTAGATATTGATATTTTGCATGATTGTTTCACGTGGAATACATAACAATCATAATTTTGACTGCTGAATATCTCAAAGAGTTCAAACAACAATTACTACTATTTGTAACTAGCAAAATAGAATAAAAGAAGAAAATCTATTTGGGAGCCATTTTACCAATAAATATCCAATATAGATTTGGAGTTGTTTCCCATAGACCACGAAAACATTATGCTTTTAGTTCCTAAAAATGTGAAAGTGTTTGGACGATAACGGCTATATTTTAAAGCATTTAAAATGGTAGACAACTTCAACTGCCCTCTCTCTTATTTTTCGACATGTATCAAAATTTCTCATTCATACTGAAGAAATACGAAACAAAATCCATAAAATCATACGCTTTCCACTTTGTTTGGAACACTGAATTAACTGTCTATCTAATTAGCTGTAAATCTCTACAGTCGTTCTAGCTTAATGGCTGTGACAAGACCTGTACTTCTAACGAGCACGGCATACGTTACTTTTTTTTGTTGCTTGTTGTCTTTTCACTATTGTTGCTTTAGTATAATCTTCAAATAGACGTACTTTACTTTCTTGACGTGTTGGAATATGAAGAAAATGTATGTACGTCTCATACCAATTAGGATTTTTAAAATAATGTGGTGCAAATAACAGTTAAATAGTTTTCATTAAATGGTTTTAGGAGCTTCATTCCTGAGTCCAACACATTCTGCTTTTCGGTACTTTTTTTTAATATGGAATACCTAACGCTAAACTAATTTTATTTATATGCAGTTCTTCATGAATAGTATTATGCATAGATGCCGTCCAATGTTGATCAATATTGATGCCAGCATTCTGTATCATTTGGTAAATAGAGTTATTATCATCAATTAACAATTTTCATACAGCCCACTCATTTTCTTGGATTACAGTTGGCTAAGTTCTTATTGTGTAGTCTTCATACAAAAGAGAATTTCAACCTTTTAAAATTCGATAAACCATTTTAATATAGTGGCACGTGAAGAATCTTCTTCATTTCAATTTCTTAATTGTAGAGGTTAAATGCACTCTTCTTGATTTAGCCCAACATTAAAATAATAGAAAATCATAGCTCTATATTGCTGCTCTGGTGCTAACTACGATAACTAACGATAACTAACTTGCAATTTTTGCCACAAATTATCGTCTGCAAACATAGTACAATTTTACATATTCGACTAATGTAATGTTGTATTTGTATGCGTATCATCTGTTCGTCTCAAAATTTTCAGAGGTACCCTTGCAGTTACGCGTCAAACAGTGATTATTACAATTAAATATCGATATTCTGGCATGAAAATTACGTAGTCCTCCCCTTTTTCGATTGCAGTTATTTCGAGTCTTTTTACCACTAAAAACCAGAGGTTTTCTTTATTTTACGATTTTTTGTACAATTCTAAATATCGGAAGTTTTTTTTTTTTTTTTTTTTTTTTTTTTACGATTTTTTATACAGTTTTTGGTCATGCATTTCAGGCAAAGTCCAATCAGAGATATAAATTAATTCAAATTTAATATAATAATATTATCACGTTTCTGGGTAACGGCGGGCGAGTCAACTAGTATCTACCGGGTGTCCAGTAAATGACTGACCCATTTTAAAATTAAATAACAAAAAAACGGTTTGAGATAAAAATACGCGGTTTGCAGTATTGTAATTAGAATATCAACAAATTTTAAAGTACGCACTTCCTTAAAATAGTTCGAATTTCGGCCAAAAGATGGCGCTGTCGGCATCAGGCTGCGGAAATAGAGTCTCTTTTCTTCTTTTCAAGCTCATGATCTTTCCGGCTCATTTTCCAGAGTCGAATCTGAGTCGAAGTGTTGAATCGACTCTCAACCCAACTGCAGAAATAGGGTTTCTTGTTTGGAACGAGATTTAAAATAACATTTAAGATTGAAATATGTCTATTGTATTAACCTCCTCAGACAAATATCAAGGGGAACTACAAAAAAGTAGTTTAAAATCATTGTAAAACATCACCAAAGGTGTATCAATCTATAAATAAATATTTATGACATGCAAACATTTATTGAAAAACCTAAAAATAGTTTTAACAATTCTAGAAACATTTGAATTAATTTACAGGATGTTCTTTAATGTTTCAAAATTCTCTTCGGAATATGTTATTTTAATCACTTAACTGATTCTCTATTTTATGTACAGTAAATTGAAAATATGGGATAAAAGCCAGTTTTCTTAAGCTAAAATAATCGTCAGATTTAATTTAAATGTTTCTTCTTCTAAATAGTATGAAATTGCATTTAAAAATTTTAGTAGTGTCAGAAAGCTTTAAGTGATGGAAGAAGAAAACTATTATTGCTAGTGCGTTGTAGGGGCCAATCAGTTAAATGTTTAAAACAGTGGTATGCAAATAGCGTTCCCAAGTCCCCTGTTTATGAAAAAACGGGTCAATTACTTATAAATCGGCACATTGGTTTTTTTTAAATCTTACAATAAAGGAATCCATCTACAACAAATCATGTCTTAAACATAAAAAATTATTGATCCTGAAGTAGAAAGAAACATGCAAAATTACTTGCTAAGACAAAAACCTGCCTAAAATAAAATATTATTATTTTTTCCGAAAACCGAATTCATCCCTACTTTATATTCATATTTTGTCATTTAACGTATCTAAAAATTTTACAACCCTTGGCAAAAAGTTTCTGATCACTGTTATCAAGTTTATGAGTTTTGTATTTCGAAGCGTATACTTCGCGATTCAAGAGCATAGGAACGTTTTGCAATATGCCAAATAAAAGAAAGAATGTTAAAATATAAATAAAAAGTGAATTCAATATTGCAATCATATAATTTATAATTATAAAGCAGGCAAAAATGTTTCCTCGTGAGAAAAAAATATCCGATCAAGATCGAAGTTGGAAAATAGTAATCGATCACTGAGGAAAAAAGTCTGAAATTTGCGTATTGAAGATAGATTAGAGTGCCAGCGCATGCGTATGATATATGAATCCTATTTAAAAGAAGAAATTTTCCAATTGCGAGATCAAAAACAGCTCTGAAGTGCTGGAAAATGACTCGTGTGAAAAACCTGTCTCGCGATTTAAATATCCGCATGATTTAATTATTAGAAGAAGTAAATTCACAATGGAAAGTGGTTGATTTATGAAATTGTGCTCAAAGTATAGTATGCGATATTTGGAAAAAATATCAGTTGACTAATAGCGTGGAAAATTTACCTGGAAATGGACGACCACGAATGTCAATATCTAGGAAGGAAAAGAAAACTTGTGAAAATATCGAAAAGAAAGCGGCGAGCAACCTCAAAACAACTTGATTCCGAATGGTCTAAGTATAACGTAAAGGCATGTGACCGCAGTACGTAATCATCTAAATGTAGCAAGATTTAAATCTTGTAAAATTAAAACAAAATCTTACATGATAAAGGAGCATAGAAAAGAGCGCCTGCAATGGTATAAAAATATGTGCAATAGCCATTTGATACATGAAATAAAGTTATTTTTAGCAATGAATTTCGCATATCTATCGGTAAAAGTGATGACTGTGGAACATTTGTTTGGAGGAGAGTTGGTGAAAAGTTCAATGATAAGTGTATCAATACTAAGACTAAATTTTCACCTGCATTTGCAGTTTGGAGTTGTGTTACATCACGAGGCGTCGGCAAGTTGTGTATTGTGTTACGTACAGTAAGCTTTGAAGTTTACATTGACATTTTAGTTAATTTTTTTATTCCCAGCATCGATCAATAGTTCGGAAATCAAAATGACTTCTTATTTCAAGATGAAAATTAGCTCCCCAACGCACCAAATCAATGAAGAAATTTCTATAAAATGTAGGTAATATACCAATTCAAACCATGACGTGACCGCCCAATAGTCCGGATCTTAATCCCATCGAAAATATGTGAAATATATTAAAAAGAAATTACGATTTTCGATGAATTCCAAATGCCATAGAACTTACGTAAAGCTATAAGGTAATGCTGGGGTGTTTTGCTCCCAATGAGTGTAAACATCTTAATGAGTCCAGTCCACTAACAATTTCAACTGTCATCCGAAATAAAGGTGGATTTACGAAATATATAAATACAGTGATCGGTTATTTTTTTCCAAATCAAAGCATGATCGGATAATTTTTTCTTTGGTGCATAAATTTCAATCACAATTTTTCTGTTTACAAACTGATGAATGGTGGTTTTTCTTTATTGCATATTATTGTTCATTATATGTAACACAAATGTATTATCGCTATTAGCCGTTTCATTTTTATGCAGTGAGAATAAATAATCTTTTCTTACAAAAGATAGTAGTGTTGATGTAATGATCGGAAACTTTTTGCCAAGGGTTGTATTACGAAAGCCATGAGAGATTTTAAGATGTCTTTTGCACACACCTCCCTCTCCTACCCAGGATAGCAAACTTTTTTATGCTGAAATGGAAGGATGTTTAAAAAGAAAAAAAAAATACCTGTCTTTATATCCTTATAGTCACCCCTTTTCAAAACTTCACTACAAAAAGCATCATAGATACTGAAATATATTTTCGTCCTCACCCAACCCCCCCCCCCCCGTATTTAAATTATTCTGTATGAGGAAAAAAACAAGAAAAGACATTCTGAAAATATCTCCTGTATCTGATTTGAAACAAAGAATATTATTAAAAATTTGTTTTGTTATCTTTTTTAAAAAAATATGTATGAAAAATGCGAATGTTCAATTTATTTTGTAATATTTTCATTTATAAAATTGAACAAAAATAAGTAGACATTCAGTTATATCTAAAATATCTATGGCCCCACAAGTGGGCGATAGGTTCTGATGTTTCAACTGGTAGACGGAAGGTGCTGGGTTCGAACCTAATCGCGTCCGTCGGTCTAACCGTTCAGAGTTTTCCGTGGTTTTTTTTCGAACATTGGATTTCCTTGTGTAAATACGGGTTAGGTTCCATTAGAAAGACCCCCACGGAGGATACCCCACCCTTTTAGGCCTATATTCCACGTGTAGATAATCGGCCGATATAAAATAAACCAAAACAAACTAAAATATCTATAGACAACTTCATGTCAAAACATTTTCATGGAAACTTTTTACTGAAATAAAGTTTCGTTTCTTTTACTTCTAGTTTTATTAATATTACATGAGACAAAAGGTGTTGAAAACGTTTCAGAAGCCAACGCAGTATCCACTGTCCCGATCCTTTCTTTCATTTACTATCTCCCAATTCTACATTTTTTTTCCTTTTGGAATCGATGAGTTGAAATACGAATCGGCTTTAAAAGCCTACACTGTAAAAAAATTGACGCTTTTGCAGCATCGTCACTCCATTGCTTTTATAGAAAACAATTACTTCACCCAATTATGGAGCATTCTCATGGGTCAAAAGAGATATAGTCTATAAAAGCGAGGGAGTGACACGCAGCAAAAGCGTCAATTTTTTTACAATGTAGGCTTTTAAAGCCGATTCGTATTTCAACTCATCGAATCCAAAAGGAAAAAAATGTAGAATTGGGAGATAGTAAATGAAAGAAAGAATCGGGACAGTGAATACTGCGTTGGCTTCTGAAACGTTTTCAACATCTTTTGTCTCATGTAATATTAATAAAACTAGAAGTAAAAGAAACGAAACTTTATTTCAGTAAAAAGTTTTCATAAAAATGTTTTGCCATGAAATTGTCCATAGATATTTTAGTTTGTCTTGGTTTATTTTATGTCGGCCGATTATCTACACGTGGAATATAGGCCCGAAAAGGATAAGATACCCACCGTGGGGGTCTTTCTAAGGGAACCTAACCCGTATTTACAATAGGAAATCCAATGTTCGAAAAAAACCCACGGAAAACTCCGAACAGTTAGGCCGACGGACGCGATTGGGTTCGAACCCAGCACCTGCCGTTTACCAGTTGAAACGCCAGAACCTATTGCCAACTTGTGGGGTCATAGATATTTTAGATATAACTGAATGTCTACTTATTTTTGTTGGATTTTATAAATGAAAATATTAAAAAATAAATTGAACATTCGCATTTTTCATACATATT
The DNA here is from genome assembly GCA_964019185.1 of Maratus speculifer. Taxonomy (NCBI): domain Eukaryota; kingdom Metazoa; phylum Arthropoda; class Arachnida; order Araneae; family Salticidae; genus Maratus; species Maratus speculifer. Next base: position 167,467,815 of record OZ025289.1, on the reverse strand, counting down.
TTTAAAAAAAGATAACAAATCATATTTTTAACCGACTTCAAGGAGGATGTTATGATTTCGACCTGTATGTATTTGTTGTTCACGCATAACTTTCGTAAATATGAACCGATTTTGATAATTCTTTTTTAGTTAGAAAATGTAAGACGCCCACATGGTCCCATTTAAATTTTATCAAATTCTTGCGATTAGAACTTTTTTAAAAACAAAAACATTAAAATTCCAATTTTTTGAAGCAGTCATCCAATTAAAAGCGTTCAATTTTCAGTTAATCGCAGGCTTTCATGTCGAGCACACAAGTCAGATATGTGTGTACAATAAATAAATAAAATTTCAGGCTATCACTCTTACACCGGTAGAAGATCTTTTCAACCACTTTCAAGGAGTAGGTTATGATTTCGATCTGTATGTATTTCTTGTTCACTCATAACTTCCCTAAAAATGAACCGATTTTGATAATTCTTTTTTTGTTTGAAAGTATAAGATGCCCGCCCCATTTTAATTTCATTAATTTCTGATGATTAGAATATTTTTAAGTTGATAAAAAAATATAATGTTTTGTCGCAAATAATCTTCCATTGTTGCAACCGTTTTCAAATCATAAGCATATTAAAACTATGCATTCATATGCGTTAGCGCCAAGTTGTCGCCAAGCTTGATTCTTTTTTGAAGTCGGTTACTATTTTTTTTAAAAAAGCATAATTATTAATGATATTCCTTATTTCAAATCAGATACAGGAGATATTTTCAGAATGTCTTTTCGTGTTCTTTTCCTCATACAGAGTAATTTAAATACGGGGGGGGGGTGAGGACGAAAATATATTTCAAGATCTATGATGCTTTTTGTAATGAAGTTTTGAAAAGGAGTGACTATAAAGATATAAAAACAGGTACTTTTTTTTCTTTTTAAACATCCTTCCATTTCAGCATAAATACGTTTGCTATCCTGGGTGAGGGAGGGAGGTGTGTGCAAAAGACATCTTAAAATCTCTCATGGCTTTCGTAATAAAATTTTTAGATACGTTAAATGACGAAATATGAATATAAAGTAGGGATGAATTCGGTTTTCGGAAAAAATAATAATATTTTATTTTAGGCAGGTTTTTGTCTTAGCAGGTAATTTTGCATGTTTCTTTCTACTTCAGGATCAATATTTTTTTATGTTTAAGACATGATTTGTTGTAGATGGATTCCTATATTGTAAGATTTTAAAAAATCAATGTGGCGATTTATAAGTAATTGACCCGTTTTTTCATAGACAGGGGACTTGGGAACGCTATTTGCATACCATTGTTTTAAATATTTAACTGATTGGCCCCTACAACGCACTAGCAATAATAGTTTTATTCTTCCATCACTTAAAGATTTCTGACACTACTAAAATTTTTAAATGCAATTTCATACTATTTAGTAGAAGAAACATTTAAATTAAATCTGACGATTATTTTAGCTTAAGAAAACTGGCGTTTATCCCATATTTTCAATTTACTGTACATGAAAAAGAGAATCAGTTAAGCGATAAAAATAACATATTCCGAAGAGAATTTTGAAACATTAAACAACATCCTTTAAATTAATTCAAATGTTTCTAGAATTGTTAAAACTATTTTTAGGTTTTTCAATAAATGTTTGCATGTCATAAATATTTATTTATAGATTGATACACCTTTGGGGATGTTTTACAGTGATTTTAAACTAGTTTTTGTAGTTCCCCGTGATATTTGTCTGAGGAGGTTAATACAATAGACATATATCAATCTTAAATGTTATTTTAAATCTCGTGCCAAACAAGAAACCCTATCTGCAGTTGAGTGGAGAGTCGATTCAACATTTCGACTCAGATTCGACTCTGGAAAATGAGCCGGAAAGATCATGAGCTTGAAAAGAAGAAAAGAGACCCTATTTCTGCAGCCTGATGCCGCCAGCGCCATCTTTTGGCCGAAATTCGAACTATTTTAAGGAAGTGCGTACTTTAAAATTTGTTGATATTCTAATAACAATACTGCAAACCGCGCATTTTTATCTCAAACCGTTTTTTTGATATTTAAATTTAAAATGGGTCAGTCATTTACTGGACACCCGGTATGTAAATTCCAATATTAATTATTAACCATTATAAACACCCCATTTGTTTTCTACTTCAGACTGAGAGATACAATAAAATTTATGCTGAAATTGTTCTTGAATTAATTAAAACTTGGTTATTCTACAAAATATATCGCAGCTGTGAAATTTAAAAGAGCTGTCAACAGGAAACCAGCAACCTTTGAGTTCACTTATTAAAGTATCTTTTGTGTTACAGGGCATCTAATTTTCACTTGAGCTGCTATAATGAACAATTAATGTCATCTAATGTTTGTAGTAATTAATGAATTAGGCGATATTGTATAAATGTTAATATGTTATACATATTAATGAATTTGTCTAACATTCATTGATCGAAATCGCTCGAGCGTTTATAATTACTGTATAATATTGTATGAAAATTAGTATGTAAATAATTTTAATTAGATATTCCAGATATAAACTAGTATCTTTTAGAATTATTCTAAATAAATGTATAAACATAAAGGATATAATAATCGGGAAAAAGAATATCTGAATTTATACAGATTTTCGAATATAAAGCGAAATTTATTTAACAAAATCTGTTTTAATCAATTTATCTGAAAAATTAAAATTTGGGAAACCCGTTAAAAATCAATTAAATAGCCCATTTACCTTTAATATATAAACTGTTAGATGAATTTTCCAAAGAATAAAAGAAGAAATAGAAAATTCTGGAAGCAACTCTCCTTTTTTTAGGTTATTTTCTTTAGAAATCAATTTATTAAAGATCTTCTCTTATATAGGGTGATCCTACCAGTATTTCATCAAATAAAGTCAATGCTAAGGAGGTTTTATTATATTTCCTTCGTTTTAAGTTTTAGAAGTAAATTAACATGACTGCTAAAACCTTTAGTAAAAAGTCTTATAAAAGGTACAAATGAAATACACTGAAATTAAATAGCAACAATTATAAAATAAACAGTTTTTTAGTTGTCATTTTCCCAGTGACTGGTCACGCGAAAGAAACCAGTCTAAAATCTAAAAATTAATCTTTAAAATACCATCCTTGTGCTGTGATTAATTATAATGCTTTTAAAACTTTTAATTGCTATAAGGAAGATGGAAGTAGATTATTTTAACTAAACGTAATTATTTCTAACTAATCAAAAACTAAACGTGTACATTTTCTAATAAAAATAAAATCACGATATGGCTTCTGTTACAGCAGGCAGCTGGCAGCAATGTGAAACAAATTGCCGCGACGTTCAAATAAAATTACTCTGCCTAGTACCACGCATAAGACTCATTTGTTCTTGAAATAATGCAACATTTCACAAAATTGAGCTGTTACCGGAACATAAGCACTCAAATTTGTGAATCTAAAAAGTACTAAATCTAAAATGCCTGAAATGAACTATCAACTACTGGTGGGATCATCTTATAAATAAGGGAAAATGGAATACAATGACCTTATTTTGTAAACTACGGTGGTTTGTTCTCAAAGAACTGATTTTAGCGTTTGAAAAAAAAAAAATACATGCCCATTATAAACGTATTAAAGTTTAATTTGCACTCCTGAAAACGAATATGCATACATACTTTTGTTAATGCATACATTTTTGAAGAGCAAGTGGCAAAGTGGTCCGTTTTACCCTAAGGTCGGTAGAAAATGGTCCACAGCCTGGGGCTCCAAAGACTACAAATAATTTTAAAAAATACATTTATGCAGCACATTCTTTAATTGCACTAAACATAGAATGTATAGTATTTGTTTGTTAACAAAAAATCTAGGCACCAGCAGCACCTTCTCACCACTAAATTTATTTCGTTATTTTCCATTTAATATTTCGTGTAAAATTATTGTAACAATGCTATTAAATTTTGAACGAAGTAAATTAGTAATTTTTTAAGTTTTAGTAGTGATCAATATCCCGCTAGCTCCTAGATTTTCTTACCCTTGCTCATACATGTAATGCAAAATCAATGAACATTAAGTTTATCAAATACTGAAAGATTTTTGCGCCTGGTCTCCAGTTTTTTTAATTTGACAAAATTTAATAAGCTGATTTTTTCAATATCGACGTGAAGCTTTAAAATGAGAAACAAAACTTTGGAATGAAAAATTAACTCAATATCATTGTCGGTTGAGAATTACAATGATCAATTTGTATTAATTGGTGTGTCGCAAAATAATAACAACAAATAAAATTGTATTTTAAAACTTACTGTGTATGTACTTTTGACTTTTGTGTATGTTACAGAACTGCAAAGCGGCGATACAAAGGGTTAATATAGTTGTCGTTTTGTAAAAAATGTAAAAATTTAAAATTAACTGAATGTTTATAAAAAGTAAAGAAAAAGAAACCAAAAATAAATAAATAAATAAGTAAAATCTTTTTATATTATTCTTTGATATCTGATTTGGGTTATTTGGTATACTTTGAAAGTACGTATTACAAAAAATGTAGACTACGTGAATCATGGGTTAATTTGCTTACTAAAAATAAAACAATTCTTTTTTCTTGATTATGTAACTTCTAACTTATGAAATAATACAGGAAACAGAACTGGGATATTACATGCGTCATGATATATCATACCAAGGTTTTGGAAGGTCCAATGTACTCTACATGAAAATTTATGAGGAAACAAAAATAAAAACAATTTTTTATTTAACGATTTTAGCTATATTTAATATAACAACAGATTACCTTATCTATAATTATGATAAACAATGTTTTTCATATCACAATTCTTTATTTAAGAAATGAAATCATGTTTCACAAAAATTATTTGCTTTTACCTACCACAAATCATCTATCTAGGAAACAAAATGACTAAATTGTACAGTTAGGCACATAATTTTACATTTTGATTCACCACTGCAGTACTATCATCTATGTGCCAAAATGTGAAGAAATCAAAAACATAAATGATACAAGTTGGAAATTGCACGTGAACGTAGCAAATGAGGTGCGTTCGTACGATAACGAAGTTTTAAAAATATTCAGATCTTGCTGATATAGTACAGCGTACTCCGGATACAGTATAGTAGTCGAAATCTTTACGTTTCTGTAAATATGCGGGAAGTAATTTTTATTACACCTAAGCAACGTATATCTTATTCATAAAATGTGAAGTAGTTGAATATAATTAAAACACGTACCAAACCATGTTTCCCCGTATAGCATTATATAGTGGAATACTTTTGTGTGGCCCTGTAATTTAATAATAAAAATTCTTTGCATCACAGATTGTAGAGAATGCATATTTTAGTATATATTTCATAGATTCATGCCAATTCTATTATGTTCGAATGAGTGTAACATCATTAAAATGCATTTGAAACATTTTCCCCATTGACCGTAATGTAACGGAATCCTTTTGATTGTCCCTGTAATTGATCTATCCATCCGATTTTCATAACATTTGAAATGACTCGACAAAATTATGCAATAATTATATGTTTTAAATTTCAAACGATTAAAATTCATTTAAAACTTTTTTTCCCTGTTGACCGTAATGTAACAGAATCCTTTTGAATGTCCCTGTAATTGATCTATCCATCCGATTTTCATAAAATTTGAAATGACTCGACAAAATTATGTTATAATTATGTATTTTAAATTTCAAACGATTCGGATGGGTAGTTTTTGCGTTGTTATATGCGGTCAGACGGACGGACAGACAGACGGACGGACTGAGCGACAACAATAGGTGCTACGTATTTACATAATTACGAACGCACCTAATAAGTAATAGAGGATGGTACATTGTTCCTCAGTCTTGCGTACTTAAAATTCAAATCTTGATATCATGATGACATCCGAATAACTGAAACAACCAGATTTCAGTTGTGACAAACTATATTGATGTTGCTGTTGTCTAATTCTTTAACCAAATATTTTAATTTGTTTTAATTTGTTATGCAATAATTTGTTTAAAAGAGCATACAAAAGCAAAAAATATGCAAACATTTTCATAAAAATAGCTTTCAAAGTACTGAACTGGTTCTTTCTAGTATTTATCTTGAAAATGTCCTTAATGAGAGTATAAATGGAGATTGTGCCTTTCGACTGAGTCTTTATTTGCAGAACAAGACTATGTATTGTTTTTTTTTTTTTTTACTTTTTCAAAAAACTTAACTTTTCTTTCTATTTGTTTTTATTTTTTCTCCCTTCTCCCCTCCAAAAAAAAAATAAAAAAAAAAATTTCGTATTTTATTCTTTTTTCCAAAGTGATGAGAAAGCATAAATATGAAGAATACGAATGGCTTTTCTTGATTGAAAATCCAATTTGCGGACAGAAGTGCGAGTGAGATTTTAATGGGTCATTATAAATTGAATTGATCTATTATTTATTGAATTCGAACTGAAGTTTGAAATGAATTGCTTAAATTAACCAGTTTTTATATTTCACTATGAATAACGATATGCTTTTAATCTCTAGGTATTTGAAAGCACGTTAAAACAAAGAAACAATACTTACTTTATTTTTAAAGAAGTTATTATCTTTCTGTCAATAGTCATCTCTTTTAAGCACTCAAATTCTAAAAGTGTGAGAAGCAAAACTAATAATCAAATTGAGGAATTTTTTTTAATAAAATTGAACTCTTTGTTAAAAATAAAATGTCGGATCTTTAAGGAGAATGGTCTGAAAGGAATGAAATTTTCAAAGATCGTTCTACAAATGAAATAATACGCAGAAAAAGAAAATAATAATAATCATTTACGATGAATTGAGCTGTTATACTGTTAAAACTACACGTGGACCTTTTAGAGGAAAAAAGCTTGTCTCACTGCTAACACCTCTAGAGGAGCGAGAATGGCACTCTTCACTAAGAGTTTAAGGATAGAACTCCTGATACAGGGTACCCCAAAGGGGGGGATAGAATGTCAACCCTAATCTAGGGCGCCTTAAGAAGTGAAAAGATAAATATATTTTTTCAACATCCCTGAATAACATTTTTTAACTTTAAATTATCTCTTTTTCGCATCCCAATCAACGGTGTTCTGCAGTGGTGGTGAACAAAAACTTTTCCTACAGAGCAAAGACAGGTTTCTGCTGAAGGGAAGTCTAGTTTCACTATGTAACAAGTTGAGATGAAAGAAAATCCTGACTTTATTTAAACGTGATATTGTAAGGATGCTGAAATAAGTGTTTATAAGTAGTTTTTAGCAAAACGTGGTGATCGATGTTTTTTTTTTTCTTAGTGAGTAAAATGTATCCAACGAAGTTATGTTTCATATCTTTCCACCATAATCAATTATTTTTTTTTATTTGTTTTTACAGTTGAATTTAATTTTTCGAAAACCTTTTAAGAGATTTAATAAATGGATTACTTAGATACACAGTATGAAAACATTGCCTTCGGAAATTTTATTATCATTATGCTTCTTTTATTAGAACAGCAACAAATGTTAGTTAGAATATGTATTGAAATATTCTGATACACAGAGCCTTATTAAAGCACAGCTACGAGTAGCGCAGGCTCCATTAAATTAATATCACTATTTTGGAATAGTTTAGATATTAAGTTTTGACAATAACATAGATTAACATAGAAAAAAAGCTGTTATTTGCTATTTTTTATTTATTTATTTTAGAAAAATAATCCTTCTCCTATATTCTGCGATAAATATTTTTTTCGTTAAAATAATAATTTATGATAGAATTTCAGCATCATCCTTCATTAGATTTATGGCTTATAAAATATCTCAGAATGTTAAATATACTATTGAAGCCTTTTACTACTCATTAGAAACACATTATTTTCCCCAAATGATAAAGTTTAGCAGAAAATTCTCTTAATTATTCGGGAAAATGGTTTCCCTTATGTCGTCGTTAAAAACGATGAAATACCTTTTTTCAGTAAATTTGTTTTGCATTTTCTTGACATAAATTGCATGTAAAAGAAAATTACAAAGTTTTAGTCTAATACAAATGTTTTTCGGTACATTCTATTGTCAAGAACAGAACCTTTATACAGTTAATAATGTCCAATTTATCTGCTTATTAGTTTTTCTCCTAAAAGTTGAAGTTTAAATAAAATTTAACATTAATTAAACTACACTTCAAATTAATATTTTTTCTGTTAACTCAGTTACTTAAATGAATATATTAGAATAATATATACAATAATTTTGAAATGTCCGCTGTTTAAGTGTTAGTTTTTAAAATACAGTAAAACCTGATAAGAATGAATTTGTAAAAACTCAAGAAAAATTTTATTTTAAAAAAGTTTTCCGCTTATAATCTTCAACATCACTGTATTACGTTTCGTCGAAACATGTCAGGATTTCGTTATATTTTCGAACACTTTTATTTTTCATATTTTTTATAGATGTTTATACTTTTCAATTTTATTTAAACATTTTTAGCTGAAATTTAAAAGTAAGAAAATGTAATAGTTTCATTTATGGTAAACATATATGTATAATTACATATAAAAAGTTGTAACTGGATATGTGAAAGACGACAGATTGTTTTATGAAAGGCTTATACGCCTTTATGACAGACTGTGATACTTTTGCTCATAAAATATTTTAATTTGATAAATAAACCTTATAAACTTATTTAAAATATTATGATCACCGAAAGCGCGATAAAAATTCATTTTTTAATTAGTATTTAAAACTCATTTTTAAATTCTATAGCTCATTATGAAATTATTTTTTTATCAATTTTTTCTTAATCCGTAAAGTATATTTTTTAAAACAATGGGTACCTGAAGAAAACTGTATAAAATTTAATCACAGATAACAATATAGCTGTATAATATTGTAATAACAGGGATAATTTTTATCGAACCAAATGGTTCATTTTCATCACTAAGATAAAATTAACATTCTTTGCATTATTAAATCTCAGAAATTCCGCCGTTAAATAAAAGTGAAATACTATTAAAATTTTATGATTAATAATCAGTCATTTGGGTCAGTGCGATCTCATCCCTATAATAACATGGATTATATACTCGGAATAGTTTGTCGTTCGGAAGAATTTTTAGATTTCTTATTATTATTTTTAATATTCATAATTGAAATGACAATTACTGTACATTGCAAACAAAAGTTGTAAATTCACGGTACTTTACCAAGAATTACTGCAGTAAATTTATGTAAACTGTCACTTTTCATAAATAACGCTTAACTTCTGTAAAATTTAAGCTTTACGGACAAAACCTCTTTATATAATAGCAAAGTCCGTTAATTTTGAAACAAAACCCTTTTTTATATGCCTTGCGTGGAATTTCTGCTGCGATAAATGTAGTACAAGTATTTTTTTACAGTGTATTACACATCCTTTTGAATCCTTCTTTGTCTAGCTAACTCATAAAATCACATAAAAAGAATATCATTGTTGACTATGATATCATTCCTCTGCATAAAATCCTCGCCTTTGGGAATTTTATTATTATTATGCTCCTTTTATTTGACCAGAAATTCATAATGATTAGTTAAAATATTCATTTAAATGTTCTGATATCAGACCCTGATGCACAGCTAGTGTAGTGCAGGCTCGATTAAATTAAAAGAACCATTCTGGAATAGTAGTTAAACTTATTTACATGCAGATCATATGTAAGCGAAGAGGAATTTAATGGCAAATAATGGTATGTGCGTGCCTCGGTTTCCAACTCTGCTTTGTCATGCACTAATGACATATTCTTTTACTATCCTGTAAAATATCAAACAAGAAATTAAAAATCAGGCGTCAAATATAGTTTAGGAAACGCTTTTCAAAACATTCAGAATAATGTAATAAAACTGCAGAGTTTAATGCGATAAATTTTTACGTCTAATTGAACCATATGGTTACAAATAACGCATTTGAAAATCCAAAATCATTTGTTTCTATTTGCAGAAGAAAACTTTTTTGAATTCTTTAAGTAGTCTTGTATATGCTACAGAGATTTATATCTATTAACTACATACATGCCAAAATTTACTTCACTTAAGAAATACATATACCTCAGTTGACTATTTTCGCTAATAAAAAGAATGGTTTGTGAATTCTTCTGTACATCTCTGTATGTGAGGAGTAGAATTTATATACAACGAGTAAATGCAAAAGTATATTAAAAAGCGCATTCCAAAATTGAAAATGTACTTCCAGAATTTATTAGTGAAAGACAGTTCTGTAACCGAGTTCATTTGTGTGTTCCTGTAACTGTAAACGAAGGACAAATCCTAAAAATGCTATCATAACCATCTTATAGTGAAATGCAGCAAATTATATCGGTTCCATTACATTTGAAATAGCGTAGTCACATTAAAATACTCAGCAAATGGGTAATGGAATTCTTTTGAGTGTCCCTATAAAGGAATTATTTATTCCATATATTTCATGTACAATACCAAACGTGCTTTTTTTGGCCCTAAATAATGTTTATGAATCGCATGAATATCCGAGAATATCCTAAATATATTTAAGTGAATAGACGACAGACAAACCGAATGCATAAACACTTGTCAATATTGTTGAAAAATGTTAAAAAAAGCAAACACTTATCATATAAAAAATTTAAAAACTTCATTATATAATTGTTCTATCCAATATCTAAATTTCTTACTTTTTTTCAGTTTGACAAAAATAATATGCACATGTATATAGATTTTTACAGGCACGGTAACATTCTAATTTATTATTCGGGACTTCAAAGATGAAAAATAAATACCGTTATCAAAAGTCTTTCTGAAATTAAATTACTTACATTTCCAGGAAAAGGAGACGGAAAAATATTCATAATTATGAAATACTTATTAATCTGATGTAGATTTAATACTTTTTTCTATATCCAAATAAACTACGATGACTAATTAAATCAGAATAAATTTAATGCAATATGTGATTAGATAAAACATAAATTATGATCCTTTGAAAGTCAAATTTAGAAGATATATCTAACTACTTTACTTGGTAAAGAGACATTTTGCCTTAATTAACAACCTTACTTTCGTAAACAATGCACAGCTGTTGCCACTTTTGTTATTCTTTTATACTAGTGTCACCTGCAACTTTATCTCATTTGTGAACAAATATCGCATAATTTCAGAAATGTATAAAGATAATTAATCCTTTATAAAAATAAATGGAACATTTTTGACAAAAAAATTTTAATTGTAGTTCAAGTTAAATTTTCGCGCATATTCCCTAGCAAGCAAATATCTGTATTTATAAGAAAGTATAAGATTTTACTTTTTTCTATCTTTACAAAAGAAAGTATTGTATTAGTGAAAATTTTCGAATTCCATTTTTTGGCGGATTTATACGTTTTAGGAATCAGAGATTCCTACAGATGTTTTTACAAAATGTCTCTATGTATAAGCTCCAGCTAATGGCAGTACTATGCTGTTTAATAATTTCCCGGATTTTTTTCTGAATTTTTACTTTTCAACAAGAATTAATGCACGAATTTTCATGAAACTTCAGATTAAGTATAGCATGATAAATATTATAGCTAATTAAATTTTGATGCAACTCGCCAAGAAAATAGCACTTTTATGCTACATTTCCCCCGATATCCGCAATAGTACTATTTCAAGAATTGATGCTTTGAATTTTATCCATTTAGAATCTTCACAATAGGGATAGATTGTCATTGAATTTTGTCCCTATGATAGCGAATTTTGAAGCAATAGAATGAATTCTTGGGATTGCTACATCCGAGTAGTTTAACCCCTTGCGGCGCGGTGGTTTCATAGATATACCACTTAATTTTAATTCCTAAACGCCACATTGGCACCGGAATTTTGTTTCAAAAAATTGCGGTTTACTGAATGCGCGAAATATAGCGTTTTCTTATTTACAAATAAAGTTGTTTTCAAATTTCGGTGTCAGTCGTTAATTTCAATACTTAAGCAATGAATTTGCCCTGCGCCGCAAAGGGTTAACATTTAAGTTATTTTTAATCGGTATTAGATTGCACTGTTTAAAAAGTGTGAGAATGTTAATGTATCTAAAAGTTGTAACGATAATAAGTTTTGCGTTATAAAAAAATTAATTAAGTTGGCAATGTGTCTATTATAAATTTTCGTAAGATTGTTAGTAGATGTTTTTAATAAAGGAATATCAATATCATTTTATACAAACAAGGGGATATATTCGGGCTTCTGGGGTAACAGAATGTATGTGGTAACCATATTTTTTCATTGAAAAGCTGCAATAGATTCTTTACATTTAATATATTTTTTAGAATGTTCACAAACGATTAAAAAAACACATTTATGCAAAAAATAGATATTATGTTTTCATAAGTTATCGAAATTTATTAAAAGCGATAATTTTGTACTGTCATCGAGCAACGAATTCTTAGCTGAAGAAATTGCCAGAGATCTTTCTTTACAATTAGTTATTTTTCATATTAGAGATTTAAGTGAATAGTTATATTTAGCATCTGTCTTAAATTTGTGATTTACTTATATTTTAGTGTTTTATTTATCGATTAATCAATGATTTATTTTCGCTATGGAATATAAGTTGGAAACAAATACTGAGGAACTAATAATCATTTACGTACAAATGGATTTATATTTTGCAATCTTCTGCATGAGACAGAGATGCATTTTTAAAAAATCGTGCTTGAAAATTATTTTAAAAACAATGATAATCGGGGTAAATGACGATACTTTTTCATGCTAATTGCGATACAGTTTTCAAGCAAATTTCATTTCAAAGTACATTTTTTCCCTATTCGGTGGTTTAAAAATTTAAAATATCTGACGTTTAGATGTTTAGAAAAATTGCAATAAGAGTTAAATTTAATCGTCCTGCAATGCTTCACTTAAAATCATGTTATCATTGCAGATAGATACGTTTATCTTTATAATACAGAAAATCTTGAATGTGTGATTAATTTTATGAATCTATATCATTAGAAATATATTTAGTTTTATTCACTTACAGTACATTGTAGGCGTAATTAGCTTTCCATTTTAAAGTAACGGCTTTTGATAAAATTCACCCTTCAACTTTTTTTTTCTTATAATTTTAATTTTTACAAAATAAATCTTTTTTTCCATGCATGAAGGAGGGCTGATCTGTTTCTGTGCACTTGAAACTATCTCAAGTGGGAAATTCACAAAATTTACAAAACGCTCCACGACTAGTAATTGGAAAAATTGCCAGAGATCACCGTTTAGAATTATTCCTTTTTAATTTCAGAGTAAATCTCTGAAATTAAAAAGGAATAATTAAGTGCATTTAAGTGCATAGTTTGATTTAGCACTTGTCTCAATTTTGTGTTTTATTTATATTTCAGAATTTCATTTATAAATAATTAAATCTTTTAATTTCGAAATATAAACTGGAAAGAAATGCTGAGGAACTTATATTCATTTAAATAGAAATGAATTTATATTTAGCAATCATCCGCATGCGATAGAGATGGATTTTTTTTTTTTTAAGTGCTTGAATTTTTTTTTAATGAAAATTGAGTAAATGACGACAAGTTTTCTGGCTAATTTCAATACAGTTTTTAAACAAATTTCATTTCAAAGTATATTTTCTTCGCTATTCGATGGTGTAAAAATTTAAAATATCCTAATTTTAAATGTGTAAAAAAGTGCAGTAAATGTTAAATTTAATCATCTGCTGTTGCCACTGTCAAAATGACGTCAGCGTTATGGACGGACACGTTTATCTTTATAATGCAGGTATTCTTAACTGTATGATTAAATTAATCACCAATTTTAATCATAAATTATGCCCACGATATACTGTAAAGTAATAAACTAAATACATTTCTAATAATGTAGAGTCATAAAATTTTTGAATCTATATTTTTTTAAATGTATTTAATTTTCTTTCTTTACAGTAAATTGTAGGCACAATTCCCTTTTCATCTTAAAGTAAAGACTTTTGATACAATTCATCTTTCAACTTTGTTTTCTTATAATTTTAATTTTTACAAAATACATCTTTTTACCATGCATGAAGGAGGGCTGATCCGTTTCTGCGCACTTGAAACTATCTCATACATAACCAAACATATATAACCGAAATCGAAAAAGTAAAAACTATCCCGGTTGTAAAATGTCCTCAGCTATCTTCTGGAAAAAAATCATGTAAACACATTAAAATTTGATCGAGATATTTAAAAATAACGCCCCCATAGACTTTTCATTATCATCCAGGTCCTTTTTCAGTGACTAGTGCGGCGTTTTAAAGTAATCACTTTTAATACCATTCACCTAAAACTTTGTTTTCTTATAATTGAAATTTTTACAAATACATTTTGTTCATGTATCAAGGAGACCGATCAATTTATATGCACTTGAAACTATCTCAAGTGGGAAATTCACAAAACTTACAAAACGGATATGAAATACCTTTTGTAAAGTTATTTGATTTCTGTGACGGAAATGAAGGGAGGCGTCTCTACAAAGACGGCACAGGCGAGATGAATATTTAAATATTTCTTTAGGACATCATACTCAATTAGTTTGATATTAGTGTTCCAATATCAATCTTGAATCACACTATCATAAAAGAAATTTTCAAAAGTACTTATTTTAAGCTCAGTGTGATTATGTATAGTATTCAGATATACCAATAATAAATATCTAATTATTAATCGAAATTTATATTACTCACCATAAACTGTTTAATGAAACTTGTTCAATAGGAATTAATATTTTACGACTAGTAACTGAAGAGATTGCCAGAAATGACTGTTTAAAATTATTCCTTTTTAATTTCAGAGATTTAAGAGCATCGTTTGATTTAGCACCTGTCCAAATTTTGTGTTTTATTTATATTTTAGAATTTCATTTATAAATAATTCAATCTTTTAATTTTGAAATATAAGCTGGAAAGAAATTCTGTGAAACTTATATTCATTTAAATACAAACGAACTTATATTTAGCATTCGTCCGCATGCGATAGAGATGGATAAAAAACGTGCTTGAACATTATTTAAAAAAATGAAAATTGAGTAAATGACGATAATTTTTCACGCTAATTGCAATACAGTTTTCAAAAAATTTCATTTCAAAGTACATTTTCTTCGCTATTCTATAGTGAAAAAATTTAAAATATCCTAAGTTTAGATGTGTAAAAAAAAAACACAGTAAATGTTAAATTCAATCATCTGCTGTTGCCACAGTCAAAATGACGTCAGCGTTATAGACAGACACGTTTATTTTTATAACGCAGGTAATTTTGACAGTGTGGTTAAATTAATCACTAATTTTAATCATTAATTATGCCTACGATATACTGTAAAGTAAAATAATTCTAATAATTTCTAATAATTTCTAATAATGTAGAGTCATATTTTTAATGAACTACACATTACATTATTAAAAGGGCCCCACCAGTGGCCGAGAGGTACGGACCCCTCAACTGGTAGACGGCAGGTGCTGGGATCAAACCCAATCGCGGCTGTCGGCCTAACCGTTCAGAGTTTTCGTGGTTTTCTTCGAACCTTGCGTAAATACGGGTTAGATTCCCTTAGAAAGACCCCCACGAAGGGCACTCCCCCCTGGTCCTACATACCTAGCTTAGATAATCGGACGACAAAAATAAACCAAACCAAACATTATTAAAAATGTATTTAATTTTATTCCTTTACAGTAAATTGTAGGCGTAATTCCCTTTTAATCTTAAAGTAGCGACATTTGATACAATTCATCTTTCAACTTTATTTTCTTATAATTTTAATTTTTACAAAATAAATATTTTTTCCATGCATGAAGGGGAGGGATGATATGTTTCTGTGCACTTCAAACTATATCAAGTGGGAAATTCACAAAACTTACAAAACGGATATGAAATACCTTTTGTAAAGTTATTTGATTTCTGTGACGGAAATGAAGGGAGACGTCTCCACAAAGATGGTACAGGCGAGATGAATATTTAAATATTTCCTTCCGACATCATATTCAATTAATTTGATATTAGTGTTCCAATATCAATCGTGAATCACACTATCAAAAAAGAAATTTTTAAAAGAATATGTTTTAAGCTTAGTGTGAATATGGATATACATATAAATATCAATAACAAACGTCTAATTATTAAGCTAAACTGCTGTCCTCACCATAAACTGTTTAATGAAAGTTATTCAATGGAAATTAATATTCACATATATCAATTTCCTCATAAAATAAACGCAAAAAGTGACAAGTATTTTATGTTTTGAAAATTATAAAATTATTCGTATGAATGATAAAGCATTTTTGTGAGCTGATTACTTGAGATATTTAGTATTGTTAATAATTTCATTACGTACTTTAAAACATTATTTTCGCATTATTAGTGAAAATTCCATACTTGATATTGCTTTGAAACAGCACTCGGTATCATCTATGTATTCAACAAAATTTTTGTATGATTATTCTCCCTTGAAATTTTTATTTATTTATTTATTTTGAAGAATTTATCATCTTTCATGGCCTTTATCAAGTGTATTAATGAATAAAAAAACACGTTCCCTGATAATCGTTAGTAAGTAACATAAAAAAAGATAGATGCAGATTTCCAGAGTAAATAACTATATATATTTTTTATTAAATAAATATTGTTAAATAACATGTTGCACATTTTTTATCAGAATAATATAAAAAAAACTTTTAGATTTAAATATTGAAATAACACTTGAACTTTTTTTTTTTAATTTCATCCCTATTACTTAATATTTTACAAGATTTCTAAGACATGGTTATGCTTTAAGATGCTTTGAAAATAGAAAAGTGGGGAAAAATAATGAAGTAAAACAATATTGAAGAAAAATGGTTCAACATAGCTCAGTCTATCCTATATATTCGTGCTAAATATGTAAACTATATGTAACAACATTCTAAAGAAGACGAAAAAAGTGATTTTTTAGGTGCGTTCGTAAATACTTGTCGTTCAGTCCGTCAGTATAGTTGTCACTCAGTATAGTTGTCGTTCAGTCCGTCCGTCTGTCTGTCCGTCAATCTGTCTGCCTGCATATAACAACACAGAAACTACCTAGCCAAATCATATGAAATTTAAAATATATAATTATTATTTAATTTTGTCGAGTCATTTCAAATTTATGAAAATTGGATGCATAGATCAATTACAGGGACAATCAAAAGTATTCCGTGACATTACGGTCAATGGGGAAAAAAGTTTCAAATGCATTTTAATCGTTTGAAATTTAAAATATATAATTATTACTTAATTTTTTTGTGTCATTTCAAATTTTAGGAAAATCGGACGTATAGATCAATTACAGGGACAATCAAAAGTATTCCGTTACATTACAGTTAATGGGTAAATCAGTTTCAAATGCATTTTAATTGTGTTAAACTCTTTCTAATATAATAGAATTGACATAAACCTATGAAGTATTGTATGTAACTAAAATATACATTATGTACAATCCGTGATGCAAAGAATATTTATTATTAAAGTGCAGGGCCACACAAAAGTATTCCACTACATAACGCTGTACGGGGCAAATTGTTTAGGGCGTGTTCTAATTATATTAAACTATTTCACATTTTATGAATGTGATGTATGTTACTGAGGTTTACTGAAAGTTTCTTCCTGTATATTTACAGGAACACAAAGAAAATTTTGACCACTATACAGTATCCGAAGTACTATCTACTATAACAGCAAGATCTGAATATTTTTAACCGACTTCAAAGAGGAGGTTATGATTTCGACCTGTATGTATTTGTTGTTCACGCATAACTTTTGCAAATATGAACCGATTTTGATAATTCTTTTTTCTTTTGAAAGCGTATGAGGCCCATGTGGTCCCATTCGAATTTCATAAAAATCTGATAATTAGAACTTTTTTAAAAATGAAAACTTTAAATTTCAAATTCATTTTGAAGCAATCGACCAATTAGAAGTGCTCTTTTTTGCATGCTTTCATGTTACACTTATATAGACATATGATCTTTTCACTGTTAAAAGTTTGAAGTTTTTGCTGCATCGTCACTCCTCCGTTTTTATGGAATATCTCTATTTTGACCAATGAGAATTCACCATAATACAATGAAGTAATCATTTTCTATAAAAGCGATGGATAGACGATAAAGTGAAAGTTTCAAAATTTTAACAGTGTTCAAAGTGCAAAATCCTAACTGGACGAGGGCCAGGATTCACATAAATTTTGCGCTGTTTGCGAAACGAGATTTATTAACAAGAAAACTTATTTAAAACATTGAAAAATTTACTTAAATTCAGGCTTCTGATTTGTTAATCTGGTTTCGCTAACAGCGCAAATTCTACCTGGATTCCGGAGAAGTTCTCTTATGCAAGAAACTGGAAATATAGCATTTAGGGGATATAGTGTGGAAATCGGCTATCTCAGGGCGTGTTCAGAGCAACTTACAAAAGTAACCAATTTTACCGACCGATTGTAGAGCAGTACGAAAGCAAATTGTGGCATCAATGAAAACTATTCTGTTGAATTGTAGCTGACGTCACACTTCGCTTTGATTTTCATTTCGTACTTGTCCACAATCGGTAAGTGGTCGGTAAGTAACCGGTAAGTTGTGCTGAACACGCCCTCTGTAACACTTAAAAAAAGCGCTATAATGTTCTATTCTTTAAATGTGCAACAATGTTAATGAAATTTAAAGATAGAAGCGGCATCTGCAAGACATTTTCTAAAAATGCAATAATTATTGCTAGTCTAGATAATGTATCACGAAAATGCCGCAGATGTCGCTGTGATCGACACTTTGGAATTCAGTAGCATCGTTGCAGATTTAAAGGATACAAATTTTTAGCACTGCTTGCATTGCAAAAAATTGAACCCTTTTGCTGCATCGTCACTCCATCGCTTTTAGAGGAAACGATTACTTTGCTGTATTATGGAGCATTCTCACTGGTCAAAACAAAGAAATTCTATAAAAGCGATGGAGTAACGATGCAGCAAAAGGGTCAAACTTTTTACAGTGTCGATAGCAGATTTTCACTCCACGTATTCCAGACTCTCTCCTTCGAAAAATGAAATGTTCTCAAAAATGAAGGCTTATGATTGGTCAATCTTGTTTTGCTTAGCAGCGAATAATCCTTCTGGATCGTAACCACTGTTGCAGAGATGCTAGTTTTTTTTCAAAGTGCGAAATCTTAGCTGCAGGTATTCTCATATCCTCCAAACTGAAAGATCCACATCGATCCAGACATGAGAATTGATATCGAAAAGCTGAAAATTCATCTGTAAAGAGCCTTACACGTTAAAGCAAGAGTGTCTGGGTATCAGGGTGCTTGTTATGTCGGATTCACAAAGTGATTAAAGTACATTGCTATGTGCTAGATTTACATTTGATTTGGACAAATATAAATGTCGAAAAATTTTGATAAGCTTACCATTAAAGTTAAGCTAGTTAACTTCTTTCACCTATAAAACAAACTCGTTCAGGCGACTACCGCCAAGTTCAGGAATAAAAATTCTTAAATTTTCTGTACTTTGGGAAACCGCATTTATCAAAGAACATTAACTTCAAATATTGCTACTTTCATATAGACGCATGTTGAATCATGGTGTGATTTTGATAATATCTTCCTTTTTAGTTTTTATGACTGGAAGGGGTATTTTAATACATACGAACATTTAGAATTACTTTGCTATGCATTGAATCATAGAAGCAACTTGACGCGCTCTGATTGTGTACTCGTACTTTAAACTGTAAAAAATTTTACCCTTTTGCTGCATCGTCACTACCCCGCTTTTATAGAATATCTCACTTTTGATCCATGAGAATGCTCCATAATAGGCTGAAGTAATCGTTTTGTATATTAGCGGTGGAATACATATTTATATATTAGCTGTTTAAAATATCTTGAAAAATTACCTCTGTTTTTAAAGACTATCTATTTTTTGACCAATGAAAACGCTCCATAGACGTTTTTAGATCGCTCTCATTAGTCAGAAAATAGATAGTCTTTAAAAACAAAGGTAATTTTTCAGAATAATTTTAACGTGTACTGATGGATTGTCAGCTTTTCAATGCCCATTTACAAAGTCTGTAGATTTCAATGTGGACCTTAAGGCACTACACTAGTCTCAGAAAAAGACCTTGATGTTAGTGTAAAGACTATGGGTGTGTTCTTTTCAAATATCTCGCTCAAATTTTAATATATTTACATGATTTTTTTGCATAGGATAGTCGAGGATGATCTACAACGGCCTAGTTTTTACTTCTTCGATTTTGCTTATGTATGTTTTATATAATGATAATTTCAATTTCAGAGCCGTTTAAACCGGTTTTGAAATTTAAAATAGTTTTTTTTTTTTTTTTTTTAATCTGTAACCAAAATTGAAAAAGTAAAACCTAGGTCGGTTGCGGAATATCCTCAGCTATCCTATGCAAAAAAACGCGTAAAAATTTTAAAATTTGAGCGAGATATTTGAAAAGAACGCCCCCATAGACTTCACATTATCATCCGGGTCTTTTTCTGTGCTTAGTGTGCGGCCTTAAAGTTTGCTGGATGCGATAAATTTCCGAAATGTTAAAGCTTAAATGGACAAATTCTCGCATCCACTAAAGCGGAAATAGACATCGATACCAATCGACATCCTAAAGTTGTTGAAAAGATGAAAATCCTTTAGTATATATTTTGCTCCGGAGGAAAAAATTATCTCTACATATCAATGCAAAATAAAGTGCATAGATATGTGTAGCAAAATTATCTTTAGATTCAGATTTGGTTACCGGATTAGACACCAGAATGATTTCAGATTTTGTTCATGTAGAATTCCGCTACGTGAATATGACGACACATGGAGCACAGTATACGAATGATTGAAAAGATTCTGGACAAAAATGAGTCATCAAGGTCGTCCTTGTGGCCGAGTGGTTAAGACACCACGCTGCTAATCTCTTGAGAGCGTAGGAGATTGTGGGTTCGAATCCCACTGGCTCCGTTCCACACACTCTTTATGTGTAGCTCCCAGTTGTATTTTTCTTTATCGTAATATTTCCTTGTGTTATCTTGTCCTTGTATGTCCACGAATTTGTAAAATAATATGGATTATGTATTTATGTCTGTGTAGAAATAAAGGATCATTCGGCGTACAATCGAATTCTACCAGGAAATCATCATCAAATTTTATAATAAAAAATGCCTAGCATTGCGATACATTGTTAAAAATTTAACTTTTGCTGCATCGTCACTCCATCCCTTTAATGGAATATCTCATACATACACTGTAAAAAATTTTGCCCCTTTGCTGCATCGTCACTCCCCCGCTTTTATGAAATATTTGTCTTTTGACCCATGAGAATGCTCCATGATAGGCTGAAATAATCGTTTTTTATAAAAGCGGTGGATTTAGTTTCAAATTTTTAGTTGGTCCAAAAGTGAAAAAAGTATTTGGGCATCGAATGCTGTCACTCTCTTATAGATGAAGCCAAGTACAGGTTATGATTTTCGGATTCCTCGTCGAATCATTTCCGATGCCTTTACTGCATTTATAGGAATTAGATTGTTGTTGTTTATCTATTGAATCATAGAGCGATTTTTTTAAATCTTTCTTTTTGCTTTTTTTGACTGAAGGGGGAGTACTTTTGACTACACTAGAAAAGCATTTTACTATTCATTGATACATGGAGTCATTTTGCTCTTTACTCATATATGGAAGCGCTTTGCCGCGCGCTTATGTGTAAGGACACTTTACTTAAGGCATTGTCACCTTTTGATAACCACTTCCGATGTCCGTACGATTAGATGTTGACTTTAAGATTTCATGAATGCGGTAGCTTTTCGTCGTGCCAGATCTGAAGAAGTTACCACATCTAGAAAACCCAAGGATTCACAACGATACTAACCGATATTGTAAGTGTCTTTTGAAAAGTTGACAATCAAACAGCTACAAGTAAAGCGAATACATCAGAACTCAGCAAAGTGCGTTCATTAGTAATGCGTTGAGCCATCATATGTAAGTACACATAATTATGCATTACGGTATAAATAACTAAAAAGTAGGAAATAAATTTAACTTTTTCAAAAAAATGTATAACCGACTCCAAAAGAAAAGCGCTAAAAAGAATTAAATAATTCTATAAAAGTCTCTAATGACAAATTGTTATCCAATAACCACACATTGACTATCATGTACCGGTATAAAACGGTTAAATTTAATATATAGAATTTAATATCCACCAAACATAGGTTTTCCAGAGAATATTTTTTACAAGAGATTAATTTACATATTTTTGATTTAATTTTTGAATATATATATATAAAAAGTAAGGAATTACTTTTTGAAGTTGGTGCCAAACTATCTTAAGTATAGTAAGAATTGTGGATATATTATGTCTAGTACCATAAAGAAAATGGGGAAATCATTATCAATTATGATTGTTTGGCACCAACTTCAAAAAGTAATTCCTTACTTTTTATATGTATATATTCAAAAATTAAATCAAAAATATGTAAATTAATCTCTTGTAAAAAATATTCTCTGGAAAACCTATGTTTGGTGGATATTAAATTCTATATATTAAATTTAACCGTTTTATACCGGTACATGATAGTCAATGTGTGGTTATTGGATAACAATTTGTCATTAGAGACTTTTATAGAATTATTTAATTCTTTTTAGCGCTTTTCTTTTGGAGTCGGTTATACATTTTTTTGAAAAAGTTAAATTTATTTAACTTCGTTATCGCACGAACGTACCTCATTTGCTACGCTTCACGTGCAATTTCCAACTTGTTTTTTTATTAAAAAAAAGTTTTTCAAACTATAGTAAGCGTGAGAGTTCTGGCATGAAAACTATCACATATATATATATATATATATATTGCGTCAAAATGTCGACTTTAAAGGATCGCTACTGACAGCTGGTATGTGTGGAAGGTGTATTTTCTGATGTATATTTTGAAAGAATTAAGAATGAGGTTTCACAGATTTCATACAACAATTTTCTCAAATCTTTTTTGAAACAGATGTATTCAGGAAAAGCCCATTGTCCTCTATAAAACACTAAAAAAAAGCAGAATAATATGGCAGTCATTCAATTTGTGTACTGTGTATACAGTCAATATTTTAAAACGATTAAAGATATATACCAATAATGTATAGACAACAAATACAATAACAAAACTAGAGTATAAAATTAGCTAAAGCCAGGAATCGTCCCGCAACCAAAGCGTGCTAGGCTGATGCTCATCCACTGAGCCACTCAGACCTATGTGGTAAAATCTCTGTAAAAATCGAAAACACGCTAAAATCCCATGAAATCCATAAAATTCCATAAAAGGGAAGATAATCAAATATCCAATTTATGTCTTAGAGTTAAATAACTACAAATATAGACGTATACCTTCCAGTCAAATTTTGTAGTTTTGCGTTCTGCAATCTCATCATGACACTCCAAACATTCACAAACACATATACTCACATACACACAAATTTATTTTATTATTATTATATATTTTTATTTTATAATAATTGTGGAGCTATTTATATACTTTTAAATTAAAAATCTTCTTTTAAAAACTAAAATCAATCCAGAAAATTTCGTGCTATTTTCAGATTAATACATGACATTTTTGCATCTTTAGAAAATTTATATGCATCGAAATCCACTTTCAATTCACTTACCAATTTTTCAGAAATTCTGAAAGAAATAATATATTTGAAATGAAATTTCTTTTTATTTCTAATTTCCAATAATTTTTAAGAGCAGGTGTGACATTTTAGTATCAAATTTTAAGTACCGATTTAGATGATTTGTAAAAAAAATATATTTTAGGATGCTTAAAGTATGACGTTCGAGCTTTATTTGACAGTTATATCATCGCAAAAGTTTTAAAATAGATGTGAACGCTTTCAAAGTAATTTTTCTCTTAAATATCATCTGTCATTTCCATGAAAATAAATTTTAAAACTCTATATTACGAGAACTAAGAATATCAAAAAATTAAATTTTAACAAAATATCATTTTTGTATTTTGATAATGAAAAATATCATAGAACGTGTAACGAAACAAATGGAATAAAATTTCAAACTGATAATAAATGCCACTTTTTTCCGAAATGTCTCAATTTTTTAGTAAAAAATGCTGTACATCTCATTCCAAACTTAACATGGTCAGAAATTTAACAATAATGAAATCGAGAGTATCAATGGTAAAACAGACAAAATAATGTCTTACGAGATTTCCATTCATCATTATAGATAACAAGAATAACGTAAAAGTCCACTAAGCATCTCATGTGCCTTTTTTTTACCGACCATTAGAGTGACGTTACGATCTTTTCGTGCACTTTTATTGGTGCAATCGAATGTAACGTGACTTCAGAGTCCTGTAAAAAAAGATACTTGGAATGTAACGCAGTATAGCCTTTCTTTTATGTTTGCTGCGACAAGATACAAAACAAAGTTTATCTGATAAAAATCCCACTTAAATATCTTCATTATTATTTACCGATTATACATAACATATTTGAGGTTCCCGAACTATCGTAAGCGAAACACTTGCTATTGGTAAGTGAAAATTCAATACTGCTTTGCGAAATGAAATACGGTATATGTTTTTCTGAAATCAAAATCTGCTTGAGTTAATCAAATCGAAAAATTTCCGAAATGTTTCGAATGCAATTCAGGGAGTGTAAAAGATTTTTACTCCCACTAAAAACCAAAATATTATTATGTTTTTATTTTATAAAAAAATGTATTATTTAACACTAGAACCGCCGGGTATTTTACTCAAGTTTTATAAAAAGTGTTTCTAAGCTGAATTTTAATTTTAAACTATTTTACTTATTTAATTAGTTTATTTTTCTGTTCCATGCATTTAACACATCTTATGAAGAAAATTAGGGTTCGAATTGGCTTTTATCAATCTGGCAGGGGTCATTTTGACCCCTAATGGAGGTTTTAGGGTTAATGATGATACTACTTTTTATATGAATGTCGATTTAAAGCAGTCAATAAAAGTACAAATTTAGGAACATAATGAATCATTTTTAAATATATTAAAATATGCTGAGACCGAAGTAGAGAAAAAAATACAGAAATGTTTTGTTTTAGACTGATTTTTATGCAGTATTTAGCTTTTTGTATGTTTCACGGAGATACGCAAAAGTATGAACATCGATTTAATGATACGTCCGTCTAAAAGTTTGGAAATTCCTATAGTTTTAGGAAAATCTTGTAATCGTTTATTTTTATTTATTTTATTTTATTTTATTTTATTTTATTTTATTTTGAGCTTTTACATGTTTGAGACACTGGTGGTAAAAACATGTTTTTAGAAAAAAAATTGCCGTCCGTCTGTCAGTTTATCTTTAAAAGCTCTATCTCCTGAAGGAATTGAGATAAAGACTTAAAATTTGGTACACTACCTGGTCATTGATGATCGTCCACTTGCGATTTTAGACATTTTGTTAAATATCTAGAAAATTACATAATGATTTATCCTGAAACTCTCAGTGCATAACCATAAAATTATAGGTCATACATTTCCGTGAATATTTTTTTCCGAAACTTTATAGGGGGCCGTCAATAAATAAAAAAAAATGAATATCTTTTGGATAACCCTGTCAAAACTAATGTAGCAAAAGCGATCAAACTGAGATTATGATTAAGTGGCTTATTGTAATAAACTGTGTTCATTTTTATGTCGATAGTATGTATACTCGTAGAAAAATTAAGATAATTATAAAAACAGTCCCAAATTTTTCCAAGATTTTTGCTTATAATTAGCAGAGTTCTTAATATAAAATAAAATTCTTTTCTGAAAATGTGACAAATAATATTGCACATAAAACCCTGTAATCAGAATTTAAAAATAATAAAAATTGTATGAAAAATGAGTAGGTTTACTAAATAATTTTTCACTGCGCATGCGTAAACTATATCAAAATTTCATTTGCATATTATGTTAGCTAAATGTGTTAGCTTTTGCGACTTTTGTGAAAGTCGCAAAATCATAGCTTGAAAATTCTGAAAATAATCGTCAAGAGAATAAGTTGAAAATCCGATATTCACAAAATGAAGCAAAAACAAGAGGGGTTGTATCCATACATTCATTCATTAGTGTCAATATAGAATACAAAATATGAGACGTACGAGTAAATTTGGATAAAATCATTCTTTTTTTTTTTTTTTGGCTTCACTTTTGGAACAACGGATTTTATGCTCATTCTACACTCAGAATTTTCAAGCTATGATTTTCACAAAAGTTGCTCTATGCATTTAGCTAACATAATATGCAAATTAAAATTTGGATATCATTGACGCATGTGCAGTGAAAAAATATTTAATATTTTTCATACAATTTTTATTATTTTTTAATTCTGATTACAGGCTATTATGTGCAATATTATTGGTCACATTTTTAGAAAAGAATATTATTTTACATTAAGAAATCTGCAAATTTTAAACAAAAATCTTGGAAAAATTTGGGACTGATTTTATAAAAATCTTAATTTTTCTACGAGTATACATGCTATCGACATAACAATGAACACAGTTTATTACAATAAGCCACTTAATCATAATCTATAGTCTGGGTGCTTTTGCTACATTAGTTTTGGCAGGGTTATCCAAAAGATATTCATTTTTTTAATTTATTGACGGCCCCCTATAAAGTTTCAGGAAAAAAATCTTCACGGAAATGTATGACCTGTACTATTATGTGTATACACTGAAAGTTTCAGGATAATTCCTCATGTATTTTTCTAGATATTTAACAAAATGTCCAAAATCGCAAGTAGACGATCATCAATGGCCAGGCAGTGTATGTATTTAGTATTAACAAAGGGAAGAAGTCTGTTGAATATCAGCAACATCGATTATCCAAAAACATTTTTTTAGACTCTGAAAATATTTCTTCTGATAAGAGGTTCATACAATTTTTTGAAATTGATTTTTTTAAGGAATGAATATAAAAGACTATTATAAAATGTATGCACGTTGCATAAGGAATTAATCAATCGGACATTTTGTTGCCGTTATATTTGTAATCATATTTTCCACACTCTTCGATTTTTCATAATACTGTATTTCATCCAATTTATGGGTCGCGACTCACTGGTGGGCCACGGCAGTTGTTTTGGTGGGTCGTGGGACAATCGTGGTTTGCCATCAAAATGTATCTTTTATTTCATATAAATAGGTATAATAATTTCAAAAGATAATAATAATGAGGAAAAAATCCTTAATTTCCTTCTAGATAATTATACGAAAAGAATATCCAGAAATATTTAAATCAGATTTGAGGTCCTTGATAAAAATTAACACTTCGTGCTTATGAGAACATGCTTTCTCTACTTTTCTGTTTTTGAAAGACAAGTACTGAGACAAACTACTTGTTAATGTATCTTCCCACATTAAAAAACATCAATACTACAAATCTCATTGATTATAAAGTTATATTTTCATAGTAATTAAACGTATTTTTAACTATCTTTGTGCATTGTTTCGATTACTATTCCCTTACACGCATTGAGATTATTGGTCCTTGTTTTTGATGATAATGTATCTTCCGTATGAAAATTTCCATTTATCGTAGGATAGAATAGCCGTGCGTATAGAGATCCTATGAAAATTGCTATACTGGATATATTTCTTGATATATTTTTAATATATTCTTGATATATTCTTGATATATTTCTTGGATGGGTTGCGAAATTTATTTTTACTGAAAGGCGGGTCGCGAAATTTTTTTTCACTGAAAGGTGGGTCGCATGCCAGGAAAGTTTGGGAACGGCTGCAGTGTTTTATTCAAATTTCAATTCAAAGATATATTTTAATTGCAAATGAGAAGTTTAATACGACGCAGTAAACTGTTAGTTAATATGATTATCATTTTTTAATTATAAATATGTTTCTTTTACGCAATTCAGTAATAGAATATTTAAAATTTATGCCGTCACCAAACTATGACTTTAAATTCTCTATTTATAGAACAAATTGAAATAGAGGCTTGAAATTTGCTATCTTCTTAGAATGTAATTGTGCGTCAAAGCCTATTAAATTTCAGTAACCTTAGTTATCCCAAACTATTTTTTTCGGCCTTTTGATATATTCGTTCTGATGAAGCGTAAATAAAACATTTCGGAATTATTTCGTTTGTAGAATGATTGTAACATAAGTTAATGTAATATAAAATACGTGAAAACTTTATTTTGAAATTGCGATGCGTTTTATAAATAGTTTACAAATGTTTTATTTTCATATTTTATATATCTGCATATCCATTCTGCATATGCATAATGAGTAAATAGTAAGGAGGTTCCCAGAGAGTTTTTAAAGTTGTTGCCAAAAATTCAGCTGTTCACGAATTCAGCCTGTAATATTACACTCTATGTTTTTGATGAACAAGTAGACTGCGATACTACTAGTCCAAGAGCCGACAGCACAAAAACCTATATTATCGAAACAACCTTTAAGTTTATAGAGGAGTAGTAATAAGGGAATGTAATGATTCATGTCTGCTGGAAGTGGAGTGGTTTCATAAGCCAAAAATTAATAATAGCAGTGATTTACTCGTCGGTTTAACATTGTATTTGCCTTACAATCAAACGTAGGAAAATATGGAAAATTGGGATCAGGAAAACACAATGATAAACCTACGAGTGATTCACTAGTGGTACTAATTTTTGGCTTATGCACCACTTCACTTCCGGCCGATATGGATAATTTTAATCCCCTATTACTACTCTTCCATAACATAAACGTTTTTTTATTGTGCTCGATGACATAGGTTTTTGTACTGTCGGCTCTTGGACTATGATTATCTATGAAATATTGTTTTTTTTCCGTGTATTATCTCTACTGAAAGTTTTTTTTTTCATTAGTCTAAAACGCCCTGTATATATTCTAAAATATATTAATGTTAATTTTTGTAAGCATACAAAATGAATCTTTTGTTAGAGTGTTCTATTTTTAGATGCTTTCATTAACTTTCGCCTAAAAATTTCTAAAAACGTAAAAAAAATATATATTTATTTTTATTTTTACTTGATGCAAGCGGGGAAAGAGGGGGTTATAAAGTGGAGTTTAAGTCAAGCATATAAATAGAAAATATAAATTTATTTACCGTGAATTTTAATTAAAAATTTCAGATACTACAAGCTAAAATTTTAAATACAGTGAAAAAAAAAGAAAAAGAAAAAACGTTTAACTTAAAGTCTAAGTTTAATTTAATCTTTCAAATCGCGTTTCTTTCTTTTTTCCTTTTAATATTCCTTTTAACATTTTGCTATTCATTAGCATTTTGCTTTGATGTGTAAATGTAATGTGATCATACAGTTTCATTTTTTAGCAGAAAACGATAATTAAATGAAAGGTTTCATTGCAATTTAATATAGTTTCACTCGAATTTTTAAATAAATATTCGATCTATGAGGCACTTTAAAAGGAATAATTTTACTTTTTTTAAAGATTTGTTCAATACACGGCAGTTTATTCAAAAAAGAGTAAGCTGTGTAACAAGTAGTAAAAAAAATAATAACTTCGGTAAATTTAAAAAGTATATATACTTAATTTTTCTATTTATTTTTTTAATTAAATATAATAACAATTCAATATATATTTCCTTCAAAATGTAAAAGAATGCCCCAAATTTCACGTGATTGCAATACACAATAAAAAATCCATTTGTTGCTGCGGAATTTGTCCTTGTAATCAAGGCTGCGGACATGGAGCCGGAGTGAGAACTTTTTTTTTAGAAAATAGTTAGAATCGAAGTTCCTAAAAATAAGCCGACTCACTCCAACTCCACATTTTATTTGTTAAGCATTTTAAAGTTAAATCAAACTAATTATATAGAGTATAATTTTAAATTTACGTAGTATGATTCAAAAGTTCGGGGAAATGTTGTAAAAAACGTTTCCATGAATAGTTCACAACACCGAAGCATATCCACTTTCCTAGCATTCCCCTTGGGCGACGATACCATTCTGCCAGCGTTCATAAAATTTTTGGAAGAATCGCTCGAAGCCATTTTTCGCAACCTCCCATAAGACCTTTTGCGATATTGATTTCGCCGCATCTAATGACTAAAAACGAATTCCCTGTAAATGTTTCCTCATTAATGGGACCAGGTAAAAATCACACGGGGCTATGTCCAGCTGATAACGGATATTTGGAAACACATTCGTGCGAGTTTTGATGAAGAATTGTTTTAACAGTTGGTATTGATTTGCTGGTGCGTTTTCAAGCAGAAATTACCAATATCTGACCTCAGCAAAGGTTGTCCAACGAGTTTATCGTATTCGATGGATTCTCGGTCCTCTTTAAAACGTCGATGCCATTCATAAACCTTGTTTCTCGTCATGGTAGATTCATCGTACACCTTTTTTAGCAATTTGAAGTCTCCATTGGTGTTTTCCTAATCGTTGACAGAATTTAATGCTGCAACGCTGTTCAAGAAAAGCCATCTTTTTTTATGCGCGGAGCAAAGATAACAGACTTCGGAAGATAACAGCTGCCCGTGTAGTTCTGTTGCATGATATGGACTAAACCAACATAAGGAAGTAGGGAAGGGTGGAGAGGATACATTCCAGGCAGTTTTACTTTAGGCACTTGTATTCGTTGCCAAGAATGGCCGCACTCCCCGAATTTTTTAAATGTATTACGTATAAAAATAAATGATCATTGTCATTTATAGATTATATCAGGCTACTCAAGTTACAGATGACCGATTTACTGCAGTGTACAAAGTAGATAGAGGAGTAGGTACAGGATAGGTACAGGTTACTTACCTGTGCATAGAGTACACTGTAAAAAATTTTCCCGTTAAATAACGGAAATAGTTCTGGTAATCTAGACGCCAGTACTATTTCCGTTATTTAACGGAAAAAATTTTCCGTTTTTCAAGCAATATTTCCGTTTATTTACAAAATATTTCCGTTTTCATATTTTTTTATATAAAAATTTTCGCTTGAAAGCCAAAAAAGAATTTTCAAGGACAAACTGGCTTTTTTATTCTTTAGACAAGGACACATCAGATTAGAACACATACATTTAATTTAAACAACTTTGAATAAATGTCACTTACCCTCGATGGGGATCGAACCAAGCACCTGTCCCATGGCAGCTTGTAGTAGTGTAATACCATTACGCCCTAGTTACGCATACAGTGCTTGCAAATATCTTTATTTATTTCGAAAGATTTTATAAAGCAAAGGCCTTATGTTGAACGCGGCATTAATTTTTATTGAGAATTATTTTCTATATGAGTGTATAGTTCTAAATGTTTAACAGATTTTATTTCCATAATTTCGAATATTTAGTTTTTAATTTCAGTTCTATACAAAACAAATTTTAGACTTTAAAATATTACATGTATTAAGAAGTTTTTTTTTTTTTTTTTTTTTTTTTTTTTTTTTTTTTTTTTTTAAAGGAGATTTTTAAAAGTTTATTGTAATATTATTCATATTTATTTGTTTATTTATTTTTGAAAGGATATTCTTAAAGTAACATTAAAATATGTTAAAATTAAAGTTATTTTATTAATATTTTATTATTACTTTTATTAAAATATATTAAAATTAAAAGTCGAACGTTTTTCCATTATCCAGATTCCAGATTTTATTTCTATAATTTCGAATATTTAGTTTTTAATTTCAGTTCTATACAAAATAAATTTTAGACTTTAAAATATTACATGTATTAAGAGTTGAATGCATTAAAAAGTTTTTTTTTTTTCATTTTAAGGAGATTTTAAGTTTATTGTAATATTATTCATATTTATTTACTTATTTATTTTTGAAAGGATATTCTTAAAGTACAGGGTTGTTATAATTAAAGTTCGCCTATTCAGAAGGCTCTAGAGCCGGTTCTATTGCTCCAAACGAAACAAAATTGCACTAGTACATAGTTGAAGAGATGCGCTCTGCAAAAATCGAAAAAAAATTAGTCAAATTTTTTGCCACTAGGTGGCGCTGCGCCAATATTTAAAGTAATGTTTGCAGATTGATCATATCAATATCAGTCAATCCAGACGAAACACACAAATTTAAAAGTTTCAACAAACTTCGACGAACTACGAATTGTTATAATTAAGTTCACCTAATCAGACAACTCTGGAGCCTGACCTATGACTCCAAACAATACAGAAAAATGAATATGATTTCATGTGATGTAAACTGCATCGACAAAAAAAAAAAAAAAAAAAAAAAAAAAAAAAAAAAAAACCATGTCGCTCGGCAGTAAGGAAATAACGAAGAATAACATGATGCATGCTCAATGAATCTTCTGCCTTTTTTAACAATGCATTCCATTCTCAGAATTGTTCTTTCTACAGCATTGCGTAAACTGTCCTGTAAGATTGAGCGAATGCGAAGTGTAATACTGTCTTTCAGATCAGAGATTGTCTGACATCTGTCTTTAGATACAGAATCTTTCAAAAATCCCCAGAAAAATAAAAGAATCCGCAAATATTGGCTTAAATATTGGCGCAGCGCCACCTACTGACAAAAATTTTAACTATTTTTTTTTTTCATTTTCGCAGAGCGCATGTCTTCAACTACGTACTAGTGAAATTCTGATTTGTTTGGAGCCATAGAACTGGCTCTAGAGCCTTCCGAATAGGCGAACTTTAATTATAACAACCCTGTAATATTAAAATACAGTAGACTCCCTCAAATCTGCACAGCTTGGGACAAGAGGTTGTGCGGATTTTAGAATTTTGCAGATTTCTGGTCATTGCTTTGTTTACATTTTTTTAAAAGTAATTTGAATGTAATTTATAATGCAATCTAAATTATAATAAATTCGTACAATATTTTAAAACATTAAAGTAAGTAATAAACTAAAATTATAAAAATTTACATAATTTCTAAAATGATTTAAATATTAAAAACAAAGGTCTAATTAATAATGCAAGATTAAGTGTTCATTATAAAGGTGAAATTTATTTTCCCTAAATAGTTCAATGGAACTTGCCTCAAATTATGTACAATACTAATTCACATCAAAATAATAAAATAAGGAAGTTTTATTCGAGATTTAGTCAGACTTAATAACCAAAAAAGCTTGATTAATACATAAATATATTCAGTAAAAAGATTATTATTATCATTGATATCAGCAATATTTGAATTTTTTCAGAAATAAATTTATTCTTCCTTCAAGAAAAAACATGAAGTCAGTAATAATAACAAAAATTACAAATTAAAATATGTTTGGGATTGATATAAAACTAAAAAAAAATCAAATTTTGTGAACTGAATATTTCATTGTTTACATCTGTAAATTATGTGTGGATTTTAGAGAGTTGCAGATTTTAGGTTTGCGGATTTGAGGGAGTCTACTGTATGTTAAAATTAAAGTTATTTTATTAATATTTTATTATTACTTTTATTAAAATATATTAAAATTAAAAGTCAAACGTTTTTGCATTATCCAGATTCCAGATTTTATTTCCATAATTTCGAATATTTAGTTTTTAATTTCAGTTCTATAAAAAATAAATTTTAGACTTTAAAATATTGCATGTATTAAGAGTTAAATGCATTAAAAAGTTTTTTTTTTCATTTTAAGGAGATTTTAAAAAGTTTATTGTAATATTATTCATCTTTATTTACTTATTTATTTTTGAAAGGATATTCTTAAAGTAATATTAAAATATATTAAAATTAAAATTATTTTATTATTATTTTATTATTACTTTTATTAAAATATATTAAATTTAAAAGTCGAACGTTTTTCCACTATCCTACGCATATTTTAAAAAATAGTCTATAAATGTGGTAAACATTATTTAAAAATGATAATGGAAATAAACTAACTGAAAATAAACTAACTAATCTCAAACTTAAAGGAGATTAATAAAATTTTATAATTTTTATTATTTTTTTAATATTGTAAAAATATGCTAGCTTTATATTATTAAAACAGAAAGAAATACAGAACATTATTATACAAAGTTGTTCATGAAACAACTTTATAATGTTTTTGTATCCCAGATATAGATGGCGACACTGGTGTTATTTATGAAATTTATGCTGTTTTAATACGGAACTCATCCGTTTTCAGAAAATTTTACGGAAAAGTTACTGTTTTTATAATCTCAAAATATCAATAACGGAATTTCTGCTGTTTTTTCGGAAAAACGGAACTATTCCGTAGAATTTTAGGGAACAATTTCTGTATATTAACGGATATTTTTTACAGTGTAGAAGATAATTGTTTTAATTCATAAATATACACTGTAAAACATTTGTGCAACGTTACGCCATAAAACTGGTGGCAGCCTTGCTGCCTCCAATTTGGTGGAGTACTTTAACCGATATAATCGGTGTAACATTGCAACGTTACACCAGTAATGCATGTTTTTATTACACCATTATGTAAGTGAAAAATTACTCAATGAAGAGTAAATCGTAGCTGCCACCAATTTCATGGAGTAACGTTACCACAAATGTTTTACAGTGTAGTCTATGTTTTACATTTCCCGCCCATTACGACCAAAAGTAGAAATTCTAAAATACTTTTATGTACTGGAGTCAAAATTAGATGAAACTGCAATTATTTTTTTCTGTATCGGCAATACTCACAATAACGATAAAATAATGAAATTTTGTTATCTTTCACTTTTTGAATTTCGGATTTTTCAGACTGCAAAACCTAAAATAAAGCTATAATTATACAATTAATTTAAAAAATGTATGTCCTTTTTATGTTTTAATTTAAAATCCACAAAATCCGAATTACTATCAAAATAATGAAATTTTCATCTTTACTTTCCTCCCTTTTTAGAGAATTTTTTTCGAATTCGGAGGACAGAGTAAAATAACAAATAACTTGTACCTATTTCCCTTTTTCTATCCAGTCTCAATATCCAAAATAGTAAAATTTTCAGTGTTCTTTAGACTTTGATAATTGGATTTTTTTGGTTTGCAGGCTCGAAATTGTAAAATTCATATAGGGAAAGATATATATTTTTATTTTTATTATTTTTAAGCCTT
This sequence comes from Maratus speculifer, assembly GCA_964019185.1. Lineage (NCBI taxonomy): Eukaryota > Metazoa > Arthropoda > Arachnida > Araneae > Salticidae > Maratus > Maratus speculifer. Next base: position 167,432,900 of record OZ025289.1, on the reverse strand, counting down.
ACACAGGTAATCAATATTGGAATTAAAACGTTTTAACTTTACTCTTCTTATAGTCCATCAATTTTTTAACTAACCGAAATTATTAGTACCCTAACACGGATACTAGAATTGCCACCTCGGAGTCGGGCATTTCCCCTACCGCATGACTCCACAGTTGAAGAAGCACACAATGAAGAACAAAACAAAGGGAATAGAAAATTGTGTTTTATTTCTTTTTACTAACACTGTAACAAAAATAGTTAAAATTAAGAAAAAAATATTTAGTTTACACGTTAACGGACACTTGCGTCTATAGCCATCAAAGTGAGCAGGGGCAAGGCTTTTTTACTCCAAATGTGTTCAAGTTATTAATTCACACCGCAATTGTCGAACAAATTTATCTCATAATATTCAAAAGCGATTTTCATCCATATTATGAGATCTATTTTCATTAAAAACTTCTTGGTGCAATTTAGAAATTAAGGCCACTAAAATTAACAATTTGCAAACTGCAAACGGCACCTCTCATGGGGTTAAAAGTAAAATGAAATAATATTAATAGACATAACAGTAGACAACATCAAGCGTGCATTTGTAATTCGATAAGTCTAAAAATGTGAAAATGAGATATCCTGAGAATTTTTCACACCAACACCGGTTAACAATCTATTCTTGATAGAACTTTCCAAAACCTGTGAAAGATTACGTGAAAAATATCTTAGGCAAGATGACAAAAAAAGTACACCTTAAAATTTTCATTCCTTTTAAAATATCAGCATATCAAATCTCATCTATAGATAATGATATCATATATTAAACTAATTCTCTCGGATACTCATATTACAGTCACAGCAAAAAAACATCTTGACATTTGCGATTTCAAACGTTTTTTTTTTTTTTTTTTCAAATATCAAGAAATATACACGAGGAATAACTCTGAATCTCCAGATGTATAAACCAAATAGTACAGGTCATATATTTTCGAGAAGATTTTTTTCCAAAATCCAATAGGGGACCGTCAACAAACTGAAAAAGAACGAATATCTTTTGAATAACCCTGTCAAAACTATTGTAGCAAAAAGTTCAAACAGCAGATTATGATTAAGTGGCTTATGGTAATAAACTGTGTTCATTTTTATGCGGATAGCATGTATACTCGTAGAGAAATTAAAGTTTTTATAAAAACGTTCCCAAATTTTGCCAATTTTTTTGCTTATAATTTGCAGAGTTCTTAATAAAAACGATGTTCTTTTCAGAAAATATGAGAAACGATATTGTACATAATACTCTGTAATCAAAATTTAAAACAAAAATTAATAATTGCATGATAAATGAGAAGGTTTACTAAATAAATTTTCACTGCGCATGCGTCAACTCATAAAAATTTCATTTGCATATTGTGTTAGCGAAATGTATAGAGCAACGTTTGTTAAAGTTTCAAAATTATAACTTGAAAATTCTGAAAATTATCGTCGATAGAAAGAGATCAAAATCCGTTATTCCCAAAATGAAGCAAAAAGATGAGGAGAATTGCTCAGTGTATCAACGCTTATAAAGCATCGTTTCCAATGCATTTTTAATTCAAATTCTTGATTTAATTCGATTTTTAAAAATCAATTAAATTAATTAAAAGTGTTCAAAAATTAATAAAAATATATAAAGTGTTCTAAAATTAATAAAAATGTATAAGATAAGGACAAAGAATGATGGAAAAATATTGTCGAGATTTAGACAAAGCTAGACAAGAGGTAAATGTCCGTTCCTTTAAGGTATCTGCGTATGTTTCAAACGCCCATTTCGATAAATTTTTGCCTTTTTTATTTGATTTTGTTATATAATAAACATTTCTGTTTCTAAATCTGTATTTATTTTTCTTGTTTGCCTATTAGAAATAAAATTCAAACTCTTACACACAAGAAAAAAAAAGACAACGTTAATTGAATCCGGAGTTGAAATCTTTCAATCCATTTTCTGGAAAACTAGATTTTCATCGGAAAAGGTAAACAATTATTGCTTTAACTTGAAATTTTATTATCCTATAACCCTAATTTTTGTGTAGTTTTTCAACAATGTCTAGACTAGAAAACTAAAAAATTATCTCCAAATGACTTATTTGTTGACAGTGATATAGCTATTTTTATGAAGAATTACACATAAAATTACTGACATTTTCTATATAATTGTATATAATCAACTATATCTCTTTTAGATTTCCATATATTCACTAGTTTTTAATTCGTTACACCCAAGAGTGTCTAATTCTTCAGTGTAATTAATTAAAAACTAGTGAATATATGGAAATCTAAATGAAAAAAAAATGTATTTTGTATATATTTTTTTAGCGTTGGGACCGTTTTCATAAAAAATGACCAAAACTCGACAAAATTTTAAAATGTTGCATCGATATTATATATATATATATATATATATATATATATATATATATATATATATATATATATATATATATATATATATATATATATATTGTAATTGTCTTTATTCTGTGTTATATTACACTGAAAAATACCAAAAAAAAATGGGTCAAAAGTAGAGTTTAAAAATTTTATCCGAACGTAGTCGGATATTTCAATTATGAAAATTAATCAATGCCGACGTCTTCTTTATTGTATAAAATAATGTTTGTTTTTTTATATAGATCTGGAGTTATTTTATTTATTAAACTAAAGTCTGTTAATTGTTATAAGTTCCTTATCAATTCCATTCTTGTTAATTGTTTTCATTGGTAAAAGTGTTCGAATGTCGACCTTGTTATAGATGACTATTAAATTTATATTACATGATAAATAAAACATACATATTTTAAATAAATGTATTGTATTTTTCAAAATTGTCGTTTTATTTTTCTAATAAAACTTTTTGTATTTTTTTTTTCTACTTATGTTTAAATCGTCTTTAAATAGGTATAAACCGAACTGGCTTTTGTAATACTGATATAGATAGATAATAGTTCACTCAATGTCATGAATATTTGAAATCTGATATGAATGTAATCAGCCACTGGTCATGCATTTAGTGATCTAAAAGAAGACAAACACAAGTATTCGATAGCTTACGATTTTGCGAGGACGCATTCAACTCCTTTTATCTAGCCTCCTCTCAAAACAACCAGCATTAGCCTGCTTTTGGGCGATTTTATAATTAGCTGTAGCAGTTTTACATCTTGCATCTAATAATGCATTAATTAATTTTAATATATTATTTAAAATTATTTAATTAGTTAACATAATTATGTATTTTCACATTAAAATTTAAAAAATAATATTTTTAAAATTTCTAAAACTTTTTTTTTAAAACGGCATACCAAAATACATAAAATTAAATTGTGTTTTAAAAGTATTAAATATCGATCATTAATTTTTTCTTAACTAAAAGAAATGTCAAATAATGAAAATATTATTCAAGAAAGAACAACAGCTAACTGTATTTCACCAGTATTTCATAGTGGACTGACTGGGTTTACAATCCCATGTCCGTTATAAAAGCCCTTTATTTTTGCATAGATGGTCACATTTAAAAGCTTTCATACACTTTTAAATCAATTGAATAATTCCTTGTCAGTATTTAAAAGGTACATACTGGAATAGAAAATCATATAACATAGTAAAAAGTGGATTTTGTATAGTTAATAAATTTTCAGAAAGTTTCTTTTAAAAACAAAAGCAAGAACAAAACTAAATTTTAAATTACTTTTTCTATTAGTTTCTAACAAAACCTCTTTCAACTGATTTTTATTTCTGTAAAAAAAAAATCTAAAACTTTTAGTGGCTATTTACTTTTACTTTCCTTTTTTCCACTTCTTAACCAATCTGTACATTCGAGACAATACGTTTTAACATTCTATCTTGTCATTTCTAAAAGAACACCATCAACATTGCGAAAAAGTTCTTTGTTTGACTAACAAAAGTCCAAAATAAGCAAAACTTAGTTGAATCTTTTCTGAACTGCAATATTTTTATTTACATGCAAAAAAGTACATATAAAAAGATAAAGAAAATGTTTTTGATAACGCTTTACTTTTAATCTTTCTTGTGTTCAGTAAAGCACTTACAAGCAAAAGAAAACAAGAGATACATGTCTTTAAATTTTGTCAGCTAAAACGCAGTTAGATGTACAATTACAAGAAAAAGGCTTAAAAATTACATTTTTGCTTAGATCCAGTTACATTTTTATATGTGAGTACAGAAAAAAAAATATATTTAAAAATAGGTTTTATTCAAAACATCTTAATAAAAATCCACAAAATATCAGTTATGTTTACTGAAAAAAAGAATCACAAGCGCTACTGTAAATTTTTTTCATACAAGAAGTCTTTTTAATTAAAATTTTTTGAAAAGATTCTAAAATAACATTGACTGTAGTTTTACTTTTTTGTATGCATAGTATTGATTGATTCTACGAGTATTTATTGATAAGAAGGAAATCATTTCTATTGAAGCCAAACTGAGAGTATTTTCAATATAGATATAGGCAGGGTGTCTCAAAAATGACCGGTATATTCGAAAAATGAATAAAAAAAATAAACGGGCAGCGATATAAATACACCGTTTGTTGCAATATGCCTAGGACAATAGTAAAAGAGGTGGGCTGATAAGGGCCATTTTTCGCCCATCAACACCTAGATGTGACATACATTTTTTTCATTAGTATACTTCATTATAAATAAGAAAATAATGGTATGCTGGATAAAAGTTCAATAATTGATGGGAAAATAAAATAGATATACCATGTATATTAATCAACATAATCACTATCGTCATTAGTTTTAGTACAAATAATCAATATTAAATACAACACTAAATGCAAAATTAAGATGAATGGAGCTTATTAAGGCTATTATTTCAATATATGAAATATTGGAAATAATCAATAACTTAAAAAAACCATACAATTTCAGAGACTTTTGACAATGTGCTTTAGATTATGTTCCTCTTAGGTTGCTAAACCAGAATCACTACTGGACCATCCAGTGGCGTTTTCCTGTAGTATCTGATCATATTCAATAATTGATTTTTAATTTTGACTGATTTAAGGCACAAGTAAGCCAGAAACGATAATACCGAAGCAACATGCATCCAGTACTCTACGATACTTGCGCCTATTTTACATTGATAGCACTGTTGTGTGATGTAGCTTAGCTATGATTTCATCCAAATATTTTATATATCGTTTCTAACACTTGTGTGTCTATTTCGGAAATATGTCCAGATGTGTCCAAATCGAGACATTCTTCTTTGTTACATTTCCGATATGATGTTAAATACTTTTAATATATATTTTATACATCCATGTATTCTGACTTACAGGACGTAAATCTTGCAGAGCCTGTTTACGGAATACCGATCAAGTTATATGGGTTTTACAACATCGTTTCCCCGACGAAACATAGATTCTAGTTTCTATTAAGATTTGAGTTTCAATTGCTTTTAACACAATAACGAGGCAATTCTTAGATTTACATGTTATACAATAAATGTCGGAGTTCTGACAATGAGGTATTGATAAACGTATATTAGGTTTCTTATTTGTCGTATCGTCGACAGTAATCGCTGATGCATAATCTCTGATAGTTACATCAGAAGAAGAAATATAAGTATTTCGAGACTGAAGATCACGAAATACATACTATCTGAATTTATAGCACAACTTAGAGCAACTTTCTAGATCGCAATTTTTCGAACATTTAAGTATTGATATGACTTTTCTGTAAGAACAGATAGGAACAGTTTCTCGCCTGACTTTACAACAATGGCATTGACATCCAAGCATTATTTATTAAAAATTTCTTTAAGAAATATTTACAAAACGAGTTTCAGAAAACAACATTGACCTTTGAACAACGTAAATACTTTTTGTGTACTGCAAAACAAATCTGAACGCGCTCCGATAATAGTGCATTTGGTTTTCCCGCATAACACATTTTTTTCTTTAATAGGTAGAAGCGCACGCTGAACCCAAATAACATAATGCTCACATTAAAGCTTATAAAGCGTTGTATCATTGCATGTCAGAACTAATCGGGTTCATCGAGCGCTTCTTTAAAAAAAAATTAACTCAAAGACACAAAAAACGACAAAAATGTAAAACTAGTCGTTGGGGGCCACCGTAATACTTACCCATCATGGATATGTATATGAAAATAAAACATGTGAAAACTATTTGTACAATGCATTGCAATTCATAAACAAAATTTAAATATTGTTAATATACTTAGTAATGCTATATTAAAGAACTGCTGATGTACCTATTTCGACAAATTATATAAAACGCCAAACTACTCAAGTAGTACCGAACTGCCTGAAAGAAACATCCTTATAACTCCAAAAATAATAATTCTATTAACTAACAATTAACTGCGTCGGATTAAGCGTCTCATTTCCAATTAAAATATACTTCTGAATTGAATTTTGAATGAAATACAGGGTCATGAAAAATCGAAGAATGTGGAAAACAAGATTACAAATATCTCGGCAACTAATAATCCGATCGACTTCGTTTTATATGCAAAATGTGTGTTATTTTATTGCCTTTTACGTCCATTCCTTAGAACAAAACAATTCGAAAATTTTTATATACCTTTCATCAGAACGAATTTTTCGAGAGTCCGAAAAAAATAGTTCCGGATAATCGAGGTTGCTGATATTAAATAGGGCTCGTCCCATTCTTACATACTAACTACATACAAAATTTCAAGTCTCTATCTCAATTTGTTCGGGAGATAGAGCGTTTACAGACAGACAGACAGACAGACAGACGGACGGCAAAATTTTTTTTCTAAAAATATGTTTTTCAGAATTTCCACTATCTAAAACGTGTAAATCCGTCAAAAAAAATTTTTCGATTTTCAAAACGATTGCAAGACTTACCCTATACTACGTATGATGGGTAAGTAAAAAAGGCCAAAATACTCCATTTTCGGGCTATAATTTCCATAACTTACTATTTTATTTATCATCTAAAATTTACTTCAAACAAATATACATATCTTTAACTATGCAAAACCACTGCACACTTATCGGAATTCGAAATGTTTTTTTCGGGTATATGATGGGCGAAAAAAAGCCCTTATCAGCCCACCTCCTTTTCAGGTAGTCAAACTTTCGAATTTAGCTACAATATTCAACAACAGATGGCGCTGCAGATGATTTGAAAGATATAGATGAAAACGCAGTCTGTGAGTTTGCCATTCTGTAAGTCGTCTTTCTGCTGTAAACGTGTGCTGCTCACAGATTGCAAGTTTCCTGTGGAAAAATGGTTTATTCCTTAGAATAAAGGATTTTTGACTTGAAAGACCACATGTACCGTCACAATCCAGACGCAATTGAACAACTGAAACAGTACATCTCTTTTGCGTGTGAAGCCATCCCGACTGACACGTTTGCAAAAGTTTCTAGTAATTTCGTTCAGAGATTACGCCATATTCTTGATGCGCATGGTGGATATGTGGAAAATATCGTACTTTAGATTTTTCCAGACTGCAGCGTCATCTGTTGTTGAAAATTACAATTAATTTTGAAAGATTGTCTGCCTGAAAATTTACTGTTGTCCCAAGAATATTACAATAAACGGTGTATTTCTATCGCTGCCCGTTTAGTTTTTTTTTATTTTTCAAATATACCGGTCATTTTTGAAACACCCTGTATATATACATTACAAATTTTAAAAAATTCTTCGCTAAAATTAACCTTATACTATATTAGTTTCCTTTTAACAATATTCCGTACTTAATTCAACTTATTAAATTAAAATCCTGTTACTAGATCTAATCTATTAATCTTTATGGAAACGATATAAGTTCTTAATTCGCCTTAAAAACATTTATTCCAATATACCAAATAAAAACAAAAGGCTCTAAATTACAAATATTCTTAATTAAACTTTTTTTCTTAACATTCCAAATAAAACTCATTTTTTCCTGTTTTTATCAACCCTTTTTAAGAACGTCTTATTAAATTTATTCCAAAACCATAACTTTCAAAAAATATCATTTATTTATTTATTTATTTATTTTTCCCTCTTCAACGTTTGATATTTTTGCGTGCCAATAAATTCATTTCTTTTCTTTTTTTTCTTTTGAAATATCGTCTGCAGGATATCGAATTCAGCGTTCGAGTATAAATTAGTTAAATAATAATTTTTTAATATAAAAATTATCGGCTGAATAAAATTAATCTCGACGCTGGACATGAATTCTGTTTTCATGTGAAAATCCTGGTTAGAGATTAGAGAATTTTCTAGACGTCTTGTTTTTAGATTTAAGAAGGAAGCTGAGAAATGATGACGGAGAGAGATATTCTTCTTTTTCTTCAGATGATTTTGTTAGAACGAACGGCATGATAACGTTTTTATGATGGAATATTTTTTTTCTTTTCTTTCGTGGGTTCTGTTCAAGACGAATTGCAGGAGAGCATTTTCAGCGATATATGGCTGCACTTGAATAAACTTTTTTAGAGCAACCAATGTGAGTTCAATAAAGAGTCTATATTTATTTTATTCATTTTTCTTTTTTTCCCTCGCTTGCTACGACTCTGTTTTAAGCAAGGGGAACAGGTGAAGATGTTTCGAGCTTGTATTACAATATAAATCATTTGAATTTAATAGAAAAAATCATATTGAACATGAGGAAAAAATTAAATAAATAAATTAAATGAAAACAAATGGAATTTGTGGAACCAAAGCAGAATTATCAAGCCCCAAATACTTTGGAACTACAAATGAAGTATGTAGTTTCATCTTCGTATTAGCCATGAAAAAGCAAAATAATACGAATTTGGGGCTACCAACATACATAAAACCAAAATTAAATGAAGAAATAACATCAAAAACAAGGCACAACAAAATTACTAAATTGGGTATAAAAATGAAAAGGGGGAAAAAATAAAAATATTTATCCTACATGTGTAATAATAAATTAATAAATAAATTAAAAGCAGAATAATGTGATAACAGAAAAAATAAACCATACACCATAGTTTTCCCTATTAAGATTTAAAACAAAGACATTCAATTTGACTATGCTAAGCTAAAGACAATATCTTAATTTAGATGATATAAGATTTAAAAATAGCTAATTAATATATATACCCTATACACTCAGATAGTTTTACAGGTCTCACATTTATTAAAAGTTAAGTGCAGACTTGCCAAGTCTCCGGCTTTTTGCATACCACTATTATATTAGAGAAAGTGCCATTGTTTTAAATCGACTAAATGCTCCAATTAAATAAAAGAACATTTTCTGTATTAAAATACTGGTATCCAAAAAGCCGGAGACTTGGAAGCTCTGTAAGTGCAATTTAATAATGTAAATTAATAAAATTATATTAATATAATTGATATAACTCTACAATTATCCATATATTAGTGTCAATTAAACTTCCATTAGAATATGTTTTCAATTTAACAAATGCATTTCCCACTTTCATTTTTTTAAATTAACCATTGCATATTACCCAGACAACACCGCCCTCCTCCGTTCTCTAACATTTACCCATATATATATATATCCCTGTAGATATATAATATAAGGACTACAAAAGACTCTAAACTTCAATTCTGTAACTTCAAACATGAAATATAACTCAATTTATACATGCATTTTATCAAAAATATTCAAAGTAATTTATCTATACATTTGAATTTAATATTTCCTACATTGTAAAATATTTAAAACGTATTTGGAATGTAATCAAAGTATTTCTTCAAATTATAAAAGCAGTTAAAATTAATTTTATTACTGAGCAATGAACTTAACTTTGTCGCTTAGTATTACTTGGAAAAAATTTACTTGCGATTAGTTTAGTAGTTTAGTAGTATTAGGTTATTATGAATTGTGACTATTAATATTTATTTATTTATTCAAAATATGAATTAATATTTAAGAAAATAACACATAGTTACGTATGTTTTAACAAAAGACATAAATAAAATGTATATGTAAGCAGTTAAAAACTGTTTTGCTTTATATTTTATTGCAATTTTACTGCTTTAGGAATAAAATTGGCAAACGAAGTCATATTTTTCCGCTTATGTGAAGTTTTTTTATAATACTCTTAATGTAATTATAAAATGAAAAATCTTTTTTTAAATTTGTTTAGATTGTCGTCGCTCGTTGATGGAATTATTTAACATAATTTTATTGTTAAATGGAGAATCTACTATTTTATGTTTATTTATTAGTAAATATTTATTGTTTAAAAGTTCATCGAAAATTTCACTTGAATGATTCTCTTATATTCTGATGAAAACAAATCGAAGCATTAAACAAAATCAATTGAGACGAAACAGTTTAATTTCAGACGAGTGGCCTTTCAATAAATCAGTTTATAATGCAACAATAGAATTTTGCCCTCATTTTCTTATCAATTTTTTGTAAGACTTTTATAGGATTCTTTGTAAAAAGAAAAGAATGAATATTATTCAAGTTGTCTGACATTTATTTTTATGTATATACATAATTTATTTATTGTCAAATAAAAAATCCATTAGTAATTTCTTTAAAGAGCCTTTTATTTCAATTTTATATGTAAGAAATGTTTATAGCTAAAATTTTTGAAAAAGTACATATTCTAAGTGGATAGACACTTTATGGAAATTTATTCTTTTCTTCGATCGATGATATCGATTCAATCGATGATACTGCATAAACTGATTATGACAGTCCAAAATGTGAGGTGTCAAGTGCATATTGCTGGTGCGCATAATGCAAACATCTGCCAGTTTTGTTTGGTGTTATCACACTTAAATCAAAGGTGAGCATGTCGGTTAAATGTTTTATCATAATATACTTCAGTTTTTAGAAATATATTACCGTCAACCCAAATTGAGTTAGGATGAAATACCTTGTATTTGTGGCTCAATAAGTGCTTTGCGGACCTATGTTCCTATATGATTTTTGATCCTTGTTCTATGCTTGATTTGTCATATCATTTTGTCCACGTTATTTTGAAACACCCTGTATATATATATATATATATATATATATATACAGGGTGTCCGAAAAGTCTGGAAACGGCCGAATAACTCGAGAAATACATATGAGATTGAAAAACGTAAATATACGTGTTAAATATTTTTAAATAAGCTACTCTGTGATCCCAAATTTGACCTTCGAAACCGACCCCCTGGGGGTCAGAGGGGGTCCATCTTTGAAATCTTAAATTATAACCCCCATTTTTTATTGCAGATTCGGATTCTACGGACAAAAGTGCGTAACTTTTGTATTTAATGTTTATTTCGAATCCTCGTTTATCACGGTGTAATTGAGCATATTAAATCGATACATATTTCGGCTTTTCCAACGGGATTTTCCCTAATCGAAACTAATTGGGGAGAATTTGTGACATCAAATTCCTCGTCTTTTGCAATAATAGCGTTTCCTGAAAATCACCCGTGCCGATTATTTCGGTAGTGCTACACAGTTAAAAATTTGATCCATTTGCTGTAGCGTCACTCCACAGCTTTTATAGAATATCTCTTTCATGACCAATGAGAATGTTCCATAACACAGTAAAGTACACTGTAAAAAATTGTCCCTTTTGCGGCATCGTCACTCCACCGCTTTTATAGAAAACGATTACTTTACTGTGTTATGGAGCATTCTCATTGGTCACAAAAGAGATATTCTATAATAGCTGTGGAGTGACGCTGCAGCAAATGGGCCAAATTTTTAACAGTGTAGCACTATTGAAATAATCGCCACGGGTGATTTTCAGGAAACGCTATTCCTACAAAAGACGAGGAATTTGACGTCAAAAATTCTGCCCAATCAGTTTCGATTAAGGAAAATCCCGTTGGAAAAGCGGAAATATGTATCGATTTAATATGCTCGATTACACCATGATAAACGAAGATTTAAAATAAACATCAAATACAAAAGTTACGTATTTTTGTCCGTAGAATCCGAATCTGCAATAAAAAATGGGGGTTATAATTTAAGATTTCAAAATTGGACCCCCTCTGACACCCAGGGGGTCGGTTTCGAAGGTCAAATTTGGTATCACAGAGTAGCTTATTTAAAAATATTTAACGCGTATATTTACGTTTTTCAATCTCATATGTATTTCTCGAGTTATTAGGCCGTTTCCAGACTTTTCGGACACCCTTTATATATATATATATATATATATATATATACAGGGTGGCCATGAAAAAACTTTGCCGATAAATGGAGCTCTAGAGGCCAGTCCGTTGAACCGATCGAGGTGAAATTTCAGATATAGCTATTCAGAAGTATGAGCTCGAGATTCTGTGAACGGCAACAAAATGGCGCTCACGGTTACGGTTATGATCACAGAAACTCGAAAATTTCCAATGGCAACACCCATTTTTTTTTCATTGCAAAATGCTCAGCGCCAGCGAAAACCCTAAAGAGCGTTGGAACGGTATGGTTATTGCAATAAACGGACGCGTTATGCTCGCACAAAATCAGCTGTACGAACGGCCCCAAAAAAAAAGATGACCAAGGCGCAGGAAGAAAATTTGAATATCACAGAGACAAAATACCAATCAAGGAACATCGTTTTCCAGAAAGTCAGCGTAGAAAACGGATAAAAGGTAGGGTGGTTATGTTAGTTCTGCAGTCGGAGCTCGCAGATGTCAACAAAATGACTTTTTTCGTGGCGAGTTGGTAAAACTATTATCAAAATGAGATGAATGCTGCGAAAACATGGTGTGTTTGCCGTCGAAACCATCGCCAGATACGTGGCCTATGCGCTTCACTAGCTCTTCGTGATTTAGTAATGAAATTCGAAGAAATTGGCTGCACCTGTGATAGTCTGCTATCCGGACGACCAACTGTTCCTGAAGATACTGTTATGGAAGTGCGTCACATAGTGACCTGAGGACGCTTGCAAATTACAAATGGTGCATCTCGTGTATTTGATATACCAAAATCAATGGTCTTAAAATTACTGCGCTCTGTAATCCGCATGTTTCTTTACCAGTACCAGCGCGACCAGATGTTGGAAGTGAGAGACCATCAACAACATATAGACTTTGTTAATGAATTTCTTATCCAATATCATGGAGATAACGATCGACCTCTTCGCATATTATGAACGGACGAGACACATTTCACCTTAACTGGTACCGTCAATGGCCTCCGTGATCCCCCGACCTCACTCCTATGGATTTCAAGTTCTGGGGATATCTAAAATCTAGAGTGTACATGTGCAATCCGCAAACTTTGCCGGATTTAAAATATCCTATAAAACGTGAGATTGCAAACATCCCTCATGCGATGTAACGTTCGGCTGTATTGTCCACAGTCGACACCATGCAATGTGTAATTGCCTGTGATGGCACCCATGTGGAAAATGTGTAATCTAAATAAAAGTTTTCTCTGATCTGTGATGTAGATTAGTGTACAGACTCTGTGTCATATGCAAATTTACTCCTTGCGCCACAATCGTGTTTTTATGGGGGGTGGGGGTTGCTAGAACAGTTTTTTATGCGTGCGTAACGTGTCCGTTTCTTGCTGTACACGTACGGTCCCAACATTCTTTAGGGTTTTCGCATGCGCTGAGCATTTCGGGATGAAAAAAAATGTGTGTTGCCATTGGAAAATTTCGAGTTTCTGTAACTATAACCATAACCGTGAGCGCCATTTTGTTGCCGTTCAGAGAATCTCGAGCTCATACCTTTGAATAGCTATATCTAAAATTTCACCTCGATCGGTTAAACGGACTAGCCACTAGAGCTCCATATATCGGCAAAGTTTTTTTATGACCACCCTGTATATTTCTTCAATGCGTGTTTTCAGCATGGAAACGGTATACTTATAATTGAACAATATTGAATGAAACGTCTTAAACACACAATAGAAATTTAAAAAAATACTTTTTAAAAGAATTTACCTTTCTGTATCAAAGAAAAAACGACATTTTGCTAGTTTAGAAAAAAAAATAAGATAATGGTAGCACAGAAGTTTTTTTCCCTTGAATAATAAAGATAACATTTTTCGAAACGAGTTATGTCTTTTATACACCTGCAACAGCCAGTTCTACTTGACTAATTCTAAAAAATGCTGCATTCAATACAAATTTTATGTTATAATATCAAAAATTTATTTTAACACTAAAGACGACTATTAAGAAACCACGAGGCTAGCTAATTAATTTAACTGTAAAACTTGTTTTTAGCTCAGTTAAGAATTAGAATTTAATCCGATTAGAAACTGGAAGTCTAATTAATACTTTTCTTGCAGAGAAAAATAAATCACTTGGGTAAGAAAGTAGAGCTCTGTGATTCAATATTTTTTTTTAAAAGTCATATTCAAAAGACGATTTAAATCAAATATTCTTTGAGAAAGTAGATTGTTAAAAGCAACGTTTCCAACCTGAGGTACCCGTACACCTGGATGTAAATGAGAGCCTGCTGCAGTGCGTTAAAATAATACCGGTAATGCCTACTATCACAAACTAATCATTGGGAGCCACCATAATGCATACCTATCATGGATATGCATAAAATAAAATATGAAAACACAACATGTGTAAATTATTTATAAAATGCATTGTAATTCCAAAACAAAATGTAAACATGTATTTAAATATTTTTAATACACATAGTAATGCACACACTGCTCTATTAATGAATTACTGATGAACCAATTTCAACAAATTATATAAAACTCGAAAATCTTAATTACTACAATTGCTACACAATTAGTATCGAATTGCATAAAATAAACATCCTTATAACCCAAAAATATTAATCATATTAACTAACAGTTTACTGCGGGGGATTAAAAGGCTCATTTCCAATTAAAATATAGCTCTGAATTGAAATTTGAATGAAATACAGGGTCATGAAAAATCGAATAATGCAGAAAACAGGATTACAAATATCTTGGTAATTAATTCCAACTGACTTCATTCTTTATGCAAAATTTGTTTATTTTATTATCTTTTACTTTCAGTGCTTAAAATAAAAAAAATCGAAAAATTTTATATACCTTTCATCAGAACGAATTTTTCAAAAGTCCGAAAAAAATATTTCCGGATAACCGAGGTTACTGATATTAAATAGGCTTTTAACCATTTTTACATACTAAGTACAAACAAAATTTCAAGTCTCTATCTCAATTTTTTCGGAAGATAGAGCGCTTACAGACACATAGACGGACGGACGGCAAATTTCTTTTCTAAAAAAGTGTTTTTTTTTTTTATCTTTATCTGAAAAGTATAAATCCGTCAAAAAAAATTTCGATTTTCAAAACGATTGCAAGACTTACCATATGCTACGTATGATGGGTAAGTAAAAAGTTTCTACTAAAATCACATTAAAAAAATTGATAGTTTAAAACGTGTTGAAAAAGCTGGCCGTTATTTTTGTTTTGGAATAGGTGGAGTTATATCACTGGCATATGTTAAAAGAAAAGCTTCCCTCATTTTAATGAGCATTTAATTTGAAATGTTTAATTATTATTTGAATGATTTTGCTCTTTTAAAATTAATTTAATATTGCTTTTAACTAAATTTCTTTTAATGCTGCATTATTATTTTTCATCATGTTTGGCTAATCTTATAAAAAAAAATCGCTAACTTTAAAATGCAAGATAAAATATAAAATGTTAGAAATGTCAATGTAAATTATATTGATTTATAATAGGTTTGTGATAAGAAGATTACTAATAAACAAACATGAAAAATAATGCGTTAAGCATAGTTTACGAAACATTTTCCAACACATCCTGAAATCATTAACCAAACTTCATTATTTGAGGAAAAATTGTGTTACTGTCCATAGCCCAATATGTATTCCAATAATTTTGAGCAGCCCTGTATTTGATAAGACCGCTGATATATACTATATAACGTGTAAATTTAGTTATGCAAGAAATTCTCTTTTAGTAAGAATTTCTCTTTCAGCAATTTATACTAATAGATAGAAATATACTTGAATATTTTCGTTCAGCCCTGTTGTTTACCTAGTATTTTTATTACACGCCAATATTTAGCTAAAATTTAATTCAGACTAAAACACTCTTAAAATTACTGAAATCACATTTCTAGAAATTATCATCCATGAATGACCAAGTGTTCAAATCTTTTCGTAGCCCATTATACCATTCTACCAACATTCTACAAACATTTCTTAGTAAATTGAATGCAGTTCAGCGTAACAACGTATAACATTTTTAAAAAGCACCTTCAAGTAATTTACGCTTTATTCAGTAACATTTACGAGATCTTTTGTGTAGCCCTGTATATCAAATATGGCCTTTATACACACCATATAATATACATAAATTTTGTGAAACTTAAAAGTGCATATCATAATTAAAAATGCCTTTCCTCTACCCATTAGTGCTCATCGATAACATACAATACTTAAGAAACACTATACTGTTTAAGTGCGCCCCTATAAGTCCTATGCACTCCATATTATGCGCGAAATAATTTACATTAAGCCTCAGAAACGTATATCAATTTTATTATACATGAAACAGTTTAATTAAACTAGGTCACAAAGAATGCTCTCTTTACTATTACTTATCGGAGTTCTTTTGTGTAGCCCTGCAAAAAAAAAACCTATCTTTTCACTGGATATTTTACATAAAGTATATTTTAGTGCATTTCGTAAATGCATATAAATTTTAAGTTGTTTGACGGGGTGTAACATCTTTAAAATTCATTTGGAACGATTTTTTCTCAAATGCAGTAATGTATCGAAAATATTTTGAGTGTTCCTGCAAATAAATCTGTAAATAAACTAATCATGCTAGAAAATTCATTTTAAATACTATCCGTGATAAGGTACATGTAAAAAATTTGAGGGCAATAGGAGTATATTTACGAGAGTTAGAGCCCGGACAGACGGACAAACAAACAGAAATCATAAACACTCTTCAACTTTGATAGAAAGCGTTACAAAGCATGTTTGCATTATCTAACGGAGGGGAGGTCGTTGAAACCTCGGAAATGAGAATATGGGATACTCCGAAATTAAAAGCCTAAGTAGGGGTATGTTAAAAGTTTAGGATATGCTAGTCCAAAGAGAGGTATCACTCATAACACCACTGAACACTTTCCGCTATCTTACTTACATATCCTGTACAACATACAGGATATCCTGTTACATATCCTGTCCTGTTACATATCCTGTGTTACTTATCCTGTTCAATAGATCATTTGCATACATAGTTTTTTGTTATTGTTGTTTGTTTGTTTGTTTCGTTTCTTTTAGACGATTTACACTGGATACTGAACATTTCGATAAAACTTCCATGACTTTGAACCGTTTTCAACGTATGTAAAGTTAATTCTGAACACAAATTATGACCCATTCATATCAAACATGTGCAAAACCTCTGCATTAATATCTACGATTATTTTACGAGATTTCTATGGTACATATATGCTTTTTCTTTCAATGATATTGCTTTTTCCAAAATTTTTAGAAGATTTGTTTATAATACAAGGATGTAATCTTAATCAATAACAACAAGCAATCACCATGCAATCTCGTTAAAATCAATTCCATTATTTTAAATCAAAGTACTAAATAAAATTTGCTTTACAATCATGAAAATAAACAAACTGAAGAATGTCGAGAATAGAAGATAATGAAGTTCCATTTACTTCTAAAATTAAATTCTTTAATTTACTTAGAGCAAATGTGTAAAGTTACAAGTTTGACGAAAGTGCTAAATATACGTTTCGAAAAATTGATGCTAAAAGGCCTTCTCTTACGATAAATTATTATACTGTTTGAAAAAATAAAATTAGTCAATTTTCTTTAAGAGTAGAATTGTTTCAAGCATGCTCTTTATTTTATAGAAATTATAATGAATGCATCAATGTAATTAAGTTATATGAATATGTGAAATTGAAATTGTTTACCTTTTAAAATATGCCGCTTTTAAAGAAATAACAAAATAAATAAATAAATTCAAAAACACGTTGCATTTCCAATAAATTTCGGGAATTTTCTTATTTGATTGTTTTAATGAACGGCTACAAAAATACTCTCAAATTATTCTTGCCCATTGCGGAAAGAATAAATTATTTTATCTAGCATTTTATTTTAAAAATTTAATAAAGGAGAATTAGGAGACTAACAAAAAATCGAATTAAAAATTTTTTATTTGCAGTTATCCTGTAATCTAAAATAATTTACATACTTTTGTATGTTTTTATAACAAAAGCACGTGTATGTTCAAGAAAATCTAAATGTTTCTTTGACAAATTCAAGAAAATTCCGCATGTCATCTCTTTCGTTTTATAATATAAGGTTTTCAGTCAAATGTAAAGCCGCAATCAGAAGACTAGTAAAAAAAAAATTAAAACATTATGCTGTAATTATAAAGTAATATATTGAGTATTTCATGATATATGGCCATGTTACGATGCAGCATGTGCGATAATGAATATTAATGTAAATGCACCAGTAGTGGGCCAATTAAGGACATTTATCTAATTATTATTAAAGTATTAGCGAATTAAATATATATATATATATATATATATATATATATATATATATATTAGCCTATTCCTTACCTTTATGTATAAGAATAAGCATTCAAATTTTTAAAATATATTCTGTAGAAAAAATGAAAAATAAAAATTTTTAACTTCCTCTATACTCCATTAGTGGGCCGTAGTAAATTTCGGTTGCTCCAGTAAGGCCCCCTAAAAGTGGGCCACTCCATTCTTGAGTTTAATACATACTGTACAGAATTTATAATTTTTTTTTTTTTTACATTTCTACACTTAAATATAGACAATAATGAAATCATATTTATAAGTTTTGATGATTACGTAAAATAATTTCAGCTTCTCTTCAGTTTTTTCGTATAGTCTGTAAAAACACTATTCCAGCTTAAAAACTATGAAAATACTGAAGTTGTCCTTTTGTCTGATCACTACCCAACATCAAAAATGTTTCGGGCTCAAAAATAGTTATTTTGGAAGTATTTTGTCTCGCTAAACACGAAAATCAACATAAACAGTTGAGATTAGCTCTTGTTTTCAAGATAGGAACCAACTTGAGAAATCTCACTATGGCTGTTTTATGGGAATCGAATGTTCGGAAGTTGGTACTCCTAATAGCTGTAATTCCCCTCAACTGCATTCTCTGTGTATAATCCAACCAGAACTCAAGATCACAGAATACAGGGTTCGTCACAAGAATCTTTCTTCATCTTTTTTAAGAAGCAAGACCATGTTATTGTTTATACTGATGTTAATGGTTTGATGAATTCAATGAATATAAATCATGATCCACGGAAATGGAGGTTATTTATAGACTCTTCCAAACTTTGTTTGAAAGCAGTCTTACTACACTGGCAAAATTATTCCTTCCATTCCCATTGTATAATCCGTCCACATGCAGGAAATTTACGGGAATGTAAAATTACTTAATGAGTCAATCAAATACGAGGATCATAAATGGCAGGTTTGCGAAAGTTTCTGCTTTACTGCTGGGAATGCAATTAGGCTATACCAAGTACTGCGGTTTTCTGTGTTTGTAAGACAGTCGAGATAGAAACTCTCACTACATAAAATACAAATGTCGCTCAAGAATGCTGAATCCCAGGGAGAGAAATGTACAAAATCAGCATCTAGTTGATCCAAAAGACATTCTGCTTCCACTCCTGCACATTAAGCTGGGATTAATGAACTTCGTGAAAGCCATAACAAGGACGGAGAGGCTTTCTAGCACCTTAGAGCGAAATTTCCAAGACTGGGTGAATCAAACGTTAAAGAGGAAATCTTTGTGGGCCCTCAAATACGCACAATAATGAAGGACCCTGCTTTTGATAAAGTTTTGGAAGGGAAAGCGAAAGCAGCCTGGGAAGCCTTCAAAAGTGTGGTACGAGGATTTCTAGGCAACAGAAAAGCCAAGAACTTCCAACAGTTGGTGAAAGAACTCCTACAAAAGTACCATGACCTTAGATGCAACATGTATCTGACACTTTATTTCCTCCATTCCCATCTTGATTTTTTTCCCCAAAAACTGTGAAGCTCTAAGTGATGAGCACGATGAAAGGTTTCACAAAGATATCTCTATAACGGAACGCAAATATCAGGGTCTTTGGGATGAGTCAATGCTGGCCGACTACTGTTAGACGGTTACAAGAGATGCTCCGGCGTTGACATACTAGAGGCAATTCAAAAGGAAACGTTTGCAAGAATAGGCTAAAAACAACCACTGCTTTCTGAAAAATGAACATTGTTTAGTGAAACATGCCTATTGTATTGTATTTATTACACAGGAATTTTTTTTCTTCTGCAATTTGCTTTTAAATCGATGTGTGGGATGTTGTGTGTATTTCTCAAGTGGGCTGTATGTATCTTGAAAACAAGAGCTAATAAAAAAATTTCATTTACATATTCGTTTTTTTCAGCCCAAAATTAGTAGGAATTGACTATCTAGAACCAGGAAACTGACAAAAATATTTTTTTTGTTGGCTAGTATAACAGATTCAAATTCAGTTAGGTGGGGAGAATTACCATATGGCTTGAGCTCAACAAGCCCCACCTAACATTTATTATTATTTTAAAAAAAGTACAATTGTTTCACAAATGGTTGCCAAATTTTCTTCTGGACGAACCTAAAGTTTTTACAATATTAAAATGCATAAATTTCAAAATTTAAAATAGAAGAGTTAATTAAGACAATTAAGAGTTTGTGAATGTCTATAAAAATTTTTAGATGCACTTTTTATTTAGAAAGTTCAACTAAGTTCAACTATCATAAGTATGTTAGAGTAAATGTTTTTGGAAATGTTTAAACAGAGATATGATTTGATAAGCTTGCTAATGCGCAAGTTGAAATATATACTGATTCTTTTCAACGAGGGTGATGCAGTCAATTATTTTCTGCAATAATTTTGGGCATTTCAATACGTATGAAAACCACTCGTTTAATTTCATATTTGATGGCTTTCGCAGATGAAAGGTTGAAGTTAGTGGACAATTTAACATGAAATGCAAGGAGGTACTTCTGTTTCCACAAGTACAGAGGTCAGAATCTACTTTATTAAATTTAACTAGATATGAAGAAAAAGGACCATGATTGGTAGCGAATAAATATAGATTTCGATGAAAAAGTAAAAAGTCTTCTGAAATTTTCGGTAGAAATTCGTATGTGTATCTGCATAGTCCCAATAGTTTTGCCAGTGTTGAAGCGAATCTAGCTTTAATTTTCTTTTTACTAAGGATGCTGGTAATGGATAGAATTTTGATTTTATTTGTGATGATTCCAGTGTAGCTTCTTTTGCCAACTAATTCGCTAATTCGTTTCCTTTTATGCCCGTATGGCCTCTTATCCATTTGAAAACAAAATTTTTAGTAGTTTTCTGTAATAGTAATATGATTGAGGTTACTAATATATATCTTGTATTAATGTCTTTTAAGGCTTGTAGGCTTGATAAACTGTCTGTTTGAATTAATATATTTTGAAAATTGCTTCAATTTGCCCAGATTATTGCGTCATGAATAGCTAACAATTCTGCTTGATAAACACTATTGTCATTTATTAAGGACTTTTGATATGTTTGAATTATTTTATTGTTATAGAAAGTACAGAAGGCATAGGCTGTGCCAGATTCAGTTTTTGAGATATCGGTGTATATTTCCACTAAGTTAGTTAAATTCGGAGGTATGTCTTCTATCCAATGTAAATACTTTTTAAATGGTTTTATCTGGCACGTTTTTAGTCCTGTTTGTATTAGGGTTGGATTGAACTCTTCAGATGGTATGCCAAGTCTTAATACTTGCCCAGCTTGAGATTCTCTTTTTATTTGGTATTGTAGCGGAATTATTCCAGTTAATGTGCATAAGGAAGAGGTTGCCGTTTTCCTGTATGCTTTAGAAATCATCAAGAGACATTCTGTTTGTATTGATGATAAAATGCGAAAGCCATGGGATTTTTGCAATCTTGGAAACCAGATTGGTGTACCATAAGTTATTTTTTTTCAATATTGTTTGATACCACACTTTTAAAATATATTTTGGAAGACGATACGACGAAGAGAATTTGAAAAGATTTTGAATAGTTTTTAATATTTCAATTTTCTTATTTCTAAGATGAGGAAGAAAAGTAAGATTACTATCTAAGGTAACACCCAAATAAAGCAATGTGCGATTTGATTTTAAATCTTTATTTCTTATTTTAAAAATTGGTGGACGTTTTAGAGATTTGGGTTTTTTAAGATGAAGTACTGAGCATTTGCCGAAGGAAATTGACATACGATTAACATCTGCCCAGTCGCTGATGAGTTGTAAAGCATGATTTGCCGAATCTTCTAAGCTTCTCCTTGTAGAGCCTGATATTACTGCGGCGTAGGCTATTATTTTACAACCATGTCTTTTAATAAGTTTTAATAATTTTTTTAAGAAGATTTTCCAAAGAAAGTGTCCCAGGCAGGAGCCTTGTGGGCAGCCCCTGCCAAACCAATGTAGTGAATTTGATTGCCAATTAAAGTAGGCTGCTCTTAATGTAAAAAATGACCTTAACAGATTAAAATAGTGTTTGCCTAATTTTAAAAGTTCAAGTTCTTCTATAGTTATGTCCCATGGCAGGCGATCAAATGCGTTTTGAAAATCTATAGAAATTAAAGATTGATTTCTATATTAGAGAAAAGATCTTGTAATGCCGTTTCTGTTGAACGGCAGGGTTCCAGCCAATCAACAATTAGTTTCTTATCTGACAGGGATGACTAGAAAATTTGTTTTTCAACTTTGAAAACTGGTGGCCCACTATTGGTACGTGGCCCACTACTGGTACACTTCCCCTAAATTAGTGACGAACTGTCGCAAAGGTGTTTTTGGCATTCCTTTTCTTTTGATAATAGGCATTCATTTTCCTATGAATGCAGATGTTTGTTAATTTTTACCACCGATATCGTTTTGAGTTTTCACAATGTTTTACTGGCTTTTTTATGTCAGATGCCCTTAATTCGATAACTGGAGTGTAACAAAAAATGTATTGTCCTCTCCCTATGCGTAGTAGGATGGATTGAAAAAATGAAAAAAGTACTTTTTCAAGAGTTACTTTTTCAAGTTGCAAATATGATAGTCTAATAATTTGATAAAAAAGAAATAAAATCCGTTACTATATATTCCGGTCATGCATGCGTTGTAAAGTTTGTCTAATTGAGTAAAAATTCACATTTTTACAAAAAATTTTAATTAGCCTTTTCACGAATGTAATAATGAAATTCTTATGTATTAGAATAAGAAAAGATAACATTAAATTATTATTTAAATTCATCAAATCTTCTAGTTGCACATATGCTCTAAAGTTTGGCAAGAATCACGATCCTTTAAAGACAATCCTTTATCCTACATAGCTTGTCAATATTTAAGCGAAATTGCTCTTTACAAATTTAGACGACATGCGCAACCGAACGATGTTGGTGGATTTTAATTATATTTCAACTTTTTTTTTCTTTTTTTTTGTTAATCTAATAAATAAGATTTTCAGCTGTCACATTCGTGCAAAAACTCATTTTAAAAGTTTTGTAATAATGTAAATTTCTCCTCATTTCGGCAAAATTTATAGCGCATGCGCGACCGAGAGGTATAAATCAATTTTATTTCCTTTTTTATCCAATTTTTAGTCTCCAAAATTCGTAACTTTTCCTCGGTATTCAGACTTGAAAAACAATTTTTGAATTTTTGGAGCCCACCCTAATATGCACTTCAAATCACTCTCCCAAATGCACATATTTTATAAAATAATATTTTTATTTAGAATTTCAGTGCAATCTTTGGTTTACACGATATCAAGATACCTGAAATAGGCATTGAGTTTGGACGGAAATATTGCATATTATAAACGAAACACATGTAGATTAATATTTTTAATTATACTTTCATAAATATGTATGTGTTTTATTCTTAATTTGGAAAAGCATGATACTATTTCATTCTCTCTTAAAATATCAGCCACTAAACAACTCAAGTTGAGACGAAATCTACTTATCTCATGGTCAGTTATTTCTCCTAAATAGTTGAAACTATTGAAGTTAACGCGTTGTTTTTAAGCAATTTAAATCAATATGAGTCATTTAAATATGCAATTTAAATCAAGATGAATCAAGCGTTTAAAAATCAACTCATTCATGATCCAAATAAATTACAGCTCTTTCCTGCGAATACAAATTCTCTTTTTATTTTAAGAATGTTTATTTTATTTTATTTTATTCGGCACTAGAACAGATAATACACGTTAAAAAAGATAAATGCACAAAAAGTATTTTCTATTATCGAATCATGTGTAGCAGTGTTTAACAGCGTACAGTTCTTGATGGGCTTACGAATAGACAGCAACGTTACGCCCATACATCTGTGGACTATCGCGTTGTTAGTCAATCGTTGAGAGACATAAAGTCTAACTGTTTTTATTAAACTATACAAATAATACATGACAAATTAATTATTAAACTATATAAAAAAGGGCGGTAAGCGATAAAAGCGCATTTTACTTAAACAGTATAGATGACACCTCATACGTTATCTCTATTGTTTAAATAAAAAATGATTTTATCGATATACAGTGAAACCTCTGAATAAGGGACACCCATGGGACCGGAACTTTTGTCCCTTAAATAGAGGTGTCCCTTATTCGGAGTTTTTACTTTTGTTAAAAATTAATCATTCAGATAGACATGAAAAATAACATACCATTAAAGATTAAGTTTAAATATACCCGAAGACTATAAATTACGTTAATCAGATACAACAGGAATAGAAAATTAATAATTGAAATTTTCAGTCGATTACTTCATAAAAAGATTTGAAGAATTATTGATTTGCATCTTTTGCATAAACATTTCACACAGGCAAAAAATTTCAGTGACATTTAAAAGAATCTTACTCAAAGTAATCAATCAAAAGTGATTCTTTTGCAGATTTCAGTTTTTCAGTACTTACATTTCAAGTGCTCATTTACTGTTATAAATTTCAGTTCTTTATTATTAGTAATATTTACGAAAAAAGTATTCAGCTTTACATATTTTAAAGAAACTGTGAAGTTTTTTATTTCACAATTTTCGCTTCTTCTTTATTTTCATAGTCATCCTTACAATTTCAGCATTACCTTTGAGGGGGTAAATACATCGATTATGGGTAAATAATTGTGTCATATGCCTTTCTATTAACATGATTACCTATCTGTTTAATAAATTCACAAAAATTTGTATTTTCATTCTCATCTTATACTATTTTATTAATCTGAAATGCAAATACCAATTCCTTTAATCTCATATCCAAGTGTCCCTTAAACCGAGTGTCCCTTATTCAGAGGTAAATACATTAAGCGTCCTATACCAAGGGACTGGGACCGGAAGTTTTATCCCTTAAATAGAGGTGTCCCTTATTCGGAGTGTCCCTTATTTAGAGGTTTCACTGTATTATAGAAAGCAGAGCTGTCACATTAAAAACATTTTAAGACAAAAACTTTTTAGAAAACTCTGACATTAATGTTAATATTATGATGCTGGAAATTTTAATTAATATCTCTTATAAAATTTATTAAGGCAAAATAACTAGTTATTAATGAAATATGGAGAATTGGAACATTCTAGTATGAAAATTGATTATTGCTATTTCCTAAGAAGAAATTTCAATAAATTTTTTTCAGTTTTCGAAAGGCTGCATATTTTTTCCAATTTAAATTCGCATATTGCGTATATTGAATAATATGGAAAAATACGGCTGTGGATAGTCTTTTAGAAATATCGCATAAAATATAATTTGTGAAAGAAACAAAATCTAAAAATACTGAACCGAAAGCATCGATTGAATTATTTCAAGTTTCTCGAATGCTTTTAATTAATATTTATTACGCTTTTAAAAGCATGTGCAACTTTGTTAACTAAAATTCCCTGTGAAAATTATTTTAAGGGCGATTCATTAATGCAGAGCCTTAAATGTTATTTTACGATAGAAGGTGTAGGGAACATTTTTAACTGATTACCTAGATTATCAGGATACTTTACAGCTTGTTTTATAAAATAAACTTCAACGTTTTACAACTAGTACTTGTACTACATTATGTAATAAAGCAGAGCTTAGAAGGATAAAATACTTTTAGCTTCTACTAATTTTGTAATAAAGACACCCTTCAACAGTAATATGATTAAAGTATTTTATCTTTAATAAAAGTGCGTTGTTGTCAATTTAGGGTTGGTTGGTTGATTTTTGACGTCCGATTATCTACGCTAGGGATATAGGACCAGGGGGGAGTGCCCTTCGTGGGGGTCTTTCTAAGGGAACCTAACCCGTATTTACGCAAGGTTCGAAGAAAACCACGAAAACTCCGAACAGTTAGGCCGACAGCCGCGACTGGGTTCGAACCCAGCACCTGCCGTCTACCAGTTGAGAGGTCCGAACCTCTCGGCCACTGGTGGGGCCTGTCAATTTAGGGAAATCTATTTATGCATAGACGCTTTGAAATTTTAAGTTTATTATCTTGAATACATAAACTTAAATTGAATTTCCTTTCATTACCGCCCCAGAAAGAGAAAATCTGCCTGCTTAGTTTTCTTTTTAATTTACGAGAAAATATTATTTACATGAAATCGAGTTGAGTTTACTAATTTCAAGAAATCCGTATTTACTTAATTTGCGTAATGTACATAAATTAGGCATTTTTCATTTGTTAGCATGGAGTGTCGATAAAAAATGCTCTAGGACATAAAACTACGAAATAGAATTGTTTTAAATTTCTTAAAAAATCATAGCTGTATACAAATAATGAAAAAGTAAATGTCAATAGTCTAGATTATTAAACATCGTTTGCATTTTTAACGCTTTCCAACTTTGCTGAAAAGTGTAAAAATATGGAAGACTAAAATTCTGATATAATTTGCTTAAAAAGTGCTAAAATATAGATAGAAAATATCCTTATACCTTAAAAATTGCCAAAAGGTGCTAAAATTCCTAAGAACTTGCAACTGCAATAGTTCAAATGTAAATTTCAACTATCATATTTCCACCAAACCCCATCCCTGCTTCTTCCCTTTCAAATTGGCTAAACCTCAGATCTTCCCATGGTTATGGCTGTTGTATCACAATTGTAAGCGCTGGGATTTTTTAACACTTTTTGACTTTTCAAATGCTCATACCTTATGAAGTAATCAATATTTTCATTTAGAATTTCAGTGTAATCTTTTGCTTATATATTATCAAGTTTTCTGAAATAAGCATTACGTTTGATTGAAAACGTTGCATATCATAAATGAAACACTTCCGGATTATTATTTTTTATGTAATTATATTTTCATAAATATTTATGTGTTCTATTCTTAAGTTGAATAACTAGAATAATATATAATTTATTTTAAATTAATTAGACGTTAAAGGAGTTAACAAGGATTAAAAAAGATTAATATACAAAAAAAAAGTATTTCCGTTTATCGTTTCATGTACAGCTGCGTTTAACAGTGTAAAGTTCTCTATTGACTTACAAATTGACAAGAACATTACGCCCATACTTCAGTTGATCATCTCGTTATTAGTGAACCGTTGAGATTGATAAAGTCTAACTGTTGTTAATAAAATTCACAAATAATTTATGGCAAATTAATTATTAAAACTATATAAAATGTAGTAAGCGATAAAATCATATTTTATTTAAATAGTATAGGTGACACCTCATGCGTTATCAGCATTTTTTAAATAAAAAATAGTTTTATCGCTTCTATAGAAAGCAAGGCTTTTACTTTAAAAATATTTTGAGACAAAAACTTTTTTTAGAAAACCCTGATATTAATTTTACTATTATAATACTGGAAATTTTAATTAATATCTGTAATAAAATTTATTGAGGTAAAATAACGCATTATTAATAAAATATAGAGAGTTCAAATATTTTAGTATGAAAATTGATTATTGCTATTTGCTAAGAAGAAAGTTCAATGAACTTTTTTCAGTTTTTGAAAGGCTGCATTTTTTTTCAATTTATATTCGCATATTCGGTATATTGAATAATATGGAAAAATACGGCTGTGGATAGGCTTTTAGAAATATCGCATAAAATATAATTTGTGAAAGAAACAAAATCTTAAAATACTGAACAGAAAGCATCGCTTGAATTATTTCAAATTTCTCGAATGCTTTTAATTAATATTTAATATGCTTTTAAAAGCTTGTGCAACTTCGTTAACTAAAATTACCTGTGAAATTCATTTTAAGAGCAATTCATTAATGCGGTGCATTAAATTTTATTTTACGATAAAAGTGTAAGAAATATTTTTACATGATTACCGAGATTATCAGGATGCTTTACAGCTTGTTTTATAAAATAAGCTTCAACGTTTTACAACAAGTACTTGTACTACATTATATAATAAAGCCAAGCTTCGAAGGATAAAATACTTTTAGCTTCTACTA
Organism: Maratus speculifer; assembly: GCA_964019185.1. NCBI lineage: Eukaryota > Metazoa > Arthropoda > Arachnida > Araneae > Salticidae > Maratus > Maratus speculifer. Next base: position 167,404,548 of record OZ025289.1, on the reverse strand, counting down.
ATTTTATGATAAAAACATCCTTTAACAGTAAAATGAATAAAGTATTTTATCTTTAATAAAAGTGCATTGTTGTCAATTTAAGGGAAACGCTTTATGCATAGACGCTTTCAAATTTTAAGCTTATTATCTGGAACATATAAACTTAAATTGAATTTCCTTTTATTACCGTACAAGTAAAGAAAATCTGCCTGTTGAATTTTTTTAATTCCCGAGAAAATGTCATTTGCATGAAATCGAGTTGCTTTTATTAATTTCAAGAAATCCGTATTTACTTAATTTATGTAATGTACGTAAATTAGGCATTTTATATTTATTATCATGGAGTGTCGATAATAAACGCTCTAGGAAATATAACTATGAAATAAAATTGTTTTAAATTTCTTCGAAAATCTTAACTATATACAAATAATGAAAAAGAAAACCTTCAATAGTCTTAATAGATTATTAAACATCGCTTGCATTTTTAACCTTTCCAACTTTGTTGAAAAGTCTAAAAATATTGAAGATTAAAATTCTGATATAATATGCTCAAAAAGTGCTAAAATGTACATAAAAAGATCTTTATACTTAAAAAATCGTCAAAGGATGTTAAAATTCCCTAGATCTTACAATTGTAATATTTCAAGTGTAAGTTTCAACTATCATATTTCCACCAAACCTCACCCCTGCTTCTTACCTTTGAAATTGGCTAAACCTCAGATCTTCCCAGGATAATAGCTGCTTATTATAGTTGTAAGCACTGAGAAATGTTAACATCTTTTGACTCTTCAAATGCTCATACCTTATGAAGTAATCAATATTTTCATTTAGAATTTTTAGTCTTTTGCTCAATCGTTATCAAGATTTCTGAAATAAGCATTAAGTTTTGTTGAAAATGCTGCATATCATAAACGTAACACATGCGGATTATTATTTTTTTTTCTAAATTTATTTTCATGAATATGTATGTGCTCTATTCTTAAGTTGAACAAACAGAATAATATTTCATTTGTTTTAATTTAATTTGGTATTAGAGAAGATAACAAGCATTAAAAAAGATAAATATACAAAAAAGTGTTTTTGTTTATCGTTTCATGTAAGGCAGTGTTTTACAAAGTTCTTGATGTGTTTTCGAGCTTCCTTCCTTTTGAAATAGACTCGACCTCTGGTCTTCCTCTGATGACTGTAGTATTACAGTTGAAAGCACTGGGGATTTTTTACATTCTTTGACTTTTCTTTTTTATGCTATAAAGATGTTTTAATGTACATTTTAACTATTTTTAAGTAAATTATATCTGATTTTTAATCTCGCATATTTTTATTTAGTAATCAAGATGAACATGATGTTCAATAATTATAATTTAAACAGTATTTTATAATGCTTGAAAAGTGTTTGTGCATTAGATTAGTCTCCTTGTCTATCTGTCCGTACTCTAACTCACATAAATATAGTTGGATTTTCAGGGAATTATATACGATATCGAGAATCATCATGACGCGTTCGATATTTAAAATGAAGAGCGTACCATTCATTATTCATTTATACGGGCACTCAAAATTATTACATCATATTATGGTCTATTAGGAAAAATCATTTCTGGTGTTCTTTAATAGTGTTAGAATATTTTATAGATAATGAAAATTTCATACGATAATTAGTTGAACTAGAAGATAGTTTCTTTAGAATATGTTACGTGTATCACTTATAGTACATGAACAATAGAACTCTAATGTTTTTTCGTTATATTATGGTCTATGCAGGAAAATCTTTTGCGGCATATTTAATCATATTACCCTGATGCAAACCTAATTAAATTGATGCGTATTTTTTAAATGCACTTATGCATGCTTTCATTGGAATATGGGGTACAAAGCAATTTATTAATCATTTACCGGGTCACACGCAAGAGTTCGGTTATTCAATGGTCTAAGAGTCAAAATTTTGTTGTGTATTTCAAGAATGTTGCACTAGTTCAAACCTTCCTAACAAGATATTCCTTTGATTTACTACAAAATATTTGCATTATAATATGATTTGTAATGAATTTATCATTCATTCACCGTGACACATGAAAAATTTTAGATACAATACTGTATTCAAAGTTTTGTCTATTAATGATGATTGCTAAAATTATATTTTCCCTTATACGATGAGTTTTCAAGTTTAGTTAATTTTTTGCACACTAAGTGTTGTGCACATATTTCATAAACCATATACAGAACTGCACAAAAGTATTCCTAATCATTACTGAAAATAAATATGGATTGCTTAAAGATTTTTTAGGTGCGACCGTATTCATAAATACGTAACAGTTATAATCGCCGTCCATCCCTTCTGTCCGTCTGTTCGTCTGTCAGCCTATCTGTCCGTCCGTCCGCATGTAAAAATGCAAAAACTACCCAACTGAATTATTTGAAATTTAAAAAATATAATTGTTGCATAATATTGTCGGTTAATTTCAAATTTTATGAAAATCATTATAGTTCAATTACAAAAACAATAAAAAATGTTCCATTACATTACGGCCGATGGGAAAAAAGGCTTCCAAGTGCATTTTTATGATGCTACACTTTTTCGAACGTAATAAAATTGATATACATCTATGAAGTATGTACTGAAATATACATTCTATACAATCTGAGGTGCAAAGAATACTTTTTTTTATTAATTTACAGGGCCACGCAAAACTATTCCATTACATAATGGTATAGGAGGTAACATTGTTTGAGGCAAGTTTTAATTATATAATTATATTTCACATTTTATGACACCGATACAGTGTTCTGAAGTTTACTAAAGGTTACTTTCTGTATAATAGAAAGTAGATAGTTTTTACAGGAACATCCAAAAGATTTCTACTACTAATACGCTTCCGAAGTATTGTATACTAGGGCGTGCTAAGAGAAAATTGCGCCCGGGGCAAAGTTAAAATTTAGCGCCTACCTCCCCCAATTCAAGTTTTTCTTGTAACAGGCCAAAAATAACGTTGGTAGTATAAACTTGGCGCCCCCCATATTTCCCGGGCTACTGCTCCCTTTGCCCCTTTTTTGCACGGCGCTGTGACCAAGATCTAAGAGTTTTAAAAACTTCATTATAAAACGAACGTGCCTCATTTACTACGTTTGCCGTGCAATTTCCGATTTGCTTTTTATTTAATAAGTTATCCATTTTGAAACTCAACTAAATGTAATACACTATGGTATGCTTGTAGCATATAAATAAATGAATAAAAACAAATACACGTTTTCCAATTGATTTATTTAATCCATTAGTTTACGTTAATATATAATAATTTTTACAGCTATTTAAACGTTGCCAACAATTAGAAGAGAAAACAACAACAAAAAATGAACTGATGATATTAAAATAAATATTTTAAATACAATAATAGTATTTTTCAAGCTTTTATGATTTGTTGTGTGACAAGAGGTATTCAGCGGTAAGTACACAAAATTTGAACGCTCTGACTTGTGTACGGAATCTGTGACAGACAAAGGACAGAGACAAATAGCGTTTCGTCAGATGAACGAAACCCTAAAATTGTTATTGTTGTTGTTGTTTTCCTTTAAAGAGTTATTTCGCTTATAATGCAATCTGTATACTTTTTTGTAGTAACAAATTATGTTTCTGATGCTTTTCATTGTAAAATCGTAATTCAATTTTTAGAAAATTATGAATAAACCGAAGTGAAAGTTACACAACGTACAAAACCAGAACTTTAATTTTACAACTCTACGAAAAAATTTACAATAATGTATAACATTATCTTTCATCGGGATGTTTTCTAACTAAAATTTGGTGACCAAAGTGGGTACCGCTCTTTGAAAATTAAAAGTTAGTACAATTTTTATTATGTAAGTGACAGCTTATCGCAAAATAAACCACATACGATTATAAAGAACATGTGCAACATAAAATATTACTAGAACATTAATTAGAATTGAAGTTATGCCATCAATCTTTCTCTTTACTTCTTTCGGAATGTTGGGTAGGTTAATTGCTCGCTATCACAGTAAATGTAATTTAAGAAATTCATGTTACTTTTATAAACAACTGCAAAATAATAAGTAGTAACACAACAACTGATAATATATAGATGCGTATCCAAAATCGGCTTTCTTAAAGTTTTCTGAAACTTATTTCAGTATAATTACATTTTTGACTGCTTCTTTTACACTTTCTGTGTTTTAAGATAAAGTTTTTGACAGCCCCATCGATAAGCACATTTTTTGGATAGCACGTAAAAAATCTAATTTTTTAACAAACTTTACATTTCAGAATTGATAACATCGACGCTTTTGTTGCTCGATTAATATCTGTATTTAAATTTAAAATAAACGGAAAAATACATTTAACCTTTTGCATCCAAGTTTTACTTTTGTTTTATTCAAGATTCAATATCTTCAATATAAATGTTATTTGACAGCTTTCTAACAAGAAGTCTTTAATGGGTATCTTTTTTACATTTAAAAAAACAGATTGTTTGAAATGAAAACTATCTTTTATGATAAATGATGTTTTAAAAACATATTAAAGTAATAAAACAACAATTTGGAGCGCAATCTTAAAAAAAATGAATGTTCTTATTTTTTTTCAAACTATTTCAAAGTTTGAAACTATGCCAAGATCTTATTAAATTATACTTTAATGTAAAGTAAACAAAACATGCCTATGATTATTCTTTTAAAAGTGAAATAGAAGAAAAAACATTTTGCATAATTTAGGTTGAATAAGTACATTTCTTCTTTCATTCCTTGTGATATGTATGTTGTTGCTTTAATTAGCCTTAAGCAGTTATTAAAGTTATTATTCCATCAAATCTTAAAAGTATACCAACAATTATTTTTTATAATATCATTCCATTTAAAGAAAATATAATTGCAATTATTTATTCTGTCTTGTATAAATTTTACATAGACGAAAAAATGCCTAAATTAAATTTCAGGATAATGTTTCAGTAAGCCATATATATTAAATAAAATTGTTTCAGTATCTGAATAAAAAATGTTCAATTAAAAATGTTACATAAATACTTTTTTATTATAATTTATGACAGTTGTTGCTAAAATTTATAATATCATGTAAAATTACTTGTTAAACAAAACATAGTTTCATATTTCAAATTAAATTAATTTCTTTTTCAATATTGCATAGAATGATTTAAAGTATTCTGTAAAAAATGTTTAATTTCAGCTAGTATTGTTTACATGTCCAAAATGAGAAATACATCAGTCAATGTATCATCCGAAGCGGAGTGGTAAATACACCATGCCACTAATCACTTGTAACCGTAGAAAGTTGTAAGTTTGATTCCCGCTGGCTCCATCGCACGCTCTTATAGCATGTTAGTAGTAATAAAAGGCGGGTTTTGGCCCACCAAGGATCCGCGGAGATCCGGGAAGATCCAGGAGGATACCCCATGTTATCTCTAGGTAGCTCACCGCGGACCTGCACGGAATATTTCCGCCTAAGCTCAGCTTAGAGTACAAAGATAATTTTACCGATTTTTTTTTTTTTTTTTTTTTTTTTTTTTTTTTTTTTTCCGGAAGATTAAAATTTTTTGCGAACTATAGCATGGGGTCATTTTTTTTTTTTTTTACTGATTAAGAATATAATCATCCTAAGTAGAGCATATATGTGAGGTTTTGAAATTAGTAACATGGAAGTGAGACAGATATTTTGATTCTGTTTCATTGTGAGAGGGGGGAGGGCTTAAGTTTTAGGGGGCTTAAATTTTTAGGACGGGCTTAACTATTTTTTTAATGATTGGAATCAACTGAGACTAGGAAGAAAATTTGAACATGCCGAAAAATGTGTGGTGATGTGATTCCGTTATAGTATAAGGGGAGGGCTTAATTTTTTTGGGGGGCTTAAACTTTTAGGAGGGGCTTAACTCTATTTTTAATGATTGGAATCACTTAAAGTAGGAAGAAAATTTGAACATGTTGAAAAATGTGTCGTGATTTAATTTTGTTATAATATTAGGGCGAGGGTTTAAATTTTAGGGGGGGGGGGCTTACATTTTTTAGGAGGGGCTTAATTTTTTTTTAAATGATTTGAATCAACTTAGAGTAGGAAGAAAATTTGAACATGTTGAAAAATGTCTGGTGATTTGATTTTGTTATAGTATTAGGGAGAGGGCTTAATTTTTAGGGGGGTTTAAATTTTTAAGGAGGGGCCTTAAAGGTATTTTTTTAAAGATTGGAATCAACTTAAAGTAGGAAGGAAATTTGAAAATGCTGAAAAATGTGAGGTGGATGTTTTCACTATGTTACAGCGTGAAGACATTTTAGGAAGGGGGATGGCTTAATTTTTAGGAAACTTATGTTTTATTTTTATTTATTTATTTATTTAATTATTTTGGATTTGAAGCTTATAATATCATACTTTAGTAAAGGAGTAACCTCCCTATTTTCCGAACTTCACCCCCCCCCCCCTGAAGATGATTTTGTGCTCTATCTGGTGCGTGTTGTTCGAAATTTGTTGAAATTTAATATTTTTAAAAAATTGTGTTTTCCAAAGTGTTTTACTGAGATTCGAACCCTTAAAAAAACTTCGTGTCTTGATAATTTGTTGTGGATTAATCTAATCAATCCAAGAAGTTCTGCTTTTAAGGCGAAAAATTGTTTAACGGTCGGAGAAGCCATAAAATTTTACTTTAGCACTCAGATTTCACCCTCTCCCTTCTTTTATACTTAGATTTAATATCCATTGCTCTTGCAGCTGTTGAACAGGATTGAATAAGTTTTTATTAGAGTAGAAATTCGTGTATTGCAACCGAACGGTTACATTTGTTACTTATAATATCCTATCAACATGTAGTCATTGCCTTGCACAACCATTCGATAACAAATCAATTGTAACAGAAACTAACTGATATGAGAATGACAACCACGGAAATTGGATTAGATTTCATTCATTTACAAAAGTCAAGAAAGAGAATCTTGTTTGATAGTACAACTAACTAAAGTGATTATTTTTAAAACGACAATTTAATTCCATTAAACCATTTCATATGTTGTTTTTTAAAGGTCCTTTTAGAGGTTTGCAAAAGCATATTTAAATCAATTTGCATTAACGTTAGAGCAACAATGGAAATGTTTTCTTAATTTACTATTTTTTATTTAATTTTATAAATTAATTTTTTAAAAAAAAACACATTTTTTTTTTTTTTTTACTTTAGTTTACCTAAATATTGACCATTCAAACACCAATATTTTTCACCATTCAAAATATATAAACTATTTTATTAATAATTATTTTTCAATGTATAGTTCTAATAAATTGATTTTATGTTAAGTGACATGCATCTATTTAGTAAATTTGTTTTATTCACATAACAATGTGTTTATACAAGTTATCAACTATTAACTGGCAATGACAAATTTAAGCAATATATTACTTAATATAATATTGTTTTATCACTGTGTCGAAAATAAGTGATTCTTTTCTCATTAATTTACACATGAATTTTATAATCAATTAGTAACATATTATAAAAGCATGATAAACATCAGATAACAACAATGAGTCTTATCTACCAAATACCATCTCATTATCAGATCATTTTGTAAACCAATCTTATTATTTTTAAAAAACAGGAGCGCCTCCTAGAGTTTAACAAAATTAAGTGAATCAGCATAAATTTATCACACTTTTTATTGTTTTTGTCATATAAAGACATTAACTGCTGTTCTTGAGTTTAAGTGAGTACTGTACAAGAAATTTCTTTGTTATAAGAGGAATTAAATCATCCTTACTTAAAGAATATGGAATCAGATTTACCCAGCCAAGAGTTAAAAGTTTCGAATAGTGAAATATTACCATCTTCATCAAGTCAACCATCCTTTTCCTGTAATAAATGTCAAAAATGCTTCTCTAAAAAGATTGCATTAATCAGACATCAAAGATCTCACTTGGATAAAAAGCCCTTTAAATGTGAAATTTGTGATAAAACTTTCATTCAAAACACTGATTTAAAACGACATAGTGTAACTCATTCCAAGACACCCACTACATATAAATGTGATGAATGTGGAATAAAATACTATAGAAAGTATTCGTTAAGAATCCACAAGAGATTTCATAAGACATATAAATGCGATGAATGTCCAATAGAATTATCTAAAAAATGTTTGTTAAAATTTCACAAGAGATCCCATAAGAAGTTTCATGTTTGTGAAAGATGTTCTAACTCGTTTCTATCAAAGTCTGCTTTAACTAAACATAAAAAAATTCATTCTCAAAAGGAATATAAATGTAAACATTGTGGTGTTATATTTTACTATGATCTTGATTTTTTATCTCATAAAAAAGTTCATTACAGAAAATTTGAATGCAAACACTGTAACAAAACATTTGATGTCGACACCAAGTTTATTCAACATTTGATTAAAATGCATAAGTGAAAAAATGCAAACTTTATCGAATCCTGTAAAATATTTGATTTTCTGTACAGTTTATAATTTTTTTGTATTTTTATAACTATTGAGAATGATGAATAAATAATGTTTAAGTGAAAAAAGCTTTAGTCTTTTATTTTTGTTTTAACAATTTATGATTTTTAATATTTAATTCACGATATTCAAAAAATTTTACTTAAATTTTAACAATTTTTTTTAGATTTCTTATCAAATGAATTTAGAGTTCGCATTATTTTAAAATACTAAATTTGTATTTATACTGAGTTAATTTTTAATACTTTTAATATATTAGAATTATTTATCATGTTTAATTTATCATTCATCATTTATGTAAAAAATTGTTATTTACATATTCATGATGAATATTATCTTGTGTTTCCAAGCAACCTTTCAAAAAGTGAGAAACTGTTAACATTTTATATCATTCATTACTTAGATTAAAACTTTTACCTAATGCTGCCACAAAAATTCTTAAAAATAATGAAACTGTTAACATTATATATCATTTACTTACTTAGATTAAATCCGTTAACTTGTGTTGCCACAAAATTCTTCAAACATAATATATTAACTACCACTTATGTACAAAGACTGCTTTTTTTAATTTATTAAAAAATAGTTGATTAAAACTAATAACATTACTAATTTTTTAATGTTTAACTGTAAATGATGCCGATTTTTAACATATATTAGGAGATGTGTTGTTTTTAAGCTTTCAGTTTGAAATTGATTTTAGTTTGAACTTCATATACTGCTATTCTTATTTTTTGAAAATGGATTCTGTAACAAATTCGTTAAAAAGACCTCTCGACAGATAATACGTTTGCTAATGCATTTAATTAAAATACAACGTTTAAATTCTTGATTTCGAACACTTTAAATTACAATATTTTTACTACTATTATTAAATTCCATACATTGTTTAAAAGATGAACATGATATTCTAAATTTCTTGTATTTGATGTTTCGAATTACTTATTAAAAATTTGCTTAATAGATGGATTTGCTAACTTGATTAGTTAAAATACATCATGTAAATTCTCGATTTTGAACACTTTTCTATTAAAATTAGAATATTTTTACAGCTATTATTATTAATTTTATACATTGTTTAAATGATAAATATTTTTCTAAGTTTTTGGAATTGCTTATTAAAAATTAGTTTGAATAACACATGTGATTAAAATGCTTAATTAAATTTTGTATTAAACATTTTTAATAAGCAAATAAAAAAAATAAACAACTACCAGATAAGAAGATCAACAGTGAATAATCATTACCTATACTTTGCAACATGTATTGCAAAGGTATCTATGTTCTACTAATCTGGTGTGTTTCATCTGATAAGTAGTTATCATTATCATTGATGATTAAGGTGCTGGATATCCATGTGTCAAGTCAAGATATGTTTACTCATCGCACTAGGCCATGTAATAGGTAATTTTATTGGAATTATTCTCAATAATGATTCATTTACAGGAAATTAATATCTATTAACATGTGTTAATATTCATTAGCGATATTCTTCAAAGTATAATCAAAAGTTAAGATATTAATTTCAGAGATGTATATTATTTAGCATTTTAAAGAGAATATTAATTATGGATAAAGATTACTTTTTATATATTTTAAATGGATAAAAATGAGAAGTTTCATTAAATGTGAAAAACTATTCATCAGATATTTATTTCATAAATTCCTTTTTTTTTTTTTGAGTGAAATGGTAAAACAATTAAAATCTTACACATTTGAAATCGATTTTAAGATTGTTTAAAAATTAAATTAAGTTATTAAAGATTTCATTTCTAGATATCATACATAATCGTTCAATTTTTTCATAGTTTAAAATCCTTTTTACTCATAAAAAACAATTCATTTCAGTTTTTTTTTCTTTTTTTTCACCATTCAATTGATTTATAGAAAGGTTTAGAATGCATTAAAATTCGAATGAATGGATTCTTTTTCAATTAAAAAAACTTGTTATTATATGTTTCATTTATATCTTGAAAATGCTAGGTCTATGTACTTGAAATGAATAATTACTTTGATAATTTTTACACTATGAAAGGTCGTTATACATGTTTAACACAAATCATAATTTTAGATCATCATTACATCGTCTTGAAGAACTGAAAAGAAAGATATATTTTTTCCAAGTACATATATTTCTGGGGAGAAGAAAAAAAAATCTCATGTGTATGTGTAATTTTACATAAAAACAAACAAAATTTGATTGAATAAAGAAAATATTTATTAAAAACTGTTTTTACAATCATTAACGAATACAGTTTCCAAGTAACTTTCATAAAAGTCAGAATTAAAATCGTCAAAGAAGGACTGTGTACAGAAACATGTGCAATGATTCTGTAGGAGATTCTTCACAAATTGGAACACACTGAAGTTCAATAATGCACTGTCTTTGTACAACAAAAATTTTTCACACAAATTACTTGCCATACATTCATGATCCAATTGACTTAACTGACCGATAGCACAAGCATAACAATTAAAAACTCGATATAGCGATCTCTCTATTTCATGATTAAAACATGACAAAAAGTTCTTCTTAGCAGTTTCGATATTAGTGTGTGAATGGTTACAAATATTCACTTTATTTAAAATAGAAATAGGTATTATCTTTGTGAGAAGTGTGTCGATCAAACAGTCACTAATTTCAGAGCAAAAATCATAAAGTTTTATAAATTGATCTTTAGATAATCATAAAGCTGATGGTTTAAAATGAAAACCACTGTTATTATTCGTTTTAAAAATTTGTTGCAACAGACAATAATATTCATCTAGAAATGCCATCAAAAGTTGGTTGTTGCACACAGTAGTATCTTTTACAGAAAAAAAGTTAAACTTACTTATACTGTTCTGAAAATGGTCGAATGTAGGTGCCGTCAGGATAACGCCGTTTTTTGTTGGAAAGAGTTCACCTCCGGCCAGTTCCTTGTAATTTCTTATGTCTACTTTAAGACTGCAATTATTCTCCATGACCACTTTCACATAAGTATTCCAACCTAAATCCCATGTCTCAGGAATATAAACATCAACGTCTGGAAACAGTTTTGTAAACCAATTATTATGTGGAACATCAGCTTCTGCTCTATTTAATGTTGAAATTTGTTTAGATGATGTGAGTGTAGAACTATCTCGAGTTTCAGTCCTCAGAGGCGACACAGAAAACAATTTCAACTTCGGATTATCCACCAATGAGGAGAAGTCTAAATTCAGTTTCGGTTTTTTCAAATCCAAAGGATGAGAAATCCTATGTCTGAATGTAAGACTAATTCGCATATCTTTGATAGTAGGATCTGGTGCGATGCCGTGTGTGATTAGTTCATTGGTGTGTTTTCCCATACTGTATAGTGAACCATGCTCTAGGTCGATGAAAGTTGAGGGGACATTTGGTCTTTTAAATTCAATTTTTCTTTTGCCGCCAAAACTGATCACTGTGATCGGGAAGATTGCATCAAGACTAGATTCATTATCTTTATGTTGACTTATATAATTAGAACCGTCCACATAACAATTCAATAAAACATAGTTGAAAGTACAAGCCATTTGCTTTTCTACTTTGTCTCGCAATTCAATCATCAGGGGAGTCCAAGGGTTTGCTGACACATTGGTCCCGCTGTAGCTATAGTTGGTGTTAACATCTCCATAAGCCAGTTGTAGACGTTTTGGCTACACTTCTTTGCCACGAATTCTCAAAGTAGGAGTGTAGAATGGTAGGGTTCGAAGCTCGGCAAAGACACTAATGTATTGTACATTGTCGTCCTATTCCTTCCGAACCACCTGTTTAGTGATTACCTAGCTTGATACTTTGTTACTTGGATTACACCCATAACATCATGATGAATGTTGTTCACTTTTCTGAAAATGGACTAAATGTACAATACATTAGTGACTTTGCCGAGCTTCGAACCCTACCATTCTACACTCCTACTTTGAGAATTCGTGGCAAAGAAGTGTAGCCAAAACGTCTACAACTGGCTTATGGAGATGTTAACACCAACTATAGCTACAGCGGGACCAATGTGTCAGCAAACCCTTGGACTCCCCTGATGATTGAATTGCGAGACAAAGTAGAAAAGCAAATGGCTTGTACTTTCAACTATGTTTTATTGAATTGTTATGTGGACGGTTCTAATTATATAAGTCAACATAAAGATAATGAATCTAGTCTTGATGCAATCTTCCCGATCACAGTGATCAGTTTTGGCGGCAAAAGAAAAATTGAATTTAAAAGACCAAATGTCCCCTCAACTTTCATCGACCTAGAGCATGGTTCACTATACAGTATGGGAAAACACACCAATGAACTAATCACACACGGCATCGCACCAGATCCTACTATCAAAGATATGCGAATTAGTCTTACATTCAGACATAGGATTTCTCATCCTTTGGATTTGAAAAAACCGAAACTGAATTTAGACTTCTCCGCATTGGTGGATAATCCGAAGTTGAAATTGTTTTCTGTGTCGCCTCTGAGGACTGAAACTCGAGATAGTTCTACACTCACATCATCTAAACAAATTTCAACATTAAATAGAGCAGAAGCTGATGTTCCACATAATAATTGGTTTACAAAACTGTTTCCAGACGTTGATGTTTATATTCCTGAGACATGGGATTTAGGTTGGAATACTTATGTGAAAGTGGTCATGGAGAATAATTGCAGTCTTAAAGTAGACATAAGAAATTACAAGGAACTGGCCGGAGGTGAACTCTTTCCAACAAAAAACGGCGTTATCCTGACGGCACCTACATTCGACCATTTTCAGAACAGTATAAGTAAGTTTAACTTTTTTTCTGTAAAAGATACTACTGTGTGCAACAACCAACTTTTGATGGCATTTCTAGATGAATATTATTGTCTGTTGCAACAAATTTTTAAAACGAATAATAACAGTGGTTTTCATTTTAAACCATCAGCTTTATGATTATCTAAAGATCAATTTATAAAACTTTATGATTTTTGCTCTGAAATTAGTGACTGTTTGATCGACACACTTCTCACAAAGATAATACCTATTTCTATTTTAAATAAAGTGAATATTTGTAACCATTCACACACTAATATCGAAACTGCTAAGAAGAACTTTTTGTCATGTTTTAATCATGAAATAGAGAGATCGCTATATCGAGTTTTTAATTGTTATGCTTGTGCTATCGGTCAGTTAAGTCAATTGGATCATGAATGTATGGCAAGTAATTTGTGTGAAAAATTTTTGTTGTACAAAGACAGTGCATTATTGAACTTCAGTGTGTTCCAATTTGTGAAGAATCTCCTACAGAATCATTGCACATGTTTCTATACACAGTCCTTCTTTGACGATTTTAATTCTGACTTTTATGAAAGTTACTTGGAAACTGTATTCGTTAATGATTGTAAAAACAGTTTTTAATAAATATTTTCTTTATTCAATCAAATTTTGTTTGTTTTTATGTAAAATTACACATACACATGAGATTTTTTTTTCTTCTCCCCAGAAATATATGTACTTGGAAAAAATATATCTTTCTTTTCAGTTCTTCAAGACGATGTAATGATGATCTAAAATTATGATTTGTGTTAAACATGTATAACGACCTTTCATAGTGTAAAAATTATCAAAGTAATTATTCATTTCAAGTACATAGACCTAGCATTTTCAAGATATAAATGAAACATATAATAACAAGTTTTTTTAATTGAAAAAGAATCCATTCATTCGAATTTTAATGCATTCTAAACCTTTCTATAAATTAATTGAATGGTGAAAAAAAGAAAAAAAAACTGAAATGAATTGTTTTTTATGAGTAAAAAGGATTTTAAACTATGAAAAAATTGAACGATTATGTATGATATCTAGAAATGAAATCTTTAATAACTTAATTTAATTTTTAAACAATCTTAAAATCGATTTCAAATGTGTAAGATTTTAATTGTTTTACCATTTCACTCAAAAAAAAAAGGAATTTATGAAATAAATATCTGATGAATAGTTTTTCACATTTAATGAAACTTCTCATTTTTATCCATTTAAAATATATAAAAAGTAATCTTTATCCATAATTAATATTCTCTTTAAAATGCTAAATAATATACATCTCTGAAATTAATATCTTAACTTTTGATTATACTTTGAAGAATATCGCTAATGAATATTAACACATGTTAATAGATATTAATTTCCTGTAAATGAATCATTATTGAGAATAATTCCAATAAAATTACCTATTACATGGCCTAGTGCGATGAGTAAACATATCTTGACTTGACACATGGATATCCAGCACCTTAATCATCAATGATAATGATAACTACTTATCAGATGAAACACACCAGATTAGTAGAACATAGATACATTTGCAATACATGTTGCAAAGTATAGGTAATGATTATTCACTGTTGATCTTCTTATCTGGTAGTTGTTTATTTTTTTTATTTGCTTATTAAAAATGTTTAATACAAAATTTAATTAAGAATTTTAATCACATGTGTTATTCAAACTAATTTTTAATAAGCAATTCCAAAAACTTAGAAAAATATTTATCATTTAAACAATGTATAAAATTAATAATAATAGCTGTAAAAATATTCTAATTTTAATAGAAAAGTGTTCAAAATCGAGAATTTACATGATGTATTTTAACTAATCAAGTTAGCAAATCCATCTATTAAGCAAATTTTTAATAAGTAATTCGAAACATCAAATACAAGAAATTTAGAATATCATGTTCATCTTTTAAACAATGTATGGAATTTAATAATAGTAGTAAAAATATTGTAATTTAAAGTGTTCGAAATCAAGAATTTAAACGTTGTATTTTAATTAAATGCATTAGCAAACGTATTATCTGTCGAGAGGTCTTTTTAACGAATTTGTTACAGAATCCATTTTCAAAAAATAAGAATAGCAGTATATGAAGTTCAAACTAAAATCAATTTCAAACTGAAAGCTTAAAAACAACACATCTCCTAATATATGTTAAAAATCGGCATCATTTACAGTTAAACATTAAAAAATTAGTAATGTTATTAGTTTTAATCAACTATTTTTTAATAAATTAAAAAAAGCAGTCTTTGTACATAAGTGGTAGTTAATATATTATGTTTGAAGAATTTTGTGGCAACACAAGTTAATGGATTTAATCTAAGTAAGTAAATGATATATAATGTTAACAGTTTCATTATTTTTAAGAATTTTTGTGGCAGCATTAGGTAAAAGTTTTAATCTAAGTAATGAATGATATAAAATGTTAACAGTTTCTCACTTTTTGAAAGGTTGCTTGGAAACACAAGATAATATTCATCATGAATATGTAAATAACAATTTTTTACATAAATGATGAATGATAAATTAAACATGATAAATAATTCTAATATATTAAAAGTATTAAAAATTAACTCAGTATAAATACAAATTTAGTATTTTAAAATAATGCGAACTCTAAATTCATTTGATAAGAAATCTAAAAAAAATTGTTAAAATTTAAGTAAAATTTTTTGAATATCGTGAATTAAATATTAAAAATCATAAATTGTTAAAACAAAAATAAAAGACTAAAGCTTTTTTCACTTAAACATTATTTATTCATCATTCTCAATAGTTATAAAAATACAAAAAAATTATAAACTGTACAGAAAATCAAATATTTTACAGGATTCGATAAAGTTTGCATTTTTTCACTTATGCATTTTAATCAAATGTTGAATAAACTTGGTGTCGACATCAAATGTTTTGTTACAGTGTTTGCATTCAAATTTTCTGTAATGAACTTTTTTATGAGATAAAAAATCAAGATCATAGTAAAATATAACACCACAATGTTTACATTTATATTCCTTTTGAGAATGAATTTTTTTATGTTTAGTTAAAGCAGACTTTGATAGAAACGAGTTAGAACATCTTTCACAAACATGAAACTTCTTATGGGATCTCTTGTGAAATTTTAACAAACATTTTTTAGATAATTCTATTGGACATTCATCGCATTTATATGTCTTATGAAATCTCTTGTGGATTCTTAACGAATACTTTCTATAGTATTTTATTCCACATTCATCACATTTATATGTAGTGGGTGTCTTGGAATGAGTTACACTATGTCGTTTTAAATCAGTGTTTTGAATGAAAGTTTTATCACAAATTTCACATTTAAAGGGCTTTTTATCCAAGTGAGATCTTTGATGTCTGATTAATGCAATCTTTTTAGAGAAGCATTTTTGACATTTATTACAGGAAAAGGATGGTTGACTTGATGAAGATGGTAATATTTCACTATTCGAAACTTTTAACTCTTGGCTGGGTAAATCTGATTCCATATTCTTTAAGTAAGGATGATTTAATTCCTCTTATAACAAAGAAATTTCTTGTACAGTACTCACTTAAACTCAAGAACAGCAGTTAATGTCTTTATATGACAAAAACAATAAAAAGTGTGATAAATTTATGCTGATTCACTTAATTTTGTTAAACTCTAGGAGGCGCTCCTGTTTTTTAAAAATAATAAGATTGGTTTACAAAATGATCTGATAATGAGATGGTATTTGGTAGATAAGACTCATTGTTGTTATCTGATGTTTATCATGCTTTTATAATATGTTACTAATTGATTATAAAATTCATGTGTAAATTAATGAGAAAAGAATCACTTATTTTCGACACAGTGATAAAACAATATTATATTAAGTAATATATTGCTTAAATTTGTCATTGCCAGTTAATAGTTGATAACTTGTATAAACACATTGTTATGTGAATAAAACAAATTTACTAAATAGATGCATGTCACTTAACATAAAATCAATTTATTAGAACTATACATTGAAAAATAATTATTAATAAAATAGTTTATATATTTTGAATGGTGAAAAATATTGGTGTTTGAATGGTCAATATTTAGGTAAACTAAAGTAAAAAAAAAAAAAAAAAAATGTGTTTTTTTTTTAAAAATTAATTTATAAAATTAAATAAAAAATAGTAAATTAAGAAAACATTTCTATTGTTGCTCTAAAGTTAATGCAAATTGATTTAAATATGCTTTTGCAAACCTCTAAAAGGACCTTTAAAAAACAACATATGAAATGGTTTAATGGAATTAAATTGTCGTTTTAAAAATAATCACTTTAGTTAGTTGTACTATCAAACAAGATTCTCTTTCTTGACTTTTGTAAATGAATGAAATCTAATCCAATTTCCGTGGTTGTCATTCTCATATCAGTTAGTTTCTGTTACAATTGATTTGTTATCGAATGGTTGTGCAAGGCAATGACTACATGTTGATAGGATATTATAAGTAACAAATGTAACCGTTCGGTTGCAATACACGAATTTCTACTCTAATAAAAACTTATTCAATCCTGTTCAACAACTGCAAGAGCAATGGATATTAAATCTAAGTATAAAAGAAGGGAGAGGGTGAAATCTGAGTGCTAAAGTAAAATTTTATGGCTTCTCCGACCGTTAAACAATTTTTCGCCTTAAAAGCAGAACTTCTTGGATTGATTAGATTAATCCACAACAAATTATCAAGACACGAAGTTTTTTTAAGGGTTCGAATCTCAGTAAAACACTTTGGAAAACACAATTTTTTAAAAATATTAAATTTCAACAAATTTCGAACAACACGCACCAGAGAGAGCACAAAATCATCTTCAGGGGGGGGGGTGAAGTTCGGAAAATAGGGAGGTTACTCCTTTACTAAAGTATGATATTATAAGCTTCAAATCCAAAATAATTAAATAAATAAATAAATAAAAATAAAACATAAGTTTCCTAAAAATTAAGCCATCCCCCTTCCTAAAATGTCTTCACGCTGTAACATAGTGAAAACATCCACCTCACATTTTTCAGCATTTTCAAATTTCCTTCCTACTTTAAGTTGATTCCAATCTTTAAAAAAAATACCTTTAAGGCCCCTCCTTAAAAATTTAAACCCCCCTAAAAATTAAGCCCTCTCCCTAATACTATAACAAAATCAAATCACCAGACATTTTTCAACATGTTCAAATTTTCTTCCTACTCTAAGTTGATTCAAATCATTTAAAAAAAAATTAAGCCCCTCCTAAAGAATGTGAGCCCCCCCCCCCTAAAATTTAAACCCTCGCCCTAATATTATAACTAAATTAAATCACGACACATTTTTCAACATGTTCAAATTTTCTTCCTACTTTAAGTGATTCCAATCATTAAAAATAGAGTTAAGCCCCTCCTAAAAGTTTAAGCCCCCCAAAAAAATTAAGCCCTCCCCTTATACTATAACGGAATCACATCACCACACATTTTTCGGCATGTTCAAATTTTCTTCCTAGTCTCAGTTGATTCCAATCATTAAAAAAATAGTTAAGCTCGTCCTAAAAATTTAAGCCCCCTAAAACTTAAGCCCTCCCCCCTCTCACAATGAAACAGAATCAAAATATCTGTCTCACTTCCATGTTACTAATTTCAAAACCTCACATATATGCTCTACTTAGGATGATTATATTCTTAATCAGTAAAAAAAAAAAAAATGACCCCATGCTATAGTTCGCAGAAAATTTTAATCTTCCGGAAAAAAAAAAAAAAAAAAAAAAAAAAAAAAAAAAAAAAAAATCGGTAAAATTATCTTTGTACTCTAAGCTGAGCTTAGGCGGAAATATTCCGTGCAGGTCCGCGGTGAGCTACCTAGAGATAACATGGGGTATCCTCCTGGATCTTCCCGGATCTCCGCGGATCCTTGGTGGGCCAAAACCCGCCTTTTATTACTACTCATGTTCAGCGGAGTCACCAGTTACGCATCAGTAGGATCGGTTAGTAACCAAAGCATCCAGCGCTAGTAACCGATAGGCAATCGATGTCACTCTGCGGAAGTAATCCAAATAATTGGAAAGGGACCGAACTAACTAACAAAAAAATTCTCGGTTACTTGAGTCACGTGATCGGTGACATAAACGTTTATAACAACAACAATAAAAGAATAATTACAGCAACGTAATACAGATGACACTACTAGTAAAAATATCAAAGGAGTCCAGTGAATCTGCCAACGGATTAGAAGCCGATCGCTTTGGTTAGGCATGCTTAACATGCTCTCTGTGTGGAGCTCCCGGTTGTATTTCTCTCGTGTTGTAATATTTCCTTGTGCTCTTTCTTTCCTGTATATTGACAATGACTGATAAGCATGCTTTCACATCAAGAACACAAGTTAGATATCTGCTATTCAATAAATGAATAAATAAACGTAAGTCATTCTGTTATTCAAGGACAGGAAATTCGTGATCTTGTAGCACTTTCTTTCTGCCCGTAATAAAACAAAGTGGGAAATATAATAAATGCTAAAATTAGTTAGAACACGAATGCATCTCATTTGCCACGTTTGACGTGTAATTTCTAACTTATTTAGATTGTATAGTTACTTGCATATGATACAAATAAACAAAAAATCAGAAACTACTACTAGAACTGTTAATATACAGTTCCTGTAAAATTCTCTGATTTTTTTAAATGTTTCTAAAACTTGTTAAACTCAAAAGTGGAAGTCCTCCTTTACAGTGAAGATAGTACTTAATGATATTGATTAACAGTAAAAAATCAAAATTTTTGGGATTGGCATTTTTTAATAACAAAATTATTTTTGACTAAAAAGAAATTTTTTCTGAAGGCTGCTGAAAAAAAATAAATACATATTTCAAAATGATGTATATATTTTTAAGCAGAAAATATTATCTTTAAAATAAAAAAAAACACAACAAAATATCTTGCACCGTTACAGAGAAAGAGCACTTTAATTTTTTTTTTTCTTTTTTAAATTGCGAAAGGGAAATGGTGCTCGGGATGCCATCTTTGGCGCCCTGTATCTCAGTCCAGAAATTTTTTTTGGGGGCAAAACCAAAAAATACAGGAGTTTTATTTTTTCCGGAATTCAAACATATGTTCAAGTAAAGAACTTATGAGACTATGAAGGTAACCCTCCAGGAGCCTGAATTGACGTGGATTCGACCGAAAGGATAAAACTTTTTTTATCTTTCATTAGCAAGTAAAATTAGTAATTCTCTTTAAAGTATCCCAAAGGTTTTGTGAATATTTCAGTATAATATTGAGGGGATATAAATATAAGAACATATTTTTAAAATATTTTCTTTAAGACTTAACGGATGTAGTTGATGTTTTTCAAAAAAGATTTATGGTACACGGGTTGGGCACAAATGAACACACGCACATGCAAAATTATACACAATTACAGACACACACACCGAATTTTTATTAAAATAAAGAAGGCACATGTATGAAAATTTATTTGTTTATTATAAATGTATCAAAACTATAAATATATTATGATCATATATAAGAAGGACTCAGGGGATTGATCTGAAGGAATCCTCTCATTGATAATGCTGTAAATATAGATTTAACAATAATTTCTAGCGAGTAATGAAAATATTTTTAATTTCTCATTAACTGCATAGTAAGTACTCAAAAATCAAGTAAAGTAACTATGATAAAAGCAGCTCTTACAGAAAAATAAATCTTAAAAACTCGTCAAAAAAGGTCAGATAAAAATCTCTGATCTTGATTTAATTTTTGTTGATGAAATTAGTATTTAACTTCCAAATCTACCTCCACCTGTATTCCGAGTTGGCAGAAAACGCCATTTTTGGTTCTGCAAATTATTCCTTTGTATCTTAATTCTTTGTTTTTTAAAATAGCTGCTACGTATTACAGGTATCTACTTTGGAAAGAGATCCCTATTTATATAGCGGAATGTATATTGTATAAAATCGACGTCATTTTTACAGAGTATTTAAAATGCTTGCTTCATTTTTACTGCTAGGAGTAATTTTACTTTTTACTTTACTTGGAAATATTTTTTTAATTTATAGCAGCAATTTTTGTTTACTAATTTCATTTAAAACATATTTAAATAACATTATTTACATTTTAAAATTTACACGAAGCAAAAATTATAAAAAATTTTTGTTTGTGTATATTTATATTGAAATTAGTTATTCCAGCAATAAACGAATATAAATGAAAAGATAAATTTATTCGGAATTAAACTTAGTTTTTTTTGGGTGTACAATGAATAAGAGAAATTATTACTATTCACTATTATATTGTATTAATTACAACACATTTATAAAACTATAAATTAAAATAAAATGTTTGCATCTTTTTACGTGAAACTAATTTAACAGATATCCTATGGCAATATGTGATTTATTAATTTTTTACGTCTTGACTTTTTCTTATGAGAATATTTTTTTCATTATCCTCATGCCCTAAATTTGCTTTTAGAAAATCAATGAAAGAGGTTACAGACGCTTGAAGGTATTTGGCATGCATTCAATTACTTAAGAAAGGAAATTCAGTTTAAAATGATTGGTTGTCCTTTGTTTTATTTTTGTTCGCTTAAAGCTTTGTAAGAAAGGAAAACTAAATAAATATGAAACTTGTGAATTCATCATAATTTAGATCTTCAATAGTACATGAAAAGTAACTACAAAAAATTGATGTTTGCATTTAAACTATGCGTTTTAATTACAAAATTGTTACACAAAAAAAGGAGGAAATAACCATTTGACTAAAAACTATTTATTTCATTTGGTATTAAAAATAATAAGCTTCAGAAATGTCTTCATGCTGAAATAGCATGAAATTCTGAAATTTATAATACAAATACCTAATTTTGACATTATTTATGCTTTTTTCGGAGAATTTTATTTAAGGTACTTAGCGAAGTTATTTACTCAAGTACGGTAAGGTTTATAAAAGTTTTAAAATAGCAGCTCATTGGTAATTACTGCAAAAATATTGCAATGCAAATAGCTTCTTAAGAAAAGCTAAAAAGATGCTGTCGGATTGAAAATTTGAAATTGTGTTGATTTGATACTTATAGAAATCAAATTCTATTAAAAAAATCATAGATGAGATTTCATTTTTTTTTCTCCATAGATTACTTTTGGAATGCATATAGGAAGTTTGGAGGGGGATTAGTACCATTTTATTTTTATTTGTAATTCAGCATTAATAAAAGAAAATGAGGTACATTAAATCTTAGAAAGGAATCAATCTTGACAAATTCTTAATGCATTTTTAATGCGTGTTAAACACAAGAATAAAATATATATCAAGGAAGAAAACTAGTTGTTGGGCGCCACCGTAATACTTAACCATCATGGATGATATGCATAATATAAAATATTAAAATAAAATATGTGTAAACTATTGCAATTTCAAAAAAAAATTAAACATGTATGTAAATATTTTTAATACATACTAATGCTTTACGGAATTGCAATTATCCCGTCGACCCTTTTCAGCAAAATAAAGAAATCGCTAAGTTATTCGCAAAAAAACACAAATGGGCATAATTTTTATTTTAAGTAACGAAAAAGCAAACAATTTAGAAAAAATAATAAAAATACAAGCAAAACGTAGAATTAAATATTACTTGATGATATACCAAACACGTGTAACGTGTTTAATATTAAGTGAATGTGACATATACGATAAGCTATTTTAGACATTTTAATCTTATAGCGTCTCGATAGTTGTTTGATCGACAGTATAATGACGTATTACCGAAATGCACAAAATAAACATCCTTATGATTATCAAAAAACGGTAATCATATTAACTAACACTTTACTGTGTCGGATTAAACGTTTCCTATCCATTTAAAATTTATCTTTAAATTGAAATTTGATTGGAATAAAGGTTCATGAAAAATCAAAGATTGTGGAAAATATGATTACAAATATCTCGGCAATTAATTATTTTATCTACTTCATTCTTTATGCAAAATATATATATTTTTTAAGTGTCTTATACTTCCATTCCTTAAAATAAAAAAAAATTAAATTTTTATATATACCTTTCATCAGAAAGAATATTTCGAGAGTCCGGAAAAAAGTTCCAGATAATCGAGGTTACTGATATTCAATAGTATTCTTTCCATTAATACATACTAAGTACAACCAAGTTTCAAGTCTCTATCTCAGTTTGTTCGGGATATACAACCTTTACAGACACGCAGACAGGCGGCAATTTTTTCTTCTAAAAATATGTTTTTTGGAATCTCCAGTTTTTGTAACATGTAAATCTGTCATTTTTTCGATTTTCAAAACGATTACAAGACTTATTCTATGCTACGTACGATGGGTAAATAAAATATATACAATATTTGGCATTTTTTCCTTTTTAACCCCCTGATCGCCGAGCAAAAGGGCAATATTGTAATGTTGTTTTCCCTGGAATTTTAAAAAAATACTAAAAAAAAATGTTTTTCCAATTTGATACAAAATATTTTATTGCGTATAGGTATATAATCTTTGGAATTATTAATCCTAACTTAATTTTTCAAAACTGGGTTTTATTTGTAGAATTATATTAATTTAAATATTGCTTTTGCTGCAATGAAACATGCAGGTTAGCAAACGGAAAAATCAGTTCGCGGAAGTCCGGAGGTTAATTACACTTTTAGGAGATTGTCAACCAGTTGAGTAATAGGGAATATGGTCATAAAAAATATTAAAATTTAAAGAAACATTATAATAAGAATAACTCAACTTATTTAATAAGTAAACATTAGTACATCGTTTATGAATCATCAGATTTTTTCAAAAAGTTTTTTATTTTTAGACTAGACTTGAAACAGTTCTCTTAATAATTCATATTACCGATACATCATCTTGAAAAACATAATCTCTTCACACGTCAACACGTTAGAATAGAGAAAAAGTTACTAACACTGTAATAAATATAGCTATTCCACTTTATACTGAACTTGGTTAATACCCCTGACAATGAGGTTTTATAATTAATATGAATTTTTAAAAAATTATCAGCAATAAAACAGCAAAAATTGAGAATAAGATTTTATTTAACCCTGTCGCTCAAACAACAGGTATCTAAACAGATCTAAGCTCAGTGCCTCATGGGATTACAGTCTGACATTGGTATGACAGTTGGTATGACATCGTATGACAGTTTTACACTTAACTGCAACACAATATGTATCACATATTGAAAAATTCCATAAGATCCAAACTTCCTGTAGGGCATATATTGGTGTTAAATGTTGTAAACAATAGGATTTAAAACCGGTGATTTTGTTGTTATTTATGATGATGTTATTGTTTTATGAGACATTGAATTTTAGAAGCTTTAAAATATAAGAATCCAAAATTACAGCCCCGCTAGGTGATATTTTATTTATGCTTTAAAAACGTCTAGAATTGCAACCTGTGTTCCACCAATGTTTAACATTAGGAATTCCAACCACTAAATCTACTCACTAAATATTAATCGTCCGACTAAGTACTAAACAACCTGATCAAATACTGTCTAATTTGCTATGTATCCAAAAATAAAATTTACCAAAAATACCAAATAGAATAGCAACATTATATATTTATTCATTTTGGAAATTTCAGAGTTTGATACAATTTCAACATCAAAACGACATCCTAAGCTGTTTTTTAACCTTTAAAAACATGTAATTTCCGATCCGATAACTATTTCATTTTCGTTTATTTCTGCAACAATTTGTAGATTAAAATGAGGGGATTGCTTTCTTTTTTTTCTTCGGACTGACATTGTCTTTTTTTTCTATCTATTATTATACATGATTTTGCATCTTTCTCTGTGTAATTTAAATTTGAAGATACATAAATTTCGATGACAAATTCTTATATGAAACGTTGCATAATTTTCTTTCTTTTACTTTTTTCTTTTTTCTTTTTTTTTGACTTGAATTTTAATTCAAGCTGTTATAACGGACCTCGGGTTACGCCGTGCTATGGAAGATTTTTCGAATCTCGCTGGTCAAAAATTCATTTTCAAAAAATATTGATGTTAAAGCAATAAAATTGATTTTACTGCAGATATAATTGCTCAGTATCACGAAAAAAATTTATCTTTAAGCATTACATTATACCATTTATGTTATTGTTATTCCTTCCTTATAATCATAATCAAAATATGTTTTGTCATGTTCATACATTTGCATTTGCATTTGCATAGTGATATTGTATAATGATTTTTTAAAACTCAGTACTTATTTGTTTTCAACAAGAAGGGTTTTCATATATTGAAGTAGTAGTAATCAATTTATTATATATTTCCATTTTTACCAATGTAATAAAGCGAATCATTGTCATTTTTCGTTGTTTGCTAATCTTTTATTATTTGTGTATTCAGCGACCGTAAAAATGTTAAAACGTGAAGGTGAATTTCAATCGTTTTATAACTTTATTGATATTTTAATGTTATAATTAGTAATGCTTAAAGACAGATAGATTTATCTCGTATTTCCCTGTCATGTAAAACTACATAAAAACACTCAATAAGAGCTTATCAACACCTATTATGCCAGCGGTCTTCGGCATCCTTAAAAAATCTTTATTTCTTTTTGATCTCCGACACTACTATTATATTGTCCTTGTTTTAGAGTTTTTAATACTAATTCGCTTTCAGATCTAAATCTTTCGATTTTATATTTTTTTTTCTTTCTGCGATACTTCATTTTTCTTCAGATTTTCAGAACTGCTATTTCTTTACATCAAATTGATAATCAATACGTAATAGGTTTTCCACAAATCTTAACAGTACGTAATGCTAATAAGACCCAATAAAACTTTTGAACATTATTCGCATATCATTGAAATTTTTTTAATTATTCATCACCTTAGAATTTCTGTTACAGACTTTATTTTTAAATCATTTTTAAATTGATTTATTCGAAGGTAGTATTAAATGCCGCACATTGTGTGCTATCTACCATTGTGTCTTCAAATTTGTGCTCTATGTCATATATTTGAATATTGAATTCTTCTATAATTAGGGCAGCAGCTGTAAAGATTTAATTTCTGTCAATTTTAAATTATTCTGTTATTGACATATCAGTTTTCATGATAAACTTTATGGGTCTATTGTAAAAAGTAAATAGTATGTGTGGCATTAGTCATTATAAAATTTTTATTTTCTTCATTACAGCAGTTTTTTACATGGCGGGCATCGGACTTTTTGAAAGATATTTTAAAATGTCACTCTTCTGTTAAGGTTTTTGATACTTTATTTAACACACCTGTAGCAACCTTGAGTCTAGATAGTCTCAGTTACAAGCGGCACGTATTAATTCATTTCTGTTCCAGGAATAAAGAATGGACTTTTTGTCGTTTGATTTCGGTCCACTTAAATAAAAATTTTCTTCGGCCGTCCAACATTTTTAGAGTAAATGTTATCACTTTTGTACTGTAAATAAAAAAATTTTCACCATTCAAATATGATCATTTCTTATTTTTCTTCAAAAAAGTTCATTAAACGATGGCAGTTTCTGAATCTTCAATTACTGTCAATTATAAATGAATGGATCAGCCATTTAATCTGGTCTAACATAAAAGTTAAGCAATGCTAAAGTTTATACTTGTGAAATACATATTCTATAAGAATGTGTTTTTAATTCACAGGAAATGATTCATTCCCAGTAGCATAATTTTGTAAAATCTCATGCAATACTTTTTTCGAAATTTACACTTTCATAACTTAAAATCAAATTACTTATAATCTAGAGTTGGATTGGAAATTGATTTATTTCATATCGACATGCATACATAATTACAAAAAAAATACATTGTACCAACAGAATTTTTGGCGGCTTTTTAAAATTTATCATATACTGTTCAATTTTTAAAAAACTTTTATTTTGACCTAAAATGTCATTTTTTAATATAACATCTCTAAACAACTATCGTAAATGTAAAATACGAAGCATCTGCATTGTGCTAAAGATTCCATTTATCATAAAAAAGTATTTACAAAAAAAATATGTTTTTTTTTTTTCTTAAAATATCAATGGCGATTACAATAGAGAAATCACGATTCTAAAAAGGTTAAAACAAAATTTGGTTTTTGAGCCAGTTTTTGATGGTGTTGTTGTGGAGGTAAGGTGTTATCACTTTATCTTTCTTTTCTCAAATGCGTTAGATGTTATTTGAAATGCCTAAAAGTGAAATCACTGCAAATCGATTTTTGGATGATTTTGCTTCCAGATAGGTTTGCAAAGTCTTGTTTGATTAGAGAATCAGCTAGTTATTAATAAAGTAAGAGGTATTACTTTGGGTACATTGGGTATTTACTATAAAAACATATAGATAAATTCGCGTTCATTGCATTTAAAATCTATTAATAATAATTTTAAAATTTCTAATCGAAAAATTGTTAGATACACTGCTCAAAACAATTAAAGGATATTGTATCTGGATTTTGTATCTGGGAAACTTTTTAGCTGATTGATACATGGTCGACAGACATAGTAGTTTATATGAGACTAAATTACACATGTTTGGCAGAAAAAAATGCATTTTATTGCGCATTTGTGTACAAAAGGTAAATAACACAATTTGCGCATATGAGAAAAAAAGAATAAGAAAAGGTGTTTTCTTCAAAAAAAATCATTTTCAGTAGGGGGTATGGTTTCCACGGGCGGCCAGCAACGTTGAACACCTTTGAGCCATGGACTCAATGAGGCTATTAATGACGAGTTGGGTTATTCTGCCCCACTCTTCCAGAAGAGCTCTTTCCAATTCTTGGAGAGTTTGTGGGGGTTGTTGGCGGCCGGAAACTCGTCTTCCTAGAGCGTCCCAAACGTGCTCGATTGGATTCATGTCTGGAGAACACGCTGGCCATTCCATTCGAACGATTCCTTCCTCGAAAAGGAAATCTTCCACCAGGTTTGCACGATGTGGCCTGCAGTTATCGTCCATTAAAATGAAGTTATCTCCGATTGCTGCAGCGTAAGGGACTACAATAGGTCTGAGGATCTCATCCCTATATCTGCGACCAGTCAGAGCTCCATCTCGAATGATGTAGAGGTCAGTGCGCCCGTCAATGGAGATGCTACCATACACGAACACTCCTCCACCGCCAAATCTGACACTTTCGTGCACGAACGCAGGATTATTCCTACGGCCACGGTCCCTCCAGATGAAAATACGCCTATTATCCGGATGCACAGAAAAACGGGACTCGTCAGAAAACAGAATATTGCTCCATTCATTTCTCCTCCAGTTGACATGCTCGGTTGTCAAGACATCATCCTTGTCTTCATTCTCTTTTATCCAGTTGAAAGTCAAATTTCTTTCTCTGCCGCTGAAGCGACGTTTTTGACGTCGAACTCAAAATTTGCATACTCCACAGTTTGAAAACTAGAAAAATTTGCATTTGTGATTCTCTTCTTCTATTTTCGACAAAAAAAAATTCGTTTATATCTTTATTTTATATAAAACTTCAAATATCCTTTAATTGTTTTGAGCAGTGTATTTAAAAATAAATTTCAAGAGTAATTTAAAGTTTTAAATGTCACTAAAATAAAAATTATTTTAGTTATATTAGAATCCTTTGTAGTTTTAATTTTATTCACTACAACGCCCTATGATAATCAAACACTGGAAACTATTTTTAGGAAAAGTTAGGCATGAATTTAACCTTCTTTTACTTTCTACTCTATTACTTTCTACGACTTTACATGTTTCTCAATATAAGATTTTAAAAATGCAGAAAAATTGAATCTCTTCACATGGAAATTATATATATATATAAAATCTTGAACTTGATAAATCATATACATGACTTTTATTCACATAAATGTGATATAATTTTTCGCACTTAGTAAAAAGTTACATTATGTACACAGTTTTAAAATGAGTTAAAAAATAAGAATGATATTACAAATTGACTTAAATTTAAATAAAATAAAGGTTACTTAGAACCTTTGCATTTTTAATTTTATTTCCTACTTCATCTTATGATATTCAAACGGCAGGAAATATTTTCAGAATGATGAGTTAGTCATGCAAACGTCCTTCTTTTATTTTCTACTCTATTTATATGATTTTACATCTTTCTCAGAATGAGGTTTTCAAAAAAACTCATTTTCGCATACAGGAAAATTGAAGTTTTTACACATGGAGTTAAAAAACACATGTCTGTACTTGATAAATCTCACACATGACTTTTATTCACTTAAATGCGATACAATTTTTCTTAGTTACTTCACTTAATAAGAAGTTACATTATATAAATAATTTTAAATAAGTTAAAAAAAGAATCATCTAATAAAATGATTTAAATTTGATTAAAATATAAATTACTTTAAATCCATTGCATTTTAAATTTTATGTATTACTACGTCCTATGATATCAAGTGCTAAAATCTATTTTCAGGATGAGTTAGGCATGCAGTTTGTCTTTGTTATATTTGAACCTTACTCTAATTACAGAATTTTGCATGTTTCTCCGTGTAAAATAAAAAAATAATAACAATCTTTTTCACATACAGAAAAATGGATTCTCATACAGATGCAAATTTAAAACAAAAAAGTCTTACCCTTTATAAATCTTTTACATGGCTCTTATTAGATTTAATGTCATGTAATGTGACATAATTATACACTTAGTAAAAAGTTACATTATACAAACAATTTAAAATAAATTAAAAATAAGACTGATATTATATGAGCATTCAAAGAACTTGACAAACAATAACTTTACTATCAATAAATTATTTTGAATAAAATGTGCTAAATAGTAAAAAAATAAATTATTACAATTTCTACATATTTTTATTTTATTTATTTATTTATTTATTTATTTATTTATTTATTTATTTATTTATTTATTTATTTGTAGCATGTACGATGACAGTTAAACGATGACAATAACAACTGATGCTCCATTTGCAAACGATATTTGTGTAAATTATCCAGTTACATTTACTAAATTAAAGGCCTTTTTTTGTATTGTTGTACATGTATTTGCTTTCGTCTTTTTTACATGAGCTTTAGATTTTGATAGTCTCTACCCCCATCCCCACCCCCCACCGACCCAAAAAATTGCAGCAGGTTTACAGAAAAATAATTACTTCACAGAAAGTTTATTATTTTCACGAATACATTTATGAAATTTTAATAATGAGATATACATAAACAAAAGCTGATATTATTCTCAAAAATATTTTTAGACAGATAACAAGCTAATATAATCAATGAAAACTGAAAGTAAAATCTAAAATTAAATGTTTTTTCATGCACATATACCTAATGAATATGAAGTAATTTCAATTCATTAAAAGAAAAGTTTTACTTTTTATTACTATATTGGTGAGTGTATATGAACAAACATATTCTTCAAATGAACTACACTGGAAAAATAATAATCAGACAGAAATGCACGTGCTCACACTTTCATAAATTATTCATGTATCATAAAATAGTTCTAATATTTATTTCCAATGATTGAATCTCCTGTTATTTCAAATCCCTCGTGCTAGGTCTGCCGAGGATAAATAAGCAATTTTCTGCTGGATATAAATAATTGATAATTCAATATTAAAACTTTTGGGATCCTAAAATTAATCATACTTTTCTGAAACTGAAAAGTGTTTTGCTGGTTCTAAATTTTAATTACCTAAACCTTATTAAATCCTCATTTATTTATTCGATAGATGCATAATGCAAAATTTAATCTTCGTAGAAATTTTGGAAAGTTTATCCGTAAGCAAACGTAATAATAAGGGAATAATAAATTGGACTGTTGTAGATTAATTGAATATTTGTAATGATTTACAGTATAGAATCCTAATTCAATATGAGGCTATTTCAGCGGAGAATATCTATATTAGGATCAATAAATAGAGAGTGAGCACGATTTTGATTAAATGAATTCATTATTTATCTTTGAAATAAAATATACTATGGATTTATTCGATGTATTTTAGATAAAATTACTAAAAATTAAATAAAGTAAAAGGAAATGAATGAAATTTACTAAAATACATAAAGAAACATAATAGATTATAAACTCATTTTTAATTTTTTCCATACATGCACAGAAAAAAATATATTACTTTCCCAATATTTTTAGAGTTCTTTTCTTTTTATGCATTTACACTTTTCGTTATATACCTAGCATAAATAGATTATTTTGCAAAATACCTACTATTCTGCCTTTTATATGTGTCTGAGTTATGCAAAATTTTTTAACGAATCAAACTCAAGAATTCATGCATTAAAATTCATCGAATATCATAATCACTTTGGAATTTATATAGGGTGTGGTCGAATTAAACGGATAATTTCAGAGTGTAGATAGTAAACATCAAGCGGATAAGAATATACCACAGAACATGGGATTGCAAAGTACTTATTTAGTTACAAATGTAGGCTGTTATATTCTAACTACAGCCGATTTGACGGTAATAATTTTACGAAAACTAAAAAAAAAATGCAATAAAATGTTTTGTATGAAATATGATAATATCACAAAAGAATTTGGAAAAACAGTTTGCTCACGCAATCGATGATACCGTGTGAACTGATAATCACAGTCCAAAATGTAGAGCGACAATTGAACATTGCTGTTGCATATATTGAGAACTTCTGTCACTTTTTACCAATTGAAACTGATTGATGTTTTCGGTCAAGAATAGATATATCTGAGACATATCTAAATCCTTGTGATGTCCTATTTTATTCTTTTACTGATTGGTCCAGGAATACTAATGTTTAATTCATAACGTACGCAACATTTGACTTTGTTATTACGTACGCCACATTTTGATCATCATAAAAAATATTTTATTCTTAACAAAAAGGTGAAGTAATCTACTATTTTCTCATTAATTTAACATAAATGGAATACTTTTGTTGCGCAATGCCAAAAAAAGTATTAAAACTGCAAGAAAAATAATAACTAAAAAGCAAATTGAAATGCAGCTTTCAAACAAATTGCGTTTGGAAGTACATTTTCCCCCTAAATGACGTTGCGAAAACTGAAAATGTGCAATGTTTAGAAGTTTAAAAGTTTGCACAACCGAAAATTGCAAAACCAAAATTTAACTTAAAAATTGAAAGTGTTGCCATTCGTAGAAGGACTCAGCAATACACACAGATATGTTTATCCTTTATAATAAAGATAGATAGAGTAGTATAACTATATATAAGAAATTGAATTAATACAAAAAGGAAGAAACACTATTATCACCTCTTTATTTGTTCTTTTTAAAATAAAGAAATCCTTTAGGAGGAAAACAAATGTATAAACGATACTCTCTTGGAGATTTTTCATTTTTATTTAACTCTAAATTATACATGTCTTGTTTACAAAAAGTGAGGGAAAATATTTTTTTTAGTATAGAATTAAATTATAAGGCTTAAAATTTAGTCTTTGAAGAAAAATCCTTTTCCAAATAGTTGTTATAATTTGATAAATTACATTTTTTGTGCATGTGTCATTATATTTACATCAAAGATGCGCATTTCTATTAAAGTTTCATTTAAAATACACTTGAACTTTCCGAAAGCTTTTACTGTGAACTGAAATTCGGTTAGGATAGAACATCATCTATTTTTGCTGAAATGTATGATTTGCGACCCCATATTCTGTAGTAATTTTTCATCCTATCCATTTCTAATATCACTCCAATGAATTTGTCGGTGAAATTCGGAAATAACCTGATTAAATTGTTTCTGATTAGTCGTATATCGCCAAAGAGATGTCCCTTCTATGCCATATTTTCATGACTTTTAGGTGGCTTCGTAATTATGTAAATACGTAGCACCTATATTCGTTGTTCAGTCCGTCTGTCCGTCTATCTGCATATAACATAACAAAAACTACCCAACTGAATCATTTGAAATTTAAAATATATAATTGTTGAATAATTTTATCATTTCAGATGTTATGAAATCGGTTATGTAAATGAATTACAGGGTCAATCAAAAACATTTCATTACATTACACTCAATAGGAAAAATACTTTCAAGTCCATTTTAATGATGTTACACTCTTTCTAACATAATAAAATTGATAGGCATCTATGAAGCATACACTAAAATAAGCATTATGTACAATGAGTAGTACAAAGAGTATATGATATTAATTTACAGGGCCATACAAAAGTGTTTTATTTCATAATAGTATAGGGAGAACCTTTGTTTGGGGCGAGTTTTAATTATGTTAAATTATTTAACATTTTATGAAACTGAGATACGTTGCTGAGATTTACTATATGTTACTTCCTCTATAACAGAAAGAAGATAGTATTTACAGAGACGCACATAAGATTTCGACTACAAAACCATATCGAAAGTACTGTATACTATTACTGTATATTATTATATAAGCACCCCATTGCTTAAAATTTTAGATAACTGGAGTATTTACCAAATTTCTTGCCAATATGATCTTTCTTATATTGGTCAGACTAAACGTGCTCTCAGATTTCGTTTCAAAGGACATAAAAAGTATGTCAAAAATCAAGAGCTTAAACGCTCTTCTAATGCTCAACATTGTTGGTTTTCACAACATAAGTTCAACTTTTCTTCAGCCACCATTATCCATAAGTGTCCTCACTCCTTGGTTAAATACTTATAAAGTACTCCTTATTTTCCAAGCATTTGGAAATCTTTAATTCAATGCTTTTTTCTCCTCGCTTTTTAGTTTTTGTTTTGTTTGTTCTCCGGTAGATGTCGCTACTTTTCCACCCAGTTGTTCAGGCTACTTTTTTCTCATTGGTTGCTTTTCTTTAGACAGGATCGTCCCTGTAGCGGGTATATAAGCCTGCCTTTACCTCTCTTTTCTTAGTTTTACTTTTTCTAGTTCGCTGAGTTTTGCACTGATGAAGAATCTCAATACTAGATTCAAAACAGCTGTCTGCTACCTTTTCATTCATTATTTGTGCATTTATAATCGTTGGTTTTCTGTCTTTAAACAATTTTGCAGAAAGGCTTTATTTGCTATTTTAACATAATACTATAAACAAGTTGAAAAATTAATGTGGATACTATAGGAAAGAAATGGCACGAAGTCACGCTCGTTAACAACTTGTTAAGCTTTCTTAATCAGACAGTGGGCTCATTATGAATGTTTACCCAGTAGTTTTAAAAGTCTCCAAGAGGGAATATGTCGCAATAAAAATGCAGTTAGGCATCCTGGAGCACCATTACTGAAGTAAATAAAATAGTCGGTTTTCTCAAGTTATGTACTGGAAATTTGAAGTGCATTCTGGAGCACCATTACTGAAGTAAATAAAATAGTCGGTTTTCTCAAGTTATGTACTGGAAATTTGAAGTGCATAGCCGCAAAAAACATACGAAATGCTTATACTATCTGTTGTAAATGTGAAGTGGAATTGTGTAATTGTAATTATAAATAAGATGAGGACACTAACGAATCTCCAATCATATTAAAACAATTTTCAGAAGAGATAGTTAACAAATAGATAAACAGGGTTGTATTTCCCTGCTGCGTTAAATAAGCACGATGCGTTTTTTTATACATCTCAGTCTGAGGCTGAATTGATACTGACCTCCTCTCATGTAGGGGTAGTAACAGTCAACTTCAACCAGGCAGTGATCTTGTAGTAATAAAATGTGTCCATAAACAAGTTCAATAATGTTCAATAACATAAAAGTTATTTTATAAACAATGCAATAAAATCAGTCATTAATGAATTGAATAAATTGATCAAAAGAAGGAAAATCATATTTTGATGAATTTTGAGCCCGTTCTTCACGTGTTTTAGAATCAACTTTTTGTAATAAAATATGAATTAATTAAATGTCTCTTTCAGATGCTTTAATATCAATTGATTTAAGAACTCGAATTACCTCGTTATATACATCTGAGATATTGCGTAAGTTAAGTCTTAGCACGATAGATGGGAGGTATATCCATAAATGTTTTGATAAGAGGTGAAACGATTTGTTTTTTCTTATCATATCTTGACAGCAATTTCCCTCATGCTTCTGAATAACTGCTTCCAAAAATGGGAAAATGCTTTATAATAGAGGCCGGTTCTTCAACAACAGACTCCTAAGATACTGAAACTTTTGAATATTTTCTATGCTGACATTATTGTTCACTAAAGATAAATATACATCCAATTTTTATAATTTCCGACAAATTGCACTATATTCAACATAGGTCATTTAAAGTTATTAGACATAGTTGTATTAACAAAGGTGATTTTTTAGTGCTCTCATCTTATTTATAATTACAATTACACACTTCCACTTCACATCTATAAACACTATCTTTATCGGTTATTTACCAGTTTCACAGAAGAGTTGTACCCTTCAAATGACTATGATGGTCCCTAGATCCATTTCTAGATATACTAAAAATTTAAGATATTCTAGATATCTAGATATTTTTGAGATACACATCTAAGGATACGAGTTTAACGTGTACATAATTACATTTGCTACATGTGATTTTATTAAAATTTTGCAACAGATGTTTCTTAATTGTCAGGCAACTAAATAATGCAAGTAAATCAATATCCTAATTAAACAGGCAGTGTATAGCAATGCCTCTATAATTAGATGTTTATCTTAAAGTAAACTGAATTCTAAGCATACTACATCCAAGAAATAAAATAGATGTAGAAAATTGCAAACGTAAAATTAGTGAGAAAACAGAGATTTCAAAGGGACAGAGGCAGTCTGAAAAATGTACTTTATATTTAAAAGATACAAAAGCAATCATTGCATGAAATAATGTTTAATGTTTCATACGGTTTCTAAAATTTAATGGTTTATAAAACTAATATATTCTAAATCTTTTAAACATTTTGTGTGCACGTAAATATAGGTAACTAAAAGAATTAAATAGTGGATATTAGGATATTAGATACTGAGAAAATTCATGAAATTTAACTAAATAAATGTAACTCAACTATTCAAGCATTATCATTTAAATGTGATTAAATAATTTTTTATATGCCATGGATGCTTTTTTTTTTTTTTTAATTTGACTTTTGCTTAGCATCTTTCTGCATCGTTACAAATACCTTAAATACAATAGATTTCATTGTTCTTTGAAATATTTCCAATGAGTAATAATTTTATGTAATGCCTTTCTTTCTTACTTTATTTAAAATTCTAAAGAATGAATAAGGGTGGTGTTAAAATTATATTTTTAAAATTAAAACTGAACAGGAAATTCATCAATATTAATTTTTAGAAAAGATATGTGTACACACACATATATATATGTATATATATATACTAATTAATAGTAAAGAATGAGCGTAAAGTATGAGATGTTTTTAGTAATAACTTTCAGAGCTTTTTTCGTAAAATGTTTGAATGAATTCATATAGAGATAAAAACACGTTTTGACATTTAAGTAAAAATGAAAATAAAACGAAAAACTTTTACGGAGAATCTTATTTCATCACGTTCAATCCTTTATGATGCAATGAAATAGCATTTACTTGAAAAATTACCAACAATATGTTGGGTTTAAATTTCTAAAATTAAAGTTTCATGTAGGTAGTTAGTAGGTTTTATGAAATATGTCTGAGCTTAAATGTCACAAGCGATTTTTTTATTTATTACTTTACTGAAAATGTAATAAATGTGGCTAATCTAAATTATAAATTCGTAAGAATGAGGAAGTTTAGAAAGAAACATTTGAAAAAAATGAAGCATTTTTTATATTACTTAAAACTAAAAAGGTGTTTAGAAAAAATTTTATTTTAAAAAATTCTTACTCTTTACATTTTTACTGTGTTAGGAATCTTTAGAGGGCAATAATGGATGCGATATAATTTTCAACAAAATGCACAAGGCAACATGATTTTTTTTTTCTTTTTTTTTACAGTGAAATTTTTATGAGCAGAATATTTACACTTGTAAACAGGAAGTGACATTTCAGTTGATTTAACACTTTTTGCAAAGATGCAACATAATTTGCGATGCAACTAGAATTGAAAATGTTTAATTTAGAATCTGCGAAAAAACATATTATTCTGTCGTAAACAAAATTAAATATTTCCTCATAAATAAGTTTTCGTATAAAAACGTATAAAAACACACTCTATGATTGTTCATCTCTCGCAAATTTCTCAGTAAAAACTTGTCACTCTTTTATCTCCTTGGATACATCGACAAGCTCGAATTTCACAAAAAAAATTAAGTAGTTGATCCCAATCAAAGGACTTTGCATAACATTTTAAAACACTTTCAAGCACATACTAGCAAAATATTAGGCATGTTTCTTGCATTCTGATATCGGCACTTGACTTGGCAGCGATGATTTTCGAAACGATCATCACATCTCAAAAATTTATTGAATTCCAGCACATTTCAATTGGAATCAAATTTAATTTTATTTCATAACAAATAGAAAATTGTTTACAGCATAATCGATTACAAACAATTCTCCACACAAGAACACAACAAACCAAACTTCTGGCTTTACATAGGAGGTTTATTCTTAAAGCAAATAATCGCAATTTAGAGCTTTTTTAGAACGCTTTTTGTGCATTTTAACCCTTTTTAAATTTTGACGTTTTTAAAAGCCGTTTATATAATTCATCTATAACTTATAAGTAAATACAACCCCAAATTTTATGTTTCTAAACCTTTCCGTAACACAAAAACTGCAATATAGAATGTTTTATGTTTTTGCAACCCCAATAGTAGTAACACCGCCATAAAAATACATATATATTAGAGCAAGAGCTGTCACCTTTAATTTACAAGCATTATATTTGAAATCAGTTTTATACATTAAAAAACTGCCTAAAAATCGTCATTAGGACGTTTTAAGAAAATTTTTCGCATATAATCACTCCTTTTAAATTTCAGTTTTCTAAAGAAATGTTCTTAGAGATAATTTATATCTAATAAATAAAAGATTAACTACCATATCATATTTCAAGTTTCTAGATCTTTCAGTAACACAGAAATCGTATTTTAGGACGTCTTTTACTACTGCATCCCGTTTGGATGTGTGGCATCGATATTAAAAATAGCCATTGTTGGACCAAGGATTGTAATCATCATTTTCGCACCATTATTTTTTAACTCGATTCAGTATTTCCCGAGATTCCGTAATAAATGCCATTTAGAACGCTTTTCGCGAATTTTCTCTTCTTTTAAATTTTGAATTTTTTAAGAAATATTTTTAGATATAATTTATATTTAAAAAGTAACTATCACGCCAAATTTCATATTTCTAGGCTTTTCAGTTACACGCAATTTTAGAAGGATTTTTGCTCTTGCACTCCCTTTGGATTAGCGGCATTGACATAAGATATAGCCTATGTTTGAACACCATCATTTAAAATCGGTTCGGTAGATCCAGAGATTACCCCCTAGAAAGAAACAAACTTTACCTCTTTATAACAGAGGTATAGGCTATATGCAAAGATAAAAAGGAATTAATTCATCCGTTTTAACGTTGACTTCATTCTAGATTTTCGACTCACTTT
The DNA here is from genome assembly GCA_964019185.1 of Maratus speculifer. Taxonomy (NCBI): domain Eukaryota; kingdom Metazoa; phylum Arthropoda; class Arachnida; order Araneae; family Salticidae; genus Maratus; species Maratus speculifer. The sequence goes on along the minus strand of OZ025289.1, from coordinate 167,365,887 downwards.
CGAAATTCTAATATTAGGAATATAATATAAGGAAGCGTAGGCAGTAAAACCTTTTAAGGAAGTGTAATTTTCCATAATATATGTAATAAAATTATACATATATGTAATAATATTTGCTTTTCCATGTTTTATTTTCTTTGCTTAATAGAAAAAAAGCTGTTAAAATATTGTTTTCGTAGCCTTATTTTTCTGGAATAATAAAGTAGTAAGGTACCCTGGGGTAATAACGCCACGTTAAGGTTCTACCAATTTTCACGCCTTAGTTTTAGATTGTATTTTTCAAACAAATATAGGATCTGATACAGCAACTCATTGACTATCTATATAAAATAAAATAATTTAACAGATATGTATTCATAAAATGTAATGGCCTTTTTTCTTGACCTATGCTATTTGGCGTTAATACCCATCTATATGGGTAATAACGCCATGCAAACAAAACTATAAAATAAGATGGAATAATGGCATGTAGATTGCCCAATTCTAAAAATACAAACTCTACAGTTCTAGAAATTGACAAATTGCAATCTAAGCTATTGAAAATGTACATTTTTTTTGTGACTCTGAAAGAAAAAGAAAGCTGTGGTGGTGGCGGGGGGAGGAGGCAAAAGAATATCAGATTCTAAGCTACGTTTTGCTTAAAAATGACCATTTAAATAGAATTATTAGAAACATTGCACGGATTATTTGAATCAGTATTTATATTCCCATGTATGCATTCTATGCGATAGAAAATATTGATTTTTTTTGTGAAAGTGAAAGAAAAAGGAGTGAGGGGGAGTTTCAACAGAATATAACACCCTGTGTCTCTCTTTGCTTAAAAAGTCCCGCTTAAATATGATTATAAGAAACATTGCATGGTTTTAACCATTCATAATGTAATATTTTAATCATGTAAAGTTTTATAATAACTAGAGTTATATGTAATAAATATTTTATGTTAAACCTTAACTGCTGTTAGCGTCTCACATACCGCTGAGTTTTTCAAGTTTCAGAGTTTAACTTGCAATTTTTAGTTTAACTATAGATACCGGGAAATTTTTGTTTCATTTGGAGTCCTATTACTATCTCTAGAGACTTTTGAATAGCTGAATTTTATTTATAATAGTCTTGTATACAGTTGGCAAAAAAAGTATTTGTACACTCTAAAATTTTTAATTTTTAACTAAATAAAAACAGATATTTTGTCAAAAATAGTTTTAATACAATCTGTTTATCGTGCGTTTTAAATTACACAACAGAAAATTTCGATAAAGATGTAAAATAATTTTCTAATAGGAAAAGTTAAAAAATTTCTTGCAAAAAAAGTATTTGTACATTTCTCCATCCTGATATGTACTGTGTTTTATAGTGTTTATGGTTCAAAAGGACTACTTTTACAGAAGCTGTTAATAATTTTTGAGTTCATATTATATTTGTCTGACATTTAATCTAATTTGCTCTTGAAATAATTGAGTATAGAACCTAATACTAGAGAGGCACCTCTAGATATATGAAATCCTATGATTGAGCATAATAAAAATTTAAATTCGCAACAAGAATTTGTAAAAGCTATTAAATTACCATTTACAACTATTGGATGTATAGTGAGAAACTATGAATAAATTAAAAGCATCGAAATTCAATGAAAACCAGGACTTCTTAGCAAACTAACAATGAGGGAAAAGAGGAGTGTTGTTAAAAAAGCTTTAAAAAATCCTATGCGTTCGGTTCAAAAATTTGCTGGAGACCTTGCGACATCTTCTCGCATCAGAGTAATACCTCAAACAATAAAAAATATTCTTCTCAATGCAGATTTAAAAGAAAGAACCTCAAGGAAAAATCCATTCATCAGCGAAACAAATAGGCGAAAACGCATACTATTCGCTTTCGCATACAGAAGTAAATCATTGGATTTTTGGAAAACAGTAATTTTTTCTGATGAGGGAAAATTCAGAATTTTCTTACCATCAAGCATTCGAAAAAATTGGCGTAAAAATAAAACTGTTCTAGATCCAAAATGTATACTTCAAACTATCAAGCATGTTGGGGGGAATATTATAATTTTGGGGTGCATAGCTTCTAATGGAGCAGGACATTTAAAATTTATTGACAATGGGAAGACAGGTTTAACATACATTGATGTGTCGCGCCATAATTTATTAAACTGTGCCAAGAAATTATGCATAGAGGAAGCTTTTCACTTTCTGCAGGATAAAGACCAAAGCATACTGCTGTAATCATCAGCACATGCTTACGACAATACTCCAAGACGACTGGTAATTCTTCTAAAATCTCTAGACTTGAATCCAATAGAAAATTTGCAGATGCTATTGGATGCAAAAATCCGAAAAAAAAGTATGTATTGGTAAAAAACAGTTTTAAAGAAGCTCTTATTGTGTCATGGAATAACATTAACCAGACCGATACAAAAAAGTTGATGGAATCAATGTCACACCATCTAGAAGTAGTCATAAACGCTAAATGAATTCGCACAAAATATTAATTTGTATCATTTTACTAAATTTTCATTAATTATATTACATTAATATAGTGTACAAATACTTTTTTTGCATTATATTTTTGTATATTTGTTTATTATAATATAAAAAATCGATTCGTTTAATTTTGTTTTTGCTTCTATAATATTATAATGCGTTAAATTAATGTATTACAGTATTTTTTGCTTAAATCTTTTGTTTAATTTCATTATAATTTAAAAAAATGAAGTGTACAAATACTTTTTTTGCCAACTGTATAAGGTTCAATACAAAAATAATATTCTAAAAGTTAATTTAACATTTTATTCATCGTTAGATTAAGCGGTCTGTCAGGCCGCTCACAGTAAGTTATGCGACAATTTCTGTCACAGCAGTTAAGGGTTAATACTATTACAGTAATCTAGTAAATAGTTTTTAACCCATAACTCCACACTAATGTGGATTCTCCAAACCTACAGTTAAATTGTCGACGTTTTAAAGAGCATGCTTTAATATATTTTTAATAAATTGAATAAAATTTTTGATTGAAAAATATTATGCCAAAGAGATCTCTTATTCAATTTTAAAGATAATTAATATGGTTATATGTAATTATCTCTATATTAGCAACATAATTAACCTTTAACTGCTGTTAGCAATCTGACTGAACACTGTACCCGCTCCCCCCCCAAAAAAAAAATCGTGTTTAACTTGTATTTTCCAGTTTAATTATAGTTACAACTGAAATTCTCTTTCGTTTGGAGTTCTCGTAATATTGTTAGAAATATTTGAATAGATTAAATTTCATTAGAATTAATTCTGTACAAAAAGTTTAACACAGGAACAGTTTTCTATGATTTTTAATCATGGATCGCATTTTAACCTTTAACTAATGTCACCGGTCTCGTAGACCACTATTTTTCTTTTAATTTTTTAGTTTAACTTGTAATTTTCAGTTTAACAGCAAACACTACCGAAATTTTGTTTCATTTGGAATTTTAGTACTATCACCAGAGACTAAATAAGTGAATATTAAGCATAATACTCTTGTATAAAAAGTTTAGTACAAAAACACAATCCTATGAGTTATTCCCGCCTTTTATTCATCTTTCAATTTTGTGGTCTCACAAACCGCATCACATTCATACGTTACAATTTCTGTTACATCAGTTAAAGGTTAAATTTATAAAGTTTTGAAAAACCGAACGCTGAGAAAGCGGACAGATAAAATTTTGAACTCAATTGAACAATCCAGTGGAAATTTAATAGAAACCTGATTTTGAAGATGTTCGAATTTCAGTCTTGAAAACATTTTGATATAGTTTTATTTACAAGAGTTAAAAATTATTTTTTACATTAGTAAAAAAAAAAATAATAATATAATAAAAAATAAAATAGAGAGATTAATTTTAAGTATTGGGCACCCCACCCCACCCCCCCTTAATCTTACCATTTCAACAATGATGATAATGCTGTCCCATATTAATATATAAACCCCCTTCGATTATAGTTCGGCCAATGTTGGGAATCAACCGTTGTAATAACGCCAATCCCTGGCGTTATTACCCCGGGATACTTATTGCGCAGTAAATCCTAAACTACAAATTATCTCGAGAAGATATCCAAAATCTTCTACAACAATTTGAAAGTACATGAAATACACTACAAATTTATGTAATAAACAAAGTATTTCTGGATAAAAAAAAATAGTCTTCAGATCAAAAACCTTATCTCGCAAATTTTAGATCAAGCGTTAATTTTAGTTGCTTGTAAAAACAATAAGACCTAAAAATGAAACAAATTAACTTGAAGCTGTTTTTTGCGATTTAAATGACTCAAAACCCTTCTGCGCAGCGCACATGGGTGTCATTTACCTGATTATTTCTTAATTATGCAAAATATAAGCACTTGGCGTTATTACCCCGCCTGGCGTTATTACCCCAGGGTACCTTATTTCTATTTTAAACAACATAAATATATGCAGTTATACAAATATGCGCTAAATTACAGTTAGACAACTCAATATATTTACTACAAAATACAATATTTAAAGTTTATCCATAAAAGTATGTGTAGCAGCTTTATTAGATTTATTAGTAATATTTTCTCCTAAGGAAATCGTATGAAATTTTTTTTATAGGTTTTACGTTGCTTTTGCGGAGGATTGAGTTATTGCTAATGTTAGCATACTTTTGTTAAAGAGACAGCCTTGATGATGTATATATATATTCAATCTTTAAGAACAGCTATTCAAAAACTGAATGCTGAAATTTCTTGGTATTGAACATTAATTCTTAGAGCACAAAAATGAATGTATTTTCACTTAAATGGCAAATTGAATTTCTTTTCTTCTGGCCTTGTTTACAACTGCTGAACATAAAATATCAAAAACTAATTGTAAAATGGCAGAAAATAAAAAAAATGAAGCAAATTGTAATATGTGAACATTAAAAAAAAATAAATGCAGAAACACAGACTAATGTGTAAAAATAATTAGTAAATGACAAAGTATATAAAAAAAAATTTAAAACTCTAAAATCAAGATTTTAATCTTTTAGCCTTTAGGTTTAAAATGATTTTAAATAATAAAACTTTTAAAAAAAATCTCCATTAATTTAAAACAATGCACAGGTTCCAAACATGAAACATTTACAGTTCATCATCAGCTGAAGTAAATACGTGTTAGTAAAGTGAAAAAAATCTCAAATTAACTGCAATGTAGAGCGTAGAGCTGGCAAATAATGCGACCAATTAAAAAAACAGACGAATTATGGTGAATCGGGATACTTCGAAAAACACATATTCCAAAGAACATTTTTTAATATATTCGCTGGAAAAATCAACAAAATTATAAGAAACTAATTTAATAATCAAATTAATTTCTATTTAAATCATGCATATTACAAGACTTGAATGTTTCCGAGTATAAACCATGTTTACTAATAACTTTCTTTCACTAAATAAATTGATCATTCCTTAATACAGATAGAGGCAAGCTAATTAAAAAAGTGCTATATTATGTGCAACTTTGGCCCAAGATGATCTTAACAAAGAAATTAATAAAATATTAGAGCCCCTAACATAGGCGTAGACATTTATAAGTGAAATGTCATTAGAATAAACTTTAAAAAAGTCAAAAAACAAATGTCAATCAAATGTCAACACTAAGATGTTAAAACAAGAAAAACTGTGCCAATAAAACGATGTATTAATTACAAAGGGACTTTTTTATGCTCAGAGATTATTAAATTTATAAAATAACCCAAAAAATACCTCGCATGAAACTTGTATGGTTAATTCATGAAATGAAAATCTTGAAGAAATGATCCTGATAATGTGTAAGATGACAAGCTTGCAGCATCTGACAATAATCTAGATCTCAATAGATTCAGTTTACAAAGAGAAAAATATAGCTATTTATAACAATTTATAAAATGTTAAAAAAAACATCGGAATTTTTGTCACTTTTACTTGATTACTATTTTAGAAAAAAAGAATTAAAACGTAAAGTCAAACTTTGTCATAGTTTCCTAAAAATTAAACAAAAATCATAAAAAATCACATTAAAATTATTTTTATTAGTACAATAATTCAAGCGGAGATATTTGAGATGTTTTAAACGTCTATGTATTTTTCAGATTTGAAAAATTGCCCATAATGTACAGCAAAAAATCGCAATCATGTCAGAAAAAAATTGTTGAGTACTAAAGTCGCAAAAAAAATTAATAACAATCTCGTAAAAGTTATTTTTTGTATAGCGAGTGCCTGAAAAATCTATACACATTTAAAAATTCATAACAATCTCGTAAAAGTTATTTTTTGTATAGCGAATGCCTGAGAAAGCTATACACATTTAAAAAATTCATAAGCGAATAACAACTCGGTTTTTCGGGAGGCAATAGAAATAAAGAGCATGGAAAAAAAATTTCAAATCTCTATCTCAAATACAAAAAAAGAATATTGCCCAGTTAAACTAATGGCATTGAGCTCACAGGCTACGCATACTAATTGTACATTACAGCCTTATATTTTCAAGGGTTAATTCTGTTAAAAAAAATTAAGGGGAAACAGCTCACCCCTTTCCCTATTTTTATACTTAATCATTGGACCTCCTAAACTATCAAGGATATGCTTTATCATATAAAAAATCCATATCCAAAATCACAGCAAATCGGATAATTCCTAATAAAAACCTATTTAGCAATTATGTAATTTAAGAGGAGTTATCCCCCTCTTTTATACTTAACCATTAAACTTCCAAAACTATTCAGAGATTTGAACGAAATCTGACAATTCTGCTTGAAAAACCCATTTATATACATTAAGGGGAGGGGCTTTGAACCCCCGTTCCCCCTGTTTATACTTATTCAATGAACACGGAATCGCCTCATGAGAATGATCCTGTATCTAAATTTTGAACAAAAACTTAATTCTGCATGAAAAACCCATTTATATAAATTAAGGGGAGGGGCATGAGCCCCCCGTTCTCCCTCTTATACATATCGATTGAACTCCAAAAACTAATCAGGGAAGCGCCTTGTCAGGATAGACCTATATACAAAATTTCAAGTGGATCGGTTATTTTTATTACGAGTTATCGCGTTACGCACGAACGAACATACATACAGAACGGGCGGGCACATAAGCTCTCAGGCTATGATAGCCTGTGAGCTAAAAAGTATAAGGAATAAGCAACAGAACATCTGTCTTACACCAATTTGTATAATTCCCAAGATGGCAAGTGTTCAGGTAAAAACACAGTCAAAAAAAGATAAAACTACCAGTATTTTTTCATAGAAAATATTCGAAATAATATAAAAGAATTAAAAAAGGCAAACATCTCTTTAATAAAATACTGATATTTAACCCTTTTTTGGCTGTATTTTTCCCTCGATTTTTTTTTTCGCTCTCTGTGCACTTTGTTTTGATCCATCAACCCGTTCGGTACCACAGGTGCATACATGCATTTTAAAAAGAAACACGCCGAACTTGTTTTTGACATCATTAAAAAAGAAGAGTAATATTTGCTTTCTTTAATTAGAGCCTTTTCGTGATTGTTTAAGTGAAAGTAACTTAAAAAAACGGTATCAATCGAATAAAATGTGTGTAAATGACGCCGGTCTTAAAGGGTTTGTTTGTTTGTCTGTATGTCGGCCAATTAGCTACACTATCCGGTCTTAAAGGGATTAAGAATTCCATTTAAATTATATTATTTACCAAATATGACATAGATTTGAAATAATTCACTATATGAAACAGATACTAAATTGCACAAAAGTTGTGGCTGTTTAATTGAACACGATTGGCGTGAATGTCTGTTAAAATAGTGGTTGTTTCTTTAATTAATTTTCTTTTTTATCACTCGCATGTATATTTTGATAGTACAGTGTACAAATTAATAAATAGAAAAATTACACAGTGAATTAATTATACTGATGATTAATTCTAAATTATTTTCAGTGAAGACCTTCTTAAACTCTCTTGCGATTTTAAGCATCATATGGATATTCATTACACAGAAAAACCGAAAGCGTTGATAATTATGCAATTATATATAAATTGCTTTAATATACTTCATTAATCCTGCTAAAGTGTAAAAAAAAATATTGGTAGGTATTTAATTTATTTTTTAATGAATGAATAAATTATTTCTTGTTGTTTTTATAATTAATAAAATTATTTTCCTATTCTTCATTAATATATTTAATACAACCCGGAGAAACTTAATTATACTTTATTTATTCTGCGATCTTGAATAAAACAAATGAAAAATAAAGAATAATAAACAATCAAGTACGAGTATACGTAATTAAGTATGAGTATACTAAATACACACTCGCCCCAATTCTCAGAAAAAACTCAAAAACATATATTTACTTCTAACCTACCTCTTTTATTTAACCTAGGGAACCAGTCTGTCGGTTCACGCTTCTAATCGCTGCCTTTTTTGGAGATTCCCGTCTTTGTTTTGAGGGAGTTTCTCTGGGCAGACCCAGGTGTTCCCAGGAGGACCCAGGAGGTCCTCAATGCTTCATGTAACATAAAAAATCTATTTTCCGACGAGAGTCCATTCTTGTAAAATTGTCTCATTCCCTTGCACGCGCCGCCGTTGAGATATTTCGGGCATAGACTGCCTGTCGTAGTGCCAGTTTTTTTCTTACGAAAATTTATGGAAATTCCGCACACTATCACGTTTGCCGGTTGTTTATGCTCTGTGTCAAAACTGTTTTTTTTATTAAATAAGCTAAAAAACTTTGTAAAATCACCATAAAAAGAAAATTAAACAGGACGCGTTTCGAGCTTCAAAAATACAGCTCGTCTTCAGCTAATCCAAACACGTGTCACAAACACATGACGCATTCATTTTTAAACCTGCTTTTCTGAAAGATTTAAACTCCACTATTCACGTGCTTAAAAATTAAACAGCTTGGCTAACTTATATATGAATTTCATATTTTTATTTATAATCCTTGAAAAACCGATGATGACTAATACTGTAAATCGATTTATAAGACCATATTTAATCAGGGTTGGCTTTTTCCCGTCCAAAACTTGTTTTTCCCATCCCAGTGGGAAAAAGTGGGCAATACCGGGAAATACTGGGAAAAAGTGGGAAATACCGGGAAATACTGGGAAAAAATGTTAAATACCGGGAAAAACTTCCAAATGACAGTATGTAAAAAATATTCCAGCTTTCTAAATCTGAAGTATAATTTTTAAAGTTTACATAATTACTACAAAATTCCATCAGATTTAAAATTATTCTAAAGGGAATACAAGCATAATCTACTATATTATATATGTTATTGCATACACAAAATTTGCTCATAAATTTTTTTAATAATAGTCAATTTTTTAAATAAATATTTTTAAACACAAAATGAAATGATTAAACTTAAAAATATCAATGTCATCAAGATAAGCAATAAATAGTTTGCATTACATTTAAATAAAAATTTTATTACTTTTTAGATAGATTTATTAAATGCAATTTTTATCTTGATCTGTCTTTACTAGAGCAAAGTATTGAAATTATGAAAAATTTAGACTTCTGGTTTTGATAGATTTATACATTTTAGATGGTCCTGAATATGATTTGAAGGTTTTTAGAAAATCACACAAAACTTTAGATTCAGTTAGACATTGATATAAACTGAAGCTGATTAGCTCTTGGTGTCTATTGTTAAACGGGTGATACTATTATGTTGCATTATTCATGATTTTCGTAATAGTTTTATCTCAAAAACTAATGTACAGATTTTCATAGAACGTTAGATTCAGTTATATAATTTGGTGCTGATTACTTTTTGGTGTAAATTGCTGAACAAATGGTGCTGCTATGCTGCATTATTTGTGATTATCACAGTAGCTCTATCTCAAGAACTAAAGCATGAATTTTCATCAAAATTCAGGTTCAGTTAGTCCCTGATATAGATTAGTTTTGTTTCGTTTTTGGTGTAAATCGCCCTACAGGTAGTATAATTATACTAACATTTTTCAGATTTTGCAATAGCTGCATCTCAAGAATTAATACACCGATTTTCAAGCTTCAAATTAATATAGCCCCTAATAAAATTACTTCTTGATTTGTGTTTGGTCTACATCATCCAAAAAGTGGTGATGTTATACAGATTTTTTTAATATTTCGACAGTAACTTTATCTCAGAAACTAATGCATAGATTTTCATCTAACTTCAGGGTCAGTTACAAACTGATATAATCTGTCGCTGACTAGATATTGGTGTAAATCACCTAACTAGTGGCACTGGTATGCTAATATAACATTGCCACTATTACACGTTGCACCATTTCAGGAAGTTTAAACATATATGAGATAGGAAAAAGTTTTGGGGCTGCCATATGTGACTAGTTATTTTAGTTTTACAATTTTAATTAGGCATAATATTTACACAAAATATTCTTTTACAACCAGAAGTTCATCATATTTGTTTAAATGTTTTGTTACCAGATTCTTGTTTAGTTTATTATAGAATGTTTGAAGAATGCTTTAAAAATATTTACTTTAGCTCTATTTTGATATTTTTAAAGGTTGTTTTGAATTTATATTTGTTTTCAATAATCAGTTTTTCACATGTGGGAAAAACGTAGGACGGTAAATACCGGTTTTTATCATGTAACTTACCGAGAGTGGGAAAAACCTTGCCAACCTGTATTTAATGGCTTCTTTTTCAGAAAAGTTCATTAGCGTTCTGAGAACAGGAAAATTCTGTTAGTTTCTTAGAAATATGGATAAAAATACTGCAAATAATACTGCAAATTCATAACAAATCCAAAATTTGTTAAAATGTGTTGCATGTTGCAGCACCATTTAACTCAGGAAAATTATTGATTGACTTAATCCATTGTCACAAACTTTGAAATAAAAATGAAAATAACAATAATATTAAATAGCATGAGTAATTTAACAGAGAAGGTGAACAGTGGGAATTATTCCGTTCCAAATCATAGCATTCTAGATTAAGCATCTGTAGAATATTATGATTTGCCTTGGTGCAGACTTCGTGGAGTTGAGACATGTAGACAATTTATATAAAATCTTTTACTGGTTTTATAGCTTTTGTTTAAATCCATTTTAGAATAATGAAGTAAAACTCTTGCATTTCTTATGCATTTAGTAATAAGGATGGTTTCGTGACTGTATCAGAAAATGGCAATTTGAGGTTTGAGAATAATCCTCTTTAATAAAAAGCTATATGTTGCTAACGACAGGCTTTTTCACTAATCGTTGCCGCAGATTAATCTCAGAAAGGGAAACATTTGAAGTTCCTAAAAAAATTAATAGCTTGAAAAGTATTAGTCATAACAAACAAATTGTGACAAACTGCGTTAGAAAGGTTAAAACAATGTATTTTTCTTTAGGTAAATTTCAAATTTAATAATTAATTATGCCGTTTTTCAAATATTGAATTTCAAAAATTACCAATGAAGTACCATTGCGAAATCTTCACGTGTAAAAACATAATAACGGCAATGTGTTCTGGCGTGTATAGTGACTATGACACGAATCACAAATTGCTGTAAACTTATTATTCTCTGAAAATGTAAAAATAAATTATGACGTCATGAGTGCACGATTTTTATTTAATTCTCGACAAATAGATGCGCCATTTCCTTTTAGTTTTAAATAAAAATTTTGCTTTTTAAATAAGATGGATAAAAAGTTTATATTTTAAGTGGAAATAATGGAATAGGAATAAACGAGAACAATATTTGGTGATTTATCACATCGCCAAACTAGCATAAACGTATTCTATTTTCCGAGAATTAATATGATAAACATAGCTTTTTTTATTTAGTTTGTTTGTTTCTGATTTGTATTTTAAATTATTTTGGAAAAAAGATTAGATGAATCATTAATCTATTTTCTTTTCTTTTCTTTCTTTCTTTCTTTTTTTCCTTCAAACTTAATTGCTTCCCATCATCGCATAATTTTTATTTCTGCACCGTTGAATGGCAATGATTTGATGTATCATTAATCTATTTTCTTTTCCTTTCCAAACATAAATTTCAACATTGCATAATTTAAAATTTTACACCCTTTCAACAGGGAGGATGTACTTTCAAATGTAAAGTGTTTGAAAATTGTATTTCAATTTACTGATATTTTATGATCTTTAAACTAAATAACTCGATTACAGAATAATAGTATATGAATATTTTTAATCCTCTAAGCGTTTGTCCCGTAATATTCCGTACACTAAGCTCCAGGTTTCACTGCAATATAAGCAATGTTTAAGATATTATAATTCTATAAATGTAATGAATTTTCAAAGCATTGAAGAATGGTTAAGACTCTCAAGGATTACATTTATATTCCTAAATAAGATTTTTTTTATGTAATATTGAAATAATCATATTTTATTAGCATTTACACCAAAATGCATAGAAAACAACATTACAATTTTACCCATTTACAAGACGCTTGGAGGGTTAATCAATTATTTAAAACTTTAAAGGAAAACTACTATTTCCAACCACTGTCTTAGGTCGGGCGTTTACACTAATCTGAAAAAACATACATATTTTCGAAAAATCTTTTTTTCAAGAACAGGAAAAAAGAAAAATCTTTCATTATCTTATTACACGTTGCATCCATGCAGTGTTGCCAGATGGGCTACTTTTTTTTAATTCAGATTCTTGATTGGCACCACTTTTTACAAATGATAATATGTGCCTTATTCATTGACATGATAATTAAGTTGAAAAGAAAAGGTAATTTACCGTTTCAAAAAAGTTGTGCCAATCAACAACTCCGAATTTTAAAAAAATAGCAACTGGCAACACTCCATCCATGTGCGAAATGGAATTCTGTTCGTCATCATATATAAATTATTTATCGACAAACATTTAAAAAGAATTAATATTACACTATCTTCAGTTTATGTTTAGTTTTACAGTTTCCTATTCACATTACTGTTTTTAATTTAGCGTTATAAACAAATTCATAATCGTAGTTCGAGTAATAGCTAACATAAAAACAACATTTATGGAAAGTTAGTGTAATTTTTCTAATTACAACTGCAAGCTTAGAAATGACATTTAAACTTCACTGAATCCCATTAGTATGAAACCAGTTTTAAACGTTAATTGCTTCCGCTTTAAAGGTAAATGAATATTTTATTTAATGATAGTGTATGGTTCACATTTGCATTTGTTGATCTTTTTTCTGTAGTTGTTTAAGCTGTATGCTTAAAATTGTTATCTTTAATAGTTTTTGAATTCTAGATCATCTAATGTAAAGTCTACATAAACATTATGTATTACACTCTTTGCATTAATAAAAAATATCATATTCATAATAAGAGATATCGCATATTTATTTTCAGTACATTTATATTTTAAGGTCTCAATGTATTTTTAGGATAGTATAATGCATTCCTTTAGCAATTTTATAGCATCATTTGAAGTTCAAATGTTTCATTAGTAACATAGAAAGTTCAAAATACTGCTCGTGTGAAAATAGCTCACATTTAGTGATGTAGCAATCAAATAATTACATCTCTATTAGATTAATTTGATGTGTTATATTTACATCTCTGTTGACATTTATATTTTCCTACTGGTACTCTTGCACACACTTATCAAAATCCGTCGCAGTCTAAAGCTACAAACACTTTTGTAGCGCATGTGAATATTAATCATGCAATCTTGGTAAATCACTGTTCCTAATTAATCTTGCTGAAATTGCAATTACCAGAGCAGAATATGAATAAGATTTTGGTCCAAAAAATTTTCAAGGACCTACAAAACCATGTTCATAATTTCTAGACTATTTGTGATATAGGAAAATTAAGAACAGTTTTTTAAGTGTTTTGGTCCATATTAAATCCTCTTTAGTCTCATATAAAGTGATATTGAATCTTGTAATATTGAAATTTTAGGTTTTCTCAAGAACTTTTGTTTAGTAGTTCTTAATATATCATGACGTCAGAAATTATGTAAGCAATCACTGTAACTGTGTCACCTTAATTCATTTGATTAGAATTTCGTTATAAAATTTAAGGCAGGCTAATTCAAATCTCTCAACATTAGGCTTGTTAGGAAGTATTAGCGTTTAAGAATATGAATTCAAAAACAGACTAGAGAGTGCGTAGTACACACGCTAGTGTTTATGCTACATAAGAAAATCTCCCTCCCTTCCAACTCTATGTTCTTTTGGATAGATTTTCATTTTAAAATATAAAATCATACAAATGCGAGAGTTTATGATTCAGTGCCACTGCTCCCCCTCCTCAAAAATATGGCTCATTTGTAAAGATGTTCGTATAAAAATATAAAATTATTGAACAATGATTTCAAATTTAAGGTTATCATCACAGACCCGAGCAACGCTGGGTGGTTCAAATTGTAGTAGAATATTACGAGTATTAAATTCTTTTGAACAAACGTGTGTATGAATTTGATAATATTTCAGTATACCTACTCAACATTAAAACAGATGTTTACAATATTCCAGTAGTCTTTGGGGGTAATTATGAACACCAATGTAATGAAGCATTTTTAGATATTGAATTTTAGCCCCAACAATCCCAAATATTAATTGGTATTGAAGTATAGCAATAAAACAACAACTTTATGGGAGTTTTACAAAGATTAACACAGATTAAGTGCTCCGTAAAACTGTCAGTAGCTTAAAACAGCAAACCTTGTTTCCAATTACCACAATTAATTCCATTTATACTTTCTCAGATTTCACTGTGTTTCAGTTCATTTAGTTCAAGTATTTTGAACAAAAATTGAAATGCAAAGACTTTTATAAATATTTAGGCTGTAATAAATATTTAAAATTTCTTTAATTTAAATATAATCTAATACAGTTGGTTATGTTTCTGATGTAAATCAAATCATGTTTTTCCTTTTATCGGAATTTTAATAAACTTTTAAGTTACATGAGATCTCTTTGTAGTAAACTTACAAACTATACTACTGTAAGATATTTAAAATATTAAAAACTTTTCATATACGTCTGTCATTATAATTCTGTTTCAAAGTTTAAATAGGCAATTACTCTCTAAAATATTTTAATATATTTGCTTACATACGATAAAGTTATGTATCTGTAAATCTCAATTAACTTGAAAGTATCGTAAATCAGAAATAACTTTTTAAAAAGTACTAAGTACAGTTAGTGGTTTGTAATTATATGTTTTACCATTAATATTTACAGCACACAACGAAGGGAGATTAAAATTATAAAGCTTTTTAGCACAAATTACCAAAGTTTCTTTTAGTTGTTCATCGAAAAGGGATCATTATTGTCGTCTTACAACGTATCTTATATGAGAAATATTTTACTTGTAACGGTCGTGTATAATCATAAATATGTAAGGAAAGCCATTCAAGTGAATTCTTCTTATGAATGTAGGTTATTAGCCATTCATTAATCTTTAATAATTAACTATATGACTTACAGAATCAAAATTCCAGTACTAAAAGACATAAAAATAGCAATTCTATTTCACGTAAATCCAATTGCAATAGAAAGTATTACCAATTATAACAGTAAACCTAGGTATAGCATCTTGAAAACATTATCATGAAATTGCTTTGTAAGTGAATGGTTTCATTTTAAATTTCATGAATATTTTTTAAAAATCATACTCGTAGGTTCACATTTGCATTTAAAAATCTTTATTTAGCTAGACTTTAAAATTTGCTTGTCCCAAATTTTTAGTAGTACCTTCTAAATGTATAATGCCTGAAGTAACGTACATTTAAATAATCTATCTTGCATTATTTATATTATTCGGCTTATTTCAGATTTAGCTCTTATTAAATAACGTTAGCTGTTTTTCTTCTGGTTCAGAAATACACTGAATCTATTTTTACATCACCATATATTCACCAACAATGCATATGAAACATGAATACACACGCACATTCACACTCATACACAGAGAGTGTGATATAAGTAGTATAAGTGCTCGTATCTTAGCAAAATGCGTATACGAGCAAAAATTGTTTGTGTAGAAATTTATCTTAATAACGACTCAAATGATTTCGACAAAATTTTGTATTTTACCATTTTTGGGTGAAAATAGACCACTGGGCTTAGCCAAATGTTCTAGAAAAGTCGAAATGGATCATTTTGAATCATAATGGGTCAAGATCAAGCAATTTATACCTAAAAAACGGCTGAATAAATTTTAACGAAATTTTGTATTATCAGCTTTTGGCACAAGAAAACTATTGGCCTAGGTCACATGTTGAAGAAATTTAGATTATGGGTCATTTTGGGTCATTATGGATCAAACCATTTTTATCTAAAAAATAGCTTTAACGATTTTGACTAAATTTTGTATTCTTCCGTTTTGGATTACAAGAAGACCATTGGGTTAGGTCACATGTTACAGAAAATTCTATTAGTAGGTCATTTTTGGGTCATTATTTGTCGTGCTAATTTTATCTAGCAAAATAGCTTGCACGATTTTGACTAAATTTTGTATTTTATCGTTTTGGGGCACGAAAAAATTGTTGGGCTGGGTTCCCATGTTCCAGAAAATTTGATTAGTGGATCGTTTTGGATCATAATACATCAGGGTCTGGCTAGATCACATGTTCGGGAAATTACGATTAATGAAACATTTTGGAATCACTGCGAGTCAAACAAATTTTAGCTAAAAATCGCTTTAATGATTTTGACTAAATTTTGTATTTTTTCATTTTCGGGCTCAAGAAGACCTACGGAATAGGTTGCATGTTCAAGGACATTCGATTAGGTCATCATTTTAGGTCTCAATTGTCAGGTTAAATGTATCTGAAAAACTTTCAAAAAATTTTGACAGAATTTTGTATTATGCCATTCAGGGCACGAGAAGATCAGTGGGCTAGGTTACATGTTCAAGGAATCTGGATTTGCGAGTCATTTTTTTATCACTATACGTCCGGATCAAAATAATTTTATTTATATTTATTATATTGAAAAAATTGATGTTATACCGTTTTCGGGTACGAGAAGCTCACTAGGCTAAATCACATGTTCGAGAAATGTCAATTAGTGGATCAGTTTTGATTCACTATTGATCAATCAAATTTCATCTGGAAAACAGTTCTAACGAATTTTTTTAAATTTTATATTCCATCGGAAATTTTATATTTTTTATTCTAAATAATACTGTTATAAATAACATGCTTTATAGCAATAATACAGAGTGAATGATACAGTGAAAATATTATATTGAGTTAGTTAACACAAAGTTAATTTTGACCGAGTTTAGTTCTGTCACCCTTGCTAGTATTTATGTTTACATGTAAGCGAATTTTGGTTATTCAAAAACGCGTTGCAGTAAGGATGCATTGCGTAGTATTATGCTTTGCAGTAAGGATGGAATAATTCAAAGCATGCTGAACGGAAGTAGTTCACATTAGGTGATTTACCGATTTTACCAGTCCAAAATTATTTTTGCCACAATATAGTCACATCGCCATAAAATTTTAAAATGTCACTGATATTCACCTTGGAATGTTTGGTACCGCAAAATGTTATTATAATATGCAATAGCAGTCATAATTTCATTACAGGGATAATCAAAAGAATTTCATTACATTACGGCCTATGGGGAAATCGTTTGCTATGGTTTTTAATGATGTTTCATGATTTCAAATTTATGAAATTAACATTGAATTTTATATAAATATATATTAAACATATTACAAGATGCTTTTTATAGAATACGGTATGAATAACATTTATCGATCATTTACAGGGATACTAAAAATTACGTTACATTACAGATTATGGAGAAAAGACATATGTGATGTATTTTGTTCATTTTGCACAGCTTAAAACGTTTTGAAATAGATATATACATCCGAGATACTCTATAGGATGCTTATAAATGACTACCATGCACATTCATCTTTCATATAAAGGAGTACACAAAATAAATCAGTTATATTTCTCTCTATGAACAATAATTTCTGAGGTGCATTTTCAGTTGTGGAACGACTTCTTGTAAATTGAAAAAATGCATACTATTTACTGTGTACAAATTCTATAAATCAAATACAGAACGTCAGAAGTACATTTCCGTTTACTGATTGAAATTGCTGAAGAGAAATTTTCAACTGTGCTATGTGTTTCCTAACTCTTAAAAAATCTAGCATATTATGAGTATGATAAATTTATGATTCATAAACAAGAATGCACAAAACTTTCATTTTTTTATAATTTGGTTGAAATTGAATTTTTAAACATGTTATGCGTTTTACAAATTATTGCATAGGCATCGGTTTTGACGTTATTAAACTATGTTGGCGCAGCATGTCCCTCAAGGGATTGTGTGCCATTAAAATTTATACAACCAACTTATTAAACTATGAAATTTTATTTTAGTAGTGTGAATGCATTGAAATAGGTTTTATAATCTAATCTGCGCATGATTTTACGCCATTGTTCATATTTTTTGTTATACTTTCTTAAGAGTTTTGAAGCTAAAGTGATAAACCTATTCTTTTAGGACTTAAATTATTATAATAAATGATAAAAGTACATCTTTTCCTAAAATTCTATTAGAATTTAAAATACGACACAAACTTTTGATCAGCTTAAATGAAAATTGCTATGTTGTACATTTTGTTGTATATTATAAGTCTCTGCACAGTGGAGCAATTTTAAAACCAATCGAATTTTGGGGCCAAGTAATATATTTTATATAAATTTTTCCTGAGATATTTAAATTCAATTGACAGCTTTTATTCAAATTTAGTCATAAATTTAAACATTTCGCTATTGACAAATTTATGTGCGATTCACTTGGATATAAATAAAATATTTTCAACCAAATTCGCATTATCGTTAAATTTTAAATGTTATTGCCGTTGCATAATGGTGCAAAAGTTTATTTATGCTACTAATTTAAATTCTGTTGATTTTTATAAATTAAAAGTGTCATTTGAACTAAAATTTCAAAGGAAAAAATTATTTAGAGTTAATGATATACAAAGAATTCTAAAAACTGGGAGAGCTCTTAAGAACAGACAAGTTATTGGAACGACAAATAAAAAAACCAAACTATTTAATGGTATAAAAAATTGAGCTTAATCATGCTTTATCATATAACTTTTTGTATATTGAAATGAAAAATGGTAAAAAATAAAGAGATTTTTGCGATAATAAATATGAAGTAACAGCTGATATGCGTAAAATTTATGCACATAAATTTAAATTAAGTCCACATTTAAAACAATTCAAAATAAAATACATAAAATAAAGTCCATATTTTGTTCGGAAACGTTCATAGCGAAGCAGTATATTTTATTCTGCTTCAAGTAACAGATTAAACAGCCATACTAAAATTGATTCTTTCATTTCCAACAAAGAAGCACCAACTTTACACTAGTCTATGGCCCTTACAAATATATTTATATCAAAACTAATAGCAGGGCACAATGCCTTAACTATTAAACTATAATCGACGAAAATTCAATTACACTAGGATTAATTTTTAAGAATCGACTTTTGGCCAGGTAGGATCTGTAAATCCTAACAATATAACTATGCAGTTCAAGCATCATGCGATTAGCATGTTGAACTTTCGGTTCACTTTTTGAAGCGCCAGATGAAAAATTAACACGATGTCAGTCCTTGAGAAAAATTCATTTATATATTTTTCCTGATAGTATTCGGATTTCTAAATGTAAGAAAAAGTTACTTTTACTTTACTTGTAATAAATATGTCCGCAAAAAATTACAAAGAAGCTCAATGTTTGATACTAAAAAAGTCTTTTATTTTTTTCATGTTTATTTTTAGACAACCAAAATTGAAAAGCTCCCTCTCTTGTGTCTTACTGAACAATTTAAAAGAAATACAGCAAAGGTAAAAGGAATGAAATCCTCTTTTTTGTAATCTGTAAAAATGTTTCCTCTTTGAACTTAAATAATTTTCTATCCTTACCACATGGTGCAGTTATCGTTGTAACACAAGGAACTGAAAGATATACAAAACTCAAGCATACATATGTACATACAAAAAATAAACTCTAACTATAAACTCAACAAAATGAAATAGATATTTTCAAATAAACAAGAGGAAACATTTTTAAAGACAGGTACATGGCGTGTGACATTCAATCTAGATTAAACATATTTTATGTTACCAAAGCTCTCCAGACCTGCACAACCATATAAAACAGCATTATTGTAGAGTGAATAACATCAATATCATTTTTAATATCTCGCAGGCAAAAAACCTCTCAATTCAATAAATGATTTCCGTTCTCTTCAATAACTTTTGTTTTTCATAAAATTATGGAGCAAATTACCCAAAATATGCATTCTATACGCCTGATGCAAAGCTTAATTATGCATAGAAAAAATGTCTGTTACTATTCGACGAAGCTGAATTTAATCTTTCAATACATTTAATATCATTCAAAAGTTTATTTTTAAAAATTGAAATATGAAAATTTAACACCTCAAAAATCTCTGCTTTTTCCTTTTATTTATTGCTGAGTGAATAATCGAACGTCGGTATCACTGTTTTCTTATTCCTTCGCAGACAAACAGTCCCTTGATTAAAAAAAATCTAATTCCATTCTCTTCGATAGCTTTTGTTATTCAGAAAACTAGTGAGAAAATTATCAAAACAATCCCTTTGATAACACGGGTGCAAAGTTGATTATGCAGAGAAAAAAAAAGTCTGTTTTTTTTATCCGATATATTTCCTTTTAATCTTACAATACTTTTAATATCATTAAAAATATATTTCAAAATACTGAAATATAAATATTAGATACCACAAAAATTCTTTACGTTTCACTTCTATAATTTTTATTTCTTTAGTGAAATTAAAAATGCATTCATTTTAGTAGAGGTGGCGAGGAGGTTCTTATAAGAAAGCATTATGGCAAAAAGTCTAGATGAAAGATTTTTTTACGTACTGCAGTAGCAGAGTAGTTGGTAATTTTCGTCATATATGAGTACACTCTATTCCAAAAAATATATCCAGACAGAAAAAAACCGATCCACGACTATAAAACTTGGTATGAAAATAGTATTTACTTTGACGAACAAATGATTATAAATTCAGGGAAAAAATTTATTGACTAGTAGCAACAAAAATAATTTAAATTTTAGTAGACTGTAAAGCCATATTTTTTGAGAGATATAAGCCAATACTTGGAAATATATGGAATCTGTTAAGAAACCGATGTCCTTCTGCAATACATTATGCCATATGTCTAGCAATTGATAAATTAGTTCGAACTGTATTCTGATATGGCTAAATTAGCCTTTCGAACATGTCCCAAATATTCTGTATTAGAGGAAGCTTTGGTGACTTGGTAGGCCTTGGAAGGACATTATATACTTGTAATCATTGTTGTGTGAGCCATGCAGTATGTGCCCGAACGCTATATTGCTGATGAATGGCAAATTAGTAACAAAGGTTGTATGCACTGTCAAAGATAAAACTCTCAATTTTGACGATTCAGAAATCCTTGACCTGTTTTTCAATGTCAACAATTTCGTATCTAAATCATGTGATTTTTAACGAAACGTAAACTTTCAAATATTTTACGAAATTTTTTCTTCATCCACAGCCAGACTAAAATGCATTTTAAGGAAATAGCTGGGATAGCTGTTTTCCGTGAGGGTCTCTTCTGTGCTTCCTCAAATGTGATTTTAGCAAGCGAATAATATGCTGTATATGTTATTCCTGTCACAATTTATTTAAAAAACCGCACTTGTTTTCTTTTTTCAGAAAATATTGAAATATATGAAGTCATTATTTCTAAATTAGTTTTTCTTTTTTCATTTGCTAAAGTTTTTAGGAATGTTCATTATAATTTTTATGTATTTATTTATTTGCATTGTCCATTATAGTTTACATCTAAACGAATAAATTTCATGTGTTATACAAAACTGTTCAAATAAATAAATAAATAAAAAGTGAGTAAAACTTCAAAATTCCGCGATCTTCTTTTCATTGAAAAAATATACTATTATAACAATCAAATAAAAAAAAACATAATTAATCCTTCTCCCCTTCAGAAATGGTAAAGTGTTAAAGTATTAACCATCTATTTAGAGGGATAAAAATTTCCCCAATATGCACTTCAAAAATTCATAATTTCTTAACAACAAATTAAACAGACGATATTCCAATCATTCATTAAGCAAAGAAAATTTATATTAATCATTTGTAACTATTATTATTTTAACACATTTGTTACAAATATTTCGTAAAAATTCATTGAATACCTTTAATAATAACAGAAATTCTAATTGCTTACATTTGATTAAAAAAATAGACGTGGAGAAACGAAAAAATTCTTTACAGAAAGTCCATGTAAAAATGGTAAAAATAGAAAGATCAAGAGCGTAGATACTTCGGAAAATGATAAGATCAGTAGTGATGAAAACGATACATTAAATTACCAAGAATCCTGGGAGAAATGTGGAAAACATAAAACAATTATTACCGTTGGAATATAATTGCTAAAAATTTTATGTCTCTATTTTTAGTATAAAACTCGCTAAATTGACTTAATGTCTTTAAATTTTGTAATGATTCAAGAATTTTTACATGTGTTAGAACCGAAAGTAAATGCATATAGACGTAAAATCTGTCAACTACGTTGGAAATGAGTAAAATAAGATCTAATAAAGATCAAAACTATAAATAAAGTGAGGATTTTTAGTATTTTTAATTGTATATATACATATATATGGAAGCAGGACGTTTCGGTCCCGCCATTTCGGTACCGCCGTTTCGGTCCCGCCGTTTCGGTCCCGCCGTTTCGGTCCCGAGACATTTCGGTCCCGAGACGTTTCGGTCCCAAGACATTTCGGTCCCGAGACATTTCGGTCTTAAGACATTTCGGTCCCTGGCCATTTCGGTCCCGAGACGTTTCGGTCCCGAGACATTTCGGTCCCGAGACATTTCGGTCCATGATCATTTTGGTCCCGAGACATTTCGGTCCCTGGACTTTTCGGTCCCTTCTCCAGCAGGCTGAAACTTTGTGCACGGGAAATATCTGACATAATTTTATAAGGAACATTTTAGAGTGTTGAATTCAGGGGCAGCTCATTCCCCCGGAGCTATCAATTACCCCCCCGGAAAATTTGAAATTTTGTGTTTTCATAGGTAAAAAAGTGTAATCCCCCCCCGGAGCCACAGAAGTCCCTCCCGGAGAAAAGTGTCTGAATTCAACACTGGTTTTTTAACTGAAAGTCGCATAAAATTTTAGTGTAATGCGATTAATTAGAAGTAACAAGTACTCCAAAACTTGATCAATTATTTAGAAATCGATGGAGATTTCAGAAAAAAATTCACAGATGAATGGCATTTTTTAAAATTGCCAGAATGTTTTGAATTCTTGAACGAGGAAACGGAGAAGTTAACTTGGAAATTGATATCTAAATTTATAAAATAACCCAATTAACTTATGATATTAACACACCCCATAATAGTTGTAAAATTTTAACTTCTGAGATGCATGTTTCCTCTCCAGGGAGACAAAGGCTTTTAAATTGCCAGGAGAAAAGAAAGAGTTATTGTTATATGGAATTTATATTCTGACACTTAGCATATTATAGGATTTCATCGCTGAAGCCAATTTTCACAATTATAAGTGTTTCATTATTTTGCACCCCCGCCACTTCCCGCATAAGAGCAAAAATGTTGAAATAAATAAAAAACATCTGTATCTGGTGGTATTTTACCCCCTGTGCCAAAATTATCATTGAATCCTCTTTTTGTTTATGGCATTTTTTATATGTTGTTTTTGGTTACTAGCATTTATTTTCCTTTTAAACTTTTTCGTTTTTAAATTAAGAAAAGAGTTTCCAGATTGCAACACGTGGAGGTAGTTAGCATTGCAATTATTTTATTACATAAATATATGACACGAGCAGAAATAATTATTAAAATGATTTGTAACTTAAAGATTTTTTATTTTTTTTTATTTTTACAATTTAGAAAAATGAATTACATCTTGAATTATTAGCAATTATTTTTTCATGACAACAGTTCTTTTTTTATTGTTATTATTACAATCTAGAATGTTTATTATATTGACGCTTCCATGTTTTTATTAATGTTTTCCAAAACAACGGCAACAGCAAAAAAATTATATTGCCATACTTTTATGCATATATCACATTTATACAACACATCTGTTAAATTTTCTAAAACCAGCTTAAGGAAACTAATTATAAAATTATTAATGACGTATTGAAATTTGTCATTTCATTTAAAGCTGATATTATTATATAAAATAATTATTTTAACATTAAAATATAAAAACCCTCATAAAAAATATGAAAAAATAAGCCTTCTGTCAAAGTAAGTTAAATTAAAAAAGGTAACTTAAAATATTATGTCTAGGTGGTAAATATCTTATCTAACAATCTTATTTAGTTATGTTATAAGTTTTGAATATTTCAATGTCATTCATAAGCTGTAATAATAAGGATAAAAAATATTCCATTCTACTTTTTATACTGGTTTAACTGATACTAAAAGCGTTTGAAATGAAGATAACAGCAAGAGGAATAAAAAGCACCGAGAAATGCTGTTCTTTTCAAAACATTCATATTTCTTCTAAAAAATGCCAGCGATTATGTGGGAGGTCCGTCCGCATTTGAACTCCAGAGTATAAAGGGCATTGTAAAGAATAAGGGTTTCATCTGACAAGTGTATAAAGATCAAGATACGTAGAATAAAGCTAACTACCTAGCTCTTCTAGCTATCTTGTATAAAGATGACTATTTGTTCAGATGGGCGTTGACAATTGATTGACATGCAGAATTTTTGCTTAAAAGAGGTTAATCGTAGTACGTAGTACTTAGCTGATATTTATATGCATACATTTCCAATTTTATAGGAACACCAACATAAAAAAAAAAGTGTTTAAAAATTCTCGGCACACGGTTTTGATTTGTTATTTACTTAATGTTATACATTATTTTATTAAATGATTAACATCATCTTAGAAAATTTGAAAGCATTAATAATTATGTTGTTAAATTAAAAAATTCTCAAAAATTAAATTATTTTTATCAAACATATTTATTAATAAGGATTCAAAATTATTTTAACTATTAATTTTTTAAGTGCCTTATTTATCAACTACTTGTTTAAAATCTAGTACAAGAACTATATAGAAGTTATAGCAAAAATGAAAAAAACATATTTTTTAAATTTCAGCTACTATAATGTTATTAACTTCATTAGGATGTATAAAAGTGATAAGGATTCTCAAAATAAATGTTATTTATTCATTTATTGGTTAGTTTATCATATTTTTCTTACTCTTTAAATATAATAATTAATATATAATTGATTTTTGCGAACTGTAAACTATAACTTTGTTTCAAAAAATTTAAATCTGCATCTGGATAATAATGTTACCTAAACCTTTTAAGAAATATTTTTACGCATTGTTACAGTGTTGCATTATTATGTTTAATTAATTATTACGTTACGTTACTAATTGATTTTTCAAAATAATAATAATAATAATAATAATAATTTCCTTTTTTGAAATAAATAACAATTTTTGAATAATAACTTATGGTGATGAATAATTGCTATAAATTAAATCTCAAAACAGTTAGTGATTTTAAAATGAAAATCAAATTAATATTTTATTAAATTTATGTATTTTTAATTTAATGAATCTTTATATAATTAAATTGATAAAATTATTAATATGCATTTCGAATTTTACTTTACATAAACTCAATAAATAATCTGTTTTATATTCAATTTATCATTATGTTTTGTAGTAGTTATAAACTGAAGCTTATCGTTTACCTGTTTATTTATTTTATATTTAAAGTTACTGAAATTTAAAATTATTTATTCAATTAATAATAAAATTAAAATAAAAATTGTCAATTTTTTTCTGTGAAAATGGGAGCGAAAAGGTAATGGAAATAAATAAATAAACGATAAATTAAAAAAGCTTAGTTTTGTCAGTTAAAAATCGAAAATAAAATTATTTAAAATAATAGTTACATTATTATATAAAATAAAAATGTAATCATTTTATTACAAAGAAATAGGCCCACTTTCAATAAAATTAACTCACAAAAATTGTCTTCATAAGATAAGAAAACTGTTAAAAAAAAAAAAAAAAAAAAAAAAAAAAAAAAAATGCAACCAATAATTATTACATAAAAAAAGGTCGTTGGAGCATTTTTATTTTTTTAACAAAAATTTTTTATAGCACACCTAGTTACGAAATCACTAATTTAAAGATTCTAAGAAAGTGTGCGAAAACAATCAATAATAATAAAAGTTAATCAATAAAAATAATAGTTTATAGTATAGATAAAATACCTAATACAAAAAATATATGATAAAACTTAAAATATTTATTCTGTTAAATAATAATAATAAAGACAGTGTAAAATTATATAACATTGTTTAATCAAATTTACAACTCGCTGTGATTTTATTATCACGAGTTACAATAGATTAAACTTATTGGACTATTATATTCAGCTTTGTATAAAATTTGAGGGAAGGGGGGCAGGAGAATAAAAATATTAAAAAAGGCCCGAACAATGTTGAGCTTGCAGCGTTTAGTGGGCCTTCATAAATCAGAAACCAAGTTATAAAGTGGCCGGTAAAGAAATAGCAATGGACCGAAATGGCCAGAGACCAAAATGATTAAGGACCGAAATGGCCAGGGACCGAAATGGAAAGGGACCGAAATGTCCAGGGACCGAAATGTCCAGGGACCGAAATGTCTCGGGACCGAAATGTCTCGGGACCGAAATGTCTCGGGACCGAAATGTCCAGGGACCGAAATGTCTCGGGACCGAAATGTCCAGGGACCGAAATGTCTCGGGACCGAAACGGCGGGACCGAAACGGCGGGACCGAAATGGCGGGACCGAAATGTCGTGTACCCCATATATATATTTATATTAAAGAAAAATAGTTCTTAAAATCGATTCAGTTGGAACTCCACACGCGGAATCTAAAAAAAATATAAATTACACAGGATGTACAAATAAGAATATTTCACTCTATGGAAAAAGAAAATGACAAAATCCTCAATGAGTGAAAATTTTAGTTAATCTTCTATATACTGCATTCAGAAGAAGATAAACTGCTTAAATTTTCATCTTTCATATGTATTTATAGGAGAAAAATGTTTTATAAAAATAGATACAAATGTAATAATGCTTTTGTAGATTTTAATTTAAAAAAACATCTATACTGTAATGCTTTAAATTTTATATGAATGCGTTATATTTCCCAGATATCTACTTAATTTTGTTTCCAAAGCACATTCATGAAAAGAAAATTCATATTTTATATCCAAACAGATTTTCAAATTTAATATTCTTATACTACCCTTCATTATAGTTAAGTAAGTTTATGAAATTTATTTATGATATATTGATACTTCTGTAGAATAAAACCATATTGCCATGTAACTTAAAGCGGAAAACATTCTTATGCTGCTTAAATATACAAAACTTTGGTTACGCTTTGTTACATTTTATCGTTTCCAATTTAAGAGGCGGATTTTGTTACGCTATATTAAAATATAATTTAACAAGACTCTGGCATCGTTTCAAGATAGAAAATAACCACAGCACGAAATAGAAACTTTTATGTTAAGAAATTTATATGATTATCGTTTTAATTTTCCTAATATATTTGCCTATTTGTTGCTGTTGTTGTTTTCAAACATAATTTAATTCAATATTTTTTCCGATGGTGATATACGTTCCATGGCGTTACATATGTATTAGTTTAAAAAAAATGTAGGATACAGAACATTTTTCTGTGTGTGAAATAAATGAATCTCAAATAAAAATGAAAATAAATTAAAAAAGTGTTAGCTATAAAAACTTAACATTTTGCATAGCTGTTAATCTAGAGGCGTATGCTTGCACAGAACAGCTTTCTAAAAAAGTCGTGAGCAGCAGTAAAATAATTCTATAATTTCGATTTATATGACACAATTAATATTGCAAACTAGAGAGGGGGGATACTTTAAGATGTAAATGTTTGCTAATAGCGGTTTCTAATATATTTGAGTTTGAAAAGGAGAAAATGCATTTAGAATATTCTAAATTACAATTTATTTGGAAGTGTTAAGGCTAGAAATATGAAATTTAGTACAGTAGTTACTTTTAAGATTCAGCTGACCAGTGCAAACTGCTTATTAAGATTCTACACTGGTCACTGAAAAAGTCCCGGATGATAATGTAACATCTATGGTAACATTCATTTCAAACATCTCGGTCAAATTTTAATATTTTGACATAATATTTTTTTTCATAGGATAGCTAAAGACCATCTACAAACGGACCACTTGTAAATTTTTTATTTTTGGTTTCAGATTTTTTTTTCTAATTACTTTAACTTTCGAAACCGGTTCGAACCGGTTCTGAAATTGAAACTATCATAATATGAAAAATATTTAACAAAAATCGAAAAGGTAAAAACTAGCCATGTTGTAGATTAACCTCAGCTATCATATGCAAAAAACAATCATGTAAAAATATAAAAATTGGAGCGAGATATTTGAAAAAGACACCCTCATAGACTTTACATTATCATCCGAATCTTTTTCAGTGACTAGTATGGGCTATTAACATGTTTGTGCCGGCACCAATACTGGTGTTTTTCTTTGAAAGACACCTAATTTGTGCTTCGCTTCATCTGGCGGCGCAGTACTGTCACTTATTTAGAATAAAATGAACTCCTTCCTCACATATTTATTGAGTTGAACACGAAAATAAATTTCAAAGTTGACTATTAAAGTCTGATAATGCGTAAGTTGTAAGTAAATTGTACTTGGAGACATGATTATGTTAACGAAACTTGCAATCCCTGCATTTATATTTAAAAGTTTATAGTCAAAAGAACGAAATATTTCTTTAAATCATTTTGTACACACAATACCATTAACTCTTTTATACTTCGTATTCACGGTAAGCATACCAGCTGCATTTTCTTTAAAAAAATAAAAAAAAAATACAAAGAAAAAATAGCTCTAATCACCAAGTTTGATCTTAGGTCAACGTTCTTAAAGCATTATCTCATCTATTACCTTCGCATAAATTTTCCAATCTGGCAAAACTAAATTTTCTACAATCTTAGATAAATTAAGGAAAATATATACGATTAACCTAACATCGATCACATAATGAAGACAAAGCGCACCACTTGATGGAATAGCCGAGCAGGACCCTTCATTCATGATGTTTATTCACATCATACATTATGATTGCTTTTATATATTGTTGATAGTTATCAGATTCAACCTGCAAAGTCTTTTCTTTACGAATCCCCCCATTTCGAAGGCTGAAAAATAAAATTTAAGCTTTCGCGATTATATTACGAAGCCTTTTAAGTGTTCTTCCGCAAACATGATAAAAATGTAGTTCACCACATTTCATATTATACATTATTACTGAAAGAAATGTAATACATAAATTTACTTATAACCTGTGCGTTATACGCATATTTCTGTAATTTTCAATTTATTAGATAGTTCAGAATTTTGTTTAATATTTTTTTAATTTAAACTGTTAATTGTTTTAAAGCAATCTTCCGGCAAAAAGAAAAAAGAAAATTGGAACCAAAAGCGTTTAACTTCTAGTATTTAAAAGTGATAAGTGTATCACTTTCTGATTAGAAATAATTCTTTTAAATTTGGCTTTGTACTATTTAAAACAATAACAGAAACCTTTATTGAATATAACATATTAAATAAAATATATTTCGGTATAAAACAAATAATTCGATATTTTAGAAGATTCTTTTTAATTCCGAAATTAAAACCCATTTATCTAAAGCTTTACTGAAAAACAAAATGGACAACGACAGCAATACGAGAAATAACTTGCTCATCCATAAACAAAATTGTTCAACAAAAGATTCCAATTCATTTCTCGCATTTCTTTCTCTGAAAAGGAAAAAGACTTACACAATGAATTTTGACAAGACATCGAAAAGAATATAAATCACAGCATAGCGTAAAAAAGGAGATTTCAGGGAAATCCTTTTAAGAGTAATACAATTATTCTGAATGACCATGTGTACAAATCTATATAAACTACCAAACAAAACATTTTTATTCAGTAATTTCACTGTCAATTAATTTTACATGGGTTTTTAATATTTTTAGCAATCTGTTTTGTATTTGTACTAACATAGTTACACGTAAAAACAGATATTCTTTTTTAAATTTAACAACTTTTTCAAATTTAATCTCTTATTTTATCTAAAGCAATCTTTCGAAAAGAAAAAATCCTAACCGAAAATGTTTAATTTCTACTATTTAAAAGCGATAAGTGTATCAATTTCTGATTGGACGTAATTGTTTTAAATTTGGCTTTCTAATTATTTAAAATAATAACAAAAAACTTTTACTCATTATAACATGTTAAATGGAAGATATTTCGGTATAAAAAAATAATTCGATATTTAAAAAAAAAAAATTTGTTTTGTTTTGTTTTGTTTTGTTTTGAAGTTAAAATCCATTTATCTACAGCTTTACTGAAAAACATAATAGACAACGACAGCAATATGAGAAAGAACTTGCTCATCCGTAAACAAAATTATTCAACAAAAGATTCCAATTCATTTCTCGCGTTTCTTTCACTGAAAAAGAAAAAGGCTTACACAATGAATTTTGACAAGACATCGAACAGAATATAAATCACAGCATAGCGTAAAAAAGGAGATTTCAGGGAAATCCTTTTAAGAGTAATACAATTATTCTGTATAAATCTATGAATGACCATCCGTATAAATCTATACAAATTTTGAAAGAAAACATTTTATTCAGTAATTTCACTGTGAATTAATTTTACAAGTGTTTTAATTATCTTTAGTAATCTGTCTTGAATTTGTACTAACAGAAAAACTAGTTTCAAACAGTTTCCAATAAAGTTCAAAAGTTTTTATGCATTTAGTTTGTCTGTCCGCCTGATCCTTTGTCCACGGTGTAATTTCGGTAACACTTCGGTAACACGGTGCTTAAATATATTCGGTTTTTTATGTAATTATTAAAGGTTATTTAGGATCACCAAAGCATGTTCGATATTGCATATGAAGTATGTACAATTAATAGTTCTTTACAGAGACATTTAAAAAAATTACATTACATTATGGAATATGAGGAAAAATCGTTTGAAGCGTATTTTAAAGACATTATGCTTTTTCACATCCAGTTAACTGATATAAATCACTGAATTTTGCAAGATCACATTAGAACAGAGCATTCATAGCATTTTTCATTCATTTACAGGGAAAAAAGAAATTGGTTACAATTGTGTCTTTGAGTAGTAATTGCTGAGTGTACTTTTTAAAATTTGATATGCGTTTTAAATTTAACTTTTTTTTCATGTTAATCATTAAATATAAATTCTATACCTCACATACAGAACTGCACTAAAGTATTTACGGACCGTTTTCCTTAGAAGAGAACGTTGTTGAAGGTGAATTTTCGACTGAATCATGTGTATTTCGAAAGTGAACTAAATTTTTGATTGCATGTAGTCAATAAGAAAACTCTATATCATATAGAAAGTATTTAAAATATTCGGATAATTTTACGATTGTAGATGGGAAGAGCTAACATTGGGTTTTGAAAAATGTGCATTTCTATATGGGGAAATGAGTTGTAATATTTTAATTTTCTTAATGATGCAATTTTATTACATTACTCTGAATGTGTTGGAAAGTGTTTTAAAATCTTTGATTGACTCAAGATTTTTCATTTGATAATTATTCAATGAATTTTCAGGGGAAATATTCCACCGACGTATTTCATTGATATGTAAAAGAAAAAAACAGATAATAATGGAAATATTGAAACATAACTTTCAAAGTCAAATTCATCAAATCCTAATATTAGTTAATTTTTAGAATTTTTTTGTAAATTTATTAATAACATTTTTTAATAATATTTCTATTTAAAAAAAATAATTTCATTGCATTCATAAATGTATTTTTTGTTATTCGAAATATTTGTTAGCATATCGTATTTTAAAAAAACTACAGCGGGGGAAAAAAACTCGAAAACTTCTTGTTTTTCCATAAAAATGCATGATACACTGAAAAAATTTTTGTACTTCTACACTGTAAAAAAAGTCCGCTAATATACATAAGTCTTTCGGTAAAATTTTACGGAATAGTTTCATTTTTCCAATAGTACAGAGAAAACAGCACAATTTCCGTTATTGACATTTTGAGATGACAAATCCGTATAGATGCAGTAAGCTTTCTGTCGATTGTCTGGAAACAGTACAAGTTCCGTATTAAAATAGCACAAGTTCTGTAAATGAAATTTAGAAATAGTTGTTCTATTAAGGAAGCGAAGTAATTGTTGTAATACTTGTCTTACAATAATATTATTTTCAATGAAAGTCCTATATATTAGCTAAACATGGCTCTATTTTGAATTCATTTCATTTCATTCAATCATTCAATCTACTAAAATTGCAGTAATCTCACTAAAACTTTATCTATTACTCGGTTTACAGTTACATAAAACTTCTAGTCATCCCAGTGTCTTAAAAAACCTTTATTAACTAACTTTTTTTTCCTTTTTTACAATGCAAACGTGTATCTGTTACATAAATGTTTGTTGTTACCGTTACATAAGATATTTTAAGTATCCCTGTTCTTAGAAAATTTTAGAAACTTAACAGTTTTTTTTTTTTTTTTTATAGAATAGACATGTTGAAACAGATTGTTTTATAATCAGTGCCTTCTTTTAAAAAAACTTTTTAATATTGAAATTTTCAAATTGATTCACTTAAATAAATTTTATGAAATCAAAAACAAAGCATGGTAATTTACAGAACATGGATTTTAACGCAAATATTCTAATTGATAGATAAACCCCACTCGTTTTAATTTTTCAACTCGGTGATCAGACCAGGATTCGAACTAGGAACCTTTGGCGTAAGTTGACGATGCCCTGCCAATTCAGCTATCCTGGAAAAATATGATGGACCTTTCTCCTCTACAGTATCTTGTTCTTATGACATTTGTTCTGAATTAGAAAAAGTTCCAGGTAATTCAAATCCGATAAATGTTGGATACGAATTTACACTATATTAATTTTAATACATTTATGCTAACTGGTAATTAAATCATGCGACTAATAAATTTTTCAACTAAGAAAATTTATTCAACTCAGGATTCAAACCAGGAACCTTTGGCATAATGAATAAGGTTTTCTGGATGCGAAAGATGTGCCAGTTTTAGCCAGGATAACTCAATTATCATAATATTAGCAGCTTACGCCAAAGATTCCTGATTCAAATCTTGAATTTGTACTTTATTTGTCAGTTGGAATATTTACAACCAATAACAATTTAACTATCTTTGGCAGGAACATAAATCACCAGATGGTTGTTCGCAGTGTCCAGTCATTTTTTTTAAATTCTCTCATTTTTAAAATATTTTTTCAAATTCTTCTTAATTCATAATTTTATTATCTGAACAGAGATTTAATTCATGGCTTAAAAAATCAATTTCTTACCAACTGTTGCCAGATTTGAAAAAGATCAAATAATAAAATTTACAAACGATTTTCATTAAAAAACATTACATGTAAACATTAAAAAAAGAAAGAAAACTTAAAAGCATTTAAGCATGAAAAAATAAAAGCACATCTCGCCTAAAATTAAATCATATTTAAAACGATGAAATTAAAAATAATTTTTAAACAGAATTGTTATCAAAATCTGGAAGACAGCGATATTTTTTATTTTATTCTCAATTATTTAATTTATCTTCACGAAAACAACCGTGAGCTGCTGAGAAAGCAGTAAATTTGTCCTGTAGAACCAAGAAACGCGTTAAATAAAGAGCAATGAATGACAAATCAAATTACAAAAAATAGCCATTAGTCTTTTTACTATAATTCGATCTCTAAAAGTAAAGGAGTATTTTTAAAACAGATGAAATTTTAGAGCATGTTTAGAGCCTGTGATGTTTAGATGGCGATTTTCCAGTGTGGCTTGTTGCTTGAGGAGCAAAGCCCTCTAATATTACAAATCAACTGAGAAATGAAAAACATGATTATCTATAGAATTGGTTTTTTTAATAAATCTGCTGTGCATGCTTCCAACTTTCGCCAATCATTATGAAACTTGGCAAAAATATCGCCAAAATTTAAAATTCAAGACACGTGAAAGCAACTATAACAGATTAATTTACCAGAATTGTCATTGAAATCTGTTATTCCATTCCCGACTTCATTTGTCTTATTGCCATAACCTGCAATAGAAGGAATTCTTCATGCTTCTACTAGCTTATTTTCCATGTTTCTTCGAGATTACTTGTGACTTTAATTTTCTTTCAAAAATTATAGTTTAATATTACATTTGAACATGGCATTTGAATGTATGTTTAACCATACGTGTAAAAATCATTAAGGATTTGTTCGAAATATTGTGTGACAAATGTATAAATGCAAGGTGTTGGGTAGTTAGAAAAGCCGATTATAATCCTACCCAATAATTTTGTTTAGAAAATAATCATATAATAATATTTATTTCTCAGAACAAAAACGTTTCTTCTGGATTGTTTTTAAAAGCAAGTTTTACTTAAAATTCTTCTAATAAATAATATAAGATACTGAGAATTAATAAATAACATTATACAAATCACAACACCAAATTAAGAATATGCTATAAAAAGAAATTTTATAGAATGTAGAAATACTGTATTTGGTATTACAAAAGTGCATACATCATTATTTTAAATTCCAAATTTTCAATGAAGTTCTTTTTATTATAAATATTTAATGCTAATCAAAGTTTTACCGCCGCCTTTCCGAGAATTTTCCTTATTTCAATTGATCTCAAACCTTAAAACTTCAGTTACATTACAAAGCATTCAAACGCAAATTTGTCAACAAAACAGAAAATATTTTTGAATATACATTACCGTTTTAACTGAGCGTAACATTCGAAATATGTGCTTTGTGACATTCATTTTCAAGTTTTCATTTTCGAGAATTTAACACTCTACTTGCTGCCTTTGGCGACCAGTTCGGTCTCCCTGAAATGTATATTTTACGCATTAAATCACGTTGCTTTTATTCATAATTTATTTTTATTTCCCAATTTTTTGCTAAATTAGAAGATTCTGCTAAAGAAATAAACATAGATGTCATATATGTAATGTATCACATTTGCGCGATTGCAACAAAATGGCATTTATATGTCTCACATTGTAACCTAGCTATTATTGCTTATTTATTAATAAACTGTTTATTTACTTTTATTAACTTTTTTTAAATGATTTCAATTGTTTTTCTATAATTTTT
The DNA here is from genome assembly GCA_964019185.1 of Maratus speculifer. NCBI lineage: Eukaryota > Metazoa > Arthropoda > Arachnida > Araneae > Salticidae > Maratus > Maratus speculifer. The sequence continues at coordinate 167,330,639 of OZ025289.1, read as the reverse complement.
AACTAAACTTTTTTTAGGTAGCTTTCATTACAAAAAGTAAAAAGCTATCTATTGCAGCCGTCCGGAGAAAAGCACTTCCGGAAAATTTTGGTATATTTTCCTCGATCAAGGCCCCCAGACCCCAAAACAACCCTGCGTTCAAATGACAAATTGACATATATATATATATATATATATATATATATATATATATATATATATATAGCACTTTAAGAATAATGTGTAACGGCAGATCCAAAGTCCCGTGCCATAATGAAAAATGATATCAAACTTTTAAACTTTAAAGGAAATAAAAACGAGTAAGAAAAACAGTATAAAGACAATATAAAAAAAGGCTGTGGATCTCATCAGCGGTGGGCAGTTTTAAAACACAGCAAATTTGCTGTGTTTTAAAACTGCCCACCGCTGATGAGATCCACAGCCTTTTTTTATATTGTCTTTATACTGTTTTTCTTACTCGTTTTTATTTCCTTTAAAGTTTAAAAGTTTGATATCATTTTTCATTATGGCACGGGACTTTGGATCTGCCGTTACACATTATTCTTAAAGTGCTATATACATAATTTACGTGATTATAGCAGCTATAGCGCTGATCATGTGGATTTTTCGTGAACTTAAGTTCACTCAAAACTTTAAAATTTTTGGACTATATATTTATATATATATATACACTCTAAAAAATAAAAGTTTAAATTTACACACAAAAATGTGTAAATCGGTGATACAAAAACGATTTGTCTATATGTGTAAGTTTATGTGTAAATTTCAAAAATACACACCTAATGTGTAAATTTCAAAATACGCATTCAGCGGATAATTTGATGATAACACTAAGTGTGTAGAAGTTATAATGATCACTCATGAAATACCCACATTAATGTGTAAATTGCGCAAGAATACACATATATCTGTGTAATAATCTTACTCGTTTATCTGTGTAATCTTCTGTGATTATACGGATAAATGTGTATTATGCAAAAAACACACATTATTGTGTTATTGTAATTTACGCAGTTCTTTGCGTAGTATGTAAAATACGCGTATTCGATGGAGGTTCAATAACTATTGCGTCTACTGTATATAGAATATCTGTACTGTAATGGGTTGATGTATAATATCGAAGTCTAATATCTCAATTGATTTTATGATTAGTTTCTGAACCGTAGCTGCAATATTCATATAGTTTTGGATGGAGGAGGGAAATGGGAGGAGAGGTGTAGTTGAAAGCCTGATTTTTAGCTTATGGGGCTAGATTTGTGACAGTGGATGAGATAAAAATACTGTTGCTTGGACTCGTGATCATAGTGATGTACCCACTTCTCATCCACTGTCACAAGTGTAGCCTCATAAGCTCCAAATCAGCCGACCACACTCACCCTCCCTCTTCTTTAAAACTCCCTCTAAATAGCTTTTTAGAACTTCATCCCTCCCTCTAAAACTATGTTACTATAGCAGCTACGGTTCTAAAATTCAGCATACTGCCATTTAAGACATTAGTTTTCGTTATTCCTCATCAGCCGTCGTAGTACAAATATTACTTCTCTGTCAATGGGAAAGTATGGGACACATTTTGAAATTTACAATTTCTTTAATTATAAAATTGATTTTTCAAATTATGTGTCTATATTGTTCAAAGACATTAGAAAGTGTTTCATTTTGAATTCTATAAATCAAAATTTTTATATTTGTGTCAAATAAAGTTGATTTTATTATTTTTGTAAAAAGTGTCCCATTCCTCCCCATTCTCCTCTAAATATACACAAAAAAACTGCTGTTTTATTTTCTATACTCTTCCTTGCTTCTTAATTTTATATTTTACCCTCATTTAGATATTATTTAGTACATGCAATTAAAAATTAAAATAAGGAAAAAATTAATTAATGATAGATTTTAGACTAATCAGATGGAATAATGATAGTTGGTAAACTTGCAATCTTCACACTTTTTATTTTCAGAGTTCAGACTCGATTTTTCTTTTTTTTTCAGATTCAAAATACAAAGTCAATTATATTCAAGATACCGTGTTACATACAGTTATAAAAGTAAAATTTAAAATACTATAAAAATTTCGAAAAGATATGTAATCTTCATCTCACACACACATACACATATTATCTGCAAAAATCTTAGCTGATTTCTTTATATATACATAAGTCACCTATATTATATGTTGAATTGTTTTTTTTAATATTCATCATTTACAAAAAATTTACCTTAAAAAGTTATCAAGACTATCAAAAAGGCTGTTGAATCATTAAAATAATATCTTTTGCATTTAAAACTATACTTAGAAATTCGTGTTTTTAAAAATAAATACAAATATATTTTAACATTAATAAAATAACTCGTATTTCCATAAATGAAAATTTCAGGTATTCTAATTAAAATTTAGATATCAAATTAATTAGTATTTTTATTTATCAGTTATAGTAAAAAATAAAAAAGTAAATTCTGTGATTATATCCAGATATCAATTGACTCTCATAAATTTTCGAAATTAATGCTCGTAGAATTTATTTGACAATTACATTTGTGTCTTAAGTGTATAAAATTCACCCTGCGGCGGGGGATATTTAAGTACGGGGGGTTCTAATAAGTTCGATTTTGAATATTCATTACGAAACAACTGTTATAATTTTTTTATATACTTACAATCATATGTTTTAGGTCATATAGACTATGTAATAATAGGCAAAATTGCAATGTAAAAATGTTTATTTGAAGAAAAAGCGATTACTTTAATATAAATTTTCTTCAGAATGTTTGGTCTAAGGTTATTTTAAATCAACGTATTTGTGCCCTTTTGCAATTTACTTCTGTGTATTTTTATTAAATTTATAATTAAAAAGCAAAAATTATGTGTTCTTTACTATGATTATTTTAGTGGAACATAGTTCTACTGATGTAATCTTTTCAAATTAAAACACAGCTGAAAATTAAATGTAATTAAGATAAATATTTCAAACGTCCCAAAATTGGAAAATGTAACGAAGAAACTCAAAAACAATGCTATATTTTTAATCGATGATAAACTCAGTTAACATTATAAGCTTCATAATTAAAAAAAAAATAAATAAAAAAAACTTTTAAAGAAATTTTAATAAACCTCAGATGAACTGTTTAACTTAAAAATCAGAATTTATAATTTATAGATATTATATACATTTGTATAATAGTTTATAAATAAACTATAATATCTTTCACACAACCGACCCAAAATTTAACACCGCAGCCCCCCCCCCAAACAATAAAGATGTTAACGTTTATTTTGCTACTGTTAAAATACATTCATAAATTCTTTTTAAGATGAAAATTTTTCAAGAAATAAATAACCTTAGATACAACAGTTGTTATTTTAATAGACATTAATTTATACAGGAGTTAGATAATGTTGATATTTTTTAAGGCAAGTAAATTATTCGTGCAGAAAATTCTTATTTGTAAAAAAACAATCCAACATATAGCATATACATTTATACATAAATGTAAACAAATCAGATAAAAAGAATTGGAGGCAATACGAACGTATGAGATTACATACCTTATATTTTACAGGAGAATAACTTTTATATTTTTCTCAACGCGAGAGCTTACATTCAGATTGACTCTTTGGCCACCACATTGTACGTGATTTGCTCCCTACGCCTGCTCATTTGAGAAGTTTCAATTTCGATCCTTCCGAGATCAAGGTCAAGTTACTGTACCCACCATAAGTTTTCAACTTAAATTTTACTGCGAACCGAAGTTAAACTAAAATTACAAGTTAATTTTTTTTAATGGGTAAAAGGTTACAAGCTATGAGACGGCTAAAATAATTTAGGGTAAAATCAAGCATACTTATATTCGATGTGCAAGATGTAAAAACAACTCAGGATACGAATTTAAAATTATCTTAATTACATGAATTATATTTTATGTTACATATTAAATGTATTCGAAATAGTTTTTAGATACTACTGAAGGTTAAACTACTATCCTTAAATTAAATAGGGAGGGGGAGGGCAGCAGAAAAATTACCAACAGTATAAAAAATATAATTTAAATTTATCAATAAGCATAAAGAGGGATTATATCTTTATTATAATGCCTCTTAATGAAGTTTTCCTAATTTCGCTTTAAGAAGAAATCTAACATTATTACTGAAAATTACAAGTAAAATTGTGAAAAAACAGCGGTCTGCGAGAGGAGTGAAAGAAATTACGATTTAATCAAAACCTAGAATTATAAAATCCAGCATTCTTATATTTGATGCACAAATTTCAAAAGGTAATTCGGAAAACGAAATGAAAATTAACTAATTAAATGAATAAAATTTTAAGTTACATGTAATGAAATATTGTTACATGTGTCGAGATTAATTTTTTTAACTTCTTTTAAATGTTCACTTGCTGCTGAAACGGGGAGGGTGAGAGAAGTGGTCAGAGTACCTTATAAAAATAAATATGTATATCATGTTATTTCTGCAATGGGATTACTGAAATAAAAAGTGTAGTTCAGGATAATATTTAAGTCTCCCATACCTTTTGTAACGTCTACTTTAAAATTCACACATTTATGATTTTTGTAACACACTAATCAGTGTAATTTCAGAGGTTATCTATATTTACACATTTTTCTGAGATTATGCACTGATAACATCTTACAAATTTAATGCCATAAACTAAACACACATTAAAAATATTTTTTGTAAGAGATGTATATTTTTATGTCAAGTGGATGATTTTAGAAATTTACACACTTACCTATGTATATATCATTATATGTAAATTACAATAACATATCAATTTGTGTAAATTTAGGCATTTTTCAGCATTTACATATTTATTGGTGTTTTTCAATACACACTTTGTTTTATAAGCTAAAATACACCTGAAAACAGGTAAAATTTTGCAAAAGTGTGTAATTTTCATGTCAGGTGTGTAATTTTAGGAATTTACACACATATATATGTAAATTTGTCTAATTTACACATTTATTTTTTAAAGTGTGTGTGTGTATGTATATATATATATATATATATATATATATATATATACATAGCTGCCAACTCTTCTGATTGTTTGGCCCGGAAAAACTTTGTAGAAATTTTTGATTTATTTAATCGGCAGATTACGGCGATTTGAAATGGTAAAATTTTCTATAAAATTTTTCCGGGCTGAAAAAGCGGAAGATGTTGGCAGCTATGTATATATATATATATATATATATATATACAGGGTGATTCAAAAAAGATGGGAAATTTTTAAGAGGTGATAGTACGCATCAAGACAAATAATATTAAATGGAAAACCAAGGGTCCCAAACGTCTTCCGAAGGAGATAGGTGCCATCAAAGTTTAGGGTCCAAAATTTGAAATGATTATAAAAAACGAAAAAATTAGTCGATTCGTTTGCGGTTTTTACGAAAACTATTCTTTGTGTCAGTATTGTCTTAAAAATAAATAATAAAGATAAATTTCAAAAAATGCCGATAGAGGGCGCTTTAGACTTTGGAGCAACGAACAACTATTTTTTACCGTTATTTTTTGCATCTCATTAAATGTTTTTTAGAAGTTTAGACATAAACTTAAATTTTGAGCTCAAAATCTTTGGTTAAGTAGCGCAAACTGAACTGTGTTCAATGGGAGTGGGTAGGTTCAAATTTCAAATGATTATAAAAAACAGAAAAATTGGTCAATTGATTTACGGTTTTCACTAAAATTATTCTTTTTGTCAGTATTGTCTTAAAAATAAATTATACAGATAAATTTCAAAAAATGCCGATAGAGGGCGCTTTAGACTTTGGAGTAACGTACAACTATTTTTTACCGTTATTTTTTGCATCTAATTAAGTTTTTTTAGAAGCTTTGGTATAAACTTAAATTTTGAGCTCAAAATCGGAATCGTTGAGAGTGGTTAAGTGGCGTAAACTGAACTGTGTTCAGTGGGGATCGGGAGGGTCAAACTTCAAATTATTATAAAAAACGGAAAAATTGGTCGATTCGTTTGCGGTTTTCTCTAAAACCATTCTTTATGTCATTATTTCCTTAAAAATAAATTTTAAAAATAAATTTCAAAAAATTTTGTTAGAGGACGCCTTAAACTTTAGAGTAACCAGCAACTATTTTAACCATTACTTTTTTGTACCTAATTAAATGCTTGCAAAAGCTTAGACTTAAATTTTGAGCTCAAATTCTGAATCGTTGGGAGGGGTTAAGAAGCGCAAACTGAACTGTGTTCAGGAGTTGAAATGTTACCCTGCCCACCCTACGAACACGATTAAATTTTTCGCTACTTAATTACTCACACGATTGAGATTTTGAGCTCAAAATTTAAGTCTAAGCTTTTAAAACCTTTATTTAGATTAAAAAAAAAATAAAAAAAAAATAAATAACGGTTAAAAATAGCTGTTGGTTACTCTAAAGTTTAAGGCGCCCTGTAACGGAATTTTTTGAAATTTATTTTTCAAATTTATTTTCAATGAAATAGTGATATAAAGAATGATTTTAGAGAAAACCGCAAACGAATCGACCAGTTTTTCCGTTTTTTTTTTTTAATAATAATTTGAAATTTGAACCTCCCCACTCCCATTGAACACAGTTCAGTTTGCGCTACTTAACCACTTTCAACGATTCAGATTTTGAGCTCAAAATTTGAGCTTATGTCAAAGCCTCTAAAAAAACTTAATGGGATGCAAAAAATAACGGTAAAAAATAGTTGTACGTTATTCCAAAGTGTAAAGCGCCCTCTATCGGCATTTTTTGAAATTTATCTGTATAATTCATTTTCAAGACAATATTGACATAAAGAATAATTTTAGTGAAAACCGCAAATCAATTGACCAATTTTTCTGTTTTCTATAATCCTTTGAAATTTGAACCTACCCACTCCCATTGAACACAGCTCAGTTTGCGCTACTTAACCACAGATTTTGAGCTCAAAATTTAAGTTTATGTCTAAACTTCTAAAAAAATTTAATGAGATGCAAAAAATAACTGTAAAAAATAGTTGTTCGTTGCTCCAAAGTCTAAAGCGCCCTTTATCGGCATTTTTTGAAATTTATCTTTATAATTTATTTTCAAGACAATACTGACATAAAGATTAGTTTTCGTGAAAACCGCAAACGAATCGACCAATTTTTCCGTTTTTTGTAATCATTTCAAATTTTGGACCCTAAACTTTGATGGCGCCTATCTCCTTTGGAAGACGTTTGGGACCCTTAATTTCCCATTTAATATTATTTGTCTTGATGTGTACTATCACCTCTTAAAAATTTTCCCATCTTTTTTCAATCACCCTGTATATACATATATATATATATATATCTGATATTTGTCATGCTGTAATTATCGTATTTATGAGCCGATTTGAATGAAAATTGGTACATACATAGTACATACAAATGTCTCGACCGAGTTCGTTGGCCATCATCATCCACCGTCTTGTTTCAAAATGGCGGCCATTTAATTTTTTTTAAATTTAAAATTGAAAGTTAAAAGCGAAAAAATTAAAAGTTGATAAATGTTCTTTTATGTGTTAGAACATAAAACAAAGTTTGCAGAACATTTTTTATTTCGTGTATATCTTTAAAAATGACTGAATTAGAGCACTTTGACTTCCTAGAGTGGCTGTCATTTTGAAACGATCTGATTTTGTCACGTGATAACATGCGTTTTTAGGAACCGATTTGGATGTAACTTGGTGTGCACATAATACATACTGAGGTCTGAACCGAGTTCGTTAGCCTGTTCTATCCGCCATTTTGTTTCAGTATGGTGGCCATTTAACTTTTTTTTAATTTAAAATTTAAAATTAGGCACAAAAAGTGAGAAAATGAAAAATAGTTTTCTTTTATGCATTTTACCTTTATACAAAGATTCCAGAGCATTTTTTGCTTCGTTTGTATCTTAAAAAATGACTGATTTATAGCACTTTTAATTTCTAGTGTTGCTCGCAGTTTGAAATGATCGGATTTTCGTCACGTAATGACACACGTATTTATAAACCGATTTGGATATAACTTGGTATGTACATAGTACATACCATTGCCTGGACCAAGTTTATTGGCCAGTTACATCCGCCATCTTGTTTCAAAATGGCGAAATATTAAATTAAAAAAAATCAATTAGGTACAAAAAGTAAGAAATTGAAAAAGCTTTTTTTTCTGTGTTTGACCTTGATACAAAGATTCCAGAGCATTTTTCGTTTCATCTATATCTTGAAAAATGGCTGAATTATAGCACTTTCAATTTCTAGTGTGGTTGATATTTTGAAACAGTTTGAAATTTGTCAAGCGGTAATACGCATATTTATAAATTGATTTGGATATAACTACGTCTGTACATAATAAATACCAATGTCTTGACCGAGTTCACTGGCAAACTTCATTCGCCATCTTGTTTCAATTGGCGGCTATTTCAGGTTCTCAAAAATCTTTTAAATGTATAATGATGTACAAACAAAAAATTAGAAGTTGAAAAAAAAGGTTCTTTCTGAAGTGTTTGATCATAATACATGAATTCCGGAGTATTTTTTGTTTTGTCTTTATCTTAAAAAACGCCTGAGATATACCAGTTTGAATTTCTAATGTGGGTGACTTTTTTTTTAAATCAATTTGCCCGCGACAGCAATCGTATATATTAATCGATTTCGACATGAGTGTGTATGCGCACATGAATTGAGATTTCGACCAAGATCATTGGTTTGTTTTATCCATCATGTTGTTTTAAAATAGCATACACTTCCTGATATCATGGAATTTGGCGACCTTATAAACCGCTTAAAATAAAACCAGCTTGAATAAAGGATAACTAATTTCTAAAAATTCCCTTTAATATTCAGTATTGACAAAAACCAGTATTCAATCTTATGGAATCGGGTTCTACTAATTTCAGTTTTGTATGTTTGAATAATATAATTTAATTTAAAATAAATAAATAAAGGAGCTATATGAAAGTTACCTCTTCCTCCCGACACTACCAGAAGGACTTCTTATTTATTATTATTTCCTTTTTAAAATAATAGAAAATAGTTAAAAATATATATAGACAAGTGAGATTTGAAAACAAAGTTCTTGCCAAATTAACGTAACATAACCTTTTTACTTATTTCATTTATAATAGATAATTTGAAACTGAAACAATTAAAAATTTGTGCCTTTTATTTATTTTTTTAAGTAAAAAGAACAAAAAAACAAGAATAATGATATTTTGAAGCTTCATAAGTGCAGCGAAATAACAAAATATAAACAAACCTAATTTTTCACGACCTAAATACTGCAAAGGACTTTCACATAATAACCAATAAGATACGCTTCATTTGGGCGTTGCCATTAAACAATTAACAAATAATCGCGATTTCTGCGCCAGATACGATAACATAATATATACAGATGATCGTCTACTTGTAATTATAATGCATTTTTTGAAAGATATATTTAACTGTAAAAACATATGAATTTTTCTAAATTAAACATCATTTATCCCACTTTTAATATATAATGATTGAGTTAATATTTTATCTGCATTTTTCTTTTTTTCAGAAAAACAGTAAAGAAGCAAAAGCAAATTTTTACCCATTTTTTTAGCGAAAGGTATTTTTTAATGTCAAAGAATTTGTACTATTTTGAATATTTAAATAATTTGAAAAGAGTAGTGGTTTTAAAATATTCATATTTTCAAAGTATAACAAAACACATTTTTACATTATTTTCATAAATTACAATTACAAAAAGAACGCGAAATGTCAAGCATTAAATTAAGCTATTTTTTTTTTCATTTAAAGCTATTTCTTTTCAAGAATTTCTTTTAGTGAGTATTTTGGTATGAGTTAGCATAAGCATTAAAAATTTTTGCATACTTTTCATAAGATATTAATTATGGAAAGAACGCCTGACTTATTCCCTTTCTAAAATTACAATTTAAATCAACTTCTTTATAATTACTTCAAAAATGAATTTGAAAGTGAAAGAAAAAACACATTTTAATGGTTTTTAAAGTATAAATTAAGATGCAATTGATTCAGTGGAGGATTTGTGGCTTTTACCTACATTAAAATATTTTCTTTAGTCCCTAAGTAAAATATTCAATTAAACAAAAATGAATTACAAAAAAAATATTTCTGAACTTTCATAAATTACTTCTACTTGCTTAAACTTTTCAACATAGAATAAATTATTAATGTATCATTTAACATTACTTTTTATAGTCAAAATACATATTTTTTGCAAAGATTTTCAAATGTGTTTAGGTAATTTTCTTTCATAACAGGCAGATTTAATTAACAGAAAAAAATACCATTTTATTTATTTTTGGTATATTTCTATATTCCAAATTCTATTTGTATATTCTATTTGTATTTGGTATTTGGTATATTCCGTTAATTCCTAAAGTGGCTCAGCCGAGCTCAGCAATCTCATTGGCTTAAACTGGATGAAGAGACGTAGATTCGAGCAGGTGCTAAAAATAATTAAGAACAACCGATGCAGGAATCTGTTCAATCAGGTTTACGCAATTCAGAGATTTTACTATATTTGAATATTAAAGAATACAGATTTGTCCATTTTTTATATAATACATAAAAGTTTGGACTGAGCCAATTTTATGGAGTAACATTACACAAATGTTTTACAGTGGAAAAAAATTACTTTGAAAATCTTTTAGTGAAAATATTCATTTAACAATTCTTTTTTTTTTAAATGACTACTGCTAAGTTTTAGACTGCTATACTGCCTGTAAAAATAATTTCTGCTGAATAAAATTATTCCACACTCCAAAAAAATGTAATTCTACCGATGTACAGATACGAAAACCTGTATACATACTATAAACAATACAAAAAAGTTGCACATTTACAAAACAGTTTTTTATTAAAGCTACAGAATTCTGTAGCTTTACAAAACAACCTGCTAAAATTATAGTAATCTTACTGAAATTTAATCTGTAACCCAGACTGCATTTACTTAAAGTATTTAGGCGTCCTAATTTCCTAAAAATTCTTAGTAACCTTCACATATGCAATGTTTGTATTCACATGAACGAGCACATATGCGATGTTTCCGTCTGTCTGAAGTATTACTGCCTATCTCAAATATCCATAATTATTAATAAGTGAGGGAATGGTATGAAATATGAGTTGCAAACTTTTTTGTCAAACAAAAATTACATTTGCATGCCAAAAAAATAATGTAATAATATTAATAATACTTTATGTGTTCATATTAAAAGATAAAAGCCAGAAAAAAATAGTAAAAATATAAATATGAGTATAATTTAAGTAAGAAATATTTTTTTTTGGGGGGGGGGGTTATGGTAGCTGCACGTGAGAGAATATTTTGTAGAAAAGATTTATTTAAAATATATGTTTTAATTAATGTTTAAACTTTACGATCTAATATAATAAAACCATGTCTAAACTAAATTTTTAAAAATATATTAGGCTTTTCTAGGATATTTTAGGAATTTTAGAAAAAATTTAACTCTTTAAACGGCAAAGTACCTATATTCGTAAAATGCCGAAATCGGCGGCAGACACTGGAATTTACCAGCAAATTTATTTTAAAAGAAGCAAAAAGTTTTGATTGCTTTCTTATTAAAATTAAAATTTTCATTCCTATTTTCTGTTGCTAATGTGGCGTCTAGAAATTCAAATTCGGTGTTCCAAAAATTAACCATTGCTTTTGAAGGGATTAAATATCCTTCAGTTTCGTCATTAGGGCCTACACTCGTTTAACCACTTAAATAAATAAAGATTAAACACGCATATAAATATTTTTAGCTATATAAATGGAAACAGTTATTTAAATAATTTGAGTAACAACTTTAATCCAGATAATAAATAGCCGCACTTTACTAAAAAAGGAATTTTATACATGGAATGAAAAAAATGCACTTAATCATTCCGATTTACATGCAAATATCTGCAATAAATTTTAATAGCTACAAAAGTTTTGATTTTACAACATCATTTTTTATCTCTTGAAAATTGTAGCTGATATATTTTCAACTTTTTTTTCTATTACTTTGAGGCAGAAAAATTCAATAGGGAGAAAAGGAAATGTAAGTAGTTAAAGCCCAAACAATTTTTCATGAAACTCATTCTTGTTTGTAAGGAATTTCCCTTTTTTCTTAACGCTTAAATTACTTTCCATTCTAAATCTAGAGCAAAAAGCTTTTGTAATAAGACTTTGAAAAATAACTAACACGTATGGTTCAAAATAAATGAATAGCATGTAAGTTTTGGAAATTTTTTAGTATTACAAAAGATATACTTTATAAGATAGTTTGATCAATGTAGGAATTTCAATATTTTTATGAACTTAAGGGTAAGTTGTTAAAGTGTAATTGCATTTTGATCCTTTCAATAAATCTTCTGAAGTCTTTTCTTTTCCGGATTTTTCAAAAGAAATATTTGTGTTTTTGTCTCGCTCTCCCAAGAACGTACAAAACGATTCGCAGAATTATTATTAAAAAGACTATTATTAAAATTAAAATGAAATCTCCTATTTCCTTTCAATTTGTAATTAACCCCTTCGTCAAGGCAGCCTTTTACAAATTTTTTAGTATTTCGTCACCGGTTTTTAAAAACAGAAATTTGTGTCTTATTAAATCGAAGAAATGCACCAATTAAATAAGGAAAATTTTACCGTAAAATTTTACTTGTGGGTGTAAACAAGGATTCTTAAGTCTTTTTACGTATACGTGTCCCTCGTCTCAAAGGGGTTAAGCATCTTTTCCAACGATCAAAATTTATGCATTCTTTAATTTTCTCTTTAGTGGCTGTGCAAATATAACGTTATCATTTTAGGGAAGCAGGAGGGAGTCTGGCTAAAGATATCTTAAGATATCATTACGGGTCCGCAAACCTCGACGCTGGTGATCGGTGGATAATTTAAACGGAAACTGATACTAATAGCCACATGGTGTTGGTTCTCTGGATGACTGCAGCTGGGGAAGTTCTGAACCGATCCCTAAGTAAATTCAAAATGAAGGTGCCCGTTTACCACAAGAAGGCCGAGGTGGGCTCTACTATGAAAGTGATTCTTACCATGCTGTTGTTTTCATGACAGATTTTCAAAGAGGTGGTTTGTCTCCCCAACTGGACTCCACCGAGACCTATGTCGGAGATTTGTCAATTAACGTAATTACGTTTTAACAAGTTCCTCGAAAATGACTTTCACGCATATAAATCTCGAGTGAAGCATCAATATGAAGTTTGAAAGGGAACTTGCAAAGGGGCTCTGGTGTGAATGATGCCAAGGCCAGGCCTTTTCACTCTGCAGCCTCGAACTTTGACAAGGAAGCATCTGTATTTTGAGGGAGAAAATTTCCAAAACTGTTCCGTACTTGAAAAAAGCACCCTTTTTTCTTATTCATGTAGAAGTCGTTCTTCTTACATCACGATTCTGTCTTAAAAATTTCTCGTAAATTTCTCTCTCTCTTTTTCAATGAACTACGATGTATTTTGGGTTTAGACTCACTTGTGAGTAGCCGGTTTGTTTGGGTCCTTTGAGGAATCTAGGGAGTGAATGCAAAATTCCTGTTTGGTTCCTGTAGTTTAAGGCTAAATGAATCATGTCGGTCGACTTCAAAATTTCTTGGGTGCCGAGGGAATACTAGCGAGGGTCGTGCTTGTCCAAGTCTAGAATATGTGTTATCCACATAATTTAACCCGAGCAATCGTGTGCAAACCAAAGCTCTTGTAAAAGAATTTCGATCTCCAGGTATTTGAAAATTCATTTCTCCGATTGTATTGACTGAAAATGGAAATCTTGATGAAATTTATTCTTGTGCTTTCATAGTTGATTACAACTGCCTATTTTTTGAGAAACTGCAAAATTCAACTGTATGTAAATTGATGTATTATAAATCTAATTATATAGAACAATTCGACTACATGTAAAAAAAATCTGAAGTCAATTCTGTAGAGCAAGAAGTTTTAAGTTTTATAGATGATTTGCCATTTTTGATGAAGTAGAAGCGATCATTTCGTAGCAGAAATTAAATAAGAATTAATCTTATGTGGAAAACACTGTGTTAAGATGGGTTATAACAAAATTTCGCATTAATGTCACAAATTGAGTAAAATAAATCGATCTTTCTTTCTTCGTTAAGGAGAAAAAACTTGGAAGTTTACAAAATGCATTAAAAAACAGAAACTTCAGGTAGGTAGCAAAATAGGTAGAATATAAAATCAAATTTATGGAAAGAAAAAATATGTATATAAAAAACGAGAGGAAGGGGAAAAAAGGAAAATAATAAATCGTAATAGGGATAATAAGGAAATAATTGTAAAATAAAATATGTAGTCGTGTTTATATTTATAAAAGTAAACATTCAAAAACTATTATTAAGCAGTTAAGACAATTCAAAGCTATAAAATATCGATTAATAAATTCTAGCCCTAGTAACTTTCATATTCAATCTCAGATACTCAACTTCATATTCATAATTAGTCATCTTCATATTCAAATTGTCTCACCTTCACAAACAAAACATCCTATCCTTCATATTCGTGCGGTAGGGTGGAAAGGAAGATGATAGTAGGTAAATAGCATAAAATTGTAAGAGGATGTATAACTGACTTACTTATCAATTCTGAAAACTGATATGAATTATCACGATCCTGATGGATAGACCAAGGTAATTCAAAAATATCCATTCAAACTGAAATGTGTGTCAACGCGATTACAGAAGTTAGCCGAGCTATTGTACAGACAATAATATTCAATCTTCCAAAACCTGGTAATATTTGTTAAACAGGGCACATTATTAGGTTTTCAAATACTGCGAAGCCTGAATAGTGATTGGCGAGCGTAACTTGCAGGGGTCTGAAAATCCTTGTACTAGATAAAAAAAATAAAATTATTTCTTAATCGAGTAAGTGTAATAGAGCTATGATCAAGAATATATAATAACGTCTTCCAAAATATCTTTGATTCCGAAAACCGTCCTTTATCTTTAGAAATGTCTGAAACAATATATTTTTCTAATTTAAAGAAGCATTTATAAAAATAAATTTTTTTTGCTGCTGATTTTAGAAAAACGTTTCCAATTTGCTTTTATAGTATATTTATCAATTTTCACAATCCGAAATTTACGTTTTTCGGATGCTATAACTTTCAAGTAAACATTTTTATGTTCAAAAAACATGTTTTACAAATAGACTAGATAAAGTAACGTAATATTCATTAACATGAAAATTAATATATACTAGCAGGAGTGACCGAGCTGAGCTCGGTAACAATTATCTTTGTATTCAACTCGATATAGTATTTTCACTGTATCATTCTCTTTGTAATATTACTATAAAACATCTTATTTATAATAGTATTATTTATAAAATCAATCAATAAGAAAACCATGTATGTATGCACATGTTCATAAATTTTACATTATTTTGAATTTTACAACGAAACGACATCGATCCAAATCACTTTTTTAGCTCGACTCTGATTGGTTTGACCATGCATCTCGATTCCTATCAAGAACGAATAAAAAAAGTTTCACATTCTAAAAGACAATATTTTTTGCCAAATATAGCAGAATTTAGTGACATTCTTTCATTTGGTGCCATACGCGTGTTTTGGCTTTCGTAATCTTATAATCGTCGATTTTTCAGACAAATGTTATCAATATTTTGTCAAATATTGTAAACTTATTGGCTGTTGCCATATTCTCGTGCTCTGACCCGTTTTACCCAAAATGACCCACTAATCAAATTTGATAATACATGTGATTTAGCTCATGTTATCAAACAAAGTAGAATATAAAATTGAATCAAAATCGTTTAAGCCATTTCTTATGTAAAATTATCTTGACAGCATTCGGCAATGAAGCTGAAATGATCCACTAATATAATTTTGTTTAACATGCGACTCATCCCAATGTTCTTCTCGTGACAAAAGACGTTTCGTTACAAAATTTAGGCAAAATTGATTGAGTAGTTGTCATAGTGTATAATTAGAAGGATCCTGTCACATTATGACCCAAAATAACTCACTAATCTAATTTTTGCGAGCATTTGTCCTAGCTCAATGGTTATCTCTTGCTCGAAAACAATATAATGCAAAGTATAGTCAAAATCGTGCGAGTCATTTTCTAGATGAAATTGACATGACTCATCATGACCCACAAACGACCCTTATAATCGAAATCTCTCGAACATGTGACCAAGCCCATAAGTTTTTGCGTGCCGAAAAAACGTTTTGATACAAAATTTAAATAAAATCGATAGAGCCGTTTTTTAGACATAATTAGTTTGATCCTGACCCATCCTGACCCAAAATGATCCATCAATCGAATTTTCTCAAACATCTGACCTAACACAATGATTTTCTCGTGACCGAAACCATAGAACACAAAATTTAGTCAAAATTGCGCGAGACATTGTTTAGACAAAATTACTATGACCCACAATGACCCAAATCTGAAGCACTAAACGACTAAACGAATTCTCTTTAACAGTTGACTTAATCCAATAATCTTCTTCTGATCCGAAACGGAAAAATTTGAAACTTCGTCAAAGTCATTCGAGCCATTTTTTAAATAAAATTGGTTTGATCCAAAATGACCTAAAAGTGATCCATTAATCAACATTTCTCGAATATGTGACCTAGTCCAATAGTTTTTTCGGGCCGAAAAATGTTGTATACAAAATTTCGTTAAAATCGACCCTTTCGTTCTTTAGCTATAACTTGACCATGACCCATTATAATCCATCATGACCTACAAATGACCCTTACAATCGAAATCTTTTGAAAATGTCATTTAGCTCATTATTTTTCTCGCGTCTAAAAATTGTTACATACAAAATTTCATTAAAATCAGTCCTGCCGTTCTTTAAATATAAATAGCTAGACCCAGAACCTTTATGATCCTTTATGACCCATTATCAGAAATTTTTCGAACATGTGACCTAGCCCAACGAATTTCTCGTGCCTAAAATAGGTTGTATACAAAATTTCGTTAAAATCTATTCACCTGTTCCGTAGATATAGCTTGACATGACCCATAATGTCCCACAAATGACCCTTATAATCGAAATCTCTCAAACATATCACTTATCCTATTAGTTTTCTCGTTTCAAAAAACTGTTACACACAAAATTTCGTTAAAATGGATCACGTCGTTCTTTAAATATAAATACACTGTAAAAAAAAATTCTGTAAAGGTACTGAACTTTTTCTTGGAAACTGGGATTCCTAGAACTTTTCCTGTAACGGTAACAGCAAAAATTCAAGTTTTAGAATTGGTTACATGGTTTTTTCCTGTTGCCGTTACATAAAAAGTTCTTGGAATCCCAGTTTCCTAGAAAATGTTTAGTACCTTTACAGAATTTTTTTTTTTTTTTACAGTGTAGCTTGACAAAAACCTGTATGACCCTTTATGATCCATTAATCGAATTTTCTTGAACATGTGATCTAGTCCATTGTTTTCCTCGTGCCCGATAACTATACAATACAAAATTTAATCAAAATCGTGCTAGCCATTCTCTAGATAAAATTAGGATGACTCATAATGACCCAAAAATGACCCACTTGGCTTCGCGTAATCTAAAACAATTAAATACAAAATTTGGTCAAAATCGTTAGAGACGTTTTTTAGATAAAAATAACTTGACCCATAATGACCCAAAAATGACCCACTAATCGAAATTTTTCGAACATGTGACCCAGCCCAATAGTTTTCTCGCGCCAAAAAACGATTGGATACAAAATTTCCTTAAAATCGATCCAGCCGTTCTCTAGATATAAATAGCTTGATCCTGACCCATTATGACCCGAAATGACCCAATAATCGAATTTTCTCGAACATGTGACCTATCCCAATGGTCTTCTCGTGCCCGAAAATGATAAAATCCAAATTTTTGCGAAAATCATTAGAGCCATTTTTGAGATAAAATTTACACACACACACGCAGACACACACAATTTTTGCTCGCATTATAGTATAAGATATATATCTGCATTTTTACCTATATAAATCCAGTTATATTCTTTTAATCATGTACTATTTATATCTTCTAGACTGCGTTGGCTATTATATTATTTATTATCCTTATATAAATCTTATAACTTTATATATTATTGGATTTTCTCTATTTGATCTTATTTTCTGAGATATTCTGTCATCGGTTGCAAGCAAAATAATCATTTAAGTAAAAGATAATTATCTTTTTACTCCATTAACGAATAAAGTAGTATCCGATTTTTCTCATTTATTGAGATAAAAGCAGGTTATCCTTTACTGAATCTTTGACATATTTTTATTTACTGAATAAGAATCATTATTTTTTTTAATGCAAATCTCAAAACATTTCAAACTTTAACGCTATTATAGATAGCATGAACCATTTTATAATACACTGTAAACTTAAACTCCAGTAAAAAAACGGAAAAGGTGCTGGCAGCAGAGTTGCCGTATCTGATCCGTTAAATCATAGAAATTCTTTTTCATTACATTTCCGTTTCCAAGACTAAAGTGTTCCGTTTGAGACTGGAGATTGTCCGTTTTCGAAACCGGAGCATTTCCGTTTTCGAAACTGGAGAGTTTCCGTTTTCGA
This sequence comes from Maratus speculifer, assembly GCA_964019185.1. Taxonomy (NCBI): domain Eukaryota; kingdom Metazoa; phylum Arthropoda; class Arachnida; order Araneae; family Salticidae; genus Maratus; species Maratus speculifer. The sequence continues at coordinate 167,312,100 of OZ025289.1, read as the reverse complement.
AACTGGAGCATTTCCGTTTTCGAAACTGGAGCGTCTCCGTTTTCGAAACTGGAGCGTCTTCGTTTTCGAAACTGGAGAGTTTCCGTTTTCGAAACTGGAGCGTTTCCGCTTTCGAAACTGAAGCGTTTCCGCTTTCGAAACTGGAGCGGTTCCGTTTTCGAAACTGAAGTACTCCAACTGGGAAACTGAAGTACTCCAATTGGGAAACTGAAATACTCCAACTGGGAAACTGAAACGCTATGGTTTAGAAACAGAATATTGTTTTTCAGACTAAAATTTTCCATTTCAGAAAGAAATTTCAAATTAACGCATGATTAGTTTCCGTTGTACTAATTTATATTTTCAGATTTTACCTTACTGATCAAAATTTATTGGCATATAATTAGTTTCGTATTTATGTCGGTAAATATTTTTGTGACTAATTTTTTCGGTGTATTTTTCTTAATTTTTACTTTCTTCTATCTTCAATAGAAGAAAGTATTGTAATCGAAATTTTTTTCGACTTCCGGTTTTTGACGGATTGACACGTTTTAGGGGTCAGAGATTCCAAAAAACATATTTTTACAAAATGTCTGTCTGTCCGTGTGTCTGTGTGTGTGTCCGTGTGTGTGTGTGTGTGTGTCTGTGTGTCTGTATGTCGCCATTCCACCATCAAAAAGTATATGAAGTTATGCATAGAATTGAACCAAATTTTTTGTGAATGTTTTTGGCTGTGGCAAGCAGGTCCTCCTTCAGTTTTGAAATATTCCGCCGGAAGGGGGCGCTGCAATCGCGATTTTTGTACCATTTTCAATATTGTACCGACCAAAAGTATATGAAGTTATGCATCGAATTGAACCAAATTTTTTGTGTATGTGTATGACTATGGCTAGTTGGTCCTCCCTGAATTTGAAAAAAATCCACCGGAAGGGGGCGCTTCAATCGCCATTTTTGTGCCATTTTCAATATTCTACCGACCAAAAGTATGAGAAGTTATGCCTCGAATTGAACCAAATTTTTTATGTATGTGTATGTCTATGGCTAGTTAGTCCTCCCTGAATTTGAAAAAAATCCGCCGGAAGGGGGCGCTGCAATCGCCATTTTTGTGCCATTTTCAATATTGTACCGACCAAAAGTACATGAAGTTATGCATCAAATTAATCGAAATTTTTTGTGTAAGTGTATGGCTATGGCTAGTTGGATCACCCTGAATTTGAAAAAAAATCCGCCGGAAGGGGGCGCTGCAATACCGAATTTTATGCCATTTTCAATATTGCACCACATAAAAGTGTATGAAGTTAGTTCTAGAACTGAACTAAACATTTTGTATATGATTATTTTTTGGTAAGGCAAGTAGGTCCTCCCTGAATTTGAAAAAAAAAATCTGCTTATTATTCTATTCTCCATCGGCTCGTGCAGAGACGGAAATTCGTTTTTACTCCGATCAATTGATAGGAGCAGAAATTTAAGATGAAAATCAAAGTTGGTAAGGTATTGAATCAAAATTATTAATGCATTAAAATGAGTAACTATTTTTTTTAATATTATAATGTATGTATGAGATAGAAGAAAGTTTTGGGATTGGCACATCCAACTAGTTTACTTTCTTCTATCTTCAATAGAAGAAAGTATTGTAATCGAAATTTTTTTCGACTTCCGGTTTTCGACGAATTTACACGTTTTAGGGGTCAGAGATTCCAAAAAACGTGTTTTTACAAAATGTCTGTCTGTCCGTGTGTCTGTGTGTGTGTGTGTGTGTGTGTGTGTGTGTGTGTGTGTGTGTGTGTGTGTGTGTGTGTGTCTGTGTGTCTGTATGTCGCCATTCTACCTTCAAAAAGTGTATGAAGTTATGCATAGAATTGAACCAAATTTTTTGTGAATGTTTTTGGCTGTGGCAAGCAGGTCCTCCTTCAGTTTTGAAATATTCCGCCGGAAGGGGGCGCTGCAATCGCGATTTTTGTGCCGTTTTCAATATTGTACCGATCAAAAGTATATGAAGTTATGCATCGAATTTAACCAATTTTTTGTGTAAGTGTATGACTATGCCTAGTTGGTCCCCCCTGAATTTGAAAAAAATCGGCCGGAAGGGGGCGCTGCAATCGCGATTTTTGTGCCAATTTCAATATTGTACCGACCAAAAGTATATGAAGTTATGCATCGAATTGAACAAAATTTTTTGTGTATGTGTATGACTATGGCTAGTTGGTCCTCCCTGAATTTGAAAATATTCCGCCGGAAGGGGGCGCTGCAATCGCGATTTTTGTGCCGTTTTCAATATTGTACCGACCAAAAGTATATGAAGTTATGCATCGAATTGAACCAATTTTTTTGTGTATATGTATGACTATGGCTAGTTGGTCCTCCCTGAATTTGAAAAAAATCCGTTGGAAGGGGGCGCTGCAATCGCGATTTTTGTGCCATTTTCAATATTGTACCGACCAAAAGTACATGAAGTTATGCATCGAATTGAACGAAATTTTTTGTGTAAAAGTATGGCTGTGGCTAGTTAGATCGCCCTGAATCTGAAAAAAATTCGCCGGAAGGGGGCGCTGCAATAGCGAATTTTATGCCATTTTCAACACTGCACCACATAAAAGTGTATGAAGTTAGTTCTAGAAATGAACTAAATTCTTTGTATATGATTATTTTTTGGTAAGGCAAGTAGGCCCTCCCTGAATTTGAAAAAAAAAACTGCCTATCATTCTATTGTCCATCGGCTCGTGCTGAGACGGAAATTCATTTTTACTCCGATTAATTGGTTGAAGCAGAAATTTAAGATGAAAATCAAAGTTGGTATGGTATTGAATTAAAATTATTAAAGCATTAAAATGAGTAACTATTTTTTTAAATATTTAATTGTACGTATGAGATAGAAGAAAGTTTTGGGATTGGCACATCCAACTAGTTTTTAGTTGTTGAAGTATTTCAAAAATAATGACTGCATGTGTTAAAGTATTAAGGAAATACATCAAACAATATTAATTATAATAATCAGGCTTTGTATATTTACATTGTACAGGGCCTGATTTCTGAAAAGGTCAGCCTTAGGCCCATTGTTGATGGAGAACCAAAATAATTTAGAAAAGAATTCTTAAAAAGGCTTTTTTCTGCAATTTGCTTAAAAATTTTGTACTCCTTGGTTATCCCGTCGACCAATTTCGCCAAATTATACGAATCGTCCAACTACTATCCAAATTACTCAAATTGATGCAATTTTTTTTATATAACAAGAGAACAAATATATTAGTAGAACATAAATAAAAAAAAGGTCGAATCAAAAATCCCTTGACGACGGAACAAATACGTGCATTGTGTTTAATGCAAGTGAATGCGAAATTTACGGTAATCCATTATTGGCATTTAATCTTGGCATTAAATTTTTTGCCGACAGGATTACCAAATGGTACCAAATATTTTAAATTAACTTGAAAACTGCATCGCATTATCTAAAAGCTTCGAAATATACTCTGAATAAACTTAAGAAATTTTCCAAAGAATTTTTCATATTACAAACTGGCATTTTGACATTTCTCCTTATTGATCGAAACTTATTGGCCTATAATAGATTACAGATAATTTATGTCAGTAATTATTTGTAACTAACTCTTCCTGTATGCTTTTCTTAAGGAAAACCTTTTGTTTTAGTTTTCAAAATATTTTGATAAACTGGATGTGTTAAAATTAAAATGCAGAGAAAAAGGAATGCAATATCAATTTTACTATAGACGTTCTTTGGTTTAATCTTAAAGATAAAATAGACATTACAGATTGTATTTATGTACATATTTACTCAAAAACTAACTATTTTACTTTTTTGGCAATATTTAAATTGGAGAAAAAAATGTGCATATATATCAACTGTTTTCCATTTTCACACATTCTGACATCCCTGGTGATTTCTGGTGTAAAATCAACTCTGCAGAATTACAATTACTTGCTACCAAAAGTTTTAAATATGTTAACTGTCTTTTTTGTGTTTATATATAATGTATTGAACTGGATACAAGGATTTTCTTTGCTGTGTTGTCAAGTTTTAAACCATAAAAATCAGGAAGTAAAAAAAAGTCAGAAACTTCGAAAGTATTCATTAATAATTCTTTATTAATATATAAAATATTAACAAAATAAAATAATACATGATGATCACATTAAAAAAGAAATCTACAGTTTTCAGTGTAATGCTATAATTCATTCATTCTAACAAATAGAATTCTTTGTATAATATTTTGCATTTGAGAGTGAAAATTGAAAATGTATTCAGAGAAACAATCATGAAGTTTTAAAAAGCAATCATATATGATTGCTGATAACTTCTATCACATCAAATAGTTCTAATAAACACAGTGACAATAAATAAGACTGAAAAAAATTGGGTTAAAAAATTAAGAGGAATAAATATGCAAACAATCAGAACACTAAATAAAACAATAAAATTATCGATTGTTGCATCCCAAATTAAAATGACTTTCAAAATCTCTAAGTCCATTTACTAACTATATAATTGGCTTGGTAATCTTATTAATTCTTCTTCCTTTCATCCTAGGTGCTTTGATACCTTTATTTGGGTTAATAGTGGCAAAGATTCTGGAAAATGAAAATAGAAAATTTAGTAATAAAAGACACTTATAAAGTTAAAAGGTGTAACATGGTATATTATAAAAAAATACCACACTTTCCTTTTATTTTACAATACTTTTTTTTATATAAAAAAGTTCCAATAAATACGAGAAAAAAAGTTCTAAGATAACTTACAGCAATTTATGGCCTTACGTAGGATAATTTTAACAATATCATGGTTTTTAAACAGACATGAGAACGATCGGTACCAAAGAAAAAAATATTTGATGTCTTTTCGTTCTCCCCCCTCCCCCTTCGGCTCAGAAATTCATCCTGGCCATAAGCCGAAAGCTGGTCCCCAGGATGGGCATCTACCTCTACTGCTGCCCTTTCGTTATGGTGTCCGGGGAACGTGTCCCCTCTGCCCCTCTCCCTTTAGCATCGATCCAGAGAACTATAACAAATACCTTAACTTCCACCATTATAAAAGGTTGTAATCCACAAAATCTGATTTAAAAAAAAATACTGAATGGTTCAGATTTTCTTCAACCTTAAATATATTAGGCATCACAAAAGTAGAACACACAAAGCTATAAGGGAGACTGGGGTACATGTGAACAGTACACATAAATATAGCTTTTTCTCATAAATGGATTAATTTCTATAAACAAAAACTACTCAATATATTAAACAGAGCAATTTTGTATATGGTAATTTTTTAAAAATCGCTTTTATAGTTTCTTTCTTTTGATAGTTTTATAAATTAAAAATAATTGTTTCACAACTGTCCTACTATTGGGGTGACGAAAAAAGAGAATTTATAACGAAAAAATATCTATAAATTTCGCTAGTTTCTGGGTGATAAGTTTAAGCACTGCATTATAAAATTGAAATAAGTAGATTTATGAAAGAGAGGGAGGATTAGATGATTGGTTTAATTGTTAAAATAAAAAGAAAAATTAAAGAAGTAAATTTGAAAAAGAAAATATAAAACTTTTAAATTTTGCTTTGGGATTTGTGTTTCTGGATTTTTTTTTTTTGGGGGGGAGGGGGTATTTAGATAATTCTCATCAGAAATCTAACAAAATATGAAAGATTCCCATCCATGTATTTGTCTTATTTACTTCTAAATTAATGATAAAGAAGGATTTTTAATGATTGTTAAAAAAAACTCGATTATAATATCTCCCCTAAATTTAACTTCTTTCACTTTTGAAAGAGAGAAGGAGGGAGCTGCATAAAATTGTAATTTTATGATAGTTATTAGTTTAAAAATTTTACTTTCTTAAGATATTACTGATATCTATCACCGTTTAAAGCATCATATATATAACTATTTTAAAGAAAAGTAAGCAATCATTTCAAGTTTGGAAAAAAAATAAATAGAAATATTTGCTAAACTGTTTAACGCGAAACTTTTTGTATTAACAATGCATAAAACACCGTTTATTAAAATGTAGTATAACATTATTTAAGTTTATTAATTATTTTAAATTAAAATTAAACGAGATTGTTGCTCTTTATGTATCTATTGATAGATGTTTTTGTGGAAGTTTGAATACAAAATTAAATGTTCTATGACAAATAGTCTTCTATTGCAGGAAACTTATTGAAGCTGACATCATTTCTCATGAAGTTAACTGAAACGATCAGAATCTAAGAATGATTTTTGGGGCTCATATGAATTGTTCATATTTGCCCCCAACAAATTATTTCATAAATGCTCCACTTGTCCAATACAATTAAAATGACAAATCATTAACATTTTTCAATTTTTGAAGACTTTTTTGTATTAAAAAAATATTTATTAGTATTCAGAGTATATGTTAAAACACTAAAATTCAAATGATAGAATAAATAAAATTATTAGCTTACCAAGTGGGAACTAAAATTTTACTTTTGGGATCTATAAACGGTGTTTTGTCGACCGAGGCTAAACAAAATGTCAAAGAGCTTCAATTTTTTCTTCTTTTTACCATATGTCTATAGGTGTTGTTATCATTAATATTTTTTTCAACTAAAAAATCATATAAGAACTAGTGAAAAAATGCGATGTTCACATAGTTCTATTTTACTTCAACTTGCAGAAGTTTCTCTAAATATTAATGAGTAATTACAGATTTCCTTACTGTGGCAAAGTTTTATAATTATGATTCAAATCGAACTCTAAAACACTTTTCTTTACTTACATTTTACATTTTGACAAATTTTAAGTTTTATCTTCTTAAAAGATTTTTTATTATCTGTGGCGTAAAATTAAACTATATTAATGCACTATCATAGTATGTATTAATGTAATATGTTTATTTTCATCGCAAATTTATTTAAAACTAATGTCTGGGGAAAACTGATTTAAATAAATGATTTTTTAATTTATTAAAATCGTGATTTAAATCAAACTGATTAAAATTAACGAGTCCTGTTAAATTTATTTGAAAATAACTTTAGTAGTATACTTTTAAAATTCTGGTAATAAATACAATAAAAACACAATTCGGTAGTACTTTTCATGGGGTGTTTTGTTCCATTGCTATAATTTTTATGCATTTCTGGATATGTGTGATTATTTGATGTATTAATGGAAAAGGAGACTGAGATTGGCTAAATTTGTAGATTAATATAGAGAAAACTGGAATATGTTGATTATAACATTATTTAAAAGATAGTTTTTAAAAATTCAATAAACTTAAGCTGTTTATGAAAAAAGTTTTAGTGCTTTTGCAAAAATTAGGAAAAGTGATTTTTCGGTTAGGGAGAAAAAAAAAGTTTTTCATACAAAGCATAAAACACGTGTCCCACTTTTCATTAACATTTAACTAATATTATTGATTTCACAGACCACTGCTTTTTTAATTGTTATAGTTTAACTTTCAATTTTTCAATTTAACTACAAATACTGATTAAATTTCATTTCATTTGGAACTTTAATACTATCACCGGAGACTTTTAAATAAGTGAATGTTAATTACAATATAATGTCTTGTACAAAATGTTTAGTACAAAAACACCATCGTATAAGTTTATTATTGTTTTTATCCATCTTTCGAACTTGCAGTCATACAAACTGCTTCACACTAGTTGCGTTGCAATTTCTGATACGTCAGTTAAAGATTAAACTTGCTATCTGCATATTAAATTTATAGTCTATATTATAAAAACAAAAATATTACAAGTAAATAAAGATATAAAAGAGTTAAGTAAAACAAATTCTCAATAAAATTATCACTAACATTTCATGCTTCATGGCTGGTAAAAATTGTTAATGATAATCCAATTAAGAAAATATATATGAGAGACTATTTCATACTTGTGTTAAACTTTAAACATGCAGGGAAGAATGGGGCACATGTGAAAATGGGACAGATGTGAACATCGCATTTTTTCACTAGTTATTATATGATTTTTTAGTTGAAATAAAATATCAATGATGACAGTACTTGTAGACATATGGTAAAAAAATTTTGAGGCTCTTTGACATTTTATTTGTCTTCGGCAGCCAAAACCTTGTTTATGGATCTCAAAAGTAAAATCTCAGTTCCAACTTACTAAATCCTAACATTTATTCATTCCTTTCCCAGTTGTAAAATAAATGTCATTTTTATTGTTCTGTGTTTCTATTGAATTAAAGGGGGAGGGGGACATGCTGCAAAGAAAATATTGTTTAAGTGTTATATATAAATCAAGTACATGCAAAACAAGTTACATTAGAAAACCATATAACTTAGAAAATCTTATCTACATATTGTGTAATCTACATATGGTACTTTAAATTTATTTTTTCAAAAGTTCCTAGCATCTTAATTTGATTTTGTGGTAGCCCATCACTAAATTCTTTTCTCAATAACAAATAAATTTTATTTTTATTTATTTATTTGGATCTGTTCTCCGCCTCTCAAAAAGAGATTATTTGTGCTCCAGAGAATATTTCTGTTAAAGACTGTATACGCATATAACTTATTTTTGTGATATCGTGATTGATTTTATTTCTTAAAATGGTTCATTACAAAAAGTCAGTCCCGCTCCTCCCCCCTCTCTCGTATATATAAGAAAAAAAGAAAGACTAAAAAAAGAAAAAAAAATACAATTTAATAATTGATTACAGTAAAGTAAATTCCAAAAGTAAAATGCATTATCATTAAATAGAAGCAATGTTGCATCTTGCTATACTAACAACATTTTTTCTTTAGTTGTTGTTTTTCTAAGCATACTTAAAAAAATACATATTGATGTTTTTGATGGTTAAAATCACTTTAAACGTAATTTAAACTTATATCATGTCAAAAAAAATTTTGACGGCTTGAACCAAACCCTGCATGTAAGCCAAACGTGCAATATTAGAAATAAACATAACAAGATCAGAATATCTAACACTCATTTAAAATAAGTACTGTTTTCACTAAAAAAAATAATTACAAAATGAATCTGAATAACTTACTTTTTGTTACAAATGTAACGAAAGAATCCAGGTAAAAAAATAACGAAATCGAAACAACGTTTTATAATTCGTGTAGTTTTAAGATATATGCTGCATCTAAATGTCAGCATCAGCTAAAATGATCTCAGAAATCTTTTCTAAACATAGCTTAAACATTCATAAGTAACTATAACGTAAAATCAACATGGCTGTCGCCGGAAGTGTTTTGTTTTTGGTGCGTCTGTTGCCACAAACGGAAACGATCAATTATCAAGTCAACAAAAAATGAAAAACTTCCTGGAATTCCTGGAAAACCAAGATTTTTTTTCTAAAACGGAATTTCTCAATTAAAAAAGTTAAAATTCAAAGAATAACACCTGTAAAATTCAGGACACTTTTTTACAGTGTACTTTATTTTGTTTCCGACTTCTGCCAATCAACTTTTTCATTAAAACGCAATAATAAAAAATTTGATGATCCTTTCTTGACGTAAACATCCATAAATTCTTTGATGTTATCATCTTATATAGTTAAACAAAAATAAAAATTTAAGTCAGCTATCTTACAACTATAATTGCATCATAATTTTATTTGTCAAAACTTAACATCACTTAAAATTATGCTGCGTATAAATTTTCCAATAACAAATTAAGATTAATTTTGCGGGTTTTTTTAATTATTCTACATTAATCTTCATTTTTTGCATCATTTTATTGTAAATGCTGAAAACTGTAAAAAAAAAAACTGTAAAGGTACTGTAGGGGCGTATTCACTCCGCATCGGTGATGTAATCACGGGTTCAAGAAAAGACAAAAAAAACTCCAAGAGAAGACGAATTATTCTTGACACATAATCCTTTTATTAAAGAGCATCAGGCATGTAAAAAGGCTCCGGTCGACGGTAGTCAGTCCCATCGACCGCCGGAACGTAGGAGAATATTATGTCACATTACAGTACAAGGGATGAGAGCCGAATGATAAAAAATACAATTTTTGAAACCACTGTCTTTGGCGTATTACATTGGTATTTATCGCCAATAACGAACACCAGATGTACATTTTCGATGATAGGAGACATGCCTTTGATTTTCGTTACATAGAGTGCAATGAGAATGCTCAAAGTGTAAAATTTGAAATAATTAATGCCAAACGATAAAAGGGTGTATATGGCACCGGAAAACCACAAGGATTGAATTCTTTACCTAGGGTTAACCAAAGTCTCACGGGTTCAGAAAGGAAATTAATTCTAATGAAATAAAATAAAGACAAACCTAGCGCATCTGGTTCTTAAGTGAATAGCGTTTAACTATGAATAAATACAGGCTAGAACTAACTCTTTAAATGGTTGTTGCTATGGGAAAATACTTACATGTCCATGAACAAACGGATATATGTTGTGTCTTTAAAGAAAGAATTAGAGATAAGTGAAATTATATTTCAAAGGAAAAATGGCCGTTAGTACTTGAATAGAATTAAAGAGATTAAAAATCTAGCTTATTAAATAAAGTTACAAATTAAGGGAATATTGTAATTTTAACTAAGGGGGAAAACAATTATTAACTAATATGTAAAGGAAAACACCTTTACATATATCTCCCCGACGACCGACAAAGAAAAATCGTGAAACGCGGGAGATAAAATAAAAAAACAAACAAACACATGTCTCCGCTCAACGTTAAAAGATAAACACAAACAAACATATTTTAAAGAGAAACCTGGTTATAACTTGTTCAATAATGCACTAACTAAATAGTAGATAAGAAAAGGTATCATGTCTCAATTTTTTAAAAATATGCTGACAAGCATGGTAAAGCAAGTAGGTACCTATAAAACTTGCAAAAAGTCTTTTTTTTTTTTTTTTAACTGCAGTGAACTTTTGGACAGCTGTATATTATCTTGTTTCTTTTTTTTTTCTGTGTGCACACTCAATATTATTCCAGAAGATTTTAATTCAAATTGCTTGAAATTTCTATTCAAGCCAAAGCAATTTTTTTATTGCTTAAACGAGTTGGTTACATTCCAACTTCTACTTTATTATTATATTTTTGAGACATGAATTATATCAAAAAGGTAAAAATAACACATAAAATATTGAATATCTATAAGAACACAATCAAACATTTTGAGAACTCTGTGACACATAAGTTTTATAACTAGAGCAAAAAGAGGAGCAAATATGGCAGAATTATATGATGAAACTTGACTTTATCAATAATTCTCTCTGTCAACAACAAAACCAGTCTGTTTACTGATCTAGGCTGTATTTAGTTTAGGCAAAAAAAACAAGGGTGTACAATGAACTTTTTTTTTAAAAAATATGTAAAAAAAACTAGCCTTCTTCAAAAGATTTAATGTATAACGTGTGAAAAAAAAATGTAAGGCAGGTTAATGTGAATCGTACACAAGCGTTAAAAGAATAGATGTATGTGTGTGTGAGAGAGTGCAGCCCGAAACACCATTCGGTGTAGTAACTGAAGACTATCAGCATGCGGCTGCATATGTGAACAGGAAAAGAGAACAAAAAAATAATGTTTACCTGTGTACAAACTGACCAGAAATAATGAAAGCCTTACAAATATATCATGTGTACTGTCTTAATGGACAATAAAAGAGCGTAATGAAAAAAAACTGACATGGTGTACATCTATTAAATTGAGAAAAGTCCTGTTAAATCAAATTTCCGCTATACACACTACTAAAAAGGATGAATGTAAACACGGTGTAGTATGGAAAAACTGAAAATTGAAACCGCAACTACAAATTAATTTTAGAAAACCTGGGAAAACACATGAGCGGTGCATGTAGTAACAAAATGTGCAAAAAAAAAATATCCAACAAATTTCTGACAAAGTGTAAACGATCATATGAACTATGTGAAAGGAATCATGTGTGAAAGTAACTGGAACTGACATAGCAAACACACATAAAAAAAAAATCTAAATGTAAAGGGCTATAGTACCAGGGCACACGAAAAACTGAAAACACCAGGAAGTAGTATTTTTGTAAACGACGAACTAATGTGTAATGTGTGTGAAACAAAATTTTGGGTACTGAGAGACCCAAACCATGAGCAACGTGTGTAATATACAATGAACGAAAATGCAATGAACTAATGTGTAAATTCAATGAACAAAAGTTTCTCCTGTACACTAAGCACAAAACCCATTGTGTTACGTTTAGAAATTTACCGTTGTTTACACTGCCAGTTAAGGGTTAAATTATGAAAAAAAAAACAATATTGCTGTAATTTTGTTATAAAAGGCACAACAATGTCCAAACAGTGAATGAAGAAAAAACAACGAAAAAAAAATTCTTGTGAAGTAAAAAAATGTGGAATTTCTAAGGTAAATTCTATCAAATACATCCTAAAAATGTGAAAAATCCATTACTTTTTTTTAAAAAAAAGAGGCTTTTTTTTTTAAGGAATAAAAAATGTTACTACTATATACCTTCTTTCCTGAAAAAGAGAATACAGTCATGAAAAATAAATAGGGCAACAGAGTAAACAACCAGTATGTGTGTAAAAAAATCAATGATCAACGTGTAAAGTGTAACTAGAATCTGGTTAAAGTCTAACCCAGCTACCTTGAGTTTCGTGTAAATTATCAATGAACTACTATGTATGAGAAAAATATACTGTCGAATACTATATTAGCAAAAGAATACACATAATAAAATAAAATGTATACATACACAATATTATTAAAGTTAAAGTGTAAATGATTTAAAATTTTATTAAGAGGCATCAAATCTAAAGTAAAAAAATCCCTTTTTTTTTTACCTGATCCAGTCGTGAAAGATGATATGTTTCAAAGCAGGCAAAATAACAAAACATTATACACCGACATGAATTTAAAACAAATGCTGTCATATATTTGAGAGAAAAATTGAAATAAGAAATATTGTTATCGAGTCACTATTTGTACAACTAATGAATTATCACCTGTGTGTTTACCTGTGTAAAAGTAATTCAAACGTACAAATTATTTCATGCATAAAAATTTAAATGCATGTGCGATCACTGTGTACAATTAATTTATGTACACACCTTATGTAAAACAAAAAAAAACTTAAATTATTCTAAGTGTTCGCGTTGTGTGAATAAATAAAATATTTAAAAAAAAATCGTGTAAATAAATCCATTTCAGTCTTTGACTAAGCAAGCGGCCAACTTGCTCAACCAAACCCTGAAATCAAAACATCAGACACATTGCTGCTCCCGGGAAAACAGCGCCGTGAATGATGACCTAACACAAAATAAATTTAAGATTTTATGACTGTCAAAATGAAAGAACAAATACATAAAAATGTACTGTGTAGGGGTATGCCAAATGCCACACATACCAAAGTGTAAAAATGTAAAAATAAAATGATTTTATTAGATTCTGTGACTAAGGTACCCTGGGGTAATAACGCCAGGCGGGGTAATAACGCCAAGTGCTTATATTTTGCATAATTATAAAATAATCAGGTAAATGACACCCATGTGCTCTGCGCAGAAGGGTTTTGAGTCATATAAATCGCAAAAAACAGCTTCAGGTTAATTTGTCTCATTTTTAGGTCTTATTGTTTTTACAAGCAATTAAAATTAACGCTTGATCTAAAATTTGCGAGATACGTTTTGTGATGTGAAGACGATCTTTTTATCAGGAAATACTTTGTTAATTACATAAATTTTTAGTACATTTCATGTACTTTTAAAATGTTGTTGAAGATTTTGGATATCTTCTCGAGATAATTTGTAATTTAAAATGTACTGCACAATAACTATACCGGGGTAATAACGCCAATCCTTGACATTAATACCCCGGTTGATTCCCTACAGTGGCCGACCTACATCCTAAATACTGATTCAAATAAACACAGTTAAAACTGTGCAATGTTTCTCATATTTCTATTTAAGCGGTCTTTTTTAAGCAAAAAGAAGCTCACGGTCTGATATTCTTTCGCCTCATCCCCCCCTCCCACACCACACCTTTATTTTTCTTACACTTTCACAAAAAACTGAACAATTTCAATAGCTTAGAATGCAATTTGTCAATTTCTAAGTTTGTAGAGTTTGTATTTTTAGAATTGGGCTATCTACATGCAATTATTCCATCTTATTTCATAGTTTTGTTTTCATGGCGTTATTACCCATATAGGTGGGTAATAACGCCAAATAGCATTGGTCAAGAAAAAACGCCATTACATTTTATGAATACATATCTGTTAAATTATTTTATTTTATGTAGATAGTCAATGAGTTGCTGTATCAGATCCTATATTTGTTTGAAAAATACAATCTAAAACTAAGCCGTGAAAATTGGTAGAACCTTAACGTGGCGTTATTACCCCAGGGTACCTTATCTTTCATTTAAAAAGCGGGGGAAAATGAGATAGTATCTTCTTTGTGTGTGTAAGCTTTCATATTACATCTTGAAAGTGACTCAAAAAATCTATTGATAAATATGACAGAAAGTCGAATCAAATAGAAAAACACATTACTGAAAAATAATATGTGTATTATTATTATTTTTTTTAGAAGAGACCGGAATTAGAGAAGTGTATTAAAATCTGCGTAATAATAATAACTGCCAACTTACAACTGTAGGAAAAATAAATTTAACTTGCTCCTTTTTTTTTTACGATGCCACAGATGCAAAAGTTAAACTTTCGAAGCCCAATACTGGACTCTCTATTTAAAATTATGTGTTTAGGTATGATACACAAAAAATGTATAGTACTTAAAATATAAAAGTGGGATTGTTACTCTTACCTGTATATACAATAAACATAAACAAGTGTAGGTATATAAAAATTCACAGCAAACATATATAGGTATAAGAGAAAAACCACAAGAAAAGTATGGTGTCTATATATATATATTACGTGTACAAGTCTCAAAATTATTAATTGCAAAGCAAGTTTTTTTTTTATCTCAGCTAGAAGAGAAATTTTATTTTTATTTTATTTTATTTTTTTTTTGTGAACAAATACTACTCTTTTTTTTATAAGGTGTGTAACTATTTCATAAGAAAAACAAACAGTGTGACTTTAGTCAAGCAAACTGCATCACAAAATATTGTTATTGGAGAGAAGAAAAAAAAACGAATAGAATGCAATGTGACAATAAAAGCACTGAAACGATTATACACAAAAATGCGCACATGGCTGAGTGTATAACCGCAAGCACCCGACACGCAATTCAAGAGCTCAAAAATTGATTAAGTAATCATTTCTGAATGCGAGTTTGTCACACCGCAGAATATCCCTGCATCACCGGACCATCAAAATAGGGAGAAAAAATAATGTAGGACCTTCAAAATGACTACTGGTATACACCTGCATATTATGAATGGTAAAAATATAAAATGAATAAATGAATATTTACGTTTACCGGGGGGGGGGGGGGGAGGTTGTAACTGAAACAAGTGAAAATTAAGCACATATAAGGATGCAGCGATACACGTGTAAAATTGAAAAAAAGGCTTTCACTAGTAATGACTGCAAAATGTAAATTTGTGTGTAAAATTGGTGGGGTATCGCTGAATCCAACACACTGACTAAAGTCAAACTGTACATAAACTGGCAATTTAATTTGAGAAAATTAAAATGTCAACACCACAACTTATTTTACGCACCCTTGAAATTATTCAAGAACGAAAAAAAAATACACTGCAATAAACTAGTGTCTAATGCATTTCACTGTATATTTAAAAAAAGCAATCATTGTTGTCAGAATAAAATTAATTTCAACTTAAAATAGGTGACTGAGTATAACTGAGAAAGAATTTAATAACAGTCATGCAAAACAATTTTGAGCACTTTTAAAAATATGATTACTCTTTACCTGTACATAATTATTCATGTAAAATATATATTTTTATATGAAAATCTGTGACGAATTACACAAAAAAATATCTACTGCTTTAAATATTAAGACATTTAACGTAACCACAATCTACTACAAATATTTTTACTAAATGTTTACAAACTTGAGACAAAAATATTATAAAAATACCTTTAAATAGTTAAAATATAGAAAACATAAAATATCTAAAAGTAATAAAAGGCATGAAATTTCTAAGAAGAAATAATCTATGCAATGGCATCAATTGAAAATATTAGTACCACAATGTTTTATAGAGCGTAATATTAGCTTCAATTTTTTGTACGAAATCTCATGAAGGAATGCACAAAAACGTTGTGTATTATTATAAAAATAATTAACAAATTCTAGATTAATATCAGTAAAAACACTTATAGAAGGGTTATAGCTTTACAAACAAAACACATCACGAAGAAAATGAAAACTTAAAAATAAAATAATAAAGTGCTTCATTTCTAAGTTGTGACAAGACCTGTCTATAATTTACATAATGAAGGCACAACTCTTAATATTTTAAGCAATATTTTGTATCTCCTCAAAAATTATACTAAAAACTATTTTAATAGAGGAAAATCATATTTCAAGTAACGTAAAATCCTGGAAGCATTATACTTCTTTTTTTTTTACCAAAAACTCTCTATAAATAATAATAAGAGACTTTAAAATGCCTTTTAAGCAAAACATGCATTTACATCGCAACATCTCCATAGAAATATGTTACTTACCTTAGCTGAAAGAAAAAAAAATAATTAAACTGAAGGCCTTGCGACTTGATGTAATCTATATTAGATATTATCGTTAAAATCTTATTCTATATCTATTTAAATATACTGCACTTTGAAGCGCGAAAAAAACAAAAACAAAACATTCCTTTTCCAAATAACACCTTCCTAATTAACTGATACATTAACAACAGCATGTGTCCTTGCTAATTTTGCTGCGCTATCTGTTTTGTACGTCAATCTAGGATCAGCTGCAAGCCTGTCTTTAAAAAGTATTAACTGCAGAGGTCTAAAGTGGTGATGTGTAGTAAATTTCTCAGATGGAAGTTCATTGACATATTTGTCTCCTTTTTCTTCACGAAAACATTAAGGAGCATTATGATTCATTTAAGTCCGGCACTGATGAGTGGCGAAGAAAATTTAGCTTGCCAGGGAGAATTCCAGAGTTGCCGGCGCAAACACAGTGTTATGTTGAGTCATACACTTGCAGGCGAAAAGAAAATAAATTAAAGATTTTTTGTTGAAATTGGTTACTGCAGAAAAGTCATAATTCTCCCAATAATTAAATAAAAAGGCTTTACTAAAGTCACTTGCAGTAAGAATAGACGTTTAAGTTGATTAATATTGCGCACAGTTTTTTATGATTAATAATCAATCGCTTCAGGAATGGACGAAATTGAGAAAAACACAAGTTGATGAAAGCATTCGCTTCGAAATAGTTTTCATTGCTTTCTTTTTTTTATCGTGATAACTCGAAAACAATCCAACATTCGTCATGAGACACGGAAAGGAGGTATACCGTCAAATGTTCGAATGATTGAAGAACATCTTTAGCCTATTACTGCAATCCACATACCGTAGTTTTTTTTTTTTTTACTTGGAGAAAAATACGGCACTTTGCACCAATGTGTGTAGGGGCGTATTCACTCCGCATCGGTGATGTAATCACGGGTTCAAGAAAAGACAAAAAAACTCCAAGAGAAGACGAATTATTCTTGACACATAATCCTTTTATTGAAGAGCATCAGGCATGTAAAAAGGCTCCGGTCGACGGTAGTCAGTCCCATCGACCGCCGGAACGTAGGAGAATATTATGTCACATTACAGTACAAGGGATGAGAGCCGAATGATAAAAAATACAATTTTTGAAACCACTGTCTTTGGCGTATTACATTGGTATTTAACGCCAATAACGAACACCAGATGTACATTTTCGATGATAGGAGACATGCCTTTGATTTTCGTTACATAGAGTGCAATGAGAATGCTCAAAGTGTAAAATTTGAAATAATTAATGCCAAACGATAAAAGGGTGTATATGGCACCGGAAAACCACAAGGATTGAATTCTTTACCTAGGGTTAACCAAAGTCTCACGGGTTCAGAAAGGAAATTAATTCTAATGAAATAAAATAAAGACAAACCTATCGCATCTGGTTCTTAAGTGAATAGCGTTTAACTATGAATAAATACAGGCTAGAACTAACTCTTTAAATGGTTGTTGCTATGGGAAAATACTTACATGTCCATGAACAAACGGATATATGTTGTGTCTTTAAAGAAAGAATTAGAGATAAGAGAAATTATATTTCAAAGGAAAAATGGCCGTTAGTACTTGAATAGAATTAAAGAGATTAAAAATCTAGCTTATTAAATAAAGTTACAAATTAAGGGAATATTGTAATTTTAACTAAGGGGGAAAACAATTATTAACTAATATGTAAAGGAAAACACCTTTACAGGTACTACACTTTATCTAGGAAACTGGGATTCCAAGAACTTTTCCTGTAACGGTAACAACAAAAACTCAAGTTTTAGAATCGGTTACATGGATTTTTCCTGTTATCGTTACATGAAAAGTTCTTGGAATCCCAATTTCCTAGGAAATGTTTAGTACCTTTACAGATTTTTTTTTACAGTGAAGGAGCTCATTTTTTATGAGTTTAATGTTTTTCTAAAATGTTAAGCTCACAATAAGTAGATGCTATTTGCGCAAAATAAATAAAAATTTTCTATTACTGTTGATATACCAATTATTTCTACATGTTAAAAAACTCCTGTAATATCATAACAAATATGCATGTTGATCCGTCGAAAAAAATTAATAATGCTTCTGTTTCTATACAAATACATCATGTGGACTATCATTTTATAGTAAACGCTGAAGATGTTAATTTATTTAAAGAGTTTAATGTACTGCTTTGAACTGATAGCTTGGAAATATGCAAATTGCTATATGTGTAAAATAATTTAGATTACTTGTTAAGAGTAGATGTACACTGTAAAAAAAAATCTGTAAAGGTACTAAATATTTTCTAGGAAACTGGGATTCCAAGAACTTTTCATGTAACTTTAAAAGGAAAAAATCATGTAATCGATTCTGAAACTTGAATTTTTGCTGTTACCGTTACAGGAAAAGTTCTAGGCATCCCAGTTTCCTAGAAAAAGTTTAGTATCTTTTCAGAATTTTTTTTACAGTGTACCAATTACTTCTAAATATTGAAAACCTCCTGTAATATCACAAAAAGCTTAATCCTGTTTTATCGAAAATAAATCAATAATGTTTCAGTTTATATTATTATACATTATGCTTCACGTTTTCCATCTCATAGTCAAAATAATAAAAGTCAAAGAGCCGACAGCCCAAAAACCTGAGGAATCGAGCACAAGTAAAAAACCTTTTTTCTTTTTAGTAAGAGTAGTAATAGGGGAATCTAAGGATCCATGTCTGCCGGAAGTGAAGTAGTGCATAAGACAAAAATTAATGTCACTAATGGTTTACTCATATGTTTAACATTGTGTTTGCCGCACAACCGAAGATATGAAATGATCGCATGGTAAACACAATGATAAGCCTGCGAGTAAACCACTAGTGGTATACATTTTTGGCTTATGCACCACCTCACTTCCGGCAGACATGGATCATTAGATTCCCCTATTACTACTCTTCCATAAAATAAAAGGGGGGGGTTGTGCTCGATATTTTAGGTTTTTGTGCTGTCGGTTCATGGACTAATAACATGACATTTATGAATTTAATAAAGCAAAGCTGCCTACACTATAATGAAATAAGAAATTAAAACAAACAACCACAGTATAGTCCCTAGTAGCATGCATGGTCACAGTGACGTCACTGTGAGTTACTTTGGTCACATAACATCTGTGACCAAAATGACACCACTCAGTGACGTCACATTGTGAATGAGATATGACTTTCTTAAAAATCTTTAGAAATTCATAAATACCCTTCAAAACATGTTATTTACTTTAAAAAACATGTTTCTGGCAATTTAAATATCGTCGCTTTTGTCACAGTTTCGTCACAATGTTAATGTGACACATTATGTGACACATAATGTTACAAATGACACATTTTTCACAAATTTGTCACATTGTGACCACTTTGTGAAACGTCAAAAAAGAGCTCTAAAACGGCCATAACGATTTCACATTTTATCCACTGTGACTTCACATCGACGTCACGTGACGTCACATCGAGAATCGATGGTCACAAAGTCCCAATGTGACTTCACAACGACGTTGCAGTGACGTCACCATGCTTTATGGGGTAATACATTATTAGGTTTCCTTTAGTTTACGCTGTTGCAATATCTGTTTTATAAATATTCCTATTTCCTTAATCTTGCTAAAAAATAATGATCCAAGTATAATTTCAAATAACACAAGTTTTAAATAGAAATTTTTATAAAACGGGTTGCACAAATAAATAATTTCAAAAAGAGTATTACCGTAGCTACTTTTTTTTAATTCACATTTCAAATCATTTTCTTCAGAATAAAAAAAGACAAACTTTTAAGTATGTTTTCAAAATTAGTTTTCAAAAAATATGAATTAAAAACTACGATAACACTTTCCCCTTTTTCAAATGTTTTCTGTTTATAATGATAAATTTTGAAAATGTTTTTCATTTTTAAAGCGTATTTTTAAACTGAAAAGTAAAAATAAAATTACTTCTGTATGAAAAATAACGCTTTTAAACTTTTACTTCAGATATATTAAAAAGGGGAATATTCTGGTTCATATAATTTATCAATTTAGAAGGACCGTTTTAACAAGCAAGCAATTCATTTAATTTCCTTTCAATGTTACTCTCAAATTTAACAACGCAATTCGCAAATTAATATTCTTAATTATTTTTTCAAGAGACCATCAATCAAATGCATTTTGAAAGAAAATTCTTTAAAACTTATTAACATATCTGAAAAGGTAATGTAAAAATTTTGATAAGCAAATATTTGAAGCTAGATTTATCTATATTATTACCGTTAAGTATATTCAGCATTAGGAATCAATGTATATTTGTTTTAATACGGATTTAAATTTGAATGTATGACATGAAATTTTAAGTTTTTTATTGCATAACTTTTACCTTCAAAATGAAGCTTTAGTTGAATAATATACGATGTATTTTTCTTTTTTTATTCATATTTTGTTTCACATGGAAGTAGCACTGCCAGAATATCTTTTCAAACAAATATCTTTGAAACTGGTAAACAAAGTTGGGCCTATTGTGTTTCAGTATCTAAATTTTTTTTGTGAAATTTATTTATTTTTCCATCATGAAAAGAAAACTGAGTTCAGTCATATTATCTAGAATTACATATTAAAATACACATATAAAGACATGAAAATAAAAAACTCTGTAAATTTCTCCTTACATCAGAACAGAAAATTTCACTGTTTACATTTACAATGATATGCTGATTTTAGGCGTTTGCGGAATTTTAACCGACTTCAAAGGAGGAGGTTATGAATTTGACCTGTATGTCTTTCTTCTCAACATATAACTTCTTTAAATATGAACTAATTTTAATAATTCTTTTTTGTTTGAAAGTATAAGATACCCAGTATTCCCATTTTAATTTCATTAAATTCTGATAATTAGAATTATTTTAAATAAAAAAAATGTGGATTTGATTTTAAAAAAAATAGTAATTTATCGCAAATCATCTTTCATTGTTGCATCCCGTTTTCAAATCATAAGCATATTAAAACTATGCATTCATATACGTTAGCGCCAAGTTGTCGCAAAGCTTGTTTTTTTTTTTTTTTTTTTTTTTTTTTTTTTTTTTTTTTAAGTCGGTTAGTAATTTTTTAAGCATATTTTATAGGGTTACGAATTTCAGGGAATCAACTGTATTAAGTTAGGTTATAATTATGTAAAACTATTTTTTTTTTTTTTTGAAAAAATGAAATAAAATTATGAAACAACTTATAATTAATATTTGAATGTCTGTATTTATTCAATGTTCATAAAACTTCTACTGGCTAAAATTTTTGAAATTAATTATGTCATAGGTAGTTTAATGTAATTTTGTTAAAAGATGGCTCAGATTCCCAAATTCATTCAATTTTTAATAAATAAAATAACTGAAATCAATTCTTCAGTCTTAAATACTTCTAAATTAATTTTCTATTCATTTCTACGATGCATGCCTCACAAATTAAAGTTGGCGATAAAATATGTAGGAATTATAAAAGACTGTCATTTGAACTTATGTAACATAAAAGTTTTATTTTAATCCTTTAAATAGGTGCCTTTTCTTCTATCATACATAATTCCATATAGTAAGAATCGTGAATTTTTCATTCCCTTGTAGAAAACTTCATTAAAAAGAGATTATTTAAAAGAAAAAAAACCCGAAGAAAATACTTGAATAGCCATACTAATAATAAATCGGTTGCAAGTCTGTATTTGCCCACTCATATCTCAGGAAATCACTAATTTTAACGATACTTGGTCAAGTTATAGTGATACCATATAACAAAGTTTTAATGAAGAATTTGTTTCTATATTTTAATTAGAAGATGGGTTATACGCAAAATTAATGCAACAGTTTTATAATTCATTTTTTCTAAATGTCATCGATTTAAAATAAAAGAATTTTACTAAGATAAAAAATATTAAAAGATCTTCTTTGGCATGTGGCAGGAGAAAAAGGTAGCTTTCATATTACTTGGTTATATATATACAGTGGACGGTCAAAAGTTTCCGGCGAACAAAATTTTTTTAGTTAATTTGTAAGTATACCCATATATGATGGAATTGTTCTATGATGGGAAAAAAATAAGAATAAAGCCGCCATTTATAAGATTGGCCGGATCGTATTGCAATATCGTAGAGAGCCCCAGGTTCCTGTTTTACTTTTTTTCTGGAACGAAGTGTTTAACGCATTTTCTGAAGAAGAAAACTCAGTTCACAAACATCTTGACTGAATTGTCTTTATTTTTGCTAAATACTGGAAATATGAGCATTTTCAAACATCAGGAATATATCATATTCATTCAAATGTGCACTCGTACTAGAAAGTATGTCTTTAGTTCTCAACGACCACAAATTGTACATGTTGAATTGTCAGCGACAAAACACAATCTAAATATATTTTCACATAAGCATGCAGCACGCTAACATAAATGCACTCGAAAGTAATTAAGAATTATTAGTCATCTTTGACCACAGCGAGCGTGCGTGTTTACTTCACCATGACAAAACATAAAACTGACTAAATTTTCACATTTCACAAACGCCAAAAGAAAGTCTTTTGGCATAGAATAGATTCCCAATCCGAGCAAAAAAATGTACAGGTAAAAAGGACCGTTATATAATAAGCAAACGGGAAAATTTAAAAATGAGTGTTGTCTGGAATACAGCATTTATCGCCAGAGGCGAAAATACGCAACACCCAACAACCCTAAACGAAATTACTCAACCAGTAACAAATTAAGTTTTTTATATAAGACAAAATGAAATGATTGGGAAATAAAAATATCAGTTATTTAAAACAGAAAAAATATTTAATTCGTTTGATATTCAATCGACTGAAGAACAAGAAAGAAAAATCTAGAAATAGAATGATATTTTAAAACTAATTTATTATTTGTTTTTATATTTATTATTATTATTTTATATGCAATTGGAGACGAACACACAATAACCATAACTATTAAAAATGCTTTTCTTTTAAAATTAAATTTTAGAAAGGGGGGGGGGCTCACATTTGAAAAATTAATGGAAATATATAAAATAGAATATGTGTTACATCACACCATATGAAGAGAAATTTCAGAGAGATACTTATACATTTTACTGACGTAATAGTTAGGAACTTATTTATGAAGTAACATATAACTATCAATAAATTTAATTGACAAAATTAAATACAAAGAAAAATGCATGTTCTCAAAAGTTTCCGGCCACCTTCGCAAGTTTGGAAAAAATGGTATTGTAACAGAAAATAAGAATGATCAACAACATTTATAGTTAGTATTTTATCACCATAACTTTAGTAATAAGTAATGTGGGGCAGCAACGTGACATTAATACAATCAACTGTTCAAAAACGTCTAAGGTACGATTTTTTTCATATTTCTTGCAATTTTTGGAAGATTTTGGCTGAGTTGGAAAATTTATACTTCAGTTACGTTTGCCAAATTCTTTCCAAAGATTTTCTATTGTATTCATCTGGCTATTTCATAAGTGAAATTTTTTTGTGCGAAAGCCATTGCTTGTCGAGCTTGCATACATTCTTTAAGTCGTTATCATTATCATGTTAAAAATAATAGTTGCGACCACAATTTTTATTCTGATAAAGCAGTAAACAATCTTGCAAGATATCTTTATGCACTGCATTGGTCATGTTGCCACGGATTTCAAATAACGGATCTACACTTTTTGAAGAACACACTCCCCACAGCATAACGTGTGCTCCGCCATGCTTCATTGTAGTAATAATATATGTTGCATCATATCTTTTCTTGTTAGGTCATAGGACGTAGTGTCTGCCATCACTCCAAAAAAAGTTTGAAATTCGATTGATGTAAAAATAGGACATTCGGTCAGTTTTCACTTGAACAGACTTTGTGTTTTTGGAAAACATCAGTCTGGTACGTTGGTATTTTTTTAGCTATGAAATTTTTTTAACACCGACTCTTCCATAAAGTTCTGCATCACGTCAACATCTTGACACGGTAGGCCGACTTATTTCAGCAATATTTTCATTCCGTAAATCGCGAGATATTGCAACGACATTCTTTTTGATGGGCATCAATTATTTTTGATGATTCTGTCTCATGATTTTCATGATTCTGCTGATGATTCTGTCTACAAGAATAGTGATTTTCCGGTGTCTCCTGGACTTCAGCAAGCCCTGAAGGTCACGATCATTATTGTATAATTTTTAAATATCATTTACAGTCTATTTACTGATTGATAACTTTACCGCAATATCTCGAGAAATTTGGTCTTTAAGCGACAAAATAATCACTTATTTATGAACAATAACAGTTGACTTTTCAGCTTTGAATTTGAAATATGCTGTTCACTTTGATTCATTCACAAACATGACCAAAAAACACTTTACCGATAGAAAAAAAGACTAAGGAATGATGAGTTGCCGGAAACTTTTGCACACACGAACTTCGAATTCTGCCCCTTTGCAGAAAGTGTCTTCAGTATCCAATCAAAATGATTACGTAGTTAGAGGTTAATCAGATATTCCTAACTTTTGAAGCAATTGTGCTTCTTCTTCGCTGAAACCTTCTGATGAATAAATCAAAAAAAGTAACTGGCCGGAAACTTTTGACCGCCACTCTAGATGTAATATACTTAGAGAAAAAGAGAGAGAGAGAAATTTTTTACTCAAATACACGCAGTTAAAATTAGTGGAACTAGTTTAGATAATTCAATAAAAATTTCCTATTTCTTAAATTTAAAATTTTGAAAATTTTTTCTCAAACTTTCAGAAGCTAAAATGCGACAAACCCGATAAAGGAATATTCGTCAATACAGAATTTGATTGAGAATAGCGCCAAAATTTGAAGCTAACCTTCATTAACACTGACAAATATATACTAGATTTTCTTACATTGTTGTCTCGTTTCAAACTGTCGACCACCCTAGAAATTCAAACTTCTGTATCTTAACCTTTTTTTAAGTTAGACACAAACGAAAAATGGTCCAGAATCCTTTTTTTAAGTCTTATCACTTTATCATGAAATAAATTTGGATTTCTAAATGTTTTGTACATTTTTTTTAATTTAAATATTTAAATGGCAGCCATTTTGAAACAAGATGGCGAATGAAGCTAGCCAACAAACTCAGTCGATACATTGGCACGTGTTATGCATATAATTAATCTCATCTAAATCAGTTCATAAATACGAGAGTTACAGTATAACACAGATAATATATATGTATGGATATATATATATATATATATATATATATATATATATGGATATTTATATATATACATATATATATATATGTGTGTGTGTCAGGTATATGTCCATATGCTTCAAATGCATGTGATATTCAAGTTTGATGATAATTGTGGATTAATCATAGAAAATGAGAGGAGAAGTGTTTAGTCTTTTTTTTTTATAGAAACCTCTCTTGACCCTTAAAAATCACCTCTAATCCTTATTTTTCGTTATTCCGCTGCTTGGCAATTTCTTAAAAATTGTCCGAGTTATCTAGATGTAATCACTATAGCTGCGAACTTTTACGCATTTTTCTTACAACAAAAATTTTATAGTAAATATTGTCTTATTTAATCATCAAACAAATGGAAAATCTCTGTACAATTTTAGTGGTAGCAAAAATGCGTAAAAGTTGGCAGCTATGAATCACCCTTCGTTCCATGCGTACACGAATGAACAATTCATCAACGCTAAACCCGTTTATTTTCTTGTAATAGTATATCAGTAACTATTATTTAGTATATATGTCAATGTGCTTCCATATCAGTAAAATTCCTGTAAATGCTAGTACCTTTTGCACAATTTCATACTTTTATATTAGTGATTTCATTTGATTTTCTTCCCATTTCAATAGTAAGAGCTAATGTCAAGTTATCCACATTCATATAGAACGCACTTTGATTTTGTATATTTCGGTTAATTCAAGATGCTTTTTTACTCAAATTTATTTTGAGTTTATGAATTTTTAATTTATTTGAACATTCAAGCCTCTTTAACTCACAGGTTTATATTTCTAATTCAAACAGTTATAACTGATAAAAATTGGCTGTTTTTTTTTTATATTTGGTTCCGATATCACTCAAGTAGAGTTTTAATAAGAAAATTATTCAACTAGAGCTATAGAACTGATAGGAATATCTTGATAGGAATATGTTGATAATTCACTTTACATTATAAATATATTTTAATAAAATACTAATACTGCAAATATTTTAGACTAGCGACCCGCCCTCGCTTTGCTTCGGATAGAGCAAGTCGCCCAGTCCCGTGTCACTACTGACACCGCAAATTGTTACTATCACTTCATCCCATTGAATTCAACTACGAAAAGCATTACCCTCCTTTTAGGTAGTCGGGTAAAAAGTAGCCTATATGTTAATCTAAGGTGTCAGATACCTCCATACAAAATTTCATAAAAATCGATCTATCCGCTCTTGAGTTAAAAAGGATGTAACTAACACGACTTTGTTTTATGGATATAGATTATAGCAGCCAGCCCCGGCTTCGCACGGTTATTAAAGAAAAATTTCAAGTTATAAATTTTTACAAACATACTCACACGCTCTTCTTTGTGCACGGGGTTACTAAAAAAGTGTAAAATAATTAAAGAAAATTCGGATATTAGTATTATTTTTTATTTATTTGTAATAATGTTTGTAAAAAGTTTTACATCTGCAAAACAAAAGCAATTAAATTTATTCGGTCAGAGTTTCCCTGTAAACGATATTAGATGTTTTATTTTGTGGCAGCAAAATAAATTGATTTTCAGGAAATCCTACCCTCGATAGGCCAACATATATTTGGCCACGAGTAAAACATTCTTTCCGTAGGTCGATCCCTACTTATTCGAAGGTTTGGCCTTACCTTGGGACTTATTAATAGTTAATCCAAAAGATGTTTTTACAGGACATTATCTCAATTATTTTTTGTTACATACCTTTATTTATTGTATAATTGTTCAGTAATTTTTTTAATAAACATTGCTGGATGAGGCTTGTTGAGCTCAAACCAATTAGTAGGCCTCCCCATCTGGCTGAATCTGTATCTGTTTTTACAGGAATTATTTTTTGTTACATACCTTTATTTATTGTATAATTGTTCAGTAATTTTTTTAATAAACATTGCTGGATGAGGTTTGTTGAGCTCAAACCAATTAGTAGGCCTCCCCATTTGGCTGAATCTGTATCTGTTTTTACAGCGGTTTAAATGGGATTGGTAGATCAGTTGGGATCATCGGTATCCTCGGTATA
Source organism: Maratus speculifer (assembly GCA_964019185.1). Taxonomy (NCBI): domain Eukaryota; kingdom Metazoa; phylum Arthropoda; class Arachnida; order Araneae; family Salticidae; genus Maratus; species Maratus speculifer. The sequence goes on along the minus strand of OZ025289.1, from coordinate 167,284,307 downwards.
TGAGCTAGTTGACCAGCTCTGGGCCGATGATAATGATTGCTAGTGAATGGTTTAGTGAATTTTAAATGGACTGCGTCTTCTATATTAGTCATGGTGTCGATTGATTTCCAATTTTTTACTTAGCCGGGAACTTTTTGAATAATCATATTGTTTATATCGTTGACACTATCATTCCTAGGTGACACTATTGCCCTAGAACACAACCAATGAAAGTGTTTTTCGTGTAAATTTTTGATATCAGGGTATACTGCAGCCATTAAAAATTGTAAACTATGGACTCTTTGGCCTAGAGGCTCATCCAGAAGGATGTTACAATTTCTGCTTAAATTTGGGTTGGGGAAAATTCCTTCCCCAAGTTTAATCAGTTGCTGTGAAAAATCACTATCTGTGATTCCATGAAGATGAGCTCTCATATTTCTCCGTTATTTTATATTTTCAATCGAAGTCCATAAGGGCGACGATTTTAAGCATGCTTTCATGATATCTGCTCGCGTAATTCTGTTAATAACAGTAAGAGTCAGTCGGAAATCTCCAGCGAATACAAAAGTAATCTCGCCCATGAGAGCAGAGGAGTTTAAGATCTTTTAAGGTTCTGTCCATGGCCTCTATATGTGCTCTATGGCTCATGGTGCATTCATCCCACATAACCAATGAGGCTTCTTGTAATAGTTTACCAAGAGGCCCATTTTAGCGAATAAGACATATCGATTGTTGCTCAAGATTTACTCTCAAACCTTTACGCTCAATCTTTCCTCTTTAAAGTGCTATTACACATAAAAATTGCAAGCGACAAAAATCACCTGCGTTTTTTCGTTTTCTTAGCATTTCATTGGCGGTTAGAGAAGAGTCTTTAACATCATTTGGATTTCCAAGCATTTGATTGACTCTTATTGGCGACTCGCTTCGTTCCAGGCGTCAAAGAAGCTCCGACACAAGGGAATCGCGTGCTAACCAAGCGACTCTTCTGGTCCCATAGGATAACATGGGGATGCCTGCAGCACGACACGTGTAATAGCACTTTTATAATATTGGTATAGATGTGACGTCATTATTTACCGATTTTTATTAGTTGCATATATCCATGCCTCTTGTCCTTTTAACAAATACTTCAAAATTCCTATGTCATTTAAAGTATCACGTCATATTTTTCCAAATCAAATATTTTATTAATAATTGAATTCTTTCTTGTTCACTTTACTTCTAATTATGTCGCCATTTTTCGCAGAGAACATCTATTAACGTAAGTGATATTTGTGCGTCTTATATAATAAAATAGTTTTTCCTCCCAAGTATGACATCATATTGATTTTCCTTTGAATTCTTTTTATTTTAATTTTTCACGCGGATAGTGTTCAACTGAAAATTAATTACCGAAGAGAAATTATTATTAAAACTTTTGATTTTATTGGCAACGGGAAAGAAAAATGGTTATTTTTTATCGGAAAAATTTTAATTGATTATGTATGAAAAATAATGAAATTTTGAATTATCAAGGAAAATATTTGAATAAATCAATTAAAAATTAGCTTATGTTCACCGGATATAGTGTAGCTTTCCAACGGTGAAAGAATTTTCCAAATCCGTCAAATAGTTTCGGAGCCTATTCAATTCAAACAAACAAATAATCAAATCTTTCCTCTTTATAATATTAGTATAGATTAGTGTTAAGTATATTAGCAAAAGAAACAAAAAAACATCAAAATATTTATTTTTATCGTTACCAAAATTAATGCATTATTAGCAAAATGTAAGTAGTACAAAAATTGAAAAAAGTAAAAACTAGTCCGGATTTAGATAGTCCTGAGCTAACCTATGGAAAAATATCTTGAAAGACGCCAGCTTTGTCACTTAAAAAGACCCGGATGGTAATGCTAAATCTATGGAGGTGTTATTTTCAAATATATCACTCAAATTTTATACTTTTACATCTTTTTTTTCTTTATGGGCTAGCTAAGGGCGATCCACAACCGGGCTAGTTTTTATTTTTTCCATTTTTGGCTGTATTTTTTATATTAGGATAGTTTCAATTTCAAAACCAGTTCAAACAGGATCTGAAAGTTTTTTTTTTTTTTTTTTTTGAAACCAAAGTTGAATAATTAAAAACTACTCCGGCTGTAGGTAGTCCTCAGCTAGCCTATGAAAAAAAATCATGTAAAAATATTAAAATTTGAGTGAGATATTTGAAAAGAACGCTCCCATAAATTTAACATGATCATCCAGGTATTTTTCAGTGACTAATTTAAAATATCGATATCGCAAAAATATCTGTAATTTCGAGTTTATTCAAAATATTTCGTATAAGATTGACCCTTGCTTTTCTCTTTGCTGAGCAAAGGAAGAAACTGCACGGAAATTTATTGGATAATAAATAGAAATCTTAAAGCTTTCTACATCTTTTGGTATAACAATAAATAATTTGGTAGAACAATAGGCTTACCTTCGCAATAAAATTAGCTATATAATTTTTAAATTACAAGCATCTTATCTGACATTTTTGTATTTGAAATGATGAACAAAATAATTGATTCATTAAAAAAAAATTATAAAAAGAAAATTGAAATTTATGGTAAATGGGTCATTCCAAAAATAAAGGTCTCTTTTGAGAAAAAAATTTTCAAAATTTTTTTCTTTTAAAATGAAATTAAAATTTCATTGAGAGGGTTGTATACATATTCAAGAGTAGAAATTGAATATCAGCAGCACACTTTTTAAAAAATATTTTTCACTACACTTAGAAACACAGACACATTGGCTGAAAAATGTCCCCTGTGTTACCATATTTTAAATAATCTTCTCATTTTTTCTTATTAAAATAGAGAATTGCTTTTACAATAGTAACACTTTGATATAAATGCTCTTTTTCAGTGCCATATAGCTTTTTATTTATGTAGATATTTTTTCACGATATAGGCATATTATGTCCCCCGTGTTACCCTTTTTTGCATTCTCCCTGTATAAAACTTTATATAACTTGGTAAAAATTACTCTAATATAATAAAATTATAGTAAAACTTATTTATACATATAAGTTAGTGCATATTATAAAACTGATTCATAAGAAAGTTTTTTTTCTTTTGTTCTGATAAAGGAAATGTCAGTAACACAGGGGACAATAAAGTAACAAAGGGGACATTCTAATTGAACATAAAAAATTTAACAATCTTAAAAGTGTACTTATGTATTAATTAAAAATGTATTTCTGATACAGACCAGCAAATGCATAAAAAAACAGGATATTCTGTTGCATTTCATTTTTAAACTTGGGTTTTTTGTCCCTTAACAACATATCAACCAATATCATGGTAACACAGGGGATTAGTAACACAGGAGACAAAATGAAATAAATTATCACCTATGTATTACTATTGTCATAGAAACAATGTAAAGTTAGATGGAATATTTTCTTTTAACTAAGACTTACAATTTAAATGCCAATAAACTAGAAAATTAATAATTAATCGAAATAAATCAGTAGTAACACAGGGGACACACAAAAAACACACCCACCTTCAAAAATCACCTTTACTTAGATAATATTCTTCAAAATTTAACAAATGAGGAAAATGACTACCAAGGATGAATGCTAACTCTAAAAGTACATGAAGACTACTGTTAACAACATTTAGGTTGCAAATTCTTATTTTAATAGGAAGAAAAAGGTGGCGGTAACACAGGGGACAAAAATTAAGGGACACGGGAATTTTTCTTATAAAATGAAAAAAAATATTTACAAAAACATTTAAAGTATATAGGGATAATATAAAGACTACAAAGACATAAAAAATATCCTGAAAGATAACTTAAACGATACATATAGTAAAAAAAAATAGGGTTTAAAAAGCAAAAATTGTTCTTGGGACATGGCTTTTTACAGGACACAATTATTATGAAAGTTATTTGAATAACAATAAATGGAATTTATCTCAAGTTTAAAAATTGCATTAAAGAAAAATATCTTTAAAATATACTTCCCAATATTTAAATTTAATTTTGAAACAAAATTTTAGAAAATATAGCAATATAAAGTGTCGGGACACCAAAGGGTGCTTTATTTTTGGAATGACCCAAATAGATAATAAAAGTTATTTCGTAAGGTATTTTTTCAGTATGTGTGTTTTATTAGTACTCCACAGCCATTTTTACTTTCTTCGATCTTCAATAGAAGAATGCACTGCAATCGAATTTTTTTACTTCCGGTTTTTTACGGATTTACACGTTTTAGGGGTTAGAGATTCCAAAAAAACATGTTTTTACAAAATGTCTGTATTTCTGTGTGTCTGTGTGTATGTCGCCATTCTACCATCAAAAAGTGTATGAAGATATGTATAGAATGAACCAAATTTTTTGTGAATGTTTTTGGATATGGAAAGCAGGTCCTCCTTCAATTTTGAAATATTCCGCCGGAAGGGGGGACTCCAATCGTGATTTTTGTGCCATTTTCAATATTGTACCGATCAAAAATATATGAAGTTATGCATCGAATAAAACCAAATTTTTTATGTAAGTGTACGGCTATGGCTAGTTGGTCCTCCCTAAATTTGAAAAAAATCCGCCGGAAGGGGGCGCTGCAATCGCGATTTTTGTACCATTTTCAATATTGCTCCAACCAAAAGTAGATGAAGTTATGCATCGAATTAATCCAAATTTCTTGTGTAAGTGCATGACTATAGCTAGTTGGTCCTCCCTGAATTTGAAAAAAATCTACCGGAAGGTGGCCCTGCAATCGTGATTTTTGTTCCATTTTCAATATTGCACCGATCAAAAGTGTATGAAGTTATGCATCGAATTCAACCAAATTTTTTGTGTAACTGTATGGCTATGGGTAGTTGGTCCTCCCTGAATTTGGAAAAAAAATCCGCCGGAAGGGGGCGCTGCAATAGCCGATTTTTATACCATTTTCAATATTGCACCACCTAAAAGTGTATGAAGTTAGGCCTAGAACTGAACTAAAATTTTTGTGTATGATTATTTTTTGGTACGGCAAGTAGGTTCTCCCTGAATTTGAGAAAAACATATGCTTATCATTCTGTTGTCCATCGACTCGCGCAGAGACGGAAATTAGTTTTTACTCCGATTAACTGAATGAAGCAGAAATTTCAGATGAAAATCAAAGTTGGTATGGTATTGAATTAAAATTATTAAAGGATTAAAGCGAGCAACTATTTTTTTAAATATTAAGATGTACTTATTAGATAGCAGAAAGTTTAGGGATTGGCACATCCAATTAATTTGTTATGTTTTCTTAAGAAGAAGTGCCTTTAAAGGGAATCTTTTTTGAAAAAGGTGATCAATATTTTTATTTTCTTGAAAATAAAACCTCAAAATGTTACATACGTACCCATTTACCACAAATTAAAATCCATGAATAACGAAATCAACCTTTTCATATTTTTAACTAACATTCTAACCATTGTGTTTAGTGCATCAGGCTTCTCAGTTTGTAGTGCATTTTGCACTATGGTAAAAAAACCGGATCAAAATACATAAATGTCAGAAAATGCTTCTGTTTCTCGTATAATCATTGCAATTTCTTTAAATTCAGTTTAAAATATTTTATAATTGTTATTCAAAAGCACACGAAATTAGAAAATTTCAAATGTAGATAAAGAAAAATTAAAATCACTTATTAACATACATTCATCAAAATACAGTTAACAATTAACTTACTTGCACTGCATATAATAAGCACACTGCATATCAGTAATAATGAGGAAGAAATTTTTCAATAAACATGACTATCCTTCATGTAATACTGTAATTGTACTCGATTTGATCACCGCTCTTTGTTGAACATTATGAAAGTGTTTGAGTGCGATAGCATTGATTTTGGAATATAAGATGGAAATAAATATATATGAAAGAACTTATTTAATTCTACCAATTGTTACAGCATGTTATGACACAGCATTTTGGATTATTTTTATCTCACTTAGAATTTGCTCGAAATATAGTGCAGTGAAAGATATTTAAGGTTTGCGAAAGAAAAATAAGTGAGATTTATTATTACTTGAACATGTATGTTCAGAATTATTCTGACATTTTACGACTTTTAACGTTTTCTCATATTTGTTATTATCTTTATTGGTCTCGTTATACATCTCAAATCTTTACTGTTTAGCCTTAATTATTTTTGGAAATAAGGCAATTATTACATATTTGTCAGTTAATGATGCCTTATAAGATATAAACTTGTCTTGATTTTTGTAAATAGAATATACAGGGTTGTTATAATTAAAGTTCGCCTATTCAGAAGGCTCTGGAGCCGGTTCTATTGCTCCAAACGAAACAAAATTTCATTAGTACATAGTTGAAGAGATGCGCTTTGCGAAAATCGAGAAAAAAATTAGTCAAATTTTTTGTCACTAGGTGGCGCTGTGCCAATATTTAAAGTGATGTTTGTAGATTCATTATATCAATATCGGTCAATCCAGACGAAACACACAAATTTAAAAGTTTCAACAAACTTCGACGAACTGCGAATTGTTATAATTAAGTTCACCTAATCAGACAGCTCTAGAGCCTGACCTATGACTCCAAACAATACAGAAAAATGAATATCATTTCATGTGATGCAAACTGCATCGACAAAAATAAAACATGTCGCTCGGCAGTAAGGAAATAACGAAGAATAACATAATGCATGCTAACGAATCTTCTATCATTTTTAATAATGCATTCCATTCTCAGAATTGTGCTTTCTACAGCATTGCGTAAACTGTCCTGTAAGATTGAGCGAATGCGAAGTCTAATACTGTCTTTCAGATCAGAGATTGTCTGACATCTGTCTTTAGATACAGAATCTTTCAAAAATCCCCAGAAAATAAAGGAATTCGCAAATATTGGCGCAGCGCCACCTACTGACAAAAGTTCTAACTAATTTTTTTTTTTCATTTTCGCAGAGCGCATGTCTTCAACTATGTAACTAATGAAATTATGATTTGTTTGGAGCCATAGAACCGGCTCTAGAGCCTTCTGAATAGGCAAACTTTAATTATAACAACCCTGTATATAGTATTAATCATTTTGGACTCTGAATGCTATACTATTTACTAATTTATTCTATGATACAATCCGTTATTTTAAAGCATTGATCTTGTTCAAATTTAGACAATTTAATCCGTATTCAACTTTACATCTTTATGAAAACTTGAGTATGTTTCTGAAGTTTGTACTGTAAATTGTATTTTTGTGTCGATTATGTAAGTAAATTTCAATTAAGTATCATCATGCCATCTGATTAGTGATTGTGTTATTATTTATTAAATTAGTTATTCAAACAATATGATTGCGACAACAGTAAAATAAAATACTATTGCCAGAAACACTTTATAGAAGCTGATAAAGTCAATGAAAATGGCTCTCCTACGGGTATTAACTTCCTGTTGCTGTTTTTAATCCGATGATGACTGTATAAGTATTCTTTATAGCATATATACGGAAGTGTAAAATTGCGATTGCTTTTCTTTCTTTTGAGACCTTTAGTAAATAAAAATGTCATGATATTTAAAAAATGTGAGAATACCATTTAATCATTACAGCCTATATAACTGGTTGGAACAGAATTTCATACCACATGATGTAAAAAAGGCAAAGAAAATTTCGACTATTATTTCTTTCGAGAGACCCAAGTTATATAATGTATTGTGTAACTTATGCGTACCTAAGGATTGTGAATCTTTGAAAGTTCTCCAATTGTTGATATTCTGCTTAAACCCCACTCACAACACATTTATTATGCGTATGTTTTAAAAAAATGTTTTCAAAATGAAAATGAATCTATTCAACATTGCACTGCTCGATTAAAAACTAGGCAGATTGGACAATCCAAAAATTTTCTTCTATTTCATACATTTTAATACATTCTGAAATATGCAGCGTAGTGGCGCGTCTGGTTAGATGGTTGGACAACATCTTATACCAGCTTCTAATTACATCTGAAGTTACATGAAAATGCGGGCATTAGTTTCTAAGATACAACTATTGAAAAATCTTAAAAAAATCTTTACAACGGCGCCATATGTTGGGTTATATGGACCAAAATCTAATAAAAATGTGATTTTTATCAGATACTAACTGAATCTAAAGTTTGATGAAGCTCCATGCATTGGTCTTTGAAAGACAGCTATTGCGAACTCGTGAAAAAATGCAGCAGAGCAGAGGCGCTTCCAGGGCGATTTACACCCAAAATTAAAGAACACTAATCTATTTTCGGAAATAACTGAATATGAAGTTTCATGAAAATTTGTGTATTATTTTCTGAGATAGAGGTATTGCAATAATCATAAATAATGAAGCATAACAGCTCCACCTATTGAAATGTAGAGTGAAGTTTGTGAAGTACCAAAAGTAATCAAAACCAACTGAATCTAACTGAAAACTAACTGAATCAAAAGTTTATAAAAATCCGCGAATTAATTCTTTATTTAGAACTATTATAGAAATTGTGAATAATGCATCAGAACAGTATTACTTGTTGAGCAGTGTACCCAAAACTAATCAGCTCCAGTTTATATCGATGCCTAACTAAATATAACTCTTTTTTGCCACATACAGGCTCACAGACTGACAGAGTAACAGTCAGACTCACAGACACACATTATCTAAAATCAAACAAATCGTGTTCAAGACCTTTTAAAAAGTATAAATCCAATGCGCGTGTGCTGTGTGCAAGCTCATTTCTTGATTTTAATGCATGTACAGCGCCATCTGTCAATTTAATTTTAAGGATTTTTTTAAAACCCCGCTTAAGAAATGTTCATAGCTTTAGCAGCGTATTTGGGAATATTTGAAGTCATTTGTATAAGTGGCTCTTTTGTAATAAGGTTTTACTTTCACGACTTTAAAAAAACACTTTAAAAAAACACACTGTACAACCGAAAAAAATAAAAAACTGTTCTTAAGAACAAAATATCAAAAATCGTGTATATACTACTCATTCTGACGTTAATTAAACAAAGCCCAAGTACTACAGATGTGGAAATTCCTCACATTTAACTAATGTATGTAGATTTATAAACGCTACTTGTAACCTGTGTGAAAAATAGTCGACTTAAGCAAAGTGTGTAGGTGAAAAACTTTTCAAAAACAGGTAAATGCTTTAGATATAACAAAATGTTTTGACAATAAAATAAGTTCAAAGATCAATTTCTATTAAATTGTCTCTTTTAATTGAAAACAAGGGTAGCGCTGACATATAGTTAGATACTGAATCTTGAATTTCTGAAGTTCTTATAAAAAATTTTGGCAGAATTTTTCGAGATTATAAAATTTTTCCTTCAGAATTCAGATAAAAACTGACACTAGTGCAGTTTTCAAACCTCTAGTCTAAGTTGACGTGTAAGTAACTTATGAATTATTCCAAATACCAAAAGGATATTTTTCCCTTATTCCAATTCCTTAATTTACACATAAGTCTAGCTAGTTTTCCTACCCTATGACGAAGAAAAACTGAGTATATTTTTATTTGCCTTATTTTTATTTGTCTTTTACATGTGATGCCAGATAACACTGAAACTTTTATCGAATTTGTGTCTAGAACTTTGAGTAATGCAGAAAAAAGGTGTCATGTTTATAAAGAGTCACTAGCATTAACGTTTATTTGTATGCAGAAATTTGTTCAGTATTTGCATGGTAGCAGATTTACCTTATTTGCTACCAGTAAATCACAGATTATTTTTATGCGACTTCTAAAACTATTCCTGTATTATCAGCTGCTAGAATACAACGATGTGCAATTTATTTATAAACTATTCAATATCACATCTACGATAAGAACACTATTGATGACGGAAACGTTGATCCTTTTTCATTTCTTCCATTATTTAGTGGATATTTACAACAAGAATTCATTTCAAATGATGCAATTGATTAATCTTAATTTTTTCATATAAATTAACTCTCTATTTTGCCTTTAACTCCTAAATCTATTACTTCAGCTACAAAATTCGTTTTTATGTCAAGTTTTTTATCATCTTCTTTAAGGTTCTGAAATTTTAAAAAAATTCCTTTTTGGTAGTAAATATGAAAATTTTTCTCTTTAATATAATTGTATTTTAAAATGATGTTGAATAGTTATTCCATAAATTCATAGAAAGCAAACATTAAAACAATTGTACTTTGATCATTTTGTATAGCAAAAATAAAGTGTTTAGTCCATAATTTTGTATGGTGACCAAAAATAAATCAAGATATTTAAAATATTGCATGAAATTGCACGATTTGTGTAGATTTGGAACATAATTATGTTAAAGTAAATGCACATCATTGAAAATGGCCTACAGCCCCATAGTAAAAAACTCATATTGATTTTTTTTTTTGCCCTATTTTGTGAAAAATGCTTATCTTAGTAGTTGATTACCATAGCAAACGGCCAAAAGTTTTTATTGTCCCTTGTGCAACTCTTCTCTAAAAATTTTGGTGTGACTTTACGCCAAAAATGGTGGTAACTAAATTGCCATCAAAAGTAATGTAGAAAACACAACCAGTATACTGGTGTAATGAAATACCAGCAATCAACTAGTATAAAGAAACGCCAGTTTTAGTGTAAATTTAGTTGCCACGATTTTTTTATGCAAAACCACGCCATTACTGATTTCATTTATTTTAACAGCAAATTAAAAAAAAAATAATTTAAAAACTCTACTTTTTAAATCTAATGCAGAAATAATTTAATACATATATTTTTAGCACAGGGGTTTGTAAACATTTACGTAATTAAAATAATTTATTATAACGCATGTTTAAACATTTTAGTTTTAGATAAATAATGAATTTTCTATATTTATATGTTTAAATTACCTTTTCCATGGGTGCCATATAAAAGTAAGAGGGAGTAAATGGATCAGAAGTACCCCTACATTTTGTTGTAGTTAAACACTTTATACATTTTTAGAACTAAAATTAAGCATTTTTGGTATATCTGTAAGATAATTACATACTTAATATTTCCCCCTTGCCCCTTGCAAGTATTGAGCTTTCTCACTAAAATCAACCTAATGTGATTCTATTTTTAATTATGTTTTACCAATTTAAAAACCACAATAGAAATATGACAGTCTAATTACTTAGCATTTTCAATTTCAACATTTGAAAAATAAAATAAAAACAATACAGTTCTCACATATGTTAATAATGCTAAACACCATCTTATCAAAAATTCTTGATGAAAATATGTTTGTTAGAGAGCTAACACATGTTTTAAAATAATTCTATAACAAAATTACAATTACTAATAAATATCACGATAACTTTAAATCAAAATTTCTAGTTTTAAAAAAATAACAAACATAAGTTACATCTGATATTAAATTATACATTTTAAATAAATCTTGCCTGCACGAGAACAGTCAATTTTATTCAAAAATTTCTTGATAAATTTTTTCTTTAAAAATATTCTCTCATATATTGGTTTGATTTCTAAATATTTGTACTTTTGATTGAAAAGTGTATAAAAATATCGTTAAAATTCGTGAAGCTATTTTCAGTTAAATTTTACGTCTTAAATTTTTTTTTTATAAAAATATGCCCTTGATCAAGGTTTCAAGTATCGAAAGTGAAATGATCTAAACAAAAAAAGATAACATATTTCCGAATACATTTGTATAGTTTTAATTCATCAAAATTCTTAAGTCATTACAATTGTTAGTAATTTCAAGAGAATATTTCACACTTGTATCATGTTAAGCTATTATTTGTAGAATCTGTTTGTAATAAAATACTAATATATGTACATATTTCTTTTTAATTATAATTAATTTTCAATTAAGTTTCAGCAGTGAAATTACGCTTGAAACTATTAAATATTTATTAAGTGACTACCACATTGCTCGTAAAGCTCAGAACCAATAGAGTGGAAATTGGCCAAGCCGAGAATCGAATCTGGAACCCCTGGAGTGTGCTCGGAGTGCTCTACCATACCTACGAGGACAATGCCCAGCTTGGCATTCTCACTCATTTTGTTCGTAAGACTGCAAATTGCAGTAGAAGATGGTAACGTACACATCGAAACACAAACCTTCAGCGTAAATGAGACACACAAATAGACCCAGCATCGGTGAACACATATTTAATTATAATTAATTTTTCAATTGATTATCAGCAGTGAAAATACGCTTGAAAGTCTTTGCGTAAAGATTTGAAAGATTATGATTTCTGCAACGACATTTTTTTTAAATACAGTTTATACGTATATTCATATACTTAATGTACGGATGCCGGTGAGCGCGAATAATACTGGCGCATGACAGTTTATTTTGAAAAACTACTCGGGAAGATAGGGACGCTTCGCCAATGATATAATATATTGAAAAACTGTGGGTGTTCGTAATAGCATCAAATTGAAATCTATATCATCCACTTCTGCTAAAGCTGACCATTGTGGTTCCAAAATAAGATAGACACAATCTTTTTTAATAGTTTAATTATAACAATAATTTTAGAAAATGATTCATATCGCATATTTTTAATGAAATAAGATGGTTATAAATTTCTTTCTTAATATTAGAAGTAAGATTATCTTACGTCAGATTGAATTACATGTATTTTTTTAACTTGTTTAGTTGGTTCGTATTCTACAACATTGAAAAAAAAATACGTTTGGCACTCGGGGACTGCCGCGGTAAAGCATTTTTTATGAACTTATGCAATTATAATTATTTATATATATATATTTTATGCAGTTTTTTTTTTTTTTTTTTTTTTGTCTTTGATATTAATTTAAGTTTTTTCTTTTTATTTGATATTAATTCAAGTTACACTTTTTTCTTTTTCTTTGATATTAATTCAAGTTACACTTTTTGAGCGTGATGACCGATAAGAAAACAATTTTTTTTCTTTTATTGAGTAAATGAGAAATTAATATCGTTTAAAATATTTTTATTATCTTACAATACATGTAGGTTAATCAGGAATTTTTATCATTGAAACTATAGGTTTATGGTAACTGAAATAAGAAACATAAGTTTAAGACTTGATATCCTCTAAATATCTGAAAAATACCGCGTCAATGTCTGCCGAAGTCTACCGAAGGATATCGAGCCGAAGTCTGCCGAACTGAAACCGCGTTAGCCGGAGTGTTAGGTTTTTTTTCTCGTAACGGAATTTCTAGATTCGGTCGCCGCGCTCAAAGCCCGCGATAAAAGCTATGCAATAGCTTAAAAAATCTTTTTAAAACAACGTTATTATTGTATTAATAAAAGAATATATTCTTAAACAATTCTCCAATTCTTCTACTTTTACATAAATACTTGATTAAATTATGTATTCATTAAAATTTTGCTTTCTTCAAATTCAACTTTAAGTTTTTTATTTATTACACTTTGATGCCCTGAACTTGTCTCGATGAAACTTTGAATGAAATCGTATTTCCTGGATCATGAAACCACATTTTATAATTTTGTTTTTAAATCAGGAAAATATTTCTATCATTAACAATAAATTTCCATTATTTTTAGATAAATAAATCCTGATTCATACAAAAGAAAACGCAAGCAAAATAATATATGATCTATTTCCGTAAATTATTTATGTTATAATATAATTCCAATATTTATCTCCAATGTTTCAGTCACCAATTATTTCAAATTTCTCTTGTATTGTTAGCAGAAAACGTATAAGTAACATCTGGGGAATAAATTGATAATTCGATTTCAAAACTTTCGGGAGCATTAAATCAATTGTACATTTTAGAAGACGGAAATTGTTCCATTGTTTCTGCCCATTATCGTCTTAAAGCTTATTAAATTTATATATATTTGTTCAACAGTTGTATATAATTCAAATTTTAATCTTCGGTGTACTATCGGTTATTTATTTGGAATTTAACATAATAATAAAGGGATGATAAACCAAAATATTTTAGATGAATTGGATGTAAACAAAGATTAATGAGCAAATTCTATTCCAAGAAATATTTCCTCCACTTCTATGCTTGTTTCAACAAATACATAAAGCATATTATTTTGGATAACGTACATCAATGTTTAACGTTAAAATTAAATGTAAATTTCAAATTATTCAAATGTTTATAGCTAAATTTACTTTTTAAGGCTGATAAATTTGTTTTTATATCATTACGTAAACAGATAAATACTACATTTTTAATTAGCAATTAATTTTTTTAATTTAAAAATTCTTATTACTAAACAAAGAGTTATTTCCGCAATACTACGGCAAAAAGGAAAGCATCCAGATAAATATTCTTAAACGTATATCAGTGACACCCCTATTGTTTTATAAACTGACATGTGACTCTTTAGAATAGCGACTATATTCTTAAGTGCAAATTATTCATGCTTATAAAGATAAAAGGCATATGAGGCATATCGATTCCCAATTTAGTTCTGAAAGAAATTAAAAAAAAAAAAAAAAAAAAAAAAAAAAAAAAAAAAAAAAAAAACAGGATGACTACTAAAATCCCAGCCATTCCAATCACATCTATCAAGATAAAATGTCCTCTGCTCTTCCCAATAAAATCCATTACAGCGCCAACTTTCACGAAACTACCGATTTAGCGTTTTTACCTCATATACAATGTAATATATGGAGAGTTGGTGTTGTTTAAGACGACTTATTATTTGCCCTAGTTATATAGATCCCAGGGGATTTACCCTCTGTGGGGGTCTTTATAAGTGTTCTGTACCCGTATTTACGTACGATTCGATCAAAAACATGGAAACTCGGAACGATTAGGCGGACGGGCGTGAGTGGTTCCGAACCCAATATCTCTCCTCTACCAGGTTTGACAGAAGAACCTCTAATCACCGCTTTGGTATGATATATAGCGAAAAAGTCAATTACAAGGTTGAAGAACATACTCGATTTAATATGAAAGAAAAACTTGCATAAAAAATAACTTTTTTAGAAATTCTTAAAAGCAAATAATTTATATCCAGTTACCAGTTTAAATGTTAGATTTATTGCATGTAGGCGTGTGGCATTAAAAAAACAGATATATATTTATTAACAAAATTATCACATGTAAACAAAGCGCAGTTCATTTGAAAAAGAAATTTAAGATAAAGACCTTAATTTACTTAAGTTAATGACCTTAATTTTCAAGACCTTAATTTACTGTGTATATTATCAACAGCAACCCCCATAGGGATTTTAGTTCGCAAAAAATTATCAGTAATCTTGCTTTGCAAATCTGCAAAGTTCCAGTAAATTCAGCATGGCATGAAAGTATATAACAAATCTGCAGCAAGATAACGCAATTAATGAAGTCACTACACTTTGAACTTGCAGCTAACTTGCCATGCAAGTTAAACTCTTGCTGCATCAAATTTATTGCAAATTAACACCTCTTTAACTAGTAACCCTTTAAAGAATATCTTAAGAAATTCTACTGCGCCTCATCATAACTCTGTGAATGTGACGAAGTGTGAACTCCAGATCACAACTATCACTGTCTCCTGAATGAAATCTGACACCTCAAATATCGCAGTTCTCCCCCTAAATACTGGCTACAACGGATAGTTTCTCAGCTAGCATTACTGGCTAAACTAAAGGACATTTATCACTATCTAATAGATGTTTCAATCCTATCCTCCTAGCGGTCTATCTCTCTGTTGAGTAGCAGAAGGTCAAGAGTGCCCTGCATTATTCTACGCTTTCTATCAAACCCACTATCTTTTGCAAGAGGGCAAGAGTCCCAGTGGACATCTCAACAAACAAGAACGTTTCATCTTTCTCTCTGTCACGAGGGTCAGCCCGTGCCTCAGTGGCCTGAGTTTATTTTGTTAATATTTTTCTTTTGACGGAAAATGTATTTTTCAAGACCTTAATAAAGATGTCTGAGAAGATACTATGCTCTACAGACATGGCTTTCTTGTGTGAGTAGTCCTTTTAAGGCATTTAAATGAGTAGAAAGTTAGTTCTGGTTCAACTAGGGTGTTGCAAATTCTTTTCAGCTAATGGAAAATTTAGCTTTGTCCTATCGAAAATTATGCAAACTTACTGCAGTTCTGAGAAGGTGCATGCATAATTTTTATCATCATTTACGAATAAAGTTAATCTTGTGTGGAACAATGGAACAATGTGATCAGGTTGTTGGACTACCTAGTTGCGTGGCAACTTTACATCCAGTGTAGAGGTAAGTTGTGTTGCTGAGGCGTTAGGGAACCGTTAAAAGAAAAATTGTTTAAATACAGCTGGTAGCCAGAAAATTAAAAAAATAATTATTAATAAATAAATAAGCTTAATTAATTAAATAATTATAGAAAACCTGTTAAATAAATTTAGTTTATCAAAATGAAAAATAAAAATAAAAAAAATAAAAAAATACGTGTGGCACTCGAGAACTGCCGCAGTAAAGCTATTGCATAGCATTTTTTATAAACTTATGCAGTTATAATTATTTATTTATTTTTTATTTATGCAGTTTTTTTCTTTGATATTAATTCAAGTTTTTTTCTTTTTCTTTAATATTAATTCAAGTTACACTTTTTGAGCGTGACGACCGATAAGAAAACAATTTTTTTTCTTTTATTGAATAAATGAGAAGTCTGTCGAAGTCTGTCGAAGTCTGCCGAAATCTACCGAAGCCTGCCGAAGTGCCGAAGTCTGCCGAACTGAAACAACGTTAGCCAGAGTGTTAGGTTTTTTTTCTTTTTACGGAATTTCTAGATTAGGTCGCCGCGCTCAAAGCCCGCGATAAAAGCTATGCAATAGCTTAAATGTGCCCCCTGGGGGGTGACACACAAGACATGCATAATATGAATAAGCAGTTGCAGACCTTTCAAATGATGTGTCACACGACTGGTGTTGTAAAGAAATTAAAAATGTGCCCCCCCCCCGGGGAGAAGAGTTGGGGGGTGACACACAAGACATCCATAATATGAATAAGCAGTTGCAGACCTTTCAAATGATGTGTCACACGACTAATGTTGTAAAGAAATTAAAAATGTGCCCCCCTGGGGGACAGAGTGGGGGTGACACACAAGACATGCATGATATGAATAAACAGTTGCAGACCTCTCAATTGATGTGTCACATGACTGGTGTTGTAAAGAAACTAAAAATGCCCCCCTCTGGGGGGGACAGAGCGGAGGGGGACACACAAGACATGCATAATAGGAAAAAGCAGTTTCAGACCTTTCTAAAGATATGCAATACGAGGGGTATGGATAAAAATTTAAAAAGTTCCCCTTTGGGGGGGGGCAAAGTAGGGTGCGGCGCCCCAAACATGCATAATTGGAATGAACAGTTACCGTTCTTTTAAACGGTATGCCACACGATGGGTGTATATACAAATTTAGAAAATGCCCCCCTGGCGGGGCAGAGAGGAGGCATGGCGCACCGGACGTGCAGAATATGAATAAGCAATTAAAGGCCTTTCCAAAGATATGTCACATGACGGGTGTTTACGAAATTTAGAAAAGTACCCTCCTGGGGAGGTGGAGGACGCATCGAATGCGTAAAAAATTATAAATGGTCAATTTTTTCTAACAATATAGCACACGATGGGTGTCATCAACATTTTAAAAAAATCACATCAGGCAAAATTTTGAAATATTTGCCGGCGGGGGGAGGGAGCGCGTTCACATGAATAGTCACAGAGCTTTAGAACGATGTATCACACGAGTTCTCCCCCCCCCCTCGAAGAGGGGAAGGTACCTTCCCCAAAATATACACCAAGCACGTTTCAAATTTTATAAATAGTATTTATCTAAGGTCCGTGTAAAAAAAAATACCGCATCAATGTCTCCCGAAGTCTACCAAAGGATACCGTGCCGAAGTCTGCCGAACTGAAACAACGTTAGCCGGAGTGTTAGGTTTTTTCTCGTTACGGAATTTCTAGATTCGGTCGCCGAGCTCACAGCCCGCGATAAAAGCTATACAATAGCTTAAAAAATTAAAATTCCATTAGATCCATAAGGCTATGGCCAGGCGAAAAAGCAACCGGGGAATGCCCCAGCTATAAAAAAAGACTATTTTCAGAGACCATATATTTTAAGTTATCTAAAATAATTGCTAATATTAGAAGATTGACTTTTTGCTTTATTATTATTATTATTAAACAAACAAAGCAAAAACATACAAAGAGTTTAAGTTTAGTTGTGAAGTGAGGAAAACTCAACCTTCATCATTACGCAATAGCCTAAATTTAGGGTGTTTTCTATTAGTGGGGTCGGATACCTCGTAGTGTGGTATTTCCGCAACAATTTGGTTGGGAAGATTATAGACAGAAATTTTTGAGAGTTGGTTAATGCTTTTTTTTAATGAAACGGTGTTCAGATTCCTACGGTTCGTGGTGTTACGTAAGTATCTGTTGCCATTCCGAATATTGTGAAGATTTTTATCATGGACACCATAAAGCGTTTTCATATTGGTATTGCATGCGAAACCCCATATAGGACAGGTATATGTAAGAATTGATCTGATACAAACATCATAAAGTATGAGTTTTTTTTTTTTTTTTTTTTTTTTTTTTTAATACAGAGAGTGTTACTTTTAAGTAGAGGAGAAAGTGATTTAGAGATTCCGGCGGCATTGCCTCGAATATTTGTATGAGTGTTCGAGACATGTTCGAGAGATTTCGATTATAAGCATCATTTGTGGGTTATGATAGGTTATAATAGGTCATGGTCAAGCTATATCTAAAGAACGGGTGGATCGATTTTAAGAAAATTTTGTATACAACATTTTTTTGCACGAGAAAACTATTGGGCTGTGTCACATGTTCGAGAAATTTCGATTAGTGGGTCACTTTTGGGTTATTATGAGTCAAATCAATTTTATCTAAAAAATGGCTCTAACGACTTTAACCAAATTTCGCATACTACCGTTTTGGATTACAAGAAGATTATTGATTTAAGTTGCATGTTAGAGAGAATTTGATTAGTGGATTCATTTCTGGATCATTGTGATTATGTTAATTTTATGTAGACAATATTTCGCGCAATTTTGGCTAAATTTTGTATCTTATTGTTTTCGGGCACGAGAAAATCATTGTGTTAGGTCAAATGTTCGAGAAAATTCGATTAATGGGTCATTTTGGGTCGTAATGTGTCAAGGTAAAACTAATTACATCTAAAAAACGGCTGAATCGATTTTTTCTAAATTTTGTATCTAAGCGTTTCTTTGGCACGAAAAAAATAATGGACTAGGTCACATGTTCGAGAGATTTCAATTATATGAATCATTTGTGGGATATGATAGGTCATTCTAATTTTATCTAGAAAATTGTTAGGTGTAGCTTGTTGTGCTTAAGCCATTTGGTAGGCCTCCCCACCTAGCTGAAACTGAAACTAACTATTTTGACTATATTTTCTAGTATATCGTTTTCGGGCAAGAGAAAGCCATAGGGCTAGGACACATGCTCGCGAAAATTCGATTAGTGAATTATTTTGGGTCATAATAGGACAGGATCATTCTAATTTAATTGTAACAACGACTCAATGAATTTTACCTAAATTTTGTAACAAAAGTGTTTTTCGTCACGAGAAGACTACCGGGTTGAGTCGCATGTTTAAAAAAATATATCAGTGATTCATTTTAGCTTCATTGCCGAATGTGGTCAAGCAAATTTTACCTAAGAAATGGCTTAAACAATTTTGATTCAATTTTATATTCTACTGTTTTTGATTATCTGAACACCATTGATCTAAGTCACATGTTTGATAAAATTTTATTAGTGGGTCATTTTGAGTAATCCGGGTCAGGATCACGAGAATATGGCAATAGCCAATAAGTTGGCAATATTTGACAAAATATTGGCGACATTTGGCCGAAAAATTGACTATTAAGATTACAAAAGCCAAAACACGTATTTGGCGCCAAAAAAAAGAATGTTGCCAAATTTGGCAATATCTCGCAAAAAATATTGTCTTTCAGAATGTTAAGAAATTTTTAACACATTCTTAGTAGGATTCGAGATGCATGGTTAAACCAATCAGTCGAGCTAAAAATTGATTTTGATCGATATCCTTTCGTTGTAAATTTTAAAATAATGTAAAATTTATGAACATGTACGTACATTCATAGTTTTTTTAAATAAATTAAATTTATAAAATATAATAAATAAATAGCTTAGCTCGGTCACCCCTGCAAGTTTCTTTAAACTATCATTGTGTTAATGTTTATTCCTAAATTAGAAATAAACATTTTTTGCGCGACAACATCAAATGAATATTTTCTCTTTCAACTCAATTTTGTGCAACTCCCACATGTGCACTTCCCTATTGTATTTAATCCCAAGTTTGCTTTGATCATGCAATTTCAATCAAATATTAATAAATCTCTCAAAATATTAATTACTGTAAACGAAATATTAAAAATTAAAAACTAGTTTTAAAATATAACACTTTCGCGATTAGTAATCGAATAAAGTTCCCCTACATAATTAAGGTGCTTTTTAAAATTATAATTAAAGGTAAAACATGTATCAGCGTTTTCGAACGCTATGAGAAATTTTTATTTAGATACAAAAGGGGTACCTTTTAAAGCTTTTACCTCATTAGTTGGAACATTGCTTGTTATTTCTCATCAAATAATCTTGGATAATGGAATACTTTAATACTTTCTAAACTAATTGAACGAAAACAGAAACCTGATAACAAGATAATTGCTTATTCAACCACTTAAATAGAAATGTTAAAGCTTCAAACAAGCGAAAAGGTAAAATTCCAATATCATAATGATTCAAAGAACTTTTACGAATGCTGAGTGCTGAATTTATCCAACATCTTCGAAAACTTTCGTTAAAACAGTACTTTATTCAACAGTAAAAGGATATTACAATGCGTTTCAGGAATTCATATTGTGCTTTTCGAAAATTGTGCCAATTAACGATATTTTAATTATAAGAAAATGCAGCAATTTGTTTTTCGGAGAATATTTTACCCAAATTATAATAATAAATATCAAAGAAAGTATATGAAACAGATTTAATGATTTCCCTTACATGATTTATTAAATACCGATCCGTATTTTTCTGTTTCTTTCTTTATAAACAAAATTTTTGCCTTGTTAAGATCTTTCATTTTTTACTAATCATATTATTTTTAATGTTTAAATGGAAAAATTCACTTATTGACGAAATGATCATTTTAAAAATATTTAAGTTGTTTGCTTATATGCAAAATTATAAGTTAAAAAATTTACTATGTATCACATTCAATCTTTATGTCATTGCCTGCAATGCTACAAACAAAATGTTTACTATGTACAAGGCATGAATTATAGGCATGGGTTTTTTTTATTATATATTAAAGAACGACACCTGTTAATAGACAGAAAAAATGGCCAAAAGAAAATTCATTTGGTTAGGTAAGGCTTAAAGAATAAGGATTATGAAATGCATTCACAATGTTGAAATTGTGAAAAATCAAATATATTTTTTTAAGTATGTTACAATTAAGTTATTAAAGAAAATTATTCTCTTTCTGGAATTGCAGATTCATTTATGAGTTTATTTAATCGACAGAGTGGGATTACATTAATACTACAAGCTACATACAAAACATTAGGTTAATTTATCGATTTTTAGAGGAAAAGTAGTCTTAAAATGGATGTAAGTGCGTGTGGATAGAGGGAAAAGCCATGAAGAGTTGAGCAGATTAATCAAAATAATTTTACTCATTCAGCCATTTGGGGATAGTGTTGGCGAGTAAGCATGTCATAGTACAATGAAGAAATCATAGAAAACGTTTGTTGTAAATTAAGAAGAAAGCGCAATGTAAAATTAAAATGTTGTTGGAATTAAATGGCTCATGTGATAAAAATGGTAACTGACGCAATCATATTTTTGAGAAAACAAACTATAAAGTTGCAAATTTTTATTAGCGTTTATTGTCAAATAATTCCTCTATCAATTAAAATCTCTGTTAGATTTTTCCCAATAGTAATTCAACAAATAAGAAAGGACCATTGGTTATCTTCAAACATGTGATGAATTCAATATTTATTTTATTTTGTCACATACCACTTCTATCATCTGATTTCTTTAATTATTTAAGAGCTTTCGAAACGAAAAGAAAATTGCTAAAATTGACATTCGGGTCGATCATCACCTAACAAAATGCCAGGCGACTTCGACCAAGAGTTAGAACGAGATCGGGAGGATGTGAGAATGATAAAGATGGAATTAAAAAATAGCATCCAACAACTTGTAATATATATTTTTTTTCGGGTATAAATGAAGCCTTCATTGGAAGCTTCTAAGAAATTTTCTAAAGTCGTATAGAATGTACAGTGGTGGTCAAAAGTTTCCGGGCAATTAGTGTCTTTGATTTATTTACCAGAAAGTTTCAGCGAAGAAGAGGCACAATTGCTTCAAAAGTTAGGAATATGTGAATGACATCTGACAACGTGATCATTTTCATTGGATACTGAAGATACTTCATCCAAAGGGTCAGAATTCGAAATTCACGTGTGCAAAAGTTTCCGGCCATTCATCATTCCTTAATTTTTATCTTTCCTCTATTAGTTCTTTTACTATCGGTAAAATGTTTTTTGGCCGTGTTTGTGAATGAATCAACGTGAATAGCATGGTTTAAATTCAAAAAGGAAAAGTCCAACAATTATTGCTCGTAAATGAGGGATTGTCGCTAAAGGACCAATCTTCTCATGAGATTGCGGCAAAGTTATCGATCGGTGAAAACAAAATCTTTTGTGAATGATATTTTTAAATTACTTAAAGATGGCCATGGCCTTCAGGACTTTATGAGGTCCGGAAGATCCCGAAAAACGACTACTCTTGTGGACAGAATTATAAAGAAAAGAAAGATCTCGCAGTGCGATATTATTTATTTTTCTCATTTTCACACCAGTCAGAATTCTAATGGTGTCTATTTTGCACTTCAATTAGTAGTACTCTTAATGATGATTTGCAACTTATTTATGTTTAAATCATTTTGTAGGGTCTTCAAGAGTGAGTTTTGTAACTACTGGTATGATAATGCGATGAATCCTTTCGACTTGTCCGTTCTCAAGGGAAACTCCTATAGTATTCGGTTGGTGTCAGATTAATGCATTAGTCATGAAATGCCTTAGATTTAAAAGCTACTGTCTTATCCGTTAATATTCTAGTAAGATTCCCGAAAGTCTTTTGTTGGAACTTCAATTTGGCTAGCGCATCCTTAACGGAAACAGATTAATGGAGTTAAAGCCAAGTAAATTTCATGAAAACATCAAATATCATGAACCTATGCTAATATTTTTTTTGTTTGTCGAAGGTAATGGTCCTGTGAAATCAGCATGGTATGTGCTCAAGAAGATACCTTATTTTTAATATGAATTAAAAATCCTGCATTTTCCATTTTTTCTATTAGCTAGTATTCTAGGGACATAGTTAATAATAACACTTTCGGTTAGTTTATGCAAATAAGATAGATAAAATTCTTGCCTAATGATATTTTTTGTTTTGTGAAATGAAAATTGACTTTTTTCTTGAGCCAGCTTAATTAACTCATTTTCCATATCTCTAGACACTACAATAAGATCACAACCATTTACAAATTTATAAAGAATATCATACCACGCAAAATATTTTTTAGCGTCATTATCAGACATAAATGGTCTGAGGGTATATATCTTTTAATTGCGCATTTTTCAGTCTGGCTGCTGGTGTACCATGTCCAACAATCATGACAAGGTGTCTACTCAGCGAATCAACATGTAGCATTATCTGACCTGGTCTATGTTCAATTTCTAGTCCATGTTCAATAAACTCCAGTGGTAGTCGATTGTGAAACAAAAAAACTACTGCATGATCAGTGTTGCATTCGTAAAAAATTTAGAGGGTATACACTAAGTTTATGAACAGCACGAATAGATTATACGCCACAGCTTTATTTAAAAAACAGAGGGTATACAGAGCTTTTTAAAAAAGCGATTAGGTATACGTCGTATACCTCTGTATATCCTCCACTACCCTTTTGTACATGATGTAAAAAAAATTATGATTTAAAAATCGTTTTCATGTTAAAATGTATCCTGGATTTTTTAAATATTTAATAGAAATACTAAATTTAGACAAAAGTTTTAATCTAGGGTTTATATAGTGTTATAAGACAGAAAAATTTCAAACCGTTTGGTCAAACAATTGTATCATGTTATTTATTTATTTATTTATTTATTTTACTTATATAAAGATAACCATATCTGAATAATTTTTGACTAAAAATTGAAATTAAATTAAAAACTGAAAATAATATGCAACAAAGATTAAGTTTCGAAAGCAAATTGAAGTGAAAACTTTTTGTTGTATTTTTCCTCTTGACACTGTATGTTCATTAAATTAACAAACTAAACTATCTCAGGAAAAACCATTAATGTTTAATTATTCAGTATTAACAATTATTAATATTTTTTGAATTAACTAATATTAAAATGTTAAAAAATAAAAAATAATACATCATATAATTAGAAGAATAAAGAATAAATGAACTATTAGAATCTTAGCATAACTAGTAATAGTTTACTGTGTTTGCCATAACACTTTTCGTTCATAAAACGAAACAACTTTTGTGAAGTACGTTACGCAACACGTTTTTTGATGACTTCAATCATCTTTTATGCTTCTAATATTAAAGCAATAATTTAAGAGTTTATTACCGTAAGCCTCAGTACAAAGAAAGGTATTTTATCTTGCAATACATGTAGAATAAAATTTCAATTTATTATAAAATGCAAAGTTGTAAAATGTCCTTCTGTTACCGAAAATAAGAGTTTTAAGAAGGCTAAGGCATTCAATAAGTTAAGTAAATAATGGATTATTGACATTTTCATTTTAGTCTAATAGAAAAATTAATGGTCCCTGTCATCATCATTGAATTTATGAGGCAATGAATTTCTACAAGAATTGGTAATAAAAATACAGCCATTATGAATGGTATAAAATGCGCATTCCTCAGAGATATAAAGTGATTATCAATGCAGATATTTTCATGATGAAATGTAATATATAAGTATATCATTCAACTGTAATAACTAGATGTTTGTTTGGGTAATGTATTTATATTTAACAACTGATATTATACTGTATCTTATTTTATGGTTCTAAAAAAAGAGAATATGAGAAGTAAGAAATTCATAAATTTGTTAATACATGCAAAACATTTTCTCGTCAAAGTTTTAATAAGATTATCAAAATCAATTTACATCTATTTTTTAACTTAAATTTATGCAATCGTTATAGCATGAGTGCTAAATGATTTATGAACACTTGGACATACTTCTGGTCAGAAATATGTATAGTAAATAAACAAATTCTGAACGCCGGATAATATATTCAATTCTTATTAATGCAATAAATTATAATCTTTCAAGTGCGAGTATTAATCGCTTACAGAAGGTTAAGAACAATAAATATATTAATTAGTTACTGTAATATTACAAAATATAGATGCTAAAAGAATAAGACTTTCTGAAAAAAATAGAAAGTAGAATTGGGTATAGCTATATATACTAGTGTAAACGTATAACCATAAAATTTGAGAAACATATAAGCCTAAATAGTATGAAATATTGCTGTTCTGAATAACTTTATTTTTTAAATATTATTCAAATCTGTTTATAATAACTACTTTTTATGTGTTCAAAAAATACTCCAGTGTATTCTGTTCGCGTTAAGTGAAATTTCTCTCTTTTGATGAAAACATTTTATTTTGAGAGAAAATCGTACATTTTTTCTGGAATAAATGGAAAAATCATCCGCTTTATCGTTACTTGTTGAATATTAAAAAGATTTTTTTTTCTTCCTAGAAGAAGAGAAATGCCACTTATCAAGTGGGCACTTATCAAGAAAGCGAAAAATGTCTAATTGATGTTTTAGATTATTACTAACAGATATATGTAGCATGTATGCGTTCTGTAATAGCAAGTATCAAGGTTCGAATCCTGGGGAACGCAGGGAAATAAAAAACGAATGTGACAATATGTAATACTACAAATACTTGTTCCGAATAAATGTGAATCAGTGTGTATAGTAATGGTACAGTTTTTTTAGTTTTCAGTCATTAAGTAAATTTATTTGGGAAAACAGAAATTTTCCTTTTTGAAACAAAAAGTTTATCAATATGGAGTTTTTTGAAAAAACAGAGAATGGATGGCAATTTTGCTATCACTGCATTTACTGTTTTACATTTTTTTTTTTTTTACAGCATTCTGTGTAATGCAAAATTTCCCATAATATTCTAAATGACGAAAAGGTATTAAGTAATAATGAATTTTCTTTAGAAAATATTTTGAAGGTGATTTAAATAATCATTCTCAGCAAAAGGTCTTTGAATGCATCCCGTTATTTATCATATATTTTTCAACACTTTCCAACATAGTTGAAAAGTATCTATGAATTTGGCTTCTCTGCCCTTTTATCAACATATCCATCAGTCTGACCATGCTCGAACTTGCTTAAATATAGTTCGATTGTCATTAAATTGATCTATCTTATTGTGGTTTACTGTAGTGCAGGGCTGTCCAATAGGGTGGGAATAAAAAAAAAATTTCGATTTTCGATGATGCGGGTGCGGAAAAGGGGCCACTGGTGGCACTCAGTTCACACAAAAAATTTGAGATTTTTTACACAATTCCTTACCCTGCCGCAAACGCCTTGAAGTTTAGAAAAAATGCTGATTTTTAAACTTTATCAGTAAAAATTTTAAAAATATTAAATTAAGTTTATTTTGGTTGTATTTAATTAAAAAGTTTTATTTAATGAGTCAAATGTTTAAAAAACCTCTAACTATGCATTATTTTAATGCTATGTTCTTTAAAAATGTACAGCTTTTAGTTTGTTTTGCGTTCGGTACCAACGCGAAACAACCCAGAACTCACCACGAGGAGGTAGCTGCACGCCGAGTTTTATCTGCCGTCCTACCCACAGAATGTTATATTCAAAATGCATCGAGTCACATTTACGCTACAAAGTCTTTTTTAGAAATGAACTTTGGTATCTTTTTACGTACTGACAGTTTTCCTCTAATGAAGGTATGTCTTCCTTTACTCCCGCATATCTTTGATGCAGCTTCTATCACAATTTTAACGACTCTTTCCACATCCTGGGAGTGACTTGGAAAGCACTCTATTGATTCATCCAAGATGGATCCACAAATTACGTTTTCTCTCTTTATTCTAGGGAAAATGTTTTTGTTATAAGAGGTTCGCTGATTTCGGCGGCGACCTAGTCGATACACTCATAGTGTTTCGTTGCTTTAAAATTTAGCTTTGGAATTTGAAACTCTCACACTATGTTGGTTTTTACCTTTTTTAAATTGCGGTATACTTTTTTTTCCATGCCATTCTTCTAATATATTGCCTATCATCGGTTGCCATTGCTATCAGTAAATTCTCGGGATGACCATAGTATTTATTTGTTTGGATGCCTGAATGCACTGTCTCCTTTACGTCATCTGGTAAAAACATTGAAAGTTTAAATATCTGCCACATATGTCTAGGTCCGTCCGCGTAACCTAGCCTTTCCTTTACAGAAAATCACACGAACGCATAAACTCGTTTCACGTACCTGAGTGAGATATTTTAACGCTTTATCAGGATTTAAATTACTAACGCATAAGTCTAAAATTCTGCAAGCAGTTGTGATCCATCTCGATTTCTTTGTTGGTCCAAGTTATCGGTTTTCCATTTGTCGAAGACATACTCCGGTTGAAACTGCTGCATAAATATCAAATAAGTACTTTTGATCGGTACTTAGATCTTCAGTATTTTTCCTTTTTGATATCCATGAAACAGCAATAGGCTCGAACAAAGTGACACGTAGATTTTTCGCACTCACTAGTCTAGCAGCAATTGGTTTGGCAAAGGTCTTAGGTACCGTGGATTCCCTATCAAGTTTAGAGAGTAGATGTCGAAGTGGGATATCGTTCATATGAAGAATACATATCAAATGTTGCCGCTCTCTTCCTATTTTTTTTCAAGACAGGCAATGACACCATTGCGTTTTCCTGTATTAACAGTGGTGCCATCACACCCAAGTGCTGTCAGTTCAGAAAAGTCCAACTTGTGGTGACTTGGAATATTATATAATGATTTTGCTATTTCTTTTCCGTGACCGGAACGAGGTATTAAGTGACCTAAGTATTCTTAACCAGGTTCAAACAACACGGTGATGTGTTCCTCGTCTTGCTCTCGACGGTGACGCTTGTTCTTTTTTTCCCCTCTGAATATTCTTTTATCATTTTTACCATACAAAAATATGCTTTTAATTTTCCTTTTTTCAAGAACTTCTTCTGCCTGTATCTTCTTGCCAATTTCTATTTCTCTCTTCTATCTTTGTTTCTATCGATGACGAGATTCGTATCCTCTGGTGTCACAACTTCTGCATGGTGAAGCAACCAGAAGTATTTGCGCATGATTATCAGCATAAGTTGGCAACTGCAATACTTTCAATACGCATGATGCCCCCCAAAAGGCTAGTTTTTACCTATCGCGTGTCTTTACATTACCATAGTCCTTCATACTAGCCATTTCTAAGCTCGTCGTAATAAAACGCACAAAGAACTATAATGGAACATTAAACTATCCAAAAGGCACTGTATCTCACTAGAAAAAGGTTTCACGTTCACATTGAACAAATGTCGTAGGTAACTGAGCATGGAGAAATGATAAGAATCCTTTATCGCATTTTGGCTCTCATCTATTTCGTCCTTCACTCCCTTAGTATTACGACGAGTCATTGCGCTCGCTTAGAGTCCTGCTTCACCCCTTCCAAATTTGTTTTTGAAATATATTGCTGTTCGTTGCCCAAATATATGACCTTTGACAAATAGAAAAAATATAAAGAAGACCAAGGGGCTACCTCTTCCTTCTGGCACTAGCCGGAAGGACTTTTTAAAAAGAGTTAAATTTGTGAATGCTTCTAGATATCTCCCCAGAGAAACTAACAATCGATTCAAACAAATACAACTTTTGAATGTTAAAAGCGAAAAATCTACAAAAATAGGCTCAGTTATAATGCACATAGATATTAAATAATGTATCATCAGATCTTATTTAAACATTTGGTACATTAAATATGCCTTTTCAAGTAAATACAACCAAAATAAATTTAATTTAACAATTTTTAATTTTTTTTGAAAACGTTCAAAACTGAAGATTTTTGCAAAAAAAAAAAAAAAGTAAGGAAATGTACAAAATTCTCAGTTTTTTTGTATGAACTGAGTGCCACCAGTGACCACTTTTCCGCACCCGCCATTATTGAAAATCGAAAAAAAAGTTTTTTTCGGCCCACCTTAATGTCCACCCTGGCGCCCTTTGAAAAATTTTTTGGCGCTCTTTTGAAGATTTCCAGTTATTAGATTCTTTAGAAGTAAAAATGCAATATAAAAAAAAATTCCTTTAAAATCAACATTTGCATTAGATATATTTTCAAAACGTGTGATACCGTAAAATGGAGTGAATCGGAACACTTTTCAACTTTAACGTTAAAAAAAGCAACAACTGATTTTCTAATTTTTTCATTTTTCTACTAGAAACTTCGGTCTTGTTTTGTTCTTTACTTTTTAAGCAAAAACGAAACATTTTCACTGTTTATATATATATTATTTTTTTAATGATGTTCCGATTCACCCCGCAGGTAGGAGAGAATCGGAACAAATGTTATAATCTTTATTTATTCCGATTCAAACTTAAAAAATAGGGTTAATAAAAATAGGTAATAATGATAAGGGAGGAATAGGAACACGTAGTTATTGTGAAACCAAGCCTTTATTTTATATATAAATAAAGATATGCCTTTTTAAGAATTAGAAAACAACTCTGAAATCATAAAAATTAAAATTTATTTTAAGAAATTATATTTGAATTGCAGAAGTAGAATTTAATACAAATTAAGCCCTGTTCTGTTTTATTCTTTACTAGTAGTCATTGGGTGAGTTAATCTATTCAGAAGCCCCAATCATTGCATGTATTAATACGATCTACTAATACGCTCTCGTCCCCTGTCCTTAGTATTGTTTGCATCCCTCTCTTTTTTAATTGGTTTTTCATTTTGAGATGTTTGTGTAATGTTGTGCATGTCAAAGAATAATTCTGCGCAGTTTTTTTTAATTAATTTGCTATTTTTAAATTATTTTATTGTGTGTTCCATGTCCGTTGGATTAGGCATTGACTTTTTGTTAAACCAAGTAATTTCTTGGCACCTTTAAACACTTCAAGTAATTAAAACAAACAAAATAGTGTTAGAACACATATTCATACATATGTTTTCATATATTACATGAAACTATTACTGTATAGAACTAGTTGGATGTGTCAATCCCAAAACTTTCTTCTATCTCATAAGTACATTTTAATATTTAAAAAAAAAAAAAAAAAAAAAAAAAAAAAAAAAAAAAAAAAAAAAGCGGTGACCCCAAAGTTACCCAATATCGAATTTCCTCGAACATTTGACCTAGCCTAATAAGATTCTGGTATCCGAAAAGCCTAAAACGCAGAATTTAATTAATATTCTGAGAAAAAGAGCTTAGTAGTGCCTCATGTTGGGTAATTTATACTGAAACCTAATAAGCATCTATTTATGTCAAGACCTTACAGAATCTGAAATTTGATGGAATTTCGTCCATTAGTTCTTGAGATATAGTTATAACAAAAAATTTGCAAAACGTTGCACAGCAACACCATATCTTGGACAATTTATGCCAAAACGTAAAAAAGCGTCTAATTATGTTATGGTGTAAAAAAATCTGAAGTTTGATGAAATTCTGTGCATTAGTGCTTGAGATATAGCTAGTTTAAAAAACCGTGTAAAATATAGCACGGCAGCACCACCAGTTGAAGGATTTATAACAAAACGTAATCATCGTGTAATTATGTTATATGTCATTTTGTAACAAAATCTGAAGTTTGATGAAATTCTGTGAGTTGGTTGTTGAGATATAGCTATCGGAAAAATCGTGCAAAATGTAGCATAGCTGCACTACCTGTTGCAAGGTTAATACCAAAATGTAATCAGCGTCTAATTATGTTATATATTCTAGTGTAACAGAATATAAAATTTGGTGAAGTTTTCTGCATTAGTTCTTGAGATATAACTATCGCAAAAATCGGGCAAAATTTAGCATACCAGTGCCACCTATAGGGCAATTCACACCAAAACCTTTCAGCGACTATGTATCTCAAGGTATTGCGGAATCTGAAGTTTGGTGACATTCTGTGCATTAGTTCTTGAGATATAGCTATCATGAAAAACGTGGCATGGCAGCGCCACTTGCTGGCTAATTTACACCAAAACTTAATCAACGTCTATGTATATCAAGGGGTCACAGAATCTGAAGTTTGGTGAAATTCTGTACATTAGTTCTTGAGATATAGCAATCTTGAAAATCATGAAAAAGTAGTATAGCAGCGCCACCTGCAGGCCAATTTTCACCAAAAACCAATAGGCACTAATTCATATCAAGGTCTAACTGAATATAAAATTTTATTAAATTTCGAGCATTAGTTCTTGAGATAGAGCGCCCACAATTTTTTTGTCACATACAGACAGACAGATAGACAGACAGACAGACGGACAGACTCACAGACAGACATTTTCTAAAAATAGTCAAAACGTGTTCAGGACCTTCTAAAACGTATAAATCCGTCGAAAACCGGAAGTCGAAAATTTTCATGAATCCAATACTTTCTTCTTGTAAAGATAGAAGAAAGTAAAAATAAACCATGAGAGAAAACGTGTTCCGATTCACCCCGTAAATCTTAAACCTCTGATGTTATAAGCCATTTTTCATTTTTTCATTATTGTAGTTTAGAAATAAGTAGAATTTAATACAGCATATCGTTTACAGGTCCATCATTAATTAAAAATCCTCTCTCTTAGATTTAGAATACGAAAAATACTGTAGTTACATTCAAAGTTTTGAAAACATTGAAAAAATGAGGTTTTTAAGGATCCACTTGCAGTTTTTTTTATATGCCCCAGTAGTCGTGCCAACATGTCAAAACTGAATTTCCTAACTCTTAATGTTATTACCTTCTTATAAAAAAATTGGCAACTAAAAATATCATCACATATATTTATAATGAATTTATTTGTATGACCGGGAAGTTTCGTTCCTATTCACCCCACTGTTCCTATTCGCCCCATTTTACGGTATGCATTTTAAATCAGAAAATTTGGTAGCAGTTCTTTTTTATACTTAAAAAGTAACAGAAAAATAAACGTTTCTCACTTTCCCCGCCCTTTGTAGACACATGTGCATGAAAATTAAGCTTCTTTCTTTTTGCTGTTGTCACACTGGCCCATTGGCTGTTTGATACGATTGACAAAGGAGTTTAATTTTTCCGATTTTAATTTTAATTTATTTTTTTCAGTTTGATTAGAAAAAAATAATAAAACAATGCAGAATTTCCATCTAATAAAAGCACTTCCAGACTGTCTGCCTGGTACCAACTATATAGGTTGGTTACTATCATGCTTGTTTTTGTTTTTGTACTTTTTATAAAACTAAATTCATGCCTTGAAAATAAGTCAAAGCAGATTTTCACATCCTAAAAGAAGCTTAGCAATATCTCTGGTTTCCATATTTATTTATTTATTTATTGTTATTATCATTATTGTAGGCACGATTAATGTTTCTGGCAATTTACCCTACAATCATTTTTGAGATAAACTTCTCATAGAAAAATGCATAATTTAAAATTCAGTACATGTAACTTTGTCCAGAATCGTAAGAGCCTTTAGTCTACCACTGTAAGATTCATTTGCATTATGTTAGACGTGCGTATATACTAATAATACTATGCTAATATTGCTGCATGTTTTCAGTCAGGTGAATAATGGCGCCCTTTATTGAGTGCCAAGGGCTGAAGTGC
This sequence comes from Maratus speculifer, assembly GCA_964019185.1. NCBI lineage: Eukaryota > Metazoa > Arthropoda > Arachnida > Araneae > Salticidae > Maratus > Maratus speculifer. Next base: position 167,251,538 of record OZ025289.1, on the reverse strand, counting down.
GCCCCTGATTAATGAAAGGTTGGACAGGCTTTCGGTAGTGTATGCGATATTGAAAGTGATATGTGTAGTATTTACTGTATTCTTACAATTCCATTACATTACAGTGTACAGGGAGAAAAATCCTTTGATGATATTTGATGGGGTATTTTTATGATATTACAGTATTTTAAACATATTAAATTTGTTATATATATGACTGAGGTGTACTACAAGGTTGTTACTGTAGAATGTGGTGTTTAGAATATACGTCTGTTTATAGGGATACACAAAAAAATTTGGCTACAGCATAAAATGAAACATATTTGAACTGGTGAAGTAACAAACAATAATTGATGGAAATTCGTTTTCTATTGTTGTATGCGGTTTTTAATTTAACTATTTCGTAAACATCATTTAGTGTGTTTTAACCATTATTTAGTAAATTCTATAGCTCATATACAAAGCCTCACAAATGTTCTCAACAACATTCGCTTACTGTAAGAAATTGGTGAATGATAATTTTCAACTATGCGATGAGTTTAACTGAATTAACTTTTAGCATATTTTGTATTATTGAAAATATATCTTTAGATCATGTACAGGACTACAATCATATACAGGACACTCATGGACAAGACATATTTTCTCCACTATTCCTGCTAATAGCAGAAACTGAGATTTCAAATACATCATCCATCCACCCAATTGTTCATTTATACATCAACTTCCACCTTAGTAAATTGTGAAACTTTGTTATGCTATTCTGGATGTGATGGAACATGTTTCATAATCTATGCTTTACTCTTGACTTTTCGTTTTTGTTTGAAAAAACACTCGATAATTAATACTTTGCAGTAAACTAAGACTTTGTTTAAATTTTAATAAATCGTAATTATCAGAAAACTGTTTATAGTCGATCAGAAAATATTGTTTTAAATATTGAAATTTTAATGAAATCGGCATTTTTTTATATTGTTTAATATTCACAAAATAAAGTATTATTGAATTATTTAAACTATTTCCTACTTATTTATTCAAATTAAGTTAATGAAAAAATATTGAAATATAAAAGCATTATAAGTAAAAATGTATTATTTTACATAGTGGCGTCACTTTCTGTTCAAAAGCTTTTAAATTGTAATACGAAAACGGTATCCCTAATTGTATGGTAAATCTCATTGTTCCCTTTCTCTCTTCAACAGTGAAACTAATCCAATCGGCATCAATGTAAAGACGTTTGATAAAAGACATTTTAATTTAAAATTAAAGTATAAAAATGGGATTATTTTAAAATTTAGCAAGTGCGGGCACATTTACAAATAAAGTACTTTCACTTATAAAATAATTATTAAAATCGGTTCAGTAAAAATCTAAGGATGATCTAAAAATCTTCAGTAGAAATCTAAGATGACTAAGAAAACAGCCTTTCCTTTTAAATATGTAGATTTTAATTAAATGGAAATGACGTTATTTCCTGAAATATTTTCCTTTGTACAAACCAAGGATTTTTAAATAAATAGCAAAAGTTCAGTCTATTTTAGATGCAGGAATAAACCTCAGTGAATATGAATTTATCACTGACATGGTTATTACATATAATCATAATCAGCAAGCAAATCTATCTGTTTTCTAATTGATGTCATTTTCCTCATCAAAAACATTTTGCTTTAGATATTACTTTTTTATCATAAATTATTTTCTGTCATTATATTTACATACATTACTTCCCTCATAGCATGCATGGTCACAGTGACGTCACAATGCCACCACTCAGTGACGTCACATTGTGACTGAGAAGTGACTTTATTAAAATTTTTAGAAAATTATAAATATCCTTCAAAACATGTTATTTACTTTAAAAAACATGTTTCTGACAATTTAAATATCGTTGCTTTGTCACAATTTCGTCTCAATGTTAATGTCAAATTAGTCACAAATGACACATTTTTCACAAATATGTCCCATTGTGACCATTTTGTAAGACGTCACAAACGAGCTCTAAAACAGCCATAACGACATCACATTTCAGTCACTGTGACTTCACATCGACGTCACGTGACGTCATATCGACAATCGATGGTCACAAAGTCACAATGTGACTTCACAGCAACGTCGCAGTCATGTCACCATGCCTTACGGGTTAATATTATTCCTGAGTAAGTAATCTAGGTTCTTCCGCAATTTATGCATAATTATATCCCTTTACTGTATTTATATTTTACGAAACCATTATTTTTTTTTCTTTTAAATGCTATGATACATTCACTGATGGAATCAATTTCGAGTTGTTCAAATGTGATAAACCAAATTAAATTTATATTATACAGAAAAAAGTTTAACCTGATTACCACCATTTTGAAGAAATATCATAAAAAGTTTTTCAATTACAAATAAAATATAAAAATGCAAATAATTTAAAAAATAGCTAGAGCGGGCACATCTACAGGTTTCATTTAAAAAAAAATAATTATCAAAATCGGTTCAGTAGAAAGCTCAGGACTTATGACAAAAAAAATGCTGGTCTTTTAAATATATAGATTGTGCTTGAAGGAATTGTTAATTTAGTCAATTTGACAATGTTATTAAGCAGATTCGACTATGAGTGCTATTCATTTTCATTACTGTTAATACAAGATAATGACATTTGTTGCAGAACTGCAAGCAGTTCTATTATTTTATTTTTGAAATATATACATGCTTGTATAAATAGCCTTTAAAACTAATTATGTGGTAATTAAATCATAATTATTCATAAATTCTTCATTTAGATTTTTTTAAATATTGCCTTTCGTGCCATATAGAATTCATAATATAATTTTAAACGATGCACAAGCCGATTATAACTGAGTGGACTAATTTAAACTAGCGATATAAATTTTTAAAATTGCCTTTTAAACTTAATGGATGGGTTTTATATGACATCCATTTCACTGTTTATTGGTCCCTCTTTATCGCTTAATTAGTAATTTCTTGAAACATAGATTATGATGCGCATTTACACTTAATGATCTTTATTTATTGTTCGCTAAACAGTTCATTTGAGACTATTACCTTTAATCTCTTCGCAATCTAAATTCAAAGCTGTAAATTATGTTCGGAGATAACATCCAATATTATTTACACCATTTATGTTCTGAAAGATAGTGTATGTTAAATATTTAATTTTGTAATGCCTGTATTAACACACTAAGGCATTAAATAATTCCCTGAGTTAATGTTACTGCACATTTAAATTCTATTTCTCAGACATGATCTTGGTTTATTTTTAGTGATAACTGCAAACTTTATGGTGAATTATTACTAGATAATGATTTTAAATATCTAACGCTTCAGATTTATAGGGAAGAAAAAATATTCTTTTATATGTGTTGATTCAGAAAATATTAATAGTATCAGTTATGTAATTTGCGTAAATAGGATTGTTCCCATTTTGTGCAGCATTAAATAATGATAATATTTAAATGTTTTAATCCTGTTTTTATTGCAAAATTAGCAAAAATTTAAAATAGCAGCAAATCGATTTTATGTGTTCTACAACACTTTTTAAATAAAAGTTTTAAGTTAAATTTTTATAAATATTGCTTAATAAAAATTTATTTTTTTATTTATTTGTTAATATTTAAAAAACTCAAATAATAATACTGAGAAATAAACTAAACAATGCGATCTCTTATAATAAAATATGTGTTAAAAATATTGAATTTGGGAAAAATAATACATACAGATAGATTTTTCTTTTTACAAAGGTAATGCACTTTTTACATACACTAGAGGACTCTTCCCCCTATAAGCTACACTCGTCAACCCCCGTTGAGGCACCACAAACTCTAAAAAAACGTTAGTTTGATCGGCTTTTAAAATATTGCGAAACATATATATATGTGTGTGTGTAAAAAAATTGCCATTTTCTCGTTTTGATTTCGTTCTAAAATCTTATAAAAACATACTTTCATTATTAGTTTCCGTAATCTACTAATATTTAATTAATGGCAAAAGTTCCTTTTCTTTTTTTTCTTTAATTCAGCATAATCTATTATTTATTTTCTTAAAAAGAACTAAAATGTATTACTTAAATGTCAATATCTTATTTCGAAACATTAAAATCATTCCATTAATCCATTTCCCCCTTTTTAAATGAAAAACATTTATCAAAAGCTTTAATTTTGTTTTATTTATTTTTTATTTAATTATCGTCTGCTGGAAGGTCCATATCAGTACGCATGTGGGCTGTTTACCCCTGCATACTTCGCCGTTGGATAAAGAGTACCAGAAACAAGCTCTATCTCTAATCCAATGGAAATGCTAGAAGTGTTATACAACTACCTTCCAATGAATGTTATTGGATTTATAATTCCGTGCGTCAGCAGGCAGACGGTGCCAATTTCTCTGAGAATTTTCAGAGAGTCAGCTTTCGCTGAGAGAGAGATCAGGATTGACTGACCTTCTAAATGTTAAGCATGTACGTTGCTTCTTCTCGTAAATTTAGAACTTTGCCATAATGGTGGTATATTCGTGAAAATGGCTTTGCATCGAACCACTGTTTAGTTCTTTTGTGATTTTTTGTGACATTAAAGGAGAGTCGGAAAGTGAAGTTAAGTTGTGATCATGGAGTAATTGAACGATATGATGAAATTGAACGATAATAAACATGATGTTCCCTGATTTTTCGCAGAACTTTAATTATTTGTAGTGACAACATCATTCATCGATTTCCACCTACCAAATTACTTCGGCTGCAAATCTACTTGCTGTAATGTGATTACTCATGACAAATCGAACGTCGACTTTGTTCGCGCCATCCTGTTCCCTTCGTCGGATTGTTGTGTTTTTTGCGAGAACCCCTCTAAATATCATCACAAATATATATAAGTCATCATCTTCTTGTAAACGGGTTCCATTCATCCATTCATTTCCCTTTGACAGAGGAATTTTAATGTCTAATCAGCTGCTGTTAAAACCTACTGGCTATTTTCATGTTTTTTTCATTTCAAAATTTTAAGAATTTGTTAACTTGTAAGAAAAGTCTTATAAGAAAATTAATCCACAATGAATATGAAGAAAAAAAATGTTTAAACATCCAGGAACGATATAAGTATATTATAAAAATGATTATAAAATTCCCATTTACTTAAAATATATTTATCGGTGCTCACACTTTTACGACTTTTGTTTTTGGCACCTAGCTTCGGTTTAAAAAAATAGTTCTACATTTAAGTACATTAATGAAAGCGTGATTTAAAAACATTTTTATTTTATTAGGTCAAGCGGAAAGTTTTGTCGTATAATGCTACTTCGCGCCAACTTTTTTAAAACTCATATTTCTTCATTGGCACCACTTTTTTTTAACAGTAAAATTTACATTGTTTTCACTTTCATGAGAACAGTGAAAACTATGAAAATTTTACATTTAAAAAAATGATGCCAATGTAGAAATTTGATTTTTTTAGTAGGCGTGAAATAACATCATGCCACACAACTTTCTGATTGATCTAATGTTTTCTAAAGAGCAGTTATTTTTCTTTTTGAATAATATTGAGCTAAACAATTCTTTACAGAATTTCATTTCTTTTACTGCATGAAGAAAATAAATTCCTTCGAAATTTCTTTTCATAAAATTGCAAAACATAAATTTTCTAAATTATTTCCCCTGAATATTAGATCTCGAAACTTCAGTCAGATATTTTCTGTGAAAATGTTTGTAGAGGATAATGTACGTGAATCTTGCTTGTACATTTTCCTGAGCACACAAATTTAGTAAGAAAATGGAAAAGTTAAAGAATTTTTTTACTTTTTCCTTGCTTTAAAAATTGTCTTCGTCAAAATAGAACTAAAGCAGCGTATTTTCGCAATTCAAATTGCTTATTTGCATACTTAAATAACTTAATTTAATAGAAAAGGGATACATATGTGTAATGTATGTTTATATACCCAAACATATATTTTTAGAAAGATAAAATATATTGACAAGTTTAGCTCTCATATATATCTTTTTCGCTGGGAGAAGAGTCAGACGGTTTGGATATTGTCTCGCGAGTGACGCGTACAAGGGCACTTTGACGTATTTAACTATCCCATCCTCTATAATATCTCAGCGGGTGCTCTGGGTCAAATCAGTGTTACACTAGAATGCTTCTCCATTTGTAGAATCGAGTCCGGTGTGTTCACATAGACATCAAAGCTGATTGTATTGCACACCACAACAATGCACTTTCCACGTCGCTCGTCTCCGCCGTATGTTTAATTAATCAGTCGTTTTTAATTGCATATTATTTGTAAAGAGGAATTATGAAATATATTAAATATTAAACATGATAAAGTAAAATAAAAAAAATAACGTATTTAAAAACACGTTTTTGTTAGTGTACTTAAAAAAACAAAAAAAATGAGAATCAAATCAGATATTTTAGAAGTGTAATTGATAGTAGATGCATAAAAAAAATATACGATTAAAATATGCGATCAGTGCGATATGATAAATTTAATCCACAATGGATACCAAAGGAAATGGAATTTTTAAACATCCAGTAAAGATAAAAATACATTAGAGGAAAGATTAAAATCCTCATTTATTTAAAGCATTTTTATCAGTGCCCACACTTTTACGACTTTTCCTTCTGAAAGCCCAGCTTCTGTTTAAAAAAGCATGTTTGACATTTAAGTATCTTAATAAAATTGTGATTTTAAAAACATTTTTATTTTATCTTATGAAAAACACTTATTTTCCTTTCTGAACAATGTTGAGCATCTAAAAGAGTTATTTGCCAAATTTCATTTCTTTTACTATATGAAGAAAATAAATTCTTACACAATTTCTTTTCATAAATGTGTAAAACATAAATTTTCCAAATTTTTTCTCCTGAAATTTAGAACTCAAAACATCATTCAGATATTTTCTTTGGAAAATACTTATGGAGGATAACGCACATGAATCTTGTTTGTAAATTTTCAAGAGCGGAAAAACATAGTATAAAATTCAAAATAGAAATTTTTAAGAATTTGTTGACTTGTAAGAAAGGTCTTGTTAAGAAAATTAATGCACAATGAATGTATAAAGAAAGAAAATATTTAAACATCCAGGAACGATTAAAATATATTTTTAAAATGATTAAAATATTTTTATCGGTGTTCACACTTTTATGACTTTTGTTTTCGGCTTCCAGCTTTTGTTGAAAAAAGTACATTCTACTTTAATTTTTTCGAATCGGGTGCACAATTAATACTACATATCTTTTGATGGAATATTATTTTGTTTTAAGAAATACTTTTGCTACAATTTACATGTAGTAATTCTAGTATATGTCTATGCATTTATTATATGATTTCATTTAAATTTAGACATTCAGTAATAATAATTATTATTATTAATTGTTTAATTCACTTTGAGTCGTTTGCGATTCTTTTATTTTAAACGTATATTTCGCTCTTTAAATTTTAAATAAAAATTACTTTCCTGAAATAACCATGCGTAATAAAGCGCAAAAAGTATTAGAAAGTTGTAATATAATTTAAATCTTATTATAATACAATAATTTCTAAACATCTATAAAAATTATTTCTCAGCCTATTGTCACATGAATATGAATTGAATAGTACGCAAAACAACAATATGCATTATGTTGAGACAGTGAAATTTTCGTTAAACATTAATTAATCTATTTGGATAGTTAGTGTTAATGTTATTAACGTAAAAGTAATTTCATCCAAAAACTGGAAAAAGATTCGCTCCCGAAGGATTAAGTACTTTAATAAAAACTTTATTTTAAAAACATATTTATTTTATTAGGTCAACCGTAAAGTTCTGTCGGATAATGTTACTTCTCGCCTACTTATTTAAATTTCATAGTTCTTCATTGGCACCACTTTTTTTGAAATAGTAAAAATCGCATTGTTTTCACTTTAATGCCAACCGTGAAAACTATGGGAATTTTACATTTAAAAAAAGTGGTGCTAATCAAGAAATTTAAATTTTTAAAAAATTCGAGTAAAATAACATTATACGGCAGAACTTTACGGTTGACCTAATAATTTATAAATAACATTTATTTTTCTTTCTGAACAATACTGAACAGTTAAAAAGAGTTCTTTTCCGAATTTCACTTCTTCTAATCCATGAAGAAAATAAATTCTTTTAGCATTTATTTTCATAAAATTGCAAAACATAAATTTTCCAAATTATTTCCCCTCAATGTTAGAACACGAAAACGTCAGTCAGATATTTTCTTAGGAAAATATTTGTCGAGGATAATTCACGTGAATCTTGTTTCTTACTTTTCATGTGCATACAAACGTAGTGAAAAATTTTAAGAATTTGTTGACTTGTAAGAAAAGTCTTATTAAGAAAAATTAAGCCACAATGAATATTAAAAGAAAGAAAATGTTTAAATATCCAGGAACGATTAAAGTACGAGTATATTATAAAAATGATTCAAATCCTTATTTACTTAAAATATTTTTATTGGTGCTCACACTTTTACGACTTTAGTTTTAAACATCTAGCTTCTGTTTAAAAAAAAAATGTACGTTCTTCATTTCCACAGTAGTTGCTCAAAATGACCCAGATGATAATGTTAAGTCAATAGGGACGTTTTGTTCATATATCTTATTCATCTCATCATCAAATTTTAATAATTTTAAAGATTTTTTTTCTTTTTGCGTAAGATAGTGTGGGCACTTAAATACTTTAATAAAAGCGGGATATTTAAAAACATTTTTATTTTATCAGGTCAACCGGAAAGTTTTGTCGTCTAATGTTACTTCACGACTACTTTTTTTTTTTTTATTCAAATTTCTTCATTGGCACCATTTTTTTTAGTAGTAAAATTCGCATTGTTTTCACATTAATGTAAGCCGTGAAAACTGTGAGAATTTTTTATTTAAAAAATGTGGTGCAAATCAAGCAATTTGAATTTTTAAAAAAGTAGGCGTGAAATAACATTAGACGACGAACTTTCCGGTTGACTTAATATTTAATAAAAAACATTTACTTTTTTTCTGGACAATGCTGAACATATAAAATAATTCTTTACCGAATTTTATTTCTTTTACTACATGAAGAAAATAAATTCTTTCAACATTGTTTTTTATAAAATTGCAAAACATAAATTTTCCAAATTAATTCCCCTGAATGTTAGAACTCGAAACGTCAGTCAGATATTTTCTTTGGAAAATACTTCCAGAGGGTAATGCGCGTGGATCTAAGTTGTAAATTTTCCTGAGCATACATGTGTAGTGAGAAATTTAAAATAGAAATTTTAAGACTTTGTTGACTTTTTTCCTTGTTTTGAAAACAGTATTTGTTGAAATATCACTAAAGCAGTCCTTTATTAAAATTCAGACTGATTACTTGATTAGTATTTATTTACTTAATTTAATGAAAAAGAGATACAAATGTGTAAAGTATGTTTATTTGCAAATATATATATATATATATTTAGAAAGATAAAAGATATTGACATTTTTAACTTTTATATATATATATATATATATATATATATATATATTTGCTGGGAGCAGGGTCAGGGCTTTGGGTATTTTGTAGCGGTATAGCCAAGTTAAACTTAGCCAATATTTCGGCAGCGGGCAGAGCCTGTGTAAAAGCCGTTCGTCATATTTAATTATCTGATCGTTTCTGATGTCTCAGCGAGCGCTCTAGGTCATGTCATTTTAAGTTGGAGTGTTTCTCCATTTGAAGGATCGAATCAGGTGCGTCCACTCACACAGCAGAGATGATTGTATTTTTCACCACAACAATGCACCCTCTCACCATCTCTTGTCTCTGTCATAGTTTTAATCTATCAGTCGTTTTTAACTGCATAATATAATTGTAAGGAAGAATTTTGAAATATATTAAATGTTAAACAGGATAAAATCAAATCATAGCAAAATCAAAGCAGAATAAGAATATTAATTCACAAGGAATGTCAAATCAAAAAAAAAATTAAAACATTTCGGAAAGAATAAAATATATTTTAAAAAAAAGTAAAATCTTAATTTTTTAAAATATTATTAACGATGCCTCCAATTTTAGGACGTTTATTTTTGGATTTCAGCTTCTGTTTAAAAATGTATGTTCAACATTTAAGTACATCAATAAAAACATTTTTATTTTATTTCATTAAAAACATTTATTTTTCTTTCTAGACAATGATGAACATCTAAAAGAGTTCGATGCTGAATTTCATTTCTTTTACCACAAGAAAAAAATAAATTCCTTCACAATTTTTTTCATAAAACTGCAAAACATAAATTTTAGAAATTATTTCTCCTCAATGTTAGAACTCGAAATTTCAGTCAGATATTTTCTTTCAAAAAATGTTTGTAGAGGATAATGCACGGGAATTTGTATTTAAATTTTCCTGTGCACACAAACGTAGTAAGAAATTTTAAACAGGAAATTTTCAGAATTTCTTGACTTTTTCGTTGCTTTAAAAATTATCTTATAATATAAATAAAACAAATTATTTTCACATTTTAAATGGTTTATTTGCTAACTTAACTCACTTAATTTATTGGAAACGTGATATATATGTGTAATATATGTTTATTTAAACAAACATGTATTTTTAGAGTAATAAAAGATATTGACATCTTTAGCTTTCATACATTTTTTTCTCTGGGAGCAAAGTCAGGGTTTGGGAAACTTGCAGCAATATTGCCAAGCTAAGCTTAACCAAAATTTCGACGGCGGGTAAATAATATTATAAAAATATTAACCAAAATAATTTTTGTAGCGGTTATGCCAAGTTAAACTTAGCCAATATTTCGGCAGCGGGCAGAGCCTGTGTAAAAGCCGTTTGTCATATTTAATTATCTGATCATTTCTGATGTCTCAGCGGGCGCTCTAGGTCATGTCATTTTAAGTTGGAGTGTTTCTCCATTTGAAGGATCGAATCCGGTGCGTCCACTCAGACAGCAGAGATGATTGTATTTTTCACCACAACAATGCACCCTCTCACCATCGCTTGTCTCTGTCATAGTTTTAATCTATCAGTCGTTTTTAACTGCATAATATAATTGTAAGAAAGAATTTTGAAATATATTAAATGTTAAACGGGATAAAAACAAATCATAGCAGAATCAAAGCAGAATAAGAATATTAATTCACAAGGAATGTCAAATCAAAAAAAAAATTAAAATATTTCGGAAAAAATAAAATATATTATAAAAAAAAGTAAAATCTTGATTTACTTAAAATATTATTAACGATGTCTACAATTTTAGGGCGTTTGTTTTTGGACTTCAGCTTCTGTTTAAAAATATATGTTCTACATTTAAGTACATCAATAAAAACATTTTTATTTTATTTCATTAAAAACATTTATTTTTCTTTCTAGACAATGTTGAACATCTAAAAGAGTTCTATGCTGAATTTTATTTCTTTTACCACAAGAAGAAAATAAATTCCTTCACAATTTTTTTCATAAAACTGCAAAACATAAATTTTAGAAATTATTTCTCCTCAATGTTAGAACTCGAAATTTCAGTCAGATATTTTCTTTCAAAAATGTTTGTAGAGGATAATGCACGGGAATTTGTATGTAAATTTTCCTGAGCACACAAATGTAGTAAGAAATTTTAAACAGGAAATTTTCAGATTTCTTGACTTTTTCGTTGCTTTAAAAATTATCTTATGAGTAAAACAATTTATTTTCGCATTTCAAATGGTTTATTTGCTAACTTAACTCACTTAATTTATTGGAAACGTGATATATATGTGTAATATATGTTTATTTAAACAAACATGTATTTTTAGACTAATAAAAGATATTGACATCTTTAGCTCTCATACATTTTTTTCGCTGGGAGCAAAGTCAGGGTTTGGGAAACTTGCAGCATATTGCCAAGCTAAACTTAACCAAAATTTTGACGGCGGGTAGAGAAGTGTGTAAGGGTCATTGTCGTTTTTAGCTATCCGATCATCTCTGATATCTGGGCGAACGCTCTGCGTCAGGTCAGTTTTACGCTGGAGTGTTCCACCATTTGAAGGATCGAATCCGGTGCGTCCACTCAGATATCAGAGATGATTGTATTTTTCACCACAGCAATGCACCCTCTCACACGTCGCTTGTCTCCACCTTAGTATTAATTAATCAGTCATTTTTAACTGCACAATAATTGTAAAAAAGAATTATAAAATATATTAAATATTAAACGGGATAAAATAAAATTTTAAAAGAACGTATTTTAAAAAACGCTTTTGTAGCCATTCTTTAAAAAAACATAAAACTGAGAATCAAATCAGATATTTTTAAAGCATAACTGATAGTAGATATAGAAAAAATATATGATAAAAATATGTGATCAATGCGATATGAGAAAATTAATCCACAATAGATACCAAAGGAAATGAAATTTTTAAACATCCAGGAAAGATAAAAAATATATTAGAGAAAAGATTAAAATCCTCATTTACTTAAAATATTTTTATCAATGCCCACACTTTCACGATTTTTCCTTTTGGCTGCCAGCTTCTGTTTTAAAAAGTATGCTCTACTTTTAAGTATCGTAATAAAATTTTAATTTAAAAAATATTTTTATTTTATTTCATGAAAAACACTTATTTTCCTTTCTGAACAAGGCTGTTTGATAAAAGAATTCTTTATCAAATTTCATTTCTTTTACTGTTTAAAGAAAATAAATTCCTACACAATATCTTTTTATAAATGTGCAAAACATGATTTTTTTCAAATTATTTCTCCTGAATTTTAGAACTCGAAACGTCAGTCAGGTATTTTCGTTGAAGGATGTTTGTAGAGAATAATGCACGTGACTCTTGCTTGTAAATTTTCCTGAGCATAGTAAAAAATTCAAACTACAAAATTTTAAGAATTTGTTAACTTGTAAGAAAAGTCTTATAAAGAAAATTAATCCAGAAGGAATATAAAAAGAAAGAAAATATTTAAACATCCAGGAGCGATTGAAATATATTACAAAAATGATTAAAATCTCCATTTACTTAAAATATTTTTATCGGTGCTCACACTTTTACGACACTTGTTTTAGTCTTTTCTGTTTAAAAAAAACGTTCTACATTTAATCCTTTCGGGTCTGGTGTAGTATTAGTAATACATGTCTTATAATAGAATATTATTTTGTTTTAAGAAATATTTCTGCTAGTATTAACATGTAGTAATATTAGTGTATGTCTATGCATTTACTATATGACTTCAGTTATGTTTAGACATTTAGTAATAATAATTATTATCATTATTTGCTTAATTCTCTTTGCGTCCTTTGTGATTCTTTTATTTTGAACATATGTTTCATTCATTAAATTTTAAATAAAAGTTACTTTGCTGAAAGAATCATGCGTAATAATGTTAGTACAATAATGTTATTTCACACCTCCTTTTTTAAAAATCCGAATTCTTCATTGGCACCACTTTTTTGAAATAGTAAAAATCGCATTGTTTTCCTTTAATATGAACAGGAACAACATTGGGTATTTTACATTTCAAAGAAGTGGTGCTAATCAAAAAATTTAAATTTTAAAAAAGTAGACGTAAAATAACATTATACGACAGAACTTTCTGATTGACCTAATATTTTTGTAAAGAACACTTATTTCTCTTTCTCGACAATGTTGAACATCTAAAAGAGTTCTTGAACGAATTTCATTTCTTTTATTGCATGAAAAAAATAAATTCTTTCGCCATTTCTTTTCTTAAAATTGTAAAACATAAATTTTCCAAATTATTTCTCCTGAATGTTAGAACTTTAAAAGTCAGTCAGATATTTTCTTTGAAAAATGCTTGTAGAGGATAATGCACGTGAATCTAGCTTGGAAATTTTTTTAAGCACACAAACGTAGTAAAAAAATTAAAGTAGAAATGTTTAAGAATTTATTGACTTTTTCCTTGTTTTAAAAAATGTCTTCGTTGAAATATAGATTGAAGCAGTTGAAATTGAAGCAGTTCATTTTCGCAATTCAAATTGTTTATTTGCTTTCTTAACTGACCTAATTTAATGAAAAAGTGATTCGAATATGTAAAATATGCTTATTTACTTAAACATATATTTTTAGAAAGATAAAAGATACTGACATCTCAAGCTCGCATATATATTTTGTTTCATTAATTAATTACATTGAATATTAAAAGAAGAAAAAGTTTTAAACATTCAAATAAGAATTAAATACATAATAAAAAATGATTAAAATCCTCATTTGCTGAAAATATTTTTATCGATGTTTACACTTTTCAACTTTTGTTTTTAGCCTCCAGCTTCTGTTCAAAAAAAGTATGCTCTTCATTTAAGTGCTTTAATAAAAGCGTGATTTTAAAAAGATTTTTATTTTATTTTATAAAGAACACTTATTTTCCTTTTCGGACAATGTTGACCATCTAAAAGAGTTCTTTACCGAAATTCTTTTACTGCGTAAAGAAAATAAATTTTTTGACAATTTCTTTTCGTAAAATTGCAAAACATAAATTTTCAAATGTATTTCCCCTGTATGTTAGAACTCGAAACGTTATTGACATATTTTCTTTGAAAAAAGTTTTTTGATTATAATGTAATCATGCTTGTAAATTTTCCTGAACACACCAACATAGTAAAAATTTTAAAATAAAAATATTTAAGAATCTGTTAACTTTTTCCTAGTTTTCAAAAATGTCTTTGCTGAAATATAATTAAAGAAGTTCATTTTCGCAATTCAAATCATTTTTTTTCTTACTCAACTCACTTCATTTAACTTAAAAAGTGGTACATGTATGTAAAGTATGTTCATTTACTCAAACATATATTTTTAGAAAGATGAAAAATATTAGCTTCTCAAGCTCACACATACATTTTTTTCGCTGGGAACAGGGTCAGGGTTGTGTGGAACATGCAGCAGTATTGCAATATTAAACTTAGAATAAATTTCGTATGCAACGTGTTAAAGGGAGAAACGTCGTATTTAACAATCCAATCGTCACTGATGTCTGGGCGGACTTGCCGAGTCAAGTCAGTTTTACGCTGCAATGCTCCACCATTTGAAGGATCGAGTCCGGTGCGTCTTCTCAGACATCAGAGATGATTGTATATTTCTCCACCACAATGCACCCACTCACACGTCACCCATTTCAGTTGTAGTTTTAATTGATCAGTCATTTTTTAGCTGCTTAATAATTGTAAAAAAAAAATTGTGATAGATATTAAATGTTAAACAGCTAAAAATAATATAAAAATAAGTATTTAAAAACAGGTTTTTGTTAATGTACTTTAAAAAAAACGGAAAACTTGAGAGTCAAATCGGATATCTTTAAAGTATAATTGATAGTAGATGTCGAAAAATTATGTTTAAACGCCACATTGAATATCAAAAGAAAGAAATTTTTTAAACATTCAGGAAAGAATAAAATGTATTACAGAAATACTAAAATCCCCATTTATTTAAAATATTTTTATCGATGGTCACACTTTTATGACTTTTGTTTTTGGCCTCCAGCTTCTGTTTTAAAAAGTATGTTCTATTTTTAAGTACTTTAATAAAAGCATGATTTTAAGAACATTTTTATTTTATTATATGAAGAACACTTATTTTTCTTTTTGGACATCTAAAAGTTTGTTAAAAAGGACATCTTAATGTTGAACATCTAAAAGAGTTCTTTACTGAATTCTATTTCTGTTACTGTATAAAGAACATAAATTGTTTCACAATGTCTTTCACAAAATTGCGAAAAATATATTTTCCAAATTATTTCCCCTGAATGTTAGAAATCTAAACGACAGTCAGATATTTTCTTTGAAAAATGTTTGTAGATGATAATGCACGTGAATCTAGCTTGTAAATTTTCCTGAGCACACAAACGTTGTAAGAAATTTAAAATGGAAAATTTTATGAATTTATGACTTTTTCCTTGCGTTGAAATATAATTAAAGCAGTTCATTTTTGCAATTTAAATGGATTATATGCTTACTTAACTCACTTAATTTAATGAAAAATTGATACATACATTTAAAATAGGTTTACTTACCCAAACATATATTTTTAGAGAGATAAAAGATATTGATATCTCAAGCTCTCATACATAATTTTAGTCTACTCCGGCTTTGATTTAGTGAAAAAAAAAATCTTTTTAATTATGCGAGGTATTTGAACGTTGGACGTTCTTAAATTTAATAATCCATATTGCAAATTTACTTTTTTCAAGCATAATAATACAGTGTCTAAAATTATTTAGGGTCGAAATAACGGTATTACTTAAAAATGTATTAAACAAGTTGTATTTTCATAGATTGTGCTGCTATATTGTTTGAAAGTGTAAACATTTAGTGCCAGTTAAAGTGTTTAGAAATATTTAATGCGAAAAGTATTTAAAATAATAGATCATTGATTACGAAAAGTCCCACTTAGAAGCATTTCTTTAATTTGGAAATTTTGAATTATCTCTAGAAAATTTTATTAGATATTTTTACTTTAAAAAGTGGCTGATGTTCAACAAAATAAAATTAAAATGAATTCCTACTCAAAATTTTCTGTTGCAAATTGGAATTTTTTAATTAAAAGATTCGTTTGCAAATCGAACGTATTATACATAATGACCTAAGATGTGTCAGTATTTTCAGTCATTCTTAATGTATCGCGTATTGCAATATAAATCTTTTTAATTCTCTTTTTGGAATGTTTACCTTTGAAAACAAGTTAAATTGCTTCATAAATATCAATAAACCAGGACTGCGTTGTCGATTAGTAAAAATAATTCCAAACCAGACTACGTCTCTGATACTATTCCGACTCCAGATTGGTAAAATTAGTCCCCGGGCTGGGGTATTAATGTTGCTTGTTGGTTAAAATAATGATAAAATATAAGGAAAATAAAGCTAAAGTCCCATTATTTTGGCATTATTATCTTTTTAGGGTTCCAAACTTGTAAAAGGAAAAATTATGTCTTCCTTTTGTTAATTTTACAATTTCGCGTTCACGAACCTTAAAAACTATCGAAGTCTATGGAACATGAAATGAAAATTTTACTACTTTCAAGGCTGCCACAGGCGACTATTTTTTTATTCGTTTCGCACCACTATTTTCCTAATATTAATTCTGGAATGTATTTCTGATGCAAAATTTGTCAAAGTGTCTATTAAAAATTTCTATTTTAAGAAAGTGGTGCCAGTTAGAATTAAAAAATAGCCGCCTGTGGCAGCTCTGTACTTTGGATCTGTGAACTAAGAAGAAAAGGCGAAATAGTTATAATTGAGTTGTTGTTTTACTATGTCCTCCAAATTTGTAAAAATTCTATAGAACAGAGAAAACAGAAAAGATGCAAATATTTTTTTTTTTTTTTTTTTTTTTTTTTTTTGTAAATAATTTATAGCCTGTGGTTTATAATGAAACAAAAATCTATATATATACATTTTTTTGAATTAATTTTACAATTTTGGTTTTATTTCGGGCTTTGCAGACCTGAAAAATCTAAAATTCAAAAGTTGAAAAATAACGAAATTCCAATTTCCTATCGTTATTTTTGGGTACCGCCGATTCTGAATAAAAAATTGAATTTCAACCGAATTTGAATCCTGTGCTCAAAAATAAATAAATAAACAAAGGAAAAATACTTCTGTTACAATATTGTACCGATTTTTTAGTTTGTTTACCTCTAAAAATAACACAAGTTTATATTATTGCATTACTTCTGATAAGCCGGCATGAACCGAAATTTTAAAGCCCGTCCCCTAAAACTCTATTTATTCTCACCCCAATCATTCCCATTGAAACTTTCCTTATTTTATAGGAGTAGTTTGATTCTTTCAAACTTCTTATTTTGGGATTGTCATCCTGTTCAATTTTTTATGATTCTAATTTAGTTCATTTACGTAAATTGTCTTAATTCTACTTATACTGCCTGTTTGAAAAAATGCTTGTTTTTTTCCAGGCCTTGAGTATTTCCAGAATTTTGTACTTATTCTGTACCTACTCTTGTATCTACATTGTACCCTGCATTAAGTCGGTCATCTTTAACTTAAGACATATGTAGTCCATAGTAGATTTAGTCCATAAATAACAGTAACAATTCATTTTATAAATTTTAAATTATATGTAATTAGTTTAATTTCACTTTTAAATGTCTGAAAAAAATCAGGAGTCGGAGTCGACATTTTTTTAGCGACACCAACTCCGAACTTTTTTGCTCAAAAATGTGTCTGACCCCAACTCCGACTACCCAATCCTACTATAAAACGCGCTGGATTTTATTTATTTACTGAACAGTATACATCTGAATTTTGTGCTCTACATGAAAGCCTGCTTATAAGTCATCATCAATGTATACGGACGAGATAGCACAAGGAAATCTTACATTACAAGAGAAGAACAACTCGGAGCTCCACACAAAGAGTGTGTGCAATGGAGCCAGCGGGATTCGAACCCACAACCTCTTGCGCTCGCAAGCGATTAGTGGCGTGATGTCTTAACCAGTCGTCCATGGAGGCCCCCTGTATTTTTATTCGTTCCTAACAAGAGACTCGATCGTAGAGCCCTCTGCTGAAAATGGAATCTTTTTATACGATTTCGCTTGGTGATATCCACACTTTATACTTCTAGGTCTAGACACTGTAACAATTTATGTTTTTTATATCTATTTTTGCACCTATGACGCTATGCTATTGTTAAAAACATTACGTCTTTCCATGCAGAAACGTGATTCATCTATAAATAGATGGACTCTTATTTGATAGTTGTAGGAATCGGTTACTTTTCTAATTTTGCGAAAACGGAAAGTTAGTTCTAAATTAAACTTCTATTTGGCTACATATGTTTTGCTCAAGGTTTTCCAATATTTCAATACTCAACTAACTCGTATTATTGCAAAATACATAAAGCAAAAATGCGTCAGGGTGTATTATTACAGTTCTCTGATTTTTCTGTTTTAAAAACGTAACAACAAAACAGATATGGCATAAGTTCACGCAATCAGTTCTCTGACAGAAGGATTGTGACTTTTGTGCTTAATGTATTAGATTTATTAGAAATATGTGGAGAAAACCGATTGCTAAAATTATAAACACAGTATATTTATAATGTAAACACAAATGCAATAAATATCCGTTTTGAATTGCCACTACACCTAAAAGGCGGATCTATACAGAGAATTTACTTTAAATTGTTAAATAATTTTGAGAACATCCTTTTTACGTTACGCGATTACTTAAATGATAATTTTTTCGATCAAATAATAAATCAAACCAATTTAATATTTAATATATTTTACAAAATTTGTTTAGTAGATGTTATCTTATGTAAGGCGGAAACAATAAATTCTAATGTATTTCAGACAAAGAAGAAACCATTATGATTCTACATAAAATATACAAAACATTCAGCTAGTTTTATTTTTTTACATTTTATCGTTTCTTAAATCATAGGCGCATTTTGTTGCTTTACATCCAAGAATAATTTAAAAGATTTAAGGCTGGCATCGTTTCAAAATCTGAAAAATCCGAATAAAAGTAGAAACATTTATCCTAAGTACTTTTATGCACATTGTGATTTAAAATTGTTATTTTATAGTGCATATTCTTTGCCAAAACAAAAAAAAATATATGGGCTTTTTTCATGTATAAAATGTTTTTCGTTGTATTATTTGCGAATTCACTGAAAACTCAGATACATATTGATGGAATTATTTAAGGCAGAGACATCTAAATGGAGAATTTTAAAAATGCTTTTTTAATGAGGAAATAATTATTTTCTTTTTAGCAGTTGTACATTTATTCCCATAATTTCCGCCTTTTTTACCATTTGTTCTTGGTTTTTCAAGTATGGAATGTTAAAGGTAATCAAGTCTATTTGAATTCAGACTTATATACATTTTTCACAAAGTTAAAGCCGTAGTAGCAAAAAATGTTACATTTAAGATGATGCATACAATATTTAAAGAAATAAATAGAATTAAATAGCGTGTTTAAGGTTTTCTGGAGTTCTTTAATAGAATTTTGAAAGAAATTATTTTTTCATTCTCTTTCTACGCAAAATGCACAAATTAAAAATGAAATCCTACAGCTATAACTATATATAATATGTTATGATAGCAAAATTTCATAAAAATCCATTAAAATTTCCCACAGTTATAATTGGGTGTAATACTTGCAATAACAAAGCAAGTAATTTACTATTAACAATACTCACAAGATTGTATAATATTACTAAACAACAGGATAACAACATTTATGAAAAATAATTTTTAATTTGTAAATAAATTTATTAAATTGAATAATTTAAATTATGTTGAAACTTTTTATTTTAACATTGTTTATTAATGCCAATCTCGAATTTTTGTTTAGAATTAATAATTTGTTAATTAAAGAAAATGTTTTTTTTAATTGACTACTAACTAATTTTTATTTACTATTTCAAAAAACTAACTCTTTCCATACTGCATCATCATTACATAATCTTTAATAATACTATGTATCAAGAATCGAGAGTTTTATACAAGGGGGAAAAGCATCTAGCATTTTTTTAGATCTTTACCTATAATATTATGAAAGTATGATTCCAGTTGATGATTGTTTTTTTACTAGTCTTTTATAACATTATTGTTTTCTGTACTAAAAGTGTATAAAATTATTTATTACCTCTACATTATCACAAAAAATTTAAACTAAATGGAAATATTTAGATAATATCATTAACTTCCTTGATACTTTGATATCTTAAATTGATACTTTATTTTTAAAAAAATCTGTATATAATAATTATGATAAGACTAATGATTTCTCTTTCAAAATAAATTTATTCATTCGTTATAAATCCTGTTTACATAATAACGTATGTTTATGTTATTATTTCATTAAACATTGTTCATAAAATCAATCACCGATGTTTAAATAAATTTAAAGCCCAAATTTAAAATATATCTATCAACAAGATATAAACTAGAGGCATTTTCGAATCTTATTAAAGTATTGTTACACATTTAGCGTAATAAATATTGCCTCACACTTCTGTGATTTGAATGTTCATAATGATTAAAATCTTTCGCATATGGGAGATATTGCCGTACGTGCCACGGGACTAAATAGATCAAATGTATGTTACAATGACTACTTTCTTTATTCTTTGAATGGGTAATAAAAAAATGTGGAAGTTGTGGCTTCCTTTTGAACTGAAGAATTTTGGATTTACGGCAGATTCAATAATTAAAATTTTCATATCACGAGCAGTTAGATTTGTTTGAAACTCTCTACCATTAAGACTAATTTTAATCGATTTATTTCTTCAGAATTTCTTACAATAATACATTTGCCAAACATATAACGGGACATTAGTTTTGCGAGTAAATACAACATAAACACAATGGTAGCATGCAGGGTCTAGAGCGAGTCCTTTGTTAAATCTGTGTCTTACTTAAGGTTGGTTGGTTGTTTAGGGTTTTGTGGCACAAAATCCCTTGAGGGACATGCTGCGCCAAGACAAAGACAAAAAGAACAATATCAGGGTGTCTGGATGGGGTACCCCATCCAGATAGTGTCTTACTTAAGATAACTTTTTTTCTTTTACCTTGCTTGTTTTCATATTTGTTTTCGGCCAATTGTGAGCCAAAACTGAATGGGAACATCTTTATTACTAATAATCAAAACTGGACGAGTTTTCGTTTCAAAGTATTAATATCTCTACGCATTAATATATATTCGCATTAATATCTCTACAATGAAAATTTTATTTTGCCGTTCAATAAAATTTTAATTAAATTCCGTCTCTTAAAATGAAAAATCTTTAGGAGAAATTAGCTGTAAATATTATGTTAAAATGTTTTGCGGAAATAATATCTTGGTTACAATCTTAAAGCGAGGGTATCCAACCGGTGGACCGTATGTTACCACTATTTCCGAATATTAACTGTCGATATATTATTCTACGATTAAAAAAACCGAACATAACCATTCGCAAATAACTAGTTCAAGTATTCCGTCTTCCTAATCAAAGATCCATGTCCTAAAATAAAATATCGATTAACAAAAAAAAAAAAAAAAAAAAAAAAAAAAAAAAAAAAAAAAAAATGATGTGTGGCAGCTTCTGGAATAAATTGTGCCGAGTACATAAATAAATTCACTTCTTTTTTTATTAAATTTCGTATAAAAACTAAAACGTTTATTTAGAAACAGATATTCTGTTTCTGAAGGATATAGTTTTTGCATGATATATTTTTACAAAATCTAATTTTTTTTTTAATTTGAAAACAATCCGTTTTAACATCAATAAAATGAAATTCCTTTCTTTAATATGATAAAAAAAATTTATAAAATTTAATTATTTTCCTGATTTTTGTTTGAAGTTACTTTATACTTTTTTTTAACTATATGTGATCCTTTTAAAAGTTAATTGGTACTACATAAAAATTGAGCATTTTGTTTTTCGATATCAAGCGATTCTAATACTAAAATTGTTTAAAGTGCAGGCTGATTACAACAAGTTTCATAAAAATTGGTTGAATGTGGCAATTCCAAAAATTTCTTCTATCTCATACATGTTAACACTTCTTGAAAAATGTAGTATAGTAGACCCACCAGTTAAGTGATTTACACTAAAATCTAATCAGCAACAGCTTATGTCAACTACTAACTACATCTAAAGTTTAATGAAAATCCGTGAATTAGGTTTTAAGATAGATCTATTGCAAAAGTCGCAATCATTTGTACATGACAGCACCACCTGTTGGGATATTTACACCAAAATCTACTCAAGAACAATAGGGATTAACTGGATTTTAAATTTGATTAAATTTATGCATTAATTCTTGATTAACAGCTATTGTAATAATCAGGAAATATGGATCATAGCAGGGCCATTTGTTGGGCGATTTACACCAAAAGTTAAACAGCACTAATTTATATCAGAGACTAACTGAGTCTGAAGTTTGATGAAAATTAATGTAATAGCTCTTGAGATAGATCTATTGCAATAATCATGAATAATGCATCATAGCAGTGCCACTGGTTAGGCAATTAACACATGAAACTGAAGTTTAATGAAAATCTGCTTATTAGTTCTTGATATACAGCTATTGCAGAAATCGTGGAAAATGTAGCACAGCAGCACCATTTGTTGGGTGATTTATGTAAAAAAAGTAAAAAGCACTAATTTATATCAAGGACTAACTAAATCAAATATTTCATTAAATTCCGTTCATTAGTTTTTGAGATAGAGCGCCAACAAAATTTGTGTCAGACAATGTATACACATAAAAGCAGTCATAGTCACAGACAAACATTTTGTAAAAATATGTTTTCCCAGATTTCTGACATCTAAAACATGTAAATCCCTCGAAAACCAGAATTTGAAAATTTCTACGAACCCAATATTTTTTTCTAGTAAAGATAGAACAAAATAAAAGCATTCGTTTCTATCTGCAGTGCATTCAAAAAATGTGAACTATAAATACACAATCCTCGCTATTTTATTTATTTTTTACGAATTACACTTTTCAACTATAAAATGTAAAAATATGCAATACGAAAGTTGCGAAAAAATATTTATATAAATTTTTATATGTAGGTTAAATAAAACACAAGTTTTTCTGTTTTTTTTTTTTTTTTTTTTTTTTTTTTTCCAATTTATTCAGAGGTACATTTTAAAATAATTTAATGCATTACATTTGCTTTAAATATACAGCGTTTCTGAAAATTTCTCATTTAATTTCAGGTTTTGGAATTTCAAAATCAGAATATCGACTTTAAAATTGTACAATATTCTTAGAACATCGCTTTTGAAAAATCTATACATTTAATTTATTGAATCAAATATATAGTTTCAAAAAGCTTCTTGGAACAGAAAAGTTTCAACAATGTTCTCAGAATATCTATTTTGGAAAACATATAAACTGTATTCCATGAAAATGTTTGTTCATGGAACCTTTTATATATACCTTTTATAAAACCTTTTAGACTAGAAAACATTCCATCAATGCATAGGACAAACTTTTACCACGCAGTGCAATTAAACATGATTCGTCTTTCCCAATTCAATAGAATAATCTAATTATATTAATGTAATGTGATTTTATTATTTTGAAGTGAAACAGTTGCCAGAAAGGGGTGTTCATATTTTGCAATTATCCATGCAATATCATAAGCTACTTCGAAATTAACACGTTGGATGCCACGGTGACTGATATTAAACTTTCTGTTTAAGTCGCGTCAATCACCGGTGACTGATAATGTTAAATATGATGTTATGTAAATTTGAAATAAATTTTCAGTAATTACTTAAAACAATATAAATATTTTAGTTTTATATCATATTTTAGAATGTCAGTCACCGGTGCACTGTTAAAAATAAAGGTGACAAACAGGTTTCATTTGGCGCCCAGGGGTGAAAAGGAGTTACCATTTGACACCCGCGGACTTAAAAATGCGTTTGGGGTGCCGTTTGATCCCACAATGGGTGATTCACGCTAATTAGTTTGCCACGCAATCCATACCGTTGGAAATTTTTCACTCCTTAGTCATTTACGACTTCCCCTTCAACTCGCCATCACTGGTGGATCAAAACACGGCCTCCTTCAGCTCGACCTTCTTCCTGAAGTAAGCCGTGATCAAAACAGCAATTTCTTCATTCGAAGACTATCACTGATCGTTCGCTATCCCAATTTCATTTAGAACTTTGGATGGCTAACTTTTGGCGAGCTTTTTATGTAAGGCAACCTTTGAATTTCAGGAAATTTGAACATTTCAAGGAGATTTTGAAAGTCAGCTCGATGGCCGAGTGGTTAGAGCGCTCAGCTTGCAATCAGACGTTATGGGTTCGAATCCTTCGCGGGCCAAAGTCGTTTTCATAATTCCTTTTTTTATTATGAACTCTGGATTAAGGGTGCCATCTTTTCACCCTAATTAAAGGTGCCATTCGGGTTCCCGTAGGAGTGTCATCAATGAGTCAAGCCTTTCACCCCCAAAAGCTGCAATTTTAGTTTTAACTGCTTTAGTTTTAACAGTGTGCCTCCGCAATAATAATAATTAAAAAAAAAAAAAAAAAAAAAAAAAAAAAAAAAAAAAAAAAAAAAAAAAAACGGAAATTTCTGCGTCAGTTACCAGTGACTGACATGGCACTCAACATATTAATTGTATGATATTTTCTCAAAATGTATCAAAAAATGTATGAAAGATCTTACTGTTTGCAGTAGATATTAGTTTTATTCAATTTGAAAAATATATATATAATTCAGAAATATATATTATTTTTTTCAAGTTTTTAAGTTATGCATATAAATTTTAAAATCGTTGAAATTGTTTGAATGTAACATTTAAGGACATTATTGTAACAAAATTTAAAAAAATGCTTCAAACGTTACCATTTGCGCCACGAATCTTTATAAGAAGTATACCTACATGTGAAATTTGTCAATATTCATTTCTTAAACTTTTGAAAACTCATTAAATCGTGTTCCAAGAATAAGCTTTACAATACCTCGGATAGAAAAATTTTTAATATTTCCCGCTTATTTTATTGTCAAATTATATTTTACTGTTCTCCATAGTGAAACACGAATCGGGTTTTCTTATTATGTCGTTAAATAATGAAGATGTTGTGATGCATTATTTTATTAAAATAAAACCTGTAAAAAGAGGGTTTCATGTACAAATTTATATCCTATTATAAGGATAAAACTTATCATTTTCTTTCAAGTATCCAAGAAATATGTGAAAGATCTTACTGCTTAATCCTTTCCGGGCAAGTAAATGTGTCACTGTAGTATTAAATTCACATCAGAATTATAGAAAAAAATTACTTCAAAATAAAAAAGGGCGTTTTTTTAAACTTTTCTCCACCAAAGTCTCAAAAGTAAAATCTAATTGTAATTTCCTGGTGGTAATCTTGGTTAAACTTAGGTGAGATATAGAATATACTACGCCCCTGAAGGGGTTAAAGAGCATGCTACCTTTATGGAGTTAGAAAAAATATCCTTTTTGCTTTGTGAAGTGCTTAACTTATGCTGTTCATTCTTACTAAAGAAATTTTTCATGCTCACATAGAAGGATAAATATTAGAAGATGCAACAAATCTCTTGATGATTTTATGCATATGTATATTTAACTAAACAATAAAATATATTTATGAAAAAATAATTTTAATTTTTAACTTTAACTGCATTTTTTTTAATCTTTTAATTGCATAAATCGAAATTTCCATTCGCGGATGCCCTTACTAATGAAACACAAAATAATTTCACTAAAATTTAAACAATTTTTTAAAGCACTTAATGGTCGTATTAAACTACGGTTTGAAAATTTAAATTCATAATTCTCACCACTTTTTTTGAAAAAAAATATATTCGTCTTATTTAATGACAAGTAAAACGATACCAGAATAAAATCAATTACACTATTTTATAAAACAGGTGGAAATCAAACAATTCTCAATAAAAGTCGTGAAACTTGTACGACGATTAAGTGGTTAAAAGTTTGCACTTAAATTCCTATTAGTATTCTCTTTTAACGGGTTTTATTCAGGGTTCTCGCTGCCGCTCCCATTGCGCTAAATCACGACAAAATGCTTTATTTGGCGAGTAAAATACTAATTAGACTCACCAAACTGCAAAAACTCAAATTTTACTCTTTTTGTGTGTGTATTTGCCAATACAGTCGAGATTTTTATCCGCGGGGGATGAACGACTGATATCGTTTTGAATGTTCAGTCATACCGTACCATTCAAATTGCTCTATTTATAGAGATATCAATTCAGTTTAGCAACAGCCAAGGGCACAGAAAGGATTGTGCGATAGGTATTTTTCTATTGTTAGTTAATCACTATCTATGCGCCTGTAAAATCACAAACAAAATTACTCGCATCAACTGCCAAATAGAGTAAAGTTGCAGATATACTTTGTTGAAATTAGCCATTTACCATGCTAATTATTTTAGTTGTATGCAAAGTATCATTAGACAGAGTTTTTTTCAGTCCGTCAGAGACGAAATCTCATAGCCATTTTTAGTGCATATTTTCAAAACGGCAAATCAAAGATAAATACTTTGAATTTTTATTTAGACGGCTAAAAGTAAGTCTGATACATTTATACATATGAGAGACATTTAGTATGTACTATTTATTTTTGATAGTATTTGTAACTGATAGTCGAATTTCTATTTTATAATAAATTATAAAAAGTAGATTATTTTAGACCATATTTAAAAAAAGATATACAGTAAGGAGTTAAAGATAGATTTTTCAGTGCTTCATGCCAAATTTACTTTGCTAAATATTGTTTTTATCTGGCTATTGTATTTTATTTCTTATTCGCCAAATCGCCAATAGTAGTCAAAAAACAGCGAGAACCCTGGTTTTATTTATTACTAAGGAACTACAGTAATTTCCGTTGTATAATCCGCAGATCAAAAATTATGTTTAGATACAGAAATTGTATATGATAAAATGTAAATTCTTAAATCGTGATAAATATTTTACCAATTATTAAATAAACATTCTAGACCCAACCACGATTGTTTGATTCGCAAATTATACGCCTTAAATTACGATAACTTATAAATTTTTCCGTAACCAAATCAGTCTCCCTCCATGCACACGTAAAAATAACAAACAAGGAGAAGGCCGATCTTGATAATAACAAGCATACGTATTACAAAATTTTTAAATCTTTAATATGCAAAAATAGGTTATAATTTAATGTTTATGTTGATTTTTAACATAATTATGTTTTCTTACTTCAAAAATTGAGTAATATTCTTATCGTATTGACTTTCCTCGTTATAGCAGTATATACATGATGTTCCTTTAAAATCACGAATTGACACAAATGTTTAATATCATTGCATCAATAAAGAATGTATAAAATATATTTTTTTAATTAATAGTTTTAGATCTATTTATGATGTTTTATACAACTTAGTTACAAGTTGTACAAAACATTTAGATTTAGTTACAAATAAAAAGGTAAGTATGTTAAAATAGATGTTATGTACAATATTGCAATTTTTAATTCACAATGAGATTATATAATTATAATTACAAGTATAATTATAAAACATAAAATTGAGAAAAACAAATGTAGCTCCCGCTATGTAGGACCCGCTATGGAACACGAGCCCACTGTCAGCGAGCAAACGTTACACTATATCAAGTGAGATACGATAAATCACGATTTTTTTAATTATTTAAGCTATGTCATAATATTAGACTCCTCCCCTGTTTCTCAAAATCTGAAAAGCGTTGTATAAAATCCATTAAACCTGAGGCTAAGAGTCCCTGCAGTACAACATATATTAAAATAATCAAAATCTGTGACTATCAAGGTTGGCCCTTTCCTTGTAAAACAAATATACCTTAGATGTCAATACATGTCAAGTGATCATTAAGTACACTTTCGAGAGTTTTATGCTGGTTTGAACCAACTTTTGGTGCAGCAATATCTGTAACCATTAAGTAATTTCGTTCCTACATTTAAAGTTTAAACTCAAGTGCAGCTCCAAATATTCGAAAAAAATTTACTATTACGTGGTTGCAGTTACTGCATCACCAAATGTTGATTCGATCAGGTATAATTTTTTAACCACGTAGTTTGGGGAAAAGAGAGCCATTTTGATTTTTTTTTATAAAACTTTGTGTCTGTTGTAAAGTTATTGAACATTTTTCGATTTATTAGTTCCGTTTGAATTTGACAACAATTCTCAGTTTATACTCATTACACTGTAAAACATTTGACTAACGTTACACCATAAAATGGGTGACAGCTTTGAAGCCTCCAATTTTATGGAGTAAACTTGCTTCCTCCAATTTTAAGAAGTATTTTAACCGATATAACTGGTGTAACATTGTAATGTTACACCAGTAATGTATGTTTACATCACACCATTATATAGGTGAAAGAAAAATCATGCCATAAAATAGGGGGCAGAAAAGTTGCTACCCATTTTATGGTGTAACTTTACACAAACGTTTTACAGTGTAGTCATAATAAATAAGAAATGAAAATTCTTATTTAAAATACCAAGTATAAACAGCATTAAGAGGGCTGGTCACTTAGCTTCCCTCGCTAATGTAAAGCCTATTTACGTTTGATGCATTCGTATATTTCAAATATCTTCTCGAGGAATCAATATTTATAGCTTGTATTTTTTGTATACATTTCTTTAAAAAAGTCTCATGTTTTTCTTAGTTTTCAATGTTTTTCTAAAGTATATGCTTAATTTTATAAAAATTGTTACAATTTTACTTACACTTTGCCTACTTTTAACACATAAAATGTTAAAATAAGTATATACTTTAAAATTAAAGGCAAAAAACACTCTTTAAGAATAGTACACAGAAAAATGAAGCTAAAAATATAAATTTTTCCAAGAAATATTTAAATATATGAATGTGTCAAACGTCCATACACTTAACATTACGGAGGGGAATTCTGAAGCTCAGTGACCAGCCCCTTTAACATTGCATTTATTTTTTAACAATGTACAATTTTAGAAACCTGAAAACCAATTTAAAAATTCAAAACTCAGTTGTTGTCTTCTGGATGGAATTTTCCTCTGTGAAATTGGCACATCTCTTTTTACCTATATTGTCAAGAATTTTAGTCGTTTATTAAATAGTGTGTGCAATATAAAGATGGTCTCAAACACAAAGAGGAATATCGAAAATATTGATTTCTTAATGGGCTTTTTTTTTTTAGAAAATTACATTCGGTAAATTCAACAGTTTAAATATTTTTTTAACCTAATTGCGCATTTTCTCTGAGAATAACAATATTTGAATAATTTCAAATAATTTAAAACCGAGCATATTTAATGAAAGATTTTAAGTTATACAATAAATTTTATTACCTCTTTATAAAAAACATTTATTAACTTTCACAATTCAAATTTTCGCAAGAAATGTCATACTCTTATACATAAATACAGATAATTTTTTTACATTAATTTAGAAATATGATAATCATTAACATTAATTTATAAATATGATAATCAGCCGTTCAAAATTACCTCGTATTTTGACATTAATTTTAAAATATTCTCTCATTGATTTAAAAAAAAAAAAAAAAAAAAAGGTTTTTTGCTTGAATGCTTTGTTTACTTTAATGTAAAAAAACAGTAGCGACACCCAAATTTAAATTTCAAATGAAAAAATTTAAGTTGCATTTGTTAAATTTTTGAATCGTTAAAAAGGCGCGAAATTCATTAAATTTAAATCACCATATTGAATTGTATTAATTTTGAGTTATTAAAAAAATACTATAAAAAATGACTTTTTGACCTCAAATCTACATAATAATTATTATTTTTATGCTTTATATAAAAAACTGCCTTATAGAAAACAATTATTTATAAATCAATTTGACTTCAAAGTATACATCTTTTCCTTTTTTCTCTTTATCTCACCTTTTAACTCATCGTAAAAGAAATGAATTTAATCATAAAGAAATAATTAATCATTCTATGAAAGAAATTTATGTCTGGAATAGAAATTTAATTTCAATTCTAACAACTTTTCAATTCTTTTTAATTACGCATTCTTCGGATAGAAGATTAGTGGGTTTTTTTTTTTTTTGGGGGGGGGGGGGGGTAAAATTTGAAACAATGCTTTTCCCATGCATTTTGTTAAACAATTCATCCTTTTTAATTAAATGAATCATGTTTCATACTTGAATACACAATGCTTCATTATTTCCTATTACATTTTTTTTAAGTATCTTCCATGTATTTTCTCAGTTTTTGACGCAAATTTTTTCTTGTAACTAATCAGATATTTGTATGTTATAGATGCTTCATTTATCTAAGCATGTTTAAAATTGTGGCAACAATTTATTCTGTTATATATAATTTTGTCTTCTATTCAACCATGAATAAGGATTTTAGCCTGTATTTTCCATTTTTGCTTTTTTATAAATTAATTTAACTTTTAAAAACAACTTCTACCTAAGTACTGTGTCAAAATGATTCAAAATTTTTACATAACGTAGTTTCATGAAAAGTTGTTACATGGGGATGCTTTTATTATTTGTAACGTTCATTCTTTTAATCGGTGTTTTGATGAAGGCTTTCTATTTCTGACTGAACAGCTTAATTTTATATGCTTTATTAAGGAAAACATAAACTTATATTATTTTTCTTTGTACATGAACTGTAATCTAATATTTCAGTAACATTAACCAATTGACAAGTGAAACAATGAGGATTATAAAGCAGAATATTCTACACCTTTTTTTTATATAGAAAGTATATTTTATTCTAAACTTTCGAAATACTCGTAAACATTTTGACCTAATAAATTTTGCCAAAAACTTTTAATTCAAAAGGTATGTAAATGTTAACTTAAATGTATATTATTTTTCTTTGTTCATTAACTATAATCGAATATTTCAGCAACATAAACTATTTGACAAATGAAACAATGCGGTTTATAACGCAGAATTTTCTACATTTTTTTTTTTTCAGAAAGTATATATTATTCTAAACTTTCGAAATACACGTAAACATTTTGACCTAATTGATTTAGTCTGTAAAAGACTTTTAATTCGAAAGTTATGTAAATGTTAGGTTTCGTAATTTCTTTTACAAACTATACAAATACATTACACTGTTTTTGTACAATACGTTGTTACAATATATCATTGTACCATGTTTTAAAAACGGCATATGATTTAAAAAGTTTCATCATCAAATGCAATATCTTTTTTAAACTTCCCACATCTTAGGTTAATTTATATTGGCAAAATTGTTTCTATTTTTGTTAAAATATTATACACTTGATCCATTTTTTACCAACCATATATTTTTACATAAATGTTTGGTAAAACAAAGTAGCAAAAATTACAATATTTTTCGTTTTATTGCATGAATATTCAATAAAGTATAAATACTCAAGTTAACATTGATTTAAATACTTCAAGTTATAGATGAATGTACCTTGATATTGAAAAACGTAACCTCTTGCCATGCTTATCAAAAATGTAATGACATAGAAAATCTACATAATTTATACATAGATAAACAAAAATCTTCAACAAACCAACTCTTTTGTTCTTCTAATTAAAAGAAATGAATATGTGTAGTCATACATTTATGTCAAAGCATTTATCACACAAAATATGAATGAAAAGTACCTATTTAATACAGTAATTTCAGCATTTTGTGTGTGTGTGTGTGTGTTTAAACAGATGATGAATTTAAAAGAAATAAGCATGCCTTTGTTAAGGCATTTAAATATTGACATAATTCCATAATACAATAACTGATAAAATTTAAATAACAATTTTTATCCTTAGAGAAGGAAATATTTTTTCATCAATCTAAATACAGTTTTGCTTTAAGTGAATTTTACATTTTTATTCCAGAATGACAATGCATAACATGAAAAACATTTTTGTTGCATCCCATTCCTTTTACAATATAAAAAAAAACCAATTCTATTCACAATTTCATGTAAAAGAATAAATTTTTCAAACAACTTCCTTGTCGTATTAGGAATGCAGGATTTACACAAATATTTTCTTTCAGAAAAAATAAACTAAAAATAACATCCACTTTATTTGCATATAAATTTTGCTGATCATGCAAGTTAAGTTAATTTTTTTAAACTTTTCTTGCGATAAATTTTGATCAGATAAAGCAATTGATTTAAAAGCAATTTTATTCAAATCTAATTTTTATTATTAGTAAACTAAAAAAGTTCCTTTATCTTCTTTATTTGAGAAAAAATATTCAATAGATTATATTATTATATACTTTACTTAAATAATATACAATATGAATCTGTATTTATGGATTAAACTTTCAGATGAGGTCGAATACATCTAGACGCGCTCAAAACTCCATTCAATGCATGACCAAAATTCAAACGGTGAAACACTACAGGGCACTTTCTGATTGTCGCGAGAAGCCTGTGAATAAAACAAAATTTAACAAATGATAGCTGATTTTATTTATATGAAATATTGGTACATTACAGAATGCAAATAAAGGTGAAAATTAGAAGAAGAAATAAAAAAATTGCGAAGCAAGCAACTTTATTTGACAAGTAACTGAGTTCAAGAGAGAAGAGATGGGGTAGGATTTTAAATCAGACCATATTTCATCAGAGAAATTAAAATAGTATTAAGATTTTATGTAATTGTTATATAGGAACAATCTGAACTGAGCTATCGAACTTGAAATTAGACTATATTTCCATCAGAGAAATTAAAATAGTATTAAAATTTTAAGTAACTATTATCTAATATACAGGATGAATCTGAACTCATAGGCAGAAAAGCAGAGATCAACTATATCTAAACAAGCTTAACACAACATACAATATATGGCTATAATTCAATGGGTGAAACACTACATGACTCTTTCTGGTTGATGAAAGAATACTCTTTATTTTATAAAATTTAGTAAATGGTAGTTAATTTTATTTATGGGGAATATTGGTATTATGCATAATGTATATATTGATTAAAATTAGAAGTAATCCAAAATTTGCAAAGTAAATAACTAACTTTATTTGGCGAGCAAGTGAGTTCAAAAGAGAGAAAGTGGGGATGAGTATTTTAAATTGAGCCAAATTTCCTCCAAGAGAATTGAGGGTGAATCAGAGCCCACAGGGGAATATTTAATGGAAGATGAAACATATCTAAGCAAACAAATTTGAAAGCAAAGCAATGCATAAAAGCGGTGAAATAGTATTTAACGTCATATATAAATATATAAAGAACTACTTTTTCACCCGCATCCCTATTTCTATCGAGGATTTCAGAAAAAAATGGGACAATTTACTAATCAGGAAAAGGCAGACATGCTGTTCATGTATGAAGCTGCGGAATCGGAATGATCAGAAAGCCCAAACTGCGTAGTAAACAGGAAAATTTTGACATTCAGTAAGTGCCATGTAGCTATTCACTTCTGGAGTTATTACCATGCATTGTACGAGATTGGCTCAATAATTATTTTCCCTAATGTGTATAAAATATTTGTACTGCGATAGTTGATGTGGAATATAGAAGCTTAATGTCATAGATACCTATATGTTCAATTTCAGAACCGTAACTGCTATTTTAACATATTTTTAAGTAAAGGGGTGGAGTGGAGGTTAAAGGCTGGTTTGGAGTTCATGGGGCTAGATTTGGACAGTGGATGAGGTGTGGCTACTGTCGTTTGGATTCAGGATCCTAGTAACGTAGCCAAGTCTCATGCACTGTCCCAAATCTAGCTCCGTAAGCTCCAAATCAGTCTCTCACCCTCTTCCGCCTTTAACAATGCTTTAAAATTAGGTCTTTAAAACTTCACCCCTCCTTTCAAAAATATGTTAATATAGCAGCTATGGTTCTGATATTCCACATCAATAACTACAGTACAAATATTTTATAAACACTCGGGACAGTAATTATTGAACCGCCCGCGTACAGTGTTTTGAATATGTGAAGGTGTGTTATCTCTATATATAACGTTTTGTCCATGAGTTCAGATTCATCCTATGTGTTGTTTGTCTTAAAGAAAAAATAGCTACTTTAATTTATATTTCAAACTCTATAATCTATTTAAAAAATCCAAATATTGATAATATAACTGATATATATAGATGAAGAACTTTTTATCCATATACTGAGTGGGATACTCAGTTTTGTTTTCGAGAGAAATTAACTATTGACTATTTTCGTCAGTTACTTAACAGCAGAGTGTAATTAATCTAAAAACAAGTTAACTAAATCATAACCGTTTTTATTGGCTTTATTATTAGTCTTCTCATTCACCCTTCCTTTGCTTTTATGCGAAATAATTGTAAATCTCTTTGCAGAACTTGTTTTCTTGCTGTCGGGTTAACTAATTTTTGTCACTAATCACCTGACGTTGAAAACGAATAGTTCCTGATTCTCAAAACTATAGTTGTGTTTTCTACTGATTATAGAGAATTAAAAGATGTTCTTGATATATACAATTCTCATCACGAATTAACAATATCATTTCGAAATCATATATGTATAGTTTTATAAGTAGAAAGTCGTGACCACTTAAGAAATTAGTATTTCAACCAGTGAGCAAGTGACTTATCTGTAGATGAATTTCTTTCTGCGTTAGAATATAAATCGTATTTGAATTTTTTTAATAAATTTTATGAATTATTAAATTTTATATTAGGATTACGAATGTTACGAAATTAGGATTACGAAGACCTTGAGTAGTTGTTATAACTTTTAATTCAGAATTTATCGTAGCAGTTTGGAGAATTTTCAGTTATTATGCAATCATCCCTTTGTTAAAATCACTAGCTATTTATTACATTATGAATACAAACTTTGGAAGAACAGGGTTATTGAAATTATGAACATAGTGTAGCAATTTGCTTCTTTATTGGGGTTGGTTATTACATCTTTGTGATAAGTTATTACATATATATGTAGTCAACTACATTCTTAAAAATCGTCGTCGGAATTACAATTAGTGCAAACATAATAAGCATCTGAATTGATGCATTCTTCATGAACCCAATTCACAATTTGGGTGCATGGTATCCACTTGTCATATGACATCGAATTTGAATATGATTCTCCAAAGACAGCACTATTATTTCCAAAGCTAGCGAAATTGTTATTTATAAATATTAATTTTGGCCAGACAGTCTGGATATTATTGCGTTATGTAAAGATAAACATTCCGCAATTAAAGCAAAACAAAAATATTCATGTTATGTTGTATGAATTCATAATTTCTAAACAAAAAATATGGCACATTTGGCAACTCTGAACAATGTGAGAATATTCTTCGTCGTCAGAAACTGTACATAACTGTAGAGAAAAAAAATATTTAATAAAGTGGAATCTTCAGTTCAAGCTTATTTTTTTTTTATAATTTTCATAAATATGATAGAATTTTTTTTTCTTCAGTTTCAAACTAATTTCTGATGAGCGTTTTGATTAGTAGACCACTACACTTACGTTTTTGTCAATATCTAAACTTTTATTAGCCTCCGATGCTATTTCTTTCAGACAAGATAAAAAGTGTCGTGTCAAAAATTGTGGCCCACTTTTTCATAATCTGGTCGTTAAAACGAGACATTCATACAATCTATCTATATATTTAAAAGACCTGGCTGTTTTTTTAGCCATCAGCCTTGAATTTTCTACTCAACCGATTTTGATGATTATTTTTTTAAATGAAAGCTATTTATTTGTACCTGTGCCCATTTTAGCTATTTTATAATTTATCTCTATTTTTATATTTTATTTTTAATTTTAAATGCTTTTTACGATATTTCTTCAAAATGGTGGCAACTCAGTTTAGCTTTTCTCTCTATAATAAAAATTTATTTTTCATTATCACTTTCCACCAGACAGAAGCTTTATTTCATCAGTGAACATGTCCTCGCATTCAAAAGAAAAAAGTTAATTGTTTTCGTAAAATTTAACCACAATAAAATGATTGCGTATAATTATGCACTAATTGATGTAAAAAAAAATATGTTTACTGAGAAATAATATTAATAATGTAAATAAAATAACAGAAAATAATTTATGATAAAAATTAATGTCTAAAGCAAAACAAGAAAAATTTTCAAATGAGGAAAATGATGTCATTCAGCAACCAGATAAATGGGAATTACAATATTATTAAGGATTCCTTTTTCATATTACTAATAACAGTAACTTTAAAAAAAAATTTCGAAGAGAAAATGTCGTCACTATTTAAAACATCGCATTTTTATTCATAACGATATTATATTTCAATATTTCTTTTCATTATGGACACTGAGATTGATATTTTACTTTCAGATGATTTCAGTTAGTGAAAATAATGTCACAGTAAAAATTTAATAAGTTTTTTTTTTTTTTTTTTTTTTTTTTTTTTTTTTTTTTTAAATAAAAGTATTTTTCTGTGAGTGCATATAAAATAAAATTTCTGGATTTCGCCGGCACTCAGATTACAATTTTACCTGAAGATGTGCGAATATTTGCATGCAAAATTGTAACTGGCAAACTTGACATTAAATTTGGAAATATATATAATATATATTGATTCAATAATGTAATTACTTTTGTTTTGTTTTTTTTTTAAACCAAAATAATCGGGTCTTTTAAACATTTCATTCGTCGAATTCGATGGGATTCCACTCGTTTTATTGTTAAAATGCATTTCCTTTTTCTCAGAGTCTATAAAAAAGCGTTTAAACTAAAGAAAAAATCCGTTTTTGATGAATCTAGTCAATGAAGAAGTAGCACGTCAAATTGTATCTCTTTATTATTCCGCAATTCCAATGTCTCAGAGAGAAATTGCTAATCATTTAGTATTCCACGCCGTTCTGTTTGCTATTATATTGATAAACACAAGAAAAATGAAGTTAGTTCATTGTATTCTAAATAGGGTCGCAATTCTTAAAAAACTCTATCATTTTTTTTTTTTTTTTTTTTTTTTTTTTTTCTAATTGGAGGCGAAACTGAGTTCTGCAATGGCAGAATCTAAATTCAACTTGTTTAAATTTTATTTGTTCCAACTGACCCTTCTAACGGCTTGTACACGCATACAAAGTGAATCGGAAAGTCTATATATTCTAAAAGGCTTGTCAACGGAGAAAGCTATAATTATGCAACGCTGTTAAAAATCTGCAACTTCTGTTGCATGGTCATTCCACCGCTTTTATTAATATGAGCGAAGCAAATCGTCTACTCGGCTACTCAAATTACATTTTGACGTACAGTTTACAAAAAACTATTCAATATTTTTGACTTGAAATTAAATACAAAAGTAAATTATGATCTGTAGGATTTGCAGAATATTTTTTTTTTTCAGAATAACCTTTAAAATAATTATTATTTGAATTAATTTATTTTACATGTTTTTCCATTACGGACGCATTTTTGGAAATAAAAAATAAAACATGTATATTTTCAGAAGAACAAATAAATCATGGAGTTAGCAATTACAGATAGAATCATGATTAATTAAATAAATAAAATGTATTTTCTTTATTCCGACAAAATTATTTACGCTGATGACACTAGCGTATATTAAAAAAAATATATAATATTTTTTTTTGTAAAGAGGGAAAAGAAGGATTGTAAACAAATAAAATTAATTGTTAAATTTGTTAAATAAAGAATTATTTGAATTCGAAAGTTGAAAACTGAACCGCATGAAACATACATATTATATATGTTACACATATTATATATTAATATATTGCCCATGTTCATCCAGTTATTACGGTTTATCGCATTAAAGGTCATCTTGAATGCAGTGGGCAAATTATTAATTTTCATCAAGATATTATAGAATTTTGTACTTCATTACCTCATTCGGGGAAAGTTCCATGTCCTGTTCTGGTTCTCTTGGCGAGTTTTTTTTTTTTTTTATGTGGCATTAAATGAACCGATGTGATTACGATTTTCAGCCTTTAGAATTGCTTTTTTAATTACTGGAATGAACTTTACCCATATGCCTTTTGCATACAGCATATTTTTCAGAAAAGTTTATCATTTTTGTTTTATTTTGACAAATATAATAAATATAAAAAAATAAAAATAAATATAAGTGTGTAACATTTATTTATAGGTGCATATAATGCGTATTTATATGTGTATATCTATTTCTATAATTACATATATAGAGAGATTTATCTTTATCTTTATACTATAATGCGAGCAAAAATTGTGTGCATATGTGTGTAAATTTTATCTCAAAAACGGCTCTAACGATTTTCGCAAAAATTTCAATTTTACCATTTTCGGGCACGAGAAGACGATTGGGATAGGTCAAATGTTCGAGAAAAATCGATTATTGGGTCATTTTGGGTCATAATGGGTCCGGATCAAGCTATTTATATCTACAGAACGGCTGGGTCGATTTTAAGGAAATTTTGTATCCAATCGTTTTTTGGCACGAGAAAACTACTGGGCTGGGTCACATGTTCGAAAAATTTCGATTAGTGGGTCATTTTTGGGTCATTATGGGTCAGGCCATTTTTATCTAAAAAACGGCTCTAACGATTTTCACCATATTTTATATTGTATCGTTTTGGATTACAAGAAGAGCATTTGGTTAGATAACATGTTCGAGATAATTCAGTTAGTGGGTCATTTTTGGGGTCATTGTGGGTGATGCTATTTTTATCTAGAGATTTTCTCACGCAATTTTGTCTAAAAATTGCATTCTATGGTTTTCCGGCACGAGAAAAACATTGGGCTAGGTTACATGTTAGGGAAAAAATTTTAATGGGTCATATTGAGTCATTAAGGGTCTAGGTCAAGCTATTTATATTTAAAGAACGGCGTGATCGATTATAACGAAATTTTGTATGTAACAGTTTTTTGACATGAGAAAACTAATGGGCTAAATCACATGTTTGAGAGATTTTGACCATAAGGGTCGTTTGTGGGTCATGATGGGTCATAATGGATCATGTCAAGCTATATCTAAAAAACAGGTTAATCGATTTTAACGAAATTTTGTATATAACTTTTTTTGGCACGAGAAAATCATTGGGCTAGGTCACACGTTCGAGAAATTTGTATTAATGGGTCATAAAGGGTCTGTGTCAAACTATTTATATTTAAAGAACGGTTGGACCGATTTTAACGAAATTTTGTATGTAACATTTTTTAGACACGAGAAAACTAATGGGCTAACATGGGCTAGGTTACATGTTCGAGAAAATTTTTAATGGGTCATATTCGGTCATTAATTGTCTGGGTCAAGCTATTTATATTTAAAGAACGGTTGGATCGATTTTAAAGAAATTTTGTATGTAACAATTTTTAGACACGAGAAAACTAATGGGCTAAGTCGCATGTTCGAGAGATTTCGATTATAAGTTTAATTTGTGGTCATGATGGGTCATGCTAATTTTATCTAGAAAATAGCTCGTACCATTTTGACTATACTTTGTATTACATCATTTTCGGGAAAGAGAAAAACATTGATCTGTGACACATGCTCGCGAAAATTCGATTAGTGGGTCGTTTTGGTCATAATGGGTTAGGGTCATTCTAATTATATATAATAACGACTCAATCAATTTTACCTAAATTTTGTAACGAAAAGTTTTTTGTCAAGAGAAGACTATTGGGCTGAGTCGCACGTTAAACAAAATTATATTAGTGGGTCATTTCTCTTTATTGCTGAATGCTGTCAAGTTAATTTTACCTAAGAAATGGCTTAAACGATTTTGATTCAATTTTACATTCTATTGTTTTTATTTACCTGAAGACCATTGAGCTAAGTCACTTGTTTGATCAAATTTGATTCGTTGGTCATTTTGGGTAATACGGGTTAGAGTTACGAGAATATGGCAGCAGTCAATAAGTTGGCAATATTTGACAAAATATTGGCGACATTTGGCCGAAAAATTGACTATTAAGATTACGAAAGCTAAAACACGTATTTGTCGCCAAATTAAAAAATGTCTCCAAATTTGGCTATATCTGGCAAAAAAAAAAAAATATTGTCTTTCAGAATGCGAAGAAATTTTTTATACATTCTTAATAAGATTCGAGATGCATGGTTAAACCAATCAGAGTCGAGCTAAAAAACTGATTTGGATCGATATCCTTTCTTTGTAAATTTTAAAATAAAGTAAAATTTATGAACGTGTGCATACAAATATAGTTTTCTTATGGATTGTTTTTGATACTACTATTATAAATAACATGTTTTACAGTTATAATACAGAGTGAATGATACAGTGATAATACTATATCCAGTTGAACACAAAGTTAATTTTGACCGAGCTTAGCTCGGTCACTCCTGCTAGTGTAATATATATGCATAAAAATAAAAATATTTATTTAAACAACGTATTTATTTTTTAACATTTGATATATGTAATGTTTATTAAATAAATATATGTTTATAAATGTTTAAAGATCATGATTTTTCGCATCTTGAAAAATTTAATACAATGCTAAAATGTTTTTCTGGCACCATTT
Organism: Maratus speculifer; assembly: GCA_964019185.1. Taxonomy (NCBI): domain Eukaryota; kingdom Metazoa; phylum Arthropoda; class Arachnida; order Araneae; family Salticidae; genus Maratus; species Maratus speculifer. Next base: position 167,210,735 of record OZ025289.1, on the reverse strand, counting down.
TGGATTCCTTCGCCAATCGCGCAAATCAGAACAGGATATGGAACTGTTCCCTTATTCCATAGATACTATATCACAGTACCTTTTTGGGTATTACTTGGTTATCCCATCGACATAAAATCGAACGCTAAATTTCAGCATTAAATGACAATAATGGTCGTAATGTCACATTACTTATGTCATTAATTGATTTTTAATTCGATTTTTTATTTCTATTTTCATTCATATTTTACTATTTTTTTTTTTTATTTAAAAATAAATTGCGTCAATTTGTACGATTTGGCTAATAGTTTGGCGATTTGTATTATTTGACGAAATCGATCGACTGGATAAACAAATAGTAACCATTTTTGTTAGAAGACAAGATGGAAAAAATAAAAAAAAATCTTAAAAATGAGCTTTTAGTTGAATTTTTTTTAATGTCAAATTTTGTTTTGAAAAAATGTATATTTATACAAATCTTATATCATAAATAAAAAATTCCGAGGAAATTCTTAATTATTTGGCTGAATTTGCATTTCTGAAGTTAAAATGCGCCAAAACATAAAATAGCGTTTTTGCTTATTAAAAATGCAAAAATAATAGGTACTACTAGGTTATTCCGTCAACCAATTTTGCCAAATTATACAAATCGCCAAACTATTGGCCAAAAGTAAATAAATTGATGTAATTTTTATTTTAAAAAACGAAAGAACAAATAAAATTAATAAAAAATCAATAATACAAATAAAACTTCATATTAAAAAATCACTCCATTATTTAACGAACACGTGATACGAGTTTAATGTTGCATTAATGTGACATTTTGGCCACCTTTTTAGGCGTTGTTGTCGGTTGAAATAAGTGGATTGTAATTATTTTATTATACAGTTAGCACTACAGTTCTCAGCGTTTTTAGATTTTTTTTTTTTCGACAAAGGGACTTTCTTATGTACCCTGTCTATAAAAGGCTTAATTTGGAGGCCCTAAGCAGAGATTTAAAACGATTATGGATGTAAAAATAATTGATCTCATCACAATATATTACAAATTAATTTAAGAGCACATGGAAAATCTAAACTTTACAGTAAAGTGAAGCATATTTTTCAAAATATTTAACATAATGTATTTTACTGAAATATAAAAATAGAAATGATTTTTTACAGTAAATATACACATTACAGCCTGTATATAAATCACAAGAAATTAATTTCATGCATAAATAAATTTTCAATAATTAATCAACTTTTTACATTTTTAATATGTCTGTTTAGTATATACTCTTCTAAAAAACTGTTGAATATATTATATGTTAGAAATTATACCATTTGAGAATAGTAAGAAGCAAATTTTATTTTGGCTTGAAAAAAATAAAATTTAAAATGTTTTACTAAAAAACTTTGAAAATCCTAGAAACTTTAAAGAATATTTTTCATCACTTAAAAAATAATTTTCGTTCAGACCCAAAATGTTAGATATTTTTAAAGAAACAAATAAGTTACACAATTTGGGAACATTTTAACTGCTAACCTAAAATGGAATTTTACAAAAGTGTGCCAAATCATAAAAAAACAAGTTCGGAAAAAAGTTAAAAAATATATATACGCAGACAGTACTTAAAATACATTATTTTAAAACAATCCAGTACCATAATCTTTTAAGTCCATACTCATTCAGCATAATAATTCTTTATCGCTAATTTTTCAGCCGATATTTGAAAACTCAAAAATTGTAGCCATTTCATGTTTCATGTGCCTTTAAAGCCTTTTTTATGAAGTATGAAATTTAAAAAAAGATATATAATTATTTTATGCATTTCAGAATTAGTCTCTTTGTTTAGAATATCTTTAAAATGCATTGTATGTTAAATAAATAAATAACTAAATCATCGATGTGACTAGTGTTTGTTCTTCATGAAAGAATACGTTAATTAATTAGTCAATTAATTAGTTAATTAATTGTCAGTTTATTAGTCTATGAAAAAAAATTTCTGTAAAAATAAAACTAAATAAATAAAAAAAAACTTAACATTTGAATTTTAATCTAATGTTTTCATCTAAATAAATTTATTTTCACGCAAACATTGCTGTGCCACATATTTACTTCAATTCACATTTATATGAAAGAACTTTGATTCGAATCTAAACTGTTTTATCAGAATTGAGAGTGTATATGTATCAATTAATAATGTTTTAAAAAGTTATGAAAAAAATTGTCTATCTGCCATTGTCAGATAGAAGAAAACAATAAAAATGACACTTTGATAAAACTTTGAATATTCTTCTAAAATATAAATTATGTCTGTTTACTTTTCTTATATTTTATCATTTTCGAAATCATAGGCTTATTTTGATATTTTACATAAAAGTATAATTTAAAAGGATTCTGATTGGCATCGTTTCAAATTCTGAAATTATCTTGGAAAAGTAACAGCAATTATTCTAAGTAGTGCAATATATATAAGATTTTTGTTGTTGTTGTTATTCAAAAGTTTTAGTTTATCAAGTCTCAGTTCTTATAACATAATTTTTCATGAGATCTTTTAATACTCTAAACTATCCCTATTGTAATATATATAAATATACCATAAATATACATAGAGATAAAAAGAAGTATCTCTTATGAAAACTTTTTAGAGGGAAGGAAGATTTCTCGAATAGAAATAAACTAAATTTATGCGAAAATGGAAGTAGAATTTAGGTGAAGAAAAATGGACATTTTAACACTTCCAACAAAGTTGAAAAGGTTTATGCTTTTTGTTTGTCTGGCCGTCTGGCCGCACTCTAACTCCGTAAATATATTCGGATTGCCATAAAATTTTTTGATGTTATTGATGTTTACCCTAGCACAAACCCTATTTTAAAATGAAGTTTCTACCATGATTAGTTTATTTACGGAGATAGTCAAAAGTTTTACATTACGGCTTATGGGAAAAATCGTTTCAAACGAATTTTTAAGGTGTTACACCCTGTCAAACATTTTTAAATTTAAATGCATTTCCGCACTGCACTAAAATATGCAGTGAAAATAATAGTTATTATTCATTTACAGGGCTATATAAAAGAATTCCATTACACAATAATAAAGTGGGAATTGTTTGTGATATATTTTAATTATGTTAAACGTTTCCATGTATAATAAAATTGATATACGCCGTGAGGCCTAATATTTCACGCATAATATGAAGTACATAACATTTACAGGGACACACAAAATATTTCAGATAGTATATTCTACCCGAAGTACAGCTATATTATCGAGGATTGCTGATGGATTGATGAAATGCATTTTTAATTATGATATGTACTTTTAAGTTACACTAAATGTATGCATGTTCTATAGTGTGTACAAACGCTGTAGTTGATATACAAGGTTACACAAAGGATCTCGTAAAGGTTACTGATTATGAGCGTAATTTACTTAAAGGCGGTTTTTAAATAAGTTGTGCATTTTTGCGTTCAACTGATTTCAATTTACTGAGAAAAGTTTGTAGAATATTGATAAAATGTTTTACAGGTCACGCAAAAAATTAGATACATGGTCACCTATGGATGATAATTTTTGGAAATGTGAATTAAATAGTTTTAAGAGTGTTTTTGTTTGAACTAAATTTTAGCAAAATGCTAGCGTGTATTAAAGGCACCGTTAAACTACAGGGCTGAACAAAAGCATTCAAGCATTTTTTCATTTATTAATATAAATTTCTAAAAGAGGAATTTCAACCAGATGAGCGTCTGCTTTCTAAACTAAATTTCCCCATTATATAGTATGTATCAACCGACAGATCAAATAAAGGGCTGTTCAAAAGTATTGGAATACATATTTGGCTATGGACAGTAACACCTTATTTCACTAAATAACGAAGTTTTGTTAAAAATTTCAGGAAGTGTTGGAAAGTGTTTCGTAATCTATTCTAAACGCATGATTTTTCTTACTTGTTGTAATAATATTTGATAATATTAACTGTATCCCTTAAAATATGATATGTTTTCAATATAGATAACATAATAGCAGTTTTTATATTATTGCTGGAAAACATATTCGTATTTATGATATAGCAATAGAAAAATGTTCCGTTTGTTGTCCGATGGGACCGGAGTCGAAAATCCCTCTTTCTTGAAGCTATGCAAGATGCAGTTCCTTGTTAACTTTTACTATGCCAATATTACCAAATGTAAGGCTTGCAACATGTTTATCATCTATTTCCTGTATTTGTGTTGGTCAGTCGCCACTGGAGTTGAAATAATATTCCATGAAAAAAATACTGAAAAAATGCCTTTCGTACAAGTTGCTATCTGCAATCAATTATCCCTAAGTTACAGAGCTGTAACGTGTTGGTACAGTTTATCAGAAAAAAATTCTTGGTTCATATTTTTCAATGTCAGATTCGTGTGAGCTGTGCATTGATGTATAAACAAGATTGTTTTACGGTTCTCGGATTGCATTTTCTTATAGATTTGTCGGATATAATCTCGAAAAATAACTTTCGTCATAGATTCTCTGATCCATCCTCTTTTTATTAGCTTTGTATCTTGTGGAAAAACTTGAATGTTTTCAAAAGAAGGAGATTTTCTTGCACGGCGAATAACAAGCGACGTTCATTTTTCTCTACCATCAGCATTACAACACAGTAAGACAGTTATTCCTTCTTTTGACATCTTTCCACTGTTACATGAATATACTTTTACTGTGTACATCTTGTTTAAAAGGAGATTGAAAAATAAGCCTGTCTCATCAGCATTATTCATATTCTGCTGAGTATAATTTTCTTACAAAGATGGTAGTGCATCCTTTTTCCAGTCATCAACCGTGGCGTAGTAAACGCTTACGGATTCATCATACACTGATTTGTATGCCAAATTCTGTATATTTTTGTATCTGTCAATCCACCTATTTCATGCGGAAAATCCTATCATGTTAATCTAAGAAACATTTCTATATCTTCCTCTTTTAACCTCATCAGTCCTAATGTCACCTGAAGGCGGCACTAAAAAACACCGTTTAACTTAATGTAAATACTTCTAGAATTGTGATATTACATCCAAGCATTTTTAATAAATACATACATATAAGAAGTATCGATATATAGACCGATGCATCTTTGGATATGTTTTATAATAATTTTAACGAGGTTTTTGTGGTCCAACATAATATTTGTCTCAGGACTGAGAAGTTTAATATTGTTCCTACTATAGGAATGTTTACAGAGTATGATGGTGGAGCCATTCAATTAGTATTTTTTTCAATACAGCACATGGAGAAGCTTTTAAAATTTTATTTGTTTATTTGTTTATTTATTTATTTACATTTTTCTTTTTACTTATTTATTTATTTATTCTAACCATTTCCTACTGTATCTGATTTTGATTCAAAATTCTGATTTCGTTCTGGCTAGCTTAAAAGTGGTTTAAGCGTAGATGTTGCAAGCACAAGGAATTTCGCCAATTCTGATTTAATCCCTGAAAAGAGCTTCGATTTATTTTTAAAGTTATTTTCCTTATCAGCGATGGGGAGTCATTTCCATTTTGCTGTCATTTCTCGCTGAAGGAAAACAAATAAAAATTTTAAATGTCATAATTCAGCAAAGGCGAGCATCAGAGTTGCCAGTTGGCTACTTTTTAAAAATTCAGATTTCTTCTTTGGCACCACTTTTTTTAAACGTAAATTATCTTTTGTTTTTGCCTTAATTATCATGTCGTTGGAAAAAGCACATTTTATCATTTGTAAAGAGTGGTGCCCATCAAGAATCTGAATTTTAAAAAAGTAGCCCATCTGGCAACACTGGCGAGCATAGAGGAAATTGCGCTCGAGGCAAAGTTTAAATTTGGTGCCCTTTCCACCCAACTTTTTCTTATAACAGACCAAAAATGATGTTGGTAGAATAAATTTGGCACCCTCTAAATTTCAGCGCCCGGGGCGACCGGCTCCTTCTCCCTCTCCCCCTTTCGCAGAGCTTTGTTGTTCAGTTCAGTTTCTATCGGGAACTAACGTTCCAGCCTCTTTACTCCTTAGAATAATTCGCGGGTTTTACTTACTTCGCGGGCTTTACTTGGTTCATCTATCAGACACTGGGAATCAAATGTCATGTAGTAAAAAAACAAAAAATATATATTATTGGGGTTTTTTTTAGTTTTAGTTTTTATGTAGATGTAAATTTGAAAGAAGGAAGCTTTTGCAGGTTTCATGACTTTCGAAACTAGAAGAAATAACTATTATTTCATTTAATTTGATTTCTTTGAATACAGGAAATGTAGATTCGGAAGAAAGCAGAAACATAGATCGAAAAAGTGCGAAATTCGTCGGAAACGATCAATTATTGTTCGAAAAACTGTTCATTTTCATTTACGAAAACGGTGTTAAATGCGGAAAAGATGTCAGAATGAGACTTTAAAAGTGGAATTTTTTACATTGTTGATACACAAAAAATTGATGGGATCTAGCTGATACGACGTTGAAAACGGGAAAGTATATGTGGAAACGTTAAATCGATGTTACCTTTTTCTAAATTTAAGGACTTAGGTACTATTTTAATGTGTTAACATAGTATAGCTTATCCTGTGCAGGGTGTTACCGAATTAGACCGACAAAATCCGAAGAGTGGTAGTAGTCATTGAGAAGATCAAAAATTGTCATGGAATGTGACATCACAAACCGCTTATTTATTCTCTAACATAGGATTTTCACCCTAATTGAACTCACGTTGACGGTAATAATCTTGCGAAAAATAAAAATATTGCAGTGAAAATGTAAAGATAAATACCTTGTGTTATACAAAAAGTAATAATGTCACGAAACTTTGTGGAAAAACAGGATGGTCACACAATCTGTAATACCGTATGGAATATGCAAAAAATGTTAATGACGGTCCAAAATGTGTTATGTCAAGTACATATGGCTATGGAAACTACACCCACTTTTTTAATTCTGTCACATTTACGAAAAAGCAGAGCAAGTTTATTAAAACTTTCATTTTAATGTAGCTCAACTTTCTGAAAATTATTAGAAAACTGCCTCTTGTTTCATTGTGGGCTTTGAACTCTTATTTCAATAACAGTAAAAAAAGTAGAGTGCAATTTTCTTTAAGTTTAAAACTAATTATTAAATTATTATTCATTATTATTTTGCAAAGGTCATTTTTCTCTAAAACTCAGAACATAATTAGAAAATTACTTATATTTTTTTACCTGAAAGGCAAAAACCATATTTCCAGGTCGTCTGTGCACTTAGTACATTTTTTTGGTCACCTATACCCCTTAGCTTCTGGGATCCTTATATGTGATAAATCTGTGCATGAAATTAGCCTTTAGATTTTTTTACAGTAAAAGTGTACAAACGTGTTAGATTTTTTTTTTCATTGTGTATATATTTTTTAAAAAATAATAAATATAATATTAAATATATCTAAAAATCTTTGCGCATTCTTGTATAATATACATTTGAAAATCTTTAAAAAAAATTGGAAAAAATATCAATTAAAAAAAATAGTAAATTTTTTAAAAAATTCAATTTTTTATCAAAAAATTTCATTTTAATTAACTATGTAGTTTTATGTTATTTTGTTTGTTTTTAGTTAAACATTGAAATGTCATGAGTTCACCATTTGAACTATATTTATTTCAATAAAATAATGGTTGAAAAGTAAAGTGTTCCGTTAATTGGAAAAAGAGTATATATCAATCTTTAAAAAATATAAGATAATAGCAAACTATCTTCGTTTAAACCAGCTTGTAACACAAAAAATTCTTAAAGTAACGGAATGAATCCTTATTTCCATTAGATAGATAGTTCATACTTTAACATAAATTAAAATTTCCTTAAAAAACAAGATTTGAAAATTATGTAATTTTATTTTCATCGAGTTCTTCTGGAAGAAAAAGTTAGATCATGGAGAACTTTTTTTAGAATCTTTCTAATGATGAAGCAATTTCAATTTTCTTCGTCGTCTATAACGGGATAAAATGAGTAGAAAATTGTTTAAATTCCTTTCTTACTTTTTTAGTCCAATTTTACAAAAGATTTTTTTTTTTTTATTGCTGAAATTCCAGGTTTAAGTAGATCATCAAAATTAATTAAGCAACAATTTCAGTTTCATTTTTTATACATTAAGCCATCATCAATTTGTTAAATTAAGCTTAAAATCTGCTCCAACTCTATAAAATACTTAGAGACTCAGACTAAAAGAAGGAAAATGTAAATATTTTGTAAAGTATACTTTTTATTTAACTTTTAATATAGATGGGGTTTTTTTTCCGTAGAATCTTAAATTAATTTACTTGAAATATTTTTTCACAGCTAATTTTTCTTACGGCATTTGTTTATATAAAATTTCAAGAATACAGTTACCAAAATTCTTTTAAATGTCAGTGACAATTTAAAATGCATTAATGTAAATTGGTTTATTTTAATATGATTTAACATCAAGCAATATGAAACTTACATTAATAGATATAAGAGAATGTTTCATATTTATATAAAAAAATATATTAAACTTTCAGAAGGCTTGAATGATTTTTTAATATAAGTGGTATAAATTATTAATATTAAGCAATTATTTTGAATGAAATTTTTAGTAACAATTATTAGTAATAATTAAACATTTAATACCTAATTATAACTTTTCAAATGTGTTAATTGATTTCACTTTGTTGTTATTTCTATGTTTTAGTACATACACACACACAGATGTATACAATATATATATATATATATACACTGGTGTCCAAAATTTAAGCATAATTGGTAATTAAGTAATTATTTTTAAGTAATGAAAGAAATATGAATCGGAATGTGCTGAAACTCCAGGTGTGTAAACAAAATAGTACGCGTCACATATTTTTGCGAAGAGTTTTCCTCGAATTCGAACAGGGGACCGTCAACAAATTGAAAAAGAACGAAGATCTTTTGGATAACCCTGTCAAAACTAATGTAGCAAAAGCGTTCAAACTGCACATTATGATTAATTGGCTTATTGTAATGTACTGTGTTAATTTTTACAAGGATGGCATGTATACTCGTAGAGAAATTAAGGTTTTTGCAAAAACAGCCCTAAGTGTTTTGCTTATAATTTGCAGAGTTCTTAATATAAAATAGTGTTCTTTTTTGAAAAAATGACAAACATCATTGTACACAATACCCTATCATCAGAATTAAAAAATAATAAAAATTGTATGACAAATGAGCAGGTTTACTAAATAATTTTTTACTGCGCATGCGTGAACGCTATTAAAATTTCATTTGCATATTATGTTAGTTAAATGTATAGAGCAACTTTTGTGAAAGTCTCAAAAACATAGCTTAAAAATTCTGAAAATTATCGTTGATAGAATGAGATCAAAATCCTTTACTCCCTAAATGAAGCAAAAAGATGAGGGGCTGTATCCATATTCCATTGTTTAGTGCCTACACGATATTGCACGTACAACTATATTTAGGTAAAACCCCTGATTTTTTTGCTTCCTTTAGGAATAACGGATTTTGAGTTGATTCTATAGGCGACCATTTTCAGAATTTTCAAGCTATATTTTTGAAACTTTTACGGAAGTTGCTCTATACATTTAGTTAACACAATATGCAAATGCCATTTTGATATCGTTGACGCATGCGCAATGAAAAATTATTTACTAAACATACTCATTTTTCATACAATTTTTATTATTTTTAAATTCTGATGACAGGGTATTGTGTACAATGATGTTTGTCATATTTTCAGAAAAGAACATTATTTTATAATAAGAACTCTGCAAATTATAAGCAAAAAACTTGGAAAAATTTAGGACTGTTTTTATAAAAACCTTAATTTCTCTACGAGTATACATGCTATCCTTGTAAAAATTAACACAGTACATTACAATAAGCCAGTTAATCATAATGTGCAGTTTGAACGCTTTTGCTACATTAGTTTTGACAGGGTTATCCAAAAGATCTTCGTTCTTTTTCAATTTGTTGGCGGTCCCCTGTTCGATTTCGGGGAAAACTCTTCGCGAAAATATGTGACGCGTACTATTTTGTTTACACACCTATAGTTTCAGCACATTCCTATTCATATTTCTTTCATTACTTAAAAATAATTACTTAATTACCAATTATGCTTAAATTTTGGACACCAGTGTATATATATATATATCATGGAAGGCGGTAACCTTCGAGTGACGTAGCTTTAAGCCTACCATCGTCATAAGGTATCCTCGTAAAGTAGATGGCGGAACTCATATATACAGCTAACTCGACATCAAAGGAAACGTGAAAAACCGCCATCTAATAACTCAGCAAATATTGGTCATATTGGTCCAATTTTTTTAATATAGTCTTATATTCCCAGTCTAATCCGATCCTATAATTTTTACATTTCTACGTGCCGTATATTTTTAGATCTGGATACCCATTTTTAAACCGAAATCGATGGTGTCCATTCCTAAGAATTCCATTCCTAAGAATTAAATCGAGAAAACGGCCTGGGCGATTTTATTAAAACTTATATATAATATGAATCTCTTTAAGATAGAGTGAATATGATTCTAGGAAAAACTCTTGTTTGTTATATATTGGTCTTGAAAAATTGGACTATTTTAGCTCGCGGATTACGTGTTATTTTATGGGTTAGCAGACAGGCCAGGTGCGATAAGTCCTATATAGTTAGGGTCACAAGTAAAACACCCGAATCGAGACAACAAATGTTTTTTTAAACTACAAAAACAGTTTATCATGTGCTTTAAAACATTCAATAAATATATATTAAATCAAATTTCTATTTATCTTGCCTTTATTTATTTATTTTTTTTTTTTTATTTTTTTTTTTTTTGTAAAGAAGAAAATATTACGTTTTTTAGGTTGCACATTTCTGCATATTGTTGAAATATTATTTTGATTCATTTTTAAAAATAGGGAAACATTTTTTTAACTCTACATATTCAATATTATTTCAACTTATAATTATTTTTAAGTTTTCAAAAAAAAAAATATTTTAAATTATTTTCTGTAAGAAATTTATGAATCCTTGAGCGTAGGAGCGCCACTTGGTTAGTTTTGTTTTGAATCGCAACGCACGCGGTAAGCTACGCGCAGCTTCAAAATCAGCTGTAAAGATTGGATTAGAAATATTAAAAAATTAAAAAAGCATCCCCAAAAATACCGTAAAATGGGGTGAATTGGAACACTTTTCAACTTTGACATTAAAAAAAGCAACAGCTGATTTTTTAACTTTTTTATTTTTCTACTGCAAACTTCGGTATTGTTTTGTTCTTTACTTTTTAAGCAAAAACGAAACATTTTTACTGTTTATATACATATTATATAATTTTTTAACGGTGTTCCGATTCACCCCGCAGATAGGGGTGAATCGGAACAAATGTCATAATCTTTAATTTTTTCGATTCAGACTTTAATAGGGTTAATAAAAACAGGTAATAATGATAAGGGAGGAATAGGAACGCATAGCTATTGTGAATCAAGCCTTTATTTTACATACAAATAAAGATAGCATTTTTTAAAAATTAGAAAACAACTTTGAAATCAAGAGAAATTAAAATTTATTTTAAGAAATTATATTCGAATTGCAGAAGTAGAATTTAATACAAATTCAACCCTGTTCTGTGTTATCCTTTTCTAGTAGTCATTGGGTAAGTAAAAATATTGAATAGCCCCAATCGCTGCATGTATTAATACGACCTACTAATACGCCCTCATCCCCAGCCCATAGTACTGTTTGTTTTCCTCTCTTTTTTAATTGTTTTTTTTTCATTTTGATATGTTTGTGTAATGTTGTGGATGTCAGAGAATAATTTTGTGAAGTTTTTCTAACTAATTTGCTATTTTTAAATTCTTTTATTGTGTGTTCCATGTCTGTTGGATTAGGCGTTGACTTTTTTCTTTAACCAAGCAATTTCTTGGCACCTTTAAACTTTTCAAGTAATTAGAACGAACAAAATATTGTTACAATACATATTCACACATATGTTTTCATATATTACATGAAACTATTACTGTATAGAAAAATAAACCATGAGAGAATATGTGTTCCGATTCACCCCATAAATCTTAAACTTCTGATATTACAAGCCATTTTTCATTTTTTCATTATGTAATTTAGAAATAAGTAGAATTTAATACAGCATATTTTTTACAGGACTATCATTAATTAAAAATCTCTTCTCTTAGGTTTAGAATACGAAAAATATTGTAGTTACAGACAAAGTTTTGAAGACTTTGACAAAATGAGTGTTTTGCGGATCCTCTTGAAGTTTTTTTATATACCCCAGTAGTAGTGCCTACATGTCGAAACTGAATTTCCCAACTCTTAATGTTATTACCTTCTTATAAAAAATTTGGCTACTAAAAATATCATCACATATATTTGTAATGAATTTATTTGTATGATCGGGAAGTTTTGTTCCTATTCACCCCATTTTACGGTAAGTAAGAAATCTAAATATCGAGGTATCAAGATACAGGATTTCTAAAGTAAAGTTTAAGGAAATAGTTTTTTTCTCGTCACTATATCTAATTGAATATATTTAACTTAGTTTGGATACAATGACGCAAAAATACTATTTATTTAAATTTTACTTTTGATTTTGGATAGCGTGGGGTAAAAGATAAATCAATTTAGTAAAATAAATACATTTCAGTGCATTTTATATAGATTCGGTGAAAGTGATATATTTAACAGTCTATTGAAAAATGAAAAGTATTATTTAGATATGTAAATGTATTTAGCCAACAAATAAATAAATAAATTGAATTTTAAAACAAATCGTTTTAAGCTACATCAAGGCGTCACTAAAATTTTGATATTATATCTTTTAAGATTCATATTTCGACTTTATGAGAGATATAAATGATAAAGCATGAATGAATAAATTTATACATATATATATATATATATATATATATATTAATAGCATAGCATAACTTAAATTTTAATATCATTATTTTTAAGTTCTAAATTTAAAATTCTTAGAGACGTAAGATAAAGTGCTGCGTCACAGGTTTTTAACCCATTTAGAGTTTTTGTATTGATATATATATATATATATATGTATATGAATGTAATAAATATATAATTCGACGAAATAACTGTGTTGCATAAACTCTAGGAATCCGCAGCAGCACGAGCAGAGTACCGCTCCGACAGTTGGCGAGCAGTGGAAGAATTTCATTGGGGTATTTCCCCATTATAAAAACAAACACCATCTGTCTTCAAGTTCTTTATTCATGAACTCATAAAATAGGTAAGCTCTTCTCCGCAACTACCTTAGCACTCATCGACACTACAACCTTCGTTATCCAGTTTACATCATCAGATATTCTAATTCAGCGGGGAAATCAAACGGGCGTCTTGATAGTTTAAAAGTCAATTGCATTCTAACGCTCCTCAAAAACGAAATGAAAAAAAAACATTTTCACGACAAAACTAGCTCCCTCCTACTCCGCGTCAATCATTTTAAAAATCCAATTAAGATTAACTCGAGTCTCACGTAAAAAAATGATCAGTTCTGATTGGTCTTAGCAGGTGTGTCCTCGGCAGGATCTATATTTTTCCTCGCAAATAACAAGCCCTTTAACAACGCGCATTAACACCTGTCACGCGATGTTAAATTTAAAAAAAAATTAAAATCCCGGGAATATTCCAGAAAGTAAAAAGGTTACGAAATACCTCCCGCCTTTTTGAGAAGCAAGCAATAATTTATTAATAAATAAAATAAGAAAAAGAATTTTAGCTGTTACAAGTTAATACATTACGAAACTAAGATTGAAATATGTTCCACAAATTTATAATTGAAGCTAAGAGAGAACAAAATGGCGCAATTTTTTTATTACATATATACATATACATACATATATATATATATATATATATATATATATATATATATATATATATATATATATATATATATATATATATATATATATATATACAGGTGTTTTAAAACTATGTGTCAGAAATGTAAAGGTAGGTAGAAAGGACTTAAATAAACAGATTTCATAAGGGAATGTAGGCGCAAAAATAAGCGTTGAGGCAGTAGAGGGCACTATTACACTGAGAAAAAAAATATGCCGCCTTCAACTAGAATGAATAGTTAGTCACTTTCTGAATCTCTAAACTAGAAATATAGATATCCAAACTATGCGAGTAGGGTAAACAACTAAGCTGAATAGGCGAAATGACTTGACATTTCTAGTCTCATGTTTTCTAGGAGACGAAACGACATTGAACCGTTTCAGTAGCGAGAAATTATCGCTTGATCTTAGGAATGGTTTCTTAAGCTATAATTCTAGTGACTAAATCAAATCTATTGTGTTCGCATCTATTTGAAGAGATTTTTAGATAAATTTTACAACAAAAATATAGGAAAACGCGCTTGAATTCTAGTAAGAGACTCTGGAACTCTCTAAGAAATGGAACTAAAATTTATAGGGATGACATGGAACTATTTTTTCTAGAGCCATTACTTAGATTCTATATGCCAGAACCATATTTTTTTCTCAGTGTACGTTCGGCAAATGAAAATTCGTCATTCCCTCACAGATTTCGAGCAACATGCATCATTACAGCTTTGTGACACTACAGTGTTACCTACAGTTGTTACCTACAGTGAATTTCATGTATGGAGCTACGCAAAAAAATGGCTCCAAATATATGGCTCCAATGGCTTCGGGCCCCAAATTCTTCCATACCGAAGAGCTCTCAAACTTATCTATTGTGCCTAATGCACTGCAAGAAATTTGTGGCGTCTTAGAGAGTGTCTTATCCATATCAACCACCACAGTGAGTGGCCTCCTTTCGTCCGCGACCCAACGTTCGACCCGAATCTCCGACTTTGTTGCAAAATGGAAAACAAAAATTGAAAAATTGATACCAGACACATTTAAAAAGCAAAATTATACAAATTAAAGATACTGAAAAGCAGAAAAGATGTGCCCGAGGTGATGAAACTATCAAATGACCGCAGCTACGTCTCGCTTATTATTAGTTTGCATACAACTATCTACTCGAGCACAACTCTCAATGAAAACGCTCACTTGTTGATTCGTCACAATCTTAACCCTGGAATTATTATATTTAAATCGTCTGAGCAGCCAATCCATTTCCTTGAGCAATACCATACATGAAATGCTTGTCGATAAGTTCCGTATTTATTTAATAATATATGTTTCTCGAAATCCGTGCAGGAAATAACAATTCAAGGCAGCGAAAAACCTTCATAGGCTTCACTCAATAGTGCTTTTCTACAGCTTCAATGCTGTATTTCCACATCCACATTACTCTACGATAATGTGGATAAATATTCAATTCTGCTTCTTTAAGTCCCTTCTGCTTGCCCTTACATTTCTGACATACATTTTGAAACATTCTGTATATTTAGGAGAAGGAAGCGTTCTTATCATGGAATATGTTTATTTCCCGCCTTATACTAATTTCCGTTAATTTTTCAAGTTAATGCTCTGTTGTTTTTTCTTTGTTTTAGTTTTACGATGTCGTATTTATTAAAAAACTATGTAGCTACCATAGTCTCTTTAATCAATAATCCTCTGTAAATAAAGTGATGTTTGTACATATATATTTTTTGGGGGGAGGGAGGGAGAAAAAGACGTTCATTTTAACAATTACATTTATTTTCCCGTTTATATTCATTCTAGTTAATTATTCAGTTTAATACTTTAGTCAATGATTTACATTTTTATTAAATGTCATGGCAACTGATGTCACCATCGATCTTCAACATCTATTTTTTTCGATAATTTCCTATTTGTGCTGTTTTCCAGGCTCCAAATGTTACCATTAACATTTTTATTTTCCTTCCTTCAATTGTTTTAAATGTTCCTCTCTCTGTTTTTTATTAATATTGTGATTATTATTTTTATTCGGTTAAAACTTTTAACATTATTCGAAAATCCTTTTTATCACGCATCCAAATTATATTAATTATTTTGTTGAACACTTATGTTAGCCTTTATTTTTTTATCAGTTTAATATTTACCTTTTCAAACTCTACAGAAAATGAATATTAATGTTTGCAGTACAATTTGCTGAGCATTTTTCTTTTGGTAGAAATGATGAGCTTTATTAGAAAAGAATGCTAGACATGTGAATTATTTATCTATCTAAATGCATTTAAATCTTTAAGTGCTAATAAAAAGTAGACATACCTACTGCTGGAATCAGAGAAAGTAATCTGCAATTATGATCCATATGCATTGAACTCCCATTACTACAGTGTACAGTCAATTAAGGAAGTCCATTTTTTGTTCGCACTATATACAGTCTACATTATAAAATGTAATAATTTTATTGTAAAATACCTCCTTTTTTTAATGAACTGAATTCTGTTTTTGACAGAAATTAAATATAATATCAACTTAATGCTAAAATAAATAACATTTCCTTAGTTAAATTTTAGTTAAAAAATCAATTAATAACAAAAGAAAAATTTACTGTGGTAAAACAAAACATTCAAATAAATTTCCGTACTCACGTAACTTAACTTTAACAGCAGTAATGTCTCAATTTTCTTTGCGTTATGTGAACAAATGTTATTTTTACCGCATCATTTTCCATTTTTTTTTTTTTTTTTTACAGAATTGAAAATTTAGTCTATTATATGTCATTTCGATGGATAATACATAGAATAGCCATAGCGATTTTTGAATCCCTTACTTTTACGTGGGAGAAAGTTTTTTTCTTCGTCGCGGTTAATAACAATTTCTCGATTTCTCAGTAATCAAGATTACATCAAAGATGCTTTTGAAAAAAAGTTATGAATAAAAGTCATCTCTACTCTATCAGTTTCCGAGAAATTTGTTAACATTATCCGATGTATAGTACGCTGTAAGCGATATTTTTAATATTAATTAAAAATGAGAAAGGATGGGAAAAATGAAAATGTCATTATTTACCTGAGATAAATTATAAGCGAAGACGCATTAAGGAATGCCCGCTATAAATATTTCGGTATCATGATTAATGAAGAAGATGCTGAAGCTTCAGATATAAATAATTGAAGAAGAAGCGTTATTAAGTGGTTAGCTAGAATTCTGTGGACAAGAAATGCCTTGCAACACACAAGCAAAGTACCTTTAAGATAATAGTAAAAAAGTATTTTGTTGTATAGAAACAAAAACTTCAAGTCTCACAGCGACGATTAAGAAAGGGTTTCTGAAGGATAACTAGATGCCATCAGAAGATCATATTGGATTTTAAGATAGAAGAGTAAAGATGCATTAACAAATGCCTATTGTAAATATCTGAGTCTGGGCATTATGAAGAAGATTGTTAAACATTTAAATATCCTTAGACAGAAATGCTATTAATGTTAAATAGAATTTAGTATATAAGAACTTCTTTATAAGTCACAAGCAAAGTACATCTAATACCACCGTAAAGATATGATTTTGTATAGGACAAAAGCTTCAAAGTTCACTGCTACAAGTAAAGCTAAGTTACCGAAGTATAAATGGATGCATGCCATTAAAATATTATATTGGATTTCAATATTACAAAGAATACGAAATGAAGGAACCAATTATTTACATGTTAAAATGACATGTAATATAAAATGGCAACTGCCAATCTACAAATTTAAACACAAATTTTTTAATCTGAGTTTGCATAGAGTTATATTTTCATAAATAAAGAAAACTTTACAGTTCAAATATTATAGACCGAAAAGAAGCAGTACAGACAATCATCTCATCGAGTTCATGACCTGAAATTCCGGCATTAATTAAAACTCGATTAACATATTAAACCGCAATCTGTTTGTCAAGTCATATCTTGCTTGAAAATAACTGAAAACAAGATTTTATCGGTTGTCTCGTAGGTTTATCATTATGTTTTCCTGCTCCATATCATCCATGGTTTCACACCTTTGAGTGCAGGAAAACACAATGGTAAATCTCCAAGTCAACTGCCTAAATCGGACTTTTAAGTGTTTTCCTCTAAGATATCACTCGGTAAACCGGTTGCGTTTTAATAAGCTAATCGAATTCTAACTAATTCTAAAATTTCAGCCGTAAACTCGATGAGTGATTATCTATGCTGTCACCCCCCCCCCCCCCGGTCTATTAGTTTATAAACGTACTTCCTGCAAACATTAAAATCATAAATGCATCTAAATCTCTGTTGCGACTTTCGTTTAATTTTATATTTGTTACTTATTTTGATTCTAGGAATATTTAATTATACTTTTGACACTTTTTCAGCCAACAAAATAGGATTATTTCTTTTCTGAATAAAATCAATCTCAAATTTACTTTCCTCACAAACATCATTTTATAAAAAGTGAAAATTTCAAAATACCATATAGATAATATAAAGTTTCAGTAAATAAACGACCTTAAGAAACCTTTTGGAAAGAAAAAGTAATTTTTCATACTTTATATAATATTCGCTGATGCATTATTCTTAAAATTGCTGTTAAGAATTTCTTAACTTTTAAAAGTAACTGAATACTTTGGCAAATCATAACAGTAAGTAGCTGAATTCCCTAACCTAAAGAACTCTATGAAATGTCTCCTATTTATTTTTCTAAAACATGAGTCACATTAGATTCAGCCTGCTTTAAACAAAAAATGCAATATTTCACAATTTAGAATAAAATATTTCTGACTATTAGACAAGAAAAATGGATTTTTTATTTGGAGGTTGTTTTTTTTTTTTTTTTTTTTTTTTTTTTATTCTACATGTTGACAAACTTCATGACAAATTTCATGTCTCGTAAGAAAACTCATTAAAAAGAGATTACTGCTAATAAACGAAAGAAATTCTCGAATATTTCTTAGTAATCAAGAAATAATAAAGTAAGTTTTCTACTCTTATTAATCGAATGAAACTAGGACGGTATTTCATTACTTTGCAATATTTTTTTTAATTTCTTTTTACGGAATTAAATTTTATTCTCCCAAATATTTTTCACCATCAAACGTTAATTTTATCAGAAAATTATTTCGTATTTAAAAATTTTACATTGATACTTTTACGAAATAAATAACTTTTCAGTATATTCGTTTACATTAACATTAGCTAAACAAAGCTTGAAACATGTACTATAATTTCAGCAGCAATAATCAAGTAAGATTTAAAATACTTAGTGTGGCCCACAACCACTCAGCGAGAATTTTTTTAATGAACTTTTCTACCAACGTCTATACATTTGAAAAGTTTATAACATAAATGTTAAACTAATTTAACTAAAAATAAACTAATTTTATCGGTTTTTTAAAAAATTGAAACATTAAACTACATCATATCATATAGTGATATAATATGTAACTTATTGCTAATATTAATTGTTGAATGGTATAATAATTATTTATAAGTTATTTTTTTCATGTTTCAATGTGGTAATTTAGTGTTAAATTCATTGATTTATATATTGTTTTAAAATTAATGATTTTATATTACCATTCAAATTCTTATGCTTGGTTGCGCAAATAATTATGAATATAAGTCCATTTTTATGTTTTATATTTTGGTATCTTTTCAATTTGAACGAAATATTCATTATCAATTATTTTCCTATTATTGATATCTTATATATTTTTTTAATATATAACAGAGGTAGCTAAATGTTTTAGGAATACGTTATAATTTAGCAAACTACGTATAAACGATTGCTTCTCGATGTCAGTGAATGAGTAATATTTCTGTCGATTGGCAACAGGCTTGAAATAATTTTGGACTGGTTGTTTGGAAGATGGATTCTGCCTCGTTTAGTTTATTATGTTTTGGGTTGTTATAATGTGGCTGAGTTGGTGATTTTTTTCAACTAACTTAATTTTTGCATTTTTTACTACATTCCAGATAAGGCATTCATTCACTAATGTGGCGTAGTGTCCGGTGGGGAAACAAGTGATATGTAGCCATCGAGTGTTTTAACATTTGATTTTGCTATTCACTATTCTGGCCGAAACCCGCTGTCACTTATGCATATTTTTATGCATTTTTTGAATGCTCGGCTGTTTTTGAAGCCGGCTCGCCGATGAATTCGCAGCCTGTTTTTCTGTAATTTCTTGTTGAATTGTTAACAAGAACAATTTTTAAGACAATTTTTGTTTTGTGAGACGGTGTGCCGATCCAGGCTAAGTAAATTCTTTTGATGGATTATGTATATATATAAGTGACTATTTACCTATAAACGAATTTCTAATAATTTTCCTTTGATTGGGGAATTTTAAGGTCGATCAGATGCTGTTAAACATTTACTGGGTATTTAGTATTTACATATTTGATTAAACAACATCAGTTAAACTGTGAAATACACGGGGTCTTAGCCTCGAGGTATTTTTTGAACCGCCCTATAATTTTTTTTAATATATATATATATATATATATATAATGCGTTTTAAATTTATCGTTTAAATCTGATGCAATTTTCACTAAATTTTTCTTTCTCTGTTTATTATTCACGTAAAAATGCTTTTTAGCACTTTCCAACAAAGTTGAAAAGTGCTTATGCATTCGGTTTGTCTGTCCGTCTGGCCGTCTGTCCGTCTGTCCGTCTGTCCGCGCTCTAACTCCCGTAAATATACTCGGATTGCTATGAAATTTTTATACATTATTGAGGTTTACCCTAGCACGAACCCTATTGAAAATGAAGTATCTACCATGATTAGTTTATCTACAGAGAGAATCAAAAGTTTCCCATTACATTACGGCCTATGGGGAAAAATCGTTAATATACTCGGATCGCCATGAAATTTTAGGACGTTATTGACGTTTACCCTAGCACAAATCCTATTGAAAATGAAGTTTCTACCATGATTAGTTTATCTACAGGGCGAATCAAAAGTTTTCCATTACATTACGGCCCATGGGGAAAAATCGTTAATATACTCGGATTGCCATGAAATTTTAGGACGTTAATGACGTTTACCCTAGCACAAGTCCTATCGAAAATGAAGTTTCTACCATGATTAGTTTATCTACAGGGCGAATCAAAAGTTTGCTATTACATTACGGCCTATGGGGAAAATCGTTTCAAAGGAATTTTAAATATGTTATACCCCGTCAAACATATTGAAATATGCATTCTCTAAAATATAAGGTGAAAATGTAGCTATTATTCATTTACAGGGCCACACAAAAGAATTTCATTAGATAATGGTAAAACGGGGAATTGTGTGTGACATATTTTAAATATATTAAGCTTTTTCGTGTATAATAAAATTGATATATGTCACTGAAGCTTAATATAAATTATACGCTACTGTTTTGCATAATATGAAGTACATAGCATTTACAGGGCCATACAAAAGATTTCAAAGAGTATATTCTTTCCGAAGTAGCGTATATGTATCCGATGATGAAATGCATTTTAATTATGATATTCGCGTTTATATTTCGCTAAATATATGCACATTATATGGTGTGTATAAATGTTATAGTTGATATACCGGGCTACCCAAAAGAGCTCACCAACGTTACTGAATATGAGCGTAAATTATTTAAACGTGGTTCTTAAATAAGCTATGTATTTTTACGCTGAGATGCATTCAATTTACTGAGAAATGTTTGCAGAATATAGATAAAGGGATATACAGGGCCACGCAAAGAATTCGGTACATGGACGCCTATGAATGATGATTTATGACAATGTTATTTCAGTTGTTTTAAAAGTAGTTTAGTTTACAATAAATTTTAGCCTAATGCTGACGTGTAATAAAGGTACAATGTAAGCTACAGAGCTGAACAAAAGTACTCAAGTATGTTTCCATCTAATAGTATGAATTGCTGAAAAAGAAATTACAAGCTACTGGGTATTTTCTTGCTAAGCTAAATTTTCCCATTATATGAAGTGACATATGAAATACAGGGTTGTTCTAATGTACTGGAATACATATTTGGGTATATTTGGCTATACACTATTATTTCCCTAAATTACAAAGTTTTGTTAAAGATTTCATTAAGTGTTGGAAAGTGCTTCATAATCTATGCTTAACGCATGATTTTTCTTACTTGTTTTTTTTTTTTTAAGATTACTTGTGCTCTCTTACAATTCACAAAAAAAATATTTAAAAACATCTTTTCAAAGTATAAAGTAAATGTCTCCTATAAATATACATTTTTTTTTTCATTTCAACTGTTTTGCAATATTACATGGTCATTTTAAATATGACGTAATTTATTTTACTTGCTTCTTTTAACTCACATGAATGAATTTATTATATAAAAGTATTCTTTCTCTTTCTGATATATGCATGAAGATATTTTTTACTGCTATAAAGGGAATATTTTTGTTTTCGCTATCTTAGAATTGACAGCAATAGTTAAAAAGGTCAATTAAAAATGTGAAATGTCTTACGTAAATACTTTTTTTAATTCACACTATTTGCAACTTTATTGTTTGGCTGTTATAAATATGACGCATTTTTTTCCATTTACTGCGTTATAATGTATTTTAAGTGATTAATTATTTTAATATTTTCATTCTTTTTTCATATTCACTCGTAAGTATAGTTTTGCGACGTAATTTTCAATATTTTCCCACTATTAACTCGTAACTGTTTAATTCTCATTTGATTTTTTTTTTCCTGTTTGTGATAGTCGCGTGAATATTTTCTTTTAATTTGCAGGAAATCTTATTCTTTGGTTATTTGACGACAATTTAAAATAATACTCTTTTCTAAAGTATGTCGAAAATGTGTCTCAAAATGCTGAAAATTTGAATTTAAAATGCAAATAAATCCTCAAAAAATAAGTCAAATTAATAAAAGAAATGCAGTCTGCGCACAGGGAACTTCTATTGTATAAAATGATCTAAATATGTTTAAATTCCAATGTATAGTTTATGCTCATATAAAACTTTTTTAAAGCAACGATTTTGACCAACTTTAGGTCTATGGAGTGTAATAGGTCCGAATGGAAAAAAAATTAAATAATGTGTTAATAATGATGTAATAAATATGTTCTTAAAATTTTTAGGATCTTCAAGGTTTTTTAGTTATTTTTCATTTTATTTCTTTTAAGCCAAAATGAAAATTGCTTCTTATTATACTCAGATAGTTTATTTTCTAACACCATAACAAATTTTAAAGTAAAAAAAAAAAAAAAAACTGATTTATCTGTGAAATTCTAGGTTCTTTTGATTTATACATGAGATATAATGTGTATATTTGCTGTAAGAAAATTTTATATCTCTATTTTTAAGTAAAGTACCTGATATTAAATATTTTTCAAAAAATGCTTCGTTTTATTTGTCGTTCTGCGCGCCGTTAACTATAATTTAAAAAATGTTAATTTTCAAAAAGAATTAATTTCTTAGAGTAAAAAATATATTAAAAAATCAGTTCTCTTTTGTTTCTTATTTTTTCTTATTCTAAAACGAAATTGTAGCATTCAGAAAAAAAACGAGACAAATGAATCTGGATCTGCTTTATTTGGTTAAAACTATTATCGCTTTTGTTGGAGTGAAATAGACCAGCAGTTGCTTTTCCACAAACCACTCATATTCTAACTCTAAATATATATATTTTTCTTAGCTGAGTAACTTTACGTGATCGTATATATAATCCCTAGCTAGAATGATAGGTCCTATGCTGGACTTTAAGGAGCGATATTTTACTTAAACATCGCCAAAGCGTTGTGAATTTTTAGTAGACATTCTAGCTTATAGGATTCCCTTAAAATCATTAGGGTTCAATCATCAAAATATAAAGAATAACTACACTCATTTTACTAGGAAGAATGATAAAAGGGAATTTTAAATTAATTAATTTATTTGCAATTCTATTAATTACATACAATTTACAATACCTTTAAATGTTACATAATTTATTTTAAGCATCATTTACTAATCTAGGAACAGATGCTACATTTATTAAAATCATACATTATTCACTTTCCCATTTTCTCATCTGGGTACAAAAATCCCTAATCACAAAACATGTAATATAAATATGGGAACAACAATATATATTAAGCATTACCTGTTCTCTTTTTTTTTTACATCAGCCAAGCTGGAACATACACTAACTTTTTTTAACACTGACCATTTTTTACGCGTAGAACTCACCAACACTCTCATTCTTCTTCCAACAAGAGAACTGACTAACTTCTCTGGGAAAAAAAACTGGAGGCGGACTTCTAATTATCATTTTCAGATTTTTTGGGGGCATCATTCTGGCCTTCGGAAAGCCCCTTAGCCAATCTGTGATTAGCCCCACATCTGATTAGTATCATGAACAAAACTATTTGCACAAGGGTCCTACATGCTCCTCCCCTGGTCCGGCTGAGCTGACCCTTGCCCCGACGTCCCTTGCCTCTAACATTTTCCCAGAAGTGGCCCCTTCAAGGGGGTGAGAACAGGGGCGCAGTCCTGCGGACTGTCATAAATATTTTTGTGACTGGCTATAAACTATAGCCGACGTATACTGTCAGCCCCATTGTATGGGCTCCCCAGCTTGGCGCCTCATGACTGCTCAACAATTAATTATACAGAAAATCATACATCTCTGTAAACAGAATTAGTTACATTTTTCTTTTACACAAAATAAAATTTCACAAAATTTTACTTTCACTACAACATCTTCCCCCCTTTGGATAAATGAAAAAAAAAAGTTCTGTTGTGTGTGAAATGTTAAAAAAAAATTAGTTCTGTGCTGCTTTTTATTGCAACGCACCGCTGAAGAATTCAGTTCATTGATCGTAGTGGCACAGTCATCAGTGTCTCTGAAAAGTTCTACCGTCCATTACAGTGTGGTGCAAGAGTCTGTGACACCTTTTTGAGTATCCTTCAGCTGTATTCTAGTCTATCTTACTGTATTGCAGCAGTCTGTGGCACAAGTATAAGTGTCCTTTTGCTGTGTCCCAATCCGATTTTCAGCCGTGGAATTCGTGAAGCCAACCTCTTTGATACAGCTCTTCAGACAGCAAAGAGAGAAATGCTTAGCTGCTATGCCGTAATTGAGACTTTTTACTTTGTCCCGACCTCGCCCGGTCCTTCACAGGCTTACTAGAGACTGGGTATTAGCAAATTTTTGTTCTAGTTCAAGCAATGGCCTATTCAAAGAACTTTTCGTGTAATATAACTTCGAAGTCACTCTTGCTTCAACTACTATGGTAATGATTATTATCATTGTTCCCAGAATTTTGAATAATTTTGGTAGATGAGCCCTGTAAACATAGGCTCAGATTTCTAGACCAAATGTTAAACCAAACTCTGATAGCATCTAATATAGAAAATAAAACTCTGGCTAAATTTACATCATTGTACTGAAAAATGGCATTTTAATATATAATTAATATTTTCACATATGATGTACACACAACTTATAAAATTGATGTATGACAATAGTATATAAAGAAACAAAACAAGAATAACACACTTCAATATGCAAGAGTCCGATTCAAAATCAATTCTATATTTGTTCATACCCACATTATGCCAATATATCTTCAATTATATATATATATATAACATCCTGAAGAGGAATCAATGTATGCAAAAAAATATATATATATATTATACTAACACATACGCCAGAAAAAATATTTACAGCGGACAGAACAAAGTTCACGCGTATGCAGCAAAATCATTCTAGACTATATATAAAAATCTATACCGATTATATTGATCCCTACATTCGTTCAATTCCCTTTCAAAACCTAGTCATCGTAAAAGAGAAAAAAAAAAAATTTTTTTTTTTTTTTTTTTTTTTTTTTTTTTTTTTTTTTTTTTTTTTTTTTTTTTACCACCCGCTCAAGACAACTGAATTTATGTGAAGACGAAATCGTGAAAAGAGAAACAAAATATATTCCTCTTTTCGCCCCAACACTGCAGCCAGGGACGGGAATCCAGTTTCCCACGATTAAAGTGTCATTAGTACTTCACACCCCTTTAAAAAGACCACAAATGAGCTGACCCTATACTTCTGCCGACGCGGGAGAAATACAACGCGTCTGTGCGTCTGACCACTCAAAGCGTCATCGGAAGGATTACTCATACAAAGTAAGTACATATATATCTCTGTATATGTTGTATAACTTAAGTGAAACAGTGTGCTTTACTCTTTTTAATCTTAGCCTATAAGAGAGAGACAGTAATCATTCCCGTATATTAATTGCCTTATGTGTCTCGTAAAAGTTGAATTATTTACTATATACTTTAGACAACATGATTGATAGCCGTAATCATTGGCCTCTCACTTTTATCCAGAGAGCCAGACATGACACACCGTTTTGCTGTAGAGTGTTTGATGCTATCTTATGTCTATAAACTTTATACACCCAAATATTTTGATCTATTAAATCCTCAGTGAAACATAAATCAACTAGCCTGCTTTGTAAGCACCCTATTAATTTTTTTCTCTCTCTCTTTTTTTTTTTTTTTTTACATCGCGTACAGAGTAGCTCTGCCTAAGATGAACCTATTATTTGCCTAAACGGCCGGTTCACGACGCAATCAGGTTATTAGCGACTCATCATGCTAGTATAGAACAGTTTTTTTTAATTATTTATTTAATCATGCTACTGCCATGTAATTTTTATGCAGCTTAGGGTTATAAGGCTAACAATGAATAATAGTTTAAACTTAGTCCTGATAATTATGTTTTATCCATTTATTTATTTATTTATTTTCTAACTGCAGCTCCAAATAGTATTAAAATTTTAAAACATCTAAAATGAAATTTTCAAATAAAGCCGAAATCTAACTACGCTCTTCTATGCATACATTTTATGTATATGTTTATTTCTTTATTTTCTTAAATCTATATATATTGTAAATTCACTATACTAACAATAGCTCGGTTCCTCCCCTTTTTTTTTTAACAGGTGAATAACAGAAAAGCTGAGACGCCATGATCTGATGCCGGCCGGAAGCAGAGACCTTCGCCAGCGAAGCTGTCTGCACATCAGACGCATCGAGACAACCCCTCTTTTATGTTAAAAGTATGTACCATCTTATTATAATGATTCATTACTCATCCTTGCTTTTATATCTTAATTTATTTATTTATGTTTTTTTTTTTTTTTTTTTTTTTTAACAAAACTGAAAAATTTACGTATTTAATGCCTAATAATTATTTTTTTAAATTTAAGCAGAAAAACCAATTCTATATGGAACCTGGAGCTTGGTATTTGCATTTTTTTTTTTTGTATTTTAAAATTTTGACATAGAATTGAAGCTTATTGTTGTTATTATGTTTTAAGAGAGTTAATAAGATAACATTATTATTATTATTATTATTATTTCATTATTATTATTTTTTTATTATTATTATTACTATTTTAGCCCTACCATGTAACACTTAATCCTGTCTCCATAGGAAATTAAACGACGTTACTTCCCTTGCACTTTTAAGAAACTGAACATTCCCACTCTTAACGAATTTATGTTTTATTTAATTTTAAACTTACAATACCCCTTTTTTTTATTTAAAAACATTTTCAATGATAGATCCACAGAATTACTCGCAAAGTGCTGTTTTGGCCAATTTTGCCATCGTACCTTTAGTGATTTTTTTTTTTAACTTATATGAGAACTTTAAGTACTAGCAATAATCATATATCTTATTTTTATTACACTATTCCTGAGATCTAATCTGTTTGGTTTATTTCAGCGCCCACTGAAGATATTACTGCCCAGCCATGGCCTTTCTCCAACTGTGTACTTCCTGGAACCCTTCAGCTAGATCGGAAAGCGAAGCAGGCTCCTCAGCTAAAACGAGGTAAGTCTCTCTTGTAAGCATGATCTCCAATCTTCCTTGCATGACGCCCCCCATCCCCTCATTCTAGCGACTCAACTGACCCAACCAATCCCACTGAAACATATCTCCGTTTGTTTACCAACACCTAGTCAGTGAGGGGACCAGAAGTGTCGTAATATCACGAGTAATCGTTTCACTCTGAGTCCTTTTTTTTAATGCATTACATGACGAATCCCTAATTATAACTCAGTGAAAGAAAATAAACTAGATACCAACAACAATAATTTTTTTTTTTTTTTTTTTTTTTTTTTTTTTTAGATTCCAACCATATATTTCCTTATTATGTTTAATATCTATGTTTCAATTATCCTGTAATTTGATCATGATACACACACATCTCTTCATAAGAAGTACAGAAAACCATCAATCCCAACATTGACACTCCCCTCTTTTTAATTGCATGAAGAAGCATGAAGAATTGTCATTCAAGCTTGCGTTTGCACGCTGTCTTTCTTTTTTTTTTTATTATTTACTTATTTTATTTATTTATTTATTTTTTTTTAATATGAGAATCTTATTGTAAGCTATAAAGCGAGATCGCATGATATTCTTATTTCTTTTTTTATGAATTTTATCTGTCATTATAACATGTTTTCAGGACAGAAGAAGAAGCTGTATGTCCCAAAGAAATTTATTTAATTATTATATTTTGCTATATTGTATGCATCTTTATATATATATTCGTGGAAATTTACCCTGTATAAACTGTGTTTCATTGTTATAATATGCATTATTTTAATTTATTTATTTATATTTCAAGTATGTATTGTGATTATTGTATCACTGCTCCTACTTATATAGTGTGCCAGCTGATTGTTTAATTATTTATATTGTTAGAACAAAGTGTAAATATCGTGTTTCAAAATTTTTAAATAACTAATATTTAATTTGTTAAATTTATAAACCGGGACTGCCGATAACCTCCATGCCTAGTGAGCTTATAAAACTTCGTCTGGGGACAGGGAAAACCTAAAAATTTATTATGTCTATATTTTTTTTTTTTTTTTTTTTTTTTTTTTTTTTTTTAATCGTAATCTGACCATTTTATTATTTTTTTCTTTTATTAAGATTGTCCATATGTGTGTGTGAATCGCGTTAAAGTGAAAAAACCTGTATTATTCATATTATTCTCATTACTGACCCAAATAAGCGCTTACTTAATTTAGCTATATGCTTGCATGCCTGCAAAACACGATTCCCTGTGATTTGTCCCGTATTAATAAATTCTCTCTATGTGTTATCGCTCAGAGTACTTAAATGAAACTTTAGCAACCAGTTTCCTCATGTGGCTGGTGTGGAAAGAAATTCTCTCTCGAGAACAGCATACACGAACTGGCTTTTACGCCTGTATACACTGACCCCGGAGAGCGACATAGTATGACGTCACCAACAGCGCATTTCTCCTCTCTCCACGAAAAGCGAAAAGGGGGAAAACGGCGCTCCGACATTCGTAGCTCATTTGCATAAAAAAACATTCCTATTTCTCATCGGGGGAGAGAGAGCGTGTTTACGGTAGAAAGGAAAGCCCTCGCCTCCGAATGGGTTACGGGGAAAAAAAACCGCTTTCTCCGCCGAAGAAAAAAAACAAAGCTGTCCCAACAAATCGCTTTTATTTGTCAATGCTGACCTCTGCTACTTCAAATAACAGAGTAATTTATACCTAATTAACTTTTTTTTTTTTTAGTACCTCTAGTAAGATCTTCGAAACAGTAATCATTTTTTTACAAAGGGAAAAAAAAAATATATATACATATTTATTCAATGTTCGGCCTATAAGTTGATAACCCATCGTGTACTTAAGTGTTTTTACTGCACTGAACCCGTTTTATCCGAATCTTCTAAAAGTTTTTCGACATTCCTTGTCATTTTAGGCGCATACAGATGCTGTATGTGTCTTCTAATCGTAGGCGCATTTTTATTGAATTCATCCTGTAATACATAATTATTGTTACGCACTATTTTTACAACTATAAATGGCCCTTCGAATCGCGGGTGAAGTGCTCTGGGTTTGCCAATAACTTTCATAAATACTCTTTGACCCAGACTTAAACTTGTAGTCTTCTGGAAATCATCTTCTTTAATGTATTCACGCAGCATTTTTTGTTGATTTGCTAATGCTTGTTTGTACACTTCCTGCATATGTTCTAGCCTATTCTTAACATATGTTAGTGTGCACCTTTCGTCGGGAGAATTATAAATCGTAAACTGATTTCTTATCTCTCGACCGAAAAATAGTTTAGCTGGTGAAAATCCGGTAGCCCTGTGTATTGAAGTATTGTAATGCAATTTAAAATAGTCGAGACGCGTGTCCCATTCTAATGTCGAATTGCTCATAGCCACCAAAGATGATTTCAATATTTTGTTCGTGATCTCTACTAAACCGTTTGCGCAAGCTTTATACAGGCTCGTAAAATTTAAATTTATTTTAAGAGCACGCATATATTCCGTAAAAACCGCCGACCTAAAATATTTCCCATTATCCGCGACAATTTCCGACACCAATCCATAAGAAGCAAAGTATTTATTTAAAATATTTAACAATGTTTGCGATTCCACATTCCGTACCGCAACTGCCTCTAAAAATCGTGAACCCGCATCTACAATTGTAAATATGAAACAATTTTTACGTAGTGTCAGAGGTAATCGCCCAATCACATCGATATGTATAGTTGCCCCAATTTGTAGATTTCTATTCATTTCCTGAATCGGCACTTTAATTGTCGGATGTTGTTTACTTTTATTGCATCTTACACAATTACTGCAATAGTTTTTGATATGTTGGTACATGCCATACCAAAACAACCGCGATTTTATTGTTGCATAAGTTTTTGCAAATCCAAAGTGCGGTCCATGTGCTTCTTGTATAATTGTTAACTTTAAATCATCTGGAACTATAATTAGTTCAGGGTGTTTTGCATTTTGTTTTAATATTAAGAGTTTCTTATCATTTAACGCAAATTTTTTATTAAGTTTCTTGTTTTTGCCTGATTCAATCTTTTTAATGATAATTGATAATTTTTCATCTTGGTACTGATGTATTTTTATATTTTCATCAGAAAGTTGGGGATTAACTTTAAATAAATTGTTTTGTAATTCAGTTTGAGTAGTAATATTGCATATGTTCCTACTTACGTAATCTGCAGGATTAATTTTCCCTTCTAAAAATTCAATAGTGTAATCAAAGTCACTAAGGTTTAATATCCATCTAGCAACAATGTCCGATTGATTTTCTAGTTTTAGAGGATAAGTTAAGGCTTTGCTATCCGTTAGGATAGTGAATTTTCTACCAATGAGAATTGATTTGAAGTGCATGACAGCCTCATGAATAGCTAACAGCTCAAATTTTAGACTCGGATACACAGATTCAGTTTGTTTAAGTTTGCGTCCAAAAAATTCTATTGGGAATAAAAACCCATTATCCTCTTGCGCCAAAATGGCTGAGATTGCAACTTTTGATCCATCTGTGATTAAGAAAAATTCCTTGTTAAAATTTGGTGGTTTTAACGTAGGATTATTTATAATGGCTGCTTGTATGTTCAAAAATGCCTGATCTGCTTCCTTAGTCCATTTAAATCTCGCACTGTCTTTTGTCATTTCTACCAAAGGGTTAACTATCTCCGCATAATTATGAATGAGGGTTCTGAAATAATTGGCTAATCCAAGCAAAGATTTAACCCCTCTCTTGTTTTTGGGACGCACTAAACGCTGAATTTTCCCCACATTTCTGTCAGAAGGTGCATACCCATTTTTATTAACCTTAAATCCTAGAAACTCTATCTCCTCTTTACAAATCTGAGCTTTAGAAGGCTCCACAGTTATATTATTATTTATAAATGTTTGCAGGACCTCCTGTAAAAGTTTAAGCATTTCCTGCGGATTTTCGGCAGCTATTATAACGTCATCCAGATAGTAATTTACTTTGTCTTTGGGGAAATGTCCTAACACTTTATCCATTAATTCTGCGAACCTGGTGCTACTGATCTTCAATCCAAAATTTAAACGACATGGTGAAAAAACGCCATATTCTGTAACAAATGCTAATTTATGTCTGTCCTGTGGCCTCAAATTTATTTGAAAAAAAGCTGAGTGAAGATCTAAAACCGAATACAGTTTTTTTCCACTCATTGCCTGTAAAATTGTCTTTGCGTCGGGTACCGGGTAAGGAAACCCTTCCAATATCTCATTTAAAGTTCTATAATCTACAGCCATGCGGTATCGAATTTTCTCCTTGTCAGTACTCTTTTTTTTTACAAAAAGTACGGGGAATGCATAATCGGAATCCGATTTTTCTATTATCTTAGCCTCCAAAAGTTTGCGAATCTCTTGTTGTGCATAATCTTTCGCCGCTTGTTGAGTCTTGTAAGGCTTATGCTGAATGGGGAAATTATGGCTAAGTGTCACTTTTGGAATGACTAAATCTGTTTGACCCAAAGTTTGGTAAGATTTAGAAAATGCGTGGGCATGTTTTAGTAATAAATTCGCTACTTCCTCTTTAAGATCCCCCGATAAATGATCAATTTTAAAATCCTTGATATCAAATTCTGCTTCTCTCAATGCTCTAGTTTCCTCTAAACTCAGATTATTGATTTGATAAATTTTCCCGTCCTCGATATCATTTTCGTTTAAATTATTTTTGCTATCAAAATTTGTGATAATGTGTCCTACCTTCGCATTTTGTTTAATTATTTTCTTTTCTCCGCTGTTATTTGTTATAATAATATTAATTCTGTTTGTACTCTTAACCTCATGAACTGACTGTTCAGAAATCACATCCCTAAAATCTTCCAAAGGTTCAAGTAAAATCAATTGATTTGGTTGAATGGAACATGGACAGTTCAATGGCATAATTTTTACTTCCCCTGGCTGAATGTGAATATCTTTCACACTTGTTGCGAAAATTTCCGTATTAACTCGTTTAACTTTCTTCGTGTTTCCTTTATTTGATTTATTTGTGACTACCGTATTATCATTATTTTTATGCAGTACATTAATTTGACTGTTGTAGTCCTTGTCCTTCTGTGGTTCCAAAGACAACCTAGTATTTTTAAACCGCAATGCTTTTTCATTAAAGTCTAAAATCATTCTATTTATTTTCAGATAATCATATCCTAATAACATATCATAATCGCCCTGAAAATTTTTTGATGTTACATAAAATGTACCGGTTGTGAAAATGTTATTTATTTTAAACGTTAATTTTATGCAGTGTCTGAAGGATATTTTGGAGTTATCAAAAGATTGTATAGTTATACGATTACCTAAATATTTTATTTTTGCTTCAGTTTCTTTTAGAGATTCAAAAATGTCCGGTGATAAGAGGCTGACAGCTGCCCCTGAATCGAAGAGTATTTTCACTGAAATCCCATAAATATCTAATTGTATGATAGGTAAACTATCTTCCTTAGTAGAATTTACACTTGAAATCAGAGCTGTTTTATTCCTTTGTTCATCCCATTTCGGTTGTTTTTTTTCTTGTAAATTGTACCCCTTCCTAAGGGATCTACCCGGGTACCTCCTTTCTTTATTTTGAATTGTAGACCCCCTTATTTGTTTTCCGATCGATTATTTCTATTATTATCTGTTTTCGAATTATTTCCTTTACTTCTATTGTCTTGCATGGTGTTTCGTCTGTTATGGTTGTTTTGACCACGCCACCCTCTCGTATTACCTCTCCGAAAAGGTTGTTGCCGATTTGTATTGTGTTCGGCATAATACTCATTATTAGGGAATATAAAATTTTGATTAGGAGCGTTTTGGCTGCTAAAATTATCCCTCGGATACCCATGATAATTGTTATAACCATGATTATTGAACGGAGTGTAATTTTGCGTCGAGTAGGAACCTGGAAATCTCGTGTTTCCATGACCATAATTTTGGGTCAAACCATTTTCATTTTGAGTGTAATTTTGCTGCATACCTGTGTTAAAAAAATCCTGTCTAAAACCTCTATTACTCTTTAAATTGTACCAACAATAGCTAATGTCATGCCTACCATCATTGCAAATTTGACAAAATTTCTGTGATTTATTTCCTTCAGTTGTGTTTTCTTTATTAGTCAATCTCAAATTATTTATTTCCATTTTAAGCTCCGATATGGCAGTCGATTGATCCGCATTTATTTTTAATAAATTTTCGTAAAATTCATTTTTTTCTGTACTCGCTATAGCTGAAACTGCATTTATTTGTTCTAATGTTGTTGAATTGAAAGCATTTTCAATAGTTTTAGCCTTTTCGCATAGACGCGAAAAATCTTTATTTTCCGATTTTCGCAATTCTAAAGAAATATTTGGGGAAATTGCTTCCAGAAACTTATTAATTTTAATTAAATCAAAAAGTTTTTTAGCTCCATCCTCTGTTGCATGCCCAGAAGCATTCAGATAGTCCGATGCTGCTCTTTCAAATTCACTTATAAAATCAGTAATAGACTGATTTGGTTTCTGTTTAATAGAATTAAATTTTGTTTGCGAATCTGCAAATGAATCCTTTTTTTGAAAAATTTTGGTCATTTTTGTTTTAAATTGTTTGTAATCAGTTTCATTATTTAGACTATCATCTGAAGCAAGTTTATCGCGAGCGTCCCCTATAAATTTTGCTTTTAAAATTTGCAATTTGAAGTCTTCTGAGACTTTTACTTGGTCTGTTAGAGTATCAAACTCTTTCAAATAAAATACGACATTTTTTACTTTTTTTCCATCAAAGGGTAGTATTAATGTCAAAATATTCGCTAGATCTGGTTTAGCTTCTGCCATAATGTTATCAGTTAATTTGTTTGATGCTTCCTGCAATTGCTTCCTTGTTTGTACCCCTGAGTTATCTCTATTAACGGATTTTCGTTTTCTCCCACGCGACATATGCTACACACCAATCAATACACATAAATGTACAATTATCACAATAACAAGAAAAGAAATATGTATGTATGAATATTTTTATACAATACATAATACCATTATTTAAATTTTCTTTGCTTTACCACATAGTGTGATAATTTTAAAATTATTATATTTCTTTAATTACACTTATTATCATTATTTTTATTTTATTTTATTCGTTTCTTTATTCATTTATTATTATTATTTTTTATAATTTGCATTTTGCTATTGTTATGTATTTTTTTTTTTTTTTAATTTAATTTAATTTTATACATATAGAAACCAATTCAAAATAGATAACATACACCATTTCTAAGAATAACAGTTTAAAATTAACAGCATGATTACCAGAATATTTTTATAATATTAATATCAAAACAAATTACAAATGCATAAAATATCATAGTATGTGCTATCTTTACTATATAGCTATAAATATACAACCCTAGTTAATATCTGAAAACACCTATATATAGATATACATATCAAACTTGAAAATGCCATTCTCAAAAATTAATTTTGCCAGAGGTTTACTTTGTGTACCCAGTGAGGTGGGAATAGTTGTTATTATGATTAGATATTAAATTATGTAAGATGATTTTATATTAAAAGTCACCACGAGTTGTGAATAGTTAATTTATTATATACCATAGCAAATATCCATTACAATTTAGAATCCGAAAAGAGGGTAAAAAGAGAAAATGATATGAAGTTAACGGATTATACATATGAAAGAAGAGAAATTTCATAAATACTCTAAACATAGTTATAATATATTTTAATTAACCCAAGGAAATATCCGTGAGGGAACTTGGCACCACATTAATTATTATATAAGATGTTGGAGTGAAATAGACCAGCAGTTGCTTTTCCACAAACCACTCATATTCTAACTCTAAATATATATATTTTTCTTAGCTGAGTAACTTTACGTGATCGTATATATAATCCCTAGCTAGAATGATAGGTCCTATGCTGGACTTTAAGGAGCGATATTTTACTTAAACATCGCCAAAGCGTTGTGAATTTTTAATAGACATTCTAGCTTATAGGATTCCCTTAAAATCATTAGGGTTCAATCATCAAAATATAAAGAATAACTACACTCATTTTACTAGGAAGAATGATAAAAGGGAATTTTAAATTAATTAATTTATTTGCAATTCTATTAATTACATACAATTTACAATACCTTTAAATGTTACATAATTTATTTTAAGCATCATTTACTAATCTAGGAACAGATGCTACATTTATTAAAATCATACAATATTCACTTTCCCATTTTCTCATCTGGGTACAAAAATCCCTAATCACAAAACATGTAATATAAATATGGGAACAACAATATATATTAAGCATTACCTGTTCTCTTTTTTTTTTACATCAGCCAAGCTGGAACATACACTAACTTTTTTTTAACACTGACCATTTTTTACGCGTAGAACTCACCAACACTCTCATTCTTCTTCCAACAAGAGAACTGACTAACTTCTCTGGGAAAAAAAACTGGAGGCGGACTTCTAATTATCATTTTCAGATTTTTTGGGGGCATCATTCTGGCCTTCGGAAAGCCCCTTAGCCAATCTGTGATTAGCCCCACATCTGATTAGTATCATGAACAAAACTATTTGCACAAGGGTCCTACATGCTCCTCCCCTGGTCCGGCTGAGCTGACCCTTGCCCCGTCGTCCCTTGCCTCTAACATTTTCCCAGAAGTGGCCCCTTCAAGGGGGTGAGAACAGGGGCGCAGTCCTGCGGACTGTCATAAATATTTTTGTGACTGGCTATAAACTATAGCCGACGTATACTGTCAGCCCCATTGTATGGGCTCCCCAGCTTGGCGCCTCATGACTGCTCAACAATTAATTATACAGAAAATCATACATCTCTGTAAACAGAATTAGTTACATTTTTCTTTTACACAAAATAAAATTTCACAAAATTTTACTTTCACTACAACAGCTTTCGATACTGCAAATAAAAGTTCACGATATTTCTCAAAGAATAGAATTTTGGAAAACCTGCAGTATGAATATAAATAAATTTTTCGATCAAACACATAAAATGGAATTTCGAGTAAAAGAAAAAAATCAAAGCGATTTCCTTTTGACATTTTCTCTTTATTTGAAATCTAGTTATTATCAATTGAGAAATATAAAGCATCTGCAACGACAGTATGCTTTTAATTCAATACTGAATGGAATTGGGAGGAGGAAACATTGGCCTATATTTAACGTACGTGTTTCTTTTGGTGAAAATAAAATAATCAATAAATTAAATAAAAGGACGATGTAAAATATTGCAAATTTATCCTGAATTTTATCAACAGTGAAAGAAAAGTGTGTCATTTATTAAAAAAAACAAAACAAAACCTTTAAAAATAATTGCATATACTTAGAATAAACTGTCAAACATTTCGTCTTGTATATTGTTTTTTCATATCCTAAATTGAAATCATGTTTTTCTGAAAACTCCTAAAATAAGGTATTGAAAGGATGAAGTAAATTTTATTTTTACAAGAGTTTTGAGCATTTATTTTTTTTAATTGGATAATGATATATGAGGACCCTAGAAGCCAAGGGGTATAAGTGACAAAATTGAAAAAATTCAGTTAAGTGCACAGGGTATCTGGAAATATGCTTTTTTCATTTCAGGTAATGAAATATAGGTCATTTTCTGATTATTTGGGGAGTTATAGAGATAAACCACCTTTTTTCGAAAAACAAACAATATTGATTAATTATAGATTTAAAGAAAATTGTACTCTATTTTTTCAACAGTTATTGAAATGAGAGTTCAAAGATTAGAATGCAACAAGCAGATGTTTCCTATTTCAATTTAGTCAATTGTTATTGATGTTCCAATTTAACATTAATTATCTTTAAACTCAATTTACTCCAAATCGACATTTTGCCACTTGTACCCCTTGGCTTCTGGGCTCCTCATATATCTTTTGTATTCGAGAAGCACATTCGATAAATTACACTGGGCTTATTTATTTGAAAACGAACACGAAGTAAAATTTGTTAACAGGCGATATAAAATAAAATTAGACTCGTCAGGCCTCCCAAAATTCTAGGGATTTCCGACAAACATAACAAAAATTGGGCTTAATCATGCTTAAAACGTTATAACACAATTGCCTTTCTAAGCAACTCAACTAAATAAGCATACTTTGAACCAGAAATTAAATTTAGTTCAAAAATTATATCTGACTTTTTCCCCTTATTCAACTCACTAAATATTTCTTGTTAAACCATCTGTTCACAATTCTTATTTTTAAATGTCCAAACGTGTCTTGTTGTTAAACAAAAAAAATTACTTCAAAAATAAGAGTATTAAACACACAGTTAAAAATTTGCATCATTCTGCCCAAATATTCGACCGTTTTTTTGGAAAAAATGGTTACATAACATCAATTTAACTATATTCTGACTATCAAATGGGAAATAATGCGGACAGAATAATATAAAATGAGGGTTTCGTAACCATTTTCGATTAAAACGGACGAATGACTGAACAAAATGCTGCAAATTTTTAACTGTGCAGGCATTATAAACACAAGAAATCTGGTGATTCGTCAATAATTAAAAATTGATAATCCTTTGAAGTTTTGCAGCGGTAGCAAATAGAATAATTTTAGTTGTATAATATTAGTAAAAATAGAGTTAAAAGATTATGGTGCTAAATGATTATGGATCTAAAAGATTATGGAACTGGAAGCTTTTAAAATAATATATTTTATTCACTGTGACTGTGTATATAGTTTTTAACCTTTTTCTTGAAATGTGTTTTTTATTATGTTTGATACATTTTTCAAAAATTGTATTTTAGGTAAACATTTGAAACTTTCCCGAATTCTGTAACTAACTTCTTTCTTTAAAAATATCTGACATTAAAGTTCTGAGTGAAAAAAAATAAACAATAACAAATATGTTTTTAAAAATTTTACAATCTTCAAAGTTTTTTAGTAAAATTGTTTTAATTTTACTTTTTTTAAGTGAAAAAGAAAATCGTTTTTTATTACATTCAAATAGTATGTTTTCTAACAATACAACAAATTGTTAAATATAATTAGCGATAAATTTAAAAGTTATTTAGAAAAATGTAATAACATATTCTTCAAAACATTGTGTGAAAAAATAACTTTCGCATGAAATTATTTTATTTAATTTATATATGGGCATTTAATGGGCATTTAATATGTACATTTAATGTAAAAGAGGAAAAAAACATTTCTATCTCTATATTTATGTAAAATACATAATGTTAAATATTTCCCAAAAATTACTTTATTTTACTTGTCGAGATGTTAAATGTGCTCTTAAATACGATACAAATGTTAGTTTTCAAAAAGAATTAATTTCTCAGAATGAAAACCATCAACAAAATTAAAATCTATTTTATTTCTCATTCTTTTTTATTCTAAAATAGAATTGTACCATTACGAAAAAAATGTGACAAATAAATCAGGATCTGCTTTATTTGGCTAAAACTATTCTCGTTTTCAATGCTGCAAATAGAAGTTGACAATAATTCCAGAAGAATAGCATTCTGGAAAGCCTACGGTATGAATATAAATAAATTTTTCGATCAAACTCATAAAATAGAATTTCCAGTAAAGGAAAAAAAAATCAAAGTCATTTCCTTTTGAAATTTTCTTTTTATTTGAAATCTAGTTATTGTCTATTGAGAAATATAAAGCATCTGCAACGACATTATACTTTTATTTCAATATTGAACGGAATTGGGAAGCAACATCGGCCTTAATGTAACGTATATATTTTCCTATGGTGAAAATAAAATAATCAATAAATTATATGGAAAGAGGATGAAAAAATATTGCAAATTAACCTGAATTTTATCAATAGCGAACGAAAATGGTATCATTTATAAAGCGAAAGCAAATCCTTTTTTAAATAATTGTTTGTACTGAAAATAAACTGTCAAATACTTCGTATTTGATATCGTTTTTACTTTTATATTCTAAAACTAAATCATATTTTTCAGACAACTCCTAAAATAAAGTATTCAAAGGAGGTAGTGAATTTTATTTTTACAACGTGTTTGAATATTTATTTTTTAAAGCTGAATAATAATAAACGTCTTTTGTATTCGAGAAGCGCATTCAATAAATTACACTGGACTTATGTATTCGAGTACGAACACGAAGTAAAATACAATAACAGACGATTTAAAATTAAATTAGCCTCGCAAGGCCTCCAAAATACCTAGGGATTTCAAAGCAACCTAACAAAAACCGAAATGTATCACTGTTAAAAAAAAACCTGAAATTCACAGATATATTTTTCCTTAATTTTACAAAAAAAGTCCCTTTTCATGATTAATGGGCATTTTTCGTTAAAAGTCGGAAATTTTCATCATATTTCCTGAAAGTAACGGAACGGCCGAAGATGGAAGAAAAAAATGGAGATACTCCCTTATATATCGCAAATTTATTTTGAATATTTATAAACTGACATGCCTATAAATGAAAAAACTCATTGAAACAAGACTTGATATTTTGCCCGATTTGTAGCATGCTGCTGGGGTATAACAGTACTGATACCAACTTTCTGAGTTACAAGTTAACCAGGCCATATTTTAGCCATTCATTGACTAAAGAAGTTTTCCCTGAAAAATTATTTAATCAAGCCATATTATAATCATTCATTAACCGCAAGAAAATCATAATAAAGAATTAGCCGTATTAGTTAAATCTTGCAAGAATTATAACAGCACCGATAAAAATTTAATCTATCTTTTAAAAATATAAACACACTTTAGAATCCGCTATATATACCAGTATCAACTATATATATATATATATATATATATATATATATATATATATATATATATATATATATATATATATAACCACCGTATGCATATTACCGCCGCGGGAGTGGCCAAATTTTGTCTGCGACCGCTACCTTCTACTCGAATAATCGCACTCTCTAGAAAAATGGAAAAAAATTAAAAATTGATACCGGACATATTTTTAAGCAAATTTAGACAAATTAAAGACACTGAGTTGACTTAAGACTTGATTTACCTTTAGAATCACTAGTAATTAAAAAACCCTATGGCGTGATAGCTAGAGCAATGGGTTCCCGCACAAAGGGTCGTGTGTTCGAATCACTTGGGTAAAGTATCTTTTTTCATCGATCAATAAATATAGCAGCTTTTTAACTGTTATATTGATGGCACAATCATCCAATTGTTATTCCAACTTCATAATGGAAAGTTATCGCTTTTTCACACGGAGTTTTTCCTCCTTTTATTTCCCAGAACGGAAAATCTACTAACGGAACGAAGAAAATCTGTCAATTTTGCTGTTATTTTGTCATGAATTCACGTATTTATTTTTAACAGTGTACCTAAAATATAATGCAGTATCCTTTCAGAGCAGTTCAATTAAACATAATTTGAAGAAGAAATTACATTTACTATAAAATGCATTTGACTTTTGCATTTAATTCAATTAAATAAATTGTTTTTTGGTAAACCATCTTTTCATAATTCTTATTTTTAAATATTCGAAAGTGTCTTGTTGTTAAATAAAAAATTTTACTTCAAAAATATGAGTATTAGACAAAATTTTCAGCATTTTGTCAAGCCATTCGACCGTTTTTTGAAAAAATGAATACATAACACAGTAATTTAACTATATTCTAACC
Source organism: Maratus speculifer (assembly GCA_964019185.1). NCBI lineage: Eukaryota > Metazoa > Arthropoda > Arachnida > Araneae > Salticidae > Maratus > Maratus speculifer. The sequence continues at coordinate 167,169,496 of OZ025289.1, read as the reverse complement.
ATAAAATGGACGATAATATGGTCAGAATAGCTTAAAATGGCTGTTGTGTAACTGTTTTCAATAAAAACGGTCGAATAACTGGACAGAATTTTTTTAACTTTTAACAGGGCAGGCATCATAAACACAAAAATTTTGGTGATTCATAAATAATGTAAAGTTAATAATCCTTTGAAGTTTTACTACAGTAGTAAACAGAATAATAATAGTTGTTTAATATTTAATATTAGTTTGAAAGTTTTATTTAAATATTGATCAGTTAAGTTGTTAAATAATTAAACCGTGTATGTGGATAGTTTTTAAGGAATGTTAAAAAATTTTAAAGCAAAATTGTATAACGTTAGATATAAAATTATGAATATCTATCTGAAAAATAGTTTGTAAGCTTTCTTTCTTTATGGTCGCAGTGATATGTTCGGGTAAGTTAGATGCGCCACGACACTGATTTTTTTAAAGCCAATAGAAAAGAAAATTCATCCCAAAATACTTATGTCATCTACTGAGTACAATTCTGATCTATATGGCTGAGACAGCCAAAATTGCGTGGCTTTATCCTCTAATTAATTGCTAAACACAACACTAACAGGAGTTTCTTGAAAGACGACATCTCTTTTTTGCTTGTGTATTATTTAACTATAATGACGTCCTATGCATATTTTACTGTAGATTTAAGAGGTGTTTAAGACTGGATCCTGAATGTGGAATTCTTGAATGGATGTGAATAATCCCATTTTATACAAAATAAAAGCGTGTGGTTTAGGTCTTGAAACTGAAATATGTTTTGTAATATTCATATTTATGTATATTTTTTTTATCGGAGACGAAAGTTATGAAAAGGCAGATATCTTGTATTTAATTATCCTTTTTTTTAAATTAATAACGGTTACTTGAACATAATATAAAGCGTTCTCATTGATAAGAATCGATTAAAGTTATAGTTACCTATAACAACGATTGAATGATCGGATGGTTTATAGGAATTTTTTAAATGCATATACTTTACACTTTAAGCAATAAATTGTACTAAAATTCTTTGATGCATATTCATTTTAATTAAAGCATACCACTTCTCTTCAGACACATGTATAGACACTATATATACATGACAAAAAAAAGAAAGAAATGCTAAATAATTTCAGTTTGAAACTCCTTTTTTTAACATCATTTTTCAGGAAATTTTAGTTTTATTTATTATTTATTTAACCAGCTTTTGAATTATATTCTTTTTCTCCTAAGCTCCAAAGTTAAAGTATCTTACGTAAGAAATTTAAAAGATTAAGCATAAGAATCTTAGAGAATAACTGAAGAGTAAGTTAAAGGAACTTTAAAGTTAAAGTTGGAGTTTCAATTTCAAAAATGTTTTACTGAATAGAAAGTTTACCTTGGCAGAAAGTTTAACAACTGTTCGTTAAATGTGGGCTGTATGAATCATTAAAAAAATATATTTTTTTTTTTCCTTAGAGTTGAAAATTATAAATATGTTATACTAATCCATTGAAAGTACATCAAAAAAGAAGATTCTTAATTTCATAAGAGTTTTAGAAAATAATTAAATGCAGCTGTTAAAAAAAGTCATAATGTTGAATTCTTTTTACTATGACGTAATTTATTTCTCAGTTGTGATCTTCAAAATGATAATCATTATATTTCCAAAGTCCATATAACAGTGTTCATTACGGGCGAACCAGGTAGTAAAATTGTCCAAGAATCGGTTTTAGACTTATTTTAAAGATTTAACTTTTTAATTGAATAATTTTAATTTACTATTATGATTAGTGTAAGAATACGCATCTTGAAAGATGAGCTATACACAGTAAAAAAAAAAAAATTCTGTAATCCTACAAGATGTAAAGTTGCTGAAATCTGTATGGTTACAAACATTTTATCTGTACACTGTACAAGAAAAAATGTAAATCTACAAAACTAATTTTTGTAAAGTTACAGAAATCTGTAACTTTGCAAACGAGTCTACTAAAATTACAGTTATCTTAATAAAATTTTATATGTAACTTGAGTTGCAGATACATGAAAAATTCTTGGAATCCCAGTTTCCTAAAAAATTCTTAGTAACCTTACAGCTTTTTTTTTTATTTTCAGGACAAATCTGTATCTGTTACATGAATTTTTGCTCTTGCTTTTACATAAAAAGTTCTAGAAATCACAGTTTCCTTAGTAACTCTAAAGATTTTTTTTACAGTGCATGAAAATACGCATATATTTCAAGATATCTTTAGTTGTAATTTGGCTAAATGCATGATAAGATGTAAAACAGAAATGATTCACTCCTTTGTCATTCAATATAATAACTACCATAGATGAAATAATTTTACTCCTTCGTTCGAAGCATTCAACTGCCAGCACTGTAAAAATATCTGTAACCTTAGTAATCTAAATTCACCGAAATCTGTTATGCTTACTAAAATTTTATATGTATACTGTACGAGAAAATGATGTCTATCTACAAAACTTGTAAACAAAACTAGAGACATCTGTAACTTTACAAAAGAATTTACCAAAACTTTGGTAATTTTACTAAAATTTTATCTGTAATCCTCGTTACCGTTACTTAAAAAGTTCCGGAAATAGGATTTTCCAAAAAAATTCTTTGCAACCTTAAAATTTTTTTGACTCAAAATGCAAATCTGTATCTGTCACATGAATTTTTATTGTTGTCTTTGCTTTAAAAGTTCTTGTAAAATTCTACTAGAATTTTTTTTTTTTTTTTTTTTTTTTTTTTTTTTTTTTTTTTGTAATTTTCCAATTTTTTTTTACAGTGTGTGCTCACCACATGCTGTCAACTAATCTTTCAAAAAATGAAGCAACTAAGTGTTACAAAATGGGAAAAGGTGTTTTTTTCAGGATTTTTTTTGCATTTCTTAATACCTTTTTCATACATGTGACATGATATTCATTCTCTTTTAGTTCAACCGATATTTATCACTCACCATGCTGTAATTTCTGATATATTTTTAGAATCTCGGTTAATCTGAATCTGTTTCATTTCTGTTTTTAGAAAGTCTTTTTGTATGGAAAAAAAAATATTTATTGTCGTTTTCGGTTAATATCGGATTATTTCAAATGAATTACATACACGCTTTTTGTATTATTTCAAGAGAGAAAAAAAAAAGGTCTTTTCAAATTATTAACGCTTTGATCCAAGATTAATGTGTCATTTTTTTGTGAATTACTCCACTTTCATTTTTAATATATGTTTTCTTTGGATTTCCATAATAATTTTTTTTTTTTTTAGAAATTTCCTTTTTAGTAATTATAAAAAAATATTTTCCTATGCAGTCTGTAATCTATGATATTTTTAGATTCAAAAACTATAACAGACAATTTATTTTCACGTAAATGGTACGAGCAAACCATCTGGAAACACGCGAAGTTAGCCTAGGCAGTAAAGGATAATAAACTGAAAAAAAGAATGTATCACTTACTCTAATATCATTTTACTTTATTTGATAATTTTTTGACCGAACATTTTGATAAATTAAAATAATCTCTGTAGAGGAATATCTACGCTGTAAAAAAAAATTCGTTACATTTACTGTGTATTTACTCTAATTGCAGTAAATTCAGATGTAATAAAAAAATTACATCTAACTTTTCTGCAGTTTTTATGGCAAAAACTGTTGGCAACATTGCTGCCAGCAGTTTTTGCAATAAATTTAACGATTTTTTTTTTTTTTTTTTTTTTTACTGTGAAGAAAAACGCAATATTTTTTTTCCAGAATAAACTATTTCCAGAAGTAATAATAAATGATATTTGCGAAAAATATTGAATGAATAATAAAATGAAACATAAAATGAATATATATATTAATTCACATAAAACAAACAACATAATTTTCTAAAGCCTACATTTAACATTTTTGTTTTCATTGTTAATTCGAATGATTAACAGCATTTAAATTCTAACTATTAATGAGAGTAAAATAATTTATTTTCATTATGTAAACTGTTTTCACTCACTTACAATGTGTGTTTATGGAACATTTTTATATTCATGACTAGTCCGCTATTAAATCGGTTTTCCTTGTAATAGCAAACACATCTACCGAATAATCAATATAAACATGCTTTATCCCCCCAAAGGCTCAAAGTCTGGTACCACTCAATAGTGTAACGGATCATCTTTTACTGGGTGGGTATTTGGGGAGGCAGTCTCATCAAAGAATGAAGGTTAAACTAACCTCTATTCGCAGTATGTTTCTACTCCACATGAGTATAGGATGTAAAACAATTTCCTCCGAGGTCCTTGCAGTTATAACAGGGATTCTTCCCATTATAATCACACTTGAATTTGAATACCTAAGAAGAAATATCTTACATCTACAACATAACAAAGCACAACAACTACATTTCCCAAACACAGATGTGCAACGAAAAGTCAGTAGATGGATCCTGCATTCTTCGAAGGAGGCGTCGCATCTGCAAGAAAATTTGGAAAATTATTCTAACAAACCAACTGCATGCACAGATGGATCCAGAACAAAATCAGGAGGCTTAATACGAGCATTCTGGTATCATGCGCAAAAATTTACCCTCAATTGGTGAAGATCTTGTTTATGTTTCTACGGTAAAATGTTTCTTGTATGTTGCCAGCAGATTTCCTATTTTTTTCGCAGAAATAAAAGCTGTAGTAATAAAAAATCAACGCAGTAAATCATTTATAAAGATTAACATCAGAAACATATACTCCAAAATGTTCCCCAAGAAAAATGGCTGATATACCAAGGAAATAAAGATATGTATCAGCCATTACGATGAAGCGTTTACAGTAAAATTTTGAAGCATGTAAAAAGTCCTTCCAATCAGTACTAAGAAAGACAGCTTCTCTATTCTTTGATTTCAACAGTTAAGCTAATTTTACTCAAACACCAAAATTAAAATGCGTACAAACCAATTATAGATGATTCATTCCGAGTATTTGTCAATACTGAAATATGGCAATTTCGCCAAATTAATCTGCGACAACCAAGTTCGCTTCGTGTATGCACTGTAAAAAAAATTCAAGAGGTTACTAAAAAATTTTTAGTAAATTTGTATTCCACAGAATTTTTTAGTAACCATTACAAACTTTTTTTTTTGCAAGTGAAACAAGCATTTCTTTTGTAAACTGAACAAAAGAATTTTTTGTATAACTAACTTAAAAATTTTTAGTATGAGCCACCAAGCAAATTTTAGTAATAGCTCCAAAATTATTTTTAATAACCATTAGGTGCGCGCGAAGGGCAAGAGATTCCTTCGAGCTGCATCCAGACTTCTGAAGCGGAAGATTTTCGGCAAAACTGCAATAGATGGCAGCACCAAAAATTGCTAACGGCTCCGACAGGATTTTCATGATCCCTTTACTAACGAGTACTTAAACACTACAAAGATTCGGGGCGTATTTGGCAGTGCCCAGTACCGAACCCGGGACCTTTCAGTCTGGAGTCCGTTACTATAACCACTATGCTATCAAGGCCACACCAAATGAGTTTTAGTAATAGTTATAAAAAAAATAAAACTATTAACTCTCTTCGTTGCTAAGTTTTTTCTAGTAATTCTTACAGATTTTCTTGTAACCGACTAAGATCTCTAAAAATTTTTTAGTAATTACAAGGATCACTAAAGTTTTTTTAGTAGATCGACCCTTTTTTTTTTATAGTGTGGTGATTTATTTGAACTCCACGCTGACTGATATGAGTATATTTAGAGAAATAATATACATTTAAAACTATATAGTTTTAAAAATATGAGATTTAGAATAATAGACTTACATCTATGAAAGGGAAATAGCGGAAACTGTATTTTAACTGTACTTATGAATATTTCCTTTTCATGTATTTAATTTCAGATATGGAATATATTGAATTATTATAAAATGCAATGAACATAGTCATGCGTTGCGCATTACTTATTTTAAAAATATGTTGCAGTGAAATCCCCAATTTGTTTATAAATTTTTGAAAATTCATTGAATTTAAATAATGATGACTTCTAAAAGAAGCTGAACAATTTTCATTAAAATCAATTAAAATTGCTGCAAATTATGTAAATTTTAATTTTCAGTATTGTAAAATAAATTCCATAAAACAGAATTTTACCTTAACTTTATTTTAAAGTTCGTAAAGTGTTAGTGTAATTAAATTCGACTTTGTATTTTCTCGTAGTTTCATTGAAACTAGGTTTTGCTATCAATAATAATGTTTCCTGGATTCCTTTTGCCTCAAAGCATAAAATTTTAAATCTTATTTCATTATTTTAATAGATTCTTGCTTTTGAAGTTTTGTGAAACCGGTCAAAATCAACAAATTTTATTCAGTCTTCAAAAACTTAGATTTTATCTTAAGTTTAAAATTCTTTCACGGGAAATTTTTTTCTCTTCAAAACTCAATTTTATCCTTTAGTTCACTTGTTTTCATATACAATGTAAATTAATCAAAACCAGTGATGTAACACAATAAATATAAGAATACCTTAATTTGTCAAAATGTCAGAATTTATCAAAAAGAACTATTTTTCAAAAAATTTATAACAGAAATTTGATGTACCTGCCTATTATTGACAAGCTAATGATTAATGACAATCCTACCATTATTGACGAACTTTGCTGTCTAATTCGCCTAAATGATCTTATCCAGGTGAGTAACGTCAACTTTTATAACGTTAGTTGCCTTAGAAAACCCCTTAGAAACATTAGTTTTTAAGGAACTGAACATTTATATGAGCATTATCTCTATGCATATGTCGCCATTCTTTTATAAAGTCACTTTTTAAACCTGTTTTTGGCATCTAAAGTTGTAGGTAAAGCACTGAATTCCACATAAAAAAGTAGATAGAACAGTAGTTCCATATAAAACGTGGAAAGACAGTGACTATAATTTTAGTTCGAATTCATGGCAAACAAGAAAGAAAAAATCATGAGTCAAGCATGAATTATGAAGCACTTTCCAACACATTTAGAATAATGTAACAAATCTGCACCGGTCAAAAAAATAAAATATTTCGTCTCATTTCACCATATGGAAATGTGTAACGCACTTCAAAACCGAATTTCAGCTCTTCCCGTATAAAATCGGAAAATTATTCAAATTTTTTAGCAGCCACGTACATTATATAAAGATTTTAAAATTAGCGTAATTTTAAGATCAATAAAAGTTCTAAATGTCTTTTCGAATTCTTTATTATTGTCTTTTTAATTTTCATTAACTATATAAACATTAAAATATAAGCAGTTAAAATCGTATTTATATAATTAAACTGCATTACATAAATGCATTAAATGGGGAAAAGTTGAATTGCTAAATAAAAATATTTAGATGCTTGTTCTAAATAAAAAAAAATCAAGAATGCCAGGCTATAAAAATCACATTAAATATACGAAATCATATTTTTAATAAACCGAGAAATATTTAAAGTAATATTTGCATAAGTGTAGAAAATGAAAATGACATATTTATTCATGTATTTTATTTCTTTGATAAAAATATTGGATTTTGATTAAAATAACTGTAAACAATTCTAAATAACAACAAAAAAATTCTTGTCTATACACATGAATATGCCTATACTTTTTTAACTATCTTATACTATAATGCGAGCAAAAATTGTGTGTGTGTGTGTGTGGGGGGGGGGGGGGGGGTAAATTTTATCTCAAAAACGGCTCTAACGATTTTCGCAAAAATTTGGATTTTACCATTTTCGGGCACGAGAAGACCATTGGGCTAGGTCACATGTTCGAGAAAATTCGATTATTGGGTCATTTTGGGTCATAATGGGTCAAGATCAAGCTATTTATATCTAGAGAACGGCTGGATCGATTTTAAGGAAATTTTCTATACAATCGTTTTTTGGCACGAGAAAACTATTGGGCTGGGTCACATGTTCGAAAAATTTCGATTACTGGGTCATTTTTGGGTCATTATGGGTCAAGCCATTTTTATCTAAAAAACGGCTCTAACGATTTCGACCAAATTTTACATTTTATCGTTTTGGATTACCAGAAGACCATTGGGTTAGGTAACATGTTCGAGAAAATTCGGTTAGTGGGTCATTTTTGGGGTCATTGTGGGTCATGCTATTTTTATCTAGAGATTTTCTCACGCAATTTTGACTAAAAATTGCATTCTATGGTTTTCGGGCACGAGAAAAACATTGGGCTAGGTTACATGCTCGAGAAAAAATTTCAATGGGTCATATTGGGTCATTAAGAGTCTGGGTCAAGCTATTTATATTTAAAGAACAGCGTGATGGATTATAACGAAATTTTGTATGTAACAGTTTTCTGACATGAGAAAACTAATGGGCTAAATCACATGTTTGAGAGATTTCGACTATGAGGGTCATTTGTGGGTCATAATGGGTCATGGTCAACCTATATCTAAAGAACAGGTGGATCGATTTTAACGAAATTTTGTATGCAACATTTTTTTGGCACGATAAAATCATTGGACTAGGTTACATGTTCGAAAAATTTCGATTAATGGGTCATTTTGAGTCATTAAGAGCCTGGGTCAAGCTATTTATATTTAAAGAACGGCGTGATGGATTATAACGAAATTTTGTATGTGACAGTTTTTTGACATGAGAAAACTAATGGGCTAAATCACATGTTTGAGAGATTTCGACTATGAGGGTCATTTGTGGGTCATGATAGGTGATAATGGGTCATGGTCAAACTATATCTAAAGAACAGGTGGATCGATTTTAATGAAATTTTGTATGCAACATTTTTTTTTTTTTTTTTTTTTTTTTGGCACGATAAAATCATTGGACTAGGGTACATGTTCGAAAAATTTCGATTAATGGGTCATTTTGGATCATAAAGGGTCTGGGTCAAGCTATGTATAATTAAAGAACGGCAGGATCAATTTTAACGAAATTCTGTATGTAAGAATTTTTAGAAACGAGAAAACTAATGGACTAAGTCACATATTCGAGAGCTTTCGATTATAAGGGTCATTTGTGGGTCTTAATGGGTCAAGATCAAGCTATATCTAAAGAATGGGTGGGTCGATTTTAACGAAATTTTGTATACAACACATTTTTGGCATGAGAAAATCATTGGGGTAGGTCACATGTTCGAGAAATTTCGATTAGTGGGCCACTTTTGGGTCATTCTAATTTTATCTAGACAACGTTTCGCGCAATTTTGATTAAATTTTGTATTTTATCGTTTTCGGTCACAAGAAAATCATTGGGTTAGGACAGATTTTTGAGAAAATTCGATTAATGGGTCATTTTGGATTATAAGGGATTAAGGGGTCAGGGTCAAACTAACTATATCTAAAAAACGGCTCAATCGATTTTATCTAAATTTTGTATCTAATGTTTTCCGGCATGCTAAAACTAAAGAGCTAGGCCACACGTTCGAGAGATTTCGATTATAAGGGTCATTTGTTGGTCATGATGGGTCATGCTAATTTTATATAGAAAATGGTACTCACCATTTCGACTATACTTTGTATTATATCGTTTTTGAGCAAGAGAAAACCATTTGGCTTGGACACATGCTCGCGAAAATTCTATTAGTGGGTCATTTTGGGTCTTTATGAGCTAGGGTCATTCTAATTATATATAACAACGACTCAATCAATTTTACCTAAATTTTGAAACAAAACGTTTTTTGTCACGAGAAGACTATTTGGCTGAGTCGCATGTTAAACAAAATTATATTAGTGGGTCATTTCGCTTCATTGCGGAATTCTGCCAAGCTAATTTTACCTAAAAAATGGCTTAAACGATTTTGATTCAATTTTATATTCTACTGCTTTTGATTACCTGAAGACGACTGAGCTATGTCACATGCTTGATCAAATTTGATTAGTGGCTCATTTTGGGTAATACGGGTCAGGGTCACGAGAATATGGCAAAAGCCAATAATTTGGTGATATTTGACAAAATATTGGCGACATATGGCCAAAAAATCGACTATAAAAATTACGAAAACCAAAACACGTATTTGGAGCCAAATGAAATAATGCCTCCAAATTTGGCTATATCTAGCAAAAAATATTGTCTTTCAGAATGTAAAGAATATTTTTATACATTCTTAAGAGGATTCGAGATGCATGGTTAAACCAATCAGAGTCGAGCTAATAAAGTGATTTAGATCGATGTCCTTTCGTTGTAAAATTTAAAATAAAATAAAATTTATAAATATGCGCATAAAAACATAATTTTCTTATTGATTGTTTTTCTAAATAATACTATTATGAACATGTTTTACAGTAATAATACAGAGTTAATGATACAGTGAAAATACTATATCGAGCTGAACACAAAGTTAATTTTGACCGAGCTAAGCTCGGTCTCCCCTGCTAGTATATTTAAATAGGCAAAATTTCGTACTTATAAATTGAACTTAAAAATAAAGCCCAAACAGGATTTGAACTGACGGACAAAAATCTGGAAACCGGTATGCTGACACCTGAGCAGTGTACCAAACAAGAAAATTTATCTGATTACAATCTGTAGTGTAAAATTTGCAACTTATTTTCTCAAAACCGCCTGGGTGTTGCGTCGTATGACTGTCATATATTCACATACCTAACTATACCACATCGGTACACACACTGTCAGAAAAATTCGTCAATATACACTAAGTTATCGTTATTTTTCACAAATAACTTCTGTTCTCCCAGAAAACGTATTTGTTCTGTGAGTTCATTCCGAAAGTCGAAAAATGAGGAAACGATTCCGTTTATATCTAGCACGCATGCGCATTGGGTCTGTTAGTAATAAATTCGAATTTATTTTTAAAATGAAAAACAAAAATATTCTATCGATTAAAATGTCTAATTTAGTTTTAAAAGTCAAAAATGTTTTCGAATTTAAAAATAAATAGCAATTACTTTCTTTATTCGTTCAAAAATTCTCACAATCTGTTATTTAAAGTTGGATAAGTTGAATAAAGTTCAATATACTAAGTTATTTCTATGATAAATATTCGCATATAAAATATACTTTAAGTGAAGACATTTAAAAAATATTTTAATGAAAAAAAAATGCAAAAAAAAAATTGATAGTATTAAAAAAAAATCTTATCGAATAAAAATAAAACATCCATGTTTTTTCTCTGACAATCTACGTTATATATTTAAAATTCACATTTTTATACTATATTAATACTAAACGTAGAAAAAAAAATAAACCAGCCACAGTTTCATTAAAGATGAAAACTTTCCGAGATTAACTGCAAAATTAAAAGCTTTTTAACGAAATACACCAAACCACACCCATATGAAATCAACGCTTCTATTTTAAAGCAAAATCTTTATGAGCAATCGTGGCGCTGTGGATGAGTGTTGGCCTTGTAAACCTGGGGTCCTCAGTTCGATCCCCACCTCTTCCGCGTTGATTTTTTCCAAACTTTTTTCAAGTGACAGATATTTTTCCTCTTTTGACGGAGAAAAAAATAAACGGAAAATCGTCAACGTACAAACAATGTCTGGCAGCAGTGCTGCCAGTACTTTTTCTGTGAAAAGACGAAAGTTTTTTTGAGAGTGCAAGTGTTCATCCAATACAGGAACACAAATCTCGGAGCCTCTCCTTGCCAGTTTAATGCGGATATTTTGTATGAATGAGATATCTGTTGTTCTTAAAATAAAGATTCCTAGCGCATTAAAATATCGCGATATAGATGATTTTGCATAACGTCACTTATGCCATTTTCTTCTGATACTGACTCTAAACAAACGGTTGCTATGCTTCATTTCTTGTTAAATATAAACCTTAGAAAATGGTATCATTGCATATGAATTATTAAACACTTGCCTGTAACATATAGCTGGAAAATATAGCTATAATATATAAATAAAATAGAAAATACAGCATAGCAACCGTTTGTTTGGAGTCAGTTTTTAAGTAAAACATCATAACTGACGTCACGACTGAAAGTGTCCATTCATTCTATGATCAAAGAAGTAAATACAAATTTCTTGTGTATTTCTCAGGTGTCAGCCTACTTTATATCTTGTCACGATGCCTTTCCTTCATATTTTTTTAATTGACAAAAAGAAGTAATGTATGGCTTTTTTGATGAATTGGGAGATCCTAAGCACCACTTATTTGGTCATTGTCCATATATGCTAAGCTCCTTCGAGTTTATCCGTTCAAGAACACCTTCTTGGAGTTTCAAAAACATCTTGCTATTGACATTCAATTATAAAAAACTCAGAGTTTTACACTATGTGGCCATTAATGTCAGGACACTTTCAATTTTAAACATTTTATCGAATATTTAAAAATGTACTTGTCAGATTCCTTTGGAACTTCAGTATTATAAATATTATGTTTGACCTCATATTTATCAACTGTCATTTTTAATTAGCGAGCGGTCAACAAACAAGAGAAAAATAATAATATTTGGGATCACTCTGTAAATTAAATTACACGAAATGTTCTATCGCGGCAGCAACATTAAATAGGTTTTTTAATTTCCAAATGGAACTAACTAATCTCACGTCATAGGCCTACATGGTGCTTTATTCATAATTTTAGCTATAATTATTAGCTATTATATATTTATAATTTTTGCCTGATATACAGGGTGTTTCACTACCAGACCGACAAACTTTGAGGGGTGATAGTAGACATAAATACAAACAAACAATATTAAATAACCATGGGGAGCAAACGTCTTCTGTAGGGGGCCATTAAAGTTTGAGGTCCAAAATTTAAAACGATGATAGAAAACGGAAAAAGGGTCGATTCGTTTGCGGTTTTCGCTAAAATCATTCTTTATATTACGAATTTTTCAAAAACATTTTTAAGGGATATGTTCAAAAATTGTTGATAGAGGGCGCTTTAGACTTTAGAGTAATAAACAAAAACTTTTTATAGTTCTTTTGTGCATGGGATTGGAATTATTCTAAAGTTTAGACTTTAAATTAAATTTTAAGCCCAAAATGGGAAACATCGGGATCGGGTAACTAGCGAAAATTGAACTGTAAACCGAGGGCTAGATTTTAAACGCGCATAAACATTAGACAAACTAACTGATTTTCTTGCGGTTTGCGAGTAGGTCATTCCCTTGTTAATTATTTTATTCAAAATGACGTACAGCTTTGGTGTGCTCATTTTTTGATAGAGGACGCTTCTGACATATCTCCGACATTTCAATAACAATACTCCTGAGTGTTTTACTACCAGACCATCATACTTCCAGGAAGTGTTAGGTATGCAAAGAGGAGTCGGAATCACATAGGAATGTAACGTTGAAAATGCCTTTTTTGCGAGTTATGCTTAAAAGAATCAGAGAAAAAAGCAACAGAAACAAGCAGAGAAACAGCAACATGTCATAGTTACAGAACAAAGTTTATTTAAATGTTTTTCTGCAAAAGGTGTTCGAAATTAAGACCAGACGTAGTCCAGCAAGCTACTCCCGTACCATCAGTTAAAGACATCACAGCTCGTATATCTGTAGCTGCCAGAAATCTATCAAATATCCCAGAAAGCTTTCAAAGCGTGAGGAATTCCATGCGATGTCGCTGTCAAGCATGCCGGAGTACTTCTGGTCGTAATTCCAAGAACCTTTTTTAGTAAATCCTTTAAATAAACTGTTTTTTGTCACATTAATGTTTCTCTGCCTGTTTCTGTTGCTTTTTTCTGCTTCTTTTAACCATAACTCGCAAAAAAGGCATTTTCAACGTTACATTCCTATGTGATTCCGAGTTGTTTTTGCATGCCTAACACTTCCTGGAAGTATGATGGTCTGGTAGTAAAACAGCCAGGAGTAATGCCATTGAAATAACGGAGGTGTGTCGGAAGCGCCCTCTATCAAAAAATGGGGATACCGAAACTGTACGTCATTTTGAATAAAATACTTACCAAGGGAATAACCTATGCGCAAACCGCAACAAAATCGATTAGTTTGTCCAATGTTTGTGAGCATTTAAAATCTCCTTCTGGGTTCACAGTTTAATTTTTGCTATTTACCCGATCCCCATGTTTCCGATTTAACTTAAAATCTAAACTGTAGAATAATTTCAACTCCATGCACTAAAGAACGGTAAATAGCATTTGCTCGTTACTCTAAAGTCTAAAGCGCCCTCTATCGACAATTTTTAACGTAACCTTTAAAAATTTTTTACAAAAAATTCGTGATATAAAGAATGATTTTGGCGAAAACCGCAAACGAATCGACCCTTTTTTCCGTTTTCTATCATCGTTTGAAATTTTGGACCTTAAACTTTAATGGCCCCTAGCTCCTACAGAAGACGTCTGCGCCCCATGGTTTCCTATTTAATAATGTCTGTCTGCATGTCTACTATCACCCCTCAAAGTTTGTCGGTCTGGTAGCGAAACACCCTATTTACTATTTTTATTCTATAATATAATGCACATAAATGGACATTTTTTCAAATATTAACAAAATCCCTTCCGAAGATAGATAGGCTCTTTACATTTTTAGATGCATTCATATTTTGATTATAGTTTGGTCACGGCGATATTAAAGATATAACTTTTGAAACCGATTTTTCAAAAGTGCATTTTTACTTACTTATCATACATAGTAAAGAGTAAGTCTTGCAATCATTTTGAAAATCGAAAAAATTTTTGACGGATTTACACGTTTCAGACATTGGAGATTCCGAAAAACATATTTTTAGAAAAAAATTGCTGTCCATCTGTTTGTGTGTCGGTCTGTCTTCCTGTAAACACTCTATCTACCGAACAAATTGAGATAGAGACTTAAAATTTGATGTGTACTTAGTATGTAACAACAGGAAGAAGCCTATTTCGTATCAGTAACCCCGATTATCCGTAATTTCATTTTTCGGACTCTCGAAATATTCGTTGTGATGAAAGGTATATGAAAATGTTCGATGTTATTTCCTTTTAAGGAATGGATGTAAAAATCAAAATAATAACCCAAATTTTGCATAAAAATGAAGTCGATGAGATAATTAGTTGCCAAGATATTTGTAATCCTATTTTCAACAATCTTCGATTTTTCATGACCCTGTATTTCATTGAAATTTCAATAGAAAGATATATTTTAATTGAATAAAAGATGCTTAATCTGACGCAGTAAACTGTTAGTTAACATGATTATTATTTTTGGAGTTATATGGATTTTTCTTTTACGTACTTCGGTACTACTTGAGTAGTTTGACGTTTTATATAATTTGTAGAAATTGGTTCATCAGCAATTCATTAATACAGCATTACTATAAGTTAAAAATATTTAAATACACATTTAATTTTTATTTTGGAATTGCAATGCATTTTATAGTTTACACATATTTTATTTTCATATTTTGTATTATGTATATCCATGATGGGTATTACGGTAACCTCCCTCCCTTTTCCAACGACTAGTTTTGTATTTTACTTTCGGATTTACTCCTCCATAATAATTTATTGATTTGATTTGTAATGTGATTCAATTACAGTTTAACTCACATATTCTCAAATCTAGAGCTAAAGCTGCTTATAATAAATTACATCTAGCGAAATAGTTACGGTATTAAAACAAATACATTTCAAATGCCGCCTTCTAAATAAACAAAATAAGAGAATAAAGCTTTAAAATTTTAAAGGTTCTATTTTGGATTACTAGAAGTTTTGTGAGATCCAAGTTATTTTACTGAAAAGATTTCCTTTCATTTCTTTTGCAAAAATTTATTATGGAAATGAAAGAATCTAAATATTTTGCCTTCTGACTTCAAAAAAAATATTTTAAACTCAACAAAAAGTAGTAGAATATTTCATCTTGTGAGTTTATTAGAAAAAACTCGCTCAGTATTTCTATTTTTAAAATATTCACTTTTACTAGTTTGCAGTTCGCTTAGTTTTTGCCGGAGTATTAAATTTTTATTATATTTTCCAATTTTTTTCTTTTGTTGTTTCTTTCTATGAATTTAGTTTTATTATTTTCTTCTACCTTTAAAAGATAAAAGTACTATATTTTTGCAAATTTTTGAATTCCGGTTTTCGACGGATTTACACGATTTAGGGATCAGAGAATTAAGAAAACATGTTTTTACAATGTTTTTACAATTTTTTGTTATGTCTGTCGGTGAGTCTGTCTGTTATTCTGTGAGTCTGTATCCGACAAAAATTTCCTGGCGGCTCAATCTCAAGAACTAATGCACGAAATTTCACAAAACTTAAAATTCATTTAGACCATAAGATAAACTGGAGCTGGTTATTTTTTTATGTACATCGTCCAACAGATGACTCTGCGATGCTGCCTTTTTCATGATACATGATACATGGTACAATATGGTGCTGATTACCTTTTGGTGTAAATCTCACAACACCTGGCGCTGCAATGCAGTATTGTTTCTAGATTATCGCATTAGCTCTATCTCAGAGTCTAATGTACGAATTTTCGTCAAATTTCAGATTCAGTTATTGAAGTCCATGATAAAAATTAGTATTCTTTAGTTTTTGTAGTAAATTGCTCAACAGGCGGCGCTTCTATCTAGATTTATTTACGATTTCCGGAACTATTCTATCTCAAAAAGTAACGCAAGGATTTTCCTTAAACTTCATATTTAGTTAGAAGTTGACATAAATTATTGCTGATTAAATTTTGTTGCAAATCCCAATAATCGGTGATGCTGCTATTCTTCATTTTTCCGGAAGTATTAACATGTATGAGGACAAGGATTTTTCTGGATTACCTCATCCGATTAGTTTTTTATTGTTTTAATAATTTCTTATATATTTTTATGTTTCCATACAAACAAGTTATTTTAATTTGTCATTTATTTGTTATTTTCTACGTAGTACTTCTTTTTACTGTTTTCTGCGTTTGAAATAATTGTAAAACAGATTGAAATTTAGATACGCCTTTTTTAGCACTTTCCAACAATGTTGAAAAGTGCTTATGCATTCGGTTTGTCTGGCCGTCTGGCCGTTTGGATGGCCGTCTTCCGTCTGTCCGCGCTCTAACTCCCGTAAATATACCCGGATTGTTATGAAATTTTTATACGTTATTGAGGTTTACCGTAGCACGAACCATACTGAAAATGAAGCATCTTCCATGATTAGTTTATCTACAGAGATAATCAAAAGTTTCCCATTACATTACGGCTTAAGGGGAAAAATCGTTAATATACTCGGATTGACATGAAATTTTAGGACGTTATTGACGTTTACCCTAGCACAAGTCCTATTGAAAATGAAGTTTCTATGATTAGTTTATCTACAGGGCGAATCAGAAGTTTGATATTACATTACGGCCTATGGGGAAAAATCGTTTCAAAGGAATTTTAAAGATTTTATACCTTGTCAAACATATTAAAATATGCATTCTATAAAATATAAGGTGAAAATGTAGCTATTATTCATTTACAGGGCCACACAAAAGAATTCCATTAGATAATGGTAAAAGGGGGAATTGTGTGTAACATATTTTAAATATATTAAGCTTTTTCATGTGTAATAAAACTGATATATGTCACTGAAGCTTAATATAAACTATACGCTACTGTCTTGCATAATATGAAGTACATAGCATTTACAGGGCCATACAAAAGATTTCAAATAGTATATTCTTTCCAAAGTACCGTATATGTGTCCGATGATGGCTGATGGAGGTATGAAATGCATTTTAATTATGATATTCGCGTTTATATTTCGCTAAATATATGAACATTATATGGTGTGTATAAATGTTATAGTTGATATACAGGGCTACCCAAAAGAGCTCACCAACGTTACTGAATATGAGCGCATATTATTTAAACGTGGTTCTTAAATAAGCTATGCATTTTTACATTGAGCTGCATTCAATTTACTGAGAAATGTTTGCAGAATATAGATAAAGGGATATACAGGGCCACGCAAAGAATTCGGTACATGGATGCCTATGAATGATGATTTATGAGAATGTGATTTCAGTTGTTTTAAAAGTGTTTTAGTTTACAATAAATTTTAGCCTAATGCTGACGTGTAATAAAGGTACAATGTAAACTACAAGGCTGAACAAAAGTATTCAAGTATGGTTCCATCTAATAGTATGAATTGCTGAAAAAGAAATTTCAAGCTACTGGGTATTTTCTTGCTAAGCTAAATTTTCCCATTATATGAACTGACATATGAAATACAGGGCTGTTCTAATGTACTGGAATACATATTTGGGTATATTTGGCTATACCCTATTATTTCCCTAAATAACAAAGTTTTGTTAAAGATTTCATTAAGTGTTGGAAAGTGCTTCATAATCTATGCTTAACGCATGATTTTTCTTACTTGTTTATAATATAATTCAAAAACTATTTGATGGAAAAAGCTGTAATTTTGAATTAACCTATTTGAAGCTTCTAAAATTTGGTTTTTATTAGAAAATTCATAGTTTATAGTTATGTTTGTTTTCCAAAATTATTTTCAAAAAATACCGTTTTTTTTTTTTTTTTTTTTTTTTTTTCGAAATTAAGTTTTAAAAAAATATTAGTTACAATCATTTTTTTTTACGGAAATCTATTTTTAAATGATTAAAACGTCGTAATGTCTGAGGATGTCTGATGTATTTGTATACTTAAAATATCTCTTGGGGAAATTAATATTTTTAATTTCTTTTTTTCTGTGAACTCTTCTGAAAGGATGCTTCTTTTTTTCTTAGTTCTCAAAATATTTCTAAAATAGGCTTAATTTAATATTTTATGCGTTAAAAACTGACGATTTGTGAGTAAAAATTTAACACTTCCTGTAAAATTAAGTATATACTTTAGAAAAATTTTGAAAGCTAAGAAAAACAAAGACATCTTTTAAAAAGTGTATACAAAATATATAAGTTTAAAATATTAATTCTTCGAAGAGATATTTTAAATATATGAATGCATCAAACGTCCACAGACTTTACATTAGTGAGGGAAATTCCAAAACTGAGTGAACAGCACCCAGGGCCGTAACTAGAAGTGAATAATAGGGGTAGGGGGGACTCATATTTTCTCTGTTTGTGACGCATAATGAAAATTCGTGCATATTCACACTGTAGTTACTATGTTTCTCATTAAACCGTTGCAATAACTTCATTTTATGCTAAGAAAAGAATAGTATGAGGAAAAACTAGACTGTATAACTAGGGCAATATTAAACTTTATGTTAACTTCATATGTGCAATTAGAATGAGCAAGTGTTAAAACACTTTATTTTAGTCACAATTTAGTACTTTTGCCAAACTGTGAAAGGTCCTCAAAACTAAATTCGATTTTTGATCGGAATTTCATTTGGATTTTCGTCACATAAATTCATACGAATTAAATATTTCCAACTGAGGGAAAAATTCCCATATGCTTGGCCAATGCTTTACGGTTTAGCTAACTGGGCACGACAATCGGTGAGCATTTCTCGCTCAGATAACCTTATAGGTCATACCATCTAATCAGTCATTTAAACAGCTCAACAAATAGACCGCAGGTAAAGAAACTCCATAGAACGATGGGTACGATGTTATGACCTATAAGGTTATCTGAGTGAAAAATCCCAGACGGCTATCGCCCAGTTAGCTTAAACGGTAAAGCATTGGCCTTGTATGTCAAGTACTTGGCTTCGATTCCCGGCCTGGGCAATTTTTCGCTCAGATAAAAATATTTAATTCGTATGATAACTTTACCATTCAGTTTGATTGTGTTTAAAAGTGCAATTTACATAAATTCATTTAGTGACGTTGGAATCTTTTTCGGGTTTAGAGGGGCTGAGGTGTTTTAGAGGGGCTGAGCCGCCCACATCACCCCCTTAGCTAAGGCTCTGCCAGCACCCTTATGGATTTTGATCATTCTGCTACAGCCCCTTAAAAGAAAAAGAAAAATTTTATGATAAATTGGTACTGGTTATTTTAGCTTTTCTTTATGTTGTATTTTATATGCGAGGTAATCAATTTAAAAAATTATTTTGATTGCTGTAGGAAAATACGTTAAATGATAACACCAGTAAAAAGAAAACTTTAGAAAGCAGCATTGAAATAAATTTTGATTCATAAATTCTGATGTTGCGTGTTACTGAGATATTTCCTATACATTTGTTATCGCAGAATTATTCTGTTCCACGCAGAAAACTCATTAAAAAGAGATTAATACAAATGAAGGTAAAATACCGAACTTGTTTTAATAATTTTTGAATGCTACTGTAGTTTTTATTTACAAAAAATGACAGTAATATATTTTTTTTTCATTTTATCCGAGTGTGAAAAAGAAATGTTTGTTTAGATGAAAATTTCTTTTTTATTTTGCAAAACCGAACTTAAAGTTAAAACTGATAAATACAGTTTATTATAAATGAACAGTATTTTACTACAGTATAGTTTCCCTTTGAAAGAATAGTACTATTTTCTTTCGGTAGATACCCACATATTCAACAGTAAATTTTCAATTAAGTTTGAAAATGTAGTTACATGCTTTTGAATAATTAGCAGTAATGAAATTGTTCCTATAAAAACTAATATGCTGTGAGCATCAGAAACTTTTTTTGATAGTTTTCCAATAAAGTAATTTAAATAGCACACTTCAAATTTTCAAACACAAAAAATACATTTAAAAATTTTTCTTGTCACCCAAATTAGCAGCACACCAATGTGTTTAGAATTCTTCATATACAAAACACGTTTTGTGTTGTAATTTTGCACTTAATATGTTGTAAAATTGTTGCTATATCAGAAATATATTCTTAATATGTTGTAAAAGTGTTGCTATCTATAAATGTGTTCTAAAAATAGTGTTTTTAATTGTGTTGTAAATAATGTGAGGAAAATATGTTCTTATAATAGTGTTGTGCTGCACAAAACTTTGTCACCCAATAAACAACACATTAACGTGTTGATGTACAGATAGATATGCAGAGTCACGCAAAAAATTGGATACATGATCATTTAAGGATGACAATTTCTGGAAATGGGATTTCAGTAATTTTAAGAATGTTTTAGCTGGAAATAAATTTTAGCTAAACAATGTCGTATAATAAAGCTACAAAGGCTGAAAAGAATATTCAAGTTTGTTTAAATCTATTAGAATGAATAAGAAATTTTTACCTGTTATATGCGGTTTTTTTTTTTTTTTTTTTTTTTTTGGCTTATATAAATATTCCCATTAAATAATAAAATAATATATATATCAATCTACAAATCAAATACCGGGTTGTTCAAAGTGTTGGAAAATGTTTCATAATCTATGTTTAACGCATGATTTTTCTTAATTGTTAATTTTTAAGCACGGAACTTTGAAAAGCACAGATCACTAGCGTTCCATGTTGGGAATTCATATACATATAAAATTAAACGAACATACATATTTTTAATTAATAACTTCAAATGTAAAACCTTCGGAATTTTTAACCAATATACCGTATTTTCGGGTGTATAGTCCGCGGCTTATACATGAAAAAAACCTTCCAAAAAGCCGCTGCGGCTTATACACGGTGCGGGTTATACAAAGATTTTTTTTTTAAAAATTGGAAATCGTGACATGTTTTCTACAACTTTTAAACCTCAAAAAATTCGAAAAAAACATCAAAATTTGTAAGTTTTTTTCGCTATGCCTCGAAATTTAGAGAGTTCTCCCATGTTTGTAAAGCTTTTTTTTACTGCTTAAATACAGTTATTTCTGGGTTTGGAATTTGGAAGAACTGTCGCAACTATCGCCAAGTATTGCACTGATAGATCTATAATAGATACCGTATATACTCGCGTATAAGTCGTGAATTTTAGACAAAAAAAGAACTTTAAAGTGGGGGATCTACTTATAGGCGAGACCTAAAAAAAATTCTATAAAAAAATATCAGAAAATAATTTGCTAGCGAATCGGTGCTGCAGCACCCCATTGTGTTTGTAGAGTACAAAATCCTAAATCCGGAACCCTTCCAACCTCGACGATTCTGAATTTAAGATCATTTAAGATTTAGTTTATTTATCAAAAAATAATCAAAGAACAAAAGCAAAAGCTTTTTTCTTTGTTGCAAAGAACAAAAAAAAAAGTGCGCGATTTATGTCATTTTGGAACAATTCAGAGCAGTCGGTTTTTTCCGAAACGTGTCTAAGGAATCGTTCCTTTACAGCAGGCATGTCAAACACGTGGCCCGCGGGCCACAATTGGCCCGCTAAGAACTTCTGTGTGGCCCGCAAGCCTTTGGTATTTTCGTATGTTTGATTCAGTTCTTAGTTGATATTGTGTCTTAGTTGTCAGTTGTTATTTTGGATGAAATTCTTTTACAGTTTGGCATAGAAGATGCAAACAAACCGATTCAACACCACTGTGGCATAAAAGATGCAAACATACTGTCTTGAATATGATCGAATCTAATTCATTTTAAAATTTCGTTTCCAGGAGATAGGATATGCAAAAATAATCAATAAGAAAGTTAAAAAGAGCATATCTTAATCTGAAAATTAGAAAATATATAAAAGTTTTATGTTCCCCCCCCCCCTCCCCCGAATAGTTTATTAAACATTTTATTTTGAATCGAATACATTATTTTATTGCTTTCTTTGCTTCACTCTGACATTACAAAGCAATGCGTCGTATTTGTTAGGTATTAAAAATGTATCGAAAATAAATTAAAATACAACATTTTCTAATTAAAAGACTTTAAAAAATCAAACGAAATAAATAGCTTTAAAGGGGAAAGTGACACGATTTCTCGTCTTATAAAATAATAATAATAACAAAACATTGTTACCCTGTTTTTATTATTTGGCTGCATGCATAATCGAAAGCGAATATTTTGGACATAAGCTCATTAACTAGTTTCATTCTTAACCCCTTGGGGCGAGCGACACGTATACGTGCCACGAAAAGGCTTAAGAATCCTTGTTTATTCCCTCCAGTAAAATTTTACTGTAAAATCTGTCTTTTTTAATCAGAGAATTTTCTCGATGTAATAAGGTATAAATTTCTGTTTCTAAAAATCGATGACTAAACATTATAAATTTCTTAAAATGCTCCCGTCGCAAAGGGATTAAACGTATCATTGTAAATTATTCCTGTGTGATCTTTATATTTCTTGATGATGAAGATCACACATTCATAGATTCATATAAATCAATTTGAAATAATTTTTTTTTACTCAAACAAAGACTGAAAAATTGTGTTGGACAGGTCCTGATTAACCTCTGAAAATAAGGAAAGCACAGTGTCATTTTGGGACCCCCCTTTCCTATGAGAATTTTTGTTTTAATTCAATATACCCGAACCTAATCAGTGCTAAAATTATTATTTTAAAGAGTGACTCAGTTGAGTTCACATACATTGCATTAAAAAACTTATTTTTGTGTGTATGTGTTCCCCTGTGTATACATACACAATAATTGGATGCAATCAAGAAAAAAGAATATTTTGAACTTTGCGTAGTATAAATATGAAAATGTAAGTTGAATAAAAAGGTTAAATTTCGCATGCATACAGAAAATAAAACATAAATATTTTTAAACATTTTTTTCAATTTTGAAAATTATTAATATTATATGTTGAAAGTACAAGCCATGAAATGCATTTTTGTAGTGTATTTTGAAATATATTTTTATATAAATAAATTTAATAATTAGAAAAGAGATTAGATAGAATTTTGGAATGGAATTTATTCAATATGAAGTTAGGGATCCTCTGTTTTCGAAATTTTTGGGCCTTTTCAAAATTTTCTAAGGGTAGCATGAGCCTATTTGGTAATCAGGGCCTGGTGTTTGATATGTAGAAACTTCGTTGAAATTTGCTAAAAATTTACTCACAAATATTTCAAAAACCCCACAAATATCTAGAAATAATTTGGGAAAATAGATTTTAAACTAAAACTTTGTTGATAAAAGGGTGTTCGTGAAACATATTTAAAGTAATACATCTGCTTTTAAAAACAACTATTGGATTCATTTGCACACAACTCGAAATCGCTGAAGTTAGAATAAAGGATGTCCAGAATAGTAAATCAATTTTGAAATATGTAGGGGAGTTTCTATAAATATTGTATGATGTAATCAGAAATTTCAATAATCGCATGAAATCTATAATTTCAATATGTGTTGCTATAACTGACAGTTTTCATTAAACTAACAAATTTTCATTAGTAGAAAGTGGCGATCAGTAGTCACCTACAAATATTTTTGTAATAGCCACTTTTCTTCATTTAGTGGCCCCGTGGCAATGGCTATCATTAATTTTGCCTTTTAACTTTATAATTCTTGAAAATATAGATGCAAGAAATTTTCTCTGAGGGCAGTTTTTTCCCGCAGGCACGACGTGTATTTTAAACTAACTGAGGAGAATCAGGAAATTTTTCCTATGCCGTATCAATAACCATACCTAATATATTTTAATAAATTTTGAATTTTTTTTATTTAATAATACAGGGTATCCAGCAAATAACACCCTGATTTCAAATTTAAATTTCTCAAAAACAAATATCGGTAGAATTATGCGGTAATCGGTTTGATTATTAGGAAAGCTGTAAAAATGTTATACAGAATTTTCGAAGGATGGATATTTTGAAAAGATTATGTTCTGATTGCAAAGAATGCTTGACTTAACATTTTTCTTGCTTTAAATTGCTTGGTTTGAATGAGATTTTGGGCGGACAACGCCACATTTTAAAGTTTTTTGGAACAAAATTTTTGGAATTTCAGAAATTTCAAAAATTTAGTTCTACAAATATGGCTAAGTACCCCGAAAAACTCGTTCTCTACAAGCAATCTAAAGCAAGAAAAACGTCAAGTCGAGCATTCTTTGCAATCAGAACATAATCTTTTCAAAATATTCACCGTTCGAAACTTTAGTATAACATTTTTACAGCTTACCTAATAAAGAAACCATTTACCGCATGGTTCTATCGATTTTTGTTTTTGAGAAATTTAAATTTGAAATCAGGGTGTTATTTGCTGGACACCCTGTATTATATTGTAAATAACTGTGTTCTATCAATGATTGGTTTTATAAAAAGCAGCAATTGCAACATAAAAGAAAATGCAGATATTAGGAATACAAAATTAATAAACCATTTTTGTATAATTTTGATTGCGATTTAAATTTAAAAATTTCAATGTGTTTAAGAATGTTTATATTTTTATTTTAAATTATTTTTCATTACAGCTGACAATGCACTGTCATGTGGTACTTTTGCGACAGATTTTTGTTATAGTTAATAAATATTTTTAAACATTTACTGGTGCGTGTTTTTAATTTTTCTAATAAATAGTTTTAAAATTTTTGTATGCATTTTTGTTTGCTTGTTTTTTAAAACAATGCTGTATTTTTAATGTTCAGTTTTCGTTTTTGTCGATAGTCATCAAATTAATCTGCTTCTTTATTTCCGATAATGTGGCCCGTGGCTTTCTGTACAGTACTGAATCTGGCCCGCGATGGTAGACGAGTTTGACATGCCTGCTTTACAGAGTCGTTTCATTTCGGACGAGTTCAAGGAATCGAACTTTTCCGGAGTCGTTTCATTTCAGATATAGTCCGAGGAATCGTTTCTTTTCGGAGTTGGTACCCTACCCTGTTATAAAGAACAAAAAAAAAGTGTGTGATTTATGTCATTTCGGAACGATTCAGAACAGTCGGATTTTTTGGAAACGATTCCGAGGAATCGTTTCTTTACAGAGTTCTTTCATTTCAAAACGAGTTCAAGGAATCGAACTTTTCCGGAGTCGTTTCATTTCAGATAGAGTCCGAGGAATCGTTCCTTTTCGGAGTTGGTGCATTTCGCACCAATTCCGAGGATTCGATCCTTTTGGGAACCAATGACCTAAGATACGTATACATATAAGATACGTATACATACGAAATTTTAAATTTAACACCGATTTTTTTTTTAATTTTCGGAAAAGTTCAGAAAAAATATCACGCTTGTTTGAAAAAAATCATGCGCGTAAACGCCGCATCGCTTGAAATTTTATCTTAAAACACGTAAACGCCGCGGCGTTTCTTCCGAAAATTAAGGTACTGATAATCTTAATTTTTTAACCGAATTACTGTAGGTATTATGCATCACGAAAAAATTTGGTAAATTTGTGGTAAAAATTATGACTAATGGCTTCTAATTTCGAACCCTGATCGAAATATACGTTCGTAAATGGTGTATAGCCCGCGGACTATACACCGATGCATCTCCGCGGGTTATACACGAACTTTTTTTACTGCACTGCTCGATTTAGGGGTGCGGGCTATACACCGGGTGCGGGCTATACACCCGAAAATACGGTAAGTTAAAACACTGCTATAATACTAACTATAAAAATATAGCATAACAGTGTCCCCGGATACATGACTAGTATCAAAACAGAATCAACTTTTTTTATAAATCGTACATATTAAATTTGATGAAATTTCATCTCATAGATGATGAAATATATCAATTACAAGAAAACGTAAAATGCACAACATAACTGCATCCCCTATAGTAATAACAAAACCAAAAATGAAAAAAAATAATCTTCTATAATAATTTTTAATAAATATCTTACATATTAAACTTGAAGAGATTCCAGCCTATAAAATCCGAGATATACCTATCGTCGAAATCGTTAAAAGCATAACACAGCTATACCAACAGTTAAGAATGATACACACAAACACAATGAATACTAGCTTATGTTAAATTCTAATTATATACCATTCCATAGATGCCGCCATATAACTATGTAGGAAATCAAAACATAACATTGTCACCTGTTAGGCGATATATACAAAACCCTAAACAACTCTATATCAAGATAAACGATTTTCTTAAATTCCGTGCATTAATATTTCAGATATAATCATCACGGTAATTGTGAGCGTAATATCATAACGATATACATTTAAAAATCTTTTATTTATTATTATTATTATTGTTGTTGTTGTTGTTGCTTAATATAATGTATAATTTAATTGCAAATACTTCCTTGAAAAGTTAAAATGATATATTTTATCCTTAATAGAAATAATTACATCTTTTTACATACTTAAAAAATATTTTCTTTATGTAAATATTTGCATAAAATGATTCTCTCAGACGTAAGGGAAATAGTTTTAATAAAGAGAAATTAGCAAAAATAATGGTTTATTCAATAGTGTTTTCTTTTACATTTTAATAGCTAAAATTTACTTTTCTTCATAAAATTTTTGTTTTATTAATATGTGGGCGAATAATATAAATTTTAAAATATCACTCGATTTAATTCAACGGTAACGACTTCATACGTAATTATTTTACAAAAAAATCTTTTAAATTACTTTTTTCCATTATATGGTATTTTCTTGAGTTTTTTATATATATTTGAGGATTTTTTTTTACTAATGTGCTGTTACATAACATAAAAGAAAATGTACTTTCATTAAAGATTTTTGTTGCTGTTGATGGTAATAATATTAAAATATTGTTGCACTTTGCACTTAAGTAAATGATAATTAAGAAAAGTTAAATAATTAATAAAACACATTAAGTGTTTTTTTAAGTGATTGTTATTTTCCAAACTCTTTGAATTTGAATTTTTTATGAGTTAAAAAATTAATGTTTCCGTAACCTGTGTAAAAAAAAAAAATGCGAAGAAATGTTGATATTTATTGTTAACGTCTCTTGTAAAAAGTCTCTTTTTTGCGTTGAATTGCTTAAAAGTTAAAACGTAGTTCTTATTGCCCAAACTCACAAATTTTTATCTGTATTTTTCGTTAAACCGTATCTCTGAAATTGGGCTCGATGCGAGCTTTGACATCCAGGAAGAAAACTATCCCAAAATCGAACACTTTTGAAACCCTTTTTCTGAAAATGATAATAATAATCTTTTCTCGATTTAATTTATTATTAATTTGTGAGTTTGGGCAATAAGAACTACGTTTTAACTTTTAAGCAATTCAACGCAAAAAAAGAGACTTTTTACAAGAGACGTTAACAATAAATATCAACATTTCTTCGCATTTTTTTTTTTTTTTTTTTTTTTTTTTTTTTTTACACAGGTTACGGAAACATTAATTTTTTAACTCATAAAAAATTCAAATTCAAAGAGTTTGGAAAATAACAATCACTTAAAAAACACTTAATGTGTTTTATTAATTATTTAACTTTTCTTAATTATCATTTACTTAAGTCTGCAGTCTGTAATGTTTAAAATTTTGTAACAGTTTTGGGGAAGAATGTTTCAAAAAACGGTCGAAATGAAATGGGGCTCTCGCACTTTTGGTTGTTCTTTACTTTTGCACTCCATAAACTGGGTTTCTGACTCTACATTTTCCTTAGACCTATATGATATGACCTAAAAACCGGGATCCCGATTTTTAATTAACTTTTTCGGCAAATCATTAAAAGATTAAAAATCGGATTCTCAGATGTATATGTGATCTTCAGGTGACTTGCCTCAGATTTCCAAATTTTTAGACCTCTACACATGGTACATTCATTCAGTTATCGCACACACACACACAAACTACTTCCTTTTTTTACTATAGGTAAAGAGCATTTCACAAGTGAAAACGCATATCCAGCTTTTATTGCTCATAAACATTATTGTAACCGAAAACTTTTGCGCATCCCTGTAAATAAACAATTACTGTTATGCATGTTGTATACTACTGTAAGCATATTTTAGTGTACCTAAATAATATGTATATAAAATTCATTACTTTAGAAATAGTGCGACGATTAAAATACGCTGCAAGCTGTTTTACTCCGTAAATCATTATGTAACAATTCTTTTGAGCGATCGTCTAAATAAATGATAACTTCTTTACATATCATATTCTAAAAAGAGCATCTTTTAGTGTGCTTCATAATTGTATATCATTTCCATTATGTTTAAAATAGTGTAATATCATTAAAATACAAAGTAAGCTATTTTTCTGCATTGATCGTTCTCCATTCTTTTGGGTGCTCCTAGAAGCGAAATATAAATCTAATACACTCTATTTTCAATAGAGAACGTTCTATAGGTTCTATCGGTAAACTTTAATAACAAATATCAAATTTGGGGTAAATTTGAATGTATCTACAAGTGTTAGAGAACGTAGTGACGGCTAAAATTATTTTTAAGGAGTTAGTTTCTTTTCTCTTACTACAGGGCAGAAAATGTAAGTTATTTTATTATTATTATTATTATTATTGACAAATATTAGCAACAACGAATAAAGAATAAAGTTCAATGTGAAACTGCTTTCCGAGTACCTAACAATTATTACAATAAATCAAATAATACCACTCCAAATAAAGACTTTTTTTAAATATTTGCAATAAAATTCTATTGCAATTTCAGTTATCTAACGGCTGATTTAAATGTATTTCATATCGCTTTGAAAATTGTTTAAAAATTCTTTTATGCATGAAACGAGAGATTTAAAAGAAGAATCATTTTGGTTTTCTTATTTATGCAGTTTTAAATCCTTTTACGTACAAAGAATTTTTATTTAAAAAAAAGAGAGAGAGAACGGCTAATTTAATTTGGAATTCTTTATTTCGATTTTTTAAACTTATGCTCGTTTAGGAAGGAAATGACGACATTGGTGAATAGAGGGATAAAACGGGTGGGGTAAAGGGAAGGAAATTGATTGATGACTGTCTTTTTTTTTTTTTTTTTTTTTTTTGATAAGCAAGGAATTGAAATCAGCTCTCCCCCATCACATCTCTAGAATTTTCTTTTAATCCTGCGCTTAGTAATAAAAATACAGCATTTTCATTATATAATGCTGTTATTGAGTTTGTAGTTTCAAAATTTATTTGGAAAAGATTTTAATTAAAGAGGTTGTTATTGCTATTTACAACAGAAATAAAATTTTAAACATTGTTATTTCATTTTTGAAAAAAATCATTATACCAAAAAAATAATTTATTAAAAAAGAAATACCAATAAAAAAGGAGGAATGTGTAAAATATCGATGCAATTGAAAATATGTTTTATGTAATTATCTTAAATGGATTTTACCGAAGACAAAATCAACCATTAAACTCGCAGTAATTTGAATTATGAGTAAAAATAGAGCTAAAAAGGAAAACATTCCACCAAGAAAAACTGAGTTTTGTGTATTTTCCTCAGCAGGAAGAATTACAAAAACTCAATAAAATGTTACTTAACATACTATCTATTTTAGAATGTTGAATAAGCAAGTTAACAAACGCTTCAGGAAGTAAAATATAAATGTCTCAAAAATTTTCGAAGATGGATTTAACTTTTTTACAATGATACGTAGCAATAATGTAATATCAGAACAAATACTTAGATACCTAAGCGCCTGGCCTACACTCACAGAAGAACCACTTTTGATGAAGTTTGCACCTAGCATTGATATTTGACGCATTTTATAAAACTACGGGCCGAAGTTAGAAAACCGATTAAATTTATCGGTAAAGTTTTCATTAACTATAATTTTTTACACATTTAATTTTTAAAGTAACGAATTTTTAATTGTTAATTTCACTTCAAAAGCGAGTTAGTCGCCTAATAGAGTGCTACGAATCCAACCAACTGCTTGCTCCCTTAGAGCAGACTACTATGACATTTAATGAACTCAATATATAATAAGAATTCCCGCAATTCAGAAGGCGGTCAGAAGCTTGCAAGCAAAATGAAGCGCGTGAAACAAAGATGAAAAACAGTCCGCCTTATCAATATTAAATATTAAAGATCTTATTTACTATTATCCTAATTTATGCTTCTCCAATTAGATATACTTATCAAATTAATAAATGATTCTCTAACTATGTAAGAGATGCGCTAAACACTATTTTTTGCTATGAATGTGAACTAAAATTATCATCACTGTATGCTTCGGATAGAAATCATGTCGGGAAATAGGAAAACAGACCTCCTTATACATATGGAACTCAGAGATGATTTTTCGCCATGTTTGCCGAGAAAAATTCTGCTGTAACAAATTAAGCCAATTTCGCGGTATCAAAAATGGAATTACATGGAATATTATTAAATTCCTTGAAAATGAAATGTATAGGTTCTTGAACGAATTTTTATTATTTTTTTTTCAATAATTTATTTCTGTTATTAACTCATGAATGCTTTAAAATGCATTTAAAAAAAACTTCTATATTTAATATTCCGATGTGGTCACAAAAATTTTATTTTCAGAAAGTTTTACTAACTGCAAAATCAATAAATGCGATTTTTAAAAACAAGTTTTACAGGTTCTCTACATTTGGTCTTTAGCGGCTATAAAATAGACCACGTCCCAAAACTGAGTACAAACTTCACCAAGATTTATTATCTTGTAAGTTCAAAAATACAAACGAATCCAACCGAATATTTCAAAAAGTGTTCCCCAGGTGGCCAAATACTGATTGCGCTCCTTTTTTGCATCACTTCATTGTCGAACAAGAATCAGTGGAATCAGCATCACTTAGCCGCTGATCGAAAAAACATGATTGGCAACAGAAAGAGCGTTAATCTATCCGTTTAATTGTCTGCCCTGCACTACAGTCTATGGCCATTTTATTCTTAGAAAGTTATGAAAACTATGTACATTATTGTATTGACTACAGAGTGTTTCTAAGGTATGACTTTTTCCATAAGAAATAATACCGGGAAGCGGCAGCATAGACAATCATCTCATCGAGTCCTCATCAATCCTCCATGTTTTCATACTTTTGAGTACAGGAAAGTACAGTGATAAACCTACGAGTTAATCGCTAAAATAGGGTTTTTAGGTGTTATCCACTAAGATACTATTTAACAGAGTGATTGCTTTTTAATATGCAAATCGAGGTTTAATTAATCCTAGATTTTCATCCGTGAACTCAATGAGGTGATTGTCTGTGCTGCCGCCCCTCGACCTAATCGTGAAATAACTGTTGATCAGGCACATAGGACCTGAGATCTGAAATATTAAGAGCTTCAGTATATTCTATTTTACAAGTGTAAAGACACTGGTTCTATCGTTTCAATCGTATTGTTCTGGTTACTATCGTACTAGACATACTATCTATTTTAGAATGTTGAATAAGTAAGTTAACAAACGCTTCAGGAAGTAAAATATAAATGTCTCAAAATTTTTCGAAGATGGATTTAACTTTTTTACAATGATACGTAGCAATAATGTAATATCAGAACAAATACTTAGATACCTAAGCGCCTGGCCTACACTCACAGAAGAACCACTTTTGATGAAGTTTGCACCTAGCATTGATATTTGACGCATTTTATAAAACTACGGGCCGAAGTTAGAAAACCGATTAAATTTATCGGTAAAGTTTTCATTAACTATAATTTTTTACACATTTAATTTTTAAAGTAATGAATTTTTAATTTTTAATTTCACTTCAAATGCGAGTTAGTTGCCTAATAGAGTGCTACGAATCCAACCAACTGCTTGCTCCCTTAGAGCAGACTACTATGACATTTAATGAACTAAATATATAATAAAAATTCTCGCAATTCAGAAGGCGGTCAGAAGCTTGCAAGCAAAATGAAGCGCGTGAATCAAAGATGAAAAACAGTCCGCCTTATCAATATTAAATATTAAAGATCTTATTTACTATTATCCTAATTTATGCTTCTCCAATTAGATATACTTATCAAATTAATAAATGATTCTCTAACTATGTAAGAGATGCGATAAACACCATTTTTTGCTATGAATGTGAACTAAAATTATCATCACTGTATGCTTCGGATAGAAATCATGTCGGGAAATAGGAAAACAGACCTCCTCTTTCATATGGAGCTCAGAGATGATTTTTCGCCATGTTTGCCGAGAAAAATTCTGCTGTAACAAATTAAGCCAATTTCGCGGTGTCAAAAATGGAATTACATGGAATATTGTTAAATTCCTTGAAAATGAAATGTATAGGTTCTTGAACGAATTTTTATTATTTTTTTTTCAATAATTTATTTCTGTTATTAACTCATGAATGCTTTAAAATGCATTTAAAAAAAACTTCTATATTTAATATTCCGATGTGGTCACAAAAATTTTATTTTCAGAAAGTTTTACTAACTGCAAAATCAATAAATGCGATTTTTAAAAACAAGTTTTACAGGTTCTCTACATTTGGTCTTTAGCGGCTATAAAATAGACCACGTCCCAAAACTGAGTACAAACTTCACCAAGATTTATTATCTTGTAAGTTCAAAAATACAAACGAATCCAACCGAATATTTCAAAAAGTGTTCCCCAGGTGGCCAAATACTGATTGCGCTCCTTTTTTGCATCACTTCATTGTCGAACAAGAATCAGTGGAATCAGCATCACTTAGCCGCTGATCGAAAAAACATGATTGGCAACAGAAAGAGCGTTAATCTATCCGTTTAATTGTCTGCCCTGCACTACAGTCTATGGCCATTTTATTCTTAGAAAGTTATGAAAACTATGTACATTATTGTATTGACTACAGAGTGTTTCTAAGGTATGACTTTTTCCATAAGAAATAATACCGGGAAGCGGCAGCATAGACAATCATCTCATCGAGTCCTCATCAATCCTCCATGTTTTCATACTTTTGAGTACAGGAAAGTACAGTGATAAACCTACGAGTTAATCGCTAAAATAGGGTTTTTAGGTGTTATCCACTAAGATACTATTTAACAGAGTGATTGCTTTTTAATATGCAAATCGAGGTTTAATTAATCCTAGATTTTCATCCGTGAACTCAATGAGGTGATTGTCTGTGCTGCCGCCCCTCGACCTAATCGTGAAATAACTGTTGATCAGGCACATAGGACCTGAGATCTGAAATATTAAGAGCTTCAGTATATTCTATTTTACAAGTGTAAAGACACTGGTTCTATCGTTTCAATCGTATTGTTCTGGTTACTATCGTACTAGACATACTATCTATTTTAGAATGTTGAATAAGTAAGTTAACAAACGCTTCAGGAAGTAAAATATAAATGTCTCAAAATTTTTCGAAGATGGATTTAACTTTTTTACAATGATACGTAGCAATAATGTAATATCAGAACAAATACTTAGATACCTAAGCGCCTGGCCTACACTCACAGAAGAACCACTTTTGATGAAGTTTGCACCTAGCATTGATATTTGACGCATTTTATAAAACTACGGGCCGAAGTTAGAAAACCGATTAAATTTATCGGTAAAGTTTTCATTAACTATAATTTTTTACACATTTAATTTTTAAAGTAATGAATTTTTAATTTTTAATTTCACTTCAAATGCCAGTTAGTTGCCTAATAGAGTGCTACGAATCCAACCAACTGCTTGCTCCCTTAGAGCAGACTACTATGACATTTAATGAACTAAATATATAATAAAAATTCTCGCAATTCAGAAGGCGGTCAGAAGCTTGCAAGCAAAATGAAGCGCGTGAATCAAAGATGAAAAACAGTCCGCCTTATCAATATTAAATATTAAAGATCTTATTTACTATTATCCTAATTTATGCTTCTCCAATTAGATATACTTATCAAATTAATAAATGATTCTCTAACTATGTAAGAGATGCGATAAACACCATTTTTTGCTATGAATGTGAACTAAAATTATCATCACTGTATGCTTCGGATAGAAATCATGTCGGGAAATAGGAAAACAGACCTCCTCTTTCATATGGAGCTCAGAGATGATTTTTCGCCATGTTTGCCGAGAAAAATTCTGCTGTAACAAATTAAGCCAATTTCGCGGTGTCAAAAATGGAATTACATGGAATATTGTTAAATTCCTTGAAAATGAAATGTATAAGTTCTTGAACGAATTTTTATTATTTTTTTTTCAATAATTTATTTCTGTTATTAACTCATGAATGTTTTAGAATGCATTTAAAAAAAACTTCTATATTTAATATTCCGATGTGGTCACAAAAATTTTATTTTCAGAAAGTTTTACTAACTGCAAAATCAATAAATGCTATTTTTAAAAACAAGTTTTACAGGTTCTCTACATTTGGTCTTTAGCGGCTATAAAATAGACCACGTCCCAAAACTGAGTACAAACTTCACCAAGATTTATTATCTTGTAAGTTCAAAAATACAAACGAATCCAACCGAATATTTCAAGAAGTGTTCCCCAGGTGGCCAAATACTGATTGCGCTCCTTTTTTGCATCACTTCATTGTCGAACAAGAATCAGTGGAATCAGCATCACTTAGCCGCTGATCGAAAAAACATGATTGGCAACAGAAAGAGCGTTAATCTATCCGTTTAATTGTCTGCCCTGCACTATAGTCTATGGCCATTTTATTCTTAGAAAGTTATGAAAACTATGTACATTATTGTATTGACTACAGAGTGTTTCTAAGGTATGACTTTTTCCATAAGAAATAATACCGGGAAGCGGCAGCATAGACAATCATCTCATCGAGTCTCATCAATCCTCCATGTTTTCATACTTTTGAGTACAGGAAAGTACAGTGATAAACCTACGAGTTAATCGCTAAAATAGGGTTTTTAGGTGTTATCCACTAAGATACTATTTAACAGAGTGATTGCTTTTTAATATGCAAATCGAGGTTTAATTAATCCTAGATTTTCATCCGTGAACTCAATGAGGTGATTGTCTGTGCTGCCGCCTCTCGACCTAATCGTGAAATAACTGTTGATCAGGCACATAGCACCTGAGATCTGAAATATTAAGAGCTTCAGTATATTCTATTTTACAAGTGTAAAGACACTGGTTCTATCGTTTCAAAATAAATTTACATAAAATTAGACTTCATAAATAGTGTCAGACGTTCCTCTCAGCCCGCACAACTTTGAAGAAAGTCCATGGTAGTTATAGCTGTCACCACCGATATTATTAGGTGATATCGGTCACCCACTTTGAGGATTGTGTAAATGAACACTGACGCTGTCAATTAACTGAATTAACAGTTTATTTAGAATATATGTACACAACAAATACGCTATTTACAATTATATACAGTTACAACTCGGATATAGGAGATCCGGTTCAACATTAAATTAAATACCGTAAACGGTTGGCTGTGTACTGTTCAAATTACACCTTCTCCTCACACTCAATGCACGTTAGATTAACTTTATCGGAGATCAATTTCGAATCTCCCAACACATGGATACTCGGCCTACGCTATCCGGCCCAGAGCACTACACAGCAGGACGTCTGTGTCCCTTGCTCTCCAGATACGAACTCACCCTACGCTTTCCCACACAGAGCACTCTACGCAAGGACCTCTGTCCTATACTGCTCTCTAGGTACGAGCCCAGATACGAACTGACAAATCTCAGACGAGACTTGCCATTCTCAAAATCACTGCATTTCCCCAATGTCAACCCCCTGTGGAGCTCCTCCATTGGACACATTCCACATTGCTTTCTTGATTCGTGGCATGTTCCTTGTTTGCTCATCATTCACATACATCGCTGACGGATGAACACGCCTCTCGGAAATATTCTCTTTCTCACTCACCACCTGCACATGATCACCTGTCAATTCTCCCTTCAACAAAGAAAGAATGTCACCTTGAAAATTCCAGTACACAACCGGTACAATACATAGAATATTAAGATAGAGAAATAACAGAAATTACAATCTGTAGCAGATGTTTACTCAGAACCTGACAAATAGATATTAATTATTCATTAGATGAACTTTTCTACATAGCTGTCGGTCGCAAATACATAAGTTTTAATAATAAACAAGTAACAAAGCATGTGAAATAAAAGATAAAATAACTCTCGCGTAATTAGGGTTTCTCAAGCTTTTCATCCATTTTTTATTAGCTAAACAAAATTCAAAATAATAGTAATTACACCTCAGTTTCAACTTCCTGCACCCTAATGTTCAATATAGCTTATTTCTGTCACAAGGCATACATTAAGGTATACCGTATACAGCAAATTAACAATAGCAAAATTAACTTGCTTAAGCCCAACGAAAGCGTTCATTAGAAAGAGAAACATAGCTCAATTATTTTTATGAACCTTTATAAGATGAAATCACACCCTGTCACAAATGTTGTTGCTAAAAGTGAAGAGTCGAATATTCCGAGGCATTTCGAAAATTAGTTGTTTGTAAATTCTGAGAGAAATTCTAAACTTCAAAAGCTCAAATTTGATTATTTTACTTCAGGCTTTACATCTTTGAAATGACACGCTGTAATTATTTTCTGGTTCACATGTTAATTTTATTTTAGGAATTTGACAAAAAAAATTATTTTCTAATAAATAAAATATTTACAAAAACGAATTGTTTAATATTGGCAAAAGGCAAACTGATTTCATTACATATAAAACCGATATCTGATTTTCCATGAATAAATTACTCACGTAGTGATATATAGATATTGATATAATTGATATAATTTTTGTTTTTTAACAACATTTTCAAATTGAATCTATTACTATTAATAGATGATTATTTTAGAAGTGAATGGATTGCAAAGTTACAATACAGGAGGCAGAAAAAGTTTTGGACGGTTTGATTCTGTGTGTAAAATTTTTCCGTTGTGTGTTATCTTTTTAATTTGATCGGTTTTTCGTATAGTTAGAACGAACTTTTATGTATTTATGATAAAACATAAAATATCTTCCTTTTTATACCGGGCTAGAATAGATCGCTGAGCAGTCGAGCGTTTGTAATACAAAAGCAAAACTGAAACGGATATCGCTACGAAATTGAAAATGGCCTCAATTAATGGCCTCAAACATTCTGAACTGCTACAAAAATCAAAGGACCTTTTAACAAACCGATAAATCAAAGACCATGTTCAGTTAGTTCCAAAAAAGACATCAAAATCATCCGTAAAAAATCGTAATCCACAAAGATCAATGCACAAAATGGGACAAGATCTAAAAATTGATTTTAAAAAATCGTTTCGAAACATCGTTAAAAAAGACCTAGGACAAAAATCTATAAATTTCAAGAAGCTCATGTGTTGACTAATACAATAAAATGAAAAACGCTTGAAGAAATGATGAGCTTTGTTGAAGCGTCTCGCTGGTGGCGTGCATCGCATTATTCTTATTAGGATGAGACGCCATTCTTTATTGAGCAGGAATTCAATAAGCAAAACAACCTAATGTTGTTCGTGCAAATTTTCACATGGAAGAACAGGGGATAATCGGAATTCTTGTTCAGAAATTCGATTATCCTAAGACCTTGATGGTGTGGGGAGAAATCACAGAACATAGCAAACCTCCTTGGATTTTTATGAAACTTAGTTTCAAAATCAATCAACAATAGTACTAGGACGAGATTTTCCAGAAAGTGCTGATTTTTTTTTCTGAAAAACCTTTTTCTGAATGAAATTGGATGTTTCAACAAGATTCTGTAGCAGCTCTTCGTGCTTACAAGACACTTGACTATCTTAGAGTGAGAAAATTGTCATCATTTCTCCCGATGAATGACATGCTAAATCGCTCAACATCAATCCAATGGAATTTTTCGTTTAGAGAATTTTCAAAAAAAAGTTTTAGCAACTTTTTACTAAAGTTTCGATGATCTGAAAGCAAAATTGATTAAAAGAATGGATCAATAGTCCAAAAGAGATACTTCGTGATGCAGTCAACGATGTCCTAAAACGTCTAAAGACATTCATCGAAGGAGAAGGCAGATACCTTGAAATCTAATTTGTCTTTCCCTTGTTTATTAACCAAATTTAATATATTTTGTTAATAAATTATTCATATTTACTGTTTTTTCGCAAATAATGGAGTTTAAGCTCATCCAAAACTTTTTCCGCATCCTGTAGTGGTCTTTACAAATAGATGAATCTATTAGGATCTATCTAATAAGCATAAAATACTTCTTAACATCTTCAATCCTGAGTCAAATTTTACTTGACACTACAAATATTAATTTAAATTATTATGAAACATCTCCAAAGATGCATCGGTCTATATATCGATTCTTCTTACATGCACACATTTACTAAATCTGATGTATTTTAACAACTCTAGGAGCATTTGAATTAATTTAAAGAGTTTTTTTAGTGTTGCCTCCAGGCAATATCAGGACTGAGGAGGTTAATAAAATTTATTTTGCCTGTTACAAAAAATAATTTCTAAACATGATGCATATAATAACATACCTTGATACTGATTTCCTCGTTATGCCGTTTAAATTTAGATTTCTCTTTTAATTGTTGCTATTGCTATTTTTTTAACTGACATTAAAATTTCCGGTCATTCCTTTCAATAAATACTAGTTTAATCAGCTTTCTAACATATGTTTCTGTATTGCCGTATTAAATTTCAAAGAAAAACAGAAAGAATTAAAATAAAGGTTTCCTGTAAAAGAGTGCGTGTCTATAAATGATGCGTTTACAAAATAAAGGTTTCTGTATAATTCAATCTATAAAAACGTTTGTGTACCATAAAACACAATTTCTTTTTTGAATATTCAACCCATTTACAAGAATAACAAGTTTACTGCGAGCTCTACACAATTAAAGTTTATCTAACAATGCACATTTTAAAATCTTCGTTTAAGATTGAAGATTTTCACATCAAAACTGATATCATCGTGAATGACCTAATTATCTGCTGAACATGGTATTTCTCACTCAATATGTCTTATTGGCTAAACAAGGCATTTTTTTACTACATTTTTTACTTTCTTCTATTTTTACAAGAATGTATTAGATTAGGGAATTTTTTCTAATTCTTGTTTTTGATGAATTTACACGTTTTAAGGGTCAGAGATTCAAAAAAATATTTTTTTTTACAAAATGTCTGTCAGTGAGTCTGTGATTCTAACTGTATGTATGTATGCGCATGATGCAAATTTTGTGGGAATTCTACCTCAAAAACTAATGCATGGAATTTCATAAAAATTTATGTTCAATTAGTCTTTGACATGATTATATTTGATGAAGATCTCTCAACAGGTGTCGCTGCTATGCTGCATTTTTCACGATCTCCGCAATAGCTCTATCTCAAGAATTAAACAAGAATTTTCAGCAAATTTCATATTTTGTTAATTAGTGATATGAATTGGTTCTGTTTACGTTTTGGTGTCAATCGCCCAAGAAATGATTCCGCTACGCTGAATTTTTCCCGATTCCTGGAATAGCTCTATTTCAAGAACTAATGCACGAATTTTCAACTAACTTCAGATTCAAATATACCTAGATAAATATTATTGCTGATTATGTTTTGGTTTAAATCGCCCAACAGATCCCACTGTTACACTGCATTTTCTGCAATTGTCCTACTTCAAGAAATAAAACATAGAATTTCATACCTTTAATATCCTCATAATGGGTACAGATTGCCGTTTAATTTTGACACGGATAGCAAATTTTAAAGTTTTAACATATATGAGATAGAAAAAAGTTTGGGGATTACCACGTCCGACTAGTTTTTAAATGCACTAATTCTCGTATTCAACAACTACTTCAACCCCCATTTATACCAAATATCTGGGTTGAACTCACTAACGGTACTCACCTCTAATCCTGTTTGGAAGTCTCTTCGATAATATTCAGTCAAATGAATTTCATTAAAGCGTTCGACCGAGGTTTTTTAGGTTGAGGCAGATGGCGAATACTAGCATAAATTATTTAATACATATTATTGAAAATTAGAGTGAGGAATGACGACTTGTATACTTAAAAGGTTATGGGTAGTCAAAATTTTCAAAAAATCGATTTCTTTATTTTTGTATTTTCTTAAAGTATAATATCTTAAAAATATACTCTAAAAATTTGAAGTTCATCCGACAAATACTTTTCGAGTTATTTGACAATTAACAAAAAATTGTTAATTAAAAATTTAATAGAAAGTTATTTGACAATTAAACGCTCCGGAGCAGGTAGCTAGCGAAAATGCTGCGGGCGCGGCTCATGATGTTTTAAAAGCTATCAAGACAATTTATGAAGATTTGAGTAGTGACAATTTAATTTCAAAATATGTGGGTGGATTCAATCAGAATAATAATGAGAGCTTAAATCAATTAGTGTGGAAAATATGCCCAAAAACCATAAATCCAAGTTATAGTATTGTACAAATTAATGCGTACATAGCTACTGCTATATTCAGTGAAGGTATACATTCATTATTGATAATAATGAATACACTGGAACTTAATTGTGGGCATAATTCTCATCGGTATGACGAGAAAAATTGATGCTGCACGTGTGAAGGTGGCAGATAAGCGAACTAACAATAACACTCAAGAAGGTAGAATGTGAAGTAGACAACAGCAAATCAATATTTCAGAAGCTTCTACAACGGCTGAAGAACTATTATATGACCCAGAAATAGATGACTCGGTGTAAGTAATTAAATAAACCGCATCACTCTACATAAATCCAGTGTAAAACTTTAAATGTATTTTTCTCGAAACTACATTTTTTAAACTGGTGACCACTGTAACTCAAAAATCGCTCAGTAGATTTTAATGAAATTTATACAGCTTTTGAAAAACATAAAGAACTAGTGCTTGATCGAAGGATTTATTTTTTAGAAAAAAACTTAGATTTTTATAAACAATTAATTATTTTTGTTTTGTCGAAAACCTGAAAATAAATTTCCTAAGGCCGCCATTTTTTTTGATAATTTTTTTTTTTTTAAGCTTCGATCAGGCATTAAATTTTTTATTAAACTAACTAATTATTCTTGTCCTATTGATTTTAGCTGAATATCCAAGGATTTGTGATGGTCATCTCAAGGCATTCCTTATAAAACAGAGTCCTACACAAACATCAATAATTTGTTAATTATTAATATTTTTTCAAATTTTTATAAAGTCGATTCAAAACATAATGTACTCACGTAATATTATTATTTTAATTTAATAAATTGAGTTACGGATAAAAAAAATTATTAAAGATTCTCATTTTCTAATGCCGCTGACTACCCCTAACCCCTTAAAACCATATTGTTCATTTATTTGACAGCGACCAGTGCTATGCAAACACGCCGTTTCTAAAAACATTAATAAGTAAGATATTTTTAAATTCCATCTAACAGATTTAAAAAAGCTAATAATTTCGAAATATCCTCACTGACCTATAATTTGTTTCATATCTTTCTTTCTAAGTACCTTATGAAAAATCATACATAATTCAAATATTTTCTTTTTCTATTTTAATGCAAAAAAAATTATTTTGAGTAATACAAATTGTATGATTAATTCATCATGTTAAACAGAACAATAAATAAATAAAAAGAAACCTAATTTGTTTTTTATTAGCTTTTATTTTGTTTTATTATTATTATTTAGAAGAAAGAGCTCTCTTAAACAAAACAAAAGTAAACAATATTTTGAATTACATCATAAAATCATGTAATGTTCAGTTACTTATCTTCAAGTAGACATCTCTTTTCACTACTTCGTCTAGAATTCTTAAATAATATTCTTTAGAAACTTACCGAAATATAAAATAAAGTACACAAAATAAATGATTTATAACTCAACTTTTTGTTTGTACATCATTTTATATTTATAAGTATATAAGAAACGGGAAAGTAATTTATATAGCATTCTCGAAATGTATTAAATTCTAAAAACGAATACTGTTGAAATACAGACTCTTTGAATAAATTTATTTATCATTTTCACATGATCATAAGAGTATATAGAGGAATTTCGTTTATTATAGAATACAATTTATTTTTCTTTTTTAAATCAATACAAAAAAAGGGATATTCATTAAAAGCTAGTGAAGTGTAAACTTTCACTATTTCTTAACGTATTTTTAATAAATTTAAAATGAAGAAAAAAATACATATCAATGTTTAAAATAAAAAAGAATAGTAATAACACTTTTCGAGTAACACAAACCAGTCGGGTAATGCGGAATAAAGTTATAAAAATCATTAAAATTGAAAAAAAAAACATGGTTTACAAGAGTAAATAATATTATTTAATATGTAAACAGTAGTACAGTGGAAGTTCTTTCATCCGGCATTCTCTGATTCGGTACATTCTATAATCCGGCTCTTTATTTTCCCTCTACGATCTCTCACCCGAATCACTATACGAAAAATTGCGAGCAGTTCACATAAGATTCAGCCGTCTCTTGACCACTAGATGAAAAGAAAATCAGTGACGCACTGATTATACAATGTATTTTCAATATACAAGTAGTCCATATTCGGATGAAAAAAAGGCCGTGGCAGGTGAATCTGAAGACGAAAAAACAAGCTGAAACAACAAGCTTCTGATGCATTAGACACATTCATAAAATTTGACGAAGCAAGCATAAGCTATGATTCAGAACTCATAAATTTGGGTATTATCCGTAACGATTTTTTTAAAAAGAAATCCAAATCATGGAAGCAACGCGGTATTAGAGATTTTTTTAAATGCAATGCTCATGTTATTTTTTTACTAAGTATAAAATGTAATGTACACTTAGTGGAAAAAAAAAAAGATAAACATTTCCCACTAATTCCTCAAAAAAGTATTGTAAAAGAAAGTTATTGGTACCAAACGATTGGAATTAGAGTTTACTTTTAAATAATGGGTATAAAATTTTCTTAGGGGACCATATACATATTAAAATGAACTCAAACTTCATTTTTTCAATGGCAATATTCAATTTTAACAAGATATTTCAAACTTTTGGTTTAAACTATACCTAAATACCAAATTTCAAATCTTTTGAATGATAAGTTTTTGAATTATAAACATTCAAAACTTAGTGCTTCTAATGTTAAATTAATTTTCATATTTTTTATAATATCTCCTGAAATTATGCTCCTTTTGCGATAATTTTTTATGTAGCAATAAAACGAAAAATCTCAAACATAAATACACAGAATTTGCAATTTTTATAATTTTATGATCTGAATTATGAATTATGAAATTAAAATACAAAAAATATTATGAATTGCAACCTACAATTTTTTTGGTCGGTTTAGACTTGTTTTATGGAAATCGAAAACTGCAAATTTGTCTTCCAAGTAGTTTTCAAATTATGCTTAAAAAATAGCAAAATCAGAGTTTAAGGATTGTCTACGATAGAAAAATGACTAGTTATTTTGAAACTCGTTATACTATCATGTAATCTAGATGTTTTTTTTTTTTTTTTTTTTTTTTTTTTTTTTTTTTTTTTATCTGGATGTTTTTTTTTTTTTTTTTTTTAATGACTGCTTGAGGGGCGAATAAGATTCCGAATAAGTTTTCTCTCTTAGTTAACAATCGAGTACCGCATTTCAATTTAGATTCAGCCCCTAAAATATGCTCGTTTTAAAATAATTAACTACTAGAAAATTTATCGTACGAATTGCATGAAAATTTGTTATTAGGCTAAATGAAAAGTATCGAGTTCATTTATGTTGTCAGAATTGGATACTGCTTTTGAAAAAAACAAAGTTTGGGCTCGTTTTAATGTATAGATGGCCTCCTAAGTAAATTTTATATACATCATTTAAAAGTAAATTTTATTTCCAATCATTTAGTACCTCTAACTCTCTTTTACTACAATATTTTGCAAAGTTAGTCGGTAGGAGGGGGGGGGGGGGGGTACTTTTTTTTTCAACGTCTTTGTATACGCAGTATACAGGGTGATTCCAA
This sequence comes from Maratus speculifer, assembly GCA_964019185.1. Classification (NCBI taxonomy): domain Eukaryota; kingdom Metazoa; phylum Arthropoda; class Arachnida; order Araneae; family Salticidae; genus Maratus; species Maratus speculifer. The sequence continues at coordinate 167,125,226 of OZ025289.1, read as the reverse complement.
ATTTTCTTTACAATGAAAGAGGGGTGATAGTACACATCAAGACAAACAATATTAAATAGGAGACCAAGGGTCCAAAACGTTTTCCTAAGGAGATAGCCGCCATTAAAGTTTGGGGACCAAAATTTCAAATAAACATAAAAAACGGAAAAATCGGTCGATTGATTTGCGGTTTTCAGTAAAATTATTCTTTATATCGGCATTTTCTTGAAATTAAATTATAAAGATAAATTTCAAAAAATGCCGATAGAGGGCGCTTTAGACTTTGGAGTAGCGAACAACTATTTTTTGCCGGTATTTTTTGCATCTCATTAAATGTTTTCGTAAGCTTACACTCAAACTTAAATTTTGAGCTCAAAATCTGTAGTTGGGAGTGGTTAAGTAACACAAACTGAGCTGTGTTCAGAGGGTTCAAATTTCAAATGATTATAAAAAACGGAAAAATTGGTCGAATGATTTGCGGTTTTCAGTAAAACTATTCTTTATTTAGGTATTTTCGTGAAAATAAATTATAAAGATAAATTTCAAAAAATGCCGATAGAGGATGCTTTAGACTTTGGAGTAACGAAACACTCTTTTTTGGCGTTATTTTTTGCATCTTATTAAATGCTTTCGTAAGCTTAGACTTGAACTTAAATTTTGAGCTCAAAATCTGAATAGCTGGGAGTGGTTGAGTATACAAACTTAGCTGTGTTCAGAGGGTTCAAATTTCAAATAATTGTAAAAAACGGGAAAATTGGTCGATTCGTTTGCGGTTTTTGCTAAAACTATTTTTTAAATCAGCAGTTTTCTTGATCAATCAGTGTTTTCTTGAAAATAATTTTTTAAGATAAATTTCACAAAATGCCGATAGAGGGCGCCTTAGACTTTGGAGTAACTATTTTTAACTGTTATTTTTTTAATCTCATTAAATGCTTTCAAATGCATAGACTTAAATTTCGTGCTGAAATTCTGAATCGTTGGGAATGTTTAAGTAGTGAAAAGTTGAATTGCGTTGTAGGTGGAAAGAGGGTTAAATTTCAACTCCTGAACACACTTCAGTTTGCGCTTCTTAACTCCTTCTTAACTCATAACGATTCAGGATTTGAGCTCAAAATTTATGTTTAAATCTAAGCTTCCGAGAACATTTAAAATGCTTTTGCAAGCATTTAATTAGAGCCAAAAAATAATGGTTAAAATGAATTGTTGGTTACTCTGAAGTTTAAGGCGCCCTCTGACGGAATTTTTTGAGTTTTATCTTTAAAAATTATTTTCAAGAAGATACTGATTTAAAGAATAGTTTAATTTTAAACCGCAAACGAATCGATCAATTTTTCCATTTTCTATAATTACTTTAAATTTGAACCTCCCCCTCCCCCTTGAACACAGTTCAGTTTGTGCTACTTAACCAGTCCCTACTATTCAGATTTTGAGCTCAAAATTTAAGTTTAAGTCTAAGCTTCCTAAATCATTTAAAGAGATGCAAACATTAACGGCAAAAAATAGTTGTTCGTTACTCCAAAGTCTAAAGCGCCCTCTATCGACATTTTTTGAAATTTATCTTTGTAATTTAATTTCAAGAAAATGCCGACATAAAGAATAATTTTACTGAAAACCGCAAATCAATCGACCGATTTTTCCGTTTTTTATGTTTATTTGAAATTTTGGTCCCCAAACTTTAATGGCGGCTATCTTCTTAGGAAAACGCTTTGGACCCTTGGTCTCCTATTTAATATTATGTGTCTTGATGTGTAGTATCAGCCCTCTTTTATTGTAAAAAAAATTTGGAATCACCCTGTATATTGAATAATTGGAATGCAATTTTGTATTATGTATTTCTCTTTAACCCATTTTAGGCCAAGCACAGAAATTTTATAAAATGTAGCATTATTTTTATTGAAATATGCTTAAATTACATACATGAAGACACAAAAAAAGATTCGTGCATGAAAAATAATATTTTATATAAGAAATAATATTTTATATAATAATATAAAATATTATTTCTTATAATGAATAATATGAATATGAATAATATTTTTATGACTTTTGTTTTATTCTTATTTCATATACAGAATTTGCAACTTTAATCTATTTTAAAAACATATAATTCATTTCAATTGGAATAATAATATATTTTTAAAAAGTCGAATTTGTCAAAGGCGTTTCAAATTAAAAATCTAGCGTATTTTGAAAATTTTTTAAGAGAAAGTGTTTACTCCAATTGAATTACTAATATTTTATGGATGTCTTCAAAAGCCTTAAAAAATAGAAGAAAAATAAAATTCTTGAAAAAAATGTGTCAGAGTGTTAAAAAAAAATATTTATCGAAATGTTTCGTATACGAACCTTTGGCCGAAAATGGGTTAATTCTCACACTTATTAGAATAACGAAATGAAGAAGAATATTTGTCAAATATTTATACAATTTTCACAGGTTCATAGTGTAGGTGAAACACAAAACATGCATTAATGTTCGCTAATCCGGCAAATTGCTCATTCGGCATGAATGTGATCGCAAACGTGCCCGGATTAAAGAGCTTCTACTGTACACCCCTTTCAAATCATCAGATTCTTTGAAAAATTGTTTTATTTTCTACAAAATCATAAATGCAGCCTGTTGTTTTAGTTCCACCACAGTCCGCATGGGCCCAGATCAGTCATTTTTTCCACTCTTTCCCTCTTCCATCCTTTAAATACTTTCAATGCCAAAATGAAGATAATAGTCAAATATGAAGAATAATTCATAAGATAAATCTTAAGAAATCTAACCCATTATCTACCACATTATGAATTCATGGAAAATGTACATTTTAAAGCATAGTTACGTAAATTGTTTAAACTAAATTAAAAGATTTACATAATCATTTAATAAACTTTTGAAGGATTTTAGAAGAATTGAAGGATTTAGAAAGATTAATTAAATTTTAATTTACAGGGATTTTGTGCAATATTTTTTACTCCACTCAATTTTTTTATTTTAAATTTTTTTTCTTAGTATTTTGTAGAATTATAAAATGTATAAATATAATGTTCTAACAATATAAATATAGATATAGTCCCGAATTGAAAAATCCCCATCTATCTCCCTCAGCGCGAAGAAAGCTGAAAAGATACAAAGGCAAAAGAAATCATCCTTTTAAAAATATTTTTGTTTTGTGTAATCAATAATGCTTTTAGAACAAAATAAAGTAATATATCAGCAACTCATTCTATACAGTATTACAACTAATTGACGTATTAAAAGAATTTTATAATAAATCATTTTAATGGTACTTCTAAGTTCCGTCGGTAGATAAAAGGTTAAGCAAGTCGCAAATTATTCATCAAATGTGGCAGCAAATAAGGTGCGTTCGTACTATAGTTTGTTTTCTAAATATTCAGTTCTTGATGCAATAGCTGCTGCACTCTTGTGAAAAAAATGCTTGTTACTATTATATGCATTAACTTCAATAATAAGGAAACACTACAAATTTATCTAAAATAGAGCGTAAATACCAATGTCAATCTAGAATCATTATCGATCATGGGATTACATATAAGATTTAATAAAATATTACACATTACAACCTAAAGCTATTACCTTTCATGGGATATCAATTGAATTAATTGCGTATTATAGGATTTATTTAAAGGAAGAAAACCTTTATTTTTTATTTATTTATTTATTTATTTATTTATTTATTTATTTATTTTGAAAGTTGATTCAATTTTCATAAAATTTTTGAATAATTCGACAAAATTCTGCACCGATCATATATATTAAATTTCAAATCATTCGACTGGGTAATTTTTTGCTGTTATTAACAGACGGACGGTCAAGGCAATGGCTATAGATGCTTCAGATTTATGTAATTACGAACGCACCTAAAAAGTGTCTTAACACTAGAACCGCGGTGACGGGTCATTTTGACCGGTATCATAAGAAAAGATATCGATCCGAAACAGAAAATCCTTTATAAAATAACAATCCAATACATTCTGAGCAAAATTAATTTAAACAGTTTTAATAAAAATCCGGGTGAGAAATATTTTTCTAAAATTTGAATCAATTTTCCCGCGGTTCTAGTGTTAAATGGAAAATTCATCCTTCTTTCCAAATTGTCCAATTAATTTTCACACTGCTCCATACTGATAAATGGTCGTTTTCAATCCGCTTCAATATAAGCTAATCCAATCCCATTAACTTAAATGAATTTCGCTTTGAATCCTATCTTCAATATTGAAAACAAGAGGAAGAAGAAATAATTTAATCTCTTTCAATTTCCATATTTCAATAATCTTTTCAAACCCATGCTAACTTTTCAAGAAAGCTCTTTAATTCAATGTAAGAAAGGAATTTTCTGAATTCGAGTAGAATTTCTCAACAATGGAATATGCATATAAAAGAGATCCTTTTGTAAGTACAAAAGAAAAAATGTCGATACATATTTATGAGTTTAATTTAATAGAAATTTCTAAGATAGTTGAAACTTTGCTCATTCTTTATTTTATATTGTTTATTCCCGGAAAACATCGGTATCAAACAATCAAATGATTTAAAATTATTTATGTATTTGCATAAGTTATATAAGTCATACTATAGTTTATAATCTTAGTATCTTAAGTGTAGTTGTAACTGAAATAAAAATAATGTAATTTCTAATGAATAAATAAATAGTACTTGGTGATGTATAAAGTACTTGCTGATCCGCCTGGCGTTGTCCGGGGTCTGTTATAGTAATCTTAAACAAAACGGGAGTTTTTATTATTTTATATTACTTACCCATCATATGTAGCATAGGGTAAGTTTTGCAATCGTTTTGCAAATCGAAAAAAAAATTTACGGATTTACACGTTTCAGATACTGGAGATTTCGATAAACATAGTTTTAGAAAACAAGATTTGCCGTCCGTCCGTCTGTGTGTCTGTCTGTGAGTCTATGTGTCTGTAAGCGTTCTATCTCTCGAACAAATTAAGATAGAGACTTGAAATTTTGTATGTACTTAGTATCTAAGAATGGGACGAACTATTTTTTTCGTAAGCTCGAAAAATTCATTCTGATGAAGGTATATAAATTTTTTTTTTTTTTTTTTTTTTAAGGATTGGATATAGAAGGCAATAAAATAGTACAAATTTTGCATAAAGAGCGAAGACGATCGGATATTTAGTTGCCGAGATTTTTGTAATCGTATTTTCTACACTCTTCGATTTTTCATGACTCTGTATTTCATTCAAATTTCAGTTCGAAGATATATTTTAAATGGAAATGAAATATTTAATTCGAAGCAGTAATTTTTTAGTTAATATGATTATTATTTTTGGAGTTATAAGAATGTTTCTTTTACGCAATTTGGTACTACTTAAGTAGTTTGGCATTTTGTACAATTTGTCGAAATTGGTTCATCAGCAATTCATTAATAGATCATTATTATGTTTATTAAAAATATATGGCCGTAATACCTTTAAATTTTGTTTTGGAATTGCAATGCATTTTATAAATAGTTTATACATATTTTATTTTCATATATAATATTAATCATGATGGATAAGTATTTTGGTGGCCCCCAAACGACTAGTCTTTTGAAAATCTTTTAAATGAATCTAGTTTCGGGAGCCCCATTACCTTTCGCAGCATGAGTGTGTTCCCAACAAATCTATTTCCAAGAGTAATTGAGATTTGAGCAGCATGTACTGAAAATGCTCCGCACATGCGGAGACAATGAAAAAACCAAGTTGAGTAAGCTAAACCTCGTAATACCCAAGTCCATAAAACTAATACAATGAATACACCATTAATGTTAAAGAAAACATAGGTAACTCAATTCTAAGATAAAATTTCAGAAAGTAGCCGAATTGTAATCTAAATTGAATGAAATAAATCTAGTTGAAATTGGACACTTAGAACTCGAGGAAAGAATGTGCAATGGAATCTGCTCCCTCCCTCGTGTAAATTTCACAGATTACTTTTAAAATTGACACAATATTTAAAAAAGGGATGAAATCTCTTATCCAAAGTTAAGCTTATGCGATTTTTAATTTGCGACTGTTGTGAGTAAAAGTAAGTTGCTGCCCGAAAAGGAGATAAATTTTCGTAAAACATAGAGTAGCTGAGGCAAAAAGAAGAACCAGTCCCTAGGGGCTTGGATCTTAACTGGAATATAATTAGTTGGGTATAAGAATTTTTCTTTTTCTTTTTTTTTTTTTTAGTTGATCTAAAGTAGTTGGAGGACGCTAAAACTATGGTTAAGAAAATTGCATGATGCTATTCGGATCATTTGTAAAAAAACTGCACAAAGAACCCCAAGAAAGCGATTAAAATATCAAATTAATGGAAGCTAAAATCTGATTTTATTATTATTATTATTATTAGCTGGAGAGCCTAAGAAATTGTTAGGGGAAAAAAGGCTTGTGAATCGAATCATTTTTAAGGGAGCTATAAGAATTTTTTAAAAGAGGAGCAAGTGGTAGTTAAGAACAGGGACCAAACATGAAAACATGGTAAATAGCCTTAGTTCTCAGCATTTTAGATCTTCAATTAGTCAAAATTAAGTATACGCGTAAATTAATCATTGCAATAAAATTTTGAAAAAAAAAATGGGGAAAAAATAGAAGACATGCTTAAAACAGGGACCTAGGGTACCAGTAAAAATATGAGGATGTTGGTTGGAGGAGAGGAGTTCAAGAGTACAATTTTCCTTTGAGAAGACGAGAAAATAAAATTAAAAGGGGAAAAATTCATGGCACATAAAAAGTTCAAGTGTCTATGAATTAGGCTCTATGGGATTCTAAGGTGCCCAGGATTTTAACTGGAGTAGAAACGGGATAATAATTAAATGGAAAAGGGTTCCAATAATGAATATCGGATTTCAGATAGAGCAATTTATTTAAAAATTAAGGTGCAAAAACTTTAAGAGACTCGGTATCAGGCCCCAAGATACCATGGATGTAAATGGCATATATTTGTGTATAAAGATATTTTTTAATAGTTTTTTTTTTTAATGATCGAAGGACGCTATAATAATGTTAAAGGTAAATGCGTGTAATTCGGATTATTTTTTTTAAGTTGCACCATAGACCCCAAGAAAATAATTAGTATTTAAAATTGGTGGTAGCTAAAATCTGAAAAAAATTTATTGTTCATGCGTTCATGTAGTAGCTGCAGGATATAAGAAGTTGTTAGGAAAAGAAACTAGTGAATTGGGCCATTTTAAGCGAGCTATAATAGTAGGATGGACAAAGCGGCCAAAGGGCTTTAACATGGAAACATGTTAAAATGTCTTAGTACTTAATGCTTTAGATCTACTATTAGTTAAAACTAAAGCAATCGGAGGACAATGATCAATGTTAAAGAAAACTGCAAGCAATTTTGATCATTTTTAAAGAAGCTGCACCAAAGCCCGATGAAGGCGATTAATATTCAAATTTTGTAGTAGCTAAAGTCTGAGAAATGTTTTTGTCATTCATGTAATATCTTTTTCTGATTAGTTATTCTCAAGAAAAAATTAAAAATATATCTGTTTGGAAGACATATTTTTCTGTATTTGTTTATGCACTTGGTTGTTATTTGAATTTATAAATGTTTTCTGTGCAATGTCAAATACGTTCTGTTGTAACCGAATATATGAACGAATCAGAGATAAAAACAATATTTTAAAAATAATACATTGTTATATGGTATATATATATATATATTATATATATAGAGAGAGAGATAGATAGATAGATAGATAGATAGATAGATAAATTGAAAACATCTGTGCATTGTTTATTTCAAAGTGAAACTAATTATATTCATTAATGTTACATTCATTTTAAGAAAAGATAAAGGAATAATTTTCTATAAAGTTTTAAATTTTAATTCCGGGCAAAACAGCATACAATTAGCACTTCCTAGATGAGATGTTTATTTGTCTTATTGATCATTAAAAAAGAAAAGAGCATCTTTCTTTCCAATAAAGATCATGCATTAAAAATTCAAAAAACAATATTTCCTTCTGCAGTAATATTCCTAGCAATTACACTAACAGGAAACAAAAAATAAGGAGTCATCTTGGGAAAAAAAATAGAACCAGTAGTTTATATGAACATCCAACCGAATACCATTCAATTTTAAAATTTCAAGTAAGATGACGATGGAAACTAAGCTTATGGGAATCAAAAGAAGAATAATAAATTAAATGGAAGGTTGGAAGCGGGAAGAAATAAGTATTCAGTAGATCTAATATGACCATGTGTTTAAAATTACCAATTACAGATTTAAGTTTCACATTCAATGTTTCTATTTAAAGTCTAAATACATTTTTACCTGCGTAACTCCGTCTAAAAATGAATAAACTCTGTTAAAATGCATTTATTAAAAAAATTCTATTTACTAAAATATTTTTAAATTTTATTTAGTGCTCAGACTTTCAGGAATTTGTGGCGCTTTTCTGGGTCGAGAATAAATGCTTCAGATTCTGTGTGATTTTTTTTCTTTTTTAAGAATTTATTATGAAAAAATTATATTTTTTACACTGTTAAAAAAATCTGAAATTCACGGATATATTTTTCCTGAATTTCACAGAAAAAGTCCATTTTCACAACAAAAGGGCATTTTCCGTTAAAAATCAGAAAAATCCACATTTTTTTCCTGAAAATAACTAAACGGATGGAAATCGAAAGAAAGAATGGAGACACTCCGTTACCTGGGAGTCTCCGTGGCCCAGTGGTCAAGGCACCACGCCGCTAATCAGCGGCGAGCGTAGATTGTGAGTTCGAATCCCACTGGTGTCATTGCACACACTCCCTGTGTGGAGCTTCCGGCTGTGTTGTAAAATTTCCTTTTGCTATCCTGTCACTGTAAATTGACGATGACTTATAAACAGGCTTTTATGTCGAGCACACAAGTCAGATGTATGTATAAAATAAAACTCCGTTATCTGGACAAATTTATTTTGAATGTTTACAAAACTGACATGTTGCTTCACGGAAATGGAAAAATGCAACGAAAGAATCCTGGCTCTTTCATGAGACTTCCATCATTATGCTGAATTGCAACTGTACTGTTTTTTATCATCGAGAATAAAAATTATTGTATTTCTTGCCAACTTTCTAGCAACTTTATAATACCAACTTTGTACAGTGATAAAAATTTCTGTTAAAATATAAAAAAAAGCAAAATTCTCTATAAATTTACATTATTTCTTGGTTAAACACATTCTATAACTTTCTCGGTCATCATTTTGTAGACATTTCTCTTATCCAGTATCAAATTCCCTGTATTTATTTCCATGTCTTTAATTAAATATATTTTTATCTTTTTTAAAACTTGCAATTCAAAATACACACTTTTTTGCAATTTTATTAATTTTTTTTTTTTTTTTTTTGTTAAAATTTGGAATAGTTTAGAAAGGGACAAATCCTCATCTCAGAATTAGTGTGGATTTTCATTGACAATCATTTTTCAATTGTTGATCCCAGAAGCTTCGTAATGTTAAAAATAAACTGTGCAGCGTTACTTCAAGGAGTTATAATTGTTACAATGCTATTATCATTATTATTATTTCATTGATAAATACATTATAAAAATATATTAATTTTATAAAAAACATATTATATAAAATAAATAAAGTCATAAAATCATAAAAAAAAAATCACTTTTGAATTACATTTTTTCTGTTTATTTTTCTTTTATTTCTTATTAAAAAAATCTTTTAACTAAATAGCCTCCTCCGAAAATAAATAAATAAATAGTGTGTGACTGTTTCAAAACACACTATAACATTATTTTTGTAAAATATGAATAAAAAATATTTTATTCATTCATTAAAGAAAAAAACAGTGATTTTTTTTATTTAAACTAGTTAAAAAATTAAGATTGCTTTTTAAAAATAATAAGTATTATGCATCGGTCTAAAATAAAATTAAGTAAACCGTTTACGAATATTCTAACGAATATATTTGAAAGGAAATCGGTGAAAAGCACAACAGATTTTCCCACTAATTCATAAAAGACATACTTTGTAAAAAATGACTTCAGCAGCTTTGGTTCAGGCAGTAAGGACTTATTCCGCTGTCAAAAGGTCTCGAGTTCGATCCTCAGGACGGCTTGAAGTAAAATATATAAGAAAATTAAATTAAATTAAATAATATAGCAGCTCAAAATCACTCGGTAAATTCGAATTCTTTGACGATTGATCGATTCGTTAGTTTTAAAAATTAAATTAAATTATTAATAAAAACTAATCCTTGTCACGGAAAGAGCTTCTTCAAACAGATTTTTCCTTTCTTTTATTTCCCAAAACGGAAAATCTACTAACGGGATGGTAAATATCTGGTAACTTTGCTGTCAGTAGTTTTACCGTGAATTCACCAGATTTTTTAACAGTGTATTTTAAAAGATGTCATGATGATAATAACGCCATTTTAACATTTGCACACTATCTTTCACACTATATGCATAATTTTTTGCATTGTTTGTTGCATTCCATTTTCCATCCCTTCACTTGTCAGTAACGAGATTCTCTCTTTCTTTATAGTTTATCATTATCGTCTCATTCAAAATGAACTTCTCCTGAAAACAGAAAATTTCGCTTTTCAAAAAGCGAAATGCTTCGTACATGGAATTAATTTTCTTCGTGAGATTTACAGGGGTGGTCAGTACTTGACAGCGATTTACAGTGGTGGTCAGTAGTTTGGAGCCAGTTAGTTTCTTTGATTTATTTCACAGAATATTATGGGCAACGAAGATGCTCAAATGCTTAAATAGTTAGAAATATATATAAAAAAAACCTCTGACCAGTAATCATTTTATTCGATATTGAAGACACTGAATTGGATACTGAAGACAAAAGGGAAAAAATCAAAATTTGTGTGCGCGAAAGTTTCCGGGCATTAGCCATTTGTTAGTTTTTGCTATCAGTAAAGTGTTTTTAGTCTTATTTGTTAATTAATCAGCGTGAATAACTAAGTTTAAGCTCAAATGTGAAAAGTTCAAAAACTATTGTAAACAAGCGATTTGTTTGAAGGGACTCAATTCTCTCCCGAAATTACGACAAAGTTATCGATCGGAAACCTGCTGTTTTGTCTACTTGTTAGTAAATTGTATCTTAATTTACATATTTTTATGGTTTTTAAAATACTTTTCAAGCATTATTTTTTAAATCTGTCGATAGTATGTAGCCCGTTTGCAATTAAAACAATATAAATAGCTCAGCATTTGTTTTCGCCTGACATTACATTACTAAAAAAAATTTCTTAAATAAATGAATAAAATAATAAAGTAATGTACATGAAATGCAAATTCATCATATGTGTAATCTAACCTTCCCATAAGAAATAATTGTAATAAAAAAGCTGCTGTAAGCCACGAAACCTTTGGCGATATATTCGACAATCAACTTCTAGCATGCAGGTAATATGAAACTACCGCTTTTAATCATTTTCAAAATTGTATTTGTACTCATAATTAATAACGATAAAACACCGAATAAACTGGTGATAAATATTAATTGAAATAATGCACTTTGTTAAATTCACCATAAAAAAAAAAAAAAAAAAAACAATATATTTGACCTTACGTCCTTACGGACACGTATCTGCTTCAGCTGATGACGAGCTCTATTGTTTTATCTCGAAACACGTCCTGCATTGTTTTTAGGGTTTCGTTCATCTGACGAAACCCTATTCGTCTCTGTCCTCTGTCTGTCACAGAGTCCGTGCACAAAAACTACACAAGTCAGAGCCTTCAAATTTTGTGTACTTACCGCTGAATACCTCTTGTCACACAACAAATCATAAAAGCTTGAAAAAGACTATTGTTTAATTAAAATATTTATTTTAATATCATCAGTTCATTTTTTGCTGCTGTTTTCTCTCCTAATTGTTGTCAAAATTTAAATAGATATAAAAATTATTATGTATCTAACATAAATTAATGGATTAAATAAATCACGTAAAAAACGTGTATTTGTTTTTATCTTGGTAATTAATTAGAGATTTGTATTTTTTGCCACGTCAAACCACCTGACACAGAAAGAAAAAGATATAAATGTATATATGCATATTTACTAAGATTTGATAATCGCAGAACAATTTTTTTAATTATTGATTTTACAAATTTGGTACTTCCGCATGCGGATGTTATTTCATGTGCTGATTCATAAAATCTAAAAAGAGCGAGACTAATGTAAATATTATTTCTTAACATTAAATATTTGTAAAAGAGAAGGAGAGGGTCATTAGAGGAGGGGCTATTTTCAATATTTTGTTATGTTTGGGAAAACTAAAGAATCGATCGCTTTAAACTTTAACATATAGTTTATAACACATAATCAGAATAAGGATAAAGTTTTTTGAAAGAGATATTAAACGAAAACCCCTGTGCGATCTGTGATTGCACTTACCCACTTGTTTATTTTATGATGAATTTAATAAAGTGTATTATTTCAACTACTCATAATTAATATATTTCAAATAAACATTGTTTTGTTCTGACTAGTGGGTAATATAAAAAAATATACTAACTGAGAGTGCAACTCTTAATTTAATTATGTTTTATTTTTTACAATTTTTTTTAATTGATTAAAAACAATGTGACGATTGGAAGTAATGTTTCTGCGTATCCAGAGCAATTCATTCGCATACGTGTACATCGCTAAAATGTATAAAGTGTGTAAAAAAGTACTTGTTTCTTTGAAATCAATTTATTCAATATATTTATTCAATAATCCATGAATAATAGTAAATAATAGTGGTCTAATTCTTGTAAGCCTTTTGTCTTTCATATTTATATTCAGTGGAAAATCACAAATTTATGAACAAAAAATAAACAATGTATAAATAATAAATAAGATAGGATAACTTCTGTATGTTAGGACGACAACGATCGCTTCGAATTGCGGCTGCACAAAAAGCCTACAATATGTATCTATAAGATAAGTACGTAAACAATTTATCATTTGACTTCTAAAAGATACAATGAGTTGAAAGAAAACAGATTCTTGTCTAACCGCTATATTTATCATTAAATATGAATGGATTGTGGATTTTTGATAAATAAAGCATAACTTGACGTTTTAAAAGAATTATTTTATTGTGTTAAAAATATTTTTTCAAAAACGCCATTCGAAACAAAACAAGAATAGGCAGCAAACTTTTCACTTCTGCATTCTGCACTTTGCAATAAGAAATATATTAATCACTCATTCGAAAATAAAAACATTTTTATTCAAATTTAACTCTCGTAAACAATTTGTCTAAGAGATTTTGAGAATTGCGACAAAATTATTTATCGAAAAATGTACTGTTTCGTCTACTTGTTAGTAAATTGTATCTCAATTTATAAAAAATAATCTCAATATATAAAAACGTTCTCAATATATAAAATATATAATAAGGGAAAGAGGAAAAAATAAACCTTTTTCCAGAATGAAGAAATTATTCTACGCAATTAAAAATATTTATTTTCGTAATTTTATTTTCTGAAACAGGCTAAAGTTAATATAAACAATGATGTGTTGAAAATTAAGCAGGAAAACAAAAAATATACTTACTTTAAAACTTAATATAATTTCTAACTAGTTTGATGTATCATTCCCAAAATTTTCTTCTGTCTCATGCATGTTCATTTCACGTCAAAATTCGGTAGCACAGTGCCAAAATTAAATGTCATCCTGTATCCAGTACATCTTCTGATCTCAGTATCTGTTTCATTCATGTGAAGCAAGAGATCCCATCTGAAAATGATTTGATCTTACATTTTGATTCACTACTGTAACATTATGCTGTGATCTTTGCTTAGCATATGAAATTTCAAGATTTTGCCGAGGATTAAGAATTTTAGTTTTATCCTTATGGCCGTTCTCAACTGCTCTGTTCAACAAGCGCAAAACGTTTTCACACATTAAAAATTCATTTTTTAACGCAAAGATAAAAAATTGGAAAGCTTGACTAAGGAAGCAAATTGAAATTAAACTGAATTTTCCATTTTTTTAATCAATAAATTACCTATTATTTGTGTTATCTTAAAGCAAATTTGTTTATTGTTGTGCATTTTGCTACTTCTTAGAGTTTGGCAAAACATATTTGAATCACCCTGTATAATTTGCAAAACTTCTCAGAATTAATGGAACAAACTTTAAGAGGAGTCAGGGGACATCACAAGGATTCACAATTTCATAGCAACCCATGGTCGGAAACGTCATGGTTAGGTAGTATGATAGGTACAAGGGACGAAGAGACACATCAAGAATGAAATCATCTGAAATAATTTCTTGATCAGCAATATTACATTTACTGTGGTAGATGATATGTGAAAATGTTACAAAATATATTTAAAGTTTCCACCATTGCTAGCGATGCATGCATTACACCGTCGAACCATGAATTTACGGACACGCTTAAATACACCTGGATTTTGTTAGATATCCGCAGTAGCACAGATGAGTCTTGCAACCAGATCCATTTCAGATTCCTCAGATGTTGCGTACACAGCGTTTTCAGTGCACCCCAAAGAAAGAAATCGATGCTGCTTAAATCAGGAGAGCATGGTAGCCAGGGAACCGGTCCTCCACGGCCAATCCATTGGTAACCAAACACCCAATTCACGAACACATCTTCCATAATGGGGAGCTGCCCCATCATGTTGAAACCACATATGGCGTCTGACATGTTGTGGTACATTGTCAAGTAAGCTTGGTAGCACCTCTTGCAAAAAGATGCGATAATCTGCAGATGTTGGAGGTGCTGGCAACAAATAAGGCCCGACTACGAGGTCGCCGACCACATCAGCCCAAACATTCACTGAAAAGCGATGTTGGGCAGCATGTTATCTCACACCATGGGGATTCTCGCCAGCCCATAAATGAATATTGTGGTGGTTGAACACACCATCTTGGGTGAAGTACATCTCATCTGTAAATAATATGTCGAAAGAGAAATGCGGGTCTTGGCGAAATTGGTAGAGGTACCAATTTGCAAAACGCACACGCGCAGAGTAATCTCTGCGGAGCAGTGACTGTACTTTTTGCAGATAGTATGAATGTAAGCCTTCACGTTGTAAAATACGATGAACAATACACCGAGATCCTCCTACGGCTGAAGCGACGGCTTGTACGCTGGTACTCGAATTTCGTTGAACAATATCTAACACATTTTGCTCCATGCTAGGAGTTCGAGCCAAGCGTAGTCTGCTCACTCTATGCCTATTACCTCGTAAGAATCCATATTCACACAAATTGTGATGGAAATTCATAAAGATCCTGCGGTCCGGTGCATCTCTTTGTGGGTGCCTTTCGTGATATGATCTTTCTGCTTCTCGTGCACTTCCCTGTGCCAATCCTTAAATCTGCCAGCTCGGTGTTTGTAAAACGTTGCATACTCTAGTGATGGCGATGAAAGATCCAATTACTGCAGGTCTGTCTTCTCCAGCGTTTTGAGTTAAAATCTAGATGCATCTTTCATTTACGTAACCAAAAATGCTATGTACAATTTCTGGTATGAATTATGAATTAAAAACTTCCCGAATCTGGGAAAGCTGTTTTTCTCCAATGCTCTTAAGAACAACACAACCTATCGACGAACGAAGACGTTTCCGACCATGGGTTGCTAGATACTATGCAATTCTGATTCCTTGTGATGTCTCCTACCTCCCCTTTAAGTTTGTCCCATTACTTCTGGCGCAACCTGTATAATTAACTAACAGTGTTAAGAACTAGATGTAAACCAACATCCTCTGTAAAATTATTTCTCTGTACCTTTTTACCACTGCATTTAATTTTTTACACAATATGTCCATCATATTAAAAAAAATTAACCTTTATATTTCTGATTTTTAATAAAGTGTAGAAGAAATTTGTGCTCTTTCAGGTTAATAAAAATAAGTTTTTATTTGACATTTTAGAGAAGGTTATTCTATTCTTATTGTAAAACTTGTTCCTCATTATTTTGAAAAGGAAAGTTTTTAGTTACGAAAAGTTTTTACGTGCTTTAGATTTTTATGGTATTTATTATTTGCTTTAAAAGAGGGTTAGTTACACGAGCTTTTTCTAAAGAAGATTGCTTATGTGGATTAGATTTTCAATTTAAAAATTCTTTCCTAAAAAGAATGTGACTACAAATTAACGAATTTTTTTTTTCAGTTACATAAAAAACTAAATTTATTAAATAATGCATTGACTTCAAAGTAGAACGCTAATGCATATAAAAACACAGTAATTTATTATTTTGCTTAGGAAAAGAATATATAGTTTAAAGTCTAAATAAAAGTACATTTTACTACTAAAGTGATTAAATTATTCATGGCCGAAGAAAAAAATTTTTTTGAAATACTTCAGATAATGAAAAAAATATATAGACTAAAAATTAATTTTAAAACTGGATACAGATTTCACAAATCCGATTTTTTGTCGTTGTTGTTGTTGTCTCAACAAAATTCATATAAAGATATTGAGACATGGAAATTGTAATTTTAACTGTTAAAAGTGAAATATTACACTAATACAGAAAATTATGCATATACAAAGCCCGCCAAAAGTCACAGCCTATTTATTTCACATATGTACTAAAATTTTGAAAAATGTATAAATGCGTGTATAATTAATTTGATTACGACCTTGTCTAAGTAGAAATTTTGAGGTTTTCAGATGAGATGTTCACTTTTTTTATTATTTCAAAAGAAGTAAAGTCTAATAGTGTATTCTAGAAAACGCCGCTTCAAAAAAATAATTTAATTAAAAACTTGTCTGAAGATGGTTCTGAAAAAAATTAATTCTGTTTAAAGTTATAACTTTTAATTTCATAAAAATATGAAAATTATTTAATGTCACTCAACTTAAATAAAAAAATGCTCGAATTGAAAGCCTTCCATTTTTTGCCAATAACACAGATTCCAAAATTCGTCCCTGGTTATTTTATATATGACTGCAGAGATGTTATTGTAACTTTCCATAATTCACTGCTTCAACCCTTCGATATAATTATAAACATTTTGTAAATTATTGCATTCAAGTGATTCTGCTGAAAAAAAAATCATTAGACATCAAATTTGAGACACGGAGAAGGCCAGTGAGCATATTCGTTGATATGGATAATTCTGATTGAGATAATCTGATATATCTATGACTTTTTTAATGGGGAATGCAGCTAACTTATTGAAAAAGAGCTTTTCTCGGTAAATCATCTTATTTTAAGGTATTCTCTCCAATTTCAAATGACGGAATTTTCAATAACATGTATGATCGTTGGGCCGATTAATTTTTGTATCATTGTAAGATGAGGATTGTCGATTAAACTTTCTATTTTAAATAATTGGTGATATATAATCTGCTTTAACTCCAATTCAGATATTAGCATTGGAGTTAAAGCAGACATTGGACTGTCTAGTTGGCTAGTCATTGGACCCAATCTGTATACAAGTATACAGATTGGGTCTTCGTATCCCTAATCTACTGTTGGTTTTATTAGCATCATAATAAAAATTTATGTGGCCTTCCCGTTCTCTAAATCTGGCGTCTAATGACTTTTCCCTGTCTCGACACATAAATGGACGTTATCGAATTAAATAAAAGAGCTCTAGCAGATAACGGAAGGTCCTAATAAACATTTCTCCAATCACATATAAAGTTTTCAGAAATGGATTTCTACAGCGGTTCTTTTACTGTCAAAAGTGGACGGCGTCAATTCGAGCATCTATTGCGTTAAACTACGTTATTTTTTTCAAGGAAATTAAATAGAATTTATTTATTAGAAATATATTGGCTTATTTCAATATGAAATAGCTCTTTAAAAAATTTTCCTTTTTACTAACAATCTGTTTCAACTGGTTTATCATGCATTTTTCTATATAGCTATAAGTTTTCATGTTTTTATATGAAATATTTTTTGCAGGATAGGATAAAAATAAATAAAAAAAAAACCTTTCAATAGATTCAATTGCGGAAGCTGCAGCGTTAGCTACTTTTTTATTGAATACAAATAGCGATATAGTTAATCTTCAGATAAACGCACAGATTAAACATGTGTGTCGATCAGTGGTGGACAAGCCTTTGGGTTTTTTTTTTACTCATGCTTTACTTTGTTCTAGGGATGGGACGAATAGTGATTTGGCCGAATAGCCGAATAGCGAATATTCGGCGGCCGAATACTAACTTTTTATCCCCAATAAAGAAAAAAATTTTTTGATTATATATAATTTTAAAAATAGGCACTCATTAATAATTATTACTCTTAAATGTGCTTTTAAATGTATTCTTAAATTTGAAACACTTATTTTAACACAAAAAAATTATGAAATTGCATTATATTCTTTTATCTTAATGTACATCAAATTGATTTTCAGTAAGTCAGGATGGTAAAATATTTCCATTAAAATATGAACAATGTATTTCACTTTTACTATCAAATGATACTTTTATCTTTTCTTGCATCCAAAATTAATAATATTCTTAATCTCTCTCTCTCAGAATTCCCAAGGAAATATTTTCTGAAGTAACCTTTAATGAAAAAAAATTGATAATTAAGAGTTTGTGTCCTTAATAATAAATAAATTCGTAAAAATGAGACTGTTCGGAAATCAGTTGTCAATGTTTAAATTACAAATTACGTTAAAGCAAAAGGTTATGCTTAAAGTAGAATGCATATTTTAACAAAATCTTTGACATTTGAATCGGCGCATACAATATTCCACTTATTCAACAAGCATTAAAAGGATAAACAGAAATTGATAACAACATGAATGAAGGAAGATGTAAATTAAAAATATATACATAATAATGTTACGTATTTAAGCCAGTAATTATGCAAATAATTATTTAAAAGTGAAAACTATGGAATAAAAAAATTATTATGTTCAGCATTTAGAATTTATGTTTAAATATTTTTAAAACCATCTTCATAAAGCAAGTTGTGTCATCTAATGTGTATCTAGTTTGACACCAGTTCTGTTTTCAGATGTATCGTTGTATTTGGAATAGTAATATTTGATATTTAATTTTGAAAATGAATCTTCATTAATACACCTAGTGAATGAATTTTTTTTTCTCACTTCATAGAAAATTAGTTATGACTTTCATAAGAACCTTTTTTACATGTGCATGGAATTTGCAGACATTGATAAATATTCGAGTGTTTTAAAATAAGGTAGTGTTTCTTTTTTTTTCGATAAGTGTTTTTATATCTTGAATTGTAACATATTCTCTAATGAAGACATTTCCTGTACAGTTAAATCTCGAACTTGGGCGGCATTTTCTAAAATATCACCAACCTTTAAAGGCAATACAGAAAGGCTGTATATTTTTTAGTATCTGAATAACTGTATGTTTTGCAAGTAAGAATGAGAATGACTTCATAAATGAAATAACCAATTTAGATTAGAGGAAAAAAAATTGCAAGAAATGAAATTCTTGAAATTCTAAATTTATTTGGCAAGATATCTTTCACTGTTCGGCGAGATTTCAGCAATATTCGGCGAGATATCTCTAAATATTCGGCTATAGGTATTCGGCCGAAGTATTCGGTCAATAAGCCTTCAATATTCGGCCAACCGAATATTCGGCAAAAGGGCCGAATAGGCCGAATATTCGTCCCATCCCTACTTTGTTCTCTTCGAAATTCTTACGAGGGGTATTTTTTGTTTCAACCTCCGATGGAGCATGAAATAAAAACAAGAATGAATAACAAAATATTTGTATAACAAGCAGTCAAGTACATTCAAAATTACTTTTCGACATTGTGACTATGAAAATTGAAATATTTGTCATACCGGTGGGCGAATTTTCCGATACCCACTTAATAGAAAGTCACCACCAGCTTGTTGATAAAAATCTCCATGGCGTTTTCAAGATTTTCGCTTGTGTGGAAATGCTTTCTCCGGACTTATCTTCAGTTCTAAAAGAAGGTGGAAGTCACTTGGTACCAGATATGGGCTGTACGCTAGGCGAACGAACATTTCCCATCGAAATTGTGAAAGAAGCTATTAGGCCATCATATTGGCTTGGTACCGTGTGATTGTTATTCTGCGTTTTTAATCTTACGAAATTTCTTTTAAAATGTTCCGTTTTTGTCACGTAAAAATGTCACGTTTTAGTTATGATAGTATTGATACATTTAATAACTAATTTTAGTATCTTATTATCTACAGCATAAATGTTCATTCAATAAATTGCCTCTGTACTCAAGAATCATTTTTAAATTATCATTTTTCAATCTGTTTTAAAAGCAATATCTTAGTCATCAAAAAATAAGTATAAAAGTAAAAACATTTTTTTTAAATGCCCTTTTATAAGCACGAGGTGGAACCCGCCGAAATACGACGAATGAAAATCTTTAAGAAAGAACTGTTTTATTGAATTATAATAAATATACAAAATTAACGATGTTTACTAGTGTAAAATTTGCAGTAACGGAAATTGCATGGGAAAGTGTTGCGCATTTTAATATTTTTTTTTCCTCAATTTTAAGAGATAATAGAGTAATATTGTTGCCACAGTTACAAAATTGGTACTAAAAACTATTAAAAAATAATAAATCAAAAATAAATTGAGATACAGCTTTCAAACAAATTGCATTTGAAAGTACATTTTTTTCTCTATTCGACGGTGAAAAAATTTAAAATGTGTGATATATAGAAGTGTAAAATTTACAGAAACCAGAAATTGCAAAACCGAAATTGCAGGGGGGAATTGTCTTGCCATTCGCAAAATGACGTATGCGTTATGCGTTACGCACAGATACGTTTGGCCTTTATAATATAGATTTAATGTTCATTTTGAAAATCACGCCTAATTATTTTAATGCAATTCATATTTTTAACAAATAATTCTTTTACGATGCATTTGTTTTACTTGGACACTGAACTCGATTTTAAAAATTCATTGTTCTTTTTACGTTTAGTGGAAAGCGCCAGCAAGTGAAATTATTAAAGTATGCTTTTTGCTTTTTTTTTTTTTTTTCTTTTTAAAATAATGCAACGGAAAAGAAAAATATACATTATTTAAAATATCTTTTTAGAATTTCTAATCTGATTTCTCAACGCATAATCGTGAATTAACTAATAATAAACTATACATTTATAAAAGCGTTGTTTTTTTTTAATATTACATTCTTCCTTCTGCATTTATCTCTTTTTTTTTTAACCTTTAAACGTTTTATTCATGTAGTTTTGCAATTTTTTACAGATTTTGAGAAGTATTTTATTTTTTTATTGAATAGATAAATCTGACCTGCGTGTTGGACTCAGTCGCCCGTTTATAAATCATCATCAATATATAGAGACGAGATAGCATTAGGAAATTTACAACATCGGAAAATTACAACCGGGAACTCTACAAAGAGTGTGAAATGGAATCAGCATGAATTAAACCCGCAACCCACCTACGCTCGCAAGTGTTTAGCAGTGTGGTGCCGTAAACACTCGGGCACGGTAGGCCTTGGTCACTGAGCCCAGTGGCCTTGGCAAGCGTTTATTGGTGCGTAATTAAATCCATTGTCATTTTATCTCGTTTACCAATGTATGATTTAGACAGAAAATTTGGGGATTTATCCTTTTTAGCAGGTTAACGGGAAAATTCCTTAAAATTAATGTATTAATTTATAATTAAGTTTTAAATTTTTAAAAATGTTGTATTTTTATCTTGAAAATATATGTAAACGTAATTTGTATTATTCTAATATATCAGGAAGTGTGTTAAAAATTTATTACGAAATTCTATCTCTACGAACAAAAACCATGTTGAGTTAAATAAAAGAGTATAATTAATAAACTTTAACAAATTGTCTCCTTTACAAATTAATTTTTCTCTTGTAGGACACAAGCTCCGCATTAAGATGCATTTTTTTTAATGCTATAATTGACAAATATGCATGACTGCCTGAATATTACTATTTATTCATTTATGTTTAAATTAAAATACTATGTTTTTTTTTCTATCAGTAAAATTGTAAATAAAACGTTTATATAAACTCTCAATTTTACTTACTGCCCAAACCATTTTTTGTTTGTATCTTAATTACATTCTCATAAGATAAAAGTGCAGATAAATCTTTAACGGAAGAATTATTATTGCTTTATAACATTATCAAAAGCATCTGGTGCATTTATATATGTTCATAATCATTTGTAATTATTTAATGATAACTGCAAATATAAGTCCTTTATAGTTTTAAATGT
Source organism: Maratus speculifer (assembly GCA_964019185.1). Classification (NCBI taxonomy): domain Eukaryota; kingdom Metazoa; phylum Arthropoda; class Arachnida; order Araneae; family Salticidae; genus Maratus; species Maratus speculifer. The sequence goes on along the minus strand of OZ025289.1, from coordinate 167,103,124 downwards.
CACATATCAAACATTCGTACTTATATCAGTATTATCCATACATCCACATTTTTAAAAAAAAGTTTTATTTTCCAGTATAAAATGGCTCTTAATTTTCATACTTTATTTTCTAAATCTCAGCAATAAACTTTATTTAATAAAAGTCTTTGAAGCAGTAACATCAGTTTTAACCGAAACGTTACGTTTAACCTACTTCTTTTTAATTCTTCTAAAGTGCAGAACTATAAATTTTAAAAGAATGGAAAGAAAAACAATGCGGTTCGAAAAACTTTTATCAACTGTGAAGCAATTTTTTCTTATCTTCTCCTTTTCCCCTTTTACAAGTATTTAAATTAGCTTTCTTTTTTGGGTCTGAAGGGGAAAAAACTTTAAAAAATATATATAATTAAAAATATTATTTAATGCTGTTTCAGAGTAAGTAGACCAGTTTTAAGATTTTTTGGCACTGAAATCGTAATTTCAGTCAAAAATGTTTTAATACATGAAATAAGTTCATGTAGATCATGTTTTCTGAACATGCAAATTGTGTTCTTTATTACAAAAATTTTGTATTTAAAAAACTTAAAAAATACATATAGCACGACACTAACATTTTAATTAAATTTTTTTCGCATTTATTTCAAGCACATTTTAGGAATAATATATTTTGAAACTTATAAAATTAGTATCAGTTCTTGAAGGATAATCCTAAATATATGTATAAGTATATTATATGCGAGTTAAAAAAAAATTTTGTAATTATTCATTATGAATCACATAAAAAATTGGCCATAGAAAAATGAACCAATAATTCTAATACACTATAAAATTACATATCCGATAATATGACATTTATAAATTGGAAAAAATAGCAATAAAATATGTTCGAGGAAAAATCCACAAACAAAAGTAACAAGAACGAAAAATCATGCGCACAGCATAGCGCACAATAATTTCCAACACATTCACACATTAAACAACAAAATAACAGAACTTCACAATTTATTAAAGTAATAGTATTTGTCTAAATGAACAATTTAGAAAACTTATAAAGTATTAGAACTTTTTTTCTGATATTACCATAAATAGTCATTAAACTATACAATTTTTTGTGCAGCCCTCTATATGACCTACAGATACCCATGCATAGTACATAATATGAAAACTTTCGCTCAGCAATTTCCGCTAATAAAAGGGTGTTGTCAAGAACATTTGTGCAACCCTATGTATGAACTGTATAAATTATGCACTCCAGGTAATATTTAAAAGCGTATACTACAACTGAAAACGCACTTCTACCAATTATTGTTCGTGGGCTTTAATAGTTCAGTTATTGCTCATTTTCTTCTATATCCAAACCCTTTGGCATGTCAGTAGAAATGAATGATAAGTACGCCATATTCTATAATAAGAACCTATAAGTGATGTATATCAATTTCAATATGTTTAAAGTACGGTAATATCCTTATAATACACAGGAAATGATTTTTCCCCATAAACCGTGAGGTATCAATTTTTTTTTTTTTTTTTTTTTTTTTGAATGGCCTTGTAAATGAACCGAAAATTCTACACACTTCATTTTCATTATCGAACTTGCCATATTAAACTGAATAACATGCATCAATTTCATGCCAATCAGACTATATTTACACCAGTTAGAGCACGGACAGACAAACAGAATTCATAAACAATTTTAAACTACATTGAAAAGTGGTAAAAATTTGACAAAAAGAAAATAGGAATTTATATTGTTAAACACGTTATCAAGGGTAATATTCCACAATATAAGTAAAACGCAATTTATTTCTATTTGAGCAAATCATGCCATATCTACGTTAAGGAAGTCTGGATTGAGGAGCTAATCGAAGCACAGCTCAAAATACTGAACCTAAACTAATAAGAATTTTGATAAAAAATGCTCCTTATGACACACATTCCCGTTAAGAAAGATAGAACGGGAGGCGGCAGCACAGACAATCATCTCATCGAGTTCATGTCTGAAATTCCAGAATTAGTTAAAACTCGATTCGCATATTGAAATGCAATCGGTCTATCAAGTCATATCTAGGTGGAAAACACCTGAAAACCCGATTTCAGTGGTTGGCTCATAGGTTTACCGCTGTGTTTTCCTGCACCCAAAAGTATGAAAACATGGAGAACTCAGAGCAAGAAAACACAATGGTAAACCTAAGAGTCAACCACTATAATCGGATTTTCAGATGTTTTCTACCAAGATAGGGGCTTGTCAGATTGACTGCGTTTTAATATGCGAATCGACTTTTAACTAAATCTGATTCACCCATGAGCTCAATGAGGTGATTGTTTGTGCTGCCGCTTCCCGGTCTAAGAGTTTTCTGAAATTACCTCGCTAAAAGAAGTAAAAAGTTAACAAACTTTTTTAAAATTCCTTAAAAATCGGACATTATAATTATGTGTCAAATGAGAATATATTTTGATGTATTTTTGCACGATGAAACGAATGGTACCAAGTACATAAAAGTAGCGTGGGGCGAAATTCCAAAGCCATGTCGCTTAATTTTCTCAACCACCACTCAAGATGTGGCAATGATCATTTGGATAGTTACACTTCGGTTTAATTGGAAAAAATCCTGCGGTCTTCCACACCTTCGATCGTCAGAGAGGGGTATACGGCCAATTTGAAGATTCCTGACATATGATGGATTATCACTTTCATAAGTGGCCAACATTTCATTGTGAATTTGTCGGCCACTGTAATCTTTCAAATGCCATGATGTGCGTTCCTACTCTAATTATTTTTATAAATATTCAGATTTTGAGGCAATAGCTGCTGCACTCGTATGCAAAAATGTATGAATATAAAATTTATTACATTATATATATTAAATTCAGTATAACGAAAATAATATGACTCTATCTTAAATAGGACGTAATCACTATAGCAACCTTGAATTATTACTTATCTTGGGATATAATTGAACTAATTATGTATGATAGGATTTAATAGAATAATCACCATGATAATCCAGAACCATCACCTATCATGGGATATTATTGAGTTAATTATGTATGATAGAATTTATTAAAAGGAATAAAACTTCTATTAATATGTTTTCTAAGTTTTGTTTCAATTTTCATAAAATTTAAAATGTTTAGAAAAAATTCTACAACGATTATGTATATTAAGTATCAAAACATTTCCTCGGATAAGTTTTTCCTTGTTATATGCGAACAGACTGAAGTACCAGACTATATTTACATATTACAATTATATAATTATATAAATACGAAAGCCATATATTTATATAATTACGAACGCACCTAAAAATATCAAAACTTATTTGCAGCTGTTATTATAATCATATTGTGTTCATTATACGCGACCATTTAAATGGGACAGTAATGTAATATTGACTGGCTTCGCTATTGGTTAAATATCTCAATCAAATACTCCCTGGAAAAATTATTTAAATTTAATGTTTAGACTTGTATAAAATAATGATAAATTTGATTTTCAATTATACAAAAGAAAAGGAAAAGTCATGTTTAAGTATTTCTTCTTTTAAAAGATCCTCATAATTCTTTGAAAGTTATAAAATAAATCAGATAAAAAAGCTGGTTTGTCCCAAAAAATCATGTTTATATTTAGAATATATTTAAATAACTCTGATTTTACTCACCAAGAGTTTATATTTATTTAAAGTTATTCATAAAGAGATACATAAATATACAATGACGTATTGAAATATAATTTTTTAAAACTACATTTCTTAAGTTATCAAAAAAGTAGCTTTTTTGAATTACAAAATTTTCAGGGAGAAAAAATAATAAATCACGAAAAATCCATTAATTTTTTTTTCTAAATCAAATAGCATGGATTATTAATTTTACCTTCTGTGTGTAACTGGTTTATAAAATCTGACAGATAAAAACTTATAAATAAAAAAAATATATATTTTTTTATTTTCAAATTCATTGAAATAAGTATTAGAATATTGTAATCATAGCTTTACATTATTTTATTATTAGTTCAGTTTTCATTTTAATATAATTGTTTAAGTTTAATTGTGATATGTTAATTAAGCTATCTCTATAGCTTTCTTCCACGTCCGCTACCTATCAGTCATAGCCCTTTGAAAATACATAAATGCATGTTATTTCTTTGTTTTATTAACCATTTGGAAAATAGTTATCGCTTTTTGGTCTAAAGATATCTGAGACATATCTATATCCTTGTGATGTCCAGATTTTATTCGTTTTTTGATTGGTCTGTGTTTAATGTCCAGAAATGGAATACTTCTGTTGCCACGATGGCAAAAACTATTAAAAATACAAAAAATTAATAACTCGGAAAGAAATTGAGTTACAACTTCAAACAAATTGCATTTAAAAGTATATTTTTTCCTTATACAACGGTGTGAAAATTGAAAGTGCGCAATGTTTACAAGTTAAAAATTTGCAATACCAAAAATTATAAAACTCAAATTTAATTTAAAATTTGTTTATAACAGGTACAGGAATATTAAGAGTGTTATTACACGAGGGGCCAAAGTCGCTTCAAACTCCAGGTGTTTCCATGTTATCCTATGGCTCAAGGGGAGTCGCTCGGAAAGCAAGCAACTATTTTGTATCGGAGCGTCTTTGACGCCTGAAACGAAGCGAGTCGCCAGTAACAGCCAATCAAATGCTTGGAAATCCGGATAATGGTAAGGCCTTTTCTTGAACAGCCAATGAAATTCATAGAAAACGAAAAAAGCAGGCGATTTTTGTCGCTTGCAATTTTTATGTGTAATAGCACTTTAATGTTTAATCCATGACGTACGTAATAATGATTCTGTCTATTATTATATATGTGATGTTGAAAGTAACAAGACATCACATATTATTATTTATTCCCTTTTTTAAATTAAACTCTCCAATTTAAAATTTAATTTATTTTTCACAATCATACATTTAATCAAAACTCTCTTTCCTTTCTAAAAAGAATATATCTTTCTCCTTTCTTTTGTGCTTTAAATTTCAATTACTAAAGTTTTCCTATGTTTGGCCGGAGCCCTTAATAAAGTAAATCAAAAACAAATCTATTCTCATCCTACAATCATTATCTGTACGAGCATACTGTCGTTTGGTCAAAGAGTATATAAAGTCGATATTCTTAGACCATATGCTCCTGTCGTATGCACTTAAGGGTGGCGAGTGGTCAGGGAAAACCGGGAAAAACACAGTCAAGAAAAGAGAAACCTACTGGTATTTTCTTACAGAAAATACTTCATATAATATAAAGAGATTATATAAACTGAATTTATCTTTAACAAAATACTGGTATTTATCATCTATATTGACTTTGTTTTTATCTAACCACTCGCCACCCTGTTATTGTTCATTTTCAGTTTAAAAAACAATGCAAATGTCTTTTCGGCTGCAAATATATACTCTATGTTAAAATTGGAGTCCGGCATCTGTGTTTTACTGCTTCTAAATGTATGTTTCCCATTACTCAGCGTTGGCATGCATACTTATACATTGATATGTTATAACGCCATTTAACAGTCCTGTTGGCTAGTTTTTAATTCAAAGTTTCTTTAAGTATTAAATTTTAGACTTTAATGATATCTTTTTCCAAATAATCTTTTTTCTTTCTTACTTTCTTTCAGCTGTTGTATTTTCTGTAAATGTATAACTCAAAATACTCTTTAGATCCATTTTCTCCTTTTTGTTTCTTTATTTATTTTCAACAATAAGTTAGTAAAATTCAGATGATTGAAAATTAAAAGTATCACTTATTAGAAAATTTTATTTCTAGAACTGTTAGAGAGGTTTTGAGAGACATTTAACACTATTTCTACCGGTGTCAAATTATATCTTTTAAAAGCTTTTTACTTACAGTTTTCCACTTGTAATTTTTAGATTTAAATGGTTGTAAAACATTTGTAACACATTGAAGACTCTTTTATGCTTATTACATTAAAAAAATACGAGCAAAACAAACATTAATCGAAACTTTAAAAAGATGTCATTTGACGCCAGTATAAATTGTGCTAAAAGAAATTAAACATTGAAACAATTTTTAAAATGAGATTCCACTGTTCATAAACTGAACACATGAAAAACATTTCAGATTATATAATTCTTAATTATAAATTTGCAAAATTTAAGCAGGGTTTTGAAAGTTACCTCGATATTTTAAAAGTAAGAGAAAATAATGCATACATTAATATGAAGATAAAATTCATTTCTTATATAGCAGTTAGATACTTTTTCTCTCATACTTAAATCTGACAGGCTTAATTATATACTTCATTTCTCAGAGAAAAACTCGTTAAAAAGAGATTACTTCAAATACATGAAAAAGAAAACTTTGGAATAATATCATTATAACATAAAAAAAAACTTAAAAGTAGGACAATGTTAATTTACATTCTCTTTTTTATTTTTTAAACATAGCTATCAAATTTTGAATATTTTTAAAAGTAATTCTAACCAAGAATTATTTTTATTTAAAAGTATTCCAAATTTTAAAATTTTAAATGTATTTTTTAAGTAAATTTTCTTTATATATTTTACTCTTTTTTATTTTTACTAGGGGGGCCCCGCCCCCCCTGCTCGCTATGCTCGCCAACCCCCCGCGTAATCGCTTCGCGATTCCAAATTATTGGCTACCCCTGCTTGCTGCGCTCGCCAATATCCCATGGTATCAATAAGCAGTTGCAGACCTTTCAAATGATGTGTCACACGACTGGTGTTGTAAAGAAATTAAAAATGTGCCCCCCTGGGGGGGGCAGAGGGGGAGGCGACACAAAAGACATCCATAATATGAATAAGCAGCTGCAGACCTTTCAAATGATGTGTCACACAATTGGTGTTGTAGAGAATTACAAAATGCGCCCCCTCTGAGGGAAGAGGGGGGGGTTACACACAAGATATCCATAATATGAATAAGCAGTTGCAGACCTCTCAAATGATGTGTCACACAATTGGTGTTGTAAAGAAATTAAAAATGTGTCCCCCTTGGGGAGCAGAATGGGGGATAACACACAAGACATCCTTTAAATGGATAAGCAGTTGCAAACCTCTCAAATGATGTATCAAACGACTATGTTGTAAAGAAATAAAAAAATTTGGCGAAATATTACAGTTATCGCCAAGTTGGCGTCACTTTTGACAACTAATTTTGGTCGCCAAATTTGGCGATATATCGCCAAGTTGGCGACAGACTTGTCGATTGTTGGCGATGGTAACCTTTCCTCTCTTTATGGTAACCCATATGGCGATGCATAGACGGAGCCCTTTCCTGATTGGTCTATTCGACTCATGGAAGGAGTGGACAACCCGGATTCGTTAGTTCCGGAAATCTTCCACATCAGCATCATTCCAGGAGTCATTCCTTTTAAGGCTAGTTTTTTTTTACTATAGAAGGATTTATTTTTTAAACCCATGTTTTGACAGTTTCTTAATAAGATTAGTTTAATTTAAAATTAAGTAAATTTTATTCCATCATTCTTTGTGCCTGCATTTTTTTAAGTGAAATTCAATGCAAAACTATGATCATTAACGTTTTGTTTGAGGTCACATTCGGAAATGCAAATATATTTGTGTTTTTGTACAGCTTTTGTTTAAAATAATATTTTTCTGAAACTCATCTGAGTTTTAACATCATATTTTAGATAAAGGCTTTAAATTTTGACAATTCTCCTAAGCTTTTAAGAAGTTAGGATTTTACGAAAGCAAGAGGTTATTGAACATTGTAGAAAGGCTTTTGTATGATGTTAATGCATGTCTATTATAAAGAAATTTTAATGCTTTAAAGCAGTGATTTTCAGACAGTATGCTGTTAAACTATTCAGTAACATTATATCAAAATTTTACGAAATAGAATTATTTATGCGCCCCCCCCCCTTAATCGTGTCACGGATAATGGAATATTCCGCTTATTCGAATAGAATCCTCCTAAACCGACTTTATCCTCATTGGTTCTGTGAGGTTCAAGGTTATTTTTCCTCGCTTAAACTGAACGCTTTTCATGAACTATACCCGCTAAAATAATAACTGTGTGACCTATGTTTGAAAATAGACTGATAGAAAACACGTTTCAGCTGAAATCCCCATCACCACCACCACCTTTTGTCATTTCTGTTGCTTTACACTGAAAATGTATTTCCAATTCTTTCTGTAATGATTGCGGTCCGCCGGTTTATAATGGGCAGTTCAAGTCATTTCCTCTCTCTTTTATTCAAATGAATTGAGAAAGTCTAAAATAAGTTGGTTAGTAAAATAAGTAAATCATTTTTTAATTTCGTTCCTTTGGAAATTGGGTCACGATGAATTCCAAATGTAAAGATTTGAACCTCTTAAATAAACATAAAGTTTTGGAAGCGTTGAAAAAGTAAACGCAAGTCGAGGAAGCAAAATATTTAGCGCAGATGCAAGTTTATAATACAAAAAGCAATGTCGAAAAAATCCAAAAAGAACTGAGACAAAATGAAAATATGGATTCCAAGATGAAATGTAAATCTAATTTTCATAACATTGAGCAATGTATTCCAGAATAATTATCAAAAAAAAAAAAAAAAAAGAAAGAAAGAAACGGAAGATTTTTTAATAAAGAGTTCCATGATTTTGTAGAAAGCGAACAAACGTGCAGAGTACTTTGAATAAGGTGAAAAATTTTGTGCATCGAATGATTAGTTTACAATTGGCAACAGAGAAATAATTTAAATTTCAAAATCGGACATGAAGATTCAGTATCAGTTGGTGATCCATAGATGGTGTCAGGATATTTTTTAGCCCTATATTCTTTCAGAATGTATTTTAGATAATATATTTAATTGGGATGAAATAGTTCTTTATCGTGCAATGCGGTCTGGAGGAACTGCAAGGATAAAGGAAAGGTTTCGAGGACCTAATTGAAACAAAGATAGGGAGAAGTTTTTACTTTGCACGAATCAAACTGGGACCTAAATGCTTCAACAGTAATAAGTAAAAGTAAGCGACTGCTATTTCTAAAGTATGTCGAATGTTAACTAGTGCTTTCGCAAAATACATGGATAACCATGAGAATATTTAAAAAGTACCTTACAAAGTAAGATGCCAATTTGTGGAAACTAAACTTTTTTTTTTTTTGGGGGGGGGGGGTGATATTGTATTCAATTACAAAATTGATGATGGATCAATTTGCATCACCAGCATCAAGCTTCAATTCCTTCCTGCGAATACCGCGAATGAAATTCAACCCTTAGATCAATTATTCGATCATTTAAAGCTCATTACAGGAAACTAATTATAAAGAGTTCCTTCGCTTTCTGTATGAAAGCACTTACACAAAATCTTACTCTGGAATTTATAAGAAAATTAGCCTTTTGACTGCAATGCATTTGCAAAAAAGATCAAAGAAAATGCGAGATGTAACCAAAAAAGTCATCCGAAATTGTTTCAATAAAGCACGATTTGCAAAATAAAAAGATGAAAGCACACGAACCCTGATTTGTCGGACAATGAAAGGATAATTTAACTTCACTAGTTCCGAAGCTAAAACAGTAATATAAATATTTATTCATTGAGTTTTCCCAAACAAAGTGACATCGTAAATGACTGAAAAAATATATTTTTTTAATTAATCCTTTAGGCACCTGGTAATTTAGATTAAAAAATATGGATAGAAAACTACAAACCCCTTTAAAACGTCAATTTAATAACCATTAACCTAAATGATCGCACTTTCAAATTTAAGAGCTTTAAAAATTAAATAATCTACAAATCCTCAAAATCTTTTATTGAAAAAGATTTAAGTTAAATACTTAATTTCTCCCTTTCTTGGTCATACTGTTTTGAAGGCATTTTGCAAACTCATATGAAAATTGCATTTACTTTATAAAAGAATTAGCTTTGATGCTGCCATTTGTTTGTTTGCTTTGAACGCAAAAAACATTCGGCTATTATTTTTAATAGCGTGATTAGTTAATTAAGGATGTAAAAAAAAAATGACATTTAAATGTTTATACGGAAAAGAACAGAGCTCACAAAATGGGAACCCGTGGACCAAAGACGTTAAAACTTTGGATATTTTCGTCATGAGAATTTTGGATTATTGCAGTTCTGTGGAACCTGAACTCAAAAGGTTTATAGATATAAAAGAGGACAAGGAGACGGAACCTGAAGATGTCCTGCCGTCATCGAAGAAAGATGAAAAAAAATGACTGCGAGAAAACTAAACCTCCACAATCACTTCTTGCTGTTAATCAGGATTCAATGGCAATGTGTTGTTCCTTTAACACATTCACTGCCGATCACGCGCCAGCGCGTGATATGACGCCAACGTTAAGGGGCCACTCACGCGCCAGCGCGTGATGTGGCCCAATAGCCAGTCACGCGCTGGCGCGGGAAAATCTTTCAATGATTCTTTGTTGTAAAAAGTAAATCGGCTTCTGGCAAAAACCCACTTCTACAGTGCGGCATTAACTATCATCACATCTTCACGGAAGCGGCAGCGAACATGTTAAAAATCGAGATGGTAAATACGACATTTTGCAATCTTTCCATAAATAACTCGACATTTTTTCCTTGAAAATTCCACTTAAACAAACCACGTTAAACGATATTTTTAAGCCTGTTTAAACAACATAAATTACCAGTCGCAAAATTTTGACCAAATTGAAGAGAACTGTATTAGGTGTTATGCAAACCATATAAATGTATGTACTAACATTAATGTTATTAATGTTTTTAATTTTATAATGTTTTTATTATTATAATGTTACGTTTTACTTTAATGTACTAACATTAAATTAAAACGTAGTTACTTTTCATTAGCATTTGTATTAGTTTATGCTATCTCATTAATAATTTTATTATGCTGTTTATTAAATATACTCTAGATAGATATTTTATCTTTTTATGTGGCACTAAATTTTACAATTGTATGATTCGCCGTTTAATCAAATACCCGTTTAATCGAATATTATTTCTGGAATCGTCAATATTCTTTTAAACGGGAACGGCTGTATTATAAAACAGATATATGTCCGTGAGTAACACTATTAATGGCGATAACATGTCACCAATAAATTAAGCTCTTACTGTTCCTTTGCTTTTTTCTTACTTCTAAGCATCACTTGTTCTGTGTATTTCTGATTAATTAAGTTATTCATTTGATGAAATTTTAGTTTTTATATAACATTATTTTTTTATGTATGTATGTTTTTTTTATTTTATTTCCATAGATGGTGTCAGGATATTTTTTAGCCCTATATTCTTTCAGAATGTATTTCAGATAATATATTTAATTGGGATGAAATAGTTCATTATCGTGCAATGCGGTCTGGAGGAACTGCAAGGAAAAAGGAAAGGTTTCGAGGACCTAATTGAAACAAAGATAGGGAGAAGTTTTTACTTTGCGCGAATCAAACTGGGACCTAAATGCTTCAACAGTAATAAGTAAAAGTAAGCGACTGCTATTTCTAAAGTATGTCGAATGCTAACTAGTGCTTTCGCAAAATGCATGGATGACCATGAGAATATTTAAAAAGTACCTTACAAAGTAAGATGCCAATTTGTGGAAACTAAACTTTTTTTTTGGGGGGGGGGGGATATTGTATTCAATTACAAAATTGATGATGGATCAATTTGCATCACCAGCATCAAGCTTCAATTCCTTCCTGCGAATACCGCGAATGAAATTCAACCCTTAGATCAATTATTCGATCCTTTAAAGCTCATTACAGGAAACTAATTATAAAGAGTTCCTTCGCTTTCTGTATGAAAGCACTTACACAAAATCTTACTCTGGAATTTATAAGAAAATTAGCCTTTTGACTGCAATGCATTTGCAAAAAAGATCAAAGAAAATGCGAGATGTAACCAAAAAAGTCATCCGAAATTGTTTCAATAAAGCACGATTTGCAAAATAAAAAGATGAAAGCACGAACCCTGATTTGTCGGACGATGAAAGGATAATTTAACTTCATTAGTTCTGAAGCTAAAACAGTAATATAAATATTTATTCATTGAGTTTTCCCAAACAAAGTGACATCGTAAATGACTGAAAAAATATTTTTTTAATTAATTCTTTAGGCACCTAGTAATTTAGATTAAAAGATATGGATATAAAACTACAAGAACCCCTTTAAAACGTCAATTTAATAACCATTAACCTAAATGAACACAATTTCAAATTTAAGAGCTTTAAAAATTAAATAATCTACAAATCCTCAAAATCTTTTATTGAAAACTATTTAAGTTAAATACTTAATTTCTCCCTTTCTTGGTCATACTGTTTTGAAAGCATTTTGCAAACTCATATGAATATAGCATTTACTTTATAAAATAATTAGCTTTGATGCTGCCATTTGTTTGCTTGCTTTGAACGCAAAAAACATTCGGCTATTATTTTTAATAGCGTGACTAGTTAATTAAGGATGTAAAAAAAATGGCATTTAAATGTTTATAAGGAAAAGAACAGAGCTCCCAAAATGGGAACCCGTGGACCAAAGACGTTAAGGCTTTGGATATTTTCGTCATGAGAATTTTGGATTATTGCAGTTCTGTGGACTCAAAAGGTTTATAGATATAGAAGAGGACAAAAAGACGGAACCTGAAGATGTCCTGAAATTAAATAATCCGTCATCGAAGAAAGATGAAAAAAAATGACTGCGAGAAAATTAAACCTCCACAATCACTTCTTGCTGTTAATCAGGATTCAATGGCAATGTGTTGTTCCTTTAACACATTCGCTGCCGATCACGCGCCAGCGCGTGATATGACGCCAACGTTAAGGGGTAACCACACGCCAGCGCGTGATGTGGCCCAATAGCCAGTCACGTGCTGGCGCAGGAAAATCTTTCACTGATTTTTTGTTATAAAAAGTAAATCGGCTTCTGGCAAAAACCCACTTCTACAGTGCGGCATTAACTATCATCACATCTTCACGTAAGCGGCAGCGAACATGCTAAGAATCGAGATGATAAATACGATATTTTGCAATCTTTCGATAAATAACTCGATATTTTTTCCTTGAAAATTCCACATAAACAAATCACGTTAAACGATATTTTTAAGCCTGTATAAATAACATAAATTACAAGTCGCAAAATTTTGACCAAATTGAAGAGATTATTAGGTGTTATGCAAACCATATAAAAGTATGTACTAACATTAATGTTATTAATGTTTTTAATTTTATAATGTTTTTATTATTATAATGTTACGTTTTACTTTAATATACTAACATTAAATTAAAACGTAGTTACTTTTTATTAGCATTTGTATTAGTTTATGCTATCTCATTAATAATTTTATTATGCTGTTTATTAAATATACTCTAGATGGATATTTTATCTTTTTATGTGGCACTAAATTTTACAGTTATATGATTCACCGTTTAATCAAATACCCGTTTAATCGAATATTATTTCTGGAACCGTCAATATTCTTTTAAACAGGAACGGCTGTATTATAAAACAGATATATGTCCGTGAGTAACACTATGAATGGCGATAACATGTCACCAATAAATTAAGCTCTTACTGTTCCTTTGCTTTTTTTCTTACTTCTAAGCATCACTTGTTCTGTGTATTTCTGATTAATTAAATTATTCATTTGGTGAAATTTTAGTTTTTATATATATACGTTTTTATGTATGTATGTTTTTTTATTTAGAGTATAAGGGTATGCATTATTCTTTCATTCTAATATATAAAGACAGGCTTAATTATTTTGGAAACATACAATACCTTAATACAGAGGAAGAACTCATAAAAGTATAAGTTTTTTTATATCTAATTTTAAGGAAATAAATTAGATTTTCTTTTCCTTCAAAGCATGATGTTTTACAACCTAATTTGCCATGAAAATTAACAAATGCTATATTAATAAACCGTTAAAGTAGCAAAAGAAATCCAAATATTTTGTTATAAATAAAAATTTATTGTAGAAAAAATAGATATAAGTCCAATTTATTCATTTCATACTTTGTTAAAGTAAATTATTGCTTTCGGAATTTCTAATACCTCATTTACTTTGCATTTTATAATATCTAATTTTGGTAATATCCGATGTCAATTTAAAAACTGGTCGATACACCACGAATGTCGCTATTATTTTTAAATCATCAGCAATTTAATACAAAAATAAAATCTGTCAGGTCGCGCATTCGTAGTTGAAAAACAACAGGAAAAGAAACTTTAAAGTTTGATTGAGTCTTAAACACCTATAATGAATAGAGAAGCCTTCTATAGTAATAACCAAAATGAAGGAGGAAGGTGATTCATATCATTTCTCCTACACAATTTTTGGCACTTCTGAAATACATCAATAAGTATCATTAATATTTAATACATTTTCATAATATTTATGCTTCTTGATATAATATATTTCTGTTTATAACACGTATAATTTTGTTGATTAATGTGTAAAATTCTAAAAATTCTGACCAAAAAAAAACATATAAAGATACAGATATATATACATGTAGCTACATTTGTTTAGTTATTTTCTGCAGTTAATCTTAATAGAAAATATAGCCATTTCATTTTTTTAATTGCCCCCCCCCCACACACACACACAAGATAATTTATTTTACAATCAATAAAATGCGCGAAACTATGCAGAAAATTAATATAAAGCATTCTAAATTAAATAGGGATCAATATAGATTCTCCTACTCCCTCCTTTGCAAAATTATATAGAATATCTGTTTTAATATTTAAAAATTCAAAGTATATTTTGAAGTGCATAACAAAAATTTATGCATCTTATATATTAGAGTAAATTACATTTTCGATGTTTCAAGAGGCACTTTAAAAATATTGACTTTCAAGTGTAATTGAATTTCAAAAACTACTCAAAAATTTTTTTCTTTCTGCATTGCTGAAAGTTCTTTTTGTGTGAGTTTGTTTTATGTTTGCATATAAATTTTAAATAGTTATATATAAATATAAAATGCAGAGTTACTAATAAAACTATTTTTCCAATACGTAAATAAATTCAAGCAGCTAATTAAATTAACACAAATTCTTCTGACAAATTAATCCCCAAATGCACTGCAAGTTAAACGATAAAATGCCTTTTTTGAATTTAAAAATAATTGATATGCTTTTATGAATAATAGAAATACGTTTATAATAAATTATCTAGTTTAATTATAACCTGTTTATAACTATTCAACTAGTTAAAATTTTATTTTATTTTATTTTTAATGAATTTACATTACATTAAAATTTTTGGACAATGATTCCGTACTTTATTAACTATTAATTCATTCCAAGACAAATGACTTAGAGGTTCCTGATCGACCTCCTTTAAATTTCATGTAATTGCTACAGGACATGCATATAGGCCGAAAATGGACATCGCGAAACTGTCGGAATGAGATCACCAGGATCACACTGTAAAGTTATCACTATGTTACAGCCGCAGAAAAACTATCAAATCACCAAGTTTGTCACCTTATTGTTCATGATACAAAGAACCTTGCTTATTTAAAATAGGGGATTTAGTACTTTTCTAACAAGGAAACATAATTGTAGTAGTAAAGATTAGACATCAATATCTTCGTCATTACTTGAGCTCAAATTAGGCCATACGGCCCGTCGCGATTAATCTTACCCTTATATTAACTAACTGTAACTACTTAAAAATTATTGTAAAAGTTTGATACTTTATCAAGTAATTATCTATGAAGATGTTATAGAGATGTTGAGTTTTTTATCCCTTCCTTAAATCTTCATTAATTTATTGATCTTTGAAATATTTTAAAAATAGTTTTTCAGAAATTCAACCACATTTCAGATGTTCACATCTAAACAAAGATACTTCTTACTTAATTATTGATTGTATCATTAAAATAATAGTAATAATAATACACCTTAAGTGACAAAAAAAAATTTTGTTTCATTGTGGGTTTCTTCGGTATTAGGTAAATAAATAAAGGTTCTTTAATCATAATTAAATAAACCAGCCTTCTTTAAGGAAGATTTGAAATTCAAAACTATATCCGCCGTCGAAATAGACTCAAAAGTGTTTCTGGAAGATTTAGAAAACTGCATTAAAAAAAGAAAGAATAACGAAAAGTATGTGAGATAAATGGGTAAGAAAGAATAACGAAAAGTATGTGAGATAAATGGGTAATTTCATATCAACAGGACTAGGGGATGGAGAACTGTCTGTGTACAAAGTAATGCCCCAGCACTCTCTCTAGAACGGATGTAACTAGAATATAGTGTTGAATTCAGGGGATGGCTTGGGGGATGCATCCTCCCCCCCCCTCCCCACACCAGGAGCCACAGAAATCTCTCTCTGAGAAAAATCTCCAACAAAATGGAAATTTTAAAAATGGGCTAGATGATAGTTCGACATCAATTATCCCAAGAAAAATAAATAAAAATTTTGAAATGCGAACGAGAAATTTTCCTAGAATTTAACATTAGCTTGCGAGTGTCTTGCGTGACTAGTGCAGACTTTAAGAATTCTATTATTGTCCTCAAAAAACGTGATTATTATTGTTGTATCTGAATGATCACATGACGTAAAATTTCCTTATTTATACACGTTATACAGCAATATTTCAGGAAAAGCTAGTAATCAACAAGAAGTGTGGTTCTTTTGACTTTAATCAAAAAAGTTTAAAAAACTAATACTAAAATAGCATTTTCAAAGACGCTTTTGTAATCAAAGCGCACAATAATCATGCAAAGAAACTACCAAGTTAACGTTCAACCAATGGAAGTGTTTTTTCAGTTTTCTTACTAAAATACTTTTTTTTTCCATAAAAGTGAAAAGATTGATCTCTGAACGGGTTAGTTTCTACTTTTCCAATTTTGATTGCGATTTTTTTATAAGGTTAATTTCTTTTCACTGAAAAGAAAAGTTTTGCCAATTTCGAAAATGAAAGTACCTTTAAAAAATTACTGCAACCAAAATCGAAAAAGTAAAAGAAAAATACTTCGTAAAATGTCGACCTCAGATGTATCCTATTTAAGAAAAAAATCATTTTAAAACATTGAAATGGGAATGAGTAATTCGAAATGAATGCTCACATTGATTTAAGAATGATTTGAGAATGTCTTCGCGTTACTTGTTTAGGATTCTAATTTCTAATACTTTCTTTAGCAGTGAACTGAGGTAGTTTAAAGTGTCTTGAAAATTCAATTTTAAAATTTTAAGTATTAACGTATTCTGAATGCGTTAATTATTTTAAATTTTTCAAGAAACAAATGACTTTTGCTTGTAATGTGAAAAACTAAATGTACAATCGAGTACAGACTGTATTCTGTCTTCTGATTGAGACGGGAGCAACCATTTTTCTCAAAGATCAACACTACGTCATTTCATATCATTTGTATCCAGCAGCAGCGCACGGCTAGTACCCGTTCTTTTTTAACAACCACGTCTATTGTTTAAATCATAAGACTAATCTTACAAATTTCCACGAAAAAATGCCGAATTCATTTTGATAAAATTCGCTATCAACCCTTTAATGCATGATTGATTTTTTTTTTTTTTTTTTTTTTTTAATTACCCATCCACTCCCCTAAAACTATTATGAGATTACTGCCTATTTAGCAAGAAAAATATTAAAAACATCCGATGTCAAATTTTAATCAAAATTTAAGAGAAATATCTGCATTATAATCTGAACAACGTATTAAGCCATTTTTCATCTTTTGCTAAATGGCAACATTATGCATTTTAGGGTTAAATGGAAAAATAAGTGCCGTAACAAAACTACTTTTAACGTTCGTTAGCAAGAGAACTTGCTATAGTTTATATCATTATTTTTTCTAGTAAACATTTTAATAACTATTGGTCATCCGAACTGTTCAATTTATTTTAAAATAACTACATAAGCCCCTTATATATATATACATATATATATATATATATATTAATGCTACGCTACTGTCTATATTGAATTTAACAGAGAAATAGCTTCGCCTTCATTTTGGAAGTTTCATTAATCATTCAATTCCATATTAAGTTTTTTAAAACCCACATGTCAATGTAGGAAAAGGATTTTTTTTAATGCTACAAAACCATCCGAATTATTGAGTATCCATCTGAAAGTAATTCTTTTGCAAATATCGTAAAACAGCGGATTCATATTTATGAGTTTGAATCACTATTCCGACTTTTGAGATGAATATACTAAATCTAAATTTTATATTATTCAAATTTGGTAAAATATCAATATATTATGAAATAAATTCGGGAGAAAAAATATAAGCGAATGTATTTATATGAATGGTTCAGGTGATCTTTCATTATTCTGCTATTTTTTTAAGAAAATCAGAACTTTAAATTTCGATACATCGAAATTATTACTATAATTTCACGGTATTAAAATTATGAAAATTTATTTAGACGCATTACTTGATTTTACCAGTGACATTGGTAACCACTAAAAACTTCCGTGTAACAATGACGGATATACTGATATATTTAATATTATTATGGCAATGGAATTACCGTATCATGTAACAGTTTTTATCACTATTTTTTTTTCTAAATGGATTTGGTCTAGTTTGGCTGTGAGCCCTTCATATAATCCTTCACTATTTGTTATTAATATAAACCTGTTTCCAGGGAAAATGATAAGTACTGGCGCATTTTGCTTTAATCACGGAATCTGAGGGCGAGACTAAATTTATCTACTTACGATATTACTTTTAAATGTTAGCTTAGAGCTTTATGGAGTATGCGTTATTAATGCCTATTTGTGAAAAACACTGCGAAAAAATTTATTGTTATATGGTTTCAGTAAAGGCTTATAGGCCTGCAAATGACCATATGAAATCCTATGTTACCAAATACAAGGGGAAGTTGCATGTTTTACGTAGGAGAATAGAGAAGCAAATCTAATGATAGAAGCCTGCCAGAAGTGGAAGTAGTATCTACGCCAAGAAAGAAAATCCCCCCCCCCCCCCGGCGAATTTTTAGTTGCTTATCCTATGTTATGGAATCGAAGAAAAATAAAACATGGAACATGTTGCCTTGATGCTAGGTCATTCCACGTAAAATGAGCAAAAATTTTTAAAAAAGTCATGGGCACATAGTAACCTACTTTAATAAAATTTGATACACAGGTTCAATTCATATTCAAATAGAGTTCTGCAAAATATCTTGACAAAAAAAATTAAATTATTTTAGCAGTTTTGGACTTTTAAAAAATTTGTGATATAGAATGGTATGTGTGCAATCGTCCAAAGTTGCATGTTTAAAGTTTTAGATCTTGAAAATTATTTATCAGAAATAAATTTTGCTTATAATATTATAACCGCTGAAAAATTATTTTCTTTTTTATTTAATAATAGTAATCTGGTAACGCCACGATTAATATTAAATTAGTCGTAAAAATTGAAAATTTGTGAAAGAATAAATTTGTGACATAAGAAAAATAAAACATGGAACATGTTGCCTTGATGCTGGGTCATTCCACGTAAAATGAGCAAAAATTTTAAAAAAAGTCATGGGCACATAGTAACCTTTGTAATTTTCTTTGAGAAAATTTGAAACGTTATAAAAATCAAAGGAATTAAAAAACATGTGTGAAATTGATGCCTGGTGTAGTATTACATATAAAGATCGATTTCCCCAAGTTTGAAAGTTACCATTTATTTCCTTCAACTTCAATAAAATTTAGAAACTTTAAAAAAAATTGCAAAATCATAATTTTTCCTCTTGTGTATGCTCAAAAAGTAAATAAAGGAGCGATCTGACATTAGCAATATTGCACAGACATAAAGATAAAAGAGACATAAAGAGAGATATAAAGTCCATAACATGATACAAAAATTTCAATATTGCTTTTTGATTCCTAACATTAAAAAAAAAGGGTTCAAAAAAGGTAATTTTGTTACATTCCTCGCACAATTTATCTTTAAGTTTGCGTGCTTTTTTTAAGATATTGCACGATTTCAATTGAAAAATAGTACTGCCATCTACAAGAATTTAACATTACTAGACAATTAATTCTTCAATTCTCATCACTTTTAATATAAGCCTGAAGCAAAAAAGAAAAAAGAAAAAAAGGCGAGAAGTTGCGTTTAAATATTGAAAATAGACACCTTTATCTATAATATTAAATAATTGAAAAGATGTAAAAAAATTTCATTCTTTTGTGTAAAAAAGTAATAGAAATATTGCTTTTTCACGTCAACCTTTTACTCATTTATTTATTTATTTATTTATTTATTTTTTTAGCAATAATGATTCAAAAAGGCATACATGAAAATTTATGCATATAAATTTCGTACTTTTGTCTACAATGTCAAATAATTTGACACTTATAATAGATGTCCTTAATATTTAAATAAGTAATAGAATTATTTAATTTTATCCTTGATTTTTTTTCCTTTTTTATTTTATTTTTTTATTAAAGAATAAAAAATCGAATCCTAAATTACGCCAATCTTTTACTTATTATCCATTCTTACCTAAATCTTACTAAAATCAGTTTATGATATAGTCTTTTCATTCCTAAGATCCTAAGGTTAATAATCAAAATTGAAATTTCAAGCATGTAGACAAAATCTCGATTTTATATCAACTTTTAATGCGAATTTACATACTTAAATAGATTGTTCTGAAATCTATTATTTTGCATTTACTCATAAATAAACATGTTGTACTTACCGGGTGTCCCAAAAATAGCTGATGGATTTTAAAATTCAATAACTTGAAAATGGTGACAGCTATTAAAAAAATTTTTGCAGGAGGGTTATGTATAAGGCCAGGAGTTTCTTTACCGTGATTTTTGATTTTAGTTCGGATTTCAAACAATAGATGGCGCTGACGGCAATTGGTGCTCAGGCGACGCCGAAACTGAGGAAGGAGATTAAAGCTATGGAGTGGACCTCATACGTTAGTACAATCTTGCTCTCAGGCTCCGATTCTGAACTCACTGGTTATGATTTCATTAAAATGCGTTATTGCCATGGAAATAACAGATTCTTCGATAGTGGAATACACCGTTCAGAAGTGAGCATAAATTTTGCAAGCAGTATTCGAGTTTGCAGGAGATTTTGCATTTATGAAGTTTTATTTATCCGGATTAAATTACTTTTTGTGGCATGATTTAAATAATATTTTATGCATCGTATTTTAAAACTAAATAAAGAAAAATTTTATAATTTTTGTTATATTCTAAGAAATTTTAGATCTTTTAACTAAATTTTTTTAATTTTATTCCAAACTAAAATTTTGGAAATTTTTACGAAATTTCTAAATTGGTTCGATAAAATTCCCATAAATACTCATAAATGCAAAATAGCCTTCAAACTAGAGTTTCAAAAAGTCGATTTATTCCCGGGTTTATTTCCAATAGACCAGGTTTATTCCCAGATTTATTCCCAAAAAACCGAATTATTCCAAAAAATCCCGGGTTTTTTCCAGGTTTATTTCTAAAAACCCGGTTTATTCCCGGGTTTAAACCGGGTTTTTTCTAACCTTTGCAACGCTACTTCAAACTCGAATTCAGCTTGTTATATTCATGCCCAATTCCGAACACCGTATTTTTTTGTGGAAGAGTTTGTTATTTCCATAGCAACAACACATTCCATTGAAATCATATGGCATGAGTTCAGAATCGAGCCCTAAGGGAAAGATTGTAGCAAGATATCTTTACCTACACTGTTAAAAATTTTAAACTTTTGCTGCATCGCCACTCCACTGCTATTATAAAATATCTCTATTCTGACCAATTAGAATGCTCCATAATACAATGAGGTAATCGTTTTCTATGAAAGCGGAGGTGTGATGATGCAGCAAAGGTTTCAAATTTTTAATAGTGTAGTTTCAAAATACGATGCATAGAATATTCTTTAAATCATGCCATAAAAAGCGATTTAATCCGGGAAAATAAAACTTCATAAATGTAAAATTTCATGTGTAGTCGAATACTGCTTGTGAAATTTATGCCCACTTCTGAATGTTGCCTTCCACTATCGAAGAATCTGTTATTTCCATGGCAACAATGCATTCCATTGAAATCATATCCAATGAGTTCAGAATCGGGAGTTGAGAGCAAGATTGTACTGGTGAATGAGACGCACTCCATATCCTTAATCTCCTTCCTCAGTTTCGGCGTCGCCTGGGCGCCAATCGACATCAGCGCCATCTATTGTTTGAAATCCGAACTAAAATCAAAAATCACAATAAAAAAAAAACTCTCGACCTTATATATAACCCTCCTGCAAAAAAAATTTTAATAGCTGTCACCGTTTGCAAGTTATTGAATTTTAAAATCCATCAGTCATTTTTGGGACACCCGGTATATGCCAATTTGCATTCAAATCTGTGACATGGCAGTCACAGATTTAAAGATTTTAGGTCCCAGCTAATTTTCTCATTTTGTATGGAATGACCCTACTACAATAATATCCTGGTCTGCCTTCTCGTAACTGTCTGCAGTAGTATATTTATTGTAATTATTTTTAAGAGTTATCTTTGTTATAAATACAAGAATAATTTGTAGTTTAAAATTGAGATTAAATAGTCTTATAACGGAAAATCGTGGGCTTCCAACATTCAGCTGTTGGCCTTCGGCAGAAAAATGTGTAAAGTGTACGCTCATATAATGTTGCATATCGATTTCATCATGTAGACAAGTAAGCTTTGTCATTTGAAATATTTTTGTCGCTTTCCTAATACTATGAATGACGGTGAATGTTACAATTAGAAAAAATATGCTTGCTAATGTAAATGCTTGTGATATTTTTAAAGTTTGAAATGATATTAATTCGTGAATGGAAGTCTGAACTCCAAAAATCCCTCTTTAGTTGCAACATAAATCTAATCTTAGTCCTTACAAATGAATTTACATTATTTAATCTTTCAATTGAGCCTTATCTCATGATTTTTTTAATTTATATTTTTAAGGAATCCGCAGTCTTTTCAAAAAAAAAATGTTAAAATTGATATTTTTCCCCTGTAAACTTTCTAAACGAAGGAGTATATATCATCTGCAATTCTTTTTAAAGAGATTTAAACTAATCGTTGGGGGCCACCCTAATACTTACCCGTCATGGATATGCATAATATAACATATGAAAATAAAACAAATAAGTGTAAACTATTTATCAAATGCATTGCAATTCCAAAAAAAAATTTAAACGTATATTTTTAATATACATTATTACTCTATCAATAAATTGCTGATGAACCAGTTTTCACAAATTATGTAAAACGCCAAACTACTCAAGTAATACTGGATTGCGTAAAGAAGCACCCTTGTAACTCCAAAAATAGTTTATTGCGTCGGATTAAGCGTCTTATTTCCAATTAAAATATATCTTTGAATTGAAATTTGAATGAAATACAGGGTCATGAAAAATCGAAGAATGTGGAAAAGAGGATTACAAATATCTCGGCAACTAATAATCCTATCGACTGTGTTCTTTATGCAAAATTTGTGTTATTTTATTGCTTTTTGCATCCACTGTTTAATATAAAAAAAATTCGAAAAATTTTAAGTACCTTTCATCAGAATGAATTTTTCGAGAGTCCGAAAAAAATGGTTCGTCCCATTCTTACATACTAAGTACATGCAAAATTTCTAGTCTCTATCTCAATTTGTTCAGGAGGTAGAGCGTTTACAGACACACAGACGGAAGGCGGCAGTTTTTTTTTTTTTTTTTTTTTTTTTTTTTTTTTTTTTTTTTCTAAAAGTATGTTTTTCGGAATCTCCAGTATCTGAAACGTGTAAATCTCACAAAAGAACAATTTCGATTTTCAAAACGATTGTAAGATTTACCCTATACTACGTATAATTAATAAGTAAGAAAAAAAAATTAGCTTTTGTATTCAAAAGATTGGTACAATCATCAACATCAAAAATAGTACGGCACAACTTTTTTTCCATAATCTGTTGATTTTAGATGGGGTGACACATACAAGGTTAAAACGGAAATCTATGTAAAAGAGAATTTTCTTTTTCCTATATCAAGAGGTTCTTTTTTCACAGCAGTATTAATATGAAAATGCATTTCTATGTTTTATGATCTGTTTAAAGAGCAGTATTATATTTGCTGCGTTACATTATCGTTACATGAAAGGTTTTTCTCGACAGGCTTAAATCAACCATGATATGAAATAGATTACTTGAAATCAGAATAAACCTATAAATTTATAGATTTAAAGCATTCTTTTCCATTTCTATTCTACATAAATCCCTGATTTAGACAATGTAATTTCTGATAAAATATCCCTATCACAAAAACCATACAAAGTTATAGTACGGAGGCTTCCTTATCCTTAAGGAGGCTAATCATTCAGCGTCAGAATTCTCCTCCGTAATGTTAAGTCTATGTACATTTGAAGCATTCGTATATTTAAAATATCTCTTGGGGGGAATTAATATTTTTAACTTATTTTTTCAGTGTACTCTTCTTAAAAAATGTAACCTTTTTTTCTGAAATTTCAAAATATTTCTAAAAGCTATGTTTAATCTTTAACCCCTTGAGGGACGGTGAGATAAAATGTATCCCACTTAATTTTAATTGCTAAATGGCCCACTGACACTAGAACTTTGAAAAGAAAATTTTAATTTTATTAAGTACGTAAAGAAAATTATTTATCTATTTTTAAATAAATGTGTTTTTAAATTCTGTTTTCATTCGATCATTTCAACATTTTGTGAATGGAAGTGCTTTGTCCCTCAAAGGGTTAGCTTATAAATTGTAACGTACCTAGTGTGAAGCGGTCTATGAGACCTCAAGATCGAAAGATAAATAAGAGGCGTGAATAAATCATAGGATAGTGTTTTTCTTCTAAATTTTTTGTACAAAGTTATTATAATTAACATTCACCTATTTAAAAGTCTCTGGTAATAGTACTAGAGTTCCAAATGAAACAAAATTTCAGTAGTATTTGTAAATAAACTGGAAATTATAAGTTAAGCTATAAAAATGAAAAAAACAGTGGTCTGTAAGTCCACTAACATTTGTTAAAGGTTTATTTAATATTTTATGTATTGAAAGTCAGCAAACTGTGAGTAAAATTTTAACACTGCGTAGAAAATTAAGCATATATTTTAGGGAAAAAATTGAAAAGTAAGATAAACAGAGACATGGTGCATAGGTGAAACTGACAGGACATTTGAGATCAGATCAAAAGAGCATAAACATGCTTTCAGAAATAAGAATTTAAATTCCAAAATAGTGATTGACTTATCTGATTGACTTATACGTTGAAATAGCTGGTGAGGGATTTAGAAAGAATCCGAAACGTTTTATGAAATTCTTTTGATGCTTTTATATTTTTAATTTAGTTATTTGTATTGTCTGTGATTTTAGTGAATTTTAATTGAACAGAGACATTTTTTAAGAAGTGTATGCAAAAAATAGAAGATAAAAATATTAATTTCCGGAGGAAATATTTCAAATAAACGAATACATTAAACGCCCATACACTTTACATTAGTAAAGGGAAGCCGGAAATTTTCCCGTGCCTGTTCAGCCTCCTCTCTCTGTCATCATTGGAGCCTGGAGCCTACCATTAGAGTTACATATCAAATTTATATTTTCATTGGAATATTTTTTATGAAAGTTAAAGAGCGAAAGTGAAGACTGATAATCTTAAAGAAAATGAAGTTTTAAAAATGATAAGTTTTATGAATCTGTCTAAAATGAAACGCAATATTTGAAGTAATTAAAAAACTAGTTTAATAATTTTAGAATTTTTTTTCATGTCATTACTATTGATAAGCAATGAATTTGAAACAAAGTTTGCAGTAGATAGATCAGTGCTGCTAGGTTGGATATATTGTTTTCAAAATGTATAGCATTATTTCAGATATGTTATTTTTGCTTGATTTAATGAGAGATATTTCCTGATTTTTTAAAAAAAATAAAGATTGCTAGTTTTAAAAAGTGATAAATATTTTGAATAAAAAATTCCCCAATCTCACAATACAGAAATAAGTCCTCGAAATGAATAAAAAATCAGTTGTAAGATGCGAATATAACAAAAGAATTGAGCTAAATAAAAGTATTTAATAAAATAAATGGCAAAATTTATTGCGGAGTCATGTCGGAATTATTTTTCCGAAAATCTTTAGACCTTATTTTCATGACAGTGCTCTTCAGAGAGTAATGTTGCCCTCTAAATGATGACCATTCGACTCCGTCCGCATATGACTCATGAGCTCCTTTTAAATGGAGTCCATTAAGATTGGAACCATGGCTTGCTACGTACCACCACGCTCCTTTGAAAGTGACAGCGCAGTTGTTTCCATCTTTATCAGGCCCCACCAGTGGCCGAGAGGTTCTGACCTCTCAAATGGTAGACGGCAGGTGCTGGGTTCGAACCCAATCGCGGCAGTCGGCCTAACCGTTCGGAGTTTTCATGGTTTTCTTCGAACCTTGCGTAAATACGGGTTAGGTTCCCTTAGAAAGACCCCCACGAAGGGCACTCCTCATCTGGGATCTATATCCCTAGCGTAGATAATCGGCCGACAAAAATAAACCAAACCAAACCATCTTTATCATTGTCTCGATCTTTAGTCGTGAATGGATGACCATCCGCAAAACTAAAAGAATCACCTGTAAGGAAGAAACTAAGTAGCATTTGCAAACATATATAAATAAAAACTAAATTTAGAAACAATTCTTAAATTATCCTGAAGCAAATAATGAATATTACGCAAAAATTTTTGAAACTCCAGAAAAAGAAAATGAATCCAATATTGTGCGATAAATCCTCATAATACTTATTTTTTTATTTATTCTTGTTTATTTTTACTTTTTGGAATAGGTATTTCCTAATTTTAAATGGGTATTTTGCTTTGGTAGCGTACGATGCGTTAAGCCTAACATCGGTGACTTTTTCCTCTGTGGTATTCTTTGTTTGGCTTTCTACGGAGTTTCGAGAAAGCGTGTTTACTGATGTATTTTCTCCACGAAGTCCACTCTTATGTAAATTGAGTATACGCCCATGCAGTGGCTACTTCAGTCTTTTTTTCCCAATTTAGAACTGAAACAGAGGTGCGTTTATTGAGAGGAAATTAACGGATTTGTTTTGCTTTCACTTTCTATTATAAGCTCTTTAATTTTCATATTTAATGCTAATCAACTTATAGATTTGAAATTTTTATGTAGCGAGTTATATACTCCCATTGTTTTTATTCGTATATATATATATATGCATGATATTCAAGATCTTGCCAGAAGTACAGTTATTTTTAACCTATGTCAGTTTGTTTTCCGATACGAGGCCGATCATTTGAAAAATTGTGCCTTTAAAGTCTTTTACCTGTTGTAAAATAATGATTTTTCTTTTCTTAAAATTGGATTGTTATCATCTTTAAATGCTATGACGATGTTGCATTGCTAAAATCAATTTCGATTTGAATACCTTGTAGTCAAAAAGGAACTATTTTTCTTCTCTTCGAGTTATTAAATAAAGAATGATATATATAAAAGATCATCTCCTTTTTTTGTGTTATGTCTACATTTCTCAAGTTAAAGTAAGATTTTTTTCATTTATTTATTTTTCCAAAAATCGACCTGAAAAAACGAGAATTTCTTCTCTTGGAATAATTGATAGATATTTCTTTTCGCAAAGTAAATTAACCCTAACGATCGCAGTTTCATATCAGCAGAAATATACCACAGATATCTAGTAAAATTAAAGATTTCACGTTCATACCTGCTGTCCCTCTGTATCCGGTGATGTGTGCTTTATAGTTGTGAATCTCATCATCAATCCAGAAACTATCATATGTCGCATAAGTCACATTTCCTTCCCAGTCAACTAAATCAAACTTCAGAGAATTTGCTCTAATATTTGTTAGAGTAAAGATATTGTCATTGCCTGAAAGAAAACTCTCAAATTCATTATAACAGCAACAATTCAGATTAATCATCTTATATCATTAAACTGACAGATAAACGCAGAACTGATTCACCTATATTAACAGACTTCAAAAAAGGAAAGGAGGTTATCAATTCAACGCGTATGTATTTTTTTTTATGTATGTTCACCGATTACTCCTAAACTATCCAATCGATTAATTTGATTTTGGTGTTAAATGAAAGAGCTTGCTCTCGAATTGGTACCACTTCCGTTTTATAGAAATTGGTTCAGTACTTTTTTAGTAATTAGGCAAAAACTAATATAATTAGTGATATTTCGCTAATTAAAAGTGTTGAATAAGTTCGCTGAATGGAGTGCAGACAAAATGGTCGAGCGGTCTAAGGTTTCAGCTTTAAGCTTTAAGCTCTAATTTTCGATAGAGTGGGTTCGAACCCCACTCCTGACATTCATGTATACAATAACTTCTTCCGTATTAATTTTTAACCGACTTCCAAAAAGGAGAGGAGGTTATCAATTCAACGCGTATGTATTTTTTTTATGTATGTTCACCGATTACTCCGAAACTTTTCAACCGATTTCTGTTATTTTTGTTTTAAATGAAAGACGATGCTCTCGAATTGGTACCACTTCCATATATATTATTACATATATATTTTACAAATTAAATACTAATTTTGCTATTAAGAATATTTTGTATTTAAGCGTTAGCACAGAGTATGAGAGATATTTTATCGATTCAATACTTTATCAGTGAAAGAGTACAAAAATAATCGACTTGCGAAAAGTAACATGAACTTGAATAAGCTCGACAAGTAGATAGCAGTCAGGATAGCCTAGCGGTTTAAGGCAGCTGATTTAGGCTTTGGTACTCGAAAGAGTGCGTGGGTTCGAACCCCACTCCTGACATACGTATATAATGTAAAGTGTTTTTTTTTTCGTATTATAATTTTTTTTAACCGACTTAAAAAAAGGAGAGGAGGTTATCATCAATTCGACACGTATGTATTTTTTATGCATGTTCACCGATTACACCGAAACTATCCAACCGATTAAACTAGTATTTGTGTTAAATGAAAGAAGTTACTCTCGAATTGGTACCACTTCCATTTCATCGAAATTGGTGAAGTACTTTTTTTAGAAATTAAGCAAAAACTAATAAAATTAATGATTTCTCACACATTAAAACTAAGATGGACGTTGAACAAATTCGCAGAGCGGAAACAATCAGGATGGCCGAGCGGTCTAAGGCGCCTTATTTAAAGTCTGGTTGTCGAATGAAATCGTCGGTTCGAACCCCGCTCCTGACATCCATGTGTACAATAATCTTTTCCGTATCATAATTTTTAACTGACTTCAAAAAAGGAGGAGAAAGTTATCAATTCGACACGTATGTATTTTTTTCTATGTATGTTTACTGATTACTCCGAAACTATCCAAACAAATAATTTGGTTTTTGTGTTAAATGAAAAAAGTTACTCTCGAATTGGTACCACTTCCATTTCATCGAAATTGGTTTAGTACTTTTTCAGTAACTAGGCAAAAACTAATAAAATTAGCGATTTCTCGCAAATTAAAATTAACACGGGCGTTGAATAAGCTCGCCGAATGTTGTGTAGTCAGGAAAGCCGAGCGGTCTAAGGTACCAGATTTAAGCTTTGGATCTAAAAAGGGAACGTGTGTTCGAACCCCACTCCTGACATAATTTACATCTATGTACAAATTACAATATTTTTTCCGTATTATATTTTTTATTAACCAACTACAAAAAAGAAGGAGGAGGCTATCAATTCGACGCGTATGTATATATTTTTTTGTATGTATGTTGACTGATTACTCCGAAACTAACGACCTTAAAAAATCAAATTAATGTACATAAATTATTATAATCGGCATGGTAAATACTACGCTCTTAATTTAATTTCTTATTACTATTATCTAAAAAAATTATTCTTCACTTTGCAGTAGTTTTTGAAGTCGGTTCAATTTTTGGTAGAAAAGTTTATTCTATAAATAATTAAAAATGACTCGAGATAATTTAGATTTAAGCAGAATTCGAAAACTACTTTTCCGATATGAGCTGTAATTTTAGATTCACATATTTGAAGCTTCTAATAAAATAAACTTATCAAAACAAAAAAAAATAGTAACCTATTAAAACTAGTTGGATGTGTCAATCCCAAAACTTTCTTCTATCTCATAAGTACATTTTAATATTAAAAAAAAACATGGTGACCCCAAAGTTACCCACTATCGAATTTCCTCGAACATTTGACCTAGCCTAATGAGATTCTGTAGCCGAAAAGCCTAAAAAGCAAAATTTAATTAATATTCTGAGAAAATGATCTTAGTAGTGCCTCATGTTGGATAATTTATACTAAAACCTAATAAGCATCTATTTATGTCAAGACCTAACAGAATCTGAAATTTGATCGAATTTCGTCCATTAGTTCTTCAGTTATAGTTATAACAAAAAATTTGCAAAACGTAGAATAGCAACACCATATCTTGGACAATTTATGCCAAAACGTAAAAAAGCGTCTAATTATGTTATGGTGTAAAAGAATCTGAAGTTTGATGAAATTCTGTGCATTAGTTCTTGAGATATAGCTAGTTTAAAAAAACCGTGTAAAATATAGCACAGCAGCGCCATCAGTTGAAGGATTTATAACAAAACGTAATCATCGTGTAATTATGTTATATGTCATTTTGTAACAAATTCTGAAGTTTGATGAAATTCTGTGCATTGGTTGTTGAGATATAGCTATAGGAAAAATCGTGCAAAATGCAGCATAGCTGCACCACCTGTTGCAAGGTTAATACCAAAATGTAATTCAGCGTCTAATTATGTTATATATTCTAGTGTAACATAATCTAAAATTTGATGAAGTTCTCAGCATTAGTTCTTGAGATATAGCTATCGCAAAAATCGTGCAAAATGTAGCATAGCAGCGCCACCTATAGGTCAGTTCACACCAAAACCTTATCAGCGGCTATGTATCTCAAGGTATCGCGGAATCTGAAGTTTGGTGAAATTCTGTGCATTAGTTCTTGAGATATAGCTATCATGAAAATCATGAAAAACGTGGTATAGCAGCGCCACCTGCTGGACAATTTACACCAAAACTTAATCAGCGTCTATGTATATCAAGGGGTCACAGAATCTGAAGTTTGGGGAAATTCTCTGCATTAGTTCTTGAGATATAGCAATCTTCAAAATCATGAAAAACGTAGTATAGCAGCGCCACCTGCAGGCCAATTTTCACCAAAACTTAATCAGCGTCTATGTATATTAAGGGGTCACAGAATCTGAAGTTTGGTGAAATTCTCTGCATTAGTTCTTGAGATATAGCAATCTTGAAAATCATGAAAAACGTAGTATAGCAGCGCCACCTGCAGGCCAATTTTCACCAAAAACCAATAGGCACTAATTCATATCAAGGTCTAACTGAATATAAAATTTTATTAAATTTCGAGCATTAGTTCTTGAGATAGAGTGCCCACAAATTTTTTGTCACAGACAGACAGACAGACAGACGGACAGACATTTTCTAAAAATAGTCAAAACGTGTTCAGGACCTTCTAAAACGTATAAATCCGTCGAAAACCGGAAGTCGAAAATTTTCATGAATCCAATACTTTCTTCTTGTAAAGATAGAAGAAAGTAAAAAACGCACTAAGTAGGATTAAATAGTTATTTAAAATTCTCTAATGACAAAAAGATATCCAATAATCACACATTGGATATCATGTGTGGACATAAAAATGTTAAATCTAATACAGTACACTCGCGATTTTACGACATCTGATTTAGCGACACCTCGCGATTTATCGATCATTGGATGAGATCCCAATCAATTCCAATACTTACAA
Source organism: Maratus speculifer (assembly GCA_964019185.1). Lineage (NCBI taxonomy): Eukaryota > Metazoa > Arthropoda > Arachnida > Araneae > Salticidae > Maratus > Maratus speculifer. The sequence continues at coordinate 167,071,495 of OZ025289.1, read as the reverse complement.
TGTTTTTCCTCGCTCGTTTTAACGACCTGCAAATAATCCTAATCTTGATTTAGTGAATTTTTCACATCCTCCAGAAATTAAAACTCTAGAAGCACTAAAGATCATTTTTTTTAAAACAAATGTTGCATGCGTTTAACAGCGTATGAATAAGGATGTTATACAGTGTTTTAAAAAATGTACCGAAGATACTAGTCTTATCAATTTCAAAGAAAGAAATTTCACAAAACGAATTTGTAGTGGCTATACATATAACAAATGACTCTCGGCAGGCGGCTTCTCGGGAAACAGTTTTGCTTCCACTCCGCTGGATATTTAAAGAACTAATCTTGGGAGCTCGAATCTGCTGCCCAAAGATTGTAAAAACAGAACACTGAAACTAAAGATTCGAGTCATCTAATATGCAAACATCATGAAAACATGTTGTTTGGCTTCAAAATTTTCCATTTGAAGATCATGTTGACGTTGACGACAAATTTAAAACTGAGAAAGCATTTTCAAAATTTTCCTTCTCAATCCTGAGTGAACATTCCAAATAATTCTTTCACGAGGAAATTGACGGTGTTCCATAAATACCTTGAGTATAAAAAAAAAAAAAAAAAAAAAAAAAAAAACAGAGGATGTCATCAAGTTGTACGGAACATTTACATCAGTTGAATGAAAGGAAAGGAAATTTTAACGGCTACTTTAAGAAGTTTCCAACTGTGGAGTAAGAATTTGTTCAGTGAAGATTTTTTACTTTGGAAAGAACTCACACTTTGGAAAATTATTTCATTCAGCAAACGTTTAGTTCCACATCGAAACCTACGCACATCGACAGTGGTGTCGAAAAGTTGACAAGCAATCAGCAAAGTTCCATTACACATCACAGCGCATCTAACAAGGAAAGGCCAATCTTGATAAACACAGATTTTTATTATTTTAATATGTGTTGTAAGGCAGAGACTCCTTAGCCACAGGTTCAATGGATTTTATACGATGTTCCTTAGTTCTTGAGAAACAGGAAGGTCTAATATTATGACACAACTTAAATACTTACTTTGAAAAGAAAGGACATAATGGATCGTAGCTCAGTTGGAATAGCGTTCACTCGTCGACCAGTGGCCGGGTTCGATAGTAAGGAGTGCTACATTTGTTTTTCTCATTTTTATGTTTTATAAATACATTTGTAATTACAATTACATAATTTCAACAAAAAATTATAGCACTTTATATAATTTCTATTTTAACATATTTACTTTTTTATCTGTTACTAAATAATTATATAAAACATCATAAATAGATCGAAAACTGTTAATTTTTTTAAAATGTATTTCATACATTCTTTATTGATGCAATGATATTGAACAATTGTGTCAATTCGTGATTTAAAAGAAACATCATTTATGTACTTCTTTAATAAGTAATGTCAATATGATACCAATATTACTCTATTTTTAAAAAAACTAACATATTATATTAAAAATCAGCTTAAGAATTAAACTAAATTTATTTTTGTACATTAAAGATTTTTAAAATTTGTAATACGTACTCTTTGAATTATTTTGCTTTTAGAATTTTCTTCTTCCTGCTTTTATTTTTATTTTACTTGAACATGTTTTTTATCATAAATAGATGTCGCCATATATTAAAATCTCAGCAAAAGCTGACATTGATAACAACGTCCTTTTTGTCTTTTTGTCGGAATATAAATTGTATTCTTATTTTCTTTTTTTTTTTAACTATTTGGAAAATAGTTGTTGTCCTCGGTAGAGAATTGGAAAATCTGAAGTATATCTGAATCTTTTTATTGGTTAAATTCCGTAACTTATTTAATTTTATTCGTTTTCTGATTGGTCCATGCTTATCCTCCTCACTCCTGATGTCGCCTGTAGAAGACACTAAAGAACAGCCTTTAAAGTAATTTCAATGCTTCTAGAATTGTCAAAAATATTTTTAGACCCTTTTATTAAATATGTGCATACCATAAAAATCAATATATAGTAGACTAATACATCTTTGGAGATGTTGTATAAGTAATTTTAAACCGATTTTTGTAATTCCTCGTAATATTTATCTCAGGACTGGGGAAGTTAATGTCTAAAAATGGAATACTTCTGTTTTTATTTTATTCGTTTTCTGATTGGTTCATGTTTAATGTCCAAAAATGGAATACTTCTGTTGCCACGATGACAAAAAAAGTATTGAAAACTACAAAAAAATTAATAACTCAAAAACAAATTCAGATACAGGTTTCAAACAAGTTACATTTAAAAGTAATTTTTTTTTTTTTTATACGACGACGGTGTAAAAATTGAAAATGTGCGATGTTTAGAAGTTTAAAGATTTACAATATTGAAAATTGTTAAGCTGAAATTTTATTTAATATTTGTTTATAATTTGTCCAGGAATATTAACGTGACTCTAAATGTCTAGGCATATTAATGTGACTCTGTTGTTACGTAAGCTACGTTTTGATCATTCTAAAAATCATGTTATTGTTGTTGTTTTTATATATAGAAATAATTTATAAGTCTAAAATTATAGTCTTTGAAAATATCATTTTCCAAATAGTCGTTGTAATTTATTAAATTGCATTTTTTCTATTTTATATGGCTTTTTGCCTAAAAAAACAAACGTTTGCATTTTATTTTATTTAAAAAAGAGATAACAGTATATCAATCAATATATTAGAAAGGGGGGGGGATCCATTATCAGAAGTTCATAAAACTGTACGCACTTGTAATTTGGTACAATTTCTAGATAAAAAACGACCACCTAAACCAAATTTAAGTATAGCATTAATTGGTAGACGTTATTAACAAAAGATTGGTGCCAATCATATTTTTGTGATTGCTAGTGTAAGCTATTTATTTTTTATGTTTCTATCTGTCTCTCTCATTCTCTTTTTCTTTTTTCCTTGATGATTGTTACTTATATCACCTTTATTTGAAACAATAATGGTATACGTTTAGGATTTTTACAATATAGTTTTACTTTCATCATTACTAACCACGTTCTGCCACTTTCGAACAAAAGAAACTTTAAATCAAAGAACTGGAAATTAATAAATACTTCTAGAGGCAATATGTTGTATATTGTTAAGTTGGTACTTCTTCGTGTAACAAAGATCTTATTGTCTCATTCTCGTTTTAGAAATATTTCCTGTTTCAGATATAGATCAATTTACATCGGTATCTGTCACATTTCCGTTTCCTTTTCTGTGTATGGTGCTTTCGCTGCATTTCCGCCTCGGAAATAGATTCACTTTCATATCCGATATGTAGTGGATGTCAATTTAATACACGAGTCACTTGAGCTGGTTTTAGTCAGAAAAAGCTATCGATTTCGCTATGCGAATAAGGTAATTGGTTGATTCGTAACTGTGAATAACAGCGGAAAACATTCATAAAGAGATGTTGAATAAATAATATATAAATGTTGGTATATATACGTGGGTGTAACGATAAGTAAAACTGGAGAAAGAAACAAGCTAACAATAGAGTATGCAGCTCTCTTTGGTGGCGAAATTAAACAAAAATAAAATCAAGTTTGATTTAACATCTGCTATTTAAATAATATATTAGAAAACATTGCTTCTATGTGATGAAAGTATGTTACAAATTTTTCAAGTGGAAGCCAAAATAAATACTACATGCGGGATTAAACATAGATGAAATCATGTTTAGTGTAATTAGTTTTCTAAATGTAATAAGAAGGCATCAAACTAGATCTTTCTCTTGATAAAAACCGAGACTCAAAGAAATGTATTCTGCCAATATTTTAAAATACACATATAATAATGAACATTTTTTTTTCTTAATTAATATAAGTTTTTATTTCAAGAGGAAATGTCTGGGTTTCCGCTTCACATTTTTTTTTTTCAATTTTTAATTCTGCTATTTTTAACACTAAACGGTACTATAACGATCAGTTGTAAATATATGATTAAAAAAATACTTATAGTGTTTTTACTTCGCTGCGTAACTTCATGTTTTTTTTTTTTTTTTTTTTTTTTTTTTTTTTTTTTTTTTTTTATGTACACTGTAAAATAAATCCGTTAATATACGCAAATTCTTCCGTAAAATTTCACGGAATAGTTTTATTTTTCCGAAAAAACAGTATAACTTCCGTTATTGACATTTTGAGATTATAAATGCAGTAAGTTTTCCGTAAAATTTCTGGAAAGCATTCTCTAAATAAAAAATCTCGTGGCGCCATCTATATCTAAAATATAAAATTATTATTGCTATAATAATTTTCTTTTTTTTTCATTATGTTTTAATAATAGAAAGCTAACATATTTTTACGATATTAAAAAAATAATAAAAAATATATAATTTTATTGATCCTTTTTAAGTTTGAGATAGCTGAAAAGAAAAGATAGTTTATTATCATCATGATTTTTAAAAAAAATGTTTAATTCATTTATAGCATTTTTTTAAAATGTGCGTTGGATATTTTAAAATGGAAAAAAATTCTGCTTTTAATTTTAATATATTTTTTTAATCTATTCACTTTAAGAAATTCGCCCATAAAATTTAAAATATCTGATTATATTGTGACAATTGTATTAACGAAATTATTATAATGTTGACTTAAGTTATAAAAAACAATAAAAGAAATTATTTTAATAATCCGTAATAATAATTATTATCTTATTCATTCTTTTTGTATGTTTGAAAAAGTTGAAAAGAAAGTGTTACACTTCATATCTCATTATACTTTTAAAAACATGTTCGACATGTTATTGATATTACAGTGAAACCCCGAACTATCGTTCCCGCATCCATCGTTTTCCAGCATTCATCGTTTTATTTCTACGGTCCCTGCTCAAATTGTATTTAAATAATGTTAACGAAACCCGCGTACATCGTTCTTTAAAAAGTAGTTTTCCCGCATTCATCGTTGTAAAATATTTCTTTTCACCAGAATGAAATTGAAAGTCATGCAAATCCATATGACATATAAACTGGAATTACTTCTTTTACACTAAAATAACTCATTTTGTGCTGTTTGTGTTGACAATGGTGACAATAATACAGATGAAGAATGATTGTATAAAGCCTTTATTTCCATTGATCAAGATGTTACGACATACGATGTCCTAAACATAGGAGAAATGTGTGATAATGCAAAAATTGTAAATAATGGCGAAGACGGCAGTTATAACTGTGTGAACTTTTATGTATGCATTTGAAATTACAGAAAATGACCCAAAAAATGTTGTATGTCTTGCAAATTTATTTTTTGATTAAAAAAATTGACGAAAATTCAAACAATATTATTGATTTTATAAAATAAATATCAATTTTCTATAACTACAATTTATTTCTTTTACAGTTTAATAAGCAACAAATTAGAATTTAATAGTATACTGTATACATTGCACTGCATTTTAAATGCATAAATATAATGCTTTTTCGTACTTTGTTAATTCGCATTCATCGTTTTTTTTTTCCCTGAACCCCTTGAAAAACGATGGATCGAGGTTCTATTGTATTATTATTTTTAAAAATCTTTAAAAGGTATTTTAATATGAAAAAATCTATACTTAATTTTAACATTTTTATTATTATTTTAATATTAGTCCATTCACTTTAATAGATTCACACTTAAAATTTAAAACAAGTCCGAAAAATAATAATAAAATTATTATAAACGTGACGTTTATCAAACTTATAATCGTATAATAAGGAATAAAGGAAATTTATTTTAATACCATGTAGTAATCCTTTATTTGAGTTTAGAGAAGATCATCTTACAAACAATTTGAAAAAGTGTGAGGAAGGGGGGGGGGGGATGTTGGTATTCTTGGAAAAATAAATAAATATATAAAAAATAAAATTACAATTGAATTATAAAAACCTTAATCAAAAAAAGCAATTTTTACTTATAATATATTTTTTCAGGCATGTAATATTTTTAAAGACTAAAATTTTTCTTGTACAAAGTATGAAAATAAAAATCTAAATATTAAAAAATATATTAAAACTTTAGAAATGTATATTCAACTGAGAAATACTATTATATCTAAGAAAATAGCTCCCTTTTCAGCATAGCATTACTTCATAAAAAGCATCTGGAATATGAAGTGGTGTAGCGTTAGTTCCCTGGTTCGGATCCTTTTAAGGTAAATGTTGTTTCATTAGTGTTGTTCAAATTAAATAGGGATACTGAAATTCATACAGGTGTAAGTTTCTCATTGCAAAGTAATATGGTTATTTATTTTTCCCTCCCTGAAAGAAAAATTTTAAACTTGATTATATGAAAAAAATACGGAATACTTTTGTGAAAAAAAACGGAATATTTTCTGGAATTTAAGGTTTTTTTTTTTTTTTTTTTTTTTTTTTTGGTTAAAAAACGGAAATAGTACTGGCGTTTAGATTACCAGTAGAACTTCCGTTTTTTAACGGAAAATTTTTTTTACAGTGTAGATGTACCACGGAACCATATACGGTCTTTACTGGAATGATGCCCGTTAAATTGAGCATTTATATTCCTAACTGCACGGTAAACTTTACTGCATCCATGCGTAATTAAATACAACTAAACAGTAACAGAATATTCTGACATATTAATTTTTTTATAGTTTTTAGTACGAATTTTGTAATTGTGGCAACGTAAATTCGCCATTTTCTTTTAAAATTGATAAAAATTGAATCAGCGCATGTAAATTTTGAGAAAAGGAAAATTATGACGGGTTTAGATTCCACGTGAAATTTTAAGATAGTGTCAATTTAATTTTTTTTTTTTTTTCATACGCATTTATACCAAACATTAGAGCCTCAATTGATAACTTCTTTTTAATAACTGACCTTTATTATATTTTGCTTTATTATTTTAATTTTACATATGCGATTAAAGTTTAATTTTAATAATTTAGACAACTGATTTTTATAGAAATAGTATTTTTTTCTTAATTTCAGCTTTAAATAATATTTGTTTTGAGAATTAGACTGACCATTGTAAGATGCATTTTTTACTATAGCTAATTTTGAAGGTTTATTATAAATCAACGAAACAGTTCTTCTTAAACATTTACTTTCGTCAAAATTCGACGGGTTCCACCTTGTCTTATTAAAAGCACAATGGACTAATTTTGTATTGTGTGTATATAAGGTGTATTGCGATACAAATACAACGACAGCAATGACGTAAGTTTTTGGGAAATAGTAATAGTATCAACTAGAAGCAGGGACCGATTCACAAATTTGGGGCTCTGGACATAGACGCTTATGGGGTCCTTTTGCACCTATACTTACAGGGGTATTGTTCAAAAAATTAAAGAAAAAATAGTTACTTATCATTATTGACTTTAAAATATCCGTTAAAAAATTACATATGATAACTAATAATTTACTTCTAAATAATTATTACTTTCTTCTATCTTTACAAGAAGGAAGTATTGGATTCATGAAAATTTTCGACGGATTTATACGTTTTAGAAGGTCCTGAACACGTTTTGACTATTTTTAGAAAATATCTGTCTGTCTGTATGTGACAAAAAATTTGTGGGCGCTCTATCTCAAGAACTAATGCTCGAAATTTCATAAAATTTTATATTCAGTTAGACCTTGATGTGAATTAGAACTTATTGGTTTTTGGTGTAAATTGGCCGGCAGGTGGCGCTGCTATACTACGTTTTTCATGATTTTAATGATTGCTATATCTTAAGATTTAATGCACAGAATTTCACCAAACTTCAGATTCTGTGACCCCTTGATATACATAGACGCTGATTAAGTTTTGGTGTAAATTGGCTTGCAGGTAGCGCTGCTATGCCACGTCTTTCATGATTTTCATGATAGCTATATATCAAGAACTAATGCACAGAATGTCACCAAACTTCAGATTCCGCAATACCTTGAGATACATTGCCACTGATAAGGTTTTGGTGTGAACTGCCCAATAGGTGGCGCTGCTATGCTACATTTTGCACGATTTTTGCGATAGCTATATCGCAAGAACTAATGCAGAGAACTTCATCAAATTTCAGATTCTGTTACACTAGAATATATAACATAATTAGACGCTGATTATTTTCTTTCTTTTTTACAGTTTCGTGACGGAATAGGGCAGGAAAGTTTCTTGACTGCCCCACACTAGTCACGTAGTCACTGAAAAAAATCCTGACAGTGACAATGCTAAGTCTATGGGGGCATTATTTTCAAATATCTCGCTCAAATTTTTATATTTTTGCATGATTTTTACTTTCTTCTATCTTCAATAGAAGAAAGTATTGTAATCGAAATTTTTTCGACTTCCAGTTTTCGACGGATTTACACGTTTTAGGGGTCAGAGATGCCAAAAACATGGTTTTATAAAATGTCTGACTGTCCGTGTGTCTGTGTGTGTGTCGCCATTCTACCATCAAAAAGTGTATGAAGTTATGCATCGAATTGAACTAAATTTTTTTTTTGTATCTGTATGACTATGGGTAGTTGGTCCTCCCTGAATTTGAAAAAAATCCGTCGGAAGGAGGCGCTGCAATCGCGATTTTTGTGCCATTTACAATATTGTACCGACCAAAAGTACATGAGGTTATGCATCGAATTGAACGAAATTTTTTGTGTAAGTGTATGGCTATGGCTAGTTGGATCGCCCTGAATCTGAAAAAAAATCCGCCGGAAGTGGGCGCTGCAATACCGAATTTTATGCTATTTTCAGTATTGCACCACATAAAAGTGTATAAAGTTAGTAGTAGAACTGAACTAAGCATTTTGTATATGATTATTTTTTGGTAAGGCAAGTAGGTCCTCCCTGAATTTGAAAAAAAAATCTGCTTATCTCAAAAAAAAATCTGCAGAAAAAAAAATCTGCTTATCTCTTAAATCTGCCATTCTATTGTCCATCGGCTCGTGCAGAGACGGAAATTCGTTTTTAATCCGATTAATTGATTGAAGCAGAAATTTAAGATGAAAATCAAAGTTGGTATTGTGTTGAATTAAAATTATTAAAGCATTAAAATGAGTAACTATTTTTTTTTTAATATTAAAATGTATGTATGAGATAGAAGAAAGTTTTGGGATTGGCACATCCAACTAGTTTAGATAACTCTCGAAAGTTAATTACTTTTCTTTCATTCCTTAACAAAGAAAAAGGGAGAAAAGTTTTTCTTAAAAGTATCTAAGAGCTTTAAAAGCTTTCCTTTGTATAAATACAGTTTGAAGTGCTTGTTTAAGTAAATAGAACTTAATATAAAAAAGCGTTTCCTTTTAATGAAGGAAACATGAATTAAACATTTCTTTGCCCAAAGCTTCAAGAAACATAAAGAAGGTCGTTTTTATATTTCTTTGGAATTTTGGAAATGCATTACACCCAAGTTTAGAACAACAATGACCTGCTTTATTATTATTCAACAGGGTTTTTAGGCTAGAGCGCTTAAGTTTTGTTGAATGGCAAGCGTTAAAAGAAGATCCCTGACGTACATTGTCAATTCAATAAAAAATGTTGTCTCTTTTTTTTCTGTAAAATCACTTTTATTTTCTAAATATGTACTAATTTTTGAGTATTTCTTTTTTTCAGTGTATATTGTGTGTATGAAGTGTATTACGATACAAACACAGCAATGACGTAAGTTTTTGGATAGTAGTAACAGTATCATCTTAGAAAAGACACTGTTACTACTGTATCGAGACGGTGTTGGTAGTAATCGAGTGGAAAAAAAAGAAAAAGAAAAAAGAAAGAAAACGGATTATTAAAACCGACCTAAAAGAATCAATACACAATCCGAATCCAAAGCACAGCAAAAATCAAAATCAAGCAAAATTCGACTTTAAATTATTTTTCTTCCAAAATATATATTTAATATCACCCATTCTTTTCTTTTTTCACATCTTATATTATTAATATGCTTAATTACATTTAAGTTCATAATAAAGAGCATATGAGAACAACAATTCACTGGGCACTAAGGGGGTTAAAAAAAAAAAACTCGATTTTTATAGGGTATTTTTGAATTAAAAATGCGATGACATTTAAATGTCGTTGCTTTTGTTTAACCACACATTTCATAATTTCTCATTCACATTTCTCCTCATTAATGCCAGTTATTTAATTTTGATACAATTTTTAATGAATTTCAACCTTAGAAACACAAAAGTTTCTTTATGTACATTTATAAACGTCTCTCTATGTTATGAGCAGATAAAATTATAAAGCCTGTTTTTAGTTAACTCTCCAAAGATAATTACTTTTCTTTCATTCCTTAACAAAGAAAAAGGGGGGGGGGGGGTAAAAGTTTTTCTTAAAGGTATCTAAGAGCTTTAAAAGCTTTAAATTTTATATATATATATATATATATATATATACAATTTGAAGTGCTTGTTTAAGTAAATAAAACTTAATATAAAAAAGCATCTGCTTTTAATAAAGGAAATATGAATTAAACATTTCTTTGCTCAAAGCTTCAAGAAACATAAAGAAGGTCGTTTTTATATTTCTTTAGAATTTTAGAAATGCATTACACCCAAGTTTAGACAAGAATGCTTACTTTATTATTATTCAAAAGGCTTTTTAGGTTAGAGCGCTTAAGTTTTGTTGAATGGCAAGCGTTAAAAGAAGATCCCTAGCGTACATTGTCAATTCAATATATATATATATATATAACTTTTTTTTTTTTTTTTTTTTTTTTTGTAAAATTACTTGTATTTTCTAAATATGTACTAATTTTTGAATATTTCCTTTTTTTAGTGTGTATTATGTATATAAAGTGTATTACGATACAAACACAGCAATGACGTAAGTTTTTGGAGAGTAGTAACAGTATCATCTAGAAGAGGCACTGTTACTACTCTATCGAGACGGTGTTGGTATTAATCACATATTTTAAAAACAAGAAAAAAAAACGGATTATTAAAACCGACTTAAAATCAAAACACAATATGAATCCGAAGCACAACAAAAAACAAAATCAAGCAAAATTCAACTTTAAATTATTTTTCTTCCAAAATATATATTTATATCACCCATTTTTTTTTCACACCTTATATTAGTAATATCATACAGCACGATAGTGCTGTATAGTAGAACTCAGATGCATCTGTAATGTTAAAGTCCAAAGTTTGCCTCTTAATAACTTTGGAGCTAATCATCGGATCGCAACAAAATTGAAAAGGGGAAATGTCCTACTCTAGATCTCAAAGTTTACAATAAAAAGAATATTGCCCAGTTAAACTGATGGCATTGAGCTCACAGGCTACGCATACTAATTGTACATTACAGCCTTGCATTTTCGTTAATTCCGTTCGAAAAAAAATTAAGAAGGAGGAACAGCTCTCCCCTTTCTCCTTTTTTATACTTAATCATTGAACCTCCTAAACTATCAAGAACATGCTTTATCATATAAAAAATCTAGATCCAAAATTCAGAGCAAATCGGATAATTCTTAATAAAAACCCATTAAGCATTTATATAATTTAAGAGGAGTTATTCCCCTTTTTTATACTTAACCATTAAACTTCCAAAACTGCTCAGAGATTTGAACGAAATCTGACAATTCTGCTTGAAAAATCCATTTATACAAGTTAAGGGTAGGGGGCATTAGAACCCCCGTTACCCCTGTTTATACTTATTCAATGAACACCTAATACAGTCACGGAATCGCCTCATCAGAATGATCCTATACCTAAATTTTGAACGAAAACTGGTAATTGTGCATGAAAATCCCGTTTATATCAATTAAGGGGAGGGGCATTAGCCCCCCGTTCCCCCTGTTTATACTTATTCAATAAACACCTAATAACAGGCACGGAATCGCCTCATCAGTATGATCCTATATCTAAATTTTGAACAAAAACTGTTAATTCTGCATGAAAATTCCCGTTTATACCAATTAAGGGGAGGGGCATAAGCCCCCCGTTACCCCTGTTTATACTTATTCAATGAACACCTAATACAGTCACGGAATCGCCTCATCAGAATGATCCTATACCTAAATTTTGAACGAAAACTGGTAATTGTGCATGAAAATCCCGTTTATATCAATTAAGGGGAGGGGCATTAGCCCCCCGTTCCCCCTGTTTATACTTATTCAATAAACACCTAATAACAGTCACGGAATCGCCTCATCAGTATGATCCTATATCTAAATTTTGAACAAAAACTGTTAATTCTGCATGAAAATTCCCGTTTATACCAATTAAGGGGAGGGGCATAAGCCCCCCGTTCCCCCTGTTTATACTTATTCAATGAACACCTAATAACAGTCACGGAATCCACTCAACAGAATGATCCTATATCTAAATTTTGAACGAAAACTCTTAATTCTGCATGAAAATCCCGTTTATATCAATTAAGGGAAGGGGCATGAGCCCCCCGTTCCCCCTCTTATACATATCCAATGAACTCCAAAAACTAATCAGGGAAGCGCCTTATCAGGATATACCTATATACAAAATTTCAAGTGGATCCGATATTTTTATCATGAGTTATCGCGTTACGCACGAACGAACGTACATACAGAACGGACGGGCACATAAGCTCTCAGGCTATGATAGCCTGTGAGCTAAAAATTCATCCAGATCCACCGATTAGTTTCGGAGATACAGAACCCCTGTTTTGGCCCTTTTTGCTCCAGAAACAAGAAAAAAAGACAAACAACTCAATTATAGCCCGAACCAGGAAACATTCAGTGACGTGTAATAGCTTGTTCGAAAGCTTTTAATTGAGGGATGGTCCGGTAAGAAGTATCAAAAATTAAGGAAATGGCAGCCATTTAAAATTTACATAACGCTATATCTTCCATAATTTAGCATTATAGAAATCTCTCCTTTTTAATTGCTAATTCATTTATTTCTTTCAAATTGACACCAACTAAAAAACAATTCAATAATTTAAAAAAAATATGATAACACGCATTTTTTTTTTTTTTTTTTTTTTTTGTAGATCAATAAAAATTTTGATTCTCCTGATAGATTATTGAACTTCTGAAATTGACATCATTCGAAACAGAAAATACATATTTTTCATAAACATATACATAAACTGTAACTAAATATGTGCTAAAACAACATCGCACCTTTATTTTAGTGTTTTCGACGTTAAAACAGTTACTACAATACAGATATTTCAATTAAAAAGGGATAATTTAGAAAAAAAAAATTCTTCTATCTTTATAAAAATAACGATTTGAAAATGAAGCTATGAAAATCTGTGTAGATACCTATGGTCATAAGAAAATCTGCGTAGATACCGAGAAACTGCAGTGGGATTACTATCTGGGAAGGAACTACTATTCTGTCGCCAAATGTCGCCAAGTTTTTCGCCAACTTGCCAATATATCGCCAAATTTGGCGCCCAAAATTACTCGCCAAAATTAAAACCAACTTGGCGTTTTTTCTGGTATTTCGTCAAACTAATATGCCTACTAATAACTTTAAACTAATAGTAGTTTAGATTTGTTAGTTGAATGTGATTGATAAAGTTCCTGGAAGGATCTGATAAAGCTATGAAATCATATAAAAAACTGGTGGAACCAGAGAGAAAAGTAGAGCCCGATCTAAAAAAAATGTTACAGCAAAAATTGGGAAATTTTTTCAATCTAAAAATGTGCGTAGAAAAGAAATGGAATCAGATGATCTGTAAAGGTCATGAAATAACCCAAATTTTTTTTAGCTGAAAATTTTGACTGAGTTTTACTGGTGCCTTATATTCAGAATTATACTATTATCCATTCAAAATGATTACTGAGGAAAGTAGTCAATAGAATGTATTGTTATGTTGTCTCAAATAAGTTTAACTCCACAACGCTAAACGAATATAAACCATGAAGTAATAATTAAAGTATAACATTGATATAATCAGGTTGTTGAGGAATTGATGTAGATAAATATGTCTGAACACAAATATTTAGTATATGGCTGAATCGTATCTGTTTACGGTTTTGAGTTTACTTGGAGTATTAATCTTCCAGTTATCAAAACCGCTGGAATGGAATTGTGTCCACACTTTGTACTGAAAGAACTGTTCTCATACTTCTTTACACCTCAACCTGTAATATATAGTTATAAAGCCAAATTTTTAAACTGGTTATAGATTATAGAAATACGGAGTGAGTTAAAATGCCTCTTTTTCCCTGATTGATTTTAAGGAACCAGTAAAGCTCAGTCCTCATTTTCATCTAACATTTATTTGGGTTATTTCATGAGCTTTACAGATCATCTGATTCCATTTCTTTTCTACGCACATTTTTAGATTGAAAATATTTCCCAATTTTTGCTGTAACATTTTTTTAGATCGACCTCTACTTTTCTATCTGGTTCCACCAGTTTTTTATATGATACTAAATAGCATTTAAGTTCATAATAAAGAGCACACGAAAACAACTCTGCACACTGGACCCTGAGGGGTCAAACAACAACAAGAAAACAACTCGATTCTTATAGGTTATCTTTTAATTAAAAATGCGGTGACATTTAAATGTCGTCTCTTTTGTTTAACCACACATTTCATAATCTCCTGAATAATGCCATTTATTTAATTTTGATACAATTTTAATGAATTTCAACCTTAGAAGCACAAAAGCTTCTTTATGTATATAAACGTCTCTTTATGATATGAGCAAATAAAATTATAAAGCCTTTTTTTAGATAACTCTCGAAAGTTAATTACTTTTCTTTCTTCCTTAACAAAGAAAAGGGGAGAAAAGTTTTTCTTAAATGTATCTAAGAGCTTTAAAAGCTTTCCTTTATATAAATACAATTTGAAGTGCTTATTTAAGTAAATAGAACTTAATATAAAAAAGCATTTGCTTTTAATGAAGGAAACATGAATTAAACATTTCTTTGCTCAAAGCTTCAAGAAACATAAAAAAGGTCGTTTTTATATTTCTTTAGAATTTTAGAAATGCTTTACATCCAAGTTTAGAACAACAATGCCTACTTTATTATTATTCAACAGAGTTTTTAGGTTAGCGTGCTTAAGTTTTGTTGAATGGCAAGCGTTAAAGAAATATCTCTGGCGTAAATTGTCCATTCAATAAAAAAAAATAGTGTCTTATTTTTCTTTAAATTCTCTTGTATTTTCTAAATATGAATAAAAATTGGAGACCTTCTAACTTGAATGTAATTTAATTTTGGGTAATGCTATACGTTTAAACTGGTAACTTGTCTGTCACATAAGAGCCTACACCAGTCACTCAAAAAGACCCGGGTGATAATATTAAGTCTATGAGGGCGTTATTTTCAAATATCTCGCACAAATTTTAATATTTTTGCATTAATATTTTTGCATAGGATAGCTGAGAACGATCTACAACTGAAATTGAAACTATCATAATATAAAAAATATATCAAAATCCGACAAGTACTTTTTGAGATTTGCTTGACGAAAGAATTTTTTTGACTTTTAATATCGTTACGTATCTCTGAGTATAAAGACTTCGCTTCGCTCAGACAATAACCAAAATTGAAAAGGTAAAAACTAGCCCGGTTGTAAATCGTCCTCAGCTATCTTATGCAGAGAAAATCATGTAATTTTTTTTTTTTGAAAATGCCCAAAAAATCTCGGTTTATATACAGATATATAGGGTAGTTTTCTTTACAACTAAACAAAAATAAGAATTATCTATTTATACTTAGAGACTTCTTGTCATAGAGTAAAAAGAAAGAATAGAGATGAAATATATATTTAAAAAAAAAAAAAAAAAAAAAAACCGGACGATTTTACGGAAGTATTACTGGTAATCTGGACGCCAGTACTATTTACCGTCTTTTAACTGAAAAATTTCCGTAAATTCCGGGGGAAAAAACGCTAAAAAACGGAATATTTTCCGTTATTTTTCCGTTAAAAACAGTAAATAGTACTAGCGTCTAGATTACCAGTAATACTTCCGTAAAATCGTCCGTTTTTTTTTACAGTGTAGTGGCTAGGGGTGACGCCAAATATGTAACCCTAAAATCTACAGCATTAGGCCCAAACACAAACTTTTACACACAAAAAAGAAAGACAAAAAAAGAAAACTTCTAATAATACAATTTTAAATTCATAATAAAATGAAATGTTACTTTAGAATGCTTAAATATAAGCAAATCATTTCCATTTCGGAAAAAAATGGCTGATATTAATGGCTGATATTAGTCCTGTTCCACGTATTTGTTTTGTCTGGGCCTATTAAAGGAATTTAATTTGAGCAGTAATACGCATTATATTAAAAACCGATTTTACGACAAACTGCAACTCCATCTCTCTCTTTCCTCCATGACGTCTTGTAATTATCGTATTGCTAAATTTGACTGTAATTCATATTTTACCTACCGATAAAATCCTTCTATAGTAAAAAAAAACTAGCCTTAAAAGGAATGACTCCTGGAATGATGCTGATGTGGAAGATTTCCGGAACTAACGAATCCGGGTTGTCCACTCCTTCCATGAGTCGAATAGACCAATCAGGAAAGGGCTCCGTCTATGCATCGCCATATGGGTTACCATAAAGAGAAGAAAGGTTACCATCGCCAACAATCGCCAAGTTGTCGCCAACTTGGCGATATATCGCCAAATTTGGCGACCAAAATTAGTTATCAAAAGTGACGCCAACTTGGCGATAACTGTAATATTTCGCCAAATTTTTAATTTCTTTACAACATCAGTCGTTTGATACATCATTTGAGAGGTTTGCAACTGCTTATTCATTTAAAGGATATCTTGTGTGTTATCCCCCATTCTGCTCCCCAGGGGGGACACATTTTTAATTTCTTTACAATACCAGTCGTGCTACACAAGATTTGAAAGGTCTGCGACTGCTTATTCATATTATGGATGTCTTGTGTGTCACCCCCACACCCTGCTCTCCCCATGGGGGGTCACATTTTTAATTTCTTTACAACACCAGTAGTGTGACACATCATTTGAAAGGTCTGCAACTGCTTATTCATATTATGGATGTGTTGTGTGTCATCCCCCACTCTGCCCCCCAGGGGGGCACATTTTTAATTTCTTTACAACACCAATTGTGTGACACATCATTTGAGAGGTCTGCAACACCCCCCCCCCTCTGCCCTCAGAGGGGGTGCATTTTGTAATTTCTTTACAACACCAATTGTGTGACACATCATTTGAAAGGTCTGCAACTGTTTATTCATTTTATGGATGTCTTGTGTGTCACCCCCACTCTGCCCCCCAGGGGGGGCATATTTTTAATTTCTTTGCAACACCAGTCGTGTGACATCATTTGAGAGGTCTGCAGCTGCTTATTCATACCATGGGATATTGGCGAGCGCAGCAAGCAGGGGTAGCCAATAATTTGGAATCGCGAAGCGATTACGCGGGGGGTTGGCGAGCATAGCGAGCAGGGGGGCGGGCCCCCCCCCCCCTAGTAAAATAAAATAAAAATCTTTACAAAACAGCAAGTTGGAGTGGATCCTGATTACGGCAAATTCGCCGTTTTGATTTAGCTTGTTAGAAAGTGTAATATTTTATTTTGTTTATTAATGGCAATAATATTGTATTCCATTGAGTTAGAAGCTCGAAATTTTTTCTTAACAACAACGCCGCAAACATTAATATTTCTATTAATTTCAGTTTAATATCTTTAGCAGTTCAGAGAAAAAAACGGCCTTGACAGATAGATGATTAGACGAATCAATCACGTAATAAATAGATATAGAATTATAAATGATACAACTTTTGATTTTTTTTTCCAGTTAATATCCTATAAAACCTTCCATCGTGCTATATTTTAAGATTCTAAGTCAATGGAAAATACATTATACGTTTTGAGACGGAGAACAAAACCATCAAACCGAAATGTTAATTTCAAGTTTATTTATAAGGTTATCCTTCTATAGTAAAAAAAAACTAGCCTTAAAAGGAATGACTCCTGGAATGATGCTGATGTGGAAGATTTCCGGAACTAACGAATCCGGGTTGTCCACTCCTTCCATGAGTCGAATAGACCAATCAGGAAAGGGCTCCGTCTATGCATCGCCATATGGGTTACCATAAAGAGAGGAAAGGTTACCATCGCCAACAATCGCCAAGTTTGTCGCCAACTTGGCGATATATCGCCAAATTTGTCGACCAAAATTAGTTGTCAAAAGTGACGCCAACTTGGCGATAACTGTAATATTTCGCCAAATTTTTAATTTCTTTACAACATCAGTCGTTTGATACATCATTTGAGAGGTTTGTAACTGCTTATTCATTTAAAGGATGTCTTGTGTGTTATCCCCCATTCTGCTCCCCAGGGGGGGGCACATTTTTAATTTCTTTACAACACCAGTCGTGTTACACAAGATTTGAAAGGTCTGCAACTGCTTATTCATATTATGGATGTCTTGTGTGTCACCCCCACACTCTGCTCTCCCCAGGGGGGGGTCACATTTTTAATTTCTTTACAACAACAGTCGTGTGACATCATTTGAGAGGTCTGCAGCTGCTTATTCATATTATGGATGTCTTTTGTGTCGCCTCCCCCTCTGCCCCCCAGGGGGGCACATTTTAAATTTCTTTACAACACCAGTCGTGTGACACATCATTTGAAAGGTCTGCAACTGCTTATTCATACCATGGGATATTGGCGAGCGCAGCAAGCAGGGGTAGCCAATAATTTGGAATCGCGAAGCGATTACGCGGGGGGTTGGCGAGCATAGCGAGCAGGGGGGCGGGGCCCCCCTAGTTTATCTAAAAATTAAACATGACAATTATGCACTTTCAGTACTGCTTTTAGTCTCATTATTGAAAACAAGTTGGAAATTGCACGTGAAGCGTAGCAAATGAGGTGCGTTCGTATGATAATGAAGTTTTAAAAATATCACTCTCATATACCACTCTCATAAAATTGTAAATAGTTAATTACAATTAAAATGCGCAACAAACAATGTTCTCTCTATACTCATTATATAATGGAATATTTTTTTGTGACCTTGTAAATCAATAACAAAAGTTCTTTGCACAACAGATTATGCAAAATCAATATTATAATATGTACTTTATGATGCATATCAATATTATTATGTTCGAATGAGTGTAATACAGTAGAACCCCGCAAATTCGGACCCCGTAAATCCGGATCTCCGAATAATCCGGATCGGTTTGGTCAATTTTTTTTTTTTTTTTTTTTTTTTTTTTTTTTTTCAAGTTTAAGAAGTGATCGTCGAATTTCCATAACATAAGTTTATTTCAGCCTCATATTCTGTATAAATAACTATTTTTTGAAATCTTTTCGGAAGAATACCTCAAGCTTTCTTATTTAAACTCTTTAATGTTATCTATGAAAGGAACAACGATACATCATTTAAGTTTTGCCAATTTCAGTTTTCATAGTTTTCAATTTAAACCATTTGGAAATGTCATCAAAAGCTTGCTGCTGAATAAAGTTTTACTCAGAGCATTTCAAGAAAGCAAAGTTAAAAAGTCTTTATAGACACACTGACTAGTAAGGATCGCGATCCTACCTTTGTCGGCCAGTCCATATAGGTCCTCTTGAGACTGTTTCCTTGCCTTCGTGCCAAAATCTTTCTACAAATAACTTACGGAAAATTTGAAATAGGAGGAATTAACGAGAATGCTCAAGAGTATGCGTGACAATGCGGCTCGCAAAACTGGCAGAATATGACAACATTTTTACTGTCTGTAAATATTGAATATGTTCAGAATAAAGGTGTTTTTCTACGAGTATGTTTTGTTTTATTTCATTTGTTCACATTCTCCGGATAATCCGGATTTCCGACAATCCGGATTGGGCCTGGTCCCAATTAAACCGAATTATCGGGGTTCTACTGTATTATTAAAATGCATTCGAACCTTTTTTTTCCATTGACTGTAATGTAACGGAGTACTTTTGATTGTCCCTGTATTTGATCTATGCATCCTATTTTCAAAAAAATTGAAATGACTTGACAAACATATGCAATAAGTATGTAATTTAAATTTCAAACGATTAAAATGCATTTGCAACATTTTTCACGATTGACCGTAATGTAACGGAATACTTTTGATCGTCCCTGTAATTTATCTATCCATCCAATTCTCATAAAATTTGAAATGGCTCGACAAAATTATGTAATAATTATATATTTTAAATTTCAAAAGATTCGGTTGGGTAGTTTTTGCGTTGTTATATGCGGACAGACAGACAGACGGACTGAACGACAACTATAGGTGCTACGTATTTACATAATTACGAACGCACCTCAAAAGGGATAAATGTAATACTTAGCGAGAATAGATCTCATGCGAGGCGATTACTAGGTGGTGGATTCCTTTGGCCAATCAGCTATGCATATTTCAACCTTAAGTTTACTAACTTAAGGTTGAGTAATTACGGCATTGAAGTAATAAAGAATATTGCCCAGTTAAACTGATGGCATTGAGCTCACAGGTTACGCATACTAATTGTACATTATAGGCTTATATTTTCAAGGGTCGATTCCGTTCGAAAAAAAAATTAAGGGGAAACAGCTCTCCCCTTTCCTCTTTTTTATGCTTAATCATTGAACCTCGTAAACTATCAAAGATATGCTTTATCATATAAAAAATCGATATCCAAAATTCAGAGCAAATGAGGTAATTCTTAATAAAAACCCATTTAGCATTTACATAATTTAAAAGGAGATATCCCCCTCTTTTATACTTAACCATTAAACTTCCAAAACTATTCAGAGATTTGAACGAAATCTGAAAATTCTGCTTGAAAAACTCATTTATATAAATTAAGGGGAGGGGCATTAGAACCCCTTTTCCCCCTATTTATTCTTATTCAATGAACACCTAATAACAGTCACGGAATCGCCTCATCAGAATGATCCTATATTTAGATTTTGAACGAAAACTTAATTCTGCATAAAAAACCCATTTACACTGGTGTCCAAAATTTAAGCATAATTGGTAATTAAGTAATTATTTTTAAGTAATGAAAGAAATATGAATCGGAATGTGCTGAAACTCCAGGTGTGTAAACAAAATAGTACGCGTCACATATTTTCGCGAAGAGTTTTCCCCGAAATCGAACAGGGGACCGTCAACAAATTGAAAAAGAACGAAGATCTTTTGGATAACCCAGTCAAAACTAATGTAGCAAAAGCGTTCAAACTGCACATTATGATTAATTGGCTTATTGTAATGTACTGTGTTAATTTTTACAAGGATAGCATGTATACTCGTAGAGAATTAAGGTTTTTATAAAAACAGTCCTAAGTTTTTTGCTTATAATTTGCAGAGTTCTTAATATAAAATAGTGTTCTTTTTTGAAAAAATGACAAACATCATTGTACACAATACCCTGTCATCAGAATTAAAAAATAATAAAAATTGTATGACAAATGAGCAGGTTTACTAAATAATTTTTTACTGCGCATGCGTGAACGCTATTAAAATTTCATTTGCATATTATGTTAGTTAAATGTATAGAGCAACTTTTGTGAAAGTCTCAAAAACATAGCTTAAAAATTCTGAAAATTATCTTTGATAGAATGAGATCAAAATCCTTTATTCCCTAAATGAAGCAAAAAGATGAGGGGCTGTATCCATATTCCATTGTTTAGTGCCTACACAATATTGCACGTACAACTATATTTAGGTAAAACCCCTGATTTTTTTGCTTCCTTTAGGAATAACGGATTTTGAGTTGATTCTATAGGCTTCCATTTTCAGAATTTTCAAGCTATGTTTTTGAAACTTTTACAGAAGTTGCTCTATACATTTAGCTAACACAATATGCAAATGACATTTTGATATCGTTGACGCATGCGCAATGAAAAATTATTTACTAAACACTCATTTTTCATACAATTTTTATTATTTTTAAATTCTGATGACAGGGTATTGTGTACAATGATATTTGTCATATTTTCAGAAAAGAACATTATTTTATAATAAGAACTCTGCAAATTATAAGCAAAAAAACTTGGAAAAATTTAGGACTGTTTTTATAAAAACCTTAATTTCTCTACGAGTATACATGCTATCCTTGTAAAAATTAACACAGTACATTACAATAAGCCAATTAATCATAATGTGCAGTTTGAACGCTTTTGCTACATTAGTTTTGACAGGGTTATCCAAAAGATCTTCGTTCTTTTTCAATTTGTTGACGGTCCCCTGTTCGATTTCGGGGAAAACTCTTCGCGAAAATATGTGACGCGTACTATTTTGTTTACACACCTGGAGTTTCAGCACATTCCGATTCATATTTATTTCATTACTTAAAAATTATTCATATTTATTTCATTACTTAATTACCAATTATGCTTAAATTTTGGACACCAGTGTATATCAACTAAGGGGAGGGGCATGAGCCCCCCGTTCTCCCTCTTATACATATCGAATGGACTCCAAAAACTAATCAGGGAAGCACCTTGTCAGGATATACCTATATACAAAATTTCAAGTGGATCGGATATTTTTTTCATGAGTTATCGCGTTACGCACGAATGTACGAACATACATACAGAACGGACGGGCACATAAGCTCTCAGGCTATGATAGCCTGTGAGCTAAAAAATGAATTCAAAATCTTAACTCATGGTTAAATTTGTTAATATAGGGTTTTTCAACCAAGAGTTGAACGGCAAGTTGAAGGTTGGTGGTGGATTATCCGGTAAATCCTTATTTTATATATACGTAGTATGATTAAAAAATTCGGGGAATGCAACCATTCTTGACAGTGAAAGCAAGTATCTAAAGTTAAACCACCTGACTTGTAGGGGGAACTGGGGGGACATTGATAAAGCTTTTTTCAAAAAAAATTTTTGGTGTCTAGAAAGCAGAAATTTCAAGTTTTTTTTCTATGTGATGTCAGCAAAACCTGTTTAGTGTGTTACAAAAATGTACAATCGTTGTTTTATATATTATTTTTGCATGTAATTTTTAAAAAATCAAAAAAAGTAATTTATATCAATGTGCCCCATCCCCGGGGCAGATTGATACACTTTGAAACGTCTGGGAAAAATGATGACAAAATAACACCAATGCCTATTTTTCATAGAAAAATAGTTAGCAAACCATTTTATATATATTTATAGATATTAAAATCGCACACAATTTATTTGTAAGCAATATTAAAGCAATCAAAATGAAATGTATAATGACCTGATGTTCTGACTGATCCTTGTCTGTTTGTTGGCTGTGGTAACTTTGTCATATCTGGCACTTTAACCCCAGAATTATCTTCTTTCTTAGGTAAAATGAAAAAATTACCAGGTTTTCTGTTTATAAATCGGTTTACAAACAGAAAATAAAGGATAATCATATTAAAAATTATGTTTATAATATAATTAACCTGTACTGTTCTGCAGCTTATTTATCTTACTTAACATTTCTGATATTGATAATACTTTTTTCTCTGGAGAATCGATATAAATTTGAGAATTGCCAGGCTGCCGTCCATTTCTCTTGTTAATTCTACTAGCACTAGATATTGTGTAAGTTTGTACGTCTTCTGTTTGCAAAAATACTATAAAATGTCCTAATATAAAGAATTTAGAGCTATTTCACTTCAATAAAAACTAATAGTAGACATTTTTGATGAAAAATGGTTGAATTAAGGAGTGTATGGTAAAAAATAAAATAAAAGGTAATGAAAAAATGAACTAGAAACGGATTTAGGTTGTATCAATGTGCCCCGACAAAGACTGTATCAATGTGCCCCATACAGTCATTTTGAATAAAATGAGTCGCAAATCCAACACTTCATAATTTATCTAACAATAAAGAATGAGGAACTGATAAAGAGTAGCTTTACTTGCCAGGGAGGGTATTCTTTTCGGTTGAAAATACTGGAACAGTTGTATAATACCATTTCAATGGTACAACTCAAATTTACTTTTGACCCACAAAAACAATTAATCACCCATTCCATTTCATCAAACTATTGAATCATTCCAAAACTTTCTGTATGTAGTTAATTTCACTAGTATCACCTTTTGGAGCTGTTGTGAAACTTCCTGTAATGACCCTGTGTGCTGTACAGGGGGTGTATCAATGTGCCCCAAGTATCAATGTACCCCAGTTCCCCCTATTCTCTCAACCCTTCCCTGCTTTCTCATGATGGTTTAGTCCATATCATTATCATGTAACCAAACCGCATGCGCAGCTGTTATCTTCCGAAGTTAGTTATTTTTGCTCCGCGACATAAAAAAGATGGCATTTCTTAAACATCATTGCAGCATAAATTCTGTCAACGATTAGGTAAAACATCAATGAGGACTTTGAAAATACTAAGAAAGGTGTATGATGAATCTACTATGGTAAAACACAAGGTTTATGAATGGAATCAACGTTTTAAAGAGGATCGAGAATCTGCAAGTTTCATTGAATAATTTAGGAAAAACACTTTTTTCATCTTTATAATGAACATTTAATTGTACATCATTGGTTATTAACTTGACCTTTGCTTTTAGTATTTTAATCATTTTTAAAATTATCTAAATTGTTATTATTTTAATTTATTACTTTTTTTTAATATCTTAGTATACTGTAAACATTCATTATACTTTTTATTTCATTATTAATTTCATTCAAATTACTGTTTAAAAGATGTAAACAAAGCAATGACCAGAAATCCACAAAATTCTAAAATCCGCACAACCTCTGGTCCCAAGCTGTGCAGATTTGAGGGAGTCCACTGTATATGATTGAAAATGAATATATATCTCAAGTATTTTTTACATATATTTCTAAGCGATTAAATATTTTACTGTGGAAATCTTTTGATTTGCAAACAGATGTAACACACAGCTATTAGTCAGGAAAAATGAAATCGTTAGTTTATTTTGATTTCGCTGCATGTGTAGAAATTATCTTCACTTTGTAGGCCATTTTTGAATTAGATTTTACTGATAAGTGTCGCATTTGTGTATGATAGTAATCATGTATTTTTTGTCCGTTTATACTTACTCTGCTAAGATGTCGAATGAAAAAGATTTGTAGTTCATCGGAAAGATAATGATACATCTTCAGTATGGCACTACTATTTAACGCCAAAAGATGGCAAAAGCGCTAAATGTAAAAGGTGTAGCACAGTGCTTAAAATATTATGTAGATCGACTAAGGGAATGCATACACATTTATTTACGAAACACGGTACTAAAGTTCAGGAAGGATTTATAACATCCTCTCTTCCTTCCACAAGTCAAAATTGCACAGAAGATAAATTGCCTTCTAAAAAACAGAAAATAGAGGACTATTTTAGTAGTGGTAAGGAATCACTGGATTTGATTTTATCTAGAATGACCGCTAAAGATGGTTTTTCATTTAAAGTTTTCATCATTTCAATTGATTTAAGAAATTTACTAATAGCTAAAGTCTATAATAATTTGCCAAAATCTGCAGTATCAGTTCAAAATCGTGTAATGGACTATAGTTTCATAATAAAGGAGTTAATTACGAGAGAAATACAAACTTTTAAAACTTCGGGGGGAAAGTTAGTTTGACTTTTGATGAATGGACATCTATTGCAAACAAGCGGTTTATTATTAGGATTCGCTTCGCTCATCCTCTACTAGGCGACACAAATTACATTTTGTCGTACACTTTATAAAAAATCTATTGAGTATTTTTATTTGAAATTAAGCGTAAAAATAAATTATGATTTGTAGATTTGCACAATATTATTTTTTTTAGAGAATAACCTTTAAAAAATTATTATTTTAATTAATTTATTTTACATGATTTTCCATTACAGACGCATCTTTGCAAATTAAAAATGAAACACATATATTTTCAGAAGAGAAAATAAATGATTATTTAAGTAAATGAAATATATCTTCATTAGTCTGCCAAAATATCTCAAAAATCATTGGAGACTAATAATGAAATATTTCCTCGTGAAAAATGATAATTTTAAATATTTTGACGAGAACTCGAAAAAAAAAAAAATGAATATTACGTCAGAAAGAACTTAAGAAAAATTTAATATTACGTCATAACTTTTTAATACAAGTTTTCCACAAGGCCCCCTTATCATAATCAGGCCTCGCATTCAGGAGAAAATCTATTGTTGAAATTGTCTCTATAGCTGCCAACATATTAACTGATTTTGTCTCGTATGTAGCGCCATCTGGTGCGTACTACTAGCCATCAAGGCCACTTTCATAATAACAGACTTGGCAATCGCTAAGTTTTCGTGGCCCCAGTAAACTTGGTCAGAAACCTCGTGATTTTTCCCGTTGTTAGCCCCCTTTGTTGTAGTAACAAATGTATAAATTTTATAATTTGTTTTCCACCCGGGCCTTGTTTTCTATATATGCTTTTCCATTTTCTTTTCGATATGCTGTAAGCTTGTATTTTTCAAATGAGATTTGTTATTTTTCCAATTTTCGAAAGTTCGGCAGTTTTTTGTTATTATTATTTTTTTTTTTTGGCATAAAATGTACTTATTTTACTGTAATTATTTATGAAAAATGGTCAACTGTTGCGTACCTCTGTGTAAATCTCACAAAAATCGTAATCAGGGGGAAAAAATATCTTTCCATGAATTTCCGAGTGATGCTGAACTGCGAAACAAATGGATAAAATCAATATCCCGAAATGGTAATTATTTTAATACATATTATCTCCCTCTCATTAAAATTTCATATTATAAATAAATTATTTTATAACTTTTTCAGCTTCATATTAGAGGGTAGATGTGCCAGTAATGGGCCGCCTCATAGTTTTTGGTTTATAAAAAAATAATAAGTAATAGTTAAGCTTTTATTGTTTTTTCTTAACTCTTCCTTGCAAGCTTTATAATCTGGATTTTTTTTTTTTTTTTTTTTATACACTTTTCATCAAAGCAATTAGGAGGCACAAAATAAAGTTTCACTGTTTTTTATGCAAAATCTTAATGAACAGAGCTGACTTTACTTATTTAATCTTCTTTATTTTCTAGTAAAAATTGAATGTTTTTGTTTGGACAGTAATATAAAACTATGAACTTCATGTAGGGGAGAGGGGGTTTAGTGTGGACAAGGGGTTAGAGTAGACATTCAAAAAAACAATTTAAATAATGTAGAAAAAATTTCTAAAAAATTTATACAAACTGACAACAATGTACTCCATACTAAGCAAAAAATTTAGTTGCAAAGAGTTAAAAAGTTTTTGAATAGTTGCAAGAATTTTAATTTCATACATGAAAAGTAAAAATAAGATTTCTTTTTCATTTTTGCAGCACAAAGAATTTAAATTTTAAATCCAATAAACAAGTTGCTATAAGACAAGTGTGACTTGTCTTCTTTATTTCTATAACCTTCATTAAGATATTAAATTGGTTAAATGAGTATAATTGAAGAATAAGGGTGAAATGTAGTTTACTTTCCTTCGCCAAGGCGACTTTTTTTTTTATAGCGATAAATGTTTCGATATGGCAACCCTGCATTTTCATTTTCTCCTCTCGGATCTTCAATATGGCAACCCTAAGGATGTACCCATTATGAGATGTACTAAAATATGCATTTTGTAAAAAATATGGTGAAAAAAAAGCTATTATACATTTACAGGGCCATACAAAAGAATTCTATTACATAATGATCAATGGGGGAATTGTGTGCGACATATTATAGTTACTAGCAGGGGAGACCGAGCTTAGCTCGGTCAAAATTAACTTTGTTTTCAACTCGATATAGTATTTTCACTGTATCATTAACTCTGTATTATTACTGTAAAACATGTTTATAATAGTATTATTTAGAAAAACAATCAATAAGAAAACTATGTTTTTATGCGCATATTTATAAATTTTATTTTATTTTAAATTTTACAACGAAAGGACATCGATCTAAATCACTTTTTTAGCTCGACTCTGATTGGTTTAACCATGGATCTCGAATCCTCTTAAGAATGTATAAAAAAATTCTTTACATTCTGAAAGACAATATTTTTTGCTAGATATAGCCAAATTTGGAGGCATTCTTTTCATTTGGCTCCAAATACGTGTTTTGGTTTTCGTAATTTTTATAGTCGAATTTTTGGCCATATGTCGCCAATATTTTGTCAAATATCACCAAGTTATTGGCTTTTGCCATATTCTCGTGACCCTGACCCGTATTACCCAAAATGAGCCACTAATCAAATTTGATCAAGCATGTGACATAGCTCAATCGTCTTCAGGTAATCAAAAACAGTAGAATATAATAAAATTGAATCAAAATCGTTTAAGCCATTTTTTAGGTAAAATTAGCTTGACAGCATTCAGCAATGAAGCGAAATGACCCACTAATATAAATTTGTTTAACATGCGACTCAGCCCAATAGTCTTCTCGTGACAAAAAACGTTTTGTTTAAAAATTTAGGGTAAAATTGATTGAGTCGTTGTTATATATAATTAGAATGACTCTAGCTCATTAAGACCCAAAATGACCCACTAATAGAATTTTCGCGAGCATGTGTCCAAGCCAAATGGTTTTCGCTTGCTCAAAAACGATATAATACAAAGCATAGTCAAAATGGTGAGTACCATTTTCTATATAAAATTAGCATGAGCATTATGACCAACAAATGACCCTTATAATCGAAATCTCTCGAACATGTGGCCTAGCTCTTTAGTTTTAGCATGCCGAAAAACATTAGATACAAAATTTAGATAAAATCGATTGAGCCGTTTTTTAGATATAGTTAGTTTGACCCTGACCCCTAATAATCCAAAATGACGCATTGATCGAATTTTCTCAAAAATCTGTCCTAACCCAATGATTTTCTTGTGACCGAAAACGATAAAATGCAAAATTTAATCAAAATTGCGCGAAACATTGTCTAGATAAAATTAGAATGACCCAAAAGTGGCCCACTAATTGAAATTTCTCGAACATGTGACCTACTCCAATGATTTTCTCATGCCAAAAATATGTTATATATAAAATTTCGTTAAAATCGACCCACCCATTCTTTAGATATAGCTTGACCTTGACCCATTAAGACCCACAAATGACCCTTATAATCGAAAGCTCTCGAATATGTGACTTAGTCCATTAGTTTTCTCGTTTCTAAAAATTGTTACATACAGAATTTCGTTAAAATTGATCCTGCCGTTCTTTAATTATACATAGCTTGACCCAGACCCTTTATGATCCAAAATGACCCATTAATCGAAATTTTTCGAACATGTAACCTAGTCCAATGATTTTATCGTGCCAAAAAAATGTTGCATACAAAATTTCATTAAAATCGATCCACCTGTTCTTTAGATATAGTTTGATCATGACCCATTATGACCCATCATGATCCACAAATGACCCTCATAATCGAAATCTCTCAAACATGTGATTTAGCCCATTAGTTTTCTCATGTCGAAAAACTGTCACATACAAAATTTCGTTATAATCCATCACGCCGTTCTTTAAATATAAATAGCTTGACCCAGACTCTTAATGACCCAAAATGACCCATTAATCGAAATTTTTCGAACATGTAACCCAGTCCAATGATTTTATCGTGCCAAAAAAATGTTGCATACAAAATTTCGTTAAAATCGATCCACCTGTTCTTTAGATATAGGTTGACCATGACCCATTATGACCCATCATGACCCACAAATGACCCTCATAGTCGAAATCTCTCAAACATGTGATTTAGCCCATTAGTTTTCTCATGTCAAAAAACTGTTACATACAAAATTTCGTTATAATCCATCACGCCGTTCTTTAAATATAAATAGCTTGACCCAGACTCTTAATGACCCAATATGACCCATTGAAATTTTTTCTCGAACATGTAACTTAGCCCAATGTTTTTCTCGTGCCCGAAAACCATAGAATGCAATTTTTAGTCAAAATTGCGTGAGAAAATCGCTAGATAAAAATAGCATGACCCACAATGACCCCAAAAATGACCCACTTACCGAATTTTCTCGAACATGTTACCTAACCCAATGGTTTTCTTGTAATTCAAAACGATAAAATATAAAATTTGGTCAAAATCGTTAGAGCCGTTTTTTAGATAAAAATGGCTTGACCCATAATGACCCAAAATTGACCCACTAATCGAAATTTTTCGAACATGTGACCCAGCCCAATAGTTTTCTCGTGCCAAAAAACGATTGGATACAAAATTTCCTTAAAATCGATCCAGCCGTTCCCTAGATATAAATAGCTCGATCCTGACCCATTATGACCCAAAATGACCCAATAATCGAATTTTCTCGAACATGTGACCTAGCCCAATGGTCTTCTCGTGCCCGAAAATGGTAAAATCCAAATTTTTGCGAAAATCGTTAGAGCCGTTTTTGAGATAAAATTTACCCACACACACACACACACACACACACACAATTTTTGCTCGCATTATAGTATAAGATATTAGATCATTTCCTATATGATAAAACTGATATATATATATATATATAGCTGAGGCTTAGTATAAATTACACGAAACATGCATAATATGAAGTACATAGCATTTACAGGGACAGACAAAAGATTTCAAATAGTATATTCTTTTCGAAGTACTGTACATGTATTCGATGATGGCTGATGGATGAATGAAATGCATTTTAATTTTGATATGTGCGTTTAAGTTTCACTAAATCTATGCATATTATATGGTGTGTAAAAATATTATAGTTGATACCTAAAATAGGTTGCAAACGTTACTGAATATGAGCTTAAATCACCTAAAGTTGGTTTTTAAATAAGTTATGCATTTTTAAGCTGAACTGCATTCATTTTACTAAGAAATGTTTGTAGAATATAGATAAAACGATATACCGGGCCACGCAAAGAATTGAATACATGGACGCCTATGAATGATAATTTCTGATAATGTGATTTTGTAGTTTTAAGAACGTTTTAGTTTACAATAAATTTTAGCCTAATGCTGTTGTGTAATATAGGTACAAGATAAACTACAGGGTCGAACAAAAGGATTCAAGTATAGTATAAATTTCTGAAAGAAAAATTTCAAACTGCTAGACATTTTCTGATTAAACTAAATTGTATCATTATCTAGTATATAGTATATCAACCAACAGATCAAATACAGAGTTGTTCAACAGTGTTGGAATATATATTTGGCTATATACAGTAACTTTATTGCCCTAAATGATGATTTTTTGTTAAGGATTTCATGAAGTTTTGGAAAGTGCTTCATAATCTATTCTTAACACATGATTTTTCTTACTTGTTATTTTCTTTTTAACACTTTCCAATAAAGTTGAAAAGTGTTAATGCTTTCGGTTTGTGTGGCCGTCAGTCCGCGTTCTAACTCTTGTAAATATACTGGGATTGCCATAAAATTTTTGTATGGTATTGACATTTATCCTAACACGAACCCTATTGAAAATGACGTTTTTTTTAATGATTAGTTTATTTACAGGGATAGTCAAAAGTTTCCCATTACATTACGGCCTATGGGGGAAAAAACCGTTTTAAATGAATCTTAAAGCCCTTACACCCTGTCAAACCTGCTAAACTAAACCTGAGAAGTTTTGAAATTATCTGGCTCTATATAAGTAATTTTTTTTTTCCTTGTAAAAATAAACGAAAGAAAAAAGCATTTTAGAGCCAATTAAATTTTGAAATGAATAAATTTTAGGTTTCTAAAAATAAATGTAAGCTAATTCACAGTGAATGAAACTTCTAAATTGAATACAGGCAAAACATTATTCGGTTTGATATTTTTTCCATGTTCATAGGCTTTTAGATATCAAAATATATTAATTGTTACTCAGTTAACTTTTGAAAACAGGAAAAACTTCTAAAGTTTTTGAGCTTTGAATCTGACTACATAGAAATATGTTGATGGAATTAGTTAGATAGCTTGTCTTTCTCTATTTTTAGTTTTTGTTATATTTGTTTTATTCTTTATTTTTTTTAATAGATCCTGTTACAAATGAGATGTGGATGCCAAGCGAATGGTCTAAAGTTTGTAGCTTACATTTTGAAGACATTTGTTTTAACCCAACTTTAAAGAAAAGAAGACTTAACTATGGTAGCGTTCCCAGTATCTTCCCCAACTATCCCAGACACACAACTATAAATGTTTCTATTAAGCGCACTTTTAGTGGAATGTTCAAACAAAGAAATGCTGATACTAAATTATCGAATCCTAATTCTTTTAATTCTAATTCATCATTAGTACCGAATACTCATTTAACCGATGAAAGAAATGTACCAAAAGAGAATTTAGAAGTACTTTCTACAGCAGCTGCAACAATTTCTCAATTAAAACCCAACACATCTGCAATAGTAACCACTAAAAAAATATAGAGAGATATGAAACGAAAACTCGCTACAGCCCAAAAAAAAATTACGCGTTTACAATCAAAAGTAGCAAATCTGAAAAAAGAGAGCAAGGAAAATTATGAGAAATATAAGTATTATAAAAAGCTTGCAGATGAAAATGGCCTGACTAATTTAGAAGAAGGCATAAAGAACAAAGACCGAAAAGCTTTATTTTTAAAAGATCAATTAGCAGCATACAAAAAAAAGCGAATTATATGGTCTGACACAACGATCCGCTATGCCATACTTTTAAGTCATAAATCTCCGGGGGCTTACAAAATGTTGCGAAAAATGAAAGTTTTGTCGTTACCTGCTTTATCCACCCTTAAAAGATATATAGGGACATGCCACAAGGAAAGTATGCTGTCATTAATGAAACAACGATTAGTATCAGAATTCAAAAATTTAAATGAAAAGGAAATATTTGGTTCTCTTCTCTTAGGTGAAATGAAAATTAAACCGAAATTGCGATTTGTCTCATTTTCAGAGAGCATAATTGGAGCTGTTAGTAACCATCAACCAGGTGATAATGTAAATATTGAAAAAAAATTGGCCACTCATTTACTTGGATTTGTCTTTTCTAGATTGACATCCCATTATAGCATTCCTGTTGGTTATTACTTTACGAATGGTTTAAATGGTGAAGATTTACATAAAATTACATTAAGTATAATAAAAGATATCGAAGAAATTGGATTTATTATTGTCAGAATAGCTGCGGACAATTATCAAACAAATATTTCTATGTTTCAATATTTTTGTTATTACGACCAAAAACCACCAGTATTTAAATTAACTAAAATTGAACCTGAAGTCAGACATCCTCTCGATAGTAACAGAAAGCTATTCTTATCATATGATTTTTGTCATATTTTAAAAAATGTCCGTAACCAGTTCATTTCCAAAAAAAGAGCTCTAAAAAAAGATGGAGAATCAATCAATAGTTACCCTTTGGAACAAATTTGGAAATTACAAAAAGATTGGACAATAAAGCCAGTACGCCACTTAAATGAAAAACATTTAAAGCCTACAAATATGCAAAAAATGAACGTAAAACTATCTGTACAACTCTTTTCAACGGATGTTATAGCTGTACTAAAATATTTGCAAAAGTATGGGCTAATGTATGGCATAAAGGGATTTGAGAATTGCAATAAAACTATTGAATTTATGGAATATTTCAATAAGTGGTTCACAATCCATAATGTGAAAAACACTTTTGCAACTTTCCACAAAAACAATCCTTTAATGGCAGCTTTCTTTTCAATTGAAGACGACCGTCTACAGTGGCTTGAGAATGATTTCTTAAATTATCTTCAATCCTGGAAAGCAAGTGCGGAGACTCCTCTTAATTTTCTTACTGAGAGAACATACAATGCTATTGTAATTACAACAAAAGCTACCATTTTGTCCATTAAATATTTATTAAATGCGGGATTTAATTACGTATTGACAAGAAGGTTTTCGACTGATGATATTGAATCTTTATTTAGTTCCATAAGACAGCTGAATGGAGCGAATGATCAAACAGATGCTGAGAATTGCATTAAATCATTGCAAAAAATACTCATTACTGGAAAAATAATATCATCCGAGTATGCTTCTGTTAAAAATAATTATTTGGACGAAGATAAAGAACTAATAAAGCAAACCAAAATAGAAAAATGTGTAGAAAATAATAAAACACTTGACCTACAGAATATTTTGCAGTCAGATCTGGTACAGATTGAAAATTTTTCTTTTACGACAGTTAGAGGGTTAAAATCTGCATCTTTAGCGTTATTGGGAGGTTATCTTGTTAGAACAGTTATGGATTCCAACGTTATCGATTGCCTTTCATGTAAAAAGATTTTAATCACCCCACAAACTGAATGTCCTGTATTAGGAATTATTAAAAATCTCGACAATGGTAAATACCGTTACCCAAAGCCTTTGTTTGTGGGATTTTTAATCATTCTGGAAAAAGCATTAGAGAAAGTAATTCCATACATTATCAGCAATGCTCAAACACTCACAACTCTAGTGAATTTGTTTTTGCCGCACATGGCAAAAAATAAAATGTTTTACTGTATAAAAAATTCCGAAGAACATGCTACAAAAATAAGCCGCATACTTTTGACCAAATTCATCAAACCTTATCTCAGTAATTATTGCCAAACAAAAACTGATGCATTGCCTTCAAAACCTATACCTTATAAACCACACGATTTATCAAGAAAATACAGAAAACTACAATAGCATAAACACAAATGTCTCAGTACCTATAACAACAGTAAAATCATATTGTTTTTTCTTAATTTTAATAAAGTTTATCCTGTCATTATGCCTTTGTGGTATTTTGTTTTACTTTTATACAAGAATAGGTTTTATATACGAATTAATAAATTTGTAGTGATAGAGATTTGAAAATTCAACACCATTTTATTAAATTTTGCGCATTAAATGATAAGTATATACTCATTTTTTATTACTCTTTTAGCAATTCTCAAGAATTAAAGTTCATTATATGGGATTCTTTTGAGAAGTTGTGTATATGACATATAGATTTTTAAATTAAGCTTAATTTAAACCTCAAATTTAAATTAAGCTTATAATATGTGGCTCTGTAAAAGGATACGAGTATTACATGAACCTTTTATTGTAGGGAAGGTATTATTGTGAATCCCAATAATACATATCAATTTTATTATGCTATAAATATAATATCTATTAAAATGTACTAAAAGTATCACTGTCTATAGCAACAATTGTATGTAATTTCATTTAGACCGGGAAGCAGGAGCATAAACAATCACCTTATCGAGGTCATGGATGAAAATCTAGGACTAGTTAAATCTTGATTAGCATATTACAACGCAATCGGTCTGCCAAGGAAAATCTGTGTAGAAAATAAAAAACCCAATTTTAGCAGATGACTCATAAGTTTACGATTTTTTTCCTACTCCGAAACTTCCATGATTTTATACTTTTGGGTGCAGGAAAGCACAATGGTAAACTTATGAGTTAACCACTAAAATAGGGTTTTAGGTGTTTTCATCGAGATATAATTTGGCAGACCGATTGCGTCTTAATATGGGAACCGAGATTTAACTAATCCTATATTTTCATCTGTGAACTCGATGAGATGATTGTCTGTGCTGCCGCCTCCCGGTCTGGTTGTGCGTATACATTCTTCTACCTGACTAATAAACGCTACGCTCAATATTTTCGATTAAAAACATGTTCTCATACCTAAAATTTAAAGTATTCCCCGTTCTTATATTTTAATTCTTTTTAGTCTCCCTGTATAGTTAGCTGTATGTATAAACCGGATAAAAATCATAAACATTAAAAAAATGAAAGTTATAAGAAATTTATAAATCACTTAAACTAAACACAT
Source organism: Maratus speculifer (assembly GCA_964019185.1). NCBI lineage: Eukaryota > Metazoa > Arthropoda > Arachnida > Araneae > Salticidae > Maratus > Maratus speculifer. The sequence goes on along the minus strand of OZ025289.1, from coordinate 167,036,008 downwards.
CTCAAAGTTTATCCTCAAAAATAAATTCTTTTTGTGCTACGCTTGTGGTGTAAATCTTTATTTGGCTTCTTTCTTAATTAAACTTACAGCCAATTGGCTCATTAAGCAAGTATAACTGGCGCTAAACTAATTTCATTTTTTAACCGTATACTTAATATCGCATTGTTCTAGAATAATGCTTATTTGCAGATAACTTTAAATGCGAAACCGGAACATATTACAGAAAAATAGCCAATACTGCATTATATAATATTAAATCGATACTTTTTCAAAGTACCTTTCTCAAATAGAGAAAATGGTCTTGGCGAGAAAAGGAAATTCGGCAACATATTTTCTGGAATCATATTTTCTGTTCTCATAGAGAAGAAATGTTTTGCAATAGTTATACAATATATTTCATATAAAAAAAGCCAATTTTCTATTTTTATGCAAAAACATAAGTAAATTGTACATAAAAACAATAATAATATTCATATAAATTCTTGAAAGACAAACGAAACATTTTACAAGTTTGTTTTCATTACTGTTTACATCATTTGGCAATAAATCATACTTTCTGAAGCCGAAAATTACGCTAAGCTATATATATATATATATATATATATAACGCCCATGACTCTACATTAATAAAGTACCATTAATTCTTACTCTTAATTCTTCATTTTCAGTGTATTTTTTACGTATATATTTTAGTGGAATTTGAAAAATATTTTTTATAATATTGTGAATAATATAGTTTGATTTTTCCTATGTAATTAGAATATTACTAGTAATATGCACCAGGTGGCGATACTTGAGGTATAAAGTAGGTTTATGAGTTCGCAACTATCCGGACATTTTCTCCCATACACTTTTTTCTGATTGTAAGGCCTATTATTATGATAAAGTGGCCTTGCTGAACAATATATTTGAGCGACAGAGGGCGCTAACAACGTGAATTTTGATCACATGTACTGCAGACAAAGGAAACTTAGGGAATGACAAGCCTTGTTATTATGATAAGTTAGCCTTGGTTTTCCACTTGAAAACAAAAAATAAAATATAAATAGCGTGGCGATTTTTTTTTTAAAAGCAAATATTACGTCATACTGGAAATATAAGGAACGAAAAGCAAGTGAATATGACGATTTTTTTACATTTTAGATTATTGAAAGTAACTGCAGAATTTATACTTAAAACCCTAAAAGAACATTAAATTATTAAACATGTCATTTTAGAAGAAAATATACATTTTAATAGAATTTAGAGAATATTTTAATACTTTATCAAGATTGGTTTGAAATAGCGTATGTTTTGGTGCTCATTCCTTTTAATCATATAATAGTTTCACGATTTCTTTTATGAAATTTTTAAAATACCTTTTTTATGAAAATTATAGCATATAACTACTGAATTAAAATTTGTGAAAAATCAATTATTTGCATTCAATTATAAAAGTTTTTTTCAGTAAAAAGTATTTTCCAGAATTCAAATACATAATTTTGTGTGAAATACTTTATGCAGACGATATTTACGCATTTTAAAAGAATTGCGATTTTTCTTTTGTAAAGTGGCAACAAAAGAATTATAAACAAATAAAACTAATTGTTAAATTCGTTATATAAAGTGTGATTCGAATTCAAAGGTTGAAAATTGAACTAAATGAAACTATTAAGAAGTAATTACTATTAGTATTATTTTTAATATGTCAGCCGTTTGAAAACAATTTATGGAATATGGCTGAATTTACATTTCTAAAATTAAAATGTGCAAAAACATAAAAAAACGTTTTTACTTAATAAAGATGCATAAATAATATTAAACAAATGTTACTTTCAAACATTAATCTTATGAAATAATGCTTCGCGAATCCAAACAAAGCATGGGCTTTTGCTAGTGAATATTAATGTCCATTCAAGAAATGTAAATTTGAACAAATTTTGGAATTTAGGGCTTATGCACATACATGGATCTTTCATTTCAAAAAAGTGTATTGAAATGCTAATATTGCATCTACAACAGTAAGACATTGTTGCTATCGTAACTGAAGGACCAAATGTAATGCTGAAAGTCTGAAAAGAAATTGAAGCTGATCAACAGCTTTGTTTCGCTCATGGCATTCATTTAGCATTTTGTGATGCTTTATATTGTAATCAACGAAATACAGAACCAGAAACTTTCTCCAGTGAAACAGTAGCTGAATCATGCTGCGGAAGTGAAAATTTAGCCTTAGAAGAAGATGATAAAGACGAAGATATTGAATCTTCCGAAAGTTTAGAATCTGGGTTTTTCAAACTCTGATAAATACATCAATGAACTTATTAAAAAAGTTCGAAAATTAGTAACTTATTTTAAACAATCTGCAACAAGGAATGAAATTCTTCAAAAGCATGTTAAATCTGAAAAAGAGAAAGAGCTTTCCCTACTTTACGATTGCAAGACTAGATACTTTGCCTAGTAACTATGCTTGAACGATTTTATTTCTTCAAAAATTACATACAGAAAACTTTAACTGATTTAGAGCATGAGATCTGCATTGACGATTCAGATTTTCTACTTATAAACGAAATTGTTGAAGTCCTCAAACCGATACATATCGCAGTAGAAGCAATCTGTCGCAGGGATTCTAATTTGTTAACCGCAGCCTTAAAAATTCTTTTAAACGAATTGTCGGAGAAAAAATCAAAATTTGTTTACAAAATGACAGACGCGCTACAAAACATTGATTTTTACTCTTACAAAAAAGTTCCCACCAAAAAAACTTGTCCTTTTTTTCCCTACATTTATAATCTTTATGCAGAAGTATCATAGGTTGCGATATTTATGTTTTTAATGAACCTCTGTTGCATGTAAATGTTTCAGTTATTATTAACATTATTAATGCATATTCCATATAATGAAGACATGAAAGTCTAAACAATAATATATCGTAAAAGTAAAATCTTCTAAGACTGTATCGCATTGGAAAGGAAAAAAATATGTTATAGACAAGCTCCCTTCTTAGCAGGTGTATATGTATAATACACTTTTTTTCTCGCATATTATTGTAGTCATTTTGCATGGATGATCAGTTTGCAGGTTCTTTTTTCATGCATCTAACTTCATTATAAACAGCTTTGAAATCTACAATTCTTTCAAAAGAATAAATTTTAATGTTAAATTGTAGAATAATGACGGTTTAAAAATATATGCCTTTTTTGCAAAAATTTTTAGACCAAGCCAAATTTTACTGATTTTTGAATAGACTTGTCCACGTCTACAAAATGTTTTTTATGTGGGATGATTCAACCGAGATCGTATATTACTTACCCGTCATATGTAGTATAGGGTAAGTCTTGCAATCGTTTTGAAAATCGGAACAAAAATTTTCTACGGATTTACACGTTTCAGATACTGGAGATTCCGAAAAACATAATTAAAAAAAAAAAATTGCCGTCCATCCGTCTGTGTGTCTGTAACCGCTTTATCTCCCGAACAAATTGAGAGAGAGAGACTCGAAATTTTGTATGTACTTAGTATGTAAGAATGGGACGAAGTCTATTTAATATCAGTAACCTCGATTATCCGGAACTATTTTTTTCGGATTCTCAAAAAATTCGTTCTGATGAAAGGTACATAAAAATTTTCGAATTTTTTTATTTTAAGGAATAGACGTAAAAGGCAATAAAATAACACAAATTTTGCATAAAATACAAAGTCATTAGTTGCCGAGATATGTATAATCGTGTTTTCCAAATTCTTGAATTTTTCGAGACCTTGTATTTCATTCAAATTTCAATTCACAGATATATTTTAATTGGAAATGAGACGCTTAATCCAACGCAGTAAGTTTTTAGTTAGTATGATTATTATTTTTTGAGTTATAAGGATGTTTCTTTTACGCAATCCGGTACTACTCGAGTATTTTGGCGTTTTATATAATTTGTCGAAATTGGCTCATCAGCAATTCATTAATGGAGCATTATTATGTATGTTAAAATTATTTATTTATGCGTTGAAATTTTACTTTGGAAATTACCATAGATATTTTACATGCGTTTTATTTTCATATTTTATATTATGATGGGTAAGTATTACGGTGGCCCCCCAACGACTAGTTTTAGTCCGTGAAAACTAGGAAGAATGAAATCAGACCCAGCCCGATCCCTAAGGAAAAAAGGCTCGAGGCCGGCCCGGCCAATTAAATATTAGTGACTAAGCCCAAATCTTTAGAAAAAAGTAAGACCCGGCCCGAATGCCATTAATGAAAATCGGCCCGAACCCAGCCCATGCAGCTCTCTAATACTGTTAAATCTTTTAATTCTTCAATTTTCTGTAAGATTAACAACATATCTATGTGGTCTTATCTAACTAGGGGGATAAGACCGGATGACTTTTTCTACAAAAACATTTATTAATAAAAATATTATAAACAAGTCTTATACAGTTGAACCTGGTTAAGACATGGATTTTTTTTCCCCCAGTCCCTTGAACATTTCCCATAAGATTAAAGTAAAAAGATCACGGTTATTATATGATCCCGCTTCGTACACTGTAAAATTCGGTCTTCTGAGGCAAAAAATCTCATTTGAAACGCGGATAACAGAAACAGATAATTTATTCAGTCTTCTGTAACGTTGCAACTTTAGCGGATTTATTTATATATATATATATATACCATTATTAGATGTTATGTCTAATTAAATTTTCCATTTTTTTTTTTTCATTATTATAAAGTAAAATACTTATGTTTTATCCCAGTTAGTTTTCCCAGCTCTCTCCACAATCAATTAGCATGCATGTATTTAAGATATGCTTTTAAAACATACTATTTTGTTTCGAAGTTGTTTTTATAAATTAATAAAGTTTCATAAATTGTTTTAAAGTAAAGTTTTAAAGTCTTAACAGTTAAAGTTTTTATAAAATATTCAAGCAGTAGACTTATTAAACTAAATTTAATGTAATTGTAAGTGTTACTTGCAACATGTAATGATGTGGTAAGCTGACCATAAATGTAAACAATGGTTGTTGCCACTGCTGATATTAAACACTGCAATGCTGGACTTAAAAATAATTAACTGCAACTTTAAATTGGTAAGTGGGTATATTCCAGTTAAACTGGATTTAATTCTGCATCCTAAAAGTGTTTGTATCATGTTTGCATAATTAATTTAATGTTTAACTGTAATTATACAATTTGACTTTAATTATTTTATTTATTATGAGCGCGTTCAGAGACCAAAACACGAGTAACTCGAAAAATTGGGAAATGACGTCATACTAGTTTCTCGAGGAAAGGTTGGGTTAAAACGGCTCTGAACGCTTTCGGGAAAAGTTACGGGATTTTTTTATTTACATCAACAAACATGGCGGCAACTGGGCTTTTGATAGTGCAGATAGATTATTCGTCAGATGAGAAGATTATAATATTTTCTGAATAATCACTCTTATTAGAAGGGGAAGTGTTTTAAAAGTTATTTTTTATGTGAAATATATACTGTGGCACAAATATGCTGCAGATTTTGCTGGCGATTTTAGTGTGAAGTGGAGATGCAATCATTCGGTTGAAAATATGGTATGTTTAAATTATTATGTGCTTATATCTATAAAATTTGTAATAAAATTCTCGCCCTCTCGCGAAAAAAAGCATATATCAACAGGCACGTAGCCAGGGAGGGGGCTAAGGGGGCTGAAGCCCCTCCCGAAAGTTTAAAAAGACTTTCGAAAATTATCTCTATGACATTAAAATAAGTTTTGTTTGTTTTAATCTTCCATTACATTAAAATAAATTGTATTTTAGCTGTATAAATATCCATTTTTTCAGTTACAGTAATCCTTCATTATATCGGTCATTTGGATATATTGTTTTTTTTTTTTAAAGATATTTACCACAAAAAATATAAATTCTTTTTAAAATGAAATTTTAACTATCTTTATGCTCAGTAAAATTAGATGAAGTGTAATTCCGTATCATTAGTTTCACTAAGAATATTTAGTGTAATACACATATGCCGTATTAACTTTAGGAGACAAATATAAAACATTTACTTGCATGTTATGATCTTCTTTAATTTTCTTTATCTTCATGCATATAAACGAAACTTGGAGCGGTCAATGTTAAAATGTTTTGCACAGAAGGGGGGAAAAAATTTAATAGCCGTCTATAATGTAAAATCATGTGAAAAAAATATAATTTTAAAGAAAGTATTTTTGTTAATGATGCTCTAACTGTAAAACGCTTTTTATTAAAAAGAAACTATTAGAATGTATTTTTGAAAAACAAGATAGAAAAGAAAGATGCGAAAAAAAAAAAAAAAAAAGAAACGATATGGTACCGAAAAACCTTCAAAAAACGCCACGACGCACAGTGGGGCAAAAAGCCTTCAAAACTGGCAAAAAATCGAAAAAATGAAATTTTATTTTGAACTACCGACATACGTCGCTTTAATAGAGCAGATGTCAGTACACATCTTCCTAGTATTAAAATTTGCGCAAAGTTATTTTGATCGTCACTAGAGAAAGAAGTTAAACTGCATATTGTGCTTTGATAATAAGTGAAAAAAAAATCAATAATTTTATTTCAACATTCGTTTGTTAATTTTGCTATAATAATTAAAAAATATTTTTTTTTTACTATGGAACCTTTAACTACAAGTATGTAACAATAATTCATTAACTATCAATTTGTTTTAATACGATTTTTATAGATATACAGACGCTTAGAATATATAGTGGTGGAATTTATAAAAAAAATTAACACTGTCTACAAACATTGTAGGTTTTAGTTATGAGTTAAGGCGAGTTAAGTGTTAATTATATTTTTTTCTACTAAGTATGAGTTTTAAAAGGACAAATATGCCAGAAAAACTTGCTCCTTTTTGCCACTTTTTTAATTGTATAGTCATTTTTATAGCTAATCATCCTTAAATTTTTGTTAGTGTACGGGTGTGCCAAACATGATTATAAATATTTTCTTTGTTAATACGAATTTTAATGCATTGTTTATCACAAAACAATGTATTTAAATGAAACTGACTATCATGGAATGTTTTAACAAAAAACTTTTGAAAAGTAATGTGATTTTATGGTATAAGAGCTCCATAATCGGAGAAACTACGAACAAGTAGTTTAAATGAAAAGAAGATTAAATGTTTTAAAGTTTAATATAAATTCCGATGAGCAAAAGCCTGGCGAAACAAGGGAAATGCTTTAGAATTAACAAAGAGTGGCTTGGCAAATCGCTTTCATTTCCTCGATTTGAAAAACAAACGGAAGCTTCAATGAAAAGCAAACGTGCCCATCTTCATATTCCGTCTGAATTTGTTCTGGACGATCAAAAATATCAAGAGTAAAACGGTTATACAATTCTAGTTCTACATATTCGTTAGTGTACGTGACATGTATGAGTTTAAGATCTGAAAAACGGGAAAACAAAAAGCGTGTGTTAGCACTAAAACAACAGAAACAGTTTTTCTTCTGCTGTCTTTATAGTAATGCGTACATTTTGCCTGAGAAAGGTTGATCCAATCCTTCAAAACAAGTCGCTAATATTCATTATAAGGTTTGCTTGAGAATAATTAAAATTACTAATTATGTTTACATTTTTTAATGCGATATTATGGATGATTTATAAATATCTAATTAGTATAAAACTATCTTAAATTCTTATTTTTAACTCATTTTTCTACAAAAAATATTGAAAAAGGTTTGTAAATTAATTAATAAATTACTATTTAGCTTATGTAAAAGTTTAAAATTTTACTACTTTTCTTCTACAAAAGAACCCGTGATGTGCTTTTTTTGTTCAAAGTAAATTTTATTTTTTGCCAACTTTGGAGGCTTCCTGCCCCACTGTGCGACGGCTCCCCCAGTCTTTGCACTGAACAACTGTTTTGCGAATTGTTTGCATGAGAATCTTTAATAGTAAGAAAATGTGCGTAAAGTAGCTGTGTCTGGTTAATTTTCTTTGTATTTTGTAGAACTATCAACTTCAGAAATGGATACCTCTATGTAGGGATTTTTTAAAAGTTATTTATAGTACCACCGGAGAAAGTTTTTTTTTTTCTTTCAGCACACGTATTTGGATAAAATTTACCTCAATTACAATGTGAGGCCAATCTACAAATGTAGGCGGGTGTGCTGACGGGCTAGGGGATGCTATTTGTTAAGTCAATATAGAGAAATGTTGAGTTGTCTAGGGACGAAGTAAAAATTTAAACACTGGCTCATATTCCAGCCAGAAATTTCAACTTAGTAATTGAAGTAAAGTGTATTCTGAGTTAAAAAAAAAAAAAAAAAAAGAAAAAAGAAAGAAAAAAAAAACTAATTTTATCAAATATAATTTCTGGGTCTAAAATAAACTTTTTAAGCCGCGAATTTAATGACGGAAAATTCAGTCTTTTGTCAAATGACTAGGCAAGATGGAAAGATAAATGTTAATGACTGTTAATGGAATCTTTTAAGTAACTAGAAAATATGATACGAAATGGCAAAATTAATTTTTCAGACGTCTACTTTTCTTTTTTAATTGCAAAATCACAAAACAGCACCATGGGTGTACTAAATATTGAATTGACTTGCATAAAACCACTTCCAATATTAACTTTTTCTGACAGCAAGTCTTGTTTAGAAATTAAAATTTAGAATTTTTTGGATGCTAGCGTTGGAAACAACTTGACTTTGGTAAGGATTCGTCAAGTACTCGATATGAGTCTACAGTATGGCAAGCAACTCGATTCGATATTGCTATGTAACTAGAGATGATTTGGATGATGCCACGAAGAGAAACATTTTTGGTTCCATTTTACTTTCCAAACAGTCATATAGTTTTCCAATAACTGTAGGAAAGAAACAAAAATAAGAAAAATGGAAGAACGATCCAGAAATAGTATTTTCTTTTCTTACATATTCTAAAACGCATTTATTGTAAACCTTGTTTTTTGTTTTTTCACGAAAAAATAAGTACAGAAAGAATACAAAAAACCAGGAAGACTAGTTTCTACATTTTTCAGACATTAGAAAAAGGCTAAATGTGTTTTCTTATGCAATTAGATTATCACAAACCATATGTTATTTTAGCAAACAAAATTAAGATTTCTTTAGGAATACAGCAAATTAATATTTCATTGTTGAGTTTTCAAAGAGCTTTCAAGAAAAGAAGAAATTAGAGTAGCTCTTTGACCAATACTTGAAAGAATCTTATTTTGTGGAGAGAAAAATACACCATTTTGAGATTACCACGATGATGATCCTCTAACATTAGAGAAATCGATATAAAAGAGACTGTTAGCTAAGAGTCTTAAATTTTGAGCAAAGTCTGGAGAGAATGAATTGAAACGCGATATTATAAAAATCCGTAGAAAAGCTATTTACTTCACCTAAGATATTTAGAATAAAATCACTCAAATATCCTCGGATACAGTTACCGAAGAATTAATTATCAAAATAAGTAACGTGATCTGTTTTGTTAACACAAACAAAACGCGTATCTTCATTGCTGTTGAAACTCAAGCGCAGAACAGCTTGACCTTTGTGTTAGATGTGTGGACTATTAAAAAATTCACAAAACCCAATAATTCCAAAAGTTCTTTTAGGTTTTATTCCAATAAATGTCTTCTGCCAAAAAGTCAGGAAAAGTAATTTTACAACATTGTGATTAATTTTGCCTTGACATGTATAAATGCGCCATAAAAACGTATGATGAAGCCGCTAATAAGTTTGGTCATGTTAGTGGGGTCCATTTTAAAATTTTTCAGAGTATCCAAAAATTAGATACGTCCATTTTGAAAGCCATCTGTTAAATCTTGCCTTGTCCAACATCATGCTGATTCCCATAATTCGAAAGTATCATAGACTTGTTCAAGCAGTGACAAAAGTTTTTAAAAATCACCTAAAGGCAAATTTAGCTCTTCAAGAAGCAGTTGCACAATATACCCCATTTAAAATGACTTCTCCGCTTTTGTGATATAAAATTTATCGAAAGGCATGAAATCATATTAACTTTTGTTGAGCTACACTACTGTGCGAATTAATTGGGACAAACATAAAAATTTTTACAAATGTTGTTTAATTTGTATAGGTTGACTTACATGCTTTGTATAGCAATCTAATTCGAAATATGTCCTCCTCTAGCTTGAATGAGATCCTGTACACGTTTTGGCATAGATTCCACTAAATTAGAACACATATTTTTGATCTCATCACCACGAAACCAAACTTTTATAACATTCTCAATCATTCTTTTCTTTGTTGAGCAGTCCATTTTACTCACACGTCTTTTTACAATGCTTCACAAATTTTCGATGGGATTTAAATCCACAGAATTACCAGGCCAATCCAAAATCGTTAATTTCTGTTCTTGAAAAAATTTGTTTGTTAGCTTAGAAGTATGGCATGGAGCAAGTTCTTATTGAAAGATACCGACACCACCAGCAAACGTTTGCATCATAGGCACAATTTTTTCTTCTATTACAGAGATGTATTTTTTAGAGTTCATGATTCCTTCAACTGGTTCTAAGCTGCCAGGTCCTCCAGAAGTAAAATAACCCCAAAACATCTGTTTCTGAAGGTGCTTAACTGTTTGTGTATGATGTTGTTCCCTCAAGGGTTCTCCATCAGTTCACCTGACAAATCTTGGTTGAAACCCTTGTACAAAAAAATGCATTTCGTCGCTGAATACAACATTTTCCCAGTCTTGTGCAATCCAGGATTGATATTTCCTGGCCCAATCCAAACGTTTTTTCTTCATTCCACGGGTTAATAACTGTTTTTTGATTGGTTTTCTTGTCAATCTCCCAGCTTCAATAAGCCTTCGTCGAACTGTCGATGAATCCACTCTCACACCAGTAGCTAATAATTCTCTCTGAAGATCTGTACTTGTTTTGCGAGGATGCATTTTACTATTTCGTACAAGAAATTTGTCTGTTCGAGGTGTGGTTTTGCATTTGCGTCCACACTTACTCTTTCGTTTTGGAGACAATATCCCAAAATTCTTTTGCTGATTAATAATCCTAGAAACACTGGATTTGCCAACTCCAACTGCTGCAGCAATATCCCTCACAGTCATAAAGTTATGCTGTCTAAGGATAACAATTCTTGTCCTTTTTCTGGGAGTGATATCCATTTATTAAATGCGCATCCGAAGCAAACAATTCACACAATCGACTACTACTTACAGCAACTGAAGGGAAGTATTTTCGACATGTCATGATTACGTGATCAAACCGGTTTAAACTAGTCAAGAGCAGTGGCGCATTGTAAGAAAATACAGTTGAAACAGGTTTGAGGCAGAAAATCCCGAGAAAGGAACAGTTTTCTTAAAAAACATGTTTGTCCAAATTAATTTGCACAGTAGTGTACATACATTGGCATTAGCTCAGAAAATATTTTGAAAAACACGTGGAAGAATTCATTGGTATCTGGAGCTTTTTTGGGCAGTCGGGAGAAGGTCTCACATGCCAGTCTGCTTGTGAGAAGGTTTTTTGTTTGACAAAATCATAGTGAGTTCTTAAAGAAAAATTTCGTGAAATGATATCGGCTGTACCTTATGTTAAAAATCTCCTAATTGTTTTAAATAAATATAGCGAAAAATGCAGTAGAAATCTTTTGCGAGATATTTTATTGTGCATCAAAACTTCGGGAAGACATCTTCCAAATTGAAATAAAGATCCCAAGACTAACATTTAGACAGACAACACATACAGACCCTCAAAATACATTCGAAGAAGAGTATCACGGTCTTTATTCCCCGTGTAGAAAATCTTATTGAAAATTTCCATGATAATGTATCAATGTAGCAAGTAAAAGCTGAATATGAATTAGGGTACAAATAAATTGTTGACACCAACACTGAGATCCTAAAAGTTTTAATACTGTAATGTGACGTATTACAATAATATTAAACACTTGTTCAGTCTTGGTTAAAAACCCAGTAACAACAATCAGTGCTGAAAGATCTTTTTAACAATGAAAATAATTAAATCTTTGCTTCGAATCATTATAATTGATGAGAAACTGAGTCGCTTTGCAATGATTTCCATTTATTGGGACATTAGAGAAGATCTTTAAGTTAATCAGCATCATGGCTAAGAAGAAATTACGATGATTGCTTCCATTGCGTTAGTAAATTTATTATACCAAGAGCATTTATAACTATTATAATCAGAGAATGTAAAATACAAAGATAATTTTTATGATTAAATATGACTGTAGCAATTCATTTTTCTTTAGAAGAAAAAATAATGTAAAAGAAACTAATTCAATTTATGGATCAATAGTTTCAAGATCTTTCACTTGTATTGACACATTTCCATGCTAGTATTAATCCTGTGTTTTAAATCAATTAATGTTACTTGTTTGCATTTCAATATTTTTAAATTATTTTCTCATAGGATACTTGAGGTTCATCTCAAACTTTGTTATTTTGTGCTTTTTAGGTTTTGCGGAATTTTTTTCCTAAAAGCTCTCCGGTTTCCGAACCAGTTTGGAAACTGGAAGTGCTTTTGAATGTCAAAAATTGCAACAGAAATTGAAAAAAAAAAAAAAAAAAAAATTTAAATACGAAATAACACTATTTGACATGGTTATCAAGTATCCTATGCAGAAACACATTTCACGTTTAAAATTTTTGCCTTAAATTATACAAATCACTTTTGTAAGATCAGAAAAAATTTCAAGTATCAGCCCCTCCCGAAAGGAAATCCTGGCTACGGGCCTGTATATCAAATAAACGTTTCTGTTGACATTTCCCTCCCAAGAAACTTCTATTTTATGGATGTGTAAATTATAAAATAAATTTAAAATGATCGGGAAAAAAAAAAAGCCAGTCGCTTAATTTGCTAAATATCTTTGTGTACATGGCGAAAATGGGCAGATTGTGTGTTTCCATGAATTCAAGAATATGGTAACACAACTGTAGGTAGCTGTAACTATAATGCAATGTGTTTGTTTTGATGCTTACTTACTTTGTTTTTTATTTCCAAGTAATATTGTTTACTTTATTTCTATACTCTTAAACAAAAATAAAAAAATACCTCGCAAACAGCAGAAAAAATAAAAATATTTACAGAAAATTAAAGAAGTTTTTAAATTGCTATCTAAAAATGTTCATTTAAAATATCTATTGTTAATTCTAATTGAACTTCGTATCAATATATTAACTTATAATGGAGTGTAATGAAATCACATAATGTTATCCCTGTTGTTAAGAAGCCTGCTGGGAAGTCAAGGAACTCTGGAATCGAAGATCTGTTAAAATTTTTATGACAGCTGGATACATTATCAGGCAGATATTTTATTAATTTTCTGTCTGTAAATGTAGCCCGCTAGTCCTTGGTGTCTTCACTCAAGCTCTTCACTGATGTTGCAAGGTCTCATTTTGTGACAGTGGATGTGTTTCATTCACAGTACGTTAATATGTTGATATAAAGTTCATTTGGGATTTCAAAAGTTATTCTACTCATACTTTTTTGGATAACAATAATAAAATGTTCTTTCTTTTCCTGTAAATATTTTTACATTATCTTTGTCTGAAAATGTTATAAATAAGAAATGCAGACAATGTTTGACTATAGGGATTTTGGTGAGAATAAGAAATTTTGTATGCATATTTTCTGCATAGATGTAACTAGAGGAATCAGGGGGGGATGAGGGTTGTTCAATCCAGAATTTTACATTGAAGTGATACCGTGATGATTGGGGGTATTTATTTATAGTAAACATTGTAATATGTTTTAAAGCTCATTTCTATTCTATGCATTTCAATTTTCTATTTTAAATACTAGGGATGCAATGAGCGCTGTCTATTTGGCTTGGTCATACTATCATAGCATACGCGGTAGCATTTGGTATAATATGTTTAAGAAATGAAAAATGCAAATGTCTTTTTGAAATTTGTGGCAAACAGTTCATGTATGACAGTGATTTTCTTTTTTTTCAAAAGATAGAACTTGACAAGACGAATAAAATGATAGCATTAAAAAAATTATCATAGTTTACTGTAGTTTTTTATTTAACTTTTAACAAAAAAATGAAGACCTAAAATTCAACAAGCGATAGCTAATGATCCCATGGAGGGATTAACTTCATTTTAATCCTTTTGGGGTACTACTCTGTTATCCCGTCGATCAATTTCATCAAATTATAAATATCGCCAAATTATACTTATTGACATAATTTTTATTTTAAATAACAAAAAAAAAAATAATAATTATTAGAATATTAATAAAAATACAAATAAAAAGTCAAAATAAAATCATGCAATGACATTTTAAACACCTTTAACATATTTAATGTCATTGAACGTGACATTCCATTATCAGCATTTAATCTTAGAATTTGGCGATAATTTTTTGGTCGATGGGATAACAGAGTCGTACCCCTTTTGGTAAAACTTAAATAGATTTTTTTTCATCTTTGTATGTTTGACGATTGCCGAGAAAATCGAATTTGTGTCTTAAAGTTCCAGTTGAACATTGTTGCGATTGTAGATTTTTTTTTTTTTAATTCGTTGCCACCGAGTTTAAATAAGTATAAATTTTTTATGTATGTAGTATAATTCATTCAAATTAAATAAATCACGTGGAAAACATAATTATTTGATTTTATTGCAAAGCATTTAGTTTCAGTTCTTTGAATAAAGTTGTAAGCGCACTGTAATTATTTTCGTTCGACTCCTTGGTTTATTTATCAGACATCATGCGTTTTATTTGACAATGCAATAATTAATTCAAATATAAAAATAAAATTTTGGCAGCAAACAGGGTTGGTATAAAAACCGGTTTTTTTGAAAAAAACCAAAAAACCGGGTTTTTTTGGTTTAAACCAGGTTTTTTTGGTTTAAACTGGGTTTTTTCAAATCATTATTTAAATAGCATTTGCAAGAAAAATAACTTGAGTTTTAGAAAGTCATGAGGATTTTTTGTAATTAATAGTTAATTAATGTTAAACATTCACATTAGTATTTTTTTTTTATAATTAAATAACTAAAGCATAAAAATTTATAATTAAATTATCTTATAAGTTTAGGTTTCTATAGGGAAATATTCATTGTGTGAAAAAAAAAAAAAAAAAAAAAAACTATTAATTTATTAGTATACTTATATAAACCTTTTAGATAATAATTTAAGAAATAATTATATGCAGGTTGATAATGAAGAACATAGTAAAGGGCAAACAAACATATTTTACTAAATTAACAGAAATAA
Organism: Maratus speculifer; assembly: GCA_964019185.1. Lineage (NCBI taxonomy): Eukaryota > Metazoa > Arthropoda > Arachnida > Araneae > Salticidae > Maratus > Maratus speculifer. Next base: position 167,020,847 of record OZ025289.1, on the reverse strand, counting down.
GCTGAAATAGAAAACATTTTCTTGTGCATAATTTAGAAATTATTTACAGTATTAACATCAACAAATGATTATTAATCTCTTGCAACATATATTTACTTAAAAAATATCAATATGCATTTTATTAATGCTGAAAAATACATGTGTATTGACTTACTTGATACATCAACGAATGTAATGCTTACACAAATTGAGACACAGGCTTAGAAAAATTATTATTTATTTATTTATTTATTTTTTGAATACAAGCTTTATTTTTTCTGTTTCTTTGTTCTTCAAAAGGTGAAGATTTAGCATTAAATTTTATTATCTGTGCAAGCATCGAGTTACATGGATAGTTTTGTTTTGTAAAATTTAATGTACCCTTTTTTTCTTGTTCACATTGTTCACTTTGACTGTATTGTGGTTCAAGCATGTATACCTAAAAGGACATGGGTGTTAGGGCTATTTTATACCTGGACTAAAAAACTATGAGACTTCTTTATTTACATTTTTTTTCTCTTAATATTTTTTGAAGACCCGTCCAATTATAAACTGCATTAATAATGGAACTTATTACTTTAGATATTATCCAGGGCAACTGCAATAGAATTTAACAGTTTAAACATATCTTCAACATTTCTTTTAAAATAAAAATTAGACAGATACAAGCTTTTGAATATTTTTATCAATAACATTCCTATTTTCTACACAAATTTTAAGTAAATTGGGGCAATTTTTAAGGTAAACATCTAAAGCATCTGAAAATGAATCACACCTAGTGTTATAAGGAAGAGCTAATTTGACAGCATTTACATTGCATGCAATTTTTACATTTGGCTCTTAAACATGTTTTTGATGTATTTCTTATTCCCTCAAATGAAAACCAGATTATATTTTCCTTTTTTCTAGTTTTAGACATTCTTTTATTTCAATATATATAAGTATAGGGCAAAATTGGGAAATTTCATTACCGGCCACTGGCCAGTAAGACTAGTTTTTCAAGTGGCCACTTTGTTTAAACTAGTGGCCACTTTTTTATTTAAAATTATTAAGCAGTAAAATTTCTATAAGTAATTATCTAAAACTGAACAGCCCAAGCAAATATGTTCATATAAATATATTGAAACCTAAAAAAAGTAGAATCTCTCATGAAATATAAATAAATTGTATTCTCTCCTTGTAAAAAAGTGGCCACCTTGTGGCCACTGATAGACAATTTTTCACTGGACATTTTTTCTCATGTACTGGCACTGTGGCCGGTGGCTAGTGCTAATTTTGCCCTTTATATATAAGTAGCTTTCTTAAAATAAAATACAATACAAAGTAACTAGAAACAGAAAAAAAATTTTGTAAAAACTGCAAATCCAATCTAAGAAAAACCAAAGCTTACTAAAACCAATAGCTATGGAACAGAGAAAATTCATTAGCATACAGAACAAGAGTAACCAATGGAAAAAATGACTTATGTCATTATTGATACATGATGCAATCCTTAGTAAATCATAATCAAGCTATCTAAGCAGTAAAATTGCATTTTTGGCTGGCATGTGCCATTTTTGCATTTTTTAAAAAATAAAAGGTTTAAAAAAGAATTAAAACTAACTACCTTTTTTAATCCTCCACAGTTCAACTGTAGAAAAATATTTTGCCATGTCAATTTATAGCTAGTAAGAAAAATTAGATTGATTAAAGATGTTTGTCACTTTAAAAAATTAATTTATCTTTAGCTTTGCTTGTAGCTCCTCCATAACTTTGATTTTGCACATTTTAATAATATGTAAAATAAATGAAAACATTAGGGAAAAGGGAAAAAACCAAATTAAAAAAAACCAGCATGGTTTTTTTAAAAAAACCACTTGGTTTAAACCATGGTTTAAACCACGGTTTAAACCAGCGTGGTTTAAACCAAACAACCCTGGCAGCAAATATTTTTCTTTTCAAGATATAAAAAAAATCTTCAGTTTCTAACAAAAAATTTGAATGACAAGTATTAAAAAAATGCTCTGGTGAGCAACAAAAAAGGTTAATATGTTTTTAAAAAGTGTTTGACAAATGCTTCTAATTGAGCATGAGAGAGGACAAGGGGTCCCTTCTTGGCTGCAGCTCACTGTCAGTGCCAAATTTGAAAAAGTCATATTTGCACTTTTTCCATATAAAAGAAATTTGCGAAAAACTTTGTCTTTTTTTTTTTTTTTTTTAGTAAAATTTTCAATTCTGCTTTACATGTGAACTGCACTGTTGACTCTGCAATACAAATCATTTTCTGTGCAGTTCTATGCTGGGAGCATGCTTGGTGGCACTGCATGAGTATGATACGCTACAGGAACTAAGGTTTCTGGTACTATTTCGCCTTACATTCATGTTTAATTATGCTGCATTTTTCTTGGCTATGTCTTTGCGCTTCACATTTTTATCGTAATTGTGACTGATTTCCTTTACACAGAAAAAGTGCAAATATGATTTTTTCAAATTTGGTATTGACAGTGAGCTGCAGCCAATAAATAACCCCTTGTCCTCTCTCATGCTCAATTAGAAGCACTTGTCAAACACTTTTTCATATTTAAAAACATATTAACTTTTTTTGTTGCTCACCAGAGCATTTTTTAATACTTGTACTACCAAATATTCAGCCAAACCGAAGATATTTAACAATATTTAGAAGAGACTTATTTTGCTTTTTGTGAAATATATTTCAATCAAAAATTAGATCACTTCCAATGACTTCTTTATATTTCATACAAAGCAAAGTTAATATGATCAAAATCTCATCTCATTAAAATGTTTTCATTATTGTTAAAGTTGTGAACAAAAATTCGGGTTTAGCTTACCCTTGTACCCTATATTTTTTATTGACTGTGTTGTATTTGATCACCAGTTACATTGCGCCTGGAAGTGTATGTAGTGTATTATTATTTATTTATTTTGCTGCCATAAAAGTGAGTTTATTATTTTTCTCTTTGTATATGTATGCTCCAATGTATTTTTATAAGCACGTATAATTTAGGTTTCATGCGTATATTTTTCTATAATGCAGTAGTATAACTAGAAATTTGTGTTCAAATTTAATAAATTAATTCTGTTCAGTGAATTAATAAACATAAGCCTACTTTATCTGATGAAAATTTTTTAGGCTATTTCCTATCTCTATATTTTGAAATTTATTTAATTAGCTTTTCTTTGGTGATGACTTGAAATAACAGTGAAATTTATTCTAAATGATTTAAAACTTCTTAACACTTGGCTCTTAGAAATTAAAACTATCATAAATTGTGGCGAATACATTTGAGAATTAAATCAGTGTCATTGATAAAATGCTGAAAAATGTTTTTCTGGGTGGGTGGCTTATGTTTACATAAAACTTAAGAACGTAAGCAAAATTAGATGTATTGATAATGTTGTCCCCTTTTTGAGATCAAGAAAAATGATAGTACTCATTATTTAATTATAGTATTCATCTGAATAATTTCGTTTTAATTCAGCAGTTATAGGTAACTTTTATTATTTTTGGAATTCTTCATGAATATTTAAGCTTTTCTGACAGCGGTATAAATAAAAATATTGGTACTTATGTATTAACGCCATCGCAGAAGAAGTTGCATTAATGTGCCAATAAAGAGTAATCGTGTTGTTCACACCAGTATTGAATTCAGGGGGTGGCCCGGGGGGGACATTCCCCCCGGAGCAATGAAATGTCCCCTGAGAAAAGTGTCTGAATTCAATATTAACTTGGTATAAGCTACGCAGTTATTACTGAAGTTGAAGATATATCAAGGGGCTGAGTTATGAGGGACAGAAGAAGAATCATTTGGCATTTATATGACAGCTGGGTACACTCACAGGGCAGGGTTTCATTTTGATTTTCTGTTCTGTAAGTGTAACTTGCTAGTTCATTAAATACCTTAAATTACACGTCACAAGAATGTATATGGAGCTTGGTACATAAGCTGTAATCGCTGTTAGTTGACACATCTTCCACACCACTTTTGTTGCTGCTCTGGTTTTTATTTAGTGTGTAATATCAGCATTTCATTCAGGAAATTAATATTAAGTTCATTTGTGATTTGAAAAGTTATTTTAGCTGTACATTACATTTTTGAATAACAATTCTGTTAAAAAGTTCATTATTTTATAGCTTTATCTAAAAAGTATTAAAAATTACAAATGCAATAAGAATTCTAAAATTAGTATGAGTGTGGCTAAATTAAAATGAAGAGATTCATATTAGTTTAATATTTTGAATGTTTAATAAATAAAAAAAGCACATAGAGTGAATAACTACAAAAGAGTATTTTTGTAGCTTTATCTTTTCCAACCATGGTTGTTAAATACCTGGGTTTTTTCAGAAAAAAAAACAACCCACTGTGTTTTTTCAGGGTTTTTTTTTTTTTTTTTTTTTTTTTTTTTTCGAATTATGCGAGGTGGTTAAGAATGCTTGAAAAAAAAATGTACTTATTACTAAATTTAAATTAGCTAACTGATTACAAATATATATAAATCAATGACAATAATCAAAATTATGTTTTGTTTTTAGATAAATTGATTATTAGTAATAATTTTAACAATAAAACTATCGTTAAAGTACATTACTAAAACTAATGCTGAATCAGAATTTTTAAACTAATATTTTGTTAAGGATAAAATATGTTTATTAATTTGAATTGAAGTGATTGCCTATATATATATATAATAAATATTTTCTCTAGAAAAAATTCATTCTAAAAATTGAATTCTGAAACATATTGATTAATGATGGATTGCAAGATTTTTTCTTTTTAATTGTTTGCATTCCAAAATGTGTTGCTATATTCTTTCTAAGGCATAGTAACATTTCCTTAGCCTGAGGTAAATAAGAAATTTCCATTTTCCATATTCAAAGCATTCTTCACTCCATTTACTGAAAGGACAATAAGAAGGAATTTTCAAGAACAGAACAATATATACTTCCTTCCTTCTGTTTCTGTAGTCAAGAAAAGTAATTTGTTTTGATCTTAAAAATCCAACACTTGACGTCAGAAATTTTTATGTGGTTCCTTTGATTTTTTATGACTTTTTATCAGAAGTCTAAAAATTAAAGATCACCAGTGAACATTGTTGACTATGTCTTTCATTTGCTGATGATCACAGATTGCTCTTAAAAGAAAGGCAATTGACATATCGTCAGTTTTTTCTAAAGCAGACCAAATAAAAGTGCATTAGTAATTTAACTGTTACAAGTAATTAAAAATAAATTTATGATACAAGAATTTTTTTTCTTTTTGTTTAATAAATAAAGTAATAATGTGAATTACAATACTTAAACAGCGATTTTAGCCAAATACCAAATTTTTGGCACACAGGTTCTTTAAATTTTAGAGTTTTAAAATATTAAAAATTTTATATAGTATTTAACACACATACTTTCATGTTGTTAAACAAGATCTTTTTAAAAAATAACTTTATACACTAAAAAAACCTATGCTTTGAATTGATATTTCATAAGAGGATAGTTTTAAAGCATTTTTAATTTGATGGACTCCTTTATAGGTTAAAACGAATGAATAATATTATCTGGTATTCTAAAACAAATATTGAAAACTAACTTTATATTGCAGTATTTGCACATAAAAATATTAGATAAAAAAAACATATTTTTCATTCTGAAAAACCAAAATGTTATTCTGGCTAAAGAATCAAATATTTAAGAGTGCTGGTCAATAAGATATCAAATTCCTTTGCTAGAGTCAAACTTATAGATTCATAATGCATTCATATTTTTAAAATATCTCCACTGGAAATTATTTTAGTAACTTCTTTTTTCTTAAAATATGCATATTATCATTGTGTGTTTTTGTAATTAAAATGTTTCTAAAATTTATACTTTATTAATAAGTTTATGTGTTAAAATCAGTATGAGCTGTGTTAAACGTTTAGCAATTATAGCAAAAATATGGACAAATAAAATTTCAAATAAATGGAACACACACATGTAATTATTGATACATAAAGAATTATACCTATTTTCTACTCTTAGTTTTTACTTATATTAAACATATTTTGCCAAAGCAAATAATTTTTTTTTTTTGCTTTTAAGGTTTAAGCTTAACTAATTTGTGGGAAGAGTCCGATATCCTGCGCTAGGTTGGAAAACTTGGCGATAATTTTTGCGCCAAAATGCCGTTTTGGCGACATGAAAAATTTTCCAAGATGGCGGAAAAACGACGTTTCTAAATCTTTGTTATTTATAAATCAATGATTTTGTACTATTTTATAAAAATAGAAAGTTATATAAAATCATTGATTTATAAATAACAAAGATTTAAAAACGATGTTTTTCCGTCATCTTGAAAAATTCCTCGATGCACAATTTTAAATATTAAACAATAAACACAAACAATAAATACAACAAAAACACAATTTTAAGCATTCTAAATAAGCTTTTCTATTGTCAGGGGGGCTCCGCCCCCCTGAACCCCCCGTTTTAATAATAATACAACAATTTAATACTAATACAATAACAATGGGAAAAAACTTACCAAAGAGTAAGGTGCAGTTAAATGCTTAAAATCTCGCTCACAACTGCCAAAAAATTCATTTAATATTGAAAAAAAAAAAAAAAAAAAAAAAAAAAAAAAAACTGGGGGTGTTACATAAAAAATACCAATAAATACGACGGGGAATCAAAAAAAGGGTAAATATTTCATACAAAAAAAGTAAAAATATACATAAAAAATAATAAAAATATGTATAAAAAAGCAAAGAAAAAAAAAAAGCAGTTAAGTTTTACAGAGCGTTCCTTTTGATAGGGTCGGTTCATTTCTATATTTTCTCCAGTTACATAATTGATCATATAAAAAATTTGTCGGCATTTTGAGTGCAAATGACAAAACTACAGCCAAAAGGTCGTGAACAGGGATTTTTAAATTCAGTTACATAATTGATCATATAAAAAAATTGTTGGCATTTTGAGTGCAAATGACAAAATTACAGCCAAAAGGTCGCGAACAGGGATTTTTGAATTTTCAAAAAAAGTTTTATAGACAGGATTAACGGTGCCGTAACAAGGTACTGGGATTTTTATCAAATTTAGGCAAAAGACCAACTTCAGTTGCAAAATTGACTGCTAATTCCTCCGTCGCTAAAATTTTATGCCATGAAAATATGGAAATATTCTCTAATTATGGGTGCATTTTGGGAAATACCTAATTTAAAAATGCAAATAAAACAAACAAAAAAAAGAATCAAAAGAAATAAAAAAGGCAGTTTGCAAACGAGACTCACTTAGACCAAGAACGTCCAACTGGTATCCGTTGAAAGCGGCAAGTGTAACGATGATCTAACAAAATTTAAAATTACGCTGGCTAATAGTTCACGTGATACTAATAAACCAATAAGATTAAAGAGCTCACACTGGCTCCCAAACTCATTTCCGAAAAAAAAGCAACCCTAAGGCGCTCTCAGTCTCAGGCCGCCGCTTTAGCGCAATCCAGATCGAATTGCCTATCGCCAAAAAGGCGCGCCAAAAAAATCGCCAAAAATCTAGCACAGGATATCGGACTTATATTCTAACTTCTCTAAAATAAAATTTAAACTAGAAATATCTTTATTATTCTTTTTTTAGCATGAATAAACGAAATTACTGTTCTAACTTGTCGAAATGTAAACCTTAGATCAAAAATGTCTATATTATCATTTCCTTAATATGAAAAAACGAAAACATAGTGCATGCAAAAAAACTAATCAAAACACAGAGATATTCCAATTCCAATAAACAGTCACAGTTACGCTATCAAATGATAAACAAATCAGATTTCCCAACCACGTGATCACTTTACCCAACAAAATTCTTCAGGTTATGTGAGTTACCCGAAATCTCGGTAATTCACGGCTCTGAACGGTACGAAAAGTCACGTGACGGCGGTCTCTGAACGCTTCGGGTTCTACTCGGGAAACCCTACGTAACCCAGGTTTACGTCTCTGAACGCCGTCTATCTGTACTTATTAAGCAGCTGTTGGTGAGGTGATGTGACAGTAGCATGCGAGATAGCAGTAGCACGTGCTAATCATAATCGGCATTGGAATATGTGTAAATGATGGAAACTTAAGAATTTATTGTATTTACAGGCAAAAGCAAAGTGATGTACTTTAACCTTTTGAGCTCTGATGGTAGAATTTTCTACCACATAATTTTAATTCCGAACTGTCACAACAGCACCAGAAAATTCAACCAAATTTACTTGACAAAGATTCAATACATTTTTTAAGCTATCGCATAGCTTTTATCGCGGGCTTCGAGCGCGGTGACCGAATCTAAAAATTCCGTAACGCGAAAAATCCTAACACATCCGTAACGAAAAAAACCTAACACTCGGCTAACGTCGTTTCCGTTCGGAAAACTTCGGGATGGTATCCTTCGGTTAGATTTCGGCAGACATTGACGCGGTATTTTTCAGATATTAGGATATCAAGTCTCAAACTTATGTTTCTTATGATCTAATTTTCATAGCGCGGCCAAATTTTGTTTGGTAATTTATTATGATACAATGTTTATTTTGGTGGTCTTATTTATGTTGGTGACAGGAGACCCCCCCACCGTGAGGGTCGAAAAATTTAAAATGCTTGTAACTCGCGATCTAACTTTCGTAGCGTAGCCAAACTTTGTTTGGTAATTTATTATGAGACATTGTTAATTTCTGGTGACAGGAGACACCCCACGGTGAGGGTCGAAAAATTAAAAATGCTCATAACTCGCGATCTAAATTTCGTAGCGCAGCCAAATTTTGTTTGGTAATTTATTATGAGGCAGTGTTAATTTTTGGAGACATTAGACCCCCACCGTGAGGGTCGAAAAATTTAAAATGCTTCTAACTCGCGATCTAACTTTCGTAGCGCGGCCAAACTTTATTTGGTAATTTATTATGAGACATTGTTAATTTCTGGTGACAGGAGACACCCCACGGTGAGGATCGAAAAATTTAAAATGCTCATAACTCGCGATCTAATTTTCGTAGCGCGGCCAAATTTTGTTTCGTAATTTATTATGAGGCAGTGTTAGTTTTTGGAGACATTAGACCCCCCCACGGTGAGGATCGAAAAATTTAAAATGCTTATAACTCCCGATCTAATTTTCGTAGCGCGGCCAAATTTTGTTTGGTAATTTATGATGAGACAGTGTTAATTTTTGGTGACAGGAGACCCCCACGGTGAGAGTCGAAAAATTTAAAATGCTTATAACTCGCGATCTAATTTTCGTAGCGCGGCCAAATTTTTTTGGTAATTTATTATGAGACAGTGTCAGTTTTTGGAGACATTAGACCCCCAACGGTGAGGGTCGAAAAATTTAAAATGGTTATAACTCACGATCTAATTTTCGTAGCGTGGCCAAATTTTGTTTGGTAATTTAATATGAGACTGTTAATTTTTGGTGACAGGAGACCCCCCACGGTGAGGGTCGAAAAATTTAAAATGCTTGTAACTCGCGATCTAACTTTCGTAGCGTAGCCAAATTTTGTTTGGTAATTTATTATGAGACAGTGTTAATTGTTGGTGACAGAAGACACCCCACGGTAAGGGTCGAAAAATTAAAAAAGCTTATAACTCACGATCTAATTTTCGTAGCGCGGCCAAATTTTGTTTGGTAATTTAATATGAGACTGTTAATTTTTGGTGACAGGAGACCCCCCACGGTGAGAGTCGAAAAATTTAAAATGCTCATAACTCGCGATCTAATTTTCGTAGCGCGGCCAAATTTTGTTTGGTAATTTATTATGAGGCAGTGTTAGTTTTTGGGGACATTAGACCCCCCCACGGTGAGGGGCGAAAAATTTAAAATGCTTATAACTCACGATCTAATTTTCGTAGCGCGACCAAATTTTGTTTGGTAATTTATTATGAGACAGTGTTAATTGTTGGTGACAGAAGACACGTCACGGTGAGGGTCGAAAAATTAAAAATGCTTATAACTCACGATCTAATTTTCGTAGCGCGGCGAAATTTTGTTTGGTAATTTATTATGAGACAGTGTTAATTTTTGGGGACATTAGACCCCCCACGGTGAGGGTCGAAAAATTTAAAATGCTTATAACTCACGATCTAATTTTCGTAGCGCGGGCAAATTTTGTTTGGTAATTTAATATGAGACTTAATTTTTGGTGACCGGTGACCCCCAACGGTGAGGGTCGAAAAATTTAAAATGGTTATAACTCACGATCTAATTTTCGTAGCGTGGCCAAATTTTGTTTGGTAATTTAATATGAGACTGTTAATTTTTGGTGACAGGAGACCCCCCACGGTGAGGGTCGAAAAATTTAAAATGCTTGTAACTCGCGATCTAACTTTCGTAGCGTAGCCAAATTTTGTTTGGTAATTTATTATGAGACAGTGTTAATTGTTGGTGACAGAAGACACCCCACGGTAAGGGTCGAAAAATTAAAAAAGCTTATAACTCACGATCTAATTTTCGTAGCGCGGCCAAATTTTGTTTGGTAATTGAATATGAGACTGTTAATTTTTGGTGACAGGAGACCCCCCACGGTGAGGGTCGAAAAATTTGAAGTGCTTATAACTCGCGATCTAATTTTCGTAGCGCGGCCAAATTTTGTTTGGTAATTTATTATGAGACAGTGTTAATTTTTGGGGACATTAGACCCCCCACGGTGAGGGTCGAAAAATTTAAAATGCTTATAACTCACGATCTAATTTTCGTAGCGCGGGCAATTTTTGTTTGGTAATTTAATATGAGACTTAATTTTTGGTGACCGGTGACCCCCCACGGTGAGAGTCGAAAAATTTAAAATGCTCATAACTCGCGATCTAATTTTCGTAGCGCGGCCAAATTTTGTTTGGTAATTTATTATGAGGCAGTGTTAGTTTTTGGGGACATTAGACCCCCCCACGGTGAGGGGCGAAAAATTTAAAATGCTTATAACTCACGATCTAATTTTCGTAGCGCGACCAAATTTTGTTTGGTAATTTATTATGAGACAGTGTTAATTGTTGGTGACAGAAGACACGTCACGGTGAGGGTCGAAAAATTAAAAATGCTTATAACTCACGATCTAATTTTCGTAGCGCGGCCAAATTTTGTTTGGTAATTTATTATGAGACAGTGTTAATTTTTGGGGACATTAGACCCCCCACGGTGAGGGTCGAAAAATTTAAAATGCTTATAACTCACGATCTAATTTTCGTAGCGCGGGCAAATTTTGTTTGGTAATTTAATATGAGACTTAATTTTTGGTGACCGGTGACCCCCAACGGTGAGGGTCGAAAAATTTAAAATGGTTATAACTCACGATCTAATTTTCGTAGCGTGGCCAAATTTTGTTTGATAATTTAATATGAGACTGTTAATTTTTGGTGACAGGAGACCCCCCACGGTGAGGGTCGAAAAATTTAAAATGCTTGTAACTCGCGATCTAACTTTCGTAGCGTAGCCAAATTTTGTTTGGTAATTTATTATGAGACAGTGTCAGTTTTTGGAGACATTAGACCCCCAACGGTGAGGGTCGAAAAATTTAAAATGGTTATAACTCACGATCTAATTTTCGTAGCGTGGCCAAATTTTGTTTGGTAATTTAATATGAGACTGTTAATTTTTGGTGACAGGAGACCCCCCACGGTGAGGGTCGAAAAATTTAAAATGCTTGTAACTCGCGATCTAACTTTCGTAGCGTAGCCAAATTTTGTTTGGTAATTTATTATGAGACAGTGTTAATTGTTGGTGACAGAAGACACCCCACGGTAAGGGTCGAAAAATTAAAAAAGCTTATAACTCACGATCTAATTTTCGTAGCGCGGCCAAATTTTGTTTGGTAATTTAATATGAGACTGTTAATTTTTGGTGACAGGAGACCCCCCACGGTGAGAGTCGAAAAATTTAAAATGCTCATAACTCGCGATCTAATTTTCGTAGCGCGGCCAAATTTTGTTTGGTAATTTATTATGAGGCAGTGTTAGTTTTTGGGGACATTAGACCCCCCCACGGTGAGGGGCGAAAAATTTAAAATGCTTATAACTCACGATCTAATTTTCGTAGCGCGACCAAATTTTGTTTGGTAATTTATTATGAGACAGTGTTAATTGTTGGTGACAGAAGACACGTCACGGTGAGGGTCGAAAAATTAAAAATGCTTATAACTCACGATCTAATTTTCGTAGCGCGGCCAAATTTTGTTTGGTAATTTATTATGAGACAGTGTTAATTTTTGGGGACATTAGACCCCCCACGGTGAGGGTCGAAAAATTTAAAATGCTTATAACTCACGATCTAATTTTCGTAGCGCGGGCAAATTTTGTTTGGTAATTTAATATGAGACTTAATTTTTGGTGACCGGTGACCCCCAACGGTGAGGGTCGAAAAATTTAAAATGGTTATAACTCACGATCTAATTTTCGTAGCGTGGCCAAATTTTGTTTGGTAATTTAATATGAGACTGTTAATTTTTGGTGACAGGAGACCCCCCACGGTGAGGGTCGAAAAATTTAAAATGCTTGTAACTCGCGATCTAACTTTCGTAGCGTAGCCAAATTTTGTTTGGTAATTTATTATGAGACAGTGTTAATTGTTGGTGACAGAAGACACCCCACGGTAAGGGTCGAAAAATTAAAAAAGCTTATAACTCACGATCTAATTTTCGTAGCGCGGCCAAATTTTGTTTGGTAATTTAATATGAGACTGTTAATTTTTGGTGACAGGAGACCCCCCACGGTGAGGGTCGAAAAATTTGAAGTGCTTATAACTCGCGATCTAATTTTCGTAGCGCGGCCAAATTTTGTTTGGTAATTTATTATGAGACAGTGTTAATTTTTGGGGACATTAGACCCCCCACGGTGAGGGTCGAAAAATTTAAAATGCTTATAACTCACGATCTAATTTTCGTAGCGCGGGCAATTTTTGTTTGGTAATTTAATATGAGACTTAATTTTTGGTGACCGGTGACCCCCCACGGTGAGAGTCGAAAAATTTAAAATGCTCATAACTCGCGATCTAATTTTCGTAGCGCGGCCAAATTTTGTTTGGTAATTTATTATGAGGCAGTGTTAGTTTTTGGGGACATTAGACCCCCCCACGGTGAGGGGCGAAAAATTTAAAATGCTTATAACTCACGATCTAATTTTCGTAGCGCGACCAAATTTTGTTTGGTAATTTATTATGAGACAGTGTTAATTGTTGGTGACAGAAGACACGTCACGGTGAGGGTCGAAAAATTAAAAATGCTTATAACTCACGATCTAATTTTCGTAGCGCGGCCAAATTTTGTTTGGTAATTTATTATGAGACAGTGTTAATTTTTGGGGACATTAGACCCCCCACGGTGAGGGTCGAAAAATTTAAAATGCTTATAACTCACGATCTAATTTTCGTAGCGCGGGCAAATTTTGTTTGGTAATTTAATATGAGACTTAATTTTTGGTGACCGGTGACCCCCAACGGTGAGGGTCGAAAAATTTAAAATGGTTATAACTCACGATCTAATTTTCGTAGCGTGGCCAAATTTTGTTTGATAATTTAATATGAGACTGTTAATTTTTGGTGACAGGAGACCCCCCACGGTGAGGGTCGAAAAATTTAAAATGCTTGTAACTCGCGATCTAACTTTCGTAGCGTAGCCAAATTTTGTTTGGTAATTTATTATGAGACAGTGTTAATTGTTGGTGACAGAAGACACCCCACGGTAAGGGTCGAAAAATTAAAAAAGCTTATAACTCACGATCTAATTTTCGTAGCGCGGCCAAATTTTGTTTGGTAATTTAATATGAGACTGTTAATTTTTGGTGACAGGAGACCCCCCACGGTGAGGGTCGAAAAATTTGAAGTGCTTATAACTCGCGATCTAATTTTCGTAGCGCGGCCAAATTTTGTTTGGTAATTTATTATGAGACAGTGTTAATTTTTGGGGACATTAGACCCCCCACGGTGAGGGTCGAAAAATTTAAAATGCTTATAACTCACGATCTAATTTTCGTAGCGCGGGCAAATTTTGTTTGGTAATTTAATATGAGACTTAATTTTTGGTGACCGGTGACCCCCCACGGTGAGAGTCGAAAAATTTAAAATGCTCATAACTCGCGATCTAATTTTCGTAGCGCGGCCAAATTTTGTTTGGTAATTTATTATGAGGCAGTGTTAGTTTTTGGGGACATTAGACCCCCCCCACGGTGAGGGGCGAAAAATTTAAAATGCTTATAACTCACGATCTAATTTTCGTAGCGCGACCAAATTTTGTTTGGTAATTTATTAAGAGACAGTGTTAATTGTTGGTGACAGAAGACACGTCACGGTGAGGGTCGAAAAATTAAAAATGCTTATAACTCACGATCTAATTTTCGTAGCCCGGCCAAATTTTGTTTGGTAATTTATTATGAGACAGTGTTAATTTTTGGGGACATTAGACCCCCCACGGTGAGGGTCGAAAAATTTAAAATGCTTATAACTCACGATCTAATTTTCGTAGCGCGGGCAAATTTTGTTTGGTAATTTAATATGAGACTTAATTTTTGGTGACCGGTGACCCCCAACGGTGAGGGTCGAAAAATTTAAAATGGTTATAACTCACGATCTAATTTTCGTAGCGTGGCCAAATTTTGTTTGATAATTTATTATGAGACAGTGTTAATTGTTGGTGACAGAAGACACCCCACGGTAAGGGTCGAAAAATTAAAAAAGCTTATAACTCACGATCTAATTTTCGTAGCGCGGCCAAATTTTGTTTGGTAATTTAATATGAGACTGTTAATTTTTGGTGACAGGAGACCCCCCACGGTGAGGGTCGAAAAATTTGAAGTGCTTATAACTCGCGATCTAATTTTCGTAGCGCGGCCAAATTTTGTTTGGTAATTTATTATGAGACAGTGTTAATTTTTGGGGACATTAGACCCCCCACGGTGAGGGTCGAAAAATTTAAAATGCTTATAACTCACGATCTAATTTTCGTAGCGCGGGCAAATTTTGTTTGGTAATTTAATATGAGACTTAATTTTTGGTGACCGGTGACCCCCCACGGTGAGAGTCGAAAAATTTAAAATGCTTATAACTCGCGATCTAATTTTCGTAGCGCGGCCAAATTTTGTTTGGTAATTTATTATGAGACAGTGTCAGTTTTTGGAGACATTAGACCCCCAACGGTGAGGGTCGAAAAATTTAAAATGGTTATAACTCACGATCTAATTTTCGTAGCGTGGCCAAATTTTGTTTGGTAATTTAATATGAGACTGTTAATTTTTGGTGACAGGAGACCCCCCACGGTGAGGGTCGAAAAATTTAAAATGCTCATAACTCGCGATCTAATTTTCGTAGCGCGGCCAAATTTTGTTTGGTAATTTATTATGAGACATCGTTAATTTTTGGTGACAAGAGACCCCCACGGTGAGGGTAGAAAAACTTAAAATGCTTATAACTCCGATCTATTTTTCGTAGCGCGGCCAAATTTTGTTTGGTAATTTATTATGAGTCTGTGTTAATTTTTGGTGACAGGAAACCCCCCACCGTCAGGGTCGAAAAATTTAAAATGCTCATAACTCGCGATCTAATTTTCGTAGCGCGGCCAAATTTTGTTTGGTAATTTATTATGAGACAGTGTTAATTTTTGGTGATAAGAGACCCCCACAGTGAGGGTCGAAAAATTTTAAATGCTTATAACTCGCGATCTAATTTTCGTAGCGCGACCAAATTTTGTTTGGTAATTTATTAAGCTATTGCATAGCTTTTATCGCGGGCTTTGAGCGCGGCGACCGAATCTAGGAATTCGGTAACGAGAAAAAATCCTAACACTCCGGCTAACGACGTTTCATTTTGACAGACTTCGGCACGGTATCCTTCGATAGACTTCGGCAGACATTGACGCGGTATTTTTGCATAAGTTAATAAAAAATGCTATGCAATAGCTTTACCGCGGCTGTCCCCGAGTGCCACACATATTTTTTTCATGTATATCGTTAACTGGTTTTTTTCTTTGCAAAATACTGGTGCCAAAGAGACATATGGAATTTTGAAAAAATTTGCCCACCAGAGTTTAAAGGGTTAATGTTTTTAAAAATATTTTGTTTATGTTGTCTTAAAGGCAGATATGAGTTATGCTCACTTATTTTTAACAAATTTTTATCAAATAGTTTACTTACACAGTTTTATTAACACTAGTTCAATGACTTTTTAATTAAAAATTGCCAGTTTCATCATGCAAATTTCTATGAAGTTGATCCATGGCCTAAATGTGGTAGCAGAGTTGTATACTTTTTTATTATGTTAATGTAGAATCACCTGCTTAAAAGTGAAATAGATTGCTGTTGTGATAAATCCTGAAAATGGCTGCTGATACTCCATCAATGTCCTTCCCAAAGTTGGGTCAAGATAATTTTAAGGCCTTTAATTTTAAAGTCAAGATAATTTTAAGGTTTTTAATGTCAACATGTTGCTCTGTAGCCAAGGGTTATATGAATTTATATCAAAGGAAGAAAAATTAAAAGGAAAAGTAGATACAGATGGAAAAGTGATAGATGAAGACAAAAATAAATTAAGGTAGCAGAAAACCCATGCACTGATTATGGAAGTGAAATTTAATCCAACTGAAACTATGAGCTTTTATATTAATCGAGTGCTTGAAGCTGTTAAAGATTTAGAACAAGTTGGGAAGGTTGTGCCTGTTGATGAAGTTGCCTATCAAATAATTGAACACTTGCCATCTAGTTATGAAAATCTAATTACGCAATTATATCAATCGGCTGATGCTAATTTCACAGTTGATGGAATTCATCCTTTTTTCTACTGACAGAGTATGATAGACAAGTTAATAAGTTATCTGAAATGTCTAGAAAGTAAAGCCCTCTTATCTTCAAGTGGAAATCCTCAAGTCAAGCCTGAACCAAGATGTTTTAAGTGTGGATTAAAAGCTCACCTCATAAGAGACTAAGTGATATGTTCCTAACTTCTCTCGTAGAGGCAGCCGTTGGAAAAGGAATCAAAAGCAAAAACCTTGTTTTGTAACAGCTTTAGTTAATGAGGATGTTTGTACAGGATTCTTGTTGGACTCTGCAGCAACAGATTGTTTTTGTAATGTAATGATAAATGTCTGTTTTCTAATTTTAGGTGTATGAGTAGTAAGACCAGCATTGCAAGAGGTTCTACTGAAATAAAAGGAGATATTTCTTTGGAGGTAAAATATGGTGGTACAACAAAACAAGTAACACTTACAACTGTTTATTATTATGCATCTTTAATGATTAGAAATTGAATATCAGTCAGATGTTTAACTGAAATAAATTTTAATGTTGTCTTTGATCATTCTTGTGCAATTTTATCTATACTAATAAAAGAACAAAACGCTCTGTCTGTCTGCATGTGTGTGTGTGTGTGTGTGCGTGTGTCTGCGATGGCTAGCAAAATCTACAGCACGCACAAGCCTCAAATTTTTTTTGAGAGTAGCCCCAAATCTCTCCTGATGCACCTGAGCTTCAGAATTTCGAAATTCCAATTATTAACCGAGTAATTAATTAAATTCCAAAGATCACTCTCATAAAAAATCGCCTTTTTTCTTCTTTTTTTCCCTTCATTTAGTTATGGTTGGTTGGTTGCATAAAATTTTCGCATGAATAATTAAAAAAGCTGGAACAGACTTTTAAAATTCATAGACTGGCAAACTGTCAGTTTAAATGACAATTTTTTATCACAGCGGTTGTAAACCATGGAGGAAAAAGATAGATGGTGGTAAAGTAAACGGAATAAAGGGTTGCAATATTAAACCATTTATCGCTCAAATTTTATTGCCCCAAACAAAAGCATGTGGAAGGGATTTTGTATTAATAAGACAAATTGAAAGAAATGAATTACAGCTGAAGCATATTTTACGAAGAAATAGTAATTTTTTAAAATGGTCTTTTTTCTATTATATTATTTATTTAAAAAAAATGTTTGCTTTTAAAATAATTTAAATTGATAAATTCGAAATAATTAAATGTCAAAATTAAATTAAATTAAATATTGAAAACATTTGATTTGAATTAAAAATTGTATTACTAAAAGTTTTCTTTTTTTTCAGAACTTTGTAATACTTTATAAGGTAGATGAAAAATGTTTATGATTTAACAACATATTAATAATTCTATGTCATTATATAAAATATATTTATGAAAACATTCTTTTAAAAATCATGCGCGAAAACTTAAATAAGAAATATTAGTCTAAAACCTAGATTTCAGAGTGCAGACGATTTTAAGACATTAACGAAAGAATGTTAACTTTTCAAGCAAAATCTTAAATGATGCTTCTATATTGATATTTTAAAGTCATATGATAAAAATAATCACATAATTCTTGCCTATGATTGGTATATTTGTATCTTTTATGCATTCCGATCGTGTATTACAGTCAATAATGGCACAAAACGTTATTTTTTAAACGAAATTTTAGCCATCTATTCAATAACAGTTTAAAAGGTAAAAAAAAAAGAAATACGATTTAAACCAGTTTGAATTGATCGGCGTGTTAAAGCACATGGTTTTGTTGGTGCTTATTTGGACTTAATGTAGCGGATTTTAGGGTTAAATTTTTGGCGTCAGCCCAAGACATTATACTTCCACTCAATTTCTTTTTACTGTGTGGTTGTACGCAGATCTTTGGCATATCGAACAATAGAATGTATGAGTCATTAGCTATGTTGCAGTAAAAAAAATCACACAACACTTTTCAGGAGTTTATTTTTTTTATCATAAATAAAATTTAAATGTATTCTATTCGTTTTAAAATTAAATTATGGCTTTAATTTGGTTTTAAAACAAAAATAAAATATAGCTGTTTGGCGTACAATTGTTCGAATCCGCAAACGATTCATACACCATGATAAATTATCAAATAGCAAAGTAAATTATTTATCAGAAATAGCCATAAAAAGAATAGTAGCAAAACTGATTATAACCTTAATGTTTAGACTAATTATCACATAACCCGATCCCAACCAGAAAAAAACAGACCACACTCCGATCCGTGATAGACAAAATTTCCGTGAGTATAAACCCGGCCCGAACCTAAAAATTCTGTTTAAAAAAAACTATAGATTAGATAACTGACCCGAACCAAATCTCAATCCCATAAAAATGTTCTAATGAAGCATAACCCGATCCAAACAAGGAAAAATAATTTTAGTGGGCATGAAACCTGACTTGAACCAAAATATTGTCTTTAAAAAAAACTCGAAATATGACCCGAACAAAATCTAAAACCGATAAAAATATTCCAGAGAACTATAACTATGATCCCAGCAAGACAAAATACTTTCTGTGATCATAAACTCGACTCAAACCTAAAAAATTCCATTTGAAAAATTCTGAAATTTGACCCAAACCACATCTAAATCCGACCAAAATATTTGAAAGAACCATAACCAGATTAGAGTAAGACTAAATAATTTCCGTGGACATGAACCCTATACGAACCTAAAACTTCCATTCGAAAAAATACCTGAAATTTGAATCGAACCAAATCTGAATATCACAAAACTATTTCAAAGAGCCGCAACCGGATCCGAACAAGACAAAATATTTTCATGGACATGAACCCAATCAGAACCCGAAAAATTTCTTTGAAAAAATCGCGAAATCTGAACTGAACCAAATCTGAACTTGGCAAAAATATTCCAGTAAAGCATCTCATTATTCGAACAAGACAGAACAATTTTCGTGAACACGCAAGAAGACCCGAACCCAAAATTTCCATTTGAAAAAATACCCGAAATCTGAATTGAACCAAATCTGAACCCGATAAAAGTATTCCAAAGAACCATAACCCGATCCGAGCAAGACGAAATAATTTCATGGACATAAACCCGACTCGAACCTAAAAAATCCGATTTGAAAAAAACCTGAAATTTGACTCAAATCATACCTGAATCCGATCAAACTGTTAGAAAGAATCATAACCGGATTTGAGTATGATAAAATAATTTCCTTGGACATGAACGAGATTCGAAACTAAAAATTCTATTTGAAAAAATACCTGAAATTTGAATCGAACCAAATCTGAACATGACAAAAATATTCCAAAGAACCGTAACAGGATCCGAATAAGACAAAATTTCCATGCACATGAACCGAATCTGAACCTAAAAAATTTCTTTGAAAAACTCTCGAAATCTGAAATGAACTTTATAAAAATATTCCAGTGAAGCATGTATTTATTTGAACAATGCAGAATAATGTCCGTGAACAAGCTAGAAAACCCGAATCCAAAAATTACATTTGAAAAAAAAAGCCGAAATCTAAATTAAACCAAGTCTGAATTTGAGAAAAATATTCCAGTGAAGCATGTCTTTATTCGAATTAGACAGAATAATTTCCGTGGACACGCAGGAAGACCTGAACCCAAAAATTCCATTTGAAGAAAACACCGAAATCTGAATTCAACCAAATCCTATCCCGACAAAATTATTTCACAGAAACATAACTGGATCCGAGCAAGGCAAAATAATTTCCATGGACATGAATCTAACCCGAACATTTAAACTGAATTTCAAAAAATACCTGAAACCTGAATCGAACCAAATCTGAACCCGACGAAAATATTCTAATGAATCATAACCAAATCCGAACAAGACAAAATAATTTCCATGGACATGAACTCCATGGTTAGGTAACATTTGGGTTGCGATTAGATTACAATTACATTACGGTAAGTCTTTGATTTTATTTAATTTCACGTTAGGTTACAGTTAGATCACGATTAATTTAAAGTTAGGTTAAAGTTAAATTGCATTTATGTGATAGTTAGAATAGGTTACAATAAAGTGACGACTAGGTTACATTTATGTTATATTTAAGTTACAGTAGGGTACTGTTAAGTCGCAGTTAGGTTACAGACAGATTATTGTGTTTTGGTACAAAAGTTTACGGTTAGGAATTTGTCCTTAGAGTCAACATTACGCATGCTTTGATTAAAAATATACACTTTTGTTAAATGGCTCTGAAATTATAATACTATATACCAATCTTTTATCATCGCTTATCGATTTCATTCACGGTATAGTCGGATTTAAGAGTGATATAATTAGTTTGAAATTTAAAATATCTCACTTGGGATTTCTATGCGAAACAAATAATTAGTTACATGATTTAACAGGGATTTTTACGGGTAAATATCAACACTTTAACACGAAACTAACGCAATCGTTGGATACATGTTCCCTCCCGTGTTTCTCATTGCTCATTTTAAGTATTTTTAGAGCTTAATATTAGTTGTTGTTTCCAGGGCCTGATTACTAACGGGGCACTCTCCCACCAGGAAAAAGAAATAAAGAATTTTTCCTTATTCATGACAGTAATCTTGTATGAAAAGGGCGTTTAAAGAAGACGAAAATTTCTATAATTTTTTTCTGGTGAGAGAGTGCCCCGTTAGTAATCAGGCTCTGGTTGTTTCTAAAATCAATTTTTCAGAAAGTCAGCTGCGACGTATTTCAGACAATGCATTTCCGCACGCTTCCAGTTAATGATAAAATCATACAAATTTCAAGTTCGTTTAATATTGCTAATATCAGGGATGCCACTCAGAAAATAGCAAAAAAGAGGAAATTACGCGTAAAGTAAAGTTTACGACATTTTTCACAACATTTATGTGTGAATTTTGTTTATATTAAATGTGTGAATTTGTTTATATTTCATGTGCGATATTGTTTATAATAAATTAAATAAAGAATTACAGCTTTTCTTTTGTTGTTGTTGTAAACTTTTAATTTATTGAAGTAAAAATGATTTTTCTTTAGTTCACAGTATTTTACATTAATAAAGGTAACCCAACAACAGATTCAGTGAGGAATTATATGTATTGCATCATTTTAAACCAATTCAAGTAACGTAGCAATAGATTCAATGATAATTCCACAAGTAAATAGCAAAATTTTGCAGGTTTTTTTTTTTTTTTTTTGACGAAAATAGCTGTTTTATTTCTTGATCGTTTGACAAAAATCGCCGTTTTATTTAACGATCAATTGACGAAAGTCGCCGTTTCTGATCATGATCCTTTGACGAAAATCATCGTTCCACATCGCGATCCTTTGACGAAAATCGCCGTTTCACATTGCGATCGTTTCACAAAAATCACCGTTCCGTTTCACGAAAATCGCCGTTTTACATCGCGATCATTTGACAAAAATCGCCCTTATATTTAGCGATCGTTTGACTAATATCGCCATTTTATTTAGCGATCGTTTGACTAAAATCGCCGTTTCACATCATGATCGTTTGACGAAAATCATCGTTCCACATCGCGATCCTTTGACGAAAATAGACGTTTCACATTGCGATCGTTTCACAAAAATCACCGTTTCGTTTCACGAAAATCGCCGTTTTACATCGCGATCATTTGACAAAAATTGCCGTTATATTTAGAGATCGTTTGACTAATATCGCCGTTTTATTAAGCGATCGTTTGACTAAAATCGCCGTTTCACATCATGATCGTTTCACAAAAATCACCGTTTCGTTTCGCGATCGTTTGACGAAAATAGC
This sequence comes from Maratus speculifer, assembly GCA_964019185.1. NCBI lineage: Eukaryota > Metazoa > Arthropoda > Arachnida > Araneae > Salticidae > Maratus > Maratus speculifer. The sequence goes on along the minus strand of OZ025289.1, from coordinate 166,998,404 downwards.
CATTTCACATCGCGATCGTTTGACGAAAATGGCCGTTTTACAACGCGATCGTCTGACGAAAATCGCCGTTTTATTTAGCGATCGTTTGACGAAAATCGCCGTTTTATTTAGCGATCGTTTGACGAAAATCGCCGTTTCACATTGCGATCGTTTCACGAAAATCACCATTTCGTTTCGCGATCGTTTGATGAAAATTGCTGCTTTATATCGTGACCGTTTGATTAAAATAGCCGGGGTTTTTTTCGATCTTTTAACGAAAATAGCTGTTATATTTCGCGATCTTTTAAGGAAAATCGCTGTTATATTTCGCGTTCGCTTGACGAAAAAAAGCTGCTGTATTTCGCGATCGTTTGTCGGAAAAGACTGTTGTATTTCGCAATCGTCCGACGAAAATCGTAATTTTATTTCGTGATTGCTTAATGAAAATCACGAATTCTTAAAAATTAAAAAAAGCGGAAATCCGCCTTTTGGCGGAAAAGTGGCATCCCTGTAATATGTAACCGGGCAACGCCGGGCGGGTCAGCTAGTATTTAAATAATGGGCAGTTTTTTAAGGATACCTTTGATAAATAAATTTTATGTATTGAAAGCCTAATGTGTAACCTCACATGAAGCAAATATGATAGAGAGTAATAAATTGAAAGAGCGGCATGAATGGTTTGGGCATTTAAACATTAAAAAATTGGTTCAATTTTCAAAAAACAAGAATGTTGTGGGGGTTACATAAATTTAGGGAAGAAGCCCAAATCTGTGACACTTGCAATTTTGCCAAAAGCACAAAGCAGAGTTTTAATGCCATAAATGAGATAAAGACGGGAAAAATTTTAGAATTGTTATAACTCGATCTCTAGGGTCCGTTCCCCGAACATTCCATGGATGGAGCTTGATAATTTTTAAATACAATTGATAACTATTTTCATTATGCTTTTGTATATATCCTTAAACATAAGAGCCGGGATTTTAATTACTTTAAGGCAAAGCTTACGTGGACAAACAGAAAGGTAAGAAAATTAAAAGGTTAAGAACGGACTGTAAGGGTGAATTTTTCTCAGATTATTTTAAGTCTTATTTAGCAGAAGGTATTAAACATGAAAGAACGAATGTATATTCTCCCCAGAAGAATGGCATTTCCGAACGCTACAATCGTACATTAATGGAAGGGGTAAGATCTATGTTGATACAGGCAAAACTTCCCCCTGGCTTATGGGCTGAACCTGTGGAAACACATAACTATAGGAGAAATAGATATCCTCAGACAAAATTAGGAGACAAGGCTCCATTAAATATTTGGATGGGCTGACCGTTTTCCGTTCACCATTTGAGAGTAATAGGGAATTTAGCTTTTGTGCATATATACAAAAGGTACACTAAATTAGAAGCTAGATCAAAAAAAGAACATATTAATTGGGTATGCATCAAGTACAAAGGGTTATAAAATAAGGCGAATCCTGGCACTACAAATGTTTAAGAAACGAAGCATGTAAAAATAGTACAGGGGTGTTTTTATAATAGAGCTAAACTAAAGAAATGGAAAATGTTACTTTTAAATTAAATCCTGTTATGAAGAGGATGAAGTTGAAGTAAATTCTGAGGACTTGCCTTCAATAAGTTGGAAAAGAGTAGAACTGACCTGACTTTTTTTTCTTCCAGATCAAGTCTTTCCTTGAGTCATTCTTCTTAGATGTCTGAATTAGAGATGAGACAGGTTCAGACTGAGCCCGTGTCTGACACAAGCTCGGGCTCTTTATTTATTTTGGTCTACCAGCTCGGACACATTTTTTCTGAAACATGAAAATTTTAGTTCACGATGAATAGAAAAAAATTAAAAGCTTTTTTCTCCTTAAAAATTATTTATTCCTTTTCAAATCATTATCTTGCTATTTTGATCAAAATGAAAGTGAAACAGAATTTATTTTTCTATTTTGGTATTTGAATGCTATTTAAAAGAAAACATTTAGTCATAACATCTACAGATTTATGTTCAAGCATTGCCGACGACTGACGACGTTGTGGCGCCTACAAAAAAAGGCGGGAATAATGAATTTGTCTTCAGTTTGATTTTTGTTTGTGGCAGAGATTACTTTGCAATTGGATCGTTTATTATTATTAATATTATTTTGATATCTGACGCGAAAAGAATATTTTCTTCTGATTTTGTTTGCGGTTTCTGAATAATTTAAATTTCTTGTGAACACAACGTATACCAGTCATAATCGCTCTTACTATAGAAATAATTGTATTAATTATTTCTTTTGGGATCTCTGGTGATGCTGAAGCTGTATGTTGCAATTTACGAAGTCACTTTTAGATGTAAGTAAATATATTTACCATATTCTTCCTAATGGCGGATCTATAGGGGGGACGATCGCCTCTCCCCTTGAGCCCAATAAAGGGATCTGCAGAACAACAATAGATGCCCGCACAGAAAAGTTGTTGGTCCTAAACTCGAGACCGGCACCACCCGACCAACTTTAATTTATTAAACTGGGACTGGGTCAGGTCTTCACACTTTCAGAACGGGGTCGGGTAGAGCCTTATTTTTTTCTGCAGAGCTGCTTTTTCAAGCCACACTGTTTTTTCCAGGTCGGTTCTGGCATAGACTTCCTTCCTACTAGAGGTATACACAGGCCAAAATTTTTTAGCCCAGGCTCCATCCGGTAAAAGGCTAAACGCTCGATCTGGAATCGACACAACCCGTTTGCTGTGGCGGTTCTAAGGGGTGGGGTGGGGCGAAGTCCCTCTTCCCCCCTTGGACTAATAAAGGGTATACAAAATGACATTATGCATCCTCACGAGAAATAACTTGGAGCGAAGCTCGAGCCCATCATGGCCTGGCACGAGTCGCACCAGTGTAAGTCCACGAGACTTGGATTAGGTAAGGTTTTCTCTCACTTTGAATCTGGTCGTGTTCTGATCTTGCTTTTTTTGGAGATTCGGGTGGGGACAGGCTTCTTTTTCTTCCAGCTGAGCCTGGCCAGATTTCATTTTTCCTAGAAATTTGCATTGGACAAAATTTCTAGGTCGTGGCTCGGCCCGGAATAAAAGTTAAATATTCGGTCCGTCTCTGATCTAGTTAGTATGATAAACATCATTGGCCCGACCGCGACCTTGTACAGCTAAACGTTCGGTACGTCTCAAATCTGAATTTCTTTGAAGGATCACGTTCACGGACAAAGCGAATTTCGTTAAAGGATTGTAGAAAAACACAAATTTCGTCAAAGGATCGCGGTCAAAACTGTGTCAACCATTCTCGCAAGAATAAAAACCGAATCTGTAACTGACTCAAATCCGAAATGTATGACAATACGCCTCGATGCGCTAAGCGCATCTAAAAAGTAAAATTCAACCCGACCAACAACAAAATGTAGTAGTCGACCGGACCCAAAAGCAAAAAATCCGAAATTAACTCGAACCGCAGCAAAAAGTAGAAGTCAACCAAACCCAAGTAGAAATTAACCCAACCAGGAGCAAAAAAATAGAAGCCAACAGAATCCAAACCTGACCCACAGCAAAAAAGGAAACGAAACACGATCAGATTTTAAAAAATGAGCTCCAACCCGTATAGACTGGCGTTTCCAAATTTCTAAAATCCCTCTCCCCCCCCTTGAGGACTCACCAGATCTGCCCTTGGTATGAAGCTAAGACTGATTTCGTTCTTCCTAGTCTTCACGGACCAAAATAATCAGTTCCTGTTGAATCTTTCCGTATGAAAATCCTTTTCTCGACGTGGAACAGTGTGTTCATAATTCAGTAAAGTTTGTCTTAATCCAAAAATTTTTGCAAAATAGGCACATACTTTTAAGTCGTTATTATTCTACTATTAAAAATTAGAATTTATTTTTTTAAAAGAATCGTAGATCACTAGGCATCTTAAAATAGAGTTAAACACATAAAAAAACATGATTATGACGGAATTTTCGTTTAAACTGAAAACGGCAAAGTTCTTTTAAATTGTTCATTCATGCAAAGTTAATACAACAATACGCGAGGAAAAATATATTAAACATTTACATCTGTTAAGAAGGAAACGTATTTTTTTCTTTCAAATGTCTTAGAAGATTTTACTTTTACCATATACCATTTTTTAAGATTTTTTTTATGTATTGATAATACTAATGGTAACTGAAATATTTAAACACAACAAACAAAGGGTCATTAAAAGTGTAAATACCGCAGCCTATGGCACTTCTGCATAAATAGATTATAAACATGAAAAAAAAAAAAAAAAAGACTAAGACAAGGTTTTTTGGTCTGAACTCTTCTGTTGTTAGAGTAAAGATCAATGTTCTGTAGAAATTCACCCAAGCCGGACCGGGTTCGGGCCAAATTTTTAACTTTTTTCCAGGCTGGACCGAGCTCGGGCCTAAATTTTAACTTTCAGGCCGGGCCAATATTTTTTTAGTTCGGGCCGGGCCAAAATTTTAACTTTCGGACTGCGCTCGGGCCTGGAAATTTCGGCCCATGCAGACCTCTATTTCATCCTGAAAATTTTGATTTTAAGCCCAATTCCACAAAACAGCCAGACAGCATTATAAATCCACAAATTCTCACTGATAATTTAGAGAATGGTGAAAATTCAGAATCTGATGTTGAGACACATTGTATAGAAGTAGAAATTCCCATTAATTATAAAGAATTGCAAGAAATATAAAGAGTGATTGTTGCCACTGCTGATAGGAAACTTTGCAATGCTGGAGTTGAAAATAATTAACTGCAACTTTGAATTGGTAAGTGGGTGTGTTCCAGTCAAACTGGTTTTAGTTTCTTCACCATTTGGAAAGTGTTTATAATTTTTACATAATTAACTTTATGTTTAACTGTAACTGTAATTATACAATTTGACTTTAACTGTTCCATTTTTTATCTGTATTTATTCAGCAGTTGTTAGTGAGGTGATGTGACAGTAGCATGCGAGATAGCAGTAGCATGTGCTAATCATAATTGGCATTGGAATATGTGTAGATGAAAGAGGCTTAAGAATTTATTGTGCTTACAGGCCAAAGTAAAGTGATATACTTTAATGTTTTTTAAAATATTTTGTTTATGTGTTCCTTAGAGCCAGATATTCATTTATTTTTAACAAATCTTTTTCAAATAGTTTACTTATACGGTTTTATTAATACTATTTCCAACAAAATAGTTTATGAGGAAAATTCAATGTCTTTTTAATTAAAACATGCCAGTTTCACCATGCTAATTTCCATGAAGTTGATCCAAGGCCTATCATTAGACTGACTCTAATTAATAATAACTGCTATATTTAATGACAGGAAATAGTGATAAATATTGTACAAAGGTGAAATAGTGATAAAATATGTCAAACGAAGATTAAAGCAAAAAACAAAATTACTAAAACTTGTGAAGACTAGACAATGTGACTGATTTTGTATATTTCTTTTATATTTCCTGATACATTTACTTTTTACTTTTGGATAGTTTTTTCTAATTCTATAAAAAATTAAGTGCAATAAGAATATTTATTATTAAAATTACAAAATTTGTAACAAATGGATTCTGCTGAAAATATTTACTATTCTTCATTTCTATTTTTTTTTTTTTTTTTTTTTTTTAAAGGTGAAGTCGTAGAAAACTACTTTTGTTTGTAACATATTAATCAAAAATTAGTTCATATTTGAATCCATGTTTATTTCCAGTTATTATCTCTATCAGGTCTATGAGAACAAATAAGTTATATTTGAATACAGTTATAATTTAATCTTAGAATGTGTAGAGACACAAATTTCAACTGTATTACTGCTTTCAATGTTGTAAGAGTCATTAGTCCTTTTCACTTTTAATTCCTGTGCATTATGCAATAGAGGCACAAATATAAATTTGCCTATTCTGCCTTTATAATACAGTTTAAGTAATAAAGTTTTATCATGAAAAAATAACATGTTTAAAATTATCAGTTGCAAAGCAAATTGCATCGATAAAAATTAAATTTTTTCAATCTAAAACTTTTGCACAGAAACATCTCTCGGAGTGAAATTTGAGCAATATCTTGACACGGATGTTGCATAATAAATTGAACTGCTTATGTAAAGCATAATATAGATTTTTTTTTTTTTTTTTTTTTTTTTTCTTGGCATTGTACAACAGTACCACCTGTTTGTCAAAAATTGTAACTGTCATAACATTGATAAAAATCTCAAGTTTTTTAGTCAGTTTTGTGAAAACCATATATTTTTATTGTACATAATTGTCATTTATTATTATTTTTTTAAGTCTTGGTACTTTTAAATCAATAAAATATACATAAGTATCAGGGTTGTTTGGTTTAAACCATGTTGGTTTAAACCGTGGTTTAAACCATGGTTTAAACCAAGTGGTTTTTTTAAAAAAACCATGCTGGTTTTTTTAATTTGGTTTTTTTCCCTTTTCCCTCATGTTTTCATTTATTTTACACATTATTAAAATGTGCAAAATCAGAGTTATGGAGTAGCTACAAGCAAAGCTTAAGACAAATTAAATTTTTAAAGTGACAAACATCTTTAATCAATCTAATTTTTCTTACTAGCTATAAATTGGCATGGCAAAATATTTTTCTACAGTGAACTGTGGAGGATAAAAAAAGGTAGTTAGTTTAATTATTTTTTAAACCTTTTATTTTTTTAAAAATGTAAAAATGGCATATGCCAGCCAAAAATGCAATTTTACTGCTTAGATAGCTTGATTATGATTTACTAAGGATTGTATCATGTATCAAAGCATCAGTAATGACATAATCATAAGTCATTCTTTCCATTGGTTACTCTTGTTCTGTATGCTAATGAATGATTGGCTATGAATTTTCTGTGTTCCATAGCTATTGGTTTTAGTAAGCTTTGGTTTTTCTTAAATTGGATTTGCAGTTTTTACATTATTTTTTTTTCTGTTTCTAGTTACCTTGTATTGTATTTTATTTTAAGAAAGCTACTTATATATATTGAAATAAAAGAATGTCTAAAACTAGAAGAAAGGAAAATATAATCTGGTTTTCATTTGAGGGAATAAAAAATATATCAAAAACATGTTTAAGAGCCAAATGTAAAAATTGCATGCAATGTAAATGCTGTCAAATTAGCTCTTCCTTATAATACTAGATGTGATTCATTTTCAGATGCTTTAGATGTTTACCTTAAAAATTGCCCCACTTTACTTAAAATTTGTGTAGAAAATAGGAATGTTATTGATAAAAATATTCAAAAGCTTGTATCTGTCTAATTTTTATTTTAAAAGAAATGTTGAAGATATGTTTAAACTGTTAAATTCTATTGCAGTTGCCCTGGATAATATCTAAAGTAATAAGTTCCATTACTAATGCAGTTTATAATTGGACAGGTCTTCAAAAAATATTAAGAGAAAAAAAATGTAAATAAAGAAGTCTCATAGTTTTTTAGTCCAGGTATAAAATAGCCCTAACACCCATGCCCTTTTAGGTATACATGCTTGAACCACAATATACAAAGTGAACTATGTGAACAAGAAAAAAAGGATACATTAAATTTTACAAAACAAAAATATCCATGTAAATCGATGCTTGCACAGATAATAAAATTTAATGCTAAATCTTCACCTTTTGAAAAACAAAGAAATGGAAAAAATAAAGTTTGTATTTAAAAAAAAAAAAAAAAAAAAGTAATTTTTCTAAGTTTATGTCTCAATTTGTGTAAGCATTACATTCGTTGATGTATCAAGTAAGTCAATACACATGTATTTTTTAGCATTAATAAAATGCATATTGATATTTTTTAAGTAAATATATGTAGTAAGAGATTAATAATCATTTGTTGATGTTAATACTGTAAATAATTTCTAAATCATGCACAAGAAAATGTTTTCTATTTCAGCTTATTTCTGTTAATTTAGTAAAATATGTTCGTTTGCCCTTTACTATGTTCTTCATTATCAACCTGCATATAATTATTTCTTAAATTATTATCTAAAAGGTTTATATAAGTATACTAATAAATTAATAGTTTATTTTTTTTCACACAATGAATATTTTCCTTTAGAAACCTAAACTTATAAGATAATTTAATTATAAATTTTTATGCTTTAGTTATTTAATTATCAAAAAAATAAATACTAATGTGAATGTTTAACATTAATTAACTATTAATTACAAAAAATCCTCATGACTTTCTAAAACTCAAGTTATTTTTCTTGCAAATGCTATTTAAACAATGATTTGAAAAAAACCCGGTTTAAACCAAAAAAACCTGGTTTAAACCAAAAAAACCCGGTTTTTTGGTTTTTTTAAAAAAAACCGGTTTTTATACCAACCCTGATAAGTATTGTTCTTTTTAATTTTTGTTTCATGATAATTTAAGAAATTTTCAAGAAAAAAGCCTATAGAAGCCAATCTGAATTTGCATTGTTTAATCAAATATTTTGGAAAAGTTTTGCATTAGGCTGTAAAATGATGAATATCCCAAAAAAATTTTATTTTTATGTATTATTATTATTTGTTTATATTACTCTTATCAATTATTGTTATTTATGTTTTATTATAATTAGCTCACACATTAATATTTTATCACACATATTAAGTTCAAATTGAAATAACGCTGTTATTTATTTATTTATTTATTTAATCTTGATAGAAAGTCACAAGGACCAAGTAATTTTAGCTATAAGCATATCAAAAACAATTAAAGAAATATACATATTTCCTATTCTGTGATTTTGTGAAACAAATACTGATACCCTCTATCATTTTTCTAGGTGCTGTCTTGAATGAGTCTACTTTAGAAAACTTTCATCCAAAATAATTGCGTACCTTTTCCTTGTGAGAAAAAAAAAAAAAAAACCAATCTAACCACATTTTTTAAAGATCAAAACCTGGGAGATTTTTGAAAACAGTGATCTTAACAAAGTAAAAAAAAAAAAATCTCATTTCAATAAGTAATTTTAAAAATGTTGATATCTGAAAAAAATATTTATAACAAATTTCATATCCCTAAGACAAAATATATGTGCAATTTTTATGCTGTGCAAATTTTGTATTGTGATAATCTAACGCTGCTAGTTGTGATGACTGATGATGGGGTTTTTTTTGTTTTATTCAACGGCGCCGCTTCTTTACGTCATGTGACGAGCGGGTGGAGAGAGAGAGTGAGGAGAGGAAGGGGTACGGAAATAGAGAAGTGTGTGTGTTAGGTAAAGAGAGGACCTGCAAATGGTTTTGGGGCAGGTAAAAAGAATTTGAAATTATCCGGTAATATGTATAGAAGTGTGCTAAGGGCACAGGTTTTAAATGCTAACGAAAGAAGATTTGTATAGGAATATTTGAAAGAAATATGAAATCCGGATATATACTTTAATATATATTTAATTGTGTTCATGTCCAGACCTGTGTTTGTGACGTCTTTGTGTGCTTATATGTTCTAATTAAACTTTTGTTTTCGTCGAAGCCTCTTGGATTATTTCTGGATATACGTTTTACACTGGTGTTCTGCAAAGTCGTGTGAAGAAACAGCAATAGCGTGTATGACACTAGTCACTCAGCTTCTGAATTCTCCTCGATAATGTTAAGTGTATGGATGTTTAATGAGAATATATATATTTAAGATATCTCCTTAGTAAATTAATATTTTTAACTTCTTTTTTACTGTGGACTCTTCTTAAAGAATGTCTCTTTTTTTTCTTTAACTATCAAAATATTTATAAAATCTGTTTCATTTTGTAGGAAGTGTTAAAGTACTGGGAAACTTAAAACATAAAATAATAAATTAAGCATAGATTTTTAAAATATTTTGACAATTAAGAAAAAAAAAAAAAAGAGGCACCCTTTAAGAATAGAACACTAGAAAACAAAGTTAAAAATATTAATTCCCTGAGGAAATATATTAAATATAAGAATGCATCAAATGCTCCTAAACTTAACTTGATCGAGAGGAATTGGGAAGTTAAGTACCAGTAGCTGTAAGGAATTTTCCTCGTATTTTATTTATACAGAGTTTAACAAATTTAAAAATTGGGTTTCATTTATAAGGAGTCATATGCTCTTAATTTTAATAATGATGAATCTATAAATGACCTCCATATTATTATTTTTTAAATATCCTACAATTCTATTAAAAGAAGTGGTATAACTGATTTAATCATAGTGTATGCAGAAGTATTATATTTTATTCTTACTTCCCCCCCCCCACCCACCCCTCCCAACACCCGAAACACAAGTGCATCTAGAATATTATTTAAAAATGATCTAAAAAATAGGCTAAAACAGTTTTGTTTGTAATTAATTAATAAAAGTAATTTGAGTTGATAGACATAAACAAAGGGTGTTTAAAAATGCTGCATACAAACTTGAATGAATGGTACAGCACATAAAAAAATACTAATTTTCTGTATAGGAAATTGGGATAGGAACACAATTCATTTATTCAGTCAAAAATTGAAGGTGTCTTACTCGAAATTGAATTTTCGTCCATACTTTAACAGTAAAGCAGATATTTTAACGATATTTGCAACCAATTTACTTTTCTTGGTGTAAAATACAATCAATACAAAAATCCTGAATAAATTAAAAGCTTGTGACACAGCTTTTTATATTAACATCTCTAAGAATTTTTAACTTGGAACTTAAAAATAATGATATCAAAATTTAAGTATGCTATGCTATTATAATATATATATATATTAAAACTTATTCATTGATGCTTTATCGTCATAAATTCAAAATATGAATCTTAAAGATATATCATTAAAATTTAAATGATGCCTTGATGTGGCTTACAATGATGTTTTAAAATTCAATTTATTTATTCATTTATAGGCTAAATACATTTACACATCTAAGAATACTTTTCATTTCCCAATACACTGTTAAATGTGTCATTTTCATTGAATCTGTACAGTTCACTGAAATGTATTTATTTGAATAAGTTGATTTATCTTTTGCACCGCTATCCAAAATCAAAAGTAAAATTTATGTAAATAGTTTTTTCTCATCATTGTATCCATTTGCATACATTTAACTTAGTTTAGATACAATGACACAAAAAAAACCTCTATTAAATTACTAATTTGGGATTAAATTTTTTAATTCATTCTCTAGAAGGCATTAAAAAAGCTGTATGTGCACAAGACACAACTTTTATAAACTAACCACTTTTAAGCTACAGTGAGTTTTTAAAAAGGTATTTTGAGAAATATAAGTTTAAAGACAAAATTGTGATATTGGAAAAGGTCTGCACAACACAAGAACTATATGTTTAGAAAATCTCATTTTTTAACCCTTTATCTATTGCATTATGAATTCATGAAAATTTTACATTCTAAAGCATTTTATGAAAATTGTTTAAACAAAATTAAGATTTACATAATCATTTAATAAATATTTAAAGGATTTTAGAAAGATTGAAGGATTTAGAAAGATTAATTAAATTTGAATTTACAGGGATTTTGTGCAACTTTTATAACCCTACTCAAATCTTTTATTTTTAATTGTTTTCTTAATATTTTGTAGAATTATAAAATGCACAAATATGATGTTCTTACAATATAAGTATAGAAATATTTCCGCATTGAAAAATCCCCCAACCCCCTCCCTCAGTGCCAAGAAAGCAGAAAAGATGCAAAGGCAAAAGAAATCGCCCTTTTAAAAATATTTTTATTTTGTGTAACCAATAATGCTTTTGGAACAAGATAAAGTAATGTATCTGTAATACATTATAAACAATATTACAACTAACTGACATATTAAAAGAATTTTATAATAAGTTATTTTAATGATACTTATAAGTACCATCGGTAGATAAAGGGTTAAAGTGGCTTTTGCTTAGTTTTACAATATTATGTCTCCCAAAAATTTTACACATATGTTTATTCATGCTGTATAATATTCAAAAGAAAATTTCTGAAGAAATAGAATCAGTGGATATATTTTTTTAAATAACTCAACAATTTTATAAAAATGTTTTAGAAGTTTATTTACACACATTTATTCAACAATATACAAGTGGCATATCCATACAAAAATTTAAAAAGTTAAAAAAATAAAGCATATTTTTTGGTAAATTATTTAGTCTCACATTAAAATTGTCATCTCATAAAGACTACAGTCAGATAGACAAAAATAAACTTATAATTAATAATTTCTTCAACTTCAGAAAAATTATAAAATTACAATAATATAAAGTTGTCCAAATTCAATTCATTAGGAGGTGGGAGAAGAGATCTATTAGTTATTTTTAGAATAAATGATAAAACAATACTATGGCATATAATCATATGTTAATTTTAGACCTCAATCAGACAAATAAATATTTTAAAGAATTAAACTATATAATAATTAAAATTTCATTCAATGGAAGAAGATGGAAGCACTGAAGAGAGAAGACATTAGTAATTTAATGAACAAATTAATTTTTATACTTTAAAAAGTCAATATTAAGTTTCAATTTAATTGCAACAAGTCAAAAGATAAAAATTCTGATAATCTCTATATGTAGACATATAATACTCTAATAAGGCACATATTTAACAACTTTTTTTTTTTCCTCTGTTTATATCAAAGACAGGTTTACCCGTAAACAACATGGATAGATCTAAAAAACACAGCATCTATGATAATAAATTTGTTTGATTAGCTTAACATCATAAAAGTATCTATATTTAGAGGAAGAGATTGCATTATTAAAGTAATTTTCATTTCATTTCAATTTGATCTGTCAAAACTGTTAAAATGAGTTATAACTATTTTAATGTACATGAACAACTTAAGAAGCTTCATTAGCTGCAATACATTTCTTGATTTCCAAACCAACTGCAGCAGCTAAAGGTGGTGGAACAGCATTTCCAATCTATAGAATAAAAGTAAAAAATTAATAGTTTGTTAGTAATAAAACACCGTAATAACTGGCGATAAATTAATAAATAAGCTAAAAAACTTTGTAAAATCACCATAAAAAGAAACAGGACGTGTTTCGAACTACAACAATAACAGCTCGTCATCAGTGTCTGACACGGTTGGATTAGCTGATGACAAGCTGTTATTGTTGTAGCTCGAAACGCATCCTGTTTAAATTTTCTTTTTATGATGATTTTACAAAGTTTTTTAGCTTATTTATTAATAGTTTGTTAGAAAGGTCAAATATCAAAATTATTAAAGTAAAATTATGAAATATAAAAATTATTTTTAAAAAGCATCATAGTATGAAGCAGCTTAACAACAAGATGTATGTTGTAATAATATACAAATATTTCACAAAATAGTCTCTTTAAACATTTACTAAATACTTTTTTTTTCCTTTAAGGGGAGAAATGTCATTTGTGGATTTAAGAAAGTAAAAAAAGACTAATTTCGTGTCTTAAAAGATTAAAAAAATAAACTTTGCCAAAAAAACACAGAAAACAATAACTTAAAAATTCTTGATATCATTAGGATGAGCGAAGCGAATCCTCTACTAGGCCACTCAAGTTACATTTTGTAGTACACTTTATAAAAAATCTATTGAGTATTTTGACTTGAAATTAAACATAAGAATAAATTATGATATGTAGATTTGCAGAATGTTATTTTTTTTACAGAATAACTTTTAAAAATATTATTTTAATAATTAATTTATTCCACATGTTCTTCTATTATAGGACGCATTTTTGCAAATAAATTGAACGTGTATCTTTTTATTTTCAGATGGAAAATAAACCATGGGGGTTAGTAATTATAGACAGAATCATGATTAATTAATTAAATAAAATATATTTTCATTATTCCGCCAAAATCGTTTGCAAATAAAAAATTGAACCCGTATCTTTTTATTTTAAAAAGGAAATTAAACCATGGGGCTAATAATTATAGATAGAATCGTGATTAATATATTAAGGTACCCTGGGGTAATAATGCCAGGCGGGGTAATAACGCCAAGTGCTTATATTTTGCATAATTATGAAATAATCAGGTAAATGACACCCATGTGCTCTGCGCAAAAGGGTTTTGAGTCATATAAATCGCAAAAAACAGCTTCAAGTTAATTTGTTTCATTTTTAGGTCTTATTGTTTTTACAAACAACTAAAATTAACGCTTGATCTAAAATTTGCGACATACGTTTTGTGATGTGATGACTATCTTTTTATCCGGCAATGCTTTGTTAATTACATAAATTTGTAGTGCATTTCATGTACTTTTAAAATGTTGTTGAAGATTTTGGATATCTTCTCGAGATAATTTGTAATTTAAAATGTACTGCGCAATAACTATATCGGGGTAATAACGCCAATCCTTGACATTAATACCCCGGTTGATTCCCTACAGTGGCCGAGCTACATTCTAAATACTGATTCAAATAAACAGTTAAAACTGTGCAATGTTTCTCATATTTCTATTTAAGCGGTCCTTTTTAAGCAAAAAGAAGTTCACGGTCTGATATTCTTTTGCCTCATCCCCCCCTCCCACACCACACCTTTATTTTTATTACACTTTCACTAAAAATTGAACATTTTCAATAGCTTAGAATGCAATTTGTCAATTTCTAAGTTTGTAGAGTTTGTATTTTTAGAATTGGGCTATCTACATGCAATTATTTCATCTTATTTCATAGTTTTGTTTGCATGGCGTTATTACCCATATAGGTGGGTAATAACGCCAAATAGCATTGGTCAAGAAAAAACGCCATTACATTTTATGAATACATATCTGTTAAATTATTTTATTTTATATAGATAGTCAATGAGTTGCTGTATCAGATCCTATATTTGTTTGAAAAATACAATCTAAAACTAAGCCGTGAAAATTGGTAGAACCTTAACGTGGCGTTATTACCCCAGGGTACCTTACATAAAATATATTTTCATTATTCTGCCAATATTATTTTTGCATTTTATACTTACGGATTTTAAAAGAATTACATTATGATTTATTTATTTAGGTATTTACTTTGATAAAGTGGCAACAAAAGAATCGTAAACAAGTAAAATTAATTCTTATATTTGGTATTTAAATTGAATATTTTGTTAAATTTGGTAAGTTTATTAAGTTTGGTATTCGAAATGAAAGATTAAAGAATAATTTAAGAATATTTTAATTGATTGAAAAATAATTTAATTCAACCAAATTAAATATATTAACTACGTTTATAAGTAATTTCTGGAATGTATTAGTAATTTAAAAATGTCGAGAATAAGAACACTTACTGGCCAGAACGAACGCCTTACTGGCCATTGGAAAATGTAAAAACATCTTTAAAACTTTTAGTTAAAAATTAAAAAATATTTTGCAAAATTCTGCTTCGAAAATATTTTTATTTATACCTGCCTTATATCATAAATGAAAAATTCTGAGGAAATTCTTAGTTATTTGGCTGAATTTACATTTCTAAAATTTAAATGCGCCAAAACATGAAATAACGATTTTGCTTAATAAAGATACAAAAATAACATAAAAAAATAATGTTACTTTCAAATATTTTTCTTGTGAAATAATGCTTTGCGAATCCAAACAAAGCACGGCTTTTGCTAGTTTAAGCTACTTAGAAAAAGATGATTCAGAAGAAAAAAATTGCAAAGTTAAAATTACATATAGTTTCTTACATGAAAAATCATATACATTTTAATAAAGAAACAAAAAATTACAATTTGCTACAGCACTTTTTGTTTTAAGAATAATAAAATAGAATTCTATGACAATGATTTTTCTAATAAAATTTATGGTATCATATTGAACATATATGCTATCATATTGAATAAGTGATGTTTTTCTCAACTTTTTGCAATAAATTGTGAGTTTTAATAATAAATTCACAATAAATTATGCGTTTCAAATTTGTAAAATTTAATTACTTTTTTTTTAAACATTATTAAAAGTAAAAAATAGCCGTAAGTATAACAACATAAATTTTACCTCCCCTGCTCCCACCCTGTCTTACTTCACAGTTTACATAGATGAATTTTTAGAAAATTATAAAATAATCACACAAAGTTTTATTATTTTTCTACATAAGATTGACCTTCTACTTATAATTTGTCCGATTATATCAAGGCCGTCTAATCTACAGCTTAGTACTATGGAGAACATGCCACAGCAGAGAATCAAAATTTCCCTTTAAGTATTGAAAAAATAATCCAGATTTGACCCTTTAAGCATCTAACCAGATTTTTCCCATCACATGACTTTTAGAATCAAAGGCTGATTTAACAAAAATCAATATTAAAACTAATTTTTTTAAATGGAAGAGATAAATATGTAAGGTTAGCAAATAAAAATTCTCATACCAATGCCTTTCACAGCTACTATTTTATGAATTGTTAAATATGAATGAAAAATTTTGCAGGATGCTTAAAAGATTAAAATTTGGGGGTTCATAATGTATTTATTAAATATTTCGCATTGTCATAATGAGACTAAAAATTTATAGTTGAAAGAATATGTTTAATGGATTTCTTGTATTACCTTGATCAGATAAAATGTGATTACAACTTAAAATATTATTCTGCATTAACAATTTGGAAAGGTTTGTAATACAATAGCTGTGGTTAAAAAGCTATCATTTTGTCAAAACAGCATTAATATAATGCAAAATGCTAGTGAATTAAAGGTTTTTTTTTTTTTTTTTTTTTTTTTTTTTTTTTTATAAAACCTAGCTTGTAGCAAGCATTCCAGATGCTCAGAATAAATATATTAGAATGCTTAACACAATATAAATTTGGAAAATTAATTAAGGATTTTTGGTTTCCATTCCAAGATAACATGGAAATGTTTTATATGCTTAACTTTAAAACACATTATATTATGCAACAAATCATATTTTTCTAACTCGTCTGTTTATTAATTTTAAAAAAAATATCGTCTATTAAAATTACTAAAAAAAGTATAAATATAGAAAAGTGAAGATCACCTGTAATTTTTTTCAAAGCAACATACACAATAAATTTAATAAATCATAATTTTTTTTTTTAGAAAAATTACAGAAAAGAAGTTAAACTATCCTCATCTATGATGAACATTAAAAATATTAAAAAGTACAGAAAACAAGATAAAAAAAGAAAAAAGAAGGAAACAATACCTGTCTATGCCTGTCAAGAATATTTCCATAAAAACGATAGGAATCAGGAAATCCTTGTGAGCGAGCACACTCTCGAACAGATACTAAACGGTGTTGTTCAGGATGAAGAACACGGCCCTAAAATTAAAAGAAGTACTTTTGAATTTCATAATATACAGACAAGGACAGATAATCCACATACCCATTATTTGCAATTTTCTATAATCTGTGTTGCTCAGCAAAGGTAAATATCATGAATTTTCCCAATCTGTTGCTAAAAAAAATTACGAACTTTGACAAACGTTTATTGCAAAAAAAACACAAATTTCATCAATCAACTGCAGAAAGAGCTAGAATTTCAACAAAAGATGTTGAAAAAAATCCCAAATTTCAATAAATGAAAAAAAAAAAAAAAAAAAAAAAAAAAATGCTAATTTTATGAAACTATTTAGGGGAAAAAAATCTCAAATGTCATCAGAAGATTGTAAAAACACATACCTAATTTTGTCAGAAATATTCACGAATTTTTCTAATCTCTTGCTGAAAAGTGACTAACTTACAAAAATTATGGCAGAAAAAAAATTCAATAAATAATCGAGGAATAATATAAGAACTTTTGTCAAAAGAACGTGGAATTACATCGCAAATTTTATTAAAGAATGTGGAAGCATATAGTGAGTTTTGCCTATTTGTTACTGAGAAATATTGCAAACTTCATCAAATTGTAGCTGAAATAAATTGTAAATTTTGTTAATTGATCACAAGAAAAAAATGAATTGATGAAAATGAATTGTGGGGGGGGGGGGGGGGGGACACGTGAATTTTATCAATCTGTCACAGAAAAAAAAACAATGATTTTGGCAGTAAATTGGGGGAAGAAAAAAAAAAAAAGAAATTTTTATAAGAAATTATAAATGTTACCGTATAATGAATAATGAATAGTTGTTAATGAATAATAATAAACTTTAAATATATAATTTCTTTAATAAAAGAACTTGAAAACTGGTATTTTATGAGATAGCAGATTAAATTATTAGAATTCATATTTATTTTACAGTATACTGAATATGGTATTAAAATGTACTCCAGAAATATAAAACAAAATGACTTATAATTAATAAAATACTCTATAATTTGCATAACTTTTGGCCCCAAATCAAGCAGATTAAAGAACTTTACCTCCAGAGATATAGTAGAGAGTATATGAGGGTATACGTTGCATACCTTCTGGACTTTTTTAAGGAACACCATATACCCTCTGTTCCTCAAGAAAACTATAGTATATACCCTCTGCCTTGAGCATATACCCTTTGTTTTCTTTATAACAACACTAATGTTTACCTCTACTATAAATAAATAAAATTTATATAAATGAATGAAATACCTGTTTTCCCATAGGCTCAGGATTTGTAATAGTAGTGCTGAAAAAACCATCCCATTCCAAACGGCCATATAAACCAGCCCAGTGATTATGCCTATTACCCGTATGAGGTAAGCACCAGGGAATAAGGGTATTAAACTGCCTATCCAAAGGATCACAAGGTCCTCCTGTAGCACACTGACAAACTCCTCTCAATGCACCATTTTTAGCTCGACCATTTTTGATATCATCATGGGTATATTGCCTGTTTTGCATAAAAGAAAATTAAAAAAGAAATACATTAAAGAGAAAACATAGGAAAAACAACATACTACCTTTGACAATAAAGTTTGGTGAATAGTCCTGTAACATTAATGTAGATGAAATATTAACAAAAGTTACCATACTATCCTTCGAAATAGTCATCTCCCATAACTGTGCACTGCTGAGATCTGCTATACATGTCCTGGGAAATACGCAAGAAGTCTTCTTTTGAGATGGAGTTCAAAAGCTTCGTCCTGTTTCGTTGGATGTCAGCAATATGGTAAAATCTCTTTCAAAGAGAGTTTGAGTCGTGAAAATAGGAAGAAGTCTGGAGGATTGAGATCTGGCGAGTATGGTGGGTGTTTAATTTGCACCATTCCTCATGAATTTCTTTCAGTATCTTGCAAATCTCAAAATCAAACTTTAAACTGATCTTTTGTCCGTTCATTTTCCTGTTCTCAGTTAAGAACCAACACACTGAACAAGCACTTCGTAAAACATGTCTTACGCAGAACATAAACGACGCTCAACTTAACAACGGTGGGGTAACATGGTCAACACTTGTCTCTATGCAGGTGCAGCGTTTTGTTTCTCCAGTGTTGCCAGATCGGTCGTTCTGAATTCATTCACTGAACTTGATTGTCAGAGGTAGTATATATACATATATATTAAAAAAATCAGAATTAGAAATTAAGAAATCAAAATTTAGACGCAATTTTGAGGATATTCTATTGCAGTGATAATAATAAAATTTACATTAAATGATTATGACAAACAATTCTGTATTGTAAAAATTAAAAAAATAAGAAAAATTATGATTAATTAGTTAAATAGCATTACAAAATTCACTAGTTTAATCAGGATCAAAAGCTTTTGTGAATAAAACAATGATAACAAAAGTTAAGAAGCAAAAAATTTTTGATAATATTTATGAATTATCAGAACAATTCTAAATATGAAAAAATCACTTATTTCTGATAAAACATTTAATACAGTAGAACCCTGGTTATCCGAATTCAATTTATCCAAAAATCAGCTTAACCGAAAGACCTTTAAAAAGTTTTCTTTTTTTTAATGTGAAGAATTTTACTGTCAACACTATTTTTACCGATATCAAATGATAACTTGCAACATTTGATTTATGATGCTATTTTATTTGTATGTTTTAGATCAAAACAATTCGGAATAATTTTTATTACATTAACGTGTTGTTTTAATACTTATTAGCTTTAAAGATTAGAAGCAAAATAAGTAAAAATCAAAACTTTGCAAGGTGCAATACTAATAAAAATAGTGTTAAAAAATTATGTTCTTTATGAAATAAATAAACAGAGTCGGCTTACTTCTTTTATAGTCTTTAGGATCAGTATTATTTCATTACAGTTTGTGATGTGTAATTTTTTTTTTAACCATTGCACGTATTATTTCATTAATTACTTATAAAATTTACCATTTGTATTTGCTTCCTGCGGCTCTGTGTTGCATGTGCATCTCTCACTTCGGTGCAGAAAATTCTCTCTTTGCATGTTAAGCGAACTCCTGTTACGTCACTATCAGCATTGACCTTCGATTTTAAATGTAAGTTATTGCTTTGCTGTTGAAGCTGCTTATAACTTTGGTGCTTTGAATACGTTAACAGAACATTTTTTATTGTGACGATGTTCTAAATTACAATCACGCTTCTCACAAAGCAAGTTTTCATCATTAGCCTCCTACCTATTGGAAAATTCCTATGGAGCCCTGGTTATCCAAACATTTCTAAGGAACCTCGGTTACCCGAAAATGCTTTGGTCCCATGCTTTTTGCGTAACCAGGGTTTTACTGTATATTAGGGTAGAGCGAAAAAAAATTTTTTTTTGAAAATCAAAAACGGGTAGGTGCCAAAAGTTGCCTTTATACTAGTACATCAACTGCGTGAAATTTTACCGCTGAAAAAAAATGGCTTGAGTCTGCGCTTTTGCTCCAAAAATCGAAATTTTGGGTAAAATTTGTCATTTTTTGACATTTTTTCAAAAAAATTAAAACATTCCTACAGAGCTGGTTAGTATTTAAAAGTGTTGCTTAGACCTTTATATTTATCTGCATAACATATTCAAACTATAAAACAATATGTTTATTCCCTATAGCTGGAGCAAAACAGGCAACTTTTAGTAAGAAAACAGCATTACCACTCTATTGGGTCATACAACGAATTGTTGTTTTTAATACAGCTCTTGTTTTCAAAACTACCTTGGACATGCGTCGTGGAGGTGGCTATATTTCCTATACCACCCGGCCCAACTATTTGATCTTCTGAGTACAGTGTTTTATTTATACATTGATTTGTGATTTTCTTTATAAAAATTTGGCATGTTTTCGATGCTTCCACCTTGTTTATCTGTTCTTTGCCTCCACATGCTGCTATAACTATCTTCAGGTATATTTTTACAGTTTATACAAAAAATGACAAGCAGAGTAATGCATGGGAATCTATTAAAGGGATCTATTTGGCCATCTATTATATTTATCAAACTTACATTCAGTTGATGAATAGTGATTGGAAGTTCTGTTACCACAACATTTTTTCAGTCAATTGTATTTTTTTTTTTTTTTTATGTAATGATTTGCTTCAAAGATGATTTCAGATATTTCAACTATAAGTATGCCATCATTTATTCTACTTTTGCATTTTTTATATGTTGAGAAGCAAGCTGTTTAATGTGATGGTGATCGTCAGCAAGAATTGCAATGAAAATTTGTTCTCCATGTGTAAAGCAACCGCTGTTGTAAATAACTTTTTTTTGCATTAGTTTTATGCCATTTTCTAAGTGTGTTCGTATCCAAGTAATTTCCTATTAACTTTTAGATCCTCTTTTTATGAGTAGACAACATTTGATGGTGAAATGTCCTGGGCATAAACATATAATGCATAGTACTTTATGAAGGAATGTACGGATTCTAATCGACTATAAGTGCTCATTTAAAATTAGGAGAATTTTATTTGTCACTGTGAACCATTTTGCATGGTGTAAGCTTAGAATTGTGTATAATATTGAATCATTCGCTACTTCAACTCCAGTGAATTTCCTCTGCGCCAATTATTAGAGAAGTCGATATAAAACGTTCTAAGCTACATGGATTAACTGGATCAATAAGCAAAATCTTTGTCTACGTACTATTCACTTCCTATTGCAATTTTTTTTTTTATAAAATAGAGAATAATTTTGAAAAATTATTTTCTCAAATTGAGAAAAAGATACTCAGAACAGACTAGAAATTTCTGTCAGAGATTGCAAAGCTAATTCATAAAAAAAGCTATTTCTCAGAAAGAATGGGGAATAGGAGTTTAGAAAACATCTCACACAAAAGACAGCTCATAAAGTTAATTTTCTGCTTTATATAAGCACAGATTGGCAATCAGTGTCTATATGTTCACTCACAAAATGTATAATCCAAGTTTTTACCACGGGATGTTTTATACCAAATGTACTACACACCAAAATAATAGATCTAAAATCTTATTTGAAATTACTAGACTATGGAACAACACAGGAAACGACATAAAGCATACTAAAACTTCTTTAGAAATATTGTTGTTTTACACGCAAATTTTGTTTGCAATCCTCTGTGACGATCGTCATAATATTAAGCAGCCAGCTTCTCAAAACATATTCAATGTAATAAGTACAGTAAATGATGACATACTAAAAATTGAATTCATACAATCAATTTTTAGGAAAATCATTGTACATAAAATGTAATTGATTGAAAAAATGCTGTGGTAACAGAACTTCCAATCATAATGTATTAATTGCATGAAAGTTTAATGAAGATAATAGACTGCTGAATAGGTTCAATTAAGAACATACCCAATACATTACTCAGCTTCTCTTCTGTTATACATGGTATAAAAATATATGTGCAGCAGGTCACACCAGCAATCCAAATCATCCAAAGTCAGTGAATACAAAGAAGAGATAAATTACTTTGATATATAGAAAACTTATACTCATCTTCGGGAAAAAAGTAACAATTCAATACATAAATAAAACACTGGGCCTAGATGATTGGGTGGTTGAGACAGGTGGGATATGAAATGCAGCTACCTCTATGACTTATATAAATATTAGTTTTAAAAGCAGCTAGGTAAGAAATGCATTCAAAAGAACATTTCTTTGTATGCTTCAATAGAGAGGTTAACGCTGATTTTTCACAAAAAGTTGTCATATTTGCTCCAATTTTACAGACTATAGATATTGCTTTATAGTTTAAATATGTTAAGCAGATAAATATAAAGGTCTAAGCAACACTTTTAAATACTAATGAGCTCTGTAGGAATTTTTTTATTTTTTTTTTTTTGAAAAAATGTCAAAAACTAGTCGTTGGAGGCCACCGTAATACTTACCCATCATGGATATGCATAATATATGAAAACATAACATATGTAAACAATTTATGAAATGCATTACAATTCCAAAATAAAATATAAACGTATATTTAAGTATTTTTAACACATAATCATGCTCTATTAATGATTTTCTGATGAACCAATTTCGATAAAATGTATGAAACGCCAAACTATTCAGGTAGCACTGAATTGCGTAAAAGAAACATCCTTATAACTCCAAAAATAAAAATGAATCTCCCAACGAATTAAGTATCTCATTTCCAATTAAAAGATATCTTTGAATTGAAATTTGAATGAAATACAGGGTCATGAAAAATCAAAGAATGTGGAAAATAGGATTAGAAATATCTCAACAACTAATAATCCGATTGACTTCGTTTTCTATGCAAAATTTGTGTTATTTTATTGTCTTTTATGTCGACTCCTTAATATAAAAGAAATCGAAAATTTTTATGTACCTTTCATCATAACGAATTTTTCGAGAGTCCGAAAAAAAAAGTTCTGAATAATCGAGGTTACTGATATTAAATAGGCTTCGCCCCATTCTTACATACTAAGCACATACAAAATTTCAAGTCTCTATCTCAATTTGTTCGGGAGATAGAGCGGTTACAGACAGACACACAGACACACAGACGGACGGACGGCAAATTTTTTTTTTTTTTTTTCTAAAAATATGTTTTTCAGAATCTCCAGTGTCTGAAACGTGTACATCCGTCAAAAATTTTTTTTCGATTTTCAAAACGATTGCAAGACTTACCCTATACTACATATGATGGGTAAGTAAAATGACAAATTTTACTCAAAATTTCGATTTTTGAAGCAAAAGCGCAGACTCAAGCCATTTTTTTTCAGCGGTAAAGTTTCACGCAGTTAATGTACTAGTATAAAGGCAACTTTTGGCACCAACCCGTTTTTGATTTTCAAAAAAAAAAAATTTTTCACTCCCCCCTACTGTATATAATTGAATGCAGGAAGTGAAATGCCTCACAAACAATTTTGTAGACTTTCAGTCACAATAGATAAATAAATAAATAAAATAAGACACTTAAATACTAAAATTTAAAAATAAATAAATATAAAAATCTATCAGGTAACTAAGAAAGTTTGTGTGGTTTTTATAAACAGTTAATTTTGCTGTTTAGATGTGGTCAAACTGATTATAACAACTTCATATCATCTGTACATTATCTTGAAGCCTCCTTCAGTAGAGGGTTGTTCAGTGCACCACAGGTATACTATCAGTTTTATAGGAAGATTAATCTTTGAAAGAACAAGTCATTAACAAAAATGTTTTTGAGACCTATTTTGCTACACAAGTTCCAATTAAGAAACAAAGCAGCAGAAACTGCTAGAACAATATGTTCTGAATTTGTATGACATGGACTTCAGAGTATAAACAGGCTACTCAAATATAATTCAGCAGATTTTTGCTTGCAGATGAGAATCTCAAAGTCGAGCTCTGTGTTAGTCATCCATCCACTCCAAACAAATTGCAGCTGAAGTACGAAATCAAGCAGAATCCTCATGAAAGCTACCAGGAGATTGCGCAAAAATTTGGAGTATCACACAAAACCATTCAATCACATCTACATAATCATAGGCTGATGCTGAAACTCGGCAAGTGGCTTCCCCATGCTCTATCTGTAGAAATATGTTTCGATTGGTTGAGCATCGTTGTCACGTCACAACAAAGTCTTATTTCGGAACTAAACTAGTTGTTGGAGGCCACCGTAATACTTACCCATCATGGATATGCATAACATAATATATGAAAACATAACATAAGTAAACAATTTATAAAATGTATTACAATTCCAAAATAAAATATAAATGTATATTTAAGTATTTTTAACTCATCATCATGCCCTATTAATGAGTTTCTGATGAACCAATTTCGATAAATTGTATGAAACGCCAAACTATTCAAGTAGCACTGAATTGCATAAAAGAAACATCCTTATAACTCTAAAAATAATTATCATATTCACTAACGGTTTCTTGCATCGAATTAAGTGTCTCATTTGCAATTAAAAGATATCTTTGAATTGAAATTTGAATGAAATACAGGGCCATGAAAAATCAAAGAATGTGAAAAACAGGATTAGAAATATCTCGACAACTAATAATCCGATCGACTTTGTTTTTTATGCAAAATTTGTATCAATTTATTGCCTTTTACGTCCACTCCTTAAAATTAAAAAATTCTAAAATTTTTATGTACCTTTCATCAGAACAAATTTTTCGAGAGTCCGAAAAAAAGTTACGGATAATCGAGGTTACTGATATTAAATAGGCTTCGTCCCATTCTTACATACTAAGCACATACAAAATTTCAAGTCTCTATCTCAATTTTTTCGAGAGATAGAGCGGTTACAGACAGACAGACACACAGACGGACGGATGGAAAATTTTTTTTTCTAAAAATATGTTTTTCGGAATCTCCAGTGTCCGAAACGTGTAAATCCGTCAAAAAAAAATTTTCGATTTTCAAAACGATTGCAAGACTTCCCTATACTACGTATGATGGGTAAGTAATATTGACATATTGAGAAAAAAGGGTCATGTATGACAACCAGAAGAAAAAACATCATTGGTCGACTTCTGGTTCCATCACGTTGTCTGCCAAACTGGAAATAAGAAGATAATGCTGTATGTTTGGTGAACCAGAGATACTATACTTCATTATGAATTCTTAAAAAGTGGAAAAACCATTACAGTTGACGTCTACTCATTACAGGTTACAGTTGCTATGCTCCAAAATCAGTCAGTGATGGTTAACAGGAGAGGAGTTCTTTACTACCACGATGAAATTAGACCTCATATGACAAATGTGACAAAGCACATGATCAAAACACTTGATTAGGAAGTTTTGCCTCATCACCTCACTCTCTGGATGTCATCCCATAAGATTATTACCTGCTTTTATTTTTAGTTTCTTGTGGGAACAGCAATTTCTAAATCAACATGATGTCACAAAGGCTATTACATAATTTTTGGACTTCAAAAAGATTTTTTTTTTTTTTTTAAAGGACATTTATAACTTTGCGTCTCGTTGGAAACGTTTAATTCAAGCCAATACTGACTATTTCAGGGAATACAATAAGTGTTTCAGAGTTTTGTGGGTCTTTTTTTTTATTGCTGAAGAAAACCGCACAAACTTTGTTGGTTACCTGATATATAGTTTTTAGTTAAATAAAACTGGAATGGGAAAAAAAAAACTTTTTCAACAGTTAAATTTATATACTGTGCTTAATATATTTAAAATGAAGATATCCTAAATTACTGTTAGTTTCCACTTCATAACATGTTATATTTAGTTTTTAAAACATAATAAAGAAAATGTTTACATATATTTTTAGTTAGCACAATTTTAATAAAATGTTCTCGAAAAAAATTTTTTTGCAGTTTAATGACAAGAAAAATTCAGAAGCAAGTATGAAGAGCATATTATTATAAGCATTCAGATAACCATACACTAAAAGCATTATATTTAACGGAAATACAATAGAAATTTTATTCAAATATAGAGTTTAGAGTGTAATGTGATTCTCAGTGAAATGGCTATGAGGCAGCAATATGCAATACTCAAATCTTTGCAGCCTGCAGCCCTGCATGTTTGTCACATAATTACAACAGTGTGTGTCCCACAAGCACACATTGTCACAAATATTATATATATAGAAATGCATACAGATATCTATATATATATTTTTTTTGTGATACAATAATCAAAACTTCCTCACAATGTTTTCCATAATTCCAATACTAAGATATAATCTTGCAAAAGTGGGCTCCTCTTTAAATGGACCTTATCAATCATGAGTGAATATTTATAGATGTGATGTGAAAGTGTATAATTATGAAGAAGATGAGAACTAATTAATCACAAATTATATTGTGAATAATTTTTACAAGAAATAGTTAACATAATATAAAAATTGCATTAGGGTTGCATTATCTCAGTCTGAGTCTGAATTGAAACTGACTTCTGTTCTGGGTGCACTAACAGTCAACTTCAATAAGGAAATAGCCTTGAAGTAATCAAATGTTTCCATAAACAAGTAGAATAATGTTCAATAATATAAAAGTTATTTTTATAAACAATGCAATGAAATTATTCATTAAAATTAAAATTTATGTATTAGTGATCAGTATGTAATAACTATTCATTTTAATATATATATGTGATACAAAACTGTAAGTTATCAAAACCATTGCTATGAAAAGAACATTATCGATGTAACAGGAATGAAATCATTTAAAAACAACTTACAGTTTCTTAGTATAGTTTCCATCACTCAATCTGACAATGATATTTGGTAAATCTCTCCAATCAGATCCAGGAACAAGAGGAATATACTTCATTCTTGCTTCAACCAAAGGGCTCATTTCTTTGCAGATATGGTCTCTCAGCATAGGTTGATAAGAATTGCCCCTAATCATCTTTTGATAATGAGAGATAGGCTCACCGGAATAAGAAATCTCTTCAGCTTTGGTGCCATTTTTGATTTGTGGGAGATCAGACATAGAATCTCTCACGGTGATAGTACGATAAGGAGCTGAGTTTATCCATTTTATGTTGGAATCATACTATAAAATAAAACAATATCAAAATCAAATGCTGAAGTAATAAAAATTTATCATCAATCTATTAAGATTATAACACTTTTTTTTTTTTTTTTTTCTAATGCTTGTGAGGTTTTTAAATGGAAATTGAATTGCAATTAGAAATTCTAATTAATTTAAAAGACCGATATATTACATGAATTTTTTTTTTTTAAACATTTCAGATGAAAAATTTAAAAAAAATAATATCAAACAACATTTCTTATCTTTTGCCAGAAGATAAAAATTACAGGTTAATGTAAAAGCAATGAAATTTTAAAAAGTATAACAATAAGGATTGTTAATATTTAATCATATTGACTTTTTAAAAGTTGTATTCACAAAAATGGAACCAATATTTTTAAAAAAAAATTGTTATTATAATTTACTAGAAGATAGCCCATCAAAATGGCGTGTTTACATTTTTAAAAGGATGATAAAACATTACAACAAATTTGGCCAATCATAGCCACTTTAGGCTTAAACAATTTTGAAAAATACAAAGATTGAACATGAGGGAAAAATCTAAAAAAAAAAAAAAAAAAAAATTCAATAGAAATCTGCATTTAAAATTATAACAAAACTATCTGGTGGATGGGGAGGGATTGTAATGAACAAATGGTAAATGCATAAATTTTAAAAGAATAAAGTAAGGTAAAATATCAATTATAAAAGAATACATTGTGAAATTACAGCCAAAAAATATTTTAAAATACTGAAAGAAAATAATAAAAATATCCAAAATGTATAAAAAATTTTCCCATTTTGGCCATTTCCAGACGAATATGAGAGGGTAACCAAATTATTAATTGAATGGGTAAAATAATGGTATAGAATATGCTGCTAATGAATTTCACTCACAAAATTACAGTAATTATTTCACAAAAAACATGCAAATTAACATGCATTGCATTAATAATGCAAAACATGTACTAATAATACTATTTTAAAACATTTGTGAATTAACTATTTTATACCATTAGCTAATACTTAAAAGAAAATACTTTATTAGATCGAAAACAAATGTCAACAATAAAGAGTAAACAATCGTGATTCGTTATGTGAAAATGAAGTCATTCACAGCTGTAAAAAAAAAAAAATAAATGAATAAAGCAATACAAATATAAAAATTCTAACAATATTGTATTTAAAACACACCTTCGCTTTTCTTAAATAAAAAGTTTTAATTAAACACTGTTAAAAATTTGACTGTTTTGCTGCATTGTCATGACACAGCTTTTATAGAAAATTATTACTTTACCATATTACACTGTTAAAAATTTGACCCATTTGTTGCAGCGTCACTCCACAGCTTTTATAGAGTATCTCTTTTATGACCAATGAGAATGCTCCATATCACAGTAAAAGTAACCGCTTTATATAAAAGCAGTGGAGTGATGCTGCAGGAAATGAGTCAAATTTTTAACAGTTGCTGCAGCATCACTCCATCTCTTTTATAGAAAACGGTTACTTTGTGTGTGTTACTTACAGTGTATTCTATAAAAACTGGGGAGTGATGATGCAGCAAAAGGGTCAAATTTTTAACAGTGTACTGCTAAAATTTTGACCCATTTACTGCAGCGCCACTCCACAGCTTTTATAGAATGTCGCTTTTATGACCTATGAGAATGCTCCATAACACAGCAAAGTAATCGCTTTCTATAAAAGCAGTGGAGTGATGCTGCAGCAAACGAGTCAAATTTTTAACAGTGTGAATATTGTGTTTGAAATACGGAAATGCTTTTAAAGCACAGTAAAATGTAGTGACATCATTTACAGCTCAAACTGTAAATCTGACAAATGAGAATGCTAAATTACGACTCTGGAACGTTTGCATTGGACAAAAAATTGATAGCTTTTAAAATCGGAGATAACTTTTCACAATGGAATTTGTCATTGGTCACAATAAGTGTTTTTTCTCTTGGATGGGTTGACCCCGGAATTGTTACACATGGAGGGATTTTATATGTATAATTATTAGTTTATTCAGTTTGTAAGTCTTTAAAACTTTTTTTTGGTTTTGATCTTGAAAGTCCTTGATTTTTATATTAAAAAATATGCATGAATTCTTCATTGTTAAAAAGGGCAACTTATGTGAATAGTTCTACATATACAGAATATAATTTCTTTTAGATTATTCTAATACATACAGTTTTTATTTAGAAAAAACAGATATTAAAACAAATTACACTATGGGAATTTAAACTGAGATCATTTAAATAACATAAATCTCAATTTATTCAATTTAATGTATCCAATAAAAAACCTTAATATCGTGTACATGCAGAATTTGTTAACAGAAGTTGCCCTTATTAACAAAGACAGGGTTCATACACATTTCTTTAAATAAAACTCAAGTATTTTCAAGAACCAAAATCATGAAAAGAATAATGACTTATATATGCATAATGCATAATTATCAACATTAGCAGCACAAATAAATTTAAATTTTAAGCATACAGGTTTTGATAGCATATAGCTTACCATCCTCAGTGCTAAGGATGGTAGAAATTTGCTCACATATATAGGAGAAATGGGGATTCAAGTTAAGGGTTTATTATCCAATAAGAGGATTGCAGGTAACCGCCAATAGGAAAACAGATGGATAATGAAACCGAAATATTTATAAAAGCTTTTAAAAAAAATTTAAGAAAAAGAGGTTTTATGTGATAATGAGGGAATAGCAAATTCAAAATTAACAATATTTACAAAATACTAATAAATATGAAATGCTACAAGGAAGTTAAGTTTGTGCAAAGAAGTATCTTTAGAGTTTATTTTAACTGACATAAAGTCAAGTATGATTAATCTCTCAGCAATGTTTTGCATTAGAGGATTTATTGGTTTCTTGTTTTTTAATACTTTGTTGAATGATGTTCTTTAATACAAAATTTTAAGCAATTTTTTTTTTTTTTTTTTTTTTTTTTTTTTTATATATGAGAAAGAAAAGACCACATTGCCAATTAATACGGCACCAGGTAGCAGAATTTTGTGTGTCATTCTGCAGCATACTAAAATTTATCTGCAATCTGTAATGCTTAGACTATGCCTATTAAAACAATAACCCACAAAATAAGAAAAATTTACCCTTATAAAAAAAATATAATAAAATTATGAAACAAATTTCACAAATGTAGAAATCTAAAGTATATTTCAGCTTTTTTTTATGCTCAGCCTTTTAACTGGTAGATTTCTTTGAAAAGTTTAAAATAATCTGCAGTGCCTGCTACTGTGCTGGACAGTTTCTGCTACTGGGATACTGTAGATACCCCATGAATTGGATAATTCAAAAGGATCTTTGAATTTGAGTACAACTGACAAACCAAGTGAAACTGATTTTTTCAATGACAGTGAGTTCAAACTCAACAATCTGCATGATCTCTTATTTTTTTAAATATTATTGAATTATGGTAGAAAGATATGAGTTCTAATAATTCAGAAAAAGCATTTCAAAAAGAAATAGATAACAGCCAAGATATATCCTACAGTTTCTTTATGTTACTGATCACAAAAAGGTCAAAATCAGATAGAATACTTTCCTTAAAATCCCACCAATAAGAATTTAATTGAACCCTTTCAAACTGATTTTTAAAGGATTCTAAAATTCTAAAAATAAAAATGAGATTGTGATAGAAAGTAGTACATCAAAATTTTCCCGACTTTACCCTGACCATTTCAAATATTTTAAAATTTCCCAAACTCTTTGCCTAAATTTTCAAATTTCCCTGTTTTTCCTGATCTGTAAGAGCCTGATAAATTTAAAACAAAATATACTTAGTTGTAAAATATTACCTTCTTTTCATCAACAACTACAGACCGTTGACAAGCACGATTTGAAAATACATGTAAAGGCTCAGGATACAAAGGTAACTTATGACCAGGCGCTGCTGCTAAGATTATAGCTCTCCTGCGTGTCTGTGGCACTCCATAATTACCAGCTTGAAGCACTCCAAATGTGCACTGATAACCCATTCGTACTAAGCATGCTAAAGTCAACTTAAGAATCATGTTTCTTTTAAAAGAAACAAAATTTCTCACATTTTCCAAAAGGAAATACTTTGGTCGATAATAATCACAGTAACTCAGATAGGATACAATGAGGGAGTTCTGCAATAAATAAAAATAAAGTTAAATATGTTATCAGTGAAATTAGAGACTATAAATGGAATATGAAACCCTTTAAATAAAAAAAATAATAAAATATACCTTAAATAATGAATACTGACGAGAGTTAAATCTATTCATTCCACTAAATCCTTGACAAGGGGGCCCACCACACAGCATTTCAACCTCGCCTTTTTGGGGAAGTTTCTGTCCTTTGTAAGTACTCTCTTTACCCTGAAATTAAAATGCAATTGTTTAAAAACAAACTTAAAAATAATAGTATTTTATAACAAATAATAAACCTGATAAGTTTAAATATATATATATATTGAGAGTGGGTTATTTATTTTAACATAATTTTTAAACTGTTTAATTTACACCAATATATGGATATTCGTCTAGTTATATCTATAGTTAAATAGCTATATTTTAAATATCAAATTATTTTTAATGTTATTGATATAATTTTTGGTATTATTATTAATAATATTATTACTATTATTATTTTTTTTTATTTATTTTTTTTTTATTATTATTATTATTTTTTTTTTCTATTATCCTATATTAAGATAATGAGTTTTTACCATGTAAAGTCACAATAAATGTTACTGATTAAAGTAACAATAATGTATTTTAAGTTATATGTTAATATGAATGTTATCTCTTAATTCTAATTTTAATCATTTTATTAATTTAATTTTATGTTAATATCGATTATTATTTTTTCCGGTTCAATTATTTTTCCATTCAGCTTTATCTTTTTTGTTTGTTATGGATAACTATTATTTTTACTTACTTTCAACTCCTTTTTGTAAAATATCTTTGTTCCTTGTTTAATAATTTGGTTTTTGTGTGATGGTAGTCCCAAATTCGTATTGTTTTGCTTTTTCATGGCAAATACGAAGATGAAACCACACACTCCATTTGTAGTTCCAAAGTATTTGGGACCTGAAGATTCTGCTTTGGTTCTACAAATTTCAATTGTATTCATATTATTCTTTTTTTCCTTCCATGTTCAATGTGCTATAAGTTATTAAATTCAATGGTTAATTTCAAATGGTTAATATTGTTTACTATAATTCAATTTAATTCTTCGTTTTGGTTTATTGTTTTATTGATAAAATCTGTTGGTGAATCTTGTCTACTTTTAATGGTATTATATTAGTATTCAAATTATTATGCTGCTCCGCGCGTGTAATTATGAATGTATACAATTTGATATTTAATTGATATCTTTTCATTTTGAATAGTCATAATGAATTTTTTCCTATTGTGGTATCTTATATATAATTAATATATAACATCCGTTGCTAATAGCAATTTTATAAATATGGTGCGCATAGGTAATTGCTGCTATCCGCATGACCTTTGTGTATTGTCTGTGAGATTTCTACTATGTAGTTTTGCGTTACCACTTCATAGGATTTCCATTAAGAGTTGCAAATCGTTTCATCATGAATATTATATGTGGTATATTTATAATAATTTAACTGTTAATTTTGATATTATGTTTAATTCATTGTCTTGATATATGGTATATTAAATGTCAAAATCAATATTCATTATTTATTATTTTTTAATATTAAAGTAATACATTGAAATTATCATTATTTATTATTTTTTTATATTAAATAAATACATTGAAATTATGATTAGTTAAGCCTATGTGAAATGTAGTAACAATGTGAGCATTGTGCTGAGATGTTAACTGGATAAGTTTGTGGATTATTATGTATGTGATTTTTTCACTTTTAAATGAGTCGATTTTGTGATTTTGCATTTATTGTACTGTGAGTACTATGATTCTTATTATATGTGGTGTGGGATGGTAGTATTATGGTCGTGTATTGTTTCCTTTTGGAGGTTTGAGTACTGCTTTAAAGCTTTGTACATATTGTATCTATTTTCATTTTATAGTTGTATTATTCTAGATCCTTTTCTTTAGTAAATTATATTAGTCCAGATACTCGATTATTTAATTGTAATTTTTCTATTTTTATCTTTTTATTATATTTGTATTATCTCTTATATTATGGCAGTACTTAGTAAAAATCTCGATCCTGGCAAGATACACAATGCTTCATTGCAGTGTAGTGCCCGGTACAGGAGCAATAATAGGGTTACTCCTGGACCGTCATCCAGTTTCCATATACATGCTCCTCCTCCTCAATTATATTTTCAGAAATGTTCTGATATCCGATGTAAAACTTGTCCATCTGCTTCTCAGTCACAAATCGTATCAGATCCTCATATTTCTATTTTTTGTAAGGCTTTTAATGTAATTTATAGTATAAAGTGTAACATTTGCAATTTGAAATATATTGGTGAAACTTCTGGTCCTCTTCATATACGCATGAATCAACATCGGTCAGATTCTGATAAAAATTTAGCAAAAAATACACAGTCTACAGCTGAAATACAGCATTTTCATAAACATAAATTTAAAAATACTACTATTGAAATAATACAAATTCAGAAAAATAAATCTGAGCGTCTGTATTTAGAGTCTTCATATATGAAATATTATAATAAAATTTATCCTTATGGTCTTAATAGTGAGGTTTTTAAAAGATCTGTTAAAGTTTTTTCATCTATAAATGATACTACAGATTATTCTCCCATTTATCATAGTTTAAATCATCTTATAAATCCTAAAACTACACGTAACAAAAGAGGAAAAGGTTCATCTTCTAGTATTACTCCTAAAAACCTTATAATTCAACAAATTAATAATCTGCATCGTAATTATTTAAAAAATTACAATTGGTTTCTAATACGTAAATATATTTTTGGAATAAAAAAGGAACATATAGTACAATATTTAAATATTTTTCTCAGTAAAACTTACTCTAAACATTTTTCAGATATTTTTTATGATCTCATTATGACTCGTGTCAACCTGTACAATATAAATTTACTCAAAAAACCTAAAAATCTACAAACTAATACTCAAATGGTAATTACTTTTTCTAATCCAATATTTAATAAAATCAATATTAATTCCATATTAAATGATAAAAACTGTCAATTTCCTATCAATAATATTCATATTTCTAAAACCTTTAAGTATCCCATATCTATCGGCAGAACGATTTTTAACTATAATTCTTTCGCTAAATCTTCTTTTGATGCTAGTACTTTACCCTGTAAATGCAATGACCCCTCTCTACAAAAATATATAAATAAAGATCATGGACATATTATTACTGGTAATCTTAATCTTGTAGATGATTTACCATTTAGAAGAATTATGGGTTATGGGACCAAGTACAGAATTCCATCCAAATTAAACATTAAATCTATCATAAAACTATTTACATATGATATAGATATATTTATTTATAAACTTGCAATTTGTTATAATAAACCCATTGAATATTTTAATCAATGGAAAATATTAGTTATCGATAAATTAACCAAGTCCTTAAAATATAATATTTCACACCTAGAATATGTAAATACACAGCATCTGTTTAAGCAAATCAATAAATTACAACAAAACTTTGTAATAACTTATGTTGATAAATCTCCTAATAATTATGCCATTATTTGTAAATGTTATTACCATCAACTGCTTAAATCTAGTATATCTAATAATAACACATTCCAAAAAATTAATGATAACTTACTTGCCAATAATCGTAAAATTAAAGGATTCTATAAATTATTAGACATTAACCCTACTAACTTTAAATATCCTTATCTAGTCCTTATACCCAAATTTCATAAGCATCCTGTTAAATTCAGAACTGTTACAATTGGTTGCAATACTTATAATAATGCTGCTAACAAACTTCTATTAGTAATTCTTAATCAAATATATAATATCACAAAAAAAAGTGATAATACACATTGCATAAAAAATAGTTATGAACTGGTCCATAT
This sequence comes from Maratus speculifer, assembly GCA_964019185.1. Taxonomy (NCBI): domain Eukaryota; kingdom Metazoa; phylum Arthropoda; class Arachnida; order Araneae; family Salticidae; genus Maratus; species Maratus speculifer. Next base: position 166,962,826 of record OZ025289.1, on the reverse strand, counting down.
TATGAAAAATCTTAAAATGTATAAAAAATATCACTACCTATGATTTTAAAGATTTATTTAATAATATCGATTTATCGGATTTACATAATATCATAAATGAGCTTTTTAAAAAATATCAACACGAGTTGGATATATCACATAATATCGATTCTGATTATTTTCATACCTTAACTAATTTCATTATCTATAATAATTTTATCATGCATGATAACAATATATATATTCAAAATGTTGGTATACCACAAGGTGGTAGTACATCTAGTGTATTATCTGACTTATACTTATATTACTATGAACGTCATTATTTAAATAATACAATACATTTATATCGATATATAGATGATGTAATTTTAATTGATACTGATAACACCTGTATATCTCAATTCCCTGTTGATTATCCTTCTAATCTAGAACTTTCAAAAAACCTACTTTTTAATAATACAATCAATTTCTTAGATATTAAAATTATATTAAAAGAGAACAAATTTATAACTGATATTTATGACAAAAGGAAAGAATTTAATTTTAAAGTTAATACTTTTACTAATTTTAAATCATGTCTTCATAATTCTGTATATCGTAATATAATACTTAACCATTTATATAGAATAAAATGTCTATGTTCTTCCCATTTAATTAATACTAATATTAAAAAGCTTGTATATGATGCTATAAATAATGGTTATCCTAAAAAATTCATATATTCTTTAATTTATAATTAGATATTACATGATCTTATAATTAATTCTTTGCATAACAAATGTATAAAAAAAAAATTATAAAACATAAAAATAATAATAAAAAATTAAAAATGTTAAAAAGTAATAAAAAAATATATATATAGGTTGGTTGGGTGGGTAGATGTTAGAGTACGGAGGAGGGTGGTGTTGTCTGGATAAAAACGCAAAGGTTAATTATTTATTTAAAAAAAAAAAAAAAATTGAGAGTGGGTTATTTATTTTAACATAATTTTTAAACTGTTTAATTTACACCAATATATGGATATTCGTCTAGTTATATCTATAGTTAAATAGCTATATTTTAAATATCAAATTATTTTTAATGTTATTGATATAATTTTTGGTATTATTATTAATAATATTATTACTATTATTATTTTTTTATTATTATTATTATTATTTTTTTTTTATCCTATATTAAGATAATGAGTTTTTACCATGTAAAGTCACAATAAATGTTACTGATTAAAGTAACAATAATGTATTTTAAGTTATATGTTAATATGAATGTTATCTCTTAATTCTAATTTTAATCATTTTATTAATTTAATTTTATGTTAATATCGATTATTATTTTTTCCAGTTCAATTATTTTTCCATTCAGCTTTATCTTTTTTGTTTGTTATGGATAACTATTATTTTTACTTACTTTCAACTCCTTTTTGTAAAATATCTTTGTTCCTTGTTTAATAATTTGGTTTTTGTGTGATGGTAGTCCCAAATTCGTATTGTTTTGCTTTTTCATGGCAAATATGAAGATGAAACCACACACTCCATTTGTAGTTCCAAAGTATTTGGGACCTGAAGATTCTGCTTTGGTTCTACAAATTTCAATTGTATTCATATTATTCTTTTTTTCCTTCCATATTCAATGTGCTATAAGTTATTAAATTCAATGGTTAATTTCAAATGGTTAATATTGTTTATTATAATTCAATTTAATTCTTCGTTTTGGTTTATTGTTTTATTGATAAAATCTGTTGGTGAATCTTGTCTACTTTTAATGGTATTATATATATATATATATATATATATACTCTTGCATATAAATATATTTTAAATTTGAAGTAAGATTTTTCTACCTTTAAAAAAACAACTTTTCCAGAAATTTATATTTCATGGCCTTAAGTTTTGGGAAGTCACAAAAAAAAATATACCTTTTAAAAAATTTTTAAACTGTTATGATTTAACTGAAAAAGTATGATATAGCTGAAGTAAAGCCATGCATTTCTTTTTTTTTTACATCAATTTAGAATCTAACATATACATTACGAATTCTTTCATAAACAGAGTGACATAATATTTGGTAATAAAACATTGCTTCTTCAATAAATGGAATAACAACTACATTAATTCTAAAAAAAACTTTCCAGGACTGTGGTTTTTATTTAAACTTAGTGGCATTTTTTGATATTGTTGAATGTAAACAACAGCTAATCCGTCATTAAACTGTAATTAACTGATTATTGAAATCAAAAAGTTAAATAATAAACAATTAAATGTACAGATTGTTGCTTTCAGAAATATAATAGGATTATTTTTATTGGTGAACGATCATACATACTTACATCCATAACTAATCTCAATAAAAAGTTGCAGTCCTCATTAAAAACAGAACAATCAGGGAAATTTAGTCTGAAAGCTTGAGCAGCTGATTCTTCTCTTTCTATAGCCCATAAGGTTTCAGCAATACCAGCTTGATGAAATCCTTCAGAAAGGCCTGAAAAAGAAATTGTTATTATTATTAAACATTCAGTAAATGCTGTTAAGTAATATGTTCCTATAAATTAATATGATCTAAAAATGAACAAAAATTTAGAAATGACCCTGCCCTCCCTCCTTTACCAAACTTGTTTGTACACAGTGCATTATGCACAGTTTATGTTTTTTCTTTACCAATGCTGAAGATTCAGAGGAGATCAATGAAATTTCATAGTCTAATGATATCAATGATAGCTCAATGATACATAATGTTTGATATAGATTCAGACACCATTATAAAATAAAATATTTGAAAACCCTAAATATCAAAATATATAACTAAAATCCCTCAATAACTCATCTTTCATGCTAAATCAAACAAATTGTAACATAAAAATAAAAAAATTCAATCAACTTGCATGCACAATGTGCTTGAAACAATACAACCTCTCATCTTTCATGCTAAATCAAACAAATTGTAACATAAAAATAAAAAAAATTCAATCAACTTGCATGCACAACGTGTTTGAAACAATACAACCTATTCAAAATACAACTTCTGGAAAGAAGAACGATTCCTTTCGGCATTTGCAACTAATTCCTTTGCTATCCCAACAGCTCAGAACAACTGGGTATACTGTTTGCTACATACGAGAGGTACATGTGCCTGTTAGGAGATACAAACATATCCCCTAGGGGTTAAAGGAATTAGCAGAGTTGCTTAATGCAGATTAGGAAATGCTATTACTGAATTTAAACCCCGATAAATTTAAATGTTAATTCACTGAAATAAAATTAGATTGAATTAAGAAATAAATTATGGTGAACTAAAAATGATGACGACAATTTAAAACAACTAAACACATTTATTAATAGACGTTAAATAAAAACAACAATACATAAACAAACTTAAAAATATATTCACTAACAAATAAACAAATTGACTTCTCATTTTAACCCTAATAAATCCCATGACATAAAAAGTGGGCATAAAATATCATATGACTTAAACTTTCTCTGTGAGACAAAAGTAATGACGAGTATTGGAACTCACTGCCAAAGAACATGATTAGTGAACATATCATCCAATGCAAAAGTTGCTCAGCTAGTGTTGAAAAAGAATGTCCGCCTCGTTTAAAACCAAAAGTCTGAAGCACACCTCCACACTCTTCCATCATGCCTTTAAACATCAATACATAGTCCAAGTCAGTTCAAACACGGATAAGAAGTGCCGTGAAAACTCATCTTATACTTAATCATTAGAAATGCAGACCTCCACAATATGTCCCACGTCTTACACTTCATTTAAAAATAACCGAACGTGACTTAAAACTGTTGACAAAATTAAAAGCATTAAACATATTGAAGAGCCATATCAATTAAGATATATTATTGCATTGATAACCGGCCGAACTAGTATAAAAACACCTGCCACATTGTTCAAACAACAAGGAATGATTGACTTGACTATCCAGACTGCTGGGTATATATTTCTCCCGAGCAGACGAAAACCAGTCTACTACGCATTGCAGAAACTACGCCCTCTAACGGCTCACGTAACTTTCCTCTAGAAGCTTCTAAGCGACATCACTGGATTTGCATCCGCTAAATCCCGACAGTGCCGGACTGCTAACACCATCTATTGTATGCCAGAAAAACTATCTTTAAAAATAGAGAGGGAAAGTGTAGACCGCGATACGAACATAAACAGATGTATTACGGACTTAGTTCAAAGCAGTTTAGAAGAATGTAACTAGGACTTCCCTCAGAGGGATTAGTCTGAGCGATATTGCTGAGAATACACATTTAATAACTTGCGATAAGTAAAGAAAATGAGATGTTACCTTTAATTGGTCATTCATTGTGGTAAAATATAATGATGAAAATAAGCATATCGAATCGTAGAACTACAAAATCTTGTTGCATATACTATTTTTATAAAAGAAAAGCAAACCATGCATGGATATAAAATTGGAAATATGCAAAATGTTAAAAGTAATACAGAAAATAAAACACCAAATTTTCCTATACTGGAAATATAGCTCTTTGAAATGATGTCATGAGCATAAACAGAAGCTTCGCACCGATCGGAGAAACTATAAATAGCATAAACTATTATGTTTGAAGAGAAATGGAGTGTATTTTATATGGTGTGAAATCCGTCCGAATAGTTTATAATGTTGAATATCTGTTTTCCACGGATGCAATGAGGTTGTCGATAAGAGTTAAGGAATCCTTTTTCAAAAATTTGTCCTAAACGAACACTTACATCTTATAAATTACTGTGATGCCAAAGTTATAGTTTCTGACCCCAACAGTATCATAGAAATTGCAATATTCTCAATAAATTGGGTTTAAAACTTTTTCTAGAAAAAAAAAATGTTTAATATGTGAAATTAAATTGTCGAATGTTTTAGAAATCGTTCATAACGAGAATATTATATCTTAAAAGTTGCCACAAAAAAAAAAAAAAAAAAAAAAGATTTAAAATTTTTAGTCATATCAACATCAAAAAATTCTCAATTTTAGAACTTTTTTTGCTTGTGCATTGATGGTGATTATTGTTTCTACGCAAAATATAGTATATTTTGCAGCAAAGATGGTTACCAACATTTTTTGCCCGCATTATTTTTTAAATCGGCTAGGTACTCCCAATGCTAACGAAAAACACACAAACGTTAATGCTTTATAGCAGGGCTGTCCAACCTTTCACTAAGCAGGGGCGCATCTCAGCTCTTGGCACATAATGAAGGGCGCTATTATTAACAGGACTCAAAGCAGAAGAAAATTATTTTAAGTATAAATATTGCTATACTTATATAAGTGCATCTCACAGTAGAAGACATAAGGACCCAGTGAATCTGAAGCTTCATGTAAAAAAGAAAAAAATCCTTCAAAATAACTGTAAGTTGCAGTAAATTTCGAATTATATATTTTTCTATGAAAGGCCATCTAAAAACATTTGAATTGCAAGATATCAAAAAATTAAAACTTGCCTATAGTTAAAACAAAATGATAATGAGAGATATTGTTGCGGTTTTTTAAGGAGACGCAAAAAAAAAAATTCCTTGATTTATATGGATGTGCAAATTTGCGTGATGATTACCCTTTAAAAGAGAATTTTACAGAAACAAAGACTGGCATGATACTGAGATCAATCTATGTGTATTTCCAAAGGGAGATCCTGGAAGGGTTTTCAATGATCGAAATCAATTCGCATGATTTTATCGATTTTTTAAAAAGTAAAATGATGAAAATTACTTAATTTCCAAAATCTGGGTTTGAAAATGACAGTCCTTTTCCAATATTATAAAGCAGCTAATGGGTCAATGAAATAATAACAATAGCAAAAAAACTGAACTTTCATGCAAAAAAAAAAGGGTGTGGGCGGTTATTTTCTACGTTTTACTTTTCAACATATTTAAAAGTTATTTCCAACTTTTATCATTTCCTTTCGTCATAATTTCTGCAAAGTTATTTATAAAGAATAACAATAAATTAATCAAGAAACACAATAATATATAATTAATTTTTTAAGTACTTTTTAATTTTTGATGCGTAAAATACACTTGCAGAGGTTATTAAAACATCTCTCAAAAATATCAAGGATTTTTAAAAAAAGCACACTTTAAAAGAGAGTTTTAGTTTTAAAAAATGTTAGTTACTGAAAACATTCAAAGGGCGCCAAGAAAACGTGCAAAGGGCGCCATGGCGCCCGCGGGCTCCGCGTTGGACAGCCCTGCTTTATAGCATAGAAATACAGAATCAAAAGCTATTTATCTCCTATTATATACACATAAACAGGGGTGGGGAAATACACCATTTTGTTCGCCAGTGGCGAGTGGATTTTCTCATAAGGCGAGTGCATTTTTAGTTTTTGAAAAACTGTAGGCAATAGGCACATTATCAGAAACACTTTTTTAATTTAGATATTTTAACTTTCCAAATTATTACAGTGTAAGTATGGTACTAAGTTCTATCTAATATTAATCTTACCTTTGTTACATATATTTCTTAATATTATACAAAAAAGAATTATGAAAATGCATTGTAGTAATAGTAATTTTGTCTGTAATCGCGTGCGATTTTGTCATAACTATTTTCAACTGCGTGTGTTGCATCTTGCGGGCTGGCGAAATAAATCCTTGGCTGGTAAGAATTTGGAAAATTTCCCCACCCCTGCACATAAATTATTTAATTAGTGCTAGCAGATGAATTTTTAAATATACATAGATCAATATAATGCTTCATTTTTCTTTTATTAGTATTTCTTAGTATTCATTTTTCATTTATTTGTATTATTCAGTAAAAATCTCACTTTCTTAAGCCCGAATTACGTCAAACTTTTTTATAAAAGCGCCTAAGTCCATATAACAGCGAAGTATTGTGAAGAGTATTAAATACAAGGTAGTAAGACACTTAGCCAAAAGCAGGTAATAAATCGCCAAATATTGTCCTTTTCGCCCTCTCTCGAAATGCATTTTTTTCGTATATTTAAAAAACACGATTTTGAGTTATCTTATTTAAAATTCAAATAAATAAATGAGAGGAAGCAATAATAGCATAAGTCAAAACATTCATTGGTTAACATCAAGGAATTGTATCGTAGTTACACATGTGGAAAAAAGCTGCTTTCGGCCAAAAAACGTTGTCTTCACTAAATTTGAATCCGATTAAAAAAAGTACTGTGATTAATTAAAATGTTATAGGCAGAGCTGCCAAGTCTCCGGTATTTTGGGTACCGGTATTTTAATTCAGAAAATGTTTTATTAAATTGGAACATTCTGCGGATTTAAAAAATAACTTTTCCGAAAGAAAATTCTGCTATGCAATAAGCAAGGGTTTGGCATCTCTATATAGGAATATTTCATAATCTACTTTTTAACCTTAAAAAAAGCAACGACCATTTTTCGGGTACAAAGAGTATTGCTAATTGTTCCATTTTGCATACAAGGTACTGATTGTAATATTGATACATCTATGGTGATAAATTTCCAATAATTTTTCAAATCCCATTTATTTCATTAAAAATATAAATCTTTTATTCATTTAGTTTAAAATAAATGGTTTTTAACTAATTTCATAATACTTTTGAAATATCACTTTTCATTGAAATATTCATACTTAATCCATAACGTACATAATATATGACTCTGTCATTACATAAGTCACCTTTTTATTATCATAAAAATTATGATTTTGCTGATTTTTATTAACTCAATAGGAAAAATTTTGTGTTTTGAGCAATGGATGTCCGCATTTCCTATTATTTATTTATTTTAACAAAATTCTTTGTATTTAGAAGAATTTTTATTTAAATAGGAAATCCAGATGTCGCTGTTAATAAAGAAGAAAGTTACAAAAAAGGGTACAAAACGAGTAGACACATACTATCAAATATGGAAAAAAGACGAATCCCAAAAAGACGTCGTATGAAATATCATTTTTAAAGCAAAAAAACGAGGTTTGATTATCGAGCCTACTGATTACAAAATGTGCATTACATTAAAAAAAATGCTGCAAATATTATTTTTTTCTTTTGTGCAGTTTTGGCTTCGAAAGGTGTGCTATGTTGCAAAAAGATATAAGCGCCTATGAAAACATACCTGGTAAACTTTCATGCTCAGTTTTACAAATAAATATGGCACATATATGCCCTATATACACCGAGGTACCTAATTGGTGCCAAAATGGCGTTTAGTTGCCTAACATGCTGGTTATCATATAAATGTTATAATAAATTGTTTGCTCTAAAAATATTATCATTTATTGATTGTTATATCTTTTTTAATAACAGGAAATGTTTCATTTATTCCTTTTTTTTTCATTTTGAAATAAATAAACAACGTGTTGTTATAGCATGCTATATGCATCTGGTAATCAAAACGATGTTTTCGCCTAATTGGCATAAAAAATCTCGCCAAACCCGGTGCTTATATCTCTAGTATATTATCTCAAGTATTTTATTTATGTATACTATAATTATTTTTACATACCACTTACTTATTCTGGTATATAGAAATAGGTAAGTGGTTCCTTTATGCAGTATAAATTGTATAAAACTTTAAAAAATAGCCCCGTTGCCCCTTTTTGGATCGAATTAAAAAAAATCAATGTCTAATTCCAGTATTGCTCCCAGGTATGCATACATACTCCATATTTCAAAGTTGTATGCCAACAGGAAACGGATGAAAAATGGGAAAAAATGTCACATATGCACCAGGGTACATAATTGGCGTCAAAATGGCATTATTTTACCTGAGATGGTAACCCGGCTTTATTTATTTATTATTTGTTTATTTACTCATAAAATGTTTATTTACTTTCACTTCCTTTTTTTTAATTATATAAAATATTTCTTTTTATAGTTATTAATTATTATTATTATTTTATTTAATGTAAGTTCTTTTTGAAAATAGAAAATAATTTAAAAATGTGTATGTAAGCGTTATTTGAAAACTGAGTTTTCGCCAAATGGGCTTTGAAAAAAATTGTGCCAAATCTGATGCGCTTGTGGTGTCCGTGCCGAAAAATTAGTGACCAGAATAGATTCCATACACAAACAAAATATAAGTTAAAAGAAAACATGCAATGAAAAGAAATATAAAAGGAAAATGATGTCATAAAAGAAACTTTTTATTTAAAAACGTAATTGTTTCTAATTTTCACACGCGAAATATGTAAAACATTCTTTTAGCGATCAAAAAGTGCTGTAAAGAGATTATCACAAAATCTCAAAATCAAAGTTTTTATGACATTTTTTAATATAAAAAAATAACAGTTTTATTTTCCTGCATGATTAAATTTTAAAATGTTTTATTGCATTCAATATTTCTGAGTGCGAAAATGATTACTATTTACTCCATGTACTGATTCGGTTATCTACGAAAATGTCCAGCCTGTGAAAATCACGCTCACCAAATTTCTGTGACGTATGCACATAAATTGTGCTTTTTTATCAGTTTTTTTAATATAACTTTTAAACTATTTGGAATTAATTTTTAAAAGTAGGTGCATTCACCAGATTACCTTCATAGGTACCTATTGGTACAAACAGAATCAAAATCCGACAAGTACTTTTTGAGATTTGCTTGACGAAAGAATTTTTTTGAATTTTAATATCGTTACGTATCTCTGAGTATAAAGACTTCGCTTCGCTCAGACAATTATATGAAACTTCAATATTAAATTTAAAAGTATGAAGGAACTGCTTTCAAATAAAGGTAAGTGACTAACTTTACTAGGAAAGGAAATATTCAAGAGGAATGTTTAAACCTGTGTACAGTGACAAGAATTAGGCTCATTAATTGCTAACAGTGCCTCACTTTCATTTTATTGGACGAATATCAAACACTATTTTCAGAACATGTATTTTCTGTGCCCGCAATCTTTGCTACACCAGTATGAATGTGCAGGAGAGGTCCACTTTATGCAGGCTGTATGAAGCATAACAAAGAGTGGGAAATCGACATTTATCCAACTTGCACCACATGTTTGACTGCTACAGTGGCTGTTGCATGATGGGAATTGAAAATGAGTGTTTAAAATTGAAAAAGGCCAGAGGTATTTTATAATAATCCAGAGATTAAACTATAGTCAGGGATGAGAGTGAGAAAAAAACAAAAAAGAGGAAATGACTCGTGAGGTACAAATTCAGCAAAAACATTGAAATAACGCGTGAGGTAAAAATTGAGAAAAAAAAGTTGATATAATGCGCAAAGTAAAAAAAAAAAAAAATAATTTAAACCGATGCATATTAAAAAAGTTAAAGTGAAAATAATACATTAAATATAAATTGTCATTATTTGAATTGAAGCACCCACACACATATAATACAGAAATACATTAAAATAAAATAAGAGCACAAATATAAGAATGGGCAATGAAATTTTATTCAATAATTTTGATATATAAAATATATCAATATGAAAAATTTTCAAAAATGCAAAATTATTCTTTAAAACTTTTATAAGCAAATTCATTTAAAAATCTTCAATCAAAATAATTTATGGCACAGTCATAAAACTCCAAATTTGGCTTAAATCTGTTTGCATCCAGTAGGGAAAAGAATTAAAAAGTGTATAATTAGAATTTAAGCAAAGCAGAAGTACATATTTCCCTGAAAAAAGCTGTATGTCACTTGGCGATTGGTAACAGAATTTATAATCCCCACTAGGCGAATGGCGATCGATCACGTTTTTTTTAATTGCCATGTGGTGACTGTCAATTTTTACCTATATTTGATATATATTTTTTTTTTATTTAACCCCGTGAAAAATTAAAAATTGTACTGAAATATTTAATTTTCATTAATATTTAATTTTTCATTAATATTAAATATTTAATTTTCATTAAAAACCTCTTATTTCAACAAAGAACCATGCGAATTTTGTCCAAAGACTGCACAAAAAGCGGGAATTTCGTCTGTGATTCGCATAAAAAACGGGATTTACATTCGTGAATAGCATAAAAAACAGGAATTTCATCCATGAATTGCGTAAAAAACAGGAATTTTGTGCGTGAATTTCATAAAAACTAGAAAATTTGTCCGTGAATTGCACAAAAAAAGGGAAATCCATCCATGAATCACATAAAAAATGGGAAATCGGTCTGTGAATTGCATAATAAAAGGGAAATCCACCCATGAATCGCATAAAAAGCAAAAAATCGGTCAGCGAATTATATAAAAAATAAGAAATCCGTCCGTGAATTACTTTAAAAATGGGGATTCCTTTGGTGAATTGCATAAAAAACAGAAAATCTGTCTGCAAATTGCATAAAAAACGGGAAATCTATCTGCAAATTGCATAAAAACCTGGAATTACACAACAGAATTGCATAAAAAACGGAAAATCCGTCCATGAATCAATTGTGTAAAAAACAGGAATTCGGACCGTGAATTGTATAACAAAACAGGCAATCTGTCTGTGAATTGCTTAAAAAACGGGAAATCTCACCGTGAATTGTGTAAAATGGGAAATCTCTCCGCAAATTGCATAAAAACGGGAAATCTCTCTGCGAATTGAGTAAAAAACGTGAATTACGTCCGTGAATTGCGTAAAAATAATAATTCCGTCCATGAATTGTGCAAAAAACGCAAATTTCTTCCATGTCTAATAATATAATACACAATCTTACTAAACATTCAATTTGCAGAAAGTTTTGACCCAATATTTTTATGTGCGCAGAAAGTTTTTTGTTTTATACAAGTCTGCGGATAACAAAGAAAAAAAATGCGATGCGGACAAGTCGATTGCTGATGTTAGTAGGTACCAACTCACGTGATCAAAGGTTTGATTTCGTAAAAACGCACTAATGATCCGATTGGCCGCAGTTTCGAAACATGTCATTTTACTTACCCTATCACTAAGGCAACCAAGAAGATGCCATAACGAAAGTTCACTTACCTGTTTGATTGCCATTTTTGACCAATTTCGTCATGGTAAAAAATGGCGACGCAACCGCAAAAAATAAGAAAAAATGTGGAAATCCGCGGGTTTTGAAAATAAATAAAAAAGCGGAAATCCGCAGATTTTGAAAATAAGCAAAACGCAAAAATCCACGTTTCTGCAGAAAATTGGCATGCCTATATAGTTGATAAAATCAAAGTTTCCACTCAAAAGATTGGCAAGTCTGATGTAATATGTTTTGCAAATTAAAATCAGAATATAAATTTATTCGGTAAAGCTGATTTTCAGATAATAAGACTTATTGTTCTTCCTAAACCTAGATCTTCAACGAAAGTGGGTGTCTTTTTTTAGAAATAAGACAAGTTTAACATATTAATACAAAATATGTCTTGTTAAAATTAGCTAAAAAAATTTTTACTCTCTTCTAGAATAATATCAAATATTCCAAGAGACACATCACAGTTTCATTATGTATCTTTCTTCTAATTAATACAAAAATTATATGCTATCATTAATTATGTAAAACAGCACTGATGAACACTAAATATGTCTTGAAAAAAGGTAATAATAGATTCTAGATTAATGCGTAATATACTAAAGGGAATAAAGGAAGGGTACTATTTTATATGTAAACATAAAATTTTGTTATATTTGTAAAATTTTATTGTAAAATAACCCTCCCGATATGGGAGATAAAATGCATGTTTAACATTTTTACATTGATAATTTAATTTACAAAGTACACACCAATTATAATCCTAAAATTATGTTGACAAGATATGTAGAGATGAATGCTGTCTCCCATACTTAAATAAATAATAGAATTAGATCAAAGAAAAAATTTCATAAAGACATAGGTATTTAATAAAGGCATTATATATTTTTTCTTCCATCAATTTATCTATTAAAAAAAAAATCTAACTATAAACATACTTGAAATTTTTTTACTTAGAAAACAATTACGATCAAATTTAATGTGTGCAATATTTTTTATATCCTCTTCAAAATAGTAATATTTGTATTCTTGACATTTGCTTTAAAACATATATATATATATATATGTATTGTGGCTTCTACAAAAACACTAAACTTTAATTCTATAATATTTTATTGTATCAAATAATATTATTTAATGCAAAGACATGTGATTAGTTTTGATTTCAAACAATAGAATTTGTATAGCTGCTTTGTAAATTAATTTTGGTTTACAACAATTGCAATTTATCAAATAAAATGTTTAATGCTCTTTCAATCATACATATCTTGTATTTTCTTGAATGAAAAAGTATTTTCAAATATTTTATTACAGGGTTATTTGATTATATGAAAAAATAGAGAAGAAATGACATAAAAACATCAAAGACAAAAACAACATTTTTAACCATTAAGAACTATGTTTTTTGCCTCCATGTATTACATGAATGAGGTAGGTACATCAATATGACAGATTAGCTTTACAGGCTTTAAAAAAAAAAAAAAAAAAAAAAAAAAAAAAAAAAAAAAAAAAATTCTTTTTTAAAAGTTTATTACTTTTCCAAATTTATAAAATTTGCACAGTTTTGATACATTTATTTAAAACATTTTATTTTATCTAATATACCAATTACTAAACTATCATTATCAAAAAGTAAATTAAAACAAATTACCTCCACAACCAGCAAAAACATCAAGCGTTTTAAGTTTATCTTTAATTACAGGATAGGTGCTTTCTTTATATCCCTTTGGAGTGTCAACAGTAGTTTTAGATTTTTTACCTTTTCCCTAAAGAAATAATAAATAAATGAAGGAAAGAAGACAAGTTAGGCTTCAAACAAAATATTTTACAATAGTAACTTAAGTAACATGTCCTTTCAACTCAAAATTTTATAATTCAAAGATGGAACAAAAAAAAAAAATTGTAACTCAGAAGACATTGCTGTTGGCTACATAAGGCAAAATTACTTTATGTATAATAATTTTAATGTTATATTTCACAATATTAACATCTTCAAATAAATTGCATTTTAAAATAATAGATAAGCTTTTTCTACCTAATCAGACCTTCCAAATGAATCTAATAATAAAGCCTTCAAAAGATTTTCCCCTCCACCCCCATACATTAATTTTTTTAATTTACTTTGAGCAATCTAGCTTGCAGACTTTTGAAAAACAACTCTCATAGACTTTGAGATATGATACTTCCTAAAATTTTATTTTTTAAAAAGTTGGTAGACAAAACAAGATCACAAAACATGTGTACTCCAAAATATTTTCTATGGGTGATTACAGCTAATTCAAGCTCAAAAGTGACAATTAAATCAAACATTTTTTATTAAAATACATAACTAAGGAAACCTAGAAGCTTAGTGGTCAGAGTGTGTTCTACCACACAAGTTAATTAGTACAAAGCTTGCTTGAAAACTAAAGGCAAAGTTACTAACAATCTAGTTGGCCCATGACCATTTAATTCAACACATTGATAGGTTCTAACCTTTGTGGTTTTGTATTAAGACAAAAATAGTGTGCTTGAAAAATAATTGTAGATTATAAATACAACAAACTTAAAAGTCAATAAATTTTTATAGTTTTCAAACCCATTTTTTTTTTCCCTGTTCCTACAATAAGCAAATGCATATGGCTAATATCTATGTCATAAAGAAAAAACATGTCCATAAATAATGCTGATATCAGACAATGATAAAAAGCTGAATAATAAATTCCCTTTTTAGTAAATTTATTAATTTCTAAACATTGTACTATTTTGATTTTTACACCCTCATTCATATATATATACAAATTTATAATCGAAAATGAAATTGTAAAATAAAATGTACTTTCAAATGAAATTTGTTTAAAACTTGAATTTCAATTTCTTGATATTTTATTCATTAAATATAAAAATTTAAAAATCTTCATTACAAAACAACTTGCTTATGGAAGACTGACACTTCTGCACTTAAATTAATATAAATGATTCATTAATTATCTATGGCAATCATTTTAGAATGAAACATTCAATAAGTTCATCGATGCATTAATAAAAGAATACAAATAAAACACAAATTCAACATATATGTAATCGAACTACATACTTAAACACTGAAAAAAATCAGAATCAAGAAAGTTTATTTAAACAGTTAAATCTTTGGCCATGTTTCTCTTCATGACTTGAATGGAAAATGACATTTTCTTATACTGATTGTAGATTGAATTCTTATGAGTAAAAAGTTAAATTTCCATTTTAAAATAACGCCATATGAAAATAAAAATTTCACTAAATGCTATATTTAATTACATTTAAGTAATGTTGAAGAAATTTTATACTTTTCTGTTAAATATGTCAAAGAAAAGATTTATTTTTATTATTATTTTTTTTTTATAAAGCTGAAGTGTTTTATTATGATTATGTCAAAGATTATTATTTCTGATTGACATTTTAACAATTTATGGATATGAATGCACAGAACTCTGATTTTTTTTTATCATCATAATTTAGGATATTGCGATTTCATTTATTTTACATGGAAAGTCCCCATGGTTAGCAACATTTGTAATGAAAACGGCTCTTTATTAAACAAAAGGAATTATAAATCACATTACAACATTTAAGCAAGCAATATAAATTTTAATAACAATGAAAAATTATGGTTTATCTAACTGTTGGTTACAGTTTTAAACAGCCAAAAATTTACAGGACTATTGTAGGTATATTGTTATTGTCAATATGATAATGTTCATTTCAAAATTAGCTGTATAATGACAATCAAATGAATGTTTTCTCACTCAGTACAATTTTGTGCAGGTTCTGCATGTGCATTGGCAGTTATTTTTAACTTTTTTGTCTGTCAGATTTAAGCACTGTTAACAGTTCTTTAAACTTTTGAAAATGAATTTTTTAGTGTTGCTTTATTTTACTTTTATTTATTTAATTATTTATTTTCAAATGAATTTTTCAATTTCAATTCTCTTATCCTTTTGAAAATTAGCAAGTAAATGTTTTTCAAATGCTTTCTCAAAATACTGATTGCCAACATACAGAATTTAATTGAAGATTCTCTAATATGCTTGAATTTTTAAAAGTTCTGATTTCTTCAAAATTTATATATAAAAAGATAGTTTGAAAAAATTAAGTAAAATAAATATGATAATAGATAAGTTTGAAACAGAAGAAAATTACTTTTCCAATTCTTCCAATACGTTGGGCAAGAGTTGGAGGCTCTTCATATGTTTCAGTAGAGCTGTTATATGCCTATAAAGGAAGTCATTCAAATAAACATGCTTCTAAAATATTAAAAACAATAATGCACAGACCAATAAGAAAAATTAGAGAAAATATAAAATAAAATAAATTGCCACATGAAAATAACATTGAAAATAGAATATAAACATTATTTAATTCAAGTTCTTTTTATAATTGGTCATATTAAAAAGGGGAAAAAAACAACAAGTATTATAAATCGCTTTAAGAAAACACTAGTTATAAAAAATTACACTAAGATAGAAGAGGAGGAGGTGACAATGCAATGCTGTTTGCAACAAATCAGAACATTTGAAACGATTACCACAATTTGTTCATTTTTAAATAAAGAATAGCCTCTGAAATGTTTGTAGAAATCTCGAATAGTAAATTCATGCAAATTTATAGTTTAATTTTCTACTATCAAAATTAGAATATATAAAAAAAAAATATGTATGATCCTATTTCAATACCAAGTAGTAATCCTGTCTTAATTTACAAAATATAATGATGGCTTTATTCAAAAATCTAATGGCATTTTTTCTAACTTTCACCAAAAATAAAATTTATGTCCACAATGATCAATGACTGAAATGTCAAATAAATAATAATTTATTCAAACCTTATGATATTTCAGGGCTTGAAATTCAATTTTTCGAAGGAGGGGAGTCTCCCTACCAACATTTATAAATGGAGGGGAGTTTGGCTGTTTGGGAGGGAGAAAAAATTTTTAAAACTCGCCATTATTTTATGTGCTATTTAAAGAATTACCAGAATACAGACATAAAAAAATATCACTGAAGCAATTTTTATCAACAATTCAGAATAATTATGTGAAATGTGTAAAAAAAAACTTTTATATTGTCTAATTTTTACTGGCAGTAAATTCCCTCCCGGTGCTAATTATTTTTGTCACAGGTCTAATTATTGTTTTAATAATATATTAATAAAATTTCTAATTAATTTAATAAATTTATATTTATAATTAATTATTATAACCAATATTATTTTTCTGTATATTAAATGTGCAAGATACAAAGTTAATCATAAAATAATACTTATTTGAGTGTAGAAAATAAGAAGTATTACTATTGTTTGCATTTCTTTAAAAAATGGGCAAGTCAATGTTAAAAAATGTATCGCGATTTTTTTTTTTACGAAAATTGCCGTTTTTCGCAATATTTTTGGGAAATTTGTAGTTTATAGTGAATCTTTTGTCGAAATTTGTCGTTTTTCGCGATTTTTGGACGAAATTTGACGTTTTTTTCGTGAATTTTCTGAGGAAATTAGCCGTTTTTTCGCGATCTTTTAGTGAAATCTGATGTTTTATCGCGATTTTTTTTTTACGAAAATTGCCGTTTTTCGCAATATTTTTGGGAAATTTGTAGTTTATAGTGAATCTTTTGTCGAAATTTGTCGTTTTTCGCGATTTTTGGACGAAATTTGACGTTTTTTTCGTGAATTTTCTGAGGAAATTAGCCGTTTTTTCGCGATCTTTTAGTGAAATCTGATGTTTTATCGCGATTTTTTTTTTACGAAAATTGCCGTTTTTCGTGATATTTTGGGGGAATTTGTTGTTTATAGTGAATTTTTTGTCGAAATTTGTCGTTCTTAGCGATTTTTGGACGAAATTTGACGTTTTTTCCGTGAATTTTCTGACGAAATTTGCCGTTTTTTCGTGATCTTTTGATGAAATCTGATGTTTTATCGCGATTTTTTTAACGAAAATTGCCGTTTGTCGCGATTTTTTGGACGAAATTTGACGTTTTTTTTGGTACCTTTTTGACGAAAACTGCCGTTTTACAGAATTCTGTCACGAAATTAGGCATTCTTTCGAGAATCTTTTGACGAAATTTGCCGGAAATTAGTCCTCTTTTCGCGATCTTTTAACAATATTTGCCGTTTTTTAGCAAACTTTTACGAAATCACGCGTCTTGTGAAACGTGTAATAGCTATTAAAATAGCAAATAAAGCCTTTGTGCAAAAATGTTTAAAGATAAAAAAACCAACGATTATAAATGCACAAATAAAGTAAGAAAAGGTAGCAAACAGCCGTTTCGAATCTACATGGAGATTCTTCATCAGTGCAAAACTCAGCGAGCTAGAAAAAGCAAAACTGAGCTAAGAGACAGAGAGACGCACGCTTATATACCCGCTACGGAAACGATCCCGCCTAAAGGAAAGCAACCAATGAGAAGAGAGCAGCCTAACAACTGGCTGGACAAGTAGCGACATCTACCGGAGAATAAACAAAACTAAAACTAAAAAGCGAGGAAAAAAAAAAAGGTTTAAATTAAATTAAAGATTTCCAAATGCTAGGAAAATTAGGCGTACTTGATAAGTCATTGACTAAGGAGTGAGAATTTTTAATGATGTGGTAAGCTTCCCAAAAATCAAGATCAAGAATGGAAGGACACTTTTGGATGATGGTAGCTGAAGAAAAGTTAAACTTATGTTGTAAAGACCAACAATGTTGAGCAATGGAAGAGCGTTTAAACTCTTGATTTTTGACATACCTTTTATGTTCCGTGCTGTCGTCAATCTTTCTAGTGTCACTTTAAATAATAATCAGCTTAATGCTCTCAAATTAAACAACAATTTCTCTGTATCTGCAACTCCTACGTTACCCAATCTGATTGCTCCTATTGAACGTGCCTTTAAGCATAGTGCTATTTCTCCTTCTCAAAAAGAGTCTATTAGACATCTCATTGCCAATACTGTCGATTTTAATTCTAATGTTTATAAGCCAAATCTTAATAGTTCAGTTAAATATTGTCTTAAAAGTTTATGTTCTGATCCGAATTTGACCATAACTAAGGCTGACAAAGGTGGTCAGATTGTTGTTCTTGACAAGTCTACATATTTGGAGAAATCCCAGAAATTAATTAATGATGGTCCCTATGTGGATATCCACAAAGACCCTTCCTCTCGTGAAATTGATACTATCAATTCTGCCATTAAGTCTTCGCACATTATTTCTGCTAAATTAAAGAGGTCTCTTATTCCTTCAGTTGCTCATTGTGCCAGGTTTTATGCTTTACCTAAGGTTCATAAACCTGACATTCCTTTTAGACCCATTGTCTCCAATATCGGTACGGCTTCTTATAAACTTGCTAAATATCTTGTTTCCATATTTTCTCCTCTTTCAAGCGGTAATTCTTTCACTGTTAAAAATTCTTTTGAATTTGTCAAGAAACTTCACAGTTTTAAACCACAAGGCCACATGATGGTTTCTTTTGATGTTACATCTTTATTTACTAATGTTCCTGTCGAAGGGGCTTTAGATTGCCTGAAGAAAAGACTCTGTGAATTTCATTTTTCTTTTTTCGAAATTGAGGAGCTCATTCATCTCACTCGTGTTTGCTTGTCTCAAAACACTTTTGTATTTAACGGGAATTTCTTTCGTATGACTGACGGTTTGGCTATGGGTAACCCTCTTAGTCCGATTTTGTGTGATTTTTACATGCACTATTTTGAAATAAAATTGTTTGAAGTCTTAAAATTTCAGTTTTATGTTCGTTACATAGATGATATTTTTGCTTTAATTGATGTGAATACAGATATAAATCATATTCTCTCTAATATGAATTCTATTGATTCTTATATTCAATTTACTTTTGAAGTTGAAGCGAACAATTGCCTTTCTTTTCTTGATGTGCTTGTTATTTGTGATGATGATAATTTTCAGACTACTGTCTTTCGTAAACCTTTTGCGGTCAGTCTTCCACCTCATAGATATTCTTCTCATCCTCCTAACCAGAAAGTTGCGGCTTTTAAAACTTTTGTTTTCCGGGCTTCCAATATTTGTTCAACTCCTCAGTTACTCAGTGATGAACTTAATTATCTCAAAGCTATTGCTGTTGATCGTGGTTATTCCCCTAATATTATAGATTCAATTCATAGAAAATTAACAAAATCCACCCAATCTGAAAGAAAAAACTTTAATTCAAATTCCAATACTTTGGTTGTTTTGCCTTTTTTCCCCAAAATTCAGCAAGTTGCTAAAATTTTAAAAAGGTTCAATTTCAATGTTATTTTTTCTCCTGTTAATAAAATTGCCTTTTCAAATCTTAAGCATCCCATTGATCGCTTAGATAACTGGGGTATTTACCAAATTTCTTGCCAATGTGGCCTTTCTTATATTGGTCAGACTAAACGTGCTCTCAGATTTCGTTTAACGGAACATAAAAGGTATGTCAAAAATCAAGAGCTTAAACGCTCTTCCATTGCTCAACATTGTTGGTCTTTACAACATAAGTTTAACTTTTCTTCAGCTACCATCATCCAAAAGTGTCCTTCCATTCTTGATCTTGATTTTTGGGAAGCTTACCACATCATTAAAAATTCTCACTCCTTAGTCAATGACTTATCAAGTACGCCTAATTTTCCTAGCATTTGGAAATCTTTAATTTAATTTAAACCTTTTTTTTTTTTTTTTTCCTCGCTTTTTAGTTTTTGTTTTGTTTATTCTCCGGTAGATGTCGCTACTTGTCCAGCCAGTTGTTAGGCTGCTCTCTTCTCATTGGTTGCTTTCCTTTAGGCGGGATCGTTTCCGTAGCGGGTATATAAGCGTGCGTCTCTCTGTCTCTTAGCTCAGTTTTGCTTTTTCTAGTTTGCTGAGTTTTGCACTGATGAAGAATCTCCATGAAGATTCGAAACGGCTGTTTGCTACCTTTTCTTACTTTATTTGTGCATTTATAATCGTTGGTTTTTTTTTATCTTTAAACGTGTAATAGCTGTTTCTTTTGTGTGTCATCTCCGATCTTTTGCGTAATTTACGCGCAATAGCGCGTCCGCGGCGTCACTGCTTCATAATTTTTGGAATTGAATGCGTTGTTTTTGTGTGGGGGTGGGGAAGAGGAAATTCCGAACAGAATCTCCTATATTTCGCCGCGGAAAATAGAACGAAACTCGTCAATCGATTGCAGGAAAAAAATTGCGAAATTTGTCAATCAGTCACGGAAAAAATCGTGATTTTCAATGATTTTTCGCTGTAAAAAACTCGCAAAATGTGTCTATTACTCGCACGAAAATATCATAAAATTCGCAAAACGGTCGTGGGAGTTGATCATAGTTTCAAAATGCAAAATTGTTTCGGCGGGAGCCTCCGGTCCAAGTTATTCTTTTGGGCGGGATTTCAAAATTTTGGGCGCGAATCCCGCCATCCCGCCCTGAAATTCAAGCCCTGTATTTGCATACAAGAATAAGTTGATAAGAAAAAATTCATAATTTGCAAAGTAACGTATTAAAATAAAAGATAAAAACAAATTAATGAGTACAATATTCTCACTTCATTGAAATAAAATCGATGAGGACCCTTTTCTGTATATTCTTCAGGTGATTCAATTAAATTCCCACTATACACCACATAGCATTTGCCTTCTATTTTTGAAAATTCTATTGTTGCCTCTAAAAGTTAAATGAAAACTTTTTTATAACAATGAAAAAAATCATAATTATAAACATTATAAATAAATAAACACTAATATAACATTTTATTATAATATTTTTGTTTACTTACAGTAAAAACACATTTAAAAATAGTGTGAGTATAGTTTAGAATGAAAAAAAAGCAATTGCTAAAGAGAATCACAATTTTAAAGCTATATAAAGTAAAACAAATATAGTAGATCTCTATAATACAAACCTCTGGTTTTAGTCAATAATTTCTCATTTTATGAACAGAATTTGTCTGTGCCAGAAAAAGTAAAAAAAAAAAAAAAAAAAAAATAATCTAAAATTTAATTTTTAAGTTCTTTGCCAGTTATATGTTGTGATAATATAAATGACTAAAGTAGGTAATGCATCATAAACGAATGAATACATTTAACAATATAGTAAACCCTTGTAATTCAGACTAATTAGAGTTTTAAACTGTCTGCAATAAGAAGCCTGCATTAAAAGAATTAATGCAAATATCAAGTCCGATTCATAAAAAATTTCAGTTAACAGTGAAAAATTCAGGGAGTGGTAGGGAGAGATAATCCTGTCTTTTTTTCACACACAGAGTGAATTTCAAAATGTCCTCAACCAGAAGAAATGATATTGTATACATTATTTTTAACATAATAAATGTACAATTTTTTCCTCCCAGAACTTCATAAAATCACATTCTGGAACTTCCATAAATGTCTGAATTAAATGCTGATAGTTGAAATAGTATTAAAATTTAAATTAATTCACAAGAAAATTATCAATAATAAATTACAGGACAGTTAAGTTCCACAATCTAAATTTTATATACTTAAAATATCAAGTTCATTCTTAGTCAAATTACTTGAAATGTTAACTAGTTTAAAGAAACTACTGGTCTTCTAACGTCTACAACTTTTAGCACTAAGTTTTTTAACTATTAATTCTCTCAATATCTTCAAAATTCCTAATATTTGGATATATATTCTTCATTTTTGCTGTCTTTGGCATGTTTGATCACTTTGAACTAAGCAGTCTGACTTAATGATGGGATTCAGAATAATAGTTTTAAAGTATTAACATATTATAAGACAATATTAATTGATATTGCAAGCAGAATAAACCATACCTTCATCACTCCAATACAGAAGATTTAAATCAAGTGTATGCGTATAGTCCACATTTCTATGAGTATCTTCAGGTCTGTAAAACTTGTTAACAATTACTTTGGGCTTTGATGATTTTTTATTGCTTTGATATATCTTTGCAATATAGCCTATTTTAAAAGGTGGGGGAGCATCTGTATTAGAACCCTTGACATAATCTGATTTTCGATAAGCTTCTGGATACATATCTATATCTACCTAAATTTAAATATAATGAAAATGCATCAGAAAGAAAATACAATTATTATCAGAATTTTATAATGAATAAAAAAAGGGATAGATAACTGAAAAAAATTGCTAAACATAGTAGATTATAATAAAAGGTATTTTAACCATCGAAGAGCAAAGGATAGCAGAATAAGAACCTAAATTAAGTCTCTAATAAAAAACTGTTTTGTCACTTAAAACAAGAAAGAAAAATCACGAGTTAAGCATGGAATATGAAACTTTTTACAATACTTCCTGAAATCTTTAACAAAACTTCATTATTTAGGAAATAAATGAGATAACTAAGTAAATATATTAGAAAGCAGATAAAACATTTGAAAATCTGATTTCAACAGTTACCTTTCATAGCCAAATATGAATTTCAATTTTTTTGAACAGCCCTGTATTTGATCTGTAGGTTGATATATGTACTATATGATGGGAAAACTTAGTTGAGAAAAAAAAAAAAAAAAAAAAAAAATGCATAATTGATTGAAATTTCTCTTTCAGCATTTTATACCAACAGATGGAAAGGGAAACATATTTAAATATGTTTGTTCAGTCCTGTAGTTTCCCAAGTACCTTTATTACATACAATATTTAGCAAAAATTTAATTCAAAGTAAAATACTGTTAAAACTACTGAAATCACATTTCAGAAATTATCATCCATACATGACAGTGTATCCATTCTTTGCATGACCTTGTATATGATTTAATCTGTATTCTACAAACATTTCTAAATAAACTAAGTGCCGCTCAGCGTAAAAATGCATAACACATTTTAAAACCACTTTTAAGCAATTAATGCTGATACTCAGTAACCTTTATTAATGCTTTTGTATAGCTCTATATGTCAACTATAGCATTAATACATACCATATAGTATGCATCAATATAGTGAAACTTAAAAGTGCATACAAAAAAATTCATTTGCTGCCAACATCCTATTATATAGTACTTCAGATAGCATATACTTTTGAAATCTTTTGTGTGGCCCTGTAAATGCGACATACTTCATATTATACATAAAAGCCTCACCAACTTATAGTAAGCCTTATAGTAAGCCTCACCAACGTATAGCACTTTTCTTACATGTGAAATAATTTGACAGAATTGATATAAGCCACAAACTATTTTCTACTATGCAATGAAACAGAACTAATTTGTTTGGCCCTGTAAATTAATAACAAATATTCTTTGCACTGTATATTCTACAGAATGCATGTTTTAGCATACATCATAAATGCATATAATTTTTTTTTTTATAATTGAAAGGCTGTAGCATCTTTAAAATTCATTTGGAAAAAAAATTTCCCATTGGCCATAATGCAACAGAAAACTTTACACTGTCCCTGTAAGTAAACTAAACATGTTACAAACTTCATTTGAAATAGAATTCATGTTAAACGTAAATAACATTTAAAAATTTCAGGGCAATTCAAATATATTTACCAGAGTTCAGGGGTCGATTTAGAAAAAGAAAGTGCATAGCAGTAACTGCTATACAAAGTCAGTTTTGAATAGCAGTTAGACATTTTTGTATAGCAAGTATAACATGGCTAACAAAACTTTTAAATCTTAAAAATTTACTTAAGCAATATTTATTCAAAAGCATAAATGAAAGTAAATAAGATTATACATAAAATAAAAGATAAATGATAACTCACCTACTCAATATAAATTACTTAGAAAATCAGAAGCTGGCTCTTGAATGACTTATAGGTCAATTAAATATATGTATCAACTTACCACAGTACCAATTCTTAAAAAATATATTTGTTGTGAGGGTCAATATTTTTTAATAAGTCTTAAACTCAGTAATACAATTTTTGTAATTTTAAATAAAACATAAAGCAGAAAAGAAAAAAAAATGAAATCTTCATTTATGTCATTTATGTTAAGTACACAAGTATTATTACACAAAAAATACCTCTTGTTCATATTATTTACAGACTGTTTACAAAATTTCTGAAACTTCATTGTTTTAGTTACTCATCCTCATTAAAATTTTGCTTCCTCTTTCCATATTTCTGTATATTTGATTGACGAGGTTTTGAGAAAAAATTTTCACAGCTCGATTAAATGAAAAATTTTCTATTTCTGGTCCTTCCACACAAATACGTATAAGATTATCTAGCACATCCTCATTCATTCGACTGTGAAAGTCAGTTTTTATGCGACACATATACGAAAAACACCTTTCAACTACGGCATTTGATGCAGGCCAAATGAGAAGAATCTCAAACACATGTGACAGATTTGGAAAAAGATCCTTCTTTGATTTCGTAACAACAGTCCACACTTCATCTCTTGACAAATGTGTCAAATTCAGCAACCAAAGAGATTTTAACTCTGCCCATTCATCTGAAATAGAGGTGGTAATTACTTTATGTTTTTGAAGAAGCAGACTGAAGTTGTCTACTAAGATCTTAATTTCATCATTACCAAAAACTTGTAACGAATCTTTATTCTGTGGCCAAATTGGTACATCTAATACTTTAAGGCAGTTAATGACACCTGACGATAAATCTGCAAACCTTTCTTTTATGCATGCACTGAGGGACTTAAGGTAGGGATGCACAACCTGTGGCCCGCGGGCCAAAAGTGGCCCGAGATATTTTAACGTGTGGCCTGCGAGTTTCGTCAAATTGCAATTTTTGGGCTTATGTCACAGGAAAAATCGTAAATTTCATCAATTTACTGCGGGCTAAATTATTTAAATTTAAAATATAAAATTTCATTACTTAAGAATCGCAAGTTTCATTGATCGGCATGTAAAAATCTCGAATTTCATTGATCAAGTGCGAAAAAATGTGAATTTTGTCAATGAGCTACGGAAAAATGGCGAATTCTGTCGATTAGTTTCGTAAAAATCATGAATTCTGTCGATCGACTTCGTAAAAATTGCGAATTTTGTCGATAAGGTTCGGAAAATCGCGACTTTCGTCGATTAGGTGCGGGGATGTCTTGAATTTCGCTAATTGTGTGAAGAAAAATAGCGAATTTCGTTGATCATGCGAAGAACAATTTCGAATTTTGTCCATAGTGCGAAGAAAAATCACGAATTTAGTTGATCAGGCTCAAAATAATCATGAATTTCATTGATCAGATGCGAAGAAATCGTGACTTTTGTTGATCATGGGAAGAAAAATCGCAAATTTTGTCGATCATGCGAAGAAAATTGCAAATTTTCTTGATCAGGCTCATAAATATCACAAATTTAGCTGATCATATGAAGAAAAATCCCAAATTTTCTTGATCAGGCTCATGAAAATCACTAATTGTGTCGATCATGCAAAAGAAAATCGAAAATATTGTCGATTAGGTGCCAAAAAATACTAGAATTTCGTTTATCGGTTGCGGAAAAAAAACGAGAATATTGTTGATCATGTGATTAAGAATTGAGAATTTTGTCGCTAATGTGATTAAAAATGGTCAATTTCGTCGATCGGTTTTGTAAAAATAGCGAATTTTGTTGATCAAGTGCAGAAAAATCGTGAATATTTCTCGATCGGTTTCGTAGGAATTGCAAATTTTGTTGATCATTCAATGAAATGCCATGAATTTTCTCAATGGCTTTGTAGAAATTGCACATTTTGTCTATTGCTTTCATAAAAAGCACAAATTTGGCCTACCAGGCTTGGAATAATTACAAAATTACATTGATTGGGCACAGAAAATCGAGAATTTCGTTGATCAGGCGCGGAAAATTCTTTTTGATCGGCTCTTTCTCTCTCCTACGTTCATAAACTTCACTTTTTTTTTTTTTTTTTGGCAACAGCGATTTAAGCTTCTAAGTTAGCACTTTTAATAAAACAAAACTTATTCTCCTAAATAAAGTCAAAGAATATTTTTAGAGCTTGAAAATAATCCTTGCAAGATCTGTTAGATATAAAAAGGTAAAAACTGCTGATATATCCTTACCATGTAAATTGGATATTTTGACTGGGTAAGGGAACTTAAAAGGATACCCCCCCCCCTCTCGTGACTCTAAAGTAATATTTTTTATCCGACTATAGGCCACAGATCACATCCTTTAAATCAATCCTTATTATCTTATCATGTTATTGATGTGGCCCTTCTTTTTTAAAAGGTTGTGCACCCCTAACTTAAGGTATGTGTATGTAGTATTTTTTACACTGTCACACACATTTTTTTTTTTTTTTTTTTTACACTGTCTGGCTTGTGTTCCAAGTTCACTGCTGTAACATGCATGTCACTTTTGGAATGCTTGACAATATTATCTTTTTTTTAGACTGGTTTCGGTAATTCCATTGATGAATCCTGAGTTGAAATTTCGTTTCATTTTCAATTTGTCTGCGAATTTCGAACATAATATACATTGTATTGATATGACATTGCTTTTCCCATCTGTTTTAAAATCTAACCATTCTCCAATGGGATCAACAGTTTTTTTCCAATTTGTAGCTGTTTCCAGTTTAAATGTAGTCATATTATTAAATAATTAACAATTCGCAAAACGGTACGTTATTAAATATGGTAATAAATGGTATTAAATAATTAACAAGTCGCGTACGGTAAGCGAAGTATGGTCGGAACAAAGAAGAGGGGTCAGAATCTGCGCTGTCTGTTTTGATGTATAAATAAAGCAAAAGGATCATAACAGTGAGCAGTGGCGCAGCCAGAATTTGGTTCTAGGAGGGGTTTTGAATTTCTGATAAAGGTGTTTTCCGGTTATTTGAATTTGCCGGCTAATAGAATCAATACTTTTAATGAATCAAATCATAATGCATTTTTTCTACAGTTACATTGATTCTGTTTCATTGAAACAGCGTTTGCAATATTAAAGTTAGAAAACATAAAAAACAGGAAAAGACAATAATAAACCTACATGTCGACCACTAAAATCGGGATTTCAGGCGTTTCCCGCCTCATGACATTTTACATGATATCGAATTTGGTCTTAAGTAATATAAATTTGCTAAAAATTTCGTTAAAATATCTTTATTATTGTTAAAGTTCTCTAAAAAATATCAGAGTTCGCATTGAACTTGTATCTGTACTCAGAACTAATATTATAAAGCAGTTTTTTTTTTAAAATCAGAACTGTTCGAAGATTACATATGAAAAATCATTTGTCAATTTTATTTCACATAATAGCATATTATTTTAAAGTAATTTTTAAAAAGTACGCTTAACAATGTAAAAACTTTAAATTCATTTTTTAAAATAAAAGCATTTAGAAGCATGATTATTCAAGTGATTTCTAATCAGAAAAGTTTTTCATTATAAATGAAATCCTTATTGAATTATAAGCGATTGTTGTCTCAAAATTGCTGACTTTTAATGTCTTGGAATTATTATATGAATTACTTTTTTAATATTTGCTTTCAGTAATTGAATTAAGTCAGAAAGAAAAAAAAAATTATTACAGTGATTCGCTTTGCTTAAAATAAAGATCTTGTACAAAGTTTATACTTGGTATTGTGTCAAATGCACTTCGAAAGGAGGTTTCAAAGTAACAACACTATTATCATCTGTGCCACTATTTTCTAGATATGTTTTTAATTAATATCTTTTTTTCTGCATAATTAGATGGTCTTTTATTGTTACGAACATTAAACAAAGATAGTAGGGCAATTAAGGAATGTCCCACCATATAATACTCAAACTCAAAAAGCATCTGTCAGGAAATCATCATTCTTTTAGCATAAAATGTCTCAGAAAAGTGACTTAGTTCAAATAACCAAATTTCACTTAAAAAAGCATGTAATATGCACTTTCACATTTTAAAGTAGAATTTTTGCCATTTAATTGAATCATTTTGTTGATTAAAATCTGATTCAACAAAGCGGTGGATTCCAAAATGCGGCAAAACATTTAAATATTAAGTTTGGTTTTGATTCATATAAGCAGAAATTATAACAATCTTTCTTAGCTCTGGGAGGGGTTTTAACCCCGAAACCTCTCCCTTGGCTGCGCCACTGACAGTGAGTGTTCATTTTAGAGCCACTACAACACGCATGTCAAACTTCTATGAGCAAACGCCGTGATTAGCGAGTAACAGTGATTCAGTAATCAATCACTGCATCAGGGCGGGAACAAATCATGTGTTCACTGGGAAAACTGCACCCAGTAATGGCATCTCGCTGTACTGGGGAGAGTGAAAACACAACGCATGTCATGTAAAAACATCTTTAAATTTTAACTTTAAGTGTACATGACATAACAAAGGGTGTAGGAAATATGCATCGCAATGATTGCGATTTAATGCATTTCTTGGATCGCATTTTAGTTAAATTTGAATTGCAAATTGCGATGTGATAATGCTTAAATTGAACCCTGCCAGAGTTAGAATGTTGGCAGATGGAGACAATCAAAATCATAAATACTCTACAACTTTGTTGGAAAGTGTTAAAATTAAAGCCATACAAAATGTGGAACAGTATTAATTCTGGAATTTAAACTTATAGAAACATTCTAATCATTGGTAATTAGTTTATTTATTTATTTTTAATGGGATTATTATTATAATTACATATATTAAACAATCCCATAATATAATAATAGTTTTTAACAATCATAATATAAAAATTGCAAAAATTAAAATGGCAGATGAGAAGTAAAGCAATATGTAACAGGTTAAAATATGCATGTTATGATAAATTAAAAAAAAAAAAAGAAAAAAAAAGAAATTATAAAAAATAAACAAGTGTTTATAGTTGGCAAATATCTCCCCCCCCCCCCCTGCTAAGAAAAATCAAATTGTGTGCACTCCTTTTCTCCTGCGTTTCTTTTCTATTATTTTAAACAATTAATAACTTTTTATTTAATATTTTAATTTACAATTAGCTTGATCAGTCATAAAATTTATAACATTTTTCTAGCATTAAATAAGGTAAAAAATTCTGTTAAAATTTTTTTAGTGTAACTGCATGTAAACTGGAAAGTACAATCAGTTAAAAAAGAAAGAGAAAGAAAGAATAGCTCAGGCGAGTTAATAGACAAATTATTGAAGAGAAGAATGAAAATAGTTGTTCAATTAGGAATTTTGTCTTCTTTCAACTAATATTTTTAAAATATTAAACTAAACAGCCATCCTTATATTGGAAATGTAATAAAAATTTTGACATGTTAACTATTTAAAAAACTAGTTTTCATACAAAATAAATATAAAAACAAACCAAACAGATAATCAGCTTAAAAAAAAGAAAAAGAAAAGAAAAAAAAAAAACTAATCCAAAACTACAAAACAAAGGAAAAAATTGGATAAACAAGAAAAAACTCTCATAAACTGAAGGTTGTATGAATAGAATGCTATAAGCATTATGTTAAGCACTTAACTATCT
Source organism: Maratus speculifer (assembly GCA_964019185.1). Classification (NCBI taxonomy): domain Eukaryota; kingdom Metazoa; phylum Arthropoda; class Arachnida; order Araneae; family Salticidae; genus Maratus; species Maratus speculifer. Next base: position 166,932,662 of record OZ025289.1, on the reverse strand, counting down.
GCCCCGAGATAAGTTGGGGGTAAAAGCACAGTTTCCTCATACCCGTCACCGGTTAAGTGGTTAATTACATTCATTCTTCAGCTTTTATCTACATGAGGTGGTTTTGAAGAGAATTTTTCCACTTACATGTGCGGTCCATGAAAGACTGGCCACTCTGTCTTGAAAACTTCCATATATTATATTATTAAAAAAGTGTTTTGTTAAAGGTATATCTAAAAGATGGGGGAGCTGTAGTGAAAGAACACTTTGTTTAGATAAACCTAGTTTTGCCAGAATTAAATAATAATAATAATAATAATAATAATAATAATGCATATTTTTTTAACTGTTTAAATTTGTATTTCCTAACTTAAAGCACGGATACTGCCTTTTGAATGACTAAAAAGGACAATTTAAGTCCAGTTTAAAAATTTTATTTAAAACATGATCAAAACGTAATACTCATTATACTAATCATTACATTCTAGTACAGTAAAATCTCATTATAGCGAATCTTTGAAGAATACTGCAAGAATGATTCTACATTTAAAAACAAATAAATAAATAAATAATAAACAAATTCTTAAATTCTTAATGAATTTTCCGATAGGTTAGAGAAAAGAGAAGGGATGAAATCCAAATTAACCATGCGATTTTTAAAAAAATTCTGAACTGAATGTCCTAAATTTTTGGAAAATTCAGAATCAAATCAATCCTGGAGTACTAATTACATTTGCTATACTGAAAAATTCATTAAAGTTAATATATAGAGGGAGGGGTTTAAGGGATATTTTTTTAACCATTCAAATAATATTCATTAAACTAAAAAATTTGCTAAAGTAACATTTGTTATAACAAAATTCTACTGTATTTATTTGTTAAAATGCTATATTTCTTTTTAAAAGATCACCAGTTATTTTTTACTTCAGTGATCAAACAGGTGAAAAAAATATACAAATAATGTACAAAATAACTAGCAATACCATTATTAACATACCTCTTTTAAAACATTTGGTTTACTCTCAATTTCTTTTTCATAGTCAAAACTATATGCATCAGGATCTATATAAACGCAGTCTCCAACATGTAATGTACTACCTAACCAAACACCAGAACTAAAGTAAGTAACATCATCTTCTTCTTCCAAAACATTCAATTCTACACACTTCAGCTAGATAGAAAGAACAAATATCTGTATAAATTATAATTTTCATAAACTATTGATAAATCTACATAATAATATTTATTACAATTAATAAACATGATTTAGAATGGACCATATTTGATAGATAAAGAGATATAGAAAGAGGGATAATAAATTTGTATTAAAATATTAAGGTGAAAAGTTAGCATTTGGCTAAGAAGAAAATGCAATGGTCTTAGTCTTCCCTTGAGCTTTCAAGTGATTCCACAAAATTACACGCAGAATCTCATGCAAGACATATGTCAAAATATAGACTAACTTAGGGGAAAAAATTTCTAAAAATCATTTGCAGAATGTCTTATTTTTGTTTTCTCTCTCTCTCTATTAATTATTCCTTTATATATATATATCCAATGTGTAAAACAAAACAATCAACAATACAAATTAGTGTGAATTGCGCCGAAACCTGCATTAAAACACATAAATTAAAAATATAATTTCAAATTTATCAATTTAGCAAGAACCAGCACACCCCCTCACAAAACAAAACTCCGTTAAAATTAAAAATTCAACAATCAAGATACAAAAACAATAGGCTGCAAGCCTCATCAGTGATGGGTTTTATTAGACAAAAGCAGCCGAACATTAGAGTTTACAGAAACAAAATATATTTAAGTGGCAGTGGGTTTCGGCTAGAGCGGGGAATAGCAAAAAATCAGATGAACACCCGATGGCTATAATTCACGCGCTCCCCACCAGACCCTACGGCACATTAGTAAACGAATGTCTCACCTGGAACATTGTAAACGATGCAAAAATATGTTCTCTGAATAAAAATCACATCCCCACTTAGCTGCAATGCCACAACTCAAAACAAATTAAACAGAACAAAGTAGAAACCGTATTCCAAACCAATCCAAAAACAATCCAGGTCTGTTGCCACCCAATGCAGCTCATCATCATAAAACCGTCCTTAAGCAGGCTTTAGGTAATACAAGTCATTTAGCTGTCACTGAGTAGCAAACGATCAAAAATGTAGAGAATCTGCAAAATCAGAGTACTTTTTCATGAACTTGAGAGGAATATTGTTTTTATAATGAAGTTTACTTTTAAATTGAAAAAACTCACTATGAAACAGATATTTTTCTGAACAGATTCTATAAAATCGGAAAATTTGGCTGATTATAATGTTAATGTAGATTCGTTTTGAAATATTGGAGGACCAGTGTACGAGCTGATTAACTGTAAAAGAAAAGCTTTTACGCTTATCATAAATAGAAATTTGCATTTTGTTATCTATTGAAATTTTTATTTTTAAATCTAGATAATCAGCCTCCGAACTATTTTCATTAGTTTTTTTAACGTTAAGGAGTCAGGATAAATTTCTTGAGAAATTTAATCAAAATCAGAATTAATATTCAAAACGATCAAATCATCAATGTATCGGTAAGCAAAAAATTTTAGATCGGCTTTATTTATACTATATTAAAATTCATAAAAAAAATAAAGCTTACTTATTTTATGCAGCTAACTTATTTTTATTTTTTTATGAATTTCAATATAGTATAAATAAAGCTGATCTAAAATTTTTTGCTTACCGATACATTGATGATTTGATTGTTTTGAATATTAATTCTGATTTTAATGAAATTTCTCAAGAAATTTATCCTGACTCCTTAACGTTAAAAAAAAACTATTGAAAATAGTTCGGAGGCTGATTATCTAGATTTAAAAATAAAAATTTTAATAGATAACAAAATGCAAATTTCTATTTATGATAAGCATAAAAGCTTTTCTTTTACAGTTAATCAGCTCGTACACTGGTCCTCCAATATTTCAAAACGAATCTACGTTAACATTATAATCAGCCAAATTTTCCGATTTTATACAATCTGTTCAGAAAAATATCTATTTCATAGTGAACTTTTTCAATTTCATTAACTTCATTATAAACTCTTCATTGTAAACTTCATTGTAAACTTCATTATAAAAACAATATTCCTCTCAAGTTTATAAAAAAGTACTCTGATTTTGCAGATTCTCTACATTTTTTATCGTTTGCTCTTCAGTGACAGCTAAATGACTAATATTACCTAAAGCCTGCTTAAGGACGGTTTTATGATGATGAGCTGCATTGGGTGGCAACAGACCTGGATTGTTTTTGGATTGGTTTGGAATACGGTTTCTACTTTGTTCTGTTTAATTTGTTTTGAGTTGTGGCATTGCAGCTAAATTGGGGATGTGGTTTTTATTTAGAGAACATATTTTTGCATTGTTTACAATGTTCCAGGTGAGACATTTGTTTACTAATGTGGCGTAGGGTCCGGTGGGGGAGCGCATGAATTATAGCCATCGGGTGTTTAACATCTGATTTTTTTGCTATTCACCGCTCTAGTTGAAACTCACTGCCACTTAAATATATTTTGTTTTTGTAAACTTGAATGTTCGGTTGCTTTTGTCTAATAAAACCCATCGCTGACGAGGCTTGCAGCCTATTGTTTTTGTATCTTGATTGTTGAATTTTTAATTTTAAGGGAGTTTTGTTTTGTGAGGGGGGTGTGCTGTTCTTGCTGAATTGATAAATTTGAAATTATATATATATATATATATATATATATATATATATATATATATAAAGGAATAATTTCAAAATGGACCTGCAAATATGTGCATAGATATCGTGAAACTGCTGATGGGGAGTTGGGGGGGATCATCAGAAATTTTCAAACTACAATAATAGATGATTGTAATTTTCATTTCTGTATCTCCTTTCCTTTCCTTTCTACCCACCACTAAAAAAGGACTATTAGGACTATAATAGAATTATTTTCCTTAATAATCTGTAATAGATACACACTTTTAAAAGAAACTTTCTCAAAATTAATTTTTACAAAGCTGTACAATATTTGTATACTGAAATTTGGAGGTTTTGTCAGAAGCGATTGACTAAGTTCATAATTTTTATCAACAACTAATTAACAAAATTTTCAACTATTTTCAATGACTAATTGAGAAAATCCGTGATTTTTTTTTCAGTAATTGATTGGCAAAATTCAAAATTTTCCTTCAGTGATACATTGACAAAAAACAATAATTTTCTTCAGTGATACATCGATGAAAAACAAAATTTTTTTTTTACCAATTTATTGATGAAATTCACAATTATTTTTTGGAATCGAATAACAAAATTTCAAATATCAAATATTTTTTCATGAAAGTCGAAGAAATTTATGATTTTTCTTCATGTAAGATTAACAAAACTTGCGATTCAAAAATAATGATTAACGAAATTTGGCAAAATATAAAAAATATATTCATGGGAAAAATCATATCCAGGTTGAAGAACTTTGCAACTAGTGGAAAACTGAAATTCAATTATTGTCTTTTTTGCTTGAAGCAGATTTCTTTATTTTCTACCTTCTTATGGTATGCCTATATTTTTATTCCAAAGACATTTCCACATGCTGGCATTTATGAGAAAGCAGTCAAAAGTTTAAGAATATGTGAAGTAGTAAATGAAGCTCAAGAGTAAATAAAAATATAATTTAAATGTATTAAGTAAATTAGATATTATTTCTAAAACTCATTTCATACAATTAGTGTGCAGTGTTATTTATTAAAACATTTCATAAAGTAGACTCCCTCAAATCCACAACTCTCTAAAAATTGCACATCATTTACAGATGTAAACAATGAAACATTCAATTCAGATATAGGGACAAAATTTGACTTTTCTAACTTTATATCAATTCCATAAATATTTTAATTTGTAATTTTTGTGAATATTACTGAAATTCATGTTTTTCATGAAAGAAGAATAATTTTATTTCTGATAAAAATTCAAGATATTGCTGATATCATTGGTAATCACAATCTTCTTTGTGTGTTATCAAGCTTTTTTGGCTACTAAGTCTGGATAAACCTGAAATATTATTTTACAATTTTAATGTGAACTAGTAATGTACCTTTATCAGACAAATTTCATTCAATAATTTAAGAAAAATACATTTAATCTTTATAATGAATATTTAATCATACATTATTGATTATTAACTTGACTTTTGCTTTTAATATTTTAATAATTTTAAACATTATCTAAATTTTTATTACTTATTTTAACATTTTATTATATTGTAAGCATTCATTATAGTTTCAATTACATTATTAATTTTATTCCAATTACTATTTAAAATATGTAAACAAAGCAATGACCAGAAATCTTCAAAATTCTAAATCCGCACAACCTCTGGTCCCAAGCTGTGTGGATTTCAAGGATTCTACTGTACTTTCAATTTTAAAGATTAGATTTGATTTTTACTATAGAAAATTGAAAATCTTAAAATGAATCTTTCACACCTTTTCATCTTCATCTTGTTTAATACATGAAATGCACTTAGATGATTCATCTACGCCTGATTCATGAAATGATGGTGGGTCTTCAAATCTGCAAGTTTCTGAATCAAACCTATAAAGATTTAAAAAAAAGAATTATAATTAAAACTTATCAAAATCATTTAAAAAAAAGTCTGAACATCCTCTGTAGAACAACAGACAACATATATATAAATGTTGTTGATACAATACTGTTATAAATGAATCCTTATTTAGCATGATGCAAAATGATAGGAATGATTTAGGATGATTGATTTGATTAATTGATTGTCAAATGAGTGGTTTAGGTTTGCTGTGCAAATTTTTATGTTAAAATTAAATACATGAAATTCTAATCAACATTAAAATATTTTTAAATATATATTTTGCTAAATTTATGCGTGAGAAAAAAGAAAATAACACACTAAATAATTCTAAATTGTGGAACGTGATTAGTAGAATTTCAGCCAATTTTTGGATAACTTAATATTTTCCAGATATGTTGGAAGATATTTTAAAAGAGATTCTGAGCACATCCATTTAATTCAGAAAATATCCTAACTACAATGTGAGGCAAAATGCTTTCTGAGTTTAAAAATAGGCAAATTCTAGCTCATAGCAGGATAAAAATATCATTTCAAAGACTTGCTGATAAAATTGAATATTCAAAGACTGTCATTTTTAATTTCTTACAAAATCTAACTATTTATGTTTCTACAAAATCTACAGGGAAGCTGAAAATTCTTTCAAGAGACAATCTAAAAGTTTGAATGATTGCACGGCTCGAAATAAAAGAATGGCAGCAAAGAAAATTGGAAGCAGCATAAGGATGACAGCATCATCATCGAATATAAGAATAAAAAAAATGTTGGGAGTTCTTAAAAATGTAAAACCATGTTGGTGTTTGCATTTAACATCTGGCAATAAAAAAGCTTGCATTCAGTTTGCAGAAAAATATCTGTAGCAACAAACAAATTGCTCTAAAATTATTTTCACTGCTCAAAAGAAGTTTAATTTTGGTATTTTGGATGGTATTCATTCATATTGTGATGGTTTTCAAAAGGAAAAGGATGTATTTTCTAAGCATCAATTAGGCAGAGACTCTCTAATGATTTTGGCTGCTTTTTTCTCAAAAGATGAGCTTAGAATTGTTTTTTTAGATATACAAACAAAATAGATATACCTATATTTGCATGCTAAACTGCCATTTGTTTAACCTTTGTGAAAAAAGTACTAACTTTAATTAAATTTTTAATAAGACAATGCCTGATTTCACTTTGAAAGACAAAAAGAAGTGGTTTGAAGATAACTAAGATTTTTAAACTTGATTGGCCATGGCCAACAAATGAGCCAAACCTAAATACTGTGAAGGATGTTTGGGATATTATAGTGTGCAATGCATAATGAAAAATTATCAAATTGTGCAGTATAACTCAAAAGTCGAATTAAAATCTAGTATTTGGGGGATATGATATGTTTTGTCACCTCAACAGATTCAAAACCAATGTAAACTCTATGTTATAATGTAGCATCGAAAATATTAAACACAAAAAAATTCAATTGACACATATTTCTATAATTTAGAAAAATCCGTTTTGTTTTTATTTTACTGCCAGTGCATAATGAGTAAAAATGCAACATATTATATTATATGTATAACAATTGTTTTAAAATGTTTCATTTATGTTCATATTGACTATTTAGTTAGATAAAGTAAATTTATAGGGTTTATAAACAAGCTAATATAATTATATTTTTTATTTAGACAATCACATGATCATTCCAATCATTTTATATCCTGGTAAATAATCTTAAAGCAAAAAAGAAGACAAAAATAGAAAACAATCACCATTTTTGGTAAAAGAAAGAATTTCCATCACTGTACAAAGAATCCAAATCCTCGACAGATTCCTCAGTGCCACCAAGAGAAAACCAGTTATCTTTTGGAGGTTTATACATGACCTACATAGACAGTAAAACTAATATATAAGTAAAAAATTAAAAAAACAAATCTTTAAAAAAATTAGAGCTTACATTAGAGCCTACACAGTTTAAAAGTGTTTTTACCTTGGACTACTATAGAATTCAAGGTCACAATGGTTTGCTTGTTATGATATTAAAAATGTATAGCATTTATAGTTTGATAAAAAGAAAAAAACGCCCAAAAGAATTACATTACGGTCTGCAAAAATAATTATGAGCAGAAATTGCTTACAGTGTATATTAATAATCGTACTTTTCAAACATAACGAAATTTGTATGCATTACTAAGGTGCAGTATCAGATATTTACTGTAAAATATGAAGTAGACAGCATTTATTGTTTACAAACAACAAACAAGAATATTTGGTTACATTACTACATTTAACAAAATGCATAATTTTGCACCTTAAGGATGTATTTTGATTCAAACTGCTTATTTTCAGATTTATTTTTGAATTCATTTTTTCTGTCAAATACATCAAACTTTCAAAATCTCTTATTTGGAAAGTACACAAGATGCCGTGATTGTCGATTCTTTGATAAATGCAGAAAATATTGCAAAAAAAGCAATCAAATACTGCATTTTGAACAGATTTTTCCGAAGCAGGAGATTTAGGGGCGAAAAAATGGGTCATACTGAGAAGATAATTGTTCATAAATCAAATTCTAATGAATGGAGCGTAAAAAGACATTACACAGCACATCATACGTCTCTTCAAGAATCCCCTCAGCAAGTTTCATGTTTCTACTTTTAAAAATGTGTCTGAAATTGTATAGGAAAATTTTGAGCTGTTGAAGATGGAAAAGCGTTTTTTCGAATACACCCTTAACAGCTTATATTATATAGAATATTTAACAGCTTTTAGTCAAGGAGCTTAGATGCTTTTAAATAATAAAATAATTTACAGACTCAAGAAATAAGTTAAATCACATATAAATAAATGACTGGATTTATTTATTTAATTATTAAAAGTACATATATATTAAGGCAAACTTGAACATAATTTAACATATCCCAACAAGAGAGAAAAATTAGCTGGGGCAAAGAATCGAATATAGATCTACAGCATACTGCGATGTTGCTTTTCCGCTAAGCTACAGAGCATTATTATCCTAACCTAGTAATTTTTCACTAATAAACCATGTTGAAGAACATCGTCAACTAGCAAAAGCATTGCATTTATGTGTGCTTTCATATATATTGTGGATCAACTGAATATTAAATTAGTCATTGTATTTCCCATCATTGTGTGTCATTTGGTTGCCGTCTAATGACATTCTTCTACATGATTTATAAGTGAGAAGTTGTCAAGCGAAGATATCAGCCAGAAAAGTAGAAAAACAACAGCATGGTATGCTGTGGACCCAGGTTGAATTGCAGACCCCAACTAATCTTTCACTCTTGTCGAGTTATTGCATTAAATTGTGCTCAAGGCTGTCTTAATATATATACAATCGAGTCTCTATATAATGAAATCCATTGTTCCAGCAAAAAATTCGTTATACAGAGAAATTCGTTGTATAGAGAATGAAGTTAAAATTCTTATTTAATGTGTAAATTTTGAGTAAATATTATTAATTAAGAATTTGAATTGTTTAACTATAAATATTAACCTAATATTCTATTTTTTAATTATTTAAACATTTTCATAAAAGAGAATAGACATTTATTTGAAAGCTTAATGAAAATCAAATAAGGAAGACTTGCATTAATTTTAGACGAAGAAATCTGTAATTTTTTGTTGTTTTGATTTCAAAATTGTTACATTCTCAAAAAAAATGGTAAAATTTTAGCAATTACCCCCCAAAAATCATCAATTCAAAAATTACCCATGTAGATCCCGCTCTTACATGTGTAAAATCCAATTGACACTATTTTAAGAAGGATATTGAAAGGCATGTGGGAGGGTAGGGTGGAGGAATTAATTCGTTGGATTTAAAGAACAATGAGATTCAATAACAAAAGTAATACAAAAATCTCAGCACTGAACAATAAATAAGAAATAAGTGATGCAAAATAGAGTCTATGTGATTCCGAAGCTTTTTTAAAACTGAATAAACAAAGAACATCTTATGAAAATATTCGTTATATGGAGATAGATATTTAGCTATATAGAGACTATTTTAAATATAATCATGGGCAAAGGGGACCGTTCCTACTAAAAATTCATTATATAGAGAAATTCGATGTAGTACGGAGTTTCGTTATAGGGAGACTCGACTGTATGTGTTTTTAATAATTAAGATTTCAAAAGCATTATGTTATTATTAAAAAATAGTTTTATCAAATTTGAACAAAGTTAATTGGTACAACAATAATTTTAAAGCATCAATTAATAGAAAAGTATAAGTTTTATGAAGAATAGGTTACTAGAGTGCCTTTTGTCAAAGAAAGTAAATTTAACTAAGAATGTTTAAATTTTATTCATGTAAGATTTTATCAATACTCACATTACACTTCTTATAAATCGAAGTCATTTCTTCATCATCACATTCAAATGAACCAAAAATTTCAGAAGGGCATGATGTTTCTCCTAGTACAGTATCTGATCCACGACTAAAATATGGGATGAAAAGGAAATTGTAATATGGATAAAGTTTGGGTGAAATTTAGAATGAAACAATAAAGCACTTACTGAAACCACATAGCATGGTAAAAATATTCTCCATCTGATGTTTCCCACATAGATTGTATTTTGGCAATATACATTGGTGTAGAAGGATCAGCTGGACTTATTAAAACAAAATCTCCACATTTTACCTGAAATAACATGAGTAAAATATATAAAATTTAATGTAAATCCCAAGATAGATAAATGGTTTAATTCCATATTAAATGAGAGTATTCTGATTCAATGGATATAGAAAGCAAGTAATATCTTTAACATATATATATATATATATTAAACAGTATAAACAGGGTTCATACTATCTTTCTACGATAAAATTCAAGCCCCTTACCTAAATTTCAAGCACCTACCCAGAAATTTCATAAATAAAAATTTTAATTTTACAAAATACTACATTGGAAAAGTATCAAGAGGAAAAGAAAATTACTTTGTATTTTACACATTTTCATTTGAACACCATACATGACATAAAGTAACAAAACATTAAATGTAAAATTTATGAGAAAGTCTTCGAGAAATAAAGAAAATATTTTTGCATTCTACTTTGAAAGTTATTTGTGCTAACACTAGACAAAAGGAGACACTTGATATTTTGCACTGTTATGTCAGTAATGCACAGTTTTAAATTTTACAAAAACTAAACTTTTTTTTCCATAACTTGCATTAATTTGAAAACATCTATTAAATCATTTTTAACGGTATATTAACACACACACAAAAAAAAGTTTACATATTGCAGGATGAAGTAAAATCCCTTATTTCTTGTTACAAAGAAATAACATCAATTTCTATCACAGTTTCAGCTCAATTGAATTTTTGAGCAAAATTTATCCTGAGTCCAGTCTATTTTAACAACAGAATTCAACATAATAGTTTTGAATTCAAGATAAGGAAATTTCAAAATTGTTACATGTTTTATTTCACCATCTTTAAGAATACTGTTATTCAATTAGCATGATTGAAACAATTTTGTTAAATTATCTGCAAAAAAAAAAAAAAAAAAAAAAAAGGCAGCTGATGTTTTAGTTTGATATTTCATTTCGAAAGGCAGACTATCAAAAATGGAACTTATGAAGAAAAATGTAATTTAACAATGCAGTTTATCGTTTAAAAATAATACTATGGAGCACTTCTTAAAATTGGGAATCTTTTTTTTTTTGAGCAAATGATAACGACTTTAAATGTTCTAAGATTTTAATGGCTCTTTTTATAGCTAGTAGCCTGTCAAGCTATCTATGTTCACAAAACTTCACAGTGGTTTTACCAGTTGATGATTTTTCATAATAATCATGAAACCTTGCTGGACAGTCTTTGAACAGTCTATGTGCTGCTTTTATAAATATTTTATTCTATTTCACCCTAACAATAGATTTAGTGATGAATTTAACCTGTCATTTATTATACCAAAAGTACAATCCTAAACTGTAAAAAGTATCCCATTTTTTTAATAACAAAGACTAATCAGTAAGACCGAATTCACAGAAGAATTTCAGATTTAACATCATTTATTTTTTAGCTTTTTCGTTATCAACATTATTTATTGAAAATAAAGTCAAATTTAATTTAATATAAAATTAAAAAAAAATACAAGATTATATGTAAAGTTTTTTATTTCATATGTTTAAAAAAAAAAGGAAAAAGAAAAAAACAAGGCAATTAATTAGCATATTGAGTACAAAATAATAAAAATAATTGCTTAAAATTGAAGTAAAAACCAATTTCTATGCATTATTAAGAACAATAAGTTTTATTTTGAAAAATTTTAAATCATGCAAATTTCATTGAGAACCAAGCGACATTGAAATACACGGCCGAAGCCAGTAGGGCTGATCTATGATAGATCTACTATTGATCATAGTTTTGTTTTGAAGGATTTTCATTTAAATGTATAAAATTGTACGATCAGAACTCAAGCAAGACAGCTAATATGCAGTCACAACAACGATAATTACTCAGTACATGGGTTTGTTAGAACTAAATTTGAAAATGGGATTTACACTTGAAAATTTACACTTGTACTTTTTTTTTTTTCTTTTTTTTGGTGGGGAAGAATTCAATTATTGCTCTATTAATAAATAATTATTTGATTAACCAAAAACAAAATCCTATGAGAAAAATATATTTATCTCTTTTAAATCCAAAATTAAACTAATTCAAATAATTATCTAATTAAATAACTCTTAAATTATTTAATTAAAAATTTTTGTATTCTAATAAGAGTCAAATTTTTCCTGCTTTCTTTTACAGGTAGCCATGATTAATGACACATAAATAACAATGGTATCTCTTCCAATCCTCCTCCTACATTTTATAATAACAAAATTACATATCTATTATTATGGACAACACCTATTATATGGCTTGTTGATGTAAATTCCCTCATATTCTCCAGTTATCAAGTGATACAGCATAATTTGCATGGGGGGTGGTATGCATTATTTGATACTACTTCTAACCAATGATTGCATTTTTCTTGTTCCATCCACAGTTCTTTGAAAATACACTTTCCAGTTATCATTGTATTATATATCTCAAACAATATTACTATAGAATTATAATTATTACTACAGAATGCAAATGAAAAACTGTTTGTGACAAAGACAAGTTATGTGAATCTGTGCATTCTTCAACTGATAGAATTCAGTATACAGAACAAAGCAAAGTGCAAATGCTTGCATTCTATCTGATCTCCTAAAAATAAAATAATTTCAGAACAAATATTTTCGCCTTATTAATTAACTCTTTTTTTAACATTTGGAATTCTTATTTTATTTTGAACATCTAAGAAAAATTAAGCACCATCCATAAAAAAAATAATGAAAATTAAGCACCAGCATTGAAATTTAAATAAATCCAAGCACTTTCAAGGACCTTTTTTCTCTCCCACAAATTCAAGGACTTTTAAGCATTTTCAAGCACAGTATGAACCCTGTATAAAGCAAAAATGTTTTTTATTTTTAAAAAGCTTATTTTAAAGTTTGAGTTAGCAAAAAATTTTTGCTACACATTTCAGCAAGACTTTGAATTATTTGCTGCAAATCAAAGAATTGCGCTAAAAATCTTAAACTTTATCTGTGAACTTAGTGCTGCCAGTAAAACCTTTCCACCACTGCCCATCATTAAAAATCTTAAAAAGTTTTCTTCGGCCCACCCTAATAAGCAATAATAAAAAGCAAATGTTTATGAAGAATAACTTACTCTGGAATCATTGATTTCAGCTTCCATGTAATATGTCTTTGATGAATCTTCTTCCACAGGATCACCAATCCATTTAATTTGCACCTGCACAGATTTATAAGAAAAATATAAACAATTAAGTAAAACTTAATATTAAATAGGGCTAAAAAGTATAAAAAAATATCTAACAATTTAACAGAAATCTGCAATTTTCATTTCTAATAGTCACTCACTGCTAACAAACAATAAATATTTTCAAGCATAGTATAATTTAGAAACTATATACATTGCACTAATATAAAAACGTCAATGATATTCTAAAAATGCATTTCTTCTCCTCCCCCCCCCCTCTTTTTTTTTCAGAGATTATATTCATTTTCCAAGAAAAAATCCTGAGGTGCAATTTTTTCCTTGTCAGCAATTAACGACACTTTTTAAAGCAGTATCGTAGCACTATCACCTTCTCAAAATAAAATAAAAACAAGGTAATCTCAAAAATAAGGTTTATACATCACCTTTATAAACGATATAAACAGAATATGAAAAACATTAATTTGTGTAAAACAAGAGTTGAAGTCTATATATGTCTTGTGGGCTGTCCTTTAAAATCTTGGTTGCTTGCTGCAAGAATTAAATTTCCACTTTATGATTTTATTGCCAGTTTGAAAAACAATTTGAATAATATGATGGCCGCATCAATTTAAAAATATCCTTTATTTTTATTAGCCTTCTCACTGCTGCAAACTGATATATCAATTTTCTTAGCTGCAGTTTCATTGTAATAGAAGCATTTTTTAAATTAATTTAATTCTACAGATATAATGCAGTTTTAAGTAAGTTATGATTAATATTCTGGAGACTTATATACCTATAGCATTTTAAAAAATTTACAGAGAAAACAACTTTACAATTTTGCCTTTTTGCTTAGTGGTCTACGGGTTAGGTTTTTCTTGAACTGTTGATAAACCTCACAATGTTAAAGGGTCTTTCTAGTGACTGAAGGGATGTTAACAGATGTGATATCACAAAGTACATAGAACGGCAGCAATTGCCAAGATAGCCAGTCATTTTGCCACATTTCCTCAGATTTGGGAATTTTTTTAACATTATATTCTGAGAATCCTTTGATTTTTATAAACTTAAATTTATCTCTTTATTTCCCCCTGAATAATATAATCCCCTGATCATACTAATCCCAAGATCAACTAATTGAAAGCTGATACAATTTGCTTTATACACTTATTAAAAAATTACAGGGTTTAATATGAAGAAATCAATTTTATAAAATAAAATTTTAGATCTAAAGTTGTATTATTTTTTATCCCCAACATTTTGTACAGTTTAGGCAGACTTAACTAAACCAAAATCGAAAAAAGATTCTTTTCTAATGAAACTGTATATGACTGATCACATCTTTCAATGGTTCTTCTAAATGAATTGTCTCTCATAATTATCAGTTCTTCATTTAAAAATAAAAACTTTGATAAAGCTTGAAGGAGATATTTATTTTCTGCTTTGGCTAAAAAAGTCACCATAGACAAAAAAAATATATGTATATTTACAGAATTGCACAGTCAATAAAAGTTGAAATTTTATTTTACTTTTGACTAAAAGTATAAAAGTTATCTTGCACAGTGATATTTTGAAAATAAATATCAAATATACAAAACATCAAAAATCTTAATATTTTAAAAGTAAATATCGGTTATACAGGGTGTCCGAAAAGTCTGGAAACGGTCGAATAACTCAAGAAATACATATGAGATTGAAAAACGTAAATATACGTGTTAAATATTTTTAAATAAGCTACTCAGTGATACCAAATTTGACCTTCGTAACCGACCCCCTGGGGGTCAGAGGGGGTCCAACTTTGAAATCTTAAATTATAACCCCCATTTTTTATTGCAGATTCGGATTCTACGGACAAAAATACGTAACTTTTGTATTTGATGTTTATTTCGAATCCTCGTTTATCACGGTATAATTGAGCATATTAAATCGATACATATTCCCGCTTTTCCAACGGGATTTTCCCTAATCGAAACTAATTGGGGAGAATTTATGACATCAAATTCCTCGTCCTTTGCAATAATAGCGTTTCCTGAAAATCACCCGTGCCGATTATTTCGGTAGTGCTACACAGTTAAAAATTTGATCCATTTGCTGTAGCGTCACTCCACAGCTTTTATAGAATATCTCTTTCATGACCAATGAGAATGTTCCATAACACAGTAAAGTACACTGTAAAAAAATTTACCCTTTTGCTGCATCGTCACTCCACCGCTTTTATAGAAAACGATTACTTTACTGTGTTATGGAGCATTCTCATTGGTCACAAAAGAGATATTCTATAATAGCTGTGGAGTGACGCTGCAGCAAATGGGTCAAATTTTTGCACTATTGAAATAATCGCCACGGGTGATTTTCAGGAAACGCTATTCCTACAAAAGACGAGGAATTTGACGTCAAAAATTCTGCCCAATCAGTTTCGATTAGGGAAAATCCCGTTGGAAAAGCGGGAATATGTATCGATTTAATATGCTCGATTACACCGTGATAAACGAAGATTTGAAATAAACATCAAATACAAAAGTTACGTATTTTTGTCTGTAGAATCCGAATCTGCAATAAAAAATTGGGGTTATAATTTAAGATTTCAAAGTTGGACCCCCTCTGACCCCCAGGGGGTCGGTTTCGAAGGTCAAATTTGGTATCACAGAGTAGCTTATTTAAAAATATTTAACACGTAAATTTACGTTTTTCAATCTCATATGTATTTCTCGAGTTATTCGGCCGTTTCCAGACTTTTCAGACACCCTGTATATCAATAAATAAATCATATGTATATATTGTATATCAACTAACCCTGATACTAAATGTTTAAATAACTGCACAAATTATCTAAAGTCAATTCGGTAACTTAGATAGAAGATTTGGAGGGAAAAAAAAAAACCTTATAAACAAGTAAAAAAAGGATTTTTGCTTTGTATGTTTGATGTTATCTATTATATAAAAGGACAAAGTGAAATATATATGCGTGTGTATATATATATATATACATATATATACATATAGTCACAATAAATAATGTATTTTAACAATAATGTATTTTAAGTTATATGTTAATATGAATGTTATCTCTTAATTCTAATTTTAATCATTTTATTAATTTAATTTTATGTTAATATCGATTATTAATTATTTTCACCGGTTCAATTATATTTCCATTCAGCTTTATCCTTTTTTGTTTGTTATGGATAACTATTATTTTTACTTACTTTCAACTCCTTTTTGTAAAATATCTTTGTTCCTTGTTTAATAATTTGGTTTTTGTGTGATGGTAGTCCCAAATTCGTATTGTTTTGCTTTTTCATGGCAAATATGAAGATGAAACCACACACTCCATTTGTAGTTCCAAAGTATTTGGGACCTGAAGATTCTGCTTTGGTTCTACAAATTTCATTTGTATTCATATTATTCTTTTTTCCTTCCATGTTCAATGTGCTATAAGTTATTAAATTCAATGGTTAATTTCAAATGGTTAATATTGTTTACTATAATTCAATTTAATTCTTCGTTTTGGTTTATTGTTTTATTGATAAAATCCATTGGTGAATCTTGTCTACTTTTAATGGTATTATATATATATACTAGCTGACCCGCCCGGCGTTGCCCGGGTCCGTATTAACAATATTAAACGAACTTGAAATTTGTATGATTTTATCAATAACTGGAAGCATGCAGAAATGCATTGTCTGAAATACGTCGCAGCTGACTTTGTGAAAAATCGGTTTTAAAAACAACAACTAATATTAAGCTCTAGAAATACTTAAAATGAGCAATGAGAAACACGGGAGGGAACATGTATCCAACGATTGCGTTAGTTTCGTGTTAAAGTGTTGATATTTACCCGTAAAAATCACTGTTAAATCACGTAACTAATTATTTTTTTCGCATAGAAATCCCAAGTGAAAAATTTTGAATTTCAAACTAATTATATCATTCTTAAATCCGACTATACCGTGAATGAATCGATACGCGATGATAAAAGATTGGTATATAGTATTATAATTTCAGAGCCATTTAACAAAAGTGTATATTTTTAATCAAAGCATGCGTAATGTTGACTCTGTGGACAAATTCCTAACCGTAAACTTTTGTACCATAACCATAATCTGTCTGTAACCTAACTGCGACTTAACATTACCCTACCGTAACTTAAATATAACATAAATGTAACCTAGCCGTCACTTTGAAATATCAATATAGAAGCATCATTTAAGATTTTGCTTGAAAAGTTAACATTCTTTCGTTAATGTCTTAAAATCGTCTGCACTCTGAAATCTATATTTTAGACTAATATTTGTTATTTAAGTTTTCGCGCATGATTTTAAAAGAATGTTTTCATAAATATATTTTATATATTGACATAGAGTTATTAATATGTTGTTAAATTAAAAACATATTTTCATCTACGTTATAAAGTATTAAAAAGTTCTGAAAAAAAAGAAAGCTTTTAGTAATACAATTTTTAGTTCAAATCAAATGTTTTCAATATTTTATTTAATTTTATTTTGACATTTAAATTATTTCGAATTTATCAATTTCAATTATTTTAAAAGCAAACATTTTTTAAAAATAAATAATATAATAGAAAAAAGACCATTTTAAAAAATTACTATTTCTTCATAAAATACGCTTCAGCTGTTATTCAATTCTTTCAATTCGTCTTATTAATACAAAATCCCTTCCACATGCTTTTGTTTGGGACATTAATATTTGAGCGATAAATGGTTTAATATTGCAACTCTTTTTTCGGTTTACTTCACCACCACCTATCTTTTTCCTCCATGGTTTGCAACCGCTGTGATAAAAAATCATTATTTAAACTGACAGTTTGCCAGTCTATGAATTTTAAAGGTCTGTTCCAGCTTTTTAAATTATTTATGCGAAAATTTTATGCAACCAACCAACCATAACTAAATGAAGAGAAAAAAAAGAAGAAAAAAGGCGATTTTTTATGAGAGTGATCTTTGGAATTTAATTAATTACTCAGTTAATAAATAGAATTTCGAAATTCTGAAGCTCAGGTGCATCAGGAGAGATATTGGGCTACTCTCATAAAAATTTTGAGCTTCGTACGTCCCATAGATTTTGCTAGCCATCGCAGACAAACACACACACACACACACGCAGACAGAGCGATTTGTTATTTTATTAGTATAGATATATATATATATATATATATATATATATATATATATATACACTATGTATCAAAAGTAAATAAGTTCCATTCTGCATATAACCCTTCTCATATATGCAAATTATGCCTTTTTTGAAAGAAAAAAAAAGCATTTATAAGCCCTCCTCTTTTGATGCTATCAAGCCTTCCATTGACTTTTTTTTTTTTTTCCGGAAAATTCCTTAACCCTCTGAGCGTCTTGAGGGCTTTAATAAAAAGAAACTTAAATGCTAATAAACTTAATAGTTAAAATTTTAACAGCCTATTTGTTTCTAAAATAAACTTCATGCTCCTTTATTTAATATACATCTTGAAATACATTTCTGTTAAAAATATTTTTGTCTACAATAAATTAAAGTTGTTTTTGATAAATGAAAAATATGGACAAACTGATTGGAGGGTTAAGTTTTTTCTTTCTATATCTTCTAAATGAATATATCTAATGCAATTTATTTTTATCTAATTTCTTTACACATTATTGTATGTATTAGAATGACATTTCACTATACACATTGCCAGAAATTTCAAAGGAATGTTCCTTTCAAATGAAACTATTAATACTTACAATGTTTTCTTTGATTCTTATGCACTAAGGTTTAATATATATTAATACTGATTTTAAATTTTATAATTTTTGTTCATCTTTCTTTGATATCTAATGATTTTATTTTGCATACTGTAAAATATCAAATTCAAAATATAATTTCCCTCCCCGACCCAAATTTCCCATCCTTTTCACAAAATTTTCAATTATTAGCCCCGTTAAAATTGTTGGAATCTCCTACATGCTAAAGGTAGATTTGGGGAGGGGGGGACTTACTTCGGTACTTTACAGTATTATACACAGTTTCCCCCAAGTTTAAAAAAGGGCAGGGCGCGACTGTTCTGAAAAGGGCACTTTTTTTATTTTTAAGGGCATTTTTATAAAGTTGAATCTAGAATCTTGCTGTTCCAAAAATCGTGGAAATATGGAAATTTCGTCAAAGAATCCAGAAAAAAATCCAAAAATTTCGTCAAAAAATTGAAAAAAAGAAAAAAAACAGTGAATTTTGTTAAAAGATCGTCAAAAACGGGCGATTTTGTTAAAAGATCGCAAAAAACAGCAGGTTTTGTTAAAAGACGACAAAAACGGCAGATTTTACTAAAAAATCGCAGAAAAAAAGACACATTTCATGAAAAAAATGCGAAAAAACGGCAAATTTTGTTAAAAGATGACAAAAAATGGCAAATTTCTTCAATTGATCTCGAAAAAACACCAATTTTGTCACGTTTAAACACAAAAAAACTCAAATTTCAGAAAAGGGATGCAAATTCATAATGGGAGTGGAATCGACCCTCTCTTTCCTCCCACCTCCATTGTAACCTTTCAGAAAATTTGCTGTGATTTTTTTTTTTTTTTTGCTTAGAATTATTTTTGTGATTCTGTGAGATTTTTTCCAAAATTAAGAAAAATTAAGACCATCATTTTCAAAAATTAAAAAAAAGTCGGTCATAACTTTAAAAATCTTACATAAAATATATCTCAAATTTTGACAAGTTATCAAAAAAAAAAAATCATTTTCGTAAATTAGTTAAAAAATCACAATTTCGTTATAGAAATGTGACAAAAACGCAAATTTTGCCAGAGGATCATGAAAAGATGCAAATTTCATTCAGGGATCATGAAAAAAAAAAAACGTGAATTTCGACAAAGAATCTTGAAAAAAGGGACATTTCATCAAAAAATCGAGAAAAACGACAAATTTCATCAAAAGATCGCGAAACAAAACAGGTTTTTTCCGAGGCCCCATGATGAAATTTGCGCTTTTTGTCTGTTACACTTCGATGAAATTCGAGTTTCTTCAGCGGCCCTTTGGGGAAAAAAATCACTTTTTTTTCCGGTCATTTGACAATATTTGCTTTTTGTCAGTAATCATTTAACAAATTTGCATATTTTCCACGGCCCTTTGAGAAAATTCGCATCCTTACGATGGTTCCTTTACATAACTCGAAGTTTTTCTGATTCTTATTTGCATCGTTTCTGTGACTCTGATGAAATTCACATTTTTCCTTAGTACTTTGACAAAATTCATGCTTTTGACAGCTACATTTTGGTTCAATAAACGTTTCCTTCTGCGATCCTTTGTTGAAATTACCGATCTTGTTGTGATTCGTAAGCATTTTCTGCGATTCTTTAACGAAATACACCTTTTTCTTTGATTTTTTTATAAAATACGTGATTTTTTTAATGATTTTATTTTCCGCAAACGATTCACGAATATTTTCTGCGACCATTTGTTGAAATTGCAATACATTTTATGCCTGAATTTTCAGATTAATGACCTTTTTTTTCTTTCATTTTCGGAACGGAATATCTTGAATTTTTGAAAATTGCGGAACAGAATCATCTCTGGTTAGAAAAAAATTTTTTTTTTTTTTTTTTTTTTTTTTTTTTTTTTTGGGAGGGAGGGCATCAAATTCTAATTAGGCCCCGAGTGCAATTTTCTTTTCACACGAAAATGATTGTGAAAATCTGCTTTTGGAGCAATAAAAACACAATTTTGAAGCAGGAAAATTAGTTTTTAGAACAGAAAATTTCACTTCTAGCACTAATTTTTTTTTTTTTTTTTTTTTGTGCCTCTTTGACAAAATTTGTGATCTTTAGATGAAATCTGCCATCTTTATGGGATATTTTGACGAATTTTGCATTTTTTCGCGATTTTTTGGCAAAATGTGCCGTTTTTTCAAAATATTTTGACAGAATATTCTGTTTTATTGAAACTTTTGGACGAAATTTGCCTTTTTTATTTTGCAAATCTTATGACAAAATCTGCCGTTTTATTGCATTTTTTGATGAAAATTGCCATTTTTTCATGATTTTTTGGGCCGCTTTTTTGGGATTTTGGGACAAAATTACGCAATTCATGGAACGTATAAGAGCTATTTTTTGCGTAATTTATGCACTGTAGCGCATCCGCATCATTGCTGAAGGGCTGCATTTTTTCAAATGTAAAGCAAGAAAGGCATTTTGAAACCCTCTGGGGGAAACTCTGATTATATATGAGGACCCCAGAAGCCAAGGGGTGTAAGTGACAAAAATGAAAAAATTGAGTTAAGTGCACAGGGTATCTGGAAATATGCTTTTTTTCATTTCAGGTAAAGAAATATAGGTCATTTTCTGATTATTTGGGGAGTTATAGAGATAAACCATGTTTTTCGAAAAACAAACAATATTGATTAATTATACATTTAAAGAAAATTGTACACTTTTTTTTTAACACTTATTAAAATGAGAGTTCAAAGATTAGAATGCAACAAGCAGATGTTTCCTATTTCAATTTAGTCAATTGTTATTGATGTTCCAATTTAACATCAATTATCTTTAAACTCAATTTACTCCAAATCGACATTTTGTCACTTGTACCTCTTGGCTCCTCATATATATGTATGTTTCCTAAAAATATCATCTTTAAATTCTGATAATTTATGTGACAAAAATAACCAATTTTAAAATATCCCTGTATTAAAATATTTTGTATTGGCATATGTTATGTACATTAAAAAATGTAAGCATAAATGTAAGTATAATTGAATTTTAAAATATTAAACATAAATAAGATCTAGCAAATACATAAGTGATAAGAATTGAAAATGAGCAGTACAAAATTACAGTCACCTTTTGCTTTCCAGCTTTTCTTAATTGTGTAGATTTACAAGAAAGTGCTTTCTGAAATCAAGGAATAAAAAAAAGTGATATTAATTATAATGAGTTTTAGAAAATTTAATATTTCCAAGAAAAAAATAACAAGTAATACATTAACAGTTTTAAGGTTTAGGATGAAGTAATTAAAAATTATAAAAGGTTATTAACAAACAAACCTTATCCATTTCATCTTCTAAGTTATCATTTAAAATATCATCTTCATCTGCTTCTTGTACAGCCATATTAGGACATCTGTAACGAAATATGTTTTATAAAATATTTAAATTATGTCAGAATAATTGATATAGTTTTCCAGCAAGGTTTAAATTAATATCTATTACCTCTAATTTTTTCATACTTTTATTTTCAGTAGATTCAGAAACAGATTGCAGGAAGACATATTTTTGCTCTACATTTGACAATATCTTCAAAAATATAATTCTTAAATTTAAAGGAAATGTGTCTGAGTTCAGCGTTACAAAAGCTTTCACATGATATACAAATATTTATTTATTTATTTTTATTTATTTATTTATTTTATTTTTCATGTAACTTAATTAGCCTCTCTATATTGTTCCTGAATGTATTTGTGAATGTTTAAAAATCTGCAAATAAGTGAGTCAATAGTTTTTATTACTTCTCTAACTTTGAACTTTCCACATTTTATAGTTTATGAGTAAAATAGCTGTGACAGATAGACACAGAAATAATCTAAAAATGGTTCCGTTTTTACTTTTAATTACAAAACCCTAAAAAGAAAAGAAAAAGAAAGAAAAAAAAGAAAAGAAAAGAAAGAAAAAAGGAAAAAAAAAGAAAGAAAAAAAAGTGAATAAAAAACTTAACAAAATAAAATGTTCATTAAAATAGTAGTTACCGTCTTTGAGCACAAGCTTGTTTACTTCTACCTGTTCCACCAAATTTAATCATATCACGACAAAATGAGCATTTTCCACAATCAGGAAGTTGACAAGCCTAAATTTTATAAATATATAAAAAAATATTTTCAATATTTTAATCTGTCAAAATAAAAAATCATATAACACATATATTTTTTAAGTTTTGCCAAGAAAAATGAAATAAAAAATTTAGTTATCATAGAAAATTAAGTAAGATAATAATAAGATTTAAATATATACCAAAAAAAAACAAAATTTAATATAATAAAAACGCAGCAAAAAAATTTACTTTTTAGGTCTCTTTAATAATAGGTAGGTCAAAAATAAGTCTTTTTAAATGAAAATTTTACAGGCAGCTGTCAATAACAAGTGAGTCCTAAATTATGTCAATAGTTTGTACAGTGGCACAGTACAACTTGCAATGCATCAACGAACAGAAATATTCAATGTAATGGATGGTTATAATGAAGATGTTAGGTATGACACAAAGGATTACTAATGAAGCTCCAAAATAAGTAGTACAGATATTTTTTAAGGATTTTTATTAACATTTAATAATATAATGCATTGGTACAGAAATTGAATTATCCATTCATGAAGAGATTTTATACTTATAAAGTCATCTATGTGCTCTTTCAGAAAAGTTTTAATGTCTGAATAATTAAGCAAATTAAATGAATCTGTATGTTATTTTCATTTTAATTTCCTTATAATTAATTTGATTTTTCTAATTTAATTCAGTGAATGAAAAAAAAAAGAAAATATCTTTTGTGAAATCTTTGCATACTATATTAAAGTTTATCTCACCGAGAAAAAAAAAAAAATTAGTTGTTTTTATGTTTAAAAAAAGGTGCTTCCTCTCTTTTCATTTCTTAAAACCAAATTTTTATTAATTCACAATCACCATAGATGAATTATATGTATTAATTTTAAATTTTTAAAAGAATTCATATTTTAACAATATTAAAATCATGCAAAATGTATATAATTAAAGTGACAAATTTCTTAAAATAACATGAGAATTGTACTTTTTAATGTATTAATTTTTTACTAGACACTGTAGGTGCAGATTAAGAAAATATGAAAGGAGTTTGGGATTTCTAAACCTCAAAAATCTAGTGGCTACATTGAGAAACAAATGCATAAAGTTTGATTTTGGTTTTTTTAGAAAAAACTAAACAAAAAACTCAGGAATTCAACATGAAATAATATGTATGCACATACAATAAAACAGGTTAATCACATCAAATGTGTATATTTAATTTAATCATAAAATTCTTGAAATTTGAATAACTTTAAACTATGTATAGTCAGAAAATAAAGTTGGGAAACATAGATTATTTATATATACAGTAGACTCCCTCAAATCCGCACAGCTTGGGACCAGAGGTTTTGCAGATTTTAGAATTTTGCGGATTTCTGGTGATTGCTTTGTTTACATTTTTTAGAAAGTAATTTGAATTTAATTAATAATGAAATCAAAAGTATAATGAATGCTTACAACATGCTAAAATATTAAAGTAAGGAATAAACTAAAATAATAAAAATTTAAATAGTTTTTAAAATGATAAAAATTCTAAAAGCAAAGGTCAAATTAATAATCAATAATGTACAATTAAATATTCATTATAAATGTGTTTTTCTTAAATTATTCAATGAAACTTGCCTCATAAAAGTACATTACTAATTCACATCATAAAATAAAGAAGCTTTATTTCAGGTTTAGCCAGACTTAATAACTAAAAAAGCTTGATTAATACATAAATATATTTCATAAGATTCTTATTAAAAGTGATATCAGCAATATCTTGATTTTTTCAGAAATAAATTATTCTTTCTTCATGAAACAATATGAATTCAATAACCTTAACAAAAATTACAAATTCAAAAAATATCTGGAATTGATATAAAACTAAAGAAGTCAAATTTTGCACCTACAGCTGAACTGAATGTTTCATTGTTTACATCCGTAAAATATGTGCGGATTTTAGAGAGTTGCAGATTTTAGGAGTGCGGATTTGAGGGAGTCTACTGTATATATATATATATATATATATATATATATATATATATATATATATATATATATATATACAAGTTAAACAGTCATGACAGTGGTTAATATTAGAAAAATAATACTTCTTATTTTAATTTTGTCACATAAAAGTAAAAAATTAAAAAATATATTAATATTTATATCAAAATATAATATGATGATAAAAATGACTATATAAATCAAAATAAACTTCAACCATTTCTAAAAAAAAAAAAAAAAAAGAAAAAGAAAAAGAAAAAAAAAGAAAAAGAAAAGAAAAAAAAAGAAAATCATGGCAACTGAGATACCAAAAGTTAGAGGCTACGGCAAAAAAAAATTAGTCACCATTAGGCGACTGGCAACCATGAATCTGCACCTATACTAGATACATGGACAAATATTTTAAAAGTCAAATTTGATTTTCAAAAAAAAAATTTTTTTAATCAAAAACTGCTTTAAAATATAATCAAGCTAAAAGTCTTAAGCTTTTGTAATAAAAATAACGTTTTTGATACAACTTGAATTTTTCAGATAAATTTCTTTTTTTATCATTTTCTTTTCTCAAATTAGCACAACAATCATATTCCATTCTATTTTCTATTTAATGATCCAATAAACCTTTAATTAAATGTACATAAAATTTGTACCAGAGCAGGCAAATTGAGCTAACTTACCACCATACTTTTTTACTTTTTTCTATTTATAGAAGAAAAATGTAGTGGTTTCATGAAATTTTTTAAATTCCTGTTTTTGACAATTTTACATGTTTTAAGGATCAGAGATCCCAGAAAAACACATTTTTGCAAAATGTGTGTCTATATGTGACACAAATTTTGTAGACACTATCTCAAGAATCAATGAACAGAATTTAATAAAATGTTAGATTCATTTAGTACATAACTAAATATAAATTTGTACTTATTATTTTTTGGTGTAAATTGTTCAACAAGTGGTGCTTCTATGCTGTATTTGTCACGATTTTTGTAACAGCTATGTCTCAAAAACTAATGCACATATTTTCATAAAACTTCATATTTAGTTAGTACTTGATATAATTTAATGCTAATTACTTTTTGGTGTAAATTGCCTGGCAAATGACGATGCTATGCTGCATTATTCCCGATTATTGCAAAAGCTGTAATGTCAAGGTATCACAATATTCGTCAATTTCAGATTCAATAAGTCCCACATATAAATTGGTGCTGAATAGTTTCTGGTGTAAATTACCCAATGAGGGCACTTCTATGCAGAATTTATGATTTCTGTAATAGTTCTATCTCAAAAACTAATACACAGACTTTCATCAAATTTCAGGTTCAACTAGATATTGACATAAATTATTGCTGATTTTTGTTTTGGTGTAAATCACCTAAGAGATAACACTACTATGGTGCATTTTATTTTTTAATATTTACACAACTTTAGCAATATTCATATCTTAACCATCTTGGAAACGTAATGTTTGGAACGTAATGTTTGGAACGTAATATTTCATTCACCAAGCTCCGGGATTCACTGCACTATAAGCAATATTTAAGGTAATATAATTCGATAGATTTGTTGAATTTTCAATACTTTTTAGCTCACAGGCTATCATAGCCTGAGAGCTTATGCGCCCGCCCGTTCTGTATGTATGTTCGTACGTAACGCGATAACTCATGATAAAAATATCCAATCCACTTGAAATTTTGTATGTAGGTATATCCTGACAAGGCGCTTCCCTGATTAGTTTTTGGAGTTCATTCGATATGTATAAGAGGGGGAACGGGGGCTCATGCCCCTTACCTTAATAGAAATAAGTGGGTTTTTCTTGCAGAATTAAGTTTTTGTTCAAAATTTAGATATGGGATCATTCTGATGAGGCGATTCCGTGACTGTTATTAGGTGTTCATTGAATAAGTATAAACAGGGGGAACGGGGGTTCTTATGCCCCTCCCTTTAATTTATATAAATGGGTTTTTCAAGCAGAATTGTCAGATTTCGTTCAAATCTCTTAATAGTTTTGGAAGTTTAATGGTTAAGTATAAAAGAGGGGGATAACTCCTCTTAAATTATACAAATGCTAAATGGGTTTTTATTAAGAATTATCCGATTTGCTCTGAATTTTGGATATAGATTTTTTATATGATAAAGCATGTCCTTGATAGTTTAGGAGGTTCAATGATTAAGTATAAAAACGGGGAAAGGGGAGAGCTGTTTCCCCTTCTTAATTTCTTTTTCGAACGGAATTAACCCTTGAAAATATAAGGCTGTAATCTACAATTAGTATGCGTAGCCTGGGAGCTCAATGCCATCAGTTTAACTGGGCAGTATTCTTTTTATTAGAATGATTAATACTCTCAAGGATTATACTCATATTTGTAATTAAGTTTTTGTATATAATGTTGAAAGAATCACATTTCTGAGCATTTAAAGTAAAATACACAGAAAACAACAATACAGTTTTACCCATTTGCAAAATACTCAGAGGGTTAAGAACTAATGCACACATGTCTTTAGAATCTTCATGATGGTCATAGATTTCCATTTAATTTTGACACTGTGATAGTGAACTTTTCAGTATTAATGTGTATGAGGTAGATAAACGTATAGAAATTGACACATCCATTTTTTTCTTTTCTTTTCTTCTTTTCAGGGTTGGAAAAAAATCATGATTTTTTTTAAAAAAATCAAAAAAATCGGATTTATTTGATTTAAATCAGATTTTTTTGATTTAAATCGGATTTATTTGATTTTTTTAGAATTCAAATTTTAATTATTGTGTTTTTATGTTTTTACAATACATGGAGCAATTTTTTATAAAAATAACTAAAAAAAGAATAAATAATATTTATAATTTATAAAAATAATATAAGAAATAATTATATAGTTCAGTAAATATTATATTCTAGTTACTGATTGGTATTAAAAATTAAACATCTAGGCTTTAATCTAAAGCCATTCTATTATTTTGCAATTGAATTGTGCACACTAAATAAGAAATAAACTTAAATAGGTTGTAAATAAATAAGAAATGATTAAAAAAAAAAAAAAAAAAAAAAAAAAAAAAAAAATATTCATTTAATGCAAGCTATTTATTAGGGATAAAAATCATAATTAATTCAATAGTTTTTAAGCAAATAGAAATAAATCAGGGATTTAATTGTTTGAACAAAAACACTAATTTAGAAGCTTTGTTCACTCCTAATTTATTACAAAGGCTTGAATGAACTAGTCAAAAAGAAGAAAATTGTCTTTCTCCAGCAGAGAAAGCCACGGCTGTTGTTATCTGGTAAATAAATTCAATTTCAATTTTGCTGATTATCTCTTTACCTCCCATTATGCAGGGATGAAAGTGCACTAAAGCCATTTTGTAGCAACTTTGGAGCAGCAAAAGTCGAATTTTGGAGCAGTAAAATCTATTTTTGTAGCAGCAAAAATCAGATTTTGTAGCAGTAAATATCAGATTTTGTAGCAGCAAAAATATAATTTTGTAGCAATAAAAGCTTTTTAGGAGCAGATTGAAATATTCTAATGCTAATAAACTCTTAACAATTACAATAATTGCTACCTTGAAAAATATTTTTACATTTGAATGAATAAATATTCAGATTAAATTTCTCCACACTTTTCAGACCTTTTGATGAAAATTGCGGTTTTTAGCGATCTTTTAACATAATTCACGCCTTTTCACAAACTTTTGACCGTGTTTGTTTATTTTTTAACTAGATTTGCGGGTTTATTTAGGACCTTTTGATGAAATTAGTATGTTTTCTGAGATCTTTTGACGAAATTTACGGATTTTATGATCCTTTTGATGAAATTTTCAGTTTTTTTTCACACGATCTTTTAAAGAAATTAACATTTTTTTTTTCACGATTTTTTGACCGTATTTTGTTCTTTTTATGACGAAGTTAGATAACCGTTGACTCGAAATTCGTATGTTTTTCAGAATCCTTTAGAGAAATTTGCGGGTTTTTTGCTGTTCATTTTTTGACGAAATACGCTTGTTTTTTGGGATCCTTTACAGAAATTTGAGTTTTTTTCGCGATCTTTCACAGAAATTAACTTTTTATTCATGATTTTCTGGCTGTGTTTTATTCTCTTTTTTTATGATATTAACGATTCTTTAGCAAAACTCAGGTTTTTCTCGCGATCCTTTGATGGAATTCGAGTGTTTTTCGTGATTTTTCGATAAAATTTGCGTGTTTTTCACGATCTATAGTTGAAATTTGCGTTTTTTTGCGATCTATTGATGAAATTCGAATGTTTTCACTATCTATTGGTGAAATTAGAGTGTTTTACGCGATATATTGACGAAATTCAAGTACTTTTCGCGATCTTTCAATAAAAATTTGCGTGTTTATCGCGATTTTTTTGACAAAATTCGTCTTTTGGCTGTGTTTTGTTCACTCTTTTTTATGTTAATAACGATCCTTTAGCAAAACTCAGGTTTTTCTCGCGATCCTTTGATGAAATTCGAGTGTTTTTTTCGTGATTTTTCGATAAAATATGCACACTTTTACGATCTATAGACAAAATTTTCATGATCTATTAATGAAATTCGAGTGTTTTTCACGATCTATTATTGGTGAAATTCGAATGATGAAATTAGCGATCCTTTGACAAAATTCACGTTTTATTTTTTTGAGATCCTTTGACCAGACATGCTACAGACTCAGCAAGAAAAAAGCTGAACTTTCACGGCCTCACAGACTTTTGGCGAAATCTGCGTTTTTCTGCAATTTTTTAACGAAATTAGCGTTATTCGCGACCAATTGACGAAAATTGCACTTTTTCTCCTACAGCCTTTTTAAAAAGATCTGCATTTCTCCAAAATCCTTTAGCGAAATTCGCGCTTTTTCGTAAAAATTTGCGTATTTTCCGCGATCTTACGTCAAATATGCGTACTTTCCGGGATTTTTCGTCAAAATTTGCGTATTTTGCGCGATCTTTCGTTATTTGCGTATTTTCCGCGATTTTTCGTCAAAATTTGCGTATTTTTCGTGATCTTTCGTCAAAATCTGTGTTTTCTGCGATCTTTCGTTAAAATTTCCGTATTTTCCTCCAACTTCCGTCAAAATTTGCGTATTTTCCGCGATCTTTCGTAAAATATGCGTATTTCCCGCGATCTTTCGTCAAAATATGCGTATTTTCCGGGATCTTTCGTCAAAATATGCGCATTTTCCGCGATCTTTCGTCAAAATTTGCGTAATTTTTCGCGATCTTTCTTCAAAATTTGTGTGTTTTTAGCGATCTTTTGTCAACATGTGTTTTCTGCGATCTTTTATCAACATATGTGTATTTTCCGCGATCTTTCGCCAAAATTTTCGTATTTTCCGCGATCTTTCGTCAAAATTTGCGTATTTTCCGCGATCTTTCGTCAAAATTTGCATATTTTCCGCTATCTTTCGTCAAAATTTGCATATTTTCCGCGATCTTTCGTCAAAATTTGCACATTTTACGCGATCTTTCGTCAACATATGCGTATTTCCCGCGATCTTTCGTCAACATATGCGTATTTCCCGCGATCTTTCGTCAAAATTTGCGTATTTCCCGCGATCTTTCGTCAAAATTTGCGTATTTTCCGCGATCTTTCGTCAAAATTTGCGTATTTTTCGCGATCTTTCGTCAAAATATGCGTATTTCCCGCGATCTTTCGTCAAAATATGCGCATTTTCCGCGATCTTTCGTCAAAATTTGCGTAATTTTTCGCGATCTTTCTTCAAAATTTGTGTGTTTTTAGCGATCTTTTGTCAACATGTGTTTTCTGCGATCTTTTATCAACATATGTGTATTTTCCGCGATCTTTCGCCAAAATTTCCGTATTTTCCGCGATCTTTCGTCAAAATTTGCGTATTTTCCGCGATCTTTCGTCAAAATTTGCATATTTTCCGCGATTTTTCGTCAAAATTTGCATATTTTCCGCGATCTTTCGTCAACATATGCGTATTTCCCGCGATCTTTCGTCAACATATGCGTATTTCCCGCGATCTTTCGTCAAAATTTGCGTATTTTCCGCGATCTTTCGTTAAAATTTCCGTATTTTCCTCCAACTTTCGTCAAAATTTGCGTATTTTCCGCGATCTTTCGTAAAATATGCGTATTTCCCGCGATCTTTCGTCAAAATATGCGTATTTTCAGGGATCTTTCGTCAAAATATGCGCATTTTCCGCGATCTTTCGTCAAAATTTGCGTAATTTTTCGCGATCTTTCTTCAAAATTTGTGTGTTTTTAGCGATCTTTTGTCAACATGTGTTTTCTGCGATCTT
This sequence comes from Maratus speculifer, assembly GCA_964019185.1. NCBI lineage: Eukaryota > Metazoa > Arthropoda > Arachnida > Araneae > Salticidae > Maratus > Maratus speculifer. The sequence goes on along the minus strand of OZ025289.1, from coordinate 166,901,269 downwards.
TTATCAACATATGTGTATTTTCCGCGATCTTTCGCCAAAATTTGCGTATTTTCCGCGATCTTTCGTCAAAATTTGCATATTTTCCGCGATCTTTCGTCAAAATTTGCATATTTTCCGCGATCTTTCGTCAACATATGCGTATTTCCCGCGATCTTTCGTCAACATATGCGTATTTCCCGCGATCTTTCGTCAAAATTTGCGTATTTTCCGCGATCTTTCGTCAAAATTTGCATATTTTCCGCGATCTTTCGTCAAAATTTGCGTATTTTCCGCGATCTTTCGTCAAAATTTGCGTATTTTTCGCGATCTTTCGTCAAAATTTGCGTATTTTTCGTGATCTTTCGTCAAAATCTGTGTTTTCTGCGATCTTTCGTTAAAATTTCCGTATTTTCCTCTAACTTTCGTCAAAATTTGCGTATTTTCCGCGATCTTTCGTAAAATATGCGTATTTCCCGCGATCTTTCGTCAAAATATGCGCATTTTTCGCGATCTTTCTTCAAAATTTGTGTGTTTTTAGCGATCTTTTGTCAACATGTGTTTTCTGCGATCTTTTATCAACATATGTGTATTTTCCGCGATCTTTCGCCAAAATTTGCGTATTTTCCGCGATCTTTCGCCAAAATTTGCGTATTTTCAGGGATCTTTCGCCAAAATTTGCGTATTTTCCGCGATCTTTCGCCAAAATTTGCGTATTTTCAGGGATCTTTCGTCAAAATATGCGCATTTTCCGCGATCTTTCGTCAAAATTTGCGTAATTTTTCGCGATCTTCAAAATTTTTGTGTTTTTAGCGATCTTTTGTCAACATGTGTTTTCTGCGATCTTTTGTCAACATATGTGTATTTTCCGCGATCTTTCGCGAAAATTTGCGTATTTTCCGCGATCTTTCGTCAAAATTTGCGTATTTTCCGCGATCTTTCGTCAAAATTTGCATATTTTCCGCGATCTTTCGTCAAAATTTGCATATTTTACGCGATCTTTCGTCAAAATTTGCATATTTTCTGCGATCTTTCGTCAACATATGCGTATTTCCCGCGATCTTTCGTCAACATATGCGTATTTCCCGCGATCTTTCGTCAAAATTTGCGTATTTCCCGCGATCTTTCGTCAAAATTTGCGTATTTTTCGCGATCTTTCGTGAAAATATGCGTATTTCCCGCGATCTTTCGTCAAAATATGCGTATTTTCCGCGATCTTTCGTCAAAATTTGCGTATTTTTCGCGATCTTTCGTCAAAATATGCGTATTTCCCGCGATCTTTCGTCAAAATATGCGCATTTTCCGCGATCTTTCGTCAAAATTTGCGTAATTTTTCGCGATCTTTCTTCAAAATTTGTGTGTTTTTAGCGATCTTTTGTCAACATGTGTTTTCTGCGATCTTTTATCAACATATGTGTATTTTCCGCGATCTTTCGCCAAAATTTGCGTATTTTCCGCGATCTTTCGCCAAAATTTGCGTATTTTCAGGGATCTTTCGTCAAAATATGCGCATTTTCCGCGATCTTTCGTCAAAATTTGCGTATTTTCAGGGATCTTTCGTCAAAATATGCGCATTTTCCGCGATCTTTCGTCAAAATTTGCGTAATTTTTCGCGATCTTCAAAATTTGTGTGTTTTTAGCGATCTTTTGTCAACATGTGTTTTCTGCGATCTTTTGTCAACATATGTGTATTTTCCGCGAAAATTTGCGTATTTTCCGCGATATTTCGTCAACATATGCGTATTTCCCGCGATCTTTCGTCAAAATTTGCGTATTTTCCGCGATCTTTCGTCAAAATTTGCGTATTTTTCGCGTTTTTTCGTCAAAATTTGTTTTCTGCGATCTTTTGTCAACATATGTGTATTTCCTGCGATCTTCCGTTAAAATTTCCATATTTTCCTCGATCTTTCGTCAAAATTTGCGTATTTTCTGCGATCTTTCTACAAAATTGGAGCATTTTCCGCGACCTTTCGATAAAATACGATTGTTTGACAAAATTAGAGTATTTTTCCGCAACCTGTTCACAAAAATCGTGTTTTCCCAGCACTTTTTGACGAAAATCGCGTCTTGTTCGTGATCATTTAACAAAAATCTTGTTTTTCTCGCGATCCTCTGAAGAAAATAGTATTTTTTCCGCGATTGTTTGATGATTTTATAGTTCTTTTTCGATCCTTTGGAAAAATTTGCGTTGATTCTCGTTGTTTCCTTTGAAGAAATTTTCTTAATTTAGCGCCGTTTGACTCGCGTTTTCGTTGTATTTCATCTATAACCCCCCCCCCCTTACATATAAATGTCAACAAATTTTAATGCATATTTGCATTGATCCCAGGGATAATAAAATTCGTCGCCGAAAAAGCGGAATTCCGCGTTTTCGCGGAAAAGTAGCATGTCTGTTTGACAAAATTCGAGTGTTTTCCACGATTTTTCGATGAAATTCGAACATTGTTACCGGTTTTTGTCGAAATCGGCGTTTTCCCGTGTGTTTTTTTTTGTGAAATCGGCGTTTTTTCGACGATCTTTAGACAAAATTTGCATTTTTACGCGATCTTTTCTTGAAAACGGCGTTTTATCCCCACGATCTTTTGACGAAATCGGCGTTTTTTCCGTGATCTTTTGATGAAATCAGCGTTTTTTTTTTCAATGATCCTTAGGCAAAATATTTTTAAGCGATCTTTTATCGAAAATGGCATTTTTTCCCCGATCTTTTAACGAAATCGGCGTTATATCCGCTATCTTTAGAGGAAATCGACGTTTTTCCGTAGTCTTCGAACAAAATCAGCGTTTTATCTGCCATATTTGGTGAAATTGCCGATTTTCGCGATTCGCAGAGGAAATTCGCCTTTTTCAGCGATCTTTTGAGAAAGTTCGTTGACAAAACATTGCGAAATCGTCGTTTCTCCTCGAAATGTTGACGAAATGTGTGCTTTTTCGGCGATCCTTTCACGAAATTTGCATTTCTCCGCGATTGTTTTTTCCGCGCCCAAAACCGTACAAGTTTGAAACTATGTGGAACTGATAACCCAGTTTTAAATTTTTCGAAGAGGATGCCTTAAATTTTCGGAAATTTCGGACGAGAATCACACCTGACATAGGAGGCGAACTCCCATTAATTGGGAATAAACATATTACGGCAGCTCTCATTCGTATCGCCCAACGCGCGTGCTGCACGTCACATGACGTACCGCTTCGAACTCTGCGATCGGCTGCGATGAAAATGAACGTAGTATTGACTCGAGGGAAAAACAACTTACAGTCGTTTGCGGAGCCATGATAAAACTCCACAAAACACCGCGTGTTTTTCGTGACCGAATGCCCATGTTTTTCGCAATTTTTCGGTTAAATTTGCGCGTTTTTCGAGATTTTTTGCAATGTTTCTTTGTTTTTTGACGAAATTAACAGCTTAAAAAAGTCATTTGTTGTTGTTTCCTGGATCGACGAAATCGCGCTAAATTTCGTTTTGGCACTAAGTGCCTTTTGGCGCAGATTTGGCGCAAAATTGAAAAAATTAGCTGTTTTGTAGCAGTTTGGCGCAGAAATGCGGTTTTGGCGCAGTCTGGCGCAATTGGCGCAGGTCTTACATCCCTGCATTATGTAAAAGGACTTCCACCAATTATAATCTGTCATAATATCTGAAACTTTTTTCTCAAGCAATGGTAATTTTTGGAATGGGCCATTTTTAGCTTGAAAATATGCTACAGTGGTAAGAAGATTTGGGCAATTTTCTTTAATGAAAGCCAAATCTTCATTACTTTCCTCTACACTAAGTGAAATTTCATTTCAATTTAAAACAGAGAGACTTAATAAAACTCCAGCAAAATGACTGCCATTAATAGCTTGTTCATATTTTGCTTTAAATTTTGTAATTCTATCTCAGACTTGACAAGTTCTGAAAGTTAAAAATCAGGCAATTTTATTTCAGAAATCAGGAGAAATTTTTGTCAATGAAAACTTGTTAATTTGTTGATGTAAACATCTTTAGTAAAAGTTTAAGTTTTAATATTGTTGGTTATTACTGAAGATTAAAAAGAAATCTATCACTCTTACTCAAATAAGGAAAGTATGTATTCCATACAAGTAGAACACATTTAAGAATATGATGTTTAGGATGTTTCAACATATTTTTAATTCGACTAAATATTATAAAAAGAGGGATGTTTTGTTACTCATGAACTTATATAAAACTATAGTAAAGATCATAAATAAGTCTTAATAGAGACAAATTATTATTAATTCAACACATGACCATAGTAACAATAACAAACCTTGAAGATTCATTGTTTATAATGAATCTGGGTATAATTCATCTCATAAAACACTACTGGTCAAACATACTACAGAACAATTAAACGTAAAATAGAGCTTTTCTCACTGAATCGCAGCACATTTGATTGTTAAATAACAGAATTTTTAAAAAGTGTGAAAAATTAGGAGAAATATGTCAAAAATAAGGAGAATGGAGAAACATCTGAAAATCAAGAGACTTGGCAACTCTGCTATCTTTATGTAATACATTTTCTAACTTTTTACCCAAGAATTTTAAAAATTTGTAAGCTTTGATTGAAATTTGATAGCATAATATGGCAAGTTTTAAAACTTGTTCCTTGCACGTAGAATCCGATTTTTTGGTGAACATTAATGAATTTGTTTAATTATTAACTTTTGAAACAAAAAAAAAATCAAATAATTTAGTTGCCAAGATTGGCAAACGAAATATGATTTATAAAGTGTTTCTGTGTTTCGCCACATCATCTAAAGTTTATTACAAAAGAACAAACAATTAAAGGATTAGGAGGGGGACACCTGGACCTGTCACATTCTTTCTGATAGTAATCCTAAAAATACCAGAAAAACACCTGTTACTTATTTATACCTATTTCTTATTTCTCTGCTGACTAATTTCAAAAATGAAAAAAAAATTGATTTAAATCAAGTGATTTTTTTAAAAAAATCAATTGATTTAAATCATGCCAACCCTGCTTTTTTTTTTTTTTTTTTTTTTTTTTGGAGGAGGGAGGCGGTTAATTAAAAGACAATTTCTTTAACATAGAAGTCTGAATGGTCTATTACTAATAATATTTAATAATAATGTTTAATTTTATAAAAAATTCAATTCATTCAAAGAGAGTTCATATTCCTTTCTCAAATATTTTGTTTAATGTGATTATAATAATTGTAATATTTTAATAATAGTAAATTATAGCAATAAAATTTATGGAATGCATATATTAATTAGTACAAATAAATAAATATGTTTTTTAAGGAAGATAGACTAACAAGATTTCTCATTTACTTCCTATGCATTATTGAAAAAGAATTTAAAATCTCATACCTCACAAACACCACATCTTTTTCGTCTGGGAGCATTTTGTTTTGATGAATCTTTTTCAAGTTGTTCAGTAAAAAAATTTTCAAAAATGCTCCTAACAAGTGGAGTTGTTGCAGCTAAAGAGTGTACTTCTTTCTTCACTTTAGAAATACGACTCCTTGTAGAAGCTCGAATAGAACGCCTGTAGAGAATAAATGAAATACTTATCTAAAGAAAAAGAAAATTAAATTGATAAATAGCATTTCTAAATTTTTATTTTATTTTTTAAACCTTAAGTGTGTTTCTAAAGGTTATAAGCAACAAAAGAAAAATTTATATACATTACGTATATATTATATATACATATGCATTTAGTTAATTTAAAATTTACTCAATAAAAATAAAACATCTAAATTTTACAGGTTATTTTCAGCAACCAAACAAATGACATTTAAAATTATTTAATAAATCAAAAGCTATTTAAGTTAATCATTGCTTTCAAAGAACTTTTTTTTTTTCAAATATAGCTTTAAATTAAAAATAGGCAGCCTTTTAAGAAAGCTAACTGCATTTCCAATATATATATATATATAATTAATAATAAATTCATAAATAATTTTATGTAAGTTAACTATTAATATTCAGTAATAAAATAAATGCATAAATTGTGAATCAAAATTATTTACTTTCAAATTTCCAGTTTTTTTTTTTTTTTTTTTTTTTTTTTTTTTTTCCTCCTTGTTAAAATAGAAAGAAACATATTAAAGAATTATTTAATTTAAGTGATTATTTTTTTTTCCTTCAATCAAAAATGGAAAGTGCATTATACCTGAATATATACATATCACAAAACAATGCATATGTACAGATTATTAAATACTTTTCTATATTATGACAATATTATGATGAAATCTTTGATGTAGAATTTCTCTAAATGAATAAGTTTTCACCAATTCATTATGGGAATTGTGAATGTAAAGATAACCATAAGAGTAACTGTAATGTAAGATAACTGGAGTTCTAATGTTAAGCTGACCAGCATATATACTGTATAACACTTCAGGATCTGTGGTCAAGATAATAGGGCTGAAGAGTGCAAGCCATGATCAATAATGGATTATAACACCACAGATTTAGTTTAGATTTTTCAGATAAAAACAACATACTCCTTTCAATTTGCATGATGAATTAAAAAAAAAATAGTATGTAGTATGTATAACACAAAATTTAAGTTAAAAAAAGCAAAGAATAAAAGCCTAATCTCTAAACTTGCAACTTATTTGCTAGCAATAGCTCTTAATGAAGAATGCAAGGCATCACTCATTGAATTTTCTTAAATTATAACTGTAATGAAAAATTTGATTATCTTATTTTATTTTAAAAGATTAATAAAACTTTTTTTTTAATTCTAAGTTTTTTAATTAACATTTTTTATTTAAATAAACTCCCATCATATTCCTTTCTTTCTTTTCCATACCTTTCTTCCTTAATAAAATTAAAAAGAGCTGACTTTATTATTATTGTTATTATTTTATATTTACACTTGTTATACTGCAGTTTACCATTTTACTGTGCCTCCTTATACTATTCATCTGAATATTTAGTTTAATATATAGACTCCCTCAAATATGCACTCCTAGAATATACAACTTTCTAATATCCACACATAATTTACGGAAGTAAACAATGAAACATTCAGTTGAGATGTAGGTGCAAAATTTGACTTTTAGTTTTATATAATTTCCTTACATATTTAAATTTTTAATTTTTGTTAAAGTTATTGAATTCATGTTTTTTATGATGAAAGAATAATTTATTTCTGAAAAAATCAAGGTATTGTTGATATCATTTCTAATCACAATCTTTCCAAATATATTTATATATTAATCAAGCTTTTTTAGTTAAGTCTGGCTAAAACTGAAATAAAGCTTTGTTATTTTATGATCCTTATGTGAATTAGTAATGTACCTTTATGAGGCAAGTTTCATTGAATAATTTAGGAAAAACACATTTCATCTTAATAATGAATATTTAATTGCACATTATTGATTAGTAACTTGACCTTTGCTTTTAGTATTTTAATTATTTTAAAAATTATCTATTTTTTTATTATTTTAGTTTATTACTTATTTTAATATTTTAGTATATTGTAAGCATTCATTATACTTTTGATTTCATAATTAATTACATTCAAATTACTTTTAAAAAATATATAAACAAAGCAATGACCAGAAATCTGCAAAACTCTAAAATCCGCATAACCTCTGGTCCCAACCTGTGCAGATTTAAGGAAGTCTACTGTATATATATAACTAAATGAGATAACAATAAATAAATTTCAGTCTCCACTGTTTATTAAAAAAAATAATAAAGTATGCATGTAAACTAATATATAAAAGAATTACTCTAATATAAAATCATTTTTCTTAATTTTCTCATTGTTTATTCTAAGTACATTTACTGTGGTGTGTCATTCTACCATTTTTAGAATTTTCCATGTTGTTTTCTTGATATAAAACCATTAGTTAATGTTCATTTTGTAAAAAAAAAGAATTTACTAGTAAGATAGATAACACTTAAATGAAAAAATAACTGCTACCATTATGATTTAAAAAAATATGCTCTTTATTATTTTTCATTATGCTTGTGCTGTATAAAAGAGTAAATAATTTTATTAGTCAAAAGAAGTAATATAACAATTAGTTATTATAAGTCAGATGTTATTATATAAGGAGTTATTATGATAATAAATTTAATTACATCGATTTTAAATGAATTAAGCTTGTAAAATATCATTTAATGCTTTTTATTTATTTATTTAATAGACAAAATGTTAGAAATGTTTATTTTGTATTTATCTTAGATTATAATACAATTTTTATATATAAATTTTTAAAAAATTAAAAAAAAATTCTGATTTTAATCAGTGATTTAAAAAAAATCATCTGATTAAAATCATGCGCTCTCTATTATAGATATGGACCAACAGAAAAATAAATGACAAAATCTAGGTTTAAAACACATACTTCCCACCAAGTGTAACCCCAGCCAACCCAATCAATGCTCGTATGCAAGGTGAAGTGATGAGGACAGGTTCATTTTCATCAGCAGCAGATGAATCAAAACTTTGAACTTGATCAATTACAAACTGAGCATGTTGCAGTAAAGACTCCTCAGTGAAAGCTGAAAGACCTTGAGGTGGAACAGTTGTCTGTGTTAAAAATTAAAATGCATATAAGCAAAATGTGTTAAATATTAGCAAACCATCATAATTAAATTTTATTAGTTACACACATGGAATCCAAAGAATAGAAAAAGTAACTTTAAATTTAGATTATTTTGAATGAAAGAATCTAGACTGGACACATATAAATACATACATTTTTATATTATATTATAGTTTTTTTTTTTTCTTTCCTTGATATCTGTTTTTATTTTATAATCACTGCAAAAGCCTAGACCAAAAATCAAAAAGAGAAAAAAACATGGCAATCGTAAATCATAGTGTTCTACAAAAAGGGGGAAAAAAAACTTTAGGCAACACAAAACTTAGGCAAAGAAGTCAAAGTGTGAAGAGTCAAAAAAATACAAGTACAGAAAATTGAATGTTTTTATGATGATTTTTTTCATGAGTTACACAGCAAAAAAGAGGGTATGTCTGCAGGGTTCATTAGATGTAGAAGGGTGAAGATGATTTAAGTAAATAAATTAAGGAAAAGTGCTGGAAAAAGGTTTAAAACTATATCCTTATTTTGTTGTTTAGAATAAAATTCTGAAAACAGTTATATATGTTGAGTTTAGACACATATATCTGATATAATATAGGAAGGTGGTGGCTTAATGATGATATGGACATACTTTAATGCAAAAGGAGAAACAAATTCATTTATCACAAAGACTCTTGACTCTTGATGGACTCCTTGATTGTCAAGATATTCTAAGTAATAATTTTGTATCATTTAACCATTTCACCAGCAGTAGTTATAGGGACACAGTGCTTTTATCCCCAACTTATCTTGATACAAATGTTGAAGTAATTAAAGATGAATTTATGGATCAGAATTAGGTGTTGTTTTAAGATAATGCTTCTTTACAAAAGTGTGAGTTAATTTAAAATTCATTATCTTCAAACAACGATAAAAAATTTTGGACTTTCCTTCCAGCTAAAAGTCCTGTCCTTCTGTATAGTTTTTGACAAAATCTGTAATTTTTTTTTTTTTTTGCAATCTTTTGATGAAACTTGTCATTTTTTTCGCAATCTTTTGACAAGAGATTCCATTTTTTTCGTGATTTTTTTAAAGATTCCTTTTTTTGTGATTTTTTTACAAAAGATTCCATTTCTTTCGCAATTTTTTTTAATGAAATTAATCGTTTTATCATGATTTTTTAACAATATGTATTGTTTTTTCGCGATTCTTGACAAAATCTGCTGGGTTTTTTTGCAGTCTTCTGCCGTTTTTTCTCGTGATCTTTGGACGAAATTTGCTTTTTTTTTTTTTTTTTTTTTTTACGCTCTGCCTACGTATATATATTTTTTTCAAATAAGGAATTTTTTTTTTCTTTTCCAAGTTGGCAATTTTCTCTGCAAAGGCAAAAATAAATCTGTGACGCACATTGTGCACTATCTGCTACTGGGATACCAAGTTTGCTTGGGAACTAAACACCAAGGGTCTTGTGTTAGGCTGACCACCTGGCCAGGATGCATGCTGCACAGTATCTCGGGGCCCAGGTGTAGTGGAGATTATCGCTACATATCTTTTCCCTTCATAAATGCAATAATTATTTCCCTTTAATAAATTCTTAGTTTTATTTTAGTTTCCCTTTTCACTAATAAACCCATTAATTAAATTAATTCTACATTTAATAGTTAAGTTCTAGCTTTCATCCTCCCACTATTAGAAGTTTCAACTTTTCATCTTTTGGAGCTCTCTGTAGAAAATAATAATAGAACTTCCTTTCTCACAAATTTCTGTTGTGTCTTTGAAAAACATCTGCCCATAGATACCGCACTTATTAACAAAATAAAGAAAGCTCTGGGCTTAGTTCATCATAATCTTTTATCTGTTACTTTTTTATTAACATCTGCCTTCCACACCCTGTTTTCATTCTCACAATTAATGCTTAAAGCTAGAAATACTTTTGTCTCTGTTTATCCTGATTGTGCTGTCTTATCTGTTAATTGCACATCTGGATAACATAATTTTGGTCTGCAAAACTCCAATTTTTATATCGGCCTGCTTAGCTCAACCAGTTCCCAGGCTTAAAATATTTCTGTAACCCTAATAGATATTCGCAGATGTAAAAATAATCCTTGGGTTCCTAGACCGCAAAAGTTAGCTGATACTGAAGGTGTGGTCTGTCAAATATCACCAAAATTCTTTGTATGAAAAACTTCTTATGCCTTTTGGCGATAAGGGCTATGACGCTGTGTCGTCACTTCGCCGATTGCCAGCATACCGTTAACATGTAGCTCACTTGAGCTCTCAGAATTACCTCCCCCTTATGGGGAGTTGCAGTGTTGTACCTTACGTTAAATAAATGTATCGTTAAAGTAACTCTCTCTTTTCAGAGTTTTTTTTGTGTGTGCTTCTTTTTGGTAAATCACCTGGGCCTTTGAACTAACACCTTCACACCAGGGTCTAGTAAAAAGGAGTGGGCACTGTCAGCACTGATCCTTCATGGATTGTAATGCCACAATTTAGTTTAGTATAATTTTCTTATAATATTAGCTTTTCATTATTGTTTTTATTTCTTTCCCTCTTAATGGTGATCTTAATTTTTTTTTTCCAGCACTGTAATATGTAAAAGCATAAAAGAAAAGAGAAAATCTTACATGAAGTTTATTCATGAGATCTTCATAGGAAGCATCATTATCTTCTGTCAATAGTTCAATTACAGCTTTACTAATGTAAATCTTCTCTTTAACAGCATTCATATAAGGCACATATAACTCACTAGGACTCATCAAAATATACTCAGCAAAAGCTAAAATATTGAGAATCAGTGTATATTAAAATTAAGATAATAATGAACAAACAAAAAAAAAGTATAAAAATAATAATAATTAAGTTTCTGAAATTAGTATTTACAAAATTTCAATATATGATTTAAAACAAATTTATAAGAATTCGTAAATAATCTTCTTTATATCAGTTTTTATTATAATCATTATTATTCAAGAAGTTTCAATGTATAAAGAACATATATTTTAATGCCTTTTATACCAACTTTAATTTAATCAATTTTGTTTAGGTAGATAAATTAATGAATACTAAAACATTTTTTAGTCATTCATTAAAATAGAATTAAAACTTGATTCATGTTTTTGTGTATTACTTTTATTAAAATTGCAAAACTATTTTTTTTTAATAAATAAGATTTTTAAAATTCTTCAAGTGATTAAAAAAAAATACTTCACCAAATTTTGAATTTTTTTCAAATATTTAATATTTTTATGGATGCAGAATTGAAAAGAACACAATGTACTGGATTTTTTTTTTTTTTTTTTTTTTTTTTTTTTTTTATTAATATTTATGCAAAACTGTTTTCAACATAATTCAGAATAAGAGTAAGGGAGGAAGGGATAAATAGATAATTTCAATGGTATTGTCTATTGTAGCAATTCCCAACCCTTTTTCTTTCATCTACTCCTTTCTCAATCTTTTGATTTAGAAGTGCCTCAATTTCTCACAATATATACCCCCCCCCTCCCTTAACCTATCAACCAACAAGATAATAAAAACATGCTTTTCCTTTTCATATAAATGAAAAAAAAAATGTATTTATTACACATATTACATTAAGAAAATATTCTCATTTATAAACCCATTTTTTGCCCAATACATCTATATGGGTGTGGGTATATCTAAGAAAGCTTTGCACTGGCGACATTAACGTAATCTTCTTTTCACAACCATTTAATAAATCAATACAAATTACACTGTCATTTCTAATATTTTTCTTTTTACTTTATTAACTATTTTTGGGATTTCTGCCATTACCAATATTATTTTCATGTAATCCCAACAGGCTTGCCCACAAGCAGTACCCCAGATTAGTAGTCGCTGATCTATTGTAATAATAAGCTTTAAAAAATAATCTTAAACACAATTAAAAAAAAAAAAAAAAAAAAAAAAAAAAAAAAAAAAAAATAACTTTTATTATTAGTGGTAAACGTCTATCTGGCGGAAGGGGGCGAACAAAATCCATGAAATATAACAGAAATTCTTGGTTGATCTGTTTGAAATTTTAAGATAATTTATGACACATGATATAAATTTATAAAAAAATATTCCATGTTAAATGTCACTATTTACAAATAGTAATTTTTGCTAAAAATTTGTTTGCTTCGACATTTATTCGTTTTGAGATTTTATAAAGAAGGAGGGTTCCGCTAGCAGGCGAAGCCAGCTAGTACTTACATAAAAATGCTACATATAAAAAATTTAATCCTAGTTAGTTTTCCAGGCTGACTAAATTTTTAAATTGAAACTTTCTATTGGAGAATTTTTAATGATTTTCTACTAAAGATTTATGCTATTTGCATTATCAAGTTAAAATATGTTGACATACAACAGCACCACTAATTCAAAAGCTTATTTAGATATTTGAAAAAAAAAAAAAAAAAAAAAAAAAAAAAAGGTGTGGTTTTTAATTGCTGTTGTTCTACAATTTTAATAATTTTAAAAATCAGATTTTAGAAAAGAAAAAAAAATCAACTGAAAAAACCCTACAAAATTTTATCAAAAAAGAGAAAAAAAAAATGAATAAAAAAGAATTATGCATAATGATTATTACTAACTGTTACAATAAAAATTCTAAATTAATCAGCACTGTAAAAAAAAAAATAATAATAAATAAAAATAATAATAATAATAATAAAAATGTGAATATGATATTACTGAGAGAAGTGGCAAAATCTGCTCACAATGTATAATAAAAAAAATAAAAAAAAAAAAAAATATTTCTATTTGTTAATAACTTTTTTTTTTTTTTTTTTTTTTTTTTTTGAGATATTTTATAGATAAAATTTATCAACTTTTTGCCAAAATATTGTTTGAATAGTCGTTGACATATATCGATAATATTCAATAAATAAAAACAATGTTAAGCAATGTTTTAGTAAGCAGTTTTATTGAATAAATAGAATAATTCGATGTGACATGACAAGTTAAATGGAAACGAACATTTTTTTTCGTAATTAAAGACAAACTTCTTTAAATTATGATAATCGAAGAGGAGGCTATTTTAGCTGTGATTTGGAGTTCACAATTGCAAATGCTAGAAAAACATATACAGGGTGTTTCGCTACCTGACTGACAAACTTTGAGGGGTGATAGTAGACATAAAGACAAACATTATTAAATAGGAAACCATGGGGCGCAAACATCTTCTGTAGGTGCTAGGGGCCATTAAAGTTTATGGTCCAAAAATTCAAACGCTGATAAAAATTAGAAAAAAGTGTCGATTTGTTTGCGGTTTTCTCTAAAAACATTCTTTATATCACGATTTTTTATTTTTTTAATTTTAAAGGTTAGGTTCGAAAATTGTCGATAGAGGGCGCTTTAGACTTTAGAGTTACGAACAAATATTTTTTGTCGTTCTTTTGTGCATAGGGTTGGAATTATTCTAAAGTTTAGACTTCAACTTAAATTTTAAGCCCAAAATCGGAAACATGGGGATTGGTAAAATAGCGAAAATTTAATTGTGAACCGATGGGGAGATTTTAAATGCTCATAAATATTGTGATGGAATTAAAACACAATTCCATCGGGGTTGAATGTTTAGCAGAGTCGCATCAAAAACAGTGTCAGCGTTATGCTGTTTTTGTAACCCCATAAGTAATTAAATTAATTTAATTTTTAACGTAATGCCCAAATGAATATCTAATTAAATGTTTAGTCAAGAATAAACTTAAATCAAATGAAATAATGACATGCAAAATTAAAACTTAACAGTCAATATTTATTAGTTCTTAAAATAAAATAAACATAAAATATAAAAACATAAATATAAGTAAAAATATATTGCATCTCTAATCGAATCATATTTAAAACAGAAATATATTTTTCCTTCTATTATATCCATGAACCAAATATTTAAATAAGTATATTGTAAAGTAAAATATATCGAGACAAACAATAAACCAAAGTTAAACTTATCTGTGAGAAAAATATTTAAAAACACTTAAGTCCCTTACTATCCTCATTAAGTGAACTGGAGCTTGCCAAGTCAAAAACTGGAAAATAATTTCAGTTCCAAAAAATATATCCAAGTCATATTCATCTGTCGATAGAAATCCAAAAAATTCCACGATCAAAAACCGAAGAGAAAAGCCACAGCAATCCATTACGAGAAAAAAATAGCCGAACTTTCTTTAAGAAGGCGAAGATCAAAGTCCAATTCTCAGGATCTCTTCTACCCGAACATCTCTCAACATCGCTGATTATCACTTCACTCCAGGTCAATGATCTCACGTCAATAGCGGACATCCTCTTCTAGCCTCCAAGTGTTTTAAATTTAGAAATAAAGTTTCATATAGCTGAATATATTCTGTAATCTTATATGAAACGTAAGAACGTAATAAAATGCCATTACTAGATGAAAGTTCTATTTCAACTGATGAACTGAACGATTGTATTAAACGATGTATTGAACGAATTGAATGATTAACTTGACTGATGACACAATTAACTTCCAGAAAAATAACATAACATAATAACTAATGGACAAAACTAAGAAGACAGAAACAATAAAATACGAAGCTACTTTATGCCGGCGAGACCAAAGTATATATACTTCTCAAACGGATTGAACATCAGGTTTCTCCCCGCCGAGAGACACACCCACCAATCACTGAAGGATGAATGGCTGATGAGATCGTTACGTCTGATCGCGTAAGCGATTACGTCATCGACTCTCATCGCTACGCCTCCACATGGCGATATGGGGAACTATGTCAAAAGGCGATGTTTACTTGGTGTTTTAATGAAAGGTGTGTGAAAAATATAAGTCTGCCGGGAAATATAAAACAACATAAAACTAAAGTTTAATTATACAGTTTATAGATAACAATTAACTAGAAATGAGACTTCTATTATAAAAGGTAAGTGTACTTTAAATTATATTGAATTGTAAATAAAGATGACTATTGTATTTATATACTGTAAATTTAGGTCTTATATAAATAAAATGTGTAATGATTAATGACTAGATGGAATGGCCTGACTCTCATACCAAAGGACATTTCCCATAGTAAATGTCATTCAAAAGATAGTTTCTATAGTGGCAAGAACACAGGGTCTATTTCCTATCATATTGGACAAACTAATCGATTTTCTTGCGGTTTGCGTGTAGGTCATTCTCTTGGTAATTATTTTATTCAAAATGACGTACAGCTGTGGTGTCCTCATTTTTTCATTGGGGGCGCTTCCGACACATGTCCGACATTTCAATGGCATTACTCCTGGGTGTTTTACTACCAGATTACCATACTTCCAGGATGTGTTAGGGATGCAAAAGTGACTCGAAATCACGTAGGAATGTGACGTTGAAAATGTCTTTTTTGCGAGTTATGGTTAAAGGAAGCAAACAACAACAACAAAATAAAAAAAACAGAAACAAGCAGAGAAATAGCAATGACAGTTAATATGACATAAAGCAGTTTATTTAAAGGTTTCACTAGAAAAGATCTTTGAAATTACGACCAGAAGTAATTCGAAATGCTTGACAGCGGCATCGCATGTAATTCTTCATGCTTTGAAAGATTTCTGGAAGCTACAGAAATACGAGCTGCTAAGTCTTTAACTGATGGTACGGGTTTCTCATATATCCAACTTTTCATGTGACCCCAGTAGAAGAAGCTCATTCTTGGTAAGTCCGGTGATCTGTCAGGCCAATAAACCGGGCCACCACGACCTATCCACCGCTGTCCATATGTTACGTTGAGGTATCTGTGAACATCACTGGTAAAATGTAGAAGAGCCCGATCGTGCTGGAACCACATAGAGCTGCGCAACGAGAGAGAAACTTTTACGCTCATTACCGTTCAGCGCCATATACTGCAAGAAAATCGCAGCGCCATCTACTACCACTGTCAAGTTTGCTGGACTTTTTCTGGTCGTAATTTCGAACACTTTTTGCAGTAAAACCTTTAAATAAAGTTTGTTCTGTCATTTTAACATGTTGCTGTTTCTCTGCTTGTTTCTGTCGTTTTTTCTCTGC
Source organism: Maratus speculifer (assembly GCA_964019185.1). Lineage (NCBI taxonomy): Eukaryota > Metazoa > Arthropoda > Arachnida > Araneae > Salticidae > Maratus > Maratus speculifer. Next base: position 166,884,765 of record OZ025289.1, on the reverse strand, counting down.
TTTTTTTAAAACGTAACATGCAAAAAAGCAATTTTCAACGTTACATTCCTGTGTGATTCCGAGTCGTCTTTGCATCCCTTACACTTCCTGGAAGTATGGTGGTCTGGTAGTAAAACACCGAGGAGTAATACCATTGCAATGTCGGACATGTGTCTGAAGTGCCCTCTATCAAAAAATGAGGACATGAAAGCTGTACGACATTTTGAATAAAATAATTACCAAGGGAATAACCTACACGCAAACTGCAAAAAAATTGATTAGTTTTTCCAATGTTTATGAGCGTTTAAAATCTCATCATCGGTTCACCGTTAAATTTTCGCTAGTTAACCGATCCCCATGTTTCCAATTTTGGGCTTAAAATTCAAATTGAAGTCTAAACTTTAGAATAATTTCAACCCCATGCACAAAATAACGGCAAAAAGTATTTGTTTGTTACTCTAAAATCTAAAGCGCCCTCTATTGGCAATTTTTGAACTTAACCTTTAAAATTAAATAAATAAAAAATCATGATATAAAGAATAATTTTAGAGAAAACCACAAACAAATCAACCCTTTTTTCTAATTTTTATCAGCGTTTGAATTTTTGGCCCCTAGCTCCTACGGAAGACGTTTGCACCCCATGGTTTCCTATTTAATAATGTTTTTCTTTATGTCTACTATCACCCCTCAAAGTTTGTCGGTCTGGTAACGAAACACCCTGAATATATTTAATAATCAACACATACATACTCTTAGCATATACGCAGATGAATTTAGTAAAAGACAGAAACTATAGAAATAAAGAAGGCATGTATTCATATACTAATAATCAAGAAGTCATTTCTTTTGATAAGTCAAACTACACGCACATAATTCATCGAAAATAATTTTATTTCTTCACTTACATTGAGGAAATTTTCTAATACCAGTAACAGTTTTAACATAGATTGATCAACTATAGATTAGGTTCAATTAACATCAACTACAGATTAGATTCTTATATAAAAAATCAATAGAGCTGACGAATGCAAATATAATCATTAAAAATGTATTAGAATTTAAAACATGAGGAATGGAAAGTATAGATTTTCTTATAGTCAAAGTCTGCTAGAGTATGTTTTACATGTAGCAATATTTTGTATTACATTTGCAGATAGTTTTGAAACTGGGTTTATACTTATTTTCATAGAAGATTTTCTTAGAGATATTTCTGAATTAATAACATTTTTCATGCCAACAACAGACAAAGAATAGCAAATAACAATGATACCAGCTATTGTGAATGTAAAAATTAGATTTAACTTTTTTTTCCAGAGTAATCGAAGATTTCTCTATGTTTTAAGATAAATTGATGATTTTTCTCTGATTTTACAGATTCCCTGAAGAGTATGAACCCTATGGTATTAATCAAATTAAAATATCAAACACTAAAACTAAATGCCAAATAAACTACACAAAAATTAATAACTTAAAATGATCATTAGACTATTTCAGAGAAATCCTGGTTACAAAATTAATAATAATTATTCATTTTTATTTGGTGCATAGTTAAATTTTGCATGGATATCTTATTATTATTATTTAGTATCTGCAGGTTTGTACATATAAGCATGTATGTATATGAGTGAGTAAAAAAATATTTTAAAATAAGAGTTAACAAAACACTTTTCCATATCACATACTACATATAATATATTTTCAGTATTTTACAGTAAATTGTGCTCATTAATCAAAGTCATCATGTAACAAACTAAATGTATTTATGATTAAACTGAAACATATTTGAAATTATATTATTAGTTGTGAAAATCAGAACTTTTATTAATATCAAACAAAATGTTTTATATAAAGATTTACAATGCATATGTTTAGATTTAGTAAATCACTTTTAAAGGACAATTGGATAGTAACTAAATGATTTACTGATCAAATATTCGCGAAAACTTATTTAGAACATATAAATTGTAATCTCTAAGCTATACTATTCAAAAATGCTAAAAAATGAAAATAAAACATTGTGCAAAGGAAACTTAATAATAAGGACATCTAAATATTAATCAACCTAATAATGCTTTGAATAAAACAGAAGGAAAGAAGAGAGACATACATACCAGTACCAAACCCAATCAACGCTTGTTCCCCTCCATCATATCCAGAAACCCACCATTCAATGATAGGCCCTAAGTTTCTCGCAAAAACACCACCTGAAATGCATTCAAAATTAATCAAATGTGTCTTTGAGGAAACTTAATGCAATATTAGAATAATGGCTTTATTCATGTTAAAATCATACAAAATAAGTATTTATACCTAGAAGAATAAGCAACAGAAGAGTAAATAAAGTGCAATAATATAGTCAAATTTTGTCACAAAACTCTGCTTTAAATATTAAAACCAAAAAAGCAGGAAAAAAAATTAACTTGGTTATGTTATTTTCTTATACAGTGTGGGCTTTTTTATTTTTCCTGAATTTCCTGATCATTTTCCACCAATTTTCTATATGACATTTTTTAATAAAATATAAAAACAAGGAGGCTTTCAGAAAACTAAATTGACCCTTTATATTGATAATTTTACATTTTAGACGATTAAAATAAAAAGGAAATAAAGTTGCTAATGAAAAATGTTTACCTTGAAAAGTATCAGTGCCAGTTACAGATACAGAGTAAAACCATTTTTAAAGCATTATCCTTTTTTTTTTTTTTTTTTTTTTTTTTTTTGCTTCCTTGAAATCACTAAGTAAGCAGTTGCCATTTTTGTTAGCAAAATTCCCTGACTAAATCAAGTCAATTGCAAAAAAAAAAAAAAAAAAAAAAAAAAAAAAAGGAAAAGAAATTTTTTTTTTAATTTTTTTAAAACTTAACTTTACACTCTAGATAAATATTTAACTAGCAGTCATTTCCTTTTATTTTTATATAAATGGTAGATTACAATTTAAACAACATTTTAAAGAAAACCTACAAGTCAAACTTCAATATTATATTAATGTATAATCATCACTTAATAGTAATCAAACAAAAAGGTACTGATAAAATATGCTTTTAAATATATAACAAAGGAATATAAACAATACATTAGAGGAAAAGACAAATTTTAACCTGTAATAGATGGATCTTCTTCATATATAGGCTTTACTACACCACTAAAATAAAGTTCAATATTTTTTTCAACAAGACCAGAATCAAATGGACAAATGTGAGTATTTTTATCATAAACACAAAAGTTAGTAATTTTGTGCTGAGGACGCTCAGTGACATCATCATTTTCATATTCTCCATCAGTGTGAACAGATAACTTTGGATCAGTTAGCATAACAAATTCTTCCACCTAAATAATTTTTAAAAGAAACAATTGCATCATTAAAATGATAATTTAAAAAACTTTTTAAAAAGACTTTTAAGGAAAATTTCAAACAGTTAATACAGTATGGTAAAACCTCCATATGACACTACAATTAAGTAAAAATAAAAAGACAGACAGTAAAAAAAAATTTTATACATTGCTGCAGAGAAGAATGGAAAAAAACATCCAAAATAAATAAAAGTTATTAACAAAACTATCAATGTATTTTGTATAGAATTTGAATGATGAAAAATTCTTACTTCACATTTAAAAGTTAAAACCATTATGCATCCATGCATTAAATAAATAAATTTAATCAAAATATAGATTTGAGAAATTCTTTGTTATACTTTTGTCAGCTTTTATTATGCACTTCTGCAGATGCAATTAAACTATAAGGAGCAGTAGCTCCCAATCTTTTGGAATTGTGGAGTTTTTTCTTTTAAATAAGTCTAAGATTTAATCTTATCTTTCGCCCTTGCACTACAATGAATTTTGAGTTAGTAACAACAGAATGATCAAATATTATCTGCTAGAAGATATGGGAAATTCAAGATGGCAAATTTTACTTTGATCTATACTATTAACCGCAGTAAACGTCTGTCTGTCTGTACCGCTAAAAACTTTTCTCAACAGCCGAGTGGAGTGGCGCTCTGGGTGTCTATCGACTCGGGACTATTCAGCCTTTTGTGATAATGAATTTCGAGAAAATCGCCCGGTAATTACCCGAGATATTAATTAAAAACTACCCGGGAAACGTGACAAAAAATCCAAGTTCCGAGACGGTTCTCTGACGGAGCTCTCCGGTCGAAACTAGCTTTCCGCGGATGAAGAACCACGAAGGTGTCGAAAATACGAAAATTAAGGAGTTTTATATAACGACGCGTCCGCGCTGCAGATTCACGGATTTTAAAACAAATTACATATTCTTGAAGGAAATTTAAAGACCTTTCTGACGGTCTATTCAGTTTCAAGAAATACGAACATTAACCTTTTGAAAAAAAAACGTTTTCCCGAAAGCTTTCATTTTCCATTTTTCTCCGCAGAATTTTCGACCGAAAACTATCGAATTTTAAAACGATTCCATCCTTTTTAATTTTGAAGGCACAACAAAGAAAAAAAATACCCCCTCAAAGACGCTTCTGTCTAATTTCCAACGGTGTGTTTATTTTTAAAATATTCTAATATTAACCCTTTGAAAAAAAATCGAGAAAAAGAGTCTCCGATCGTACAATTTTGTTTGCTTTTTCGACACTTTTTCCGCTCATATTTATATGAATAAAATCCCTAATTTTCAATATTTCTTTTCCATCTTTATACACCTCTTAGTGAATACATCGTTTTGAGTTGTGTCAAAATTTCAAAAAGATACAACGGTTAGAAGTATTTTTAAATCTGTAAAAACTGCGAAATTACGGCGTAAAACGGGCGATTTTTTTTTTCTGCCATATTTTTAGGTAAAAGTAGCCCTTAAATCCTGTATTCTTCAATGATCTTTATATGTGTGTTTGGGGTACTGGTTTTACACCTTGCATAAAATTTTTGAAAAAATCGGGAGGCCGTAACTGTATTTTAAATAATTTAATAGGCGAATTTTTTAATTTAAATTATTAAATGTGAAAAAGGAAAAAACTAAAAATTAAAATTTTTGTACAAAATATGCATATTTTTACACGAAAATTATACTCGAGGTTTTTTTCAAAGTGTGTAATAGTAATACATTGCGACCTCACTAATTCGACACTCGGTAATCCATATATTTTTAAAATATCGTCAGAGAACATTATTGCAAATAAATACATTTTAAAATTTGACATTTCTTTAAAATCTTCATAAAAGCAGTTAGAGAATACCGTGGTACAAGTTGCATCATTATTTTGAAACGATACAACAGTTAGAAGTATTTTTAAATAAATAAAAACCTCAAAATTACGGGGAAAGAACGAACGAACTTTTTTTTTTGTTTCATATTTTTAGGAACAACTTTTACTTAATTTCAATATTTCCTTAAAATCGGCTAATACCATTCTTGGCAATCCACTTTTAATGAGGTATGAAATTTTTGGAAAAATATGGCTATCAGAACTATCTTTTAAATAAAATAACAGGTGTAACCACTTGGAGAACAACAAACATATTTTTATAAATATTAAATCTTCATCTTTTGTATAAACAGAAACAATGTTTTTCGCATTGCGCATGCGTGCACTTAGCCAAGATATGCCGATATGAAAAAATCAATGGTTTTTTTTATATCCACATAAAAGAACAATTTTAAGTAATGAAAAAACACTTATGAAAATTAATAAGAAAGTATTTTTCTTAATGCTCTTTGACGTACGGGAGGAATATTTACGAGCACGAACAAAACTAAGGTTTGTATTCGACATTTTCCCGCACAAAATTGATTATCATGAAGGGAGCATCGAAACAACTCAACTCTTTCAAGTGTTTCAACTCGAAACTTTATACGAAGCGCCTGCTTTAAAAATTGTTCCTGTTGAAATATCATAGAAAACTTAATTAAATTTCTACTAATTATATTGTGAATATTTTTTAACATTCAGGCATATTAGTGAAGTATATGGACTAAAACGGATTAATAATACAGGTTGTGTAAGTAGATTTATTTGCATTTAGTGTTTCTACCATTTGTTCTATATGCATTGATTTTTATGACCAATATTATCTAACAAATATTATCTAACAAAAAAGAAAGGGGCCGCTAGCGGGCGAAGCTCGCTAGTATATTAATAATTTTCTAATAATTTTCTGCACCTTATTTCTTAATTTTTAGTTCCTTTCCCTTTTATCCCTCTGGAGTGGTTGCAGAGGTCATAGAAAGTGTACAACATGATCTCAGGAAGCCGCTGAAAGACAGGATGAGAACTAGTTATATAGATAATCCACTTTTGGTATAGGTAAACTGACATTGCAATTCACACATTCATCACAAGTAAAATTACAAAAAATCGGCCTGTACTGCAACATAAAGTGTTTCAAATTCTCATTAGAAACAATTCATATTGCAGTATTATTTGAAATCAAGAGGTCAGTTTTGGAAAATCTTCATTTAAAGGTTTTCTGATACAGTTACAAAAACACTTTTTGCTGCTATTTTTTAACAGCATGCACGACCATGCAGCTAGGGTTGCATGGTTAGAAACTGCAAAACCTGAGCTTTTATAGTTTTAAATGCATTGTATTTATTATTATAACAAATTAAAACAAGTCATTATTTTTAATAGTGAAACAAGGTGAACTTTCCTCAGCCACTTCATGCATATTCACAGAAATGTGTAGAAAAGAAACAATTTAAAATCGGATGACATAATGAAATATTTTAGCATTATCATAATATAGAAAAGATTTGGGCTCATAAAAGAAAGATCTATGTATATTTGATAATGCATATAAGATAAATTTATTACACATCTTACTGCAAGGCATTTAATTTATGTTGTTTCATCCTTTTTATGAATAAATGAATGACTATATTATAGAAATAGTTATAATAAGATGCCTAAACATTAACTAAAATAAAATATTTATTTTACTTGAAAACAAGTAAGATTGAAAAAAAAAAGGCAAAAGCCGATTTTGTTTTCTAACATAGATAATATTATCAAACTTGCTTTTTTGTTTTCAGCACATTACATAACTTTTGTTAATGAATGAAATTATTAATTTATTTCTATTTGATCTCTAAATGAAATTATTAATTTATTTTCAAATTGCACTGTTTACCTATTTTCATACAATTAAAACTGATACAGATACAATTTCTTTTTGGTGCATGTGAACAAAGTGCAAATGCAAATAATAAATACTTCATATCATACTGCTTGAATATTTTCATCAATAAAATAAGCTTTAAGTTCTTGCTAAACTATGCAAATTCAGGCGTAATAAAAAGTGTATACATATGCAGAGGTGCCAAGTTTCAATAAAAGTTATCAGTAACCAGAATTTAGAGAAGGGCAGGTGGGTGCGGTAGGGTGGGGGGTGGGGGATTTCAAAAGATAATTTTTTCTTTTTCCTCTGATCTCTTGGCGAAATTTGCACTTTTTTTGCAATCTCTTGGAGAAATTTGCGAGTTTTTTGCGATGTTCGGACGAAATTTTTACATTTTGAGACGAAATGTGCACGTATTTCAAGATTTTTTTGTTAAAATGTGTGCTATTTACGCGATTTTTTGACAAAATGTGCGCGTTATTCGCAATCTTTTGACGAAATGTGCACGTTTTTCGCAATCTTTTGATGAAATGTGTACGTTTTAAGTGATTTTTTGACAAAATGAGTACGTTTTAAGCAATTTTTGGACGAAATATGAGCATTTTTCACGATCTTTTGACGAAATGAGCTTGTTTAAAGCGATTTTTTGATGAAATGAGTGCGTTTTAAGTGGTTTTTTACGGAATGAGTGCGTTAAGCGATCTTTTGACGTAATGAGCACATTTTTCGAGATCTTTTGACGAAATATGAGCGTTTTCGCGATCATTTGACAAAATGAGTGCATTTAAAGCGATTTTTTGACAAAATTTTTATGTTTTTTGCGACATTTTGACAAAATGCGCTATTTTTACACAATCTTTTCTGTTTTTTCCCAGAGATTCTACATCGAAATTTTTTTCAAGCGATCTTTTGATGAAATTCGCAATTTTTTTTATCAGTAATTTCTATTCGATGCCCATAACGCCATAACTTTTGTTGCATATCTGTACTAATTACGGACAAATCGTAATACCTGGCACCTCTGCATATGCATATGTTTCGTATTAATTTGTAGAAAATTTAGTTTTCCCCCTATTTTGCCCCCGATAAAATTAAACACAGGTTTGGATGGGAGGGGATAATAAAAAATAAAGTTTTTTGTAATCCTGAAATATACTAAACAGAAAAATGTTTATTCCTTCTTAAAACAGAAATTGCTATTGGATTTTCACCTGTTTTCAATTATTATTTGCTTTCTGAGATCAAACGATGAATTTAAAAAAGATTAATTTATTGTACATGTATGCATGTGTATCAAATTAAAATGTCTAAAATTATATAACTATAATATGTTTAAACAAAGTACAATATAAGTCTAATCAGGGGAGGGGGGGGAGAGAAATAGAGAACATTCCATATATTCAGATGCTTAATTGTCATAGAGAAAAATAACGATGACTATTCCATCAGAAATTATGTCTTCTTAAAACAGCTTACCAGACAATCTTCATGTTTAAAAACAAAAAACTATGGAACTTTATAATACAAACTATGAACCTAATTTCATACCAGAATAGGAATTTAGACCATCAAATTAATCTTTTTTTTTTTTTTTATTCTGAAAGTAAATATCCTTAAATATTGAATAGTTCAAGAAATAACCAACATATCGTAAATTGGGCTCATATGGGAGGTATTAAATGTAAAATCTGTAACCATAAAGTTCAATTTCCTAAAAATTCCATAAATACATTTTAATAGTGAATACCACTAGAGTTACAAAAATTCTGTATCATTTAATTATTCTATCATATAACTAATTGGATGCATACATGAACAATTTTCATGAAAATAATCCTTTTTGCTGATGATTATATAGTCTTTCAAACTGTAATGTTGACAATTTTTAAAACAACTCAAAAATTACTCAAGGAGTGGTCTGAAATTCTGCATACATACATTAGAAGGCTCTAGAGATCGAAGATCGATGCAGGTTTTTATTTGGGGCCCATTATGTAAAAAGTAGAAGTTATTTTTGTGAATTTTATTACATTTTTATGGAAAAGAACATTTTGTAACAAAAGTTTAAATCCAGCTACTCAAATTCAAACCAAGCATTTTACTAACAAAAACTTCTTTAAATTCCTTTTCTATTGTTTTTGTTTTCCATGACCTGGTTTTATTTACAAACTACATATTTAAAAACAGTTTTTAAGAAAAAGAAATTTAAGAAGGGGCCTCTCTTTTATTAAAAGGAATATTAGGAAAGGGTCCATTTTATCAAGTTCATTTTTGTGAAAGTGTCTCTTTTATAAAAGAATATTTTTATGAAGAAACCCATTTTACTGAATAGATTTTTGTGAAAAGGAGTAAATAGATCCCAAATTTTACTTGCATTGATCCTTTGAAATCGATTTCTGTCAAAATGTTTACAGTTTATATTGCAATTCTTAAATTTCTTTTCAAATAAATTTAATTCATAGAATTTAAAAAAAGATTGAAATCAAATAATAAATTATGAAAATGCATAAAAATCTAATAATTATGGATGGCATGCTTAATGCAATGAAAAAAATGTTATGTAGTATATACTGACTGCTTCATCTGGGTCTCCAGGAAAAAGAACAAGTTCGTTACTATCTAAGAATTGTCGGCACTCAGTGCATCGCTTAGGGAACGGGGAAGTTTTATAGGAACTGAAAATATAATGATTAGATTAAATACTAAAACTTATAATTCAAATTTTATAGCAAGAAATTATTAATATTTGCAAGATTTATGTTTAAATTATTAGTTAAATGCAGTCACAATTATCATTAATTATCACACATAAATTCAAATAAACACTTCTAAACAGCAAACAGCTCTATTTAATAAATTTACCTTTTTAATCCCTAATCCCAATACCTACATATTTGCATAATTCATCTATGAATAAAATAGGAATTTTTCACAACACAAAATGGAAAAATGAGCATTTTCATAACAAAGATAAGAAAGAAACCTTTCAAAGTCATTCTAGACATTCAATATGAGTATTGCTATCTATGTGACAGGGAATGTGCACCAAATTTTGTTCACATTTGTTGAAAAACAGCAACAGAAAAAAAAAAAAACAGATTGTTCATTATTCAGTAGTATCTGATATTCAGAGGTAAAATCTTATAAATATATAGGTATTAGACATTCAAAAAACCTTTGCTAAACAGAGATTTACACTATTATTCAGAAGTGCCCATCATGAATGTTTTATTGTACATGGAAAAACATACTGATGAAGAATTTAAAAATTATTTATTCATTTCTAAAAGGAGTACCATAAAAAGTCTACAATAAAAAGGATAGATGTTTGTCTGTTAATGTGAGTGTTGCGATCTGAACAGAATATCGTACAAAGTTGCAACATTCAGCAAGATGGTATATGTATGCTAATCAGATGAATTGACATCAATCATATAGCTAAATAAAAAGATTTAAACAAGAGTACAGTGAATAGTTGGAATTAGTATTTCCAAGAAGTTTGTACATTTAGCTGTGTAGTATGATATTTCAGAAAAATTTGAGATACTAAAAAATTGTACAAACTGGCAAAAAATTTTTTAGAAAGCAATTTTTTTTTTTTTTTTTTTTTTTTTTTTTTTTTTTTCAAATTTTTATTGAGATACCTTTTTGACAATCTTTAATATTCCAGATACACAGATGATACTTTATTCATGGCTATTGGCCAAAAAGCATGGATGTGTAATAAATGTGAGATCAAATGTATGTGAAATAAACAATTATGAATTTTTTACATCAAATTTTATCGTTTGATGGTAACTTTTTTTCTAATAGAAAGTAATTGATGGGAGTAAATAAATACCAAAATTTCATTTTATATAAATTTACAAAAATTCAAAATTTGTTTGCAAAAGCAGATCAGAGTGAGGAAGGATGGAAAATAGCAGATTGCCATAAATAATAATAAGAGATTGACAGCCAAGGAACAGTCTGTAATAAAGTTTGAAGTTAAATTAAGAAAGTTGATACTTTAATGACAACATTAAGAAGACCATCAGGATGGATATACAGAATACAGAAATTAAAAATATAACATGTACGAATGAATGATAAATAAATATGACATTTGCTACAAGAAAATATTTTAATGAATTTTTTACATCAAATTTTATCGTTTGATGGTAGCTTTTTTCTAATAGAAAGTAATTGATGGGAGTAAATAAACACCAAAATTTCATTTTATATAAATTTACAAAAATTCAAAATTTGTTTGCAAAAGCAGATCAGAGTGAGGAAGGATGGAAAATAGCAGATTGCCATAAATAATAATAAGAGATTGACAGCCAAGGAACAGTCTGTAATAAAGTTTGAAGTTAAATTAAGAAAGTTGATACTTTAATGACAACATTAAGAAGACCATCAGGATGGATATACAGAATACAGAAATTAAAAATACAACATGTACGAATGAATGATAAATAAATATGACATTTGCTACAAGAAAATATTTTAATGAATCAATGAGAACATTAAGACAGTTGTACAAGAAAAATAAATAAATAAATAAACACACAATAACTAAATTTTTAAAAATACATTAAAAAATAAATAAATCGAAATTTACTTTAAATTATCAGTTTTCGACTTTTTTACATTTTCAGATTCTGGCTCAGCCTTTCTTTTTTCAGCTCTATGTTAAATGATAAAAGAAAGAAACTATTAACAACAAATTAAACAGAAACAAATAATAAATTAAGAATAACTTAGGAAGAATTTGCTAAATAAATAGATAATAAGTTGCACTTTCAGCTAAAGCTAAACATTATTACAATTTCTTAACTATTCTGGAGGAAATCTTAAGGAAACTTATGCTTATAATTATATATTCATAATTTCATTCTTAAGGGGAGTCTTCACTCATTTGAAAACTCCCCTCTGTAATGTTAAACTAATGGACAGGTTAATTTTGAATTACTCGTTTAAATTTGTATTTTATTTTATTTTATTTTTATTTTTTATTTATTTATTTTATTTTATTTTTTTTTTTTTCATAGAATAGCTGAGCATGATCTTTAGCATGACTATTTTTTACTTTTTCAATTTTGGTTCAAACTCAGCTATCCTATGCACAAAAAAAAAATCCTTTTTAAAGTATTTAAATCAAACGAGTAAATTGAAATTAACCTGCTCATTGATTTAACATTATGGAGTGGGAGTTTTCAAGTGAGTGAAGACTCCCTATAAAAGAGTTTATATGGGTAAAAATTATCATAACTAAATCACTGCCTGTACTTATTCAAAGAAGCTAATTAAAAATTAGACCCTTTCAGAAATCGATCATTGTTAATGCATTATAAAATCACTCCAAGATTGCCACTGTTCATAATAGTCCTATAAAGAAGTTTCAAATGGTTCTAAAAAGAAGTGATAAAAATTCATTTCAGAATATCAACTAACAAATCAATTTACAATAAATTTTTCCACTTTCCACAGTTTATGCTAGCATTTTACATGCAATACTTTTTTTTAAGATTAAAATTTTGAAATAACAAATTGTATTTCATTCATAAAAAATCTCATAATTTTTTTTTTCCCCTTGGTTTTTTAAAACCTTATAATAGTTAAAAGCTGTTTATAATTTCAGTTTGTTTCTCTGTATCAAGCTGTTTACAATCTAACTTAAGTAAAAATACTTGAACAACTATAATTATGTAAAAATGCTCGAATAACTTAAAAATTTTAGGGATGCTGCGGATGCGCTATAGTGCGTAAAATACGCAAAAAATCGGTGACGGGAGGCAAAAAAAATGGAGCTTACGCGTCCCGCAAGACGCGTAAATTTCGTCAAAAAATCGCAAAAAAGGCAAATTTCATTAAAAAAATTGCAAAAAAAAACGAATAATTTCCGGCAAATTTCGTCAAAAATTTTGTGAAAAAAATGACTAATTTTGTTACAAAATCCCGAAAAAAGGCAGATTTTCTCAAAAAATCGCAAAAAAAAACAACATATTTCGTCCAAAAATCGTGATAAAACAGCAAATTTTTCTAAAGATTACGAAAAATGACAATTTTCATGAAAAAATCGTGATAAATGGCACATTTCGTCTAAAGATCGCAAAAAAAACGGCACATTTCATCAAAAAAATCGCAAAAAAGACAAGTTTCGTTAAAAAATCGCGAAATAACGAATAATTTTCGGCAAATTTCGTCAAAAGATTCCCAAAAAATGACTAATTTTATTACAAAATCTCGAACAAAAAGCAGATTCCCTCAAAAAAATCGCAAAAAAAGACAAATTTCATCCAAAAATCGTGATAAAACGACAAATTTTGTCAAAAAATTCGTTAAAACAGCAATTTACATCAAAAAATCTTGATAAAATAGCACATTTCGTCAAAAGATCGTGAAAAACCGGCTCATTTCGTTAAAAGATCACGAACAAACGGCAAATTTTGTCAAAATATCTCGAAAAAAAAAAAAAAACGGCAATTTCCGTCAAATAATCACGAAAAAACGGCAAATTTTGTGAAAAAAAAGCTTTAAAATGCAATTTTTGTGAAAAAAAAATAGCTTTAAAATGCAATTTTCGTCAAAGGAGTACGAAAAAAAAGTTAATGACAGGATAGAATTTTTCTTTTCCAAAAACTAACTTCCCTGCTTCCAAAGTTTTTTTTTTTTTTTTTTTTTTTTTTGCTGCTCCAAAAACAGATTTTCCTGCTTCACAATCTGTTTTTGATTGTTCTGATTATTTTGAAAAGTATTCTTTTTTTTTAGAAAAAATGTCTTTTTCAATAAATCAATTTTACCCCTTTTTAAAAAGAAATGTGAACAATAGTGATACTTGTTATCTTCTAAACTCAAATGAGCATTATTTTATAATTTGTATCTTGTGCATTTATTTTTTAAAAAAGTAAAGTAAATATCTCTTAATAGTTTAAAAATAATAATATTGGCTTTAATTATTTATACATTAATTAAAACAATAATTATTGCATTTAACTTTTCTTTTGCAAATGAACAAGTTCAATTTTTGCGTCTAAAAATATGACTTATTAGTGGGGACCCGCTTTTTTGAAAAAGGGACCCAGAATTTTAGAAGTCCTGGGTCCCCAGGACCCAGGATTTTGCAAGTTCAGCAGCATCACTGAATTTAAATATGTTGTTAAAATCAATTAAAACATATAGCAATTACATTAGCTTTATTACATTACTAATCCTTTTGTAAGGCTGTATGAAGGAATTCAAGTAAATGCTAAGTCTAAATAAATCTGTTGTGTGAAATTTGAATATACTATTATTATATTGTTATTTCTTTTTAACAATATATTAATGACGTAATACTATTTTCAAGAATAAGAAACTTATTACAAAATTTGAAAATAGTTTTTTCAGTTTATCTTGCCTGTTTATAAGTCACATTATCAGCATTTTAACTTTCATAAAAAGGCTTAGATTACTATAAAAGAACAAGGGTAGATAAGTTGTATATTATCACCCAGTGATTTCATAAAAATTAAATGTGCACCTAAAAATCAGTAATTTTAGACCGAGAGGCAGCAGCATAGACTGTGCTGCCACTTTCCAGTCTATTAGCTCTGTATAGGTTTTCATTTTGAGAAACAAGAGCAAGTTATAAAATTAGACTTTTAAAATAAATGTGTTTGCTTCTTTTTCTCACACCTTTAAACTTAAAAAAAAAAAAAAAAAAAAAAAAAAAAAAAAAAAAAAATGTACATTTTAGAGCAGTTTCATGAATCAAAATAATATACATTTTATTAAGCATACATACATTTTATTAAACATTGATGCAAGCGTTGGTTGTGATGACATTTTCTTAGTTTTCTTTTTTTCTTTCTTCCCATTTTCTAAAATTGAAATTGAACCAAAGTTTAATATAACATAAAATTGTTATTTTAGCATACTGAAAACAAAGATTTACAATTACATATGCATACACTGATAAATCACACAAATGATTAATATCACTTATTTCAATAAAATAAAGAGCAGCTTCCATTCTGTTGGTTGCCATAAAAAAAAATAATTTAAAAAAATAGGTATGCCATGTTATCAATTTTTTTAAAGAAATTTCAGAGCAATGATAAGAAAATTTTTAGATGTTTAAGGTGTGAGTAACACAAAAAATTAAAAATTATAACACATTTTAGAGGAAGAAAAAAAAAAACTTAAAAAGAATTTTTTTATAGTGTAATCAGAATACATTCCCTAAATACAAAAATTTTTTTTATTTTCATAATACAAAAAAATTCTGAAAGATTGCAGCAGAGGGGCAAAAATCCCCTCCAGGCATTTGTTTCAGGATGGATGTAAGGCTGCGTGTATGTTCTTGTGAATTGGGTTCGGGTTAACCAAATTTTTCAAAAATTGTTTCAGGATAATTAATATTTCAGATTAAAAACTATACTTATAATAAAAAAACTATAAATCTAAAATAACAATATACCTATAATAATAAGCATGTGTGTGCAATTTTCTATTGAGACTGGAATGTTTTTCTGTGATCTTTTGACAAAATTCACATTTTTCTATAATTCTTCATCAAAATTTGTGTTTTTTCCATGATCCTTTCTCGAAATTATATTTTTTACTGCAATTTTTTGTGAAAATTTGTTTTTGTATGATCTTTTGATTAAATTCATATTTCTTCTACAGTCCTCTATCGAAGTTTGCATTTTTTCTACAATCCTTCATTGAAATCTGTGTTTTTTTTTCACAGCCGTTTGACTAAATTTGCATCTCTTCTATGATATTGGAACAAATTTTTTTATGATCCTTTGACGAAATTGGAGATTTTTGCCAGTAAACAATTGATGATTTTTTTTCCCCCCAGGGACTATTTATGAAAATTTACAATTTTTCAAAAAGATCCAAATCCTTCAATCCAAAATTTCAGGCTGATGATCGATTTTTTAAAGTTTTCAGTACCAAATGGCATAAATTTACAAAAAATTTTAACAGAATCATCCCTTAATATATTTAATGCATAGCAGGCATGAGATTGCAAAAAGTTAAAAAAAAAGAGGAAAAGCACGTGAACCGGAAAATGAGAAATTATTTTAAATAGTGCACGTGTAAGACAATTAAGAAGCTTATTTTATTCACAACAAAATTGTCAATACTTTTGTTAAGATCCTGTTTTATTTTATTTTTTGAGGAGGAGGGTGGGGTCAGAGTGAATCCATTTATGCAAATATTATAAGTAGTTCTGAAATAAAGTTTCGATTTTAAGTTAATAATTCTGAAGCAATGTTTTGCACAGCAATCTTAGCTAGTTGTTCAATTTAAATTTTAACATGTTTTCACTTAAAACATCAATTAACAAACATGCAAGCTAATGTTTAATTTGGCACTCAATTGCAAAAAAGTTGTTGAAAACATTATTACAGCAAATTTTCTGCAGTTCTATTACGAAATTTGTATTTTTTTGCGATCTTTTGTTGAAAATCGCATTATTTTCTGCAATCTTTAATCAAAAATCACGTTTTTTCGCGATATTTTGAAGAAAATCTTGGTTTTCTCGCGATCTTTTGCCAAAAATCTTGTTTTTTTGCGATCTTTTGACGAAAATAATGGTTTTTTTTTTGGGGATCTTTTTATGCAACCTGCATTTTTCTCACGATCTTTTGATGCAATCTGTGTTTTTTTCGTAATCCCTTGACGGAATCCGTGTTTTTTCGCGATCTCTTGATGGAATCCACGTTTTTCTCGCGATCTTATGACGAAATCTGCGTTTATCTTGTGATATTTTGACGGAATCTTTGCTTTTCTTGCGATATTTTGACCAAAACTGTTTTTTTTTTTCGCGATATTTCGACGAAAACTGTGTTTTTCCTTGATATTTTGAGGAAAATAGCATTTTTTTATGATCTTCTGGCAAAAATAATGTTTTTTTAGCAATCTTTTTACGAAAATGGATTTTTTCCTTCTTTCGGTGAAAAAAATCCACGTTTTTCTCTCAATCTTTCAACGGAATTGCTTTTTGCTAGCAATGTCTTGTCGAAAATAGTTTTTCTCACAAAAGCTATTTTCACGAAAAAAGCTATTTTTGCGACCTTTCTGCAAAATTTGCGTTTTATTCCACAATATTTTAACGAAAATCGCTTTTTCTTGATATTTTGTCAAAAATCTTGCTTTTTCCCCCCCCCCGCGATCCTTTAAGATATAAAAAATCAAAAGCGCAGAAAGTGACAAAAAAAAAAAAAAAAAAAACCCGGAAAATCGCAGATCTGTGGAAGAATCTCATGCCTGGCATAGATAATGCATTTCTGTTATAAAAAAGTGAGACAAATTTTGTATAGATAAGGTTCAAACTATTTTTGGAAAAAAAAAAATAAATAAAAAACCTAAAACAACCTTTAAACTTTTAAAAACTTTTAAAAACCTGAACTCATCTCAAGTGTTCATAGATTTTACTAGCCATCACACAGGCAGAGCGAAACTTCTTTTTATTAGTAAAGCAATCAGATGATCATGACAAAGCATCCAATGACTTTTAATTACACAGAGAAAAAACTTGAGTTTCAGAGTTAATGAATTATGCAAAAGAGTCAGAATACTAACTTAAAAGAATAAGAGATTATTGAAGCTTTGAAGCGCAATAAAAATGCTTCAATAACAAATAAAATAAGCGATGGAGAAATTCTAAATAATGCATTAAATATGACAGGCTGTAAATGAAGAATGAGCAATGAATAAAATGAGCAGGGATCAATTCAGGGATTTTTTTTTCCCCCTCTTGGGGCCCATTTTATGAAAAATTATCTTTGTGAAATTTATTATACATTTGTGAAAAGAAAATTTTGTAATGAAATATGAAATCCAGTTCAAATCAAGAACTTATTAATAACTTCAAGTCCTCAAGTTTAAGTTTGTTTTTCTGGTGAAATTGTTTTCTTTGCAAACTATACATTACAAAATTTAAGAATATAACATTACAAATTTCATAACATTAGCTTTATGTATCACTATATGTTAACATAATAATAACATAATTATAAAGTTTTTAAAAAAATAATGATAACTAAGTCTTATATTAATTTCTTGTTACACAATATTCTTTCTTTTTTTCAGAAAATTAGTTTCATTTATAATATTTTCCATACATTATCTGTCACTTTTGAGATTTCTATTGTTCATTCATAGATTGCTACATTAATGAATTATATAGTATAATTATTTATCTAAATACATTCTAGTTTCAAAGTTCTGTAATGTGGAATTGCTGTGACATTGGTGATGGTGATTCAGTTTTAAAAAAGTTATATCTAAAAAGCTTATTACATTATATTTATAATATATATATATATATATAATACATATACATTAAAAAAAAAAAAAAAAACATGCATTTATTTACAGTTACAAAATAACATATTTTTTTCAGTTTGAATGAGTTTATCCTGAATTTGATCAAGTCTGATTATTAAGAAATCCATTTACCTGATTTTTCTGTTTTAATCTTTATAATTTCTTTAGAGCTGGTCTAGAAATAAAAATAATAATTTAAATTATTATATTTTGGCATAGTGTATTATACATAAGCAAATAAATTACTTTATAAAATATTGTTGTTGTAATCAATAATTATTAACTTGTAAAAGGTCAAGCACTGGTTTATGCAAATTAAGACTGAAATATATACAAACTGAAACGTATGACAAAACATAAAACAGACATTAAAATATGTAACACAAAACAATTAAATAAATTACTACATATTGAACTGCAGTGATTATTTTTTTGCAACTATCTTAAAAATGAGGGGTTGTATCCATATTCCATTGATTAGTGTCTACACAATACTGCACATACTACTATATTTGGATACAGCTCCTTATCATTTTGTTTCATTTTGGGAATAACGGATTCTGATCTTATTCTATTGACCATAATTTTCAAGGTATGATTTTGAAACTTTAACAAAAGTTGCTCTATACATTTAGCTAATATATATATGCAAATGAAATTTTTATAGAGTTGATGCATGCACGGTGAAAAATTATTTAGCAGACCTGCTCATTTTTTATACAATTATTAATATTTTTTTAATTTTGATTACATAGTTTTATGTACAATGTCATTTTTCATATTTTCTGAAAAGGGCATTGTTTTTTATTAAGAACTCTGCAAATAATAAGCAAAAAATTTGGCAAAATTTGGGACTTTTTATAAAAACCTTAATTTCTCTACGAGTATACATGCTATCTGGATAAAAATGAACACAGTTTATTACCATAAGCCACTTAATCATAATCTGCAGTTTAAACGCCTTTACATTAGTTTTGACAGGCTTATTCAAAAGATATTCATTCTTTTTTAATTTGTGTATGGTCCCCTATTGGATTTTGGAAAAAAAATCTTTTTGAAAATATATGACCTATACTACTTTATTTGTACATCTGGAGTTTGAGAGCAATTCCTTATATGTACATTTCTAGATATTTAACAAAACGTCTAAAATCGGAAATGTCAAGTTTTTTTTTTTTTTTTTTTGCTGTGACGATATTTACTACTGGCACATCTAATCCTAGAAGTTTAAGTTTCCATCGATAATGAGAGGTATTTTCTGTGCTCTCTGTTTTATGACAAACTGTTTCGGTTGCTTATTTACTTCGTGATCACAACTGAGATTTCACATACTGTTCAAGACAAAAACACTTTTAGGGAGATCCTACATGGCTTATGGATATAAGTAAAGCGGATTTCCTTAAAATTAGCATAAATTATCGCTTTGCCTATAAAAAAAATGCTTGTAAGCAGTTTTTTTTTTTCTTTCTTTCTTTTACAGTAACAAGCAAAATATTTCTGGGAAAGGCATTCCCACCTAATTACAGCACTGCCATACTGGTAAGATAAAACTGTATAATTCAACTTTTTTATTAAAAAAACGCTAATTAAAAAAAAGTTATAAATTAATATTTATAATAATATAAATGCAACATATTTAGTTTTATTTAATTCTGTTGGAATTTTGCTTTTAGAAGAAACTAATTATAAAGTATCCATTTTCATCATAGTTTCTTCGATATAATGTTTTTCATCTTAATTGAGAAAAAATAATAGACCATGGAAAAAAATTACATGAACAATGAAAATAAAATTGCATTTATTAAAGTACTAGTTCTTAAATGATAAAGTTTCCAAAGATAAAAGTAGCATTTTAACTGTTACAATTTTATTACTATTAATATTAATAATAAAATTTGGTACTACTAGGTTATCCCGCTGACCAAAATATTATCGCCAAACTATAAGATTAAATGCCAATAATGGATGATCGTGAATGTCATATTCAATGACATTGAATATGATTCACGTATTTAAAATGTCATTAAGTGATTTTTATTTCGACTTTTTATTAATATTTTTATTATTATTCTACTAATTATTTGTTTTTTCGTTATTTAAAATAAAAATTATGTCAATATGTTTAATTTGGCTATTAGCTTGGTGATTTGTATAATTTGGCAAAATTGGTCGACGGGATAACAGAGTAGCAGGGTTGTTATGATTTTGCCCAGCCCAAAAAACCCGGGCGGGTTTTTTCTGAAAAAACCCACTAGAAAAAACCCAGGAAAAAACCCAAGTGGGTTTTTTCAAAATTTCAACTTTAAATTACATATATAATGTATTTATATTACACATATAATATATTGTAATATATTTCTTAATATCAGTACACCACTCATAAAGCTTATAACCATCACCCCCCACCCCAAAGAAAAGAAATGTCCTAATTATACCATTACAATTTTTAAAAGAAATAATTGTTAGTTAATCTCTGTAGCATGTGTAAGTAACACAAACAAATTTTTTCCCATTAAAAAAATACTTTGGTGTGTAATCTGTTCTGTTATACAATAGAAATTCATAACAAAATACCATATATGCTTAGAATCTTAATTTAATTATGTAGACATGTAGAATTACTTGGCTTATTCTATTATTTAGTAATAATAAAAAATACTTTATAAATCATTACTAATAATCAATTTATCTAAAAACAAAGCATAATTTTGATTACTGTCATTGATTTATATATATTTGTAATCAATTAGCTACTTTAAATTTAGTAATAAGTACATTTTTTTTTTTTTTTTTTTTTTTCAAGCATTCTGAACCACCTCCCATAACCCCCCAAAACCTGAAAAAACCCGAAAAACCCTGATAAAACCTTAAAAACCCTGAAAAAACCACAAAAACCCTGAAAAAACCCAGTGGGTTGGGTTTTTTCTGAAAAAACCCGGGTATTTAACAACCCTGCAGAGTAGTGCTTAAATTTGTACTTATTCAAATTGTTATGAAGATATAGTTTTCCTTTTGCCATTAAATATTAAATTATTACGTTTATAATGAACAGTATTCTCTCTTTTGGATCAAGATTTTAAAAATCACCATTTTACCTTATGTTATTGCATAGGAATATCATACTTATTGCCTGCCGATTATTACAGAAAATTTCATTTACACTTAACATAATATAAATAGTTTAGGGTTTAATTTCATCTAACAAACCATAAGGAAATGGAGTTTATTCGTCCTTTTGGTTTGAGGCTATACAAATTGCCATTTTACTGTATGCTACTTAACAAGAATGTGGTCAATTGAAATATTATTAGCTAAGTTGCTTCAGTCTAAGTTTAAAAGTGAGATTTTTTTTTTAAAAGAAAGTCTAATTTTTACATTTCTTGAAATATTATTATACCCATGCATATAAAAACAATAGGCCGAAACAATTATACAGAAAAACAAAAAAGTATGAAAATTTAAAGCAGTATAACTTAAATTTTTAAAGATTAAAATATTGATAATAATCTAACAATTTCATTATAAAAATGAATCCTTACCACTTCAGAATTATTATCATCACTATTTTCCCTATAAAAGAAAATGTAATTAAAAATAAAATATTGGCAATTTTTTTTTTACATTTTTGTTCAAAAATATTAAATGTTTCCACAGAAACATACTAAGTACCATCAATAGAAAATTTAAGATAGATTTTTCTAATTCTATTTTTGTATTATATTTTATAATTGGTAAAAAGTTACTAGCATTGATTTTCTAAATTCTTGTAATAAAGTTTCAATATAACATACCATACATATGTTACATTTTCCCTCGCATATTTCAGATTTATTAAACCACAATTAATTGGGATCATATCATATCTTGTTTAATTCAAAATTATATTTTTGGCACTTCAACGATCAGAGTTTCTGTATGCAAATTAACCAATATTATGTAAAGCTATTTAATTTGACGAAAGTGAAATTAACATACTTTGAACTAGAGGTTTTACTTAATATATAATATAAAATTAATAACAAATAGATTAACATTCTTTCATTAAAAAATAGGGATGCAACGAATAGTAACTATTCGGCCGAATACCGAATATTCAGCTTTCCAAATACATTATATTTCAAATTTTTAAAGGTTTTAAAATGTTACTTTTTAAAACAATTTTACATAATATTTAATAAAACAAAATAATAAATCACACTAATTCAGCACTAATGATAAACAAGAGCATTAGTGCTGAAAAAAATCTGCCTTGAGGTATTTAAGAAGCACAAATATAAGACATTTGAAATTAATAAATTTTAAATTTCATGGTTTGTTCTATGAATGAAAACAAACATTTTAAAATCAAAGAAAAATAATGAAAAAACCGTCGAAGAAAACTTTACACTAACATAATTGTCTTTTTTAAATAACTCAAGGCAGGTTTTTTTTTTTTTTTTTTACTTTTTCAATATAAAGTACAAATACTTTCAACTTAATTCTGAATAAAGAAATGTCTAGCTCATAATTCTTTTCTTATGAATGGTGGCATTTTCCACATTTCCCAACATATCATATTTTTCAGAAATGTTAGTTGAAAATATGGTATCTTATTTGTTAAGCAACAAACGAAAACACAAGTTTGACCTAGAGTGAGATGAAATACAATGTACTTAATGGACTCAATAAATTGATTATGATTATGGTTTTATGAACAAAAATTGCCTGCCTTGATGGCTATTAATAATCTCAAAAATTTTTCTTTCTTTTTTAAGGACTTTTATTTGGGAAAAGTAAGAAACAGATTTTTTATTAAACAAAATTTAGGAATTTGCATCTGCACATCATTTATTCTTAAGGAGAATCCTAATAAAATCACCATTTTAATCCTTCTTATATTTAATTTTCATAAGTTATGCTTTACAAACAGCAAATAAATAATATAAAAATATTATCTTTCATTTAAATAACTTTCTTTAATTAGTTTAAATACATTTACAAATTGACAATTAAAAGTAGAAATTATGAAAAGTTTTTAAAAAGTGTTTTATTAAATAATGGATTTGGCCGAATACTTTGATTAGTTTCATATTCGGAATAACCAAATATTCAGTAACATGGCCGAATACCGAACTGATACCGAATATTTGGTGCATCCCTATAAAAAAAACTTTACTCATTTGACAGGGATCAAATTGGGCAGTTTAATATGAGAATAGTGAATATGGTGCATGCCCCAAAGCAGAATATGCTTAAAAGTGTGACGTTCGTTGCAGAACATTTCAAAATATAATTTAAGAAATTCACCATTCAGTAGAAGGAAAAATTTAAAAATTCATAGGGTTCAAAATTTTTTGAAAAATTATTGCAGTCAGTTCAAAATTAAAAATAGCATCCTTCATAATAATAACAAACATAATTTCCTTCCAGAGTGATAATTTCTTAAAGTGGTCCTGTGACATTTAAATACCTTTCATACAGAAGGATTTGTTAAGGCCTACAAAACATGCATCAGTTTTGCAATGACATCTTCATTTGAGAAAATCTCTTCCTCTGGAGACATCTTTTCAAGTTAAAAAAAAATAATAATAAATAAATAAATAAATAAATAATAGTTGCTGGGAGCCAGATCTGGATAACAGCAGGAATGAGAATACAATTTATAATTTTATTCTTTCAATTTTGCCATTGTCTTCATTAATGTGTGAGCTGGTGCGTTGTCTTGGTGAAATAGCACTAAGCATCACTTACACAACTTGTAAAATATGGCCAACATATCCTGAAATTTTGACACCAATCTTTCGAAGCTTCGTACTAACACAACATAAATGTGTAAAAATCTACGCACCAGCAGGCAGTCTTTTATCATTAAATTTTATTTGTTTTATTTACTTAAATTTTATTAGAATTCTTGCAGAAAATTTAGATTAAACATAAGCAAGAAAATTTAGTAGTGAAAAATTGCCCACTAGCGCTTAGATTTTTATACCCCTGCTCATAGATATTTTCTGAAAAATAGTCTTTTTAAATCAGAATTTTGATACACATGCTAGATGCTAATATAAATAATTGAAAATTTGTATATTTCCTGTGTTGTGCAGTTTTCAATAATACATTTTTATATGAAAATAACGTATTTTTATATGAAAAATAAACATTTTGCAGGTAGTTTTTTTTTCTCTCTTTTTACATTAAATGGCATATTAGTAAAATTTCTAAAGTTATAAAATCCATCTCCTGTAAATTTCTGCTGAGTCTGAAGTTTGTTATTAAAAAAATAATTTATTTTTCAAAAAAAAAAAAGATAATATTTTTTAATTTTAATTAAAATTTCCAACTTTTAGATTTCATATAAGAGTTATATCATGTCAAATCAACCAAAAAAATTCAATATTCAACCTGACCATTTCAGATTTCAATGAAATTGCGAGGGATCATCTCTATGATAGTATAAATTTGAGCATATTTTAATTTTTTATTTATCGCTTTAAATTTTCATTTCATTAAATTATTTAAATTTTTAAAAATTATCATTTTTTGACTTGCATAAATATTTTCAATTTTAAACTTCTCAAATTCTATCAAACATAAAAAAATTTATGACCACTCATTTTAAAGAGTTTATAAGGCTTAATTTGAAATGCAAGTTGACTATGCATAGTTATAAAAATAAAGTTATTTTTTTTTAGATAGTCATTTTTAAAAATTATGAAAAAAATGTATGTTTGTTATTATATTATAAGGGCCATTTTCAAATTTCGTTTATATATACTGTCCCAGAGTAAAAAGAAGAAAATTCAAACATAAATTAATATTTAAAGTTTGATTTGAGCTATGTATTAGCTAAAGAAGATTATATTGAACATTTCTAACATGAAAAAATCAATCAAAACTTTTGATATATTAATCTTTAAAATTTTGATTCTAAGCAAAAATGCCTGTCCCATTCAAAGTTTTATGTTTTTAACTGTAGTTTTTTTTTTTTTTTTTTTTTTTTTAATTGATTTGAGCTAACTTTTTTAAATAAAAAGGTTTAATTATTTTAAATATAAACTGTTAGTGTTCTATATTAATGAAAAAATTTAATACAAAAGATATTTTCTTTAAGAAATTACCAGAAATCTTTTGTCCCTCACTTTTTGTCAAGTCCATTACCTTGTGATTTTTTTAGTCAAAATAGGTTTTGAATGCTGTCTAAAGTTAGCAGCAAATATTCAGCGATATAGTTAAACTATTCACACAACTTCTATTTGCCCTTTTTTACTCTTCAATTGTGAAGCAATGTAATAGTGGCCAGAATAATTTTTTATCAAAGTTGTTTTTTTTTTTTTTTTTTTTTTTTTTTTTTTTTTTTTTTTCACTGTCAAGTCTGTTACCGTAAATTTTAATACTAAAATAATAATTTTTGCACTTTTGTAATTAAATATTGTTTCCTAATTAGTTTCAGAAGGTATGTGTATTATTATCTAAGTTAGAAATTATACAAGCTAGTTCATTTCTAATAGTTTTATTTGAAATGTCAAGTTCGTTACAATGAAATGTAAGTAATGAAATGTAAGCTGCTTAAGTAAGTTTACTAAATATTTTTAGAAGGTATGTAAATTATTATCTAAGTTAGAAAATATACAAGCTAGTTCATTTTAATAGTTTTTTTTTAGTTTTATTTGAAATGCCAAATCTGTTACTTGTCAAGTCCGTTACCACGAATCAAGCGAATGGTAAAAATGGCCCATAAGCTTAAAATTCTGAAATTTTTAGAGTGGGATCTCAATGGGATCAGGAGTTATAAAATAAAAGCTGAAAATTATACAAATTATAACTAAATAACAAAATAGAAATTAAATTGTTATTTTAATGATAATTTTTAGCTTTTATTTCATACCTCTTGATCCAATTGAGATCCCACTTTAAAAATTTCAGATTTTTAAATTTATAATATTAAAACAAACAATTTTTTCAAAAATTTTAAAATTGACTATCTCAAAAAAATTTTCATTTAAAATTTTTTTAAAAATTAAATTTTATTTTTATAACTATGCACAGTCAACTTGCATATCAAATTAAACCTTATAATTCCTCTTTAAAATGAGTGATTATAAAACCTTCTATGTTTGATAGAATTTGAGAAATTCAAAATTAAAAATATAAAAGTAGACCAAAAAATGATCATTTTTCAAAATTTAAATATTTAATTGCATAAAAATTTAAAGTGATTAAAAATAAATAAATAAATAATGCTCAAATTTATATCATCAGCCAGAACGATTCCTGAGAGTTTCATTGAAATCTGAAAGGGCCAGGTTGAGTGATTGGTTGATTTGCCATGGAATGACCCAAAATTATACTTTTAGTTTAATTATTTTATATAGTTAATGTACTTTAATTTTGAGCATGTTTTGTTTTCTGTTGGTTTCTTCCACTGTCCTGGAAGAAACAGGTTTCTTGTGAAAGAAACTCAACTCGGCCTGCTATCCTTTCTGCCCTTTTTTACATCATATTTTAAATTAAAATTTCAAGGTTTTTGATTTTTATTCCCTCTCAAACATGATCCCATAAATCCAGAGAGATCAATAAAAAATCCCGGGAATCTGGGGACACATACACCCGGACCACAATCACCTTTGAATTATGATCTTTTACTGGAAATAAAGCTTCTTATAAGAAATTCTTTGAATGATTTGACACTTAGCAGTGGAATCTTTACATATTTCAAGAAGTATTGTATAATGTCAATTGTTGTTTGATATTTCTCTTCTGAAACTGCCAAGTTTATTTTTTTTAAATGACACTAAGCATACATAACTTTATCATACCTGATAAATATATCCAGAGTTTCCCCCAGATTGTTTCAGGGGGGCGCTTCGCCTGCCCTTTAGTTTAAAAAATAGCGCCCCTCTTCCAAAAACTAGCGCCCCTCTTGTCATTCATTAAAAAAAATAACGCCCTTCTTGCCCCATATTTGAAAAAACGCAGCCCTCCAGTGATGATCCAAACGCGCGATAGCAACGTAAATTACGCAAAAAAAATTGGCGACGGAACGCAAAAAATAGCCTCATACGCGTCCCGTGGGGAGGGTAATTTCGTCCAAAAATCGCTCAAATGTCAATTGTTGTTTGATATTTCTCTTCTGAAACTGCCAAGTTTATTTTTTTTAAATGACACTAAGCATACATAACTTTATCATACCTGATAAATATATCTATTTACCAGCTTTTTAGTAGATTACTGAAAACATCGGCTTTAAAATGGACAGTAGTTTTATAAAAGTTGTCATCCACTAAAACATTTAAACAGTCCTCAGACTTAATACACAGATCTTTTATCTAAGTTCTGTTATATTACACATTATTTTTAAGTACCTACCTAAAAATCAATACATCTTTTTAGCCATTTTTATAGCCATCTCGATCCTCCCCCCCCCCCCCCCCATTATTTTCTCTTTCTTCTTATTCTTGTCAAATCCAAATAGGGGGTTTATGTTGAGAATTAAAAAAAAAAAATTTAATTACATATTTTAGTTAAAAATAAACAGGTGCTTAACAGTGCATCACTTTTTAATAATGTCCTATTACTCAACTTCATACCTTTAAGATCATTTTCCCAATCAAGAAAACTTTTTCTTTATTGCTTGACTGAAATTTTAATGATCATTTTATGATATCAATTGCTGTTAATAATTCTTATTTTCTCAAATGAAATATTTTATGCTACTTATTGATTTTTTTTTTAAATCTATTTTATCTTTGCTAAATTTACATGTTTTAAGTTTTCTCTTTAGAGCCAGCCCCAAATATATATATATATATATATTTAATCATGTTAATCTACACAGGAACATTCACAAAAATTTGTCTTAAATATAGGTTAATCACAAAAATTTTCTATCTCCAAACAGAACTTTTTTCATATTTAATCATCTTAAAATAAAATCCAACATGTCACCCAGCAGCAGAAAATTCTCTATGTGCCTGTGAGCTAAAGGGCAAAATTAGCACTAGCCACCAGCCACAGGGCCAATAAATCAGAAAAAGTGGCCAGTGAAAAATTGTCCATCAGCAGCCACCTTGTGGCCACTTTTTTACAAGGAGAAAATGCAATTTGCTTACATTTCATCAACAATTCTACTTTTTTAGGCTCGAATGTATTTATATTAACATATTTATCTGTGCTATTCAGTCTTGAATTAATACTTATAGAAATTTTAACTGCTTAGTATTTTTAAATAAAAAAGTGGCCACTAGTTTAAACATAGTGGCCACTAGAAAAATTAGTCCAACTGGCCAGTGGCCGCTACAGAAATTTCCCAATTTTGCCCTATATCTGTGACAGATACTTCAGGAATAGAAAATAATCTGTAGGTGAAATATTTTAGAACTGAAGTGTTAATTAATCAAACAATAACTTACCTGTGACATTTTTAAGCATTTTATTCATTTTTAATAATAATAATTTTTATATTAATTAATAAATGGTAAACATAATATAAAGTGAAATAAAGGTTTAAAAGGAAAATAATTTACAAAAGAGAGAAAAGAAAATATGTGATGATCGTTTCTCTTTTAGAACTTTCCGCTACTGGCCTGTCACTTTTACATATAAAGAAAATATATGTATTTTACATACATATATATTACAAATTAAAAAAAAATTTGCCAAAATTAACCTTTATACTATATTAATTTCCTTATAACAATATTCCGTACTTAGTTCAACTTAGTAAATTAAAATATTGTTTCTAGATCTAATCTATTAATCTTTATGGAAACAATATAAATTCTTAATTCGCCTTAAAAAAAACATTTATTTCAATACGCGCAAATTTAAAAGATGACTCTAAATTAAAAATATTCTTAATTAAACTTTATTTCTTAATATTCCAAAAAAAAACTCATTTTTTCTATGTTTTTATCAACCCATTTTAAGAAAGTCTTATTAAATTTATTCCAAAACCACACCTTTCAAAAAATATCATTTTTTTTTTTTTTTTAAATCTATTTATTACTTTTCCCTCCTTCAACATTTGGTATGTGTGCATATCAATAAATTCATTTCTTTTCTTTTTCTCTTAAAATTAATCATCTGCAAAAATACTTCGTTTGCAGGATATTTGAAATTCTGAGTCGATTATAAAGTAGTTAAATAATATATTTTTTCAAAAATAAAATTATTGTCTGCGGAATAAAAATCTCGACTCTGGGCATGAGTTATGTTTACACGGAAAAATGATGGTTAGAGATTAGAGAATCATCTAGAACTTTGTTTTTAGATAAAAGAAAGGAAGCCTGGAGGTGAGAAGGGAGTTTCATGGGTTTTTCTTTGATGAGTACATACACCTTGCTGAAGTAAAGATGGAATATTCCTTTTGATGTTTCGGTTAAAGACAGCTTGAAAAGGGAGCCTTCTCTCTCTTATGACTACAGTTTAATAAATTAACTTGCAGCAGCCAATGAGTAATTTATTGGATCTTCTACATTTATTTATTTATTTTGTTTTTTCCCTCGCTTGCCACGACTGTGTGTTTTTAAACCAGTGAAAATAATTCGAGTTTCTCCTTAAATAGTTACATATATATCTTTTTTAAAATGTAAAAACAAAAAGGGTCATTCCATGTCAAATCAACCAAAAAAATTCAATATTCAACCTGACGATTACCATTTCCGATTTGAATGAAACTTCTAGGGATCATTCTCTATGATGATATAAAGTAGAACATATTTTTATTTTTTGTTTATTGCTTTAAATTATTATAAAATTAATTATTTAAATTTTGAAAAATCATCATTTTTTGACTTGCATAAATATTTTCAATTTTGAATTTCTCAAGTTCTATCAAACATAGAAAATTTTATGACCACTCATTTCAAAGAGGAGTTTATAAGGTTTAATTTGATATGCAATTCGACTATGTATAATTAAAATAAATAAAATTTTAATTTTTTTTTAAATTTAAAATTTGAAAATTTTTTAGATAGTCATTTTTAAAAATTTTAAAAAATTTTTATGTTTGTTGTAATATTATAAGCTTTAAATTCTGAAATTTTTAGAGTGGGATCTCAATGGGATCAGGAGTCATGAAATAAAGGCTGAAAATTACCATACAAATCATAAATAAATAACAAAATAGACAGAATTAAATTGCTATTTTTATGGTAATTTTTGCTTTTATTTTATAACTCCTGATCCCATTGAGATCCCACTCTAAAAATTTCAGAATTTAAAGCTAATAATATTACAACAAACATACAATTTTTTCAAAATTTTTAAAAATGACTAACTAAAAAATTTTCAAATTTTTAATTTATTTATTTTAACTATACATAGTCGACTTGCATATCAAATTAAACCTTATAAACCCCTCTTTGAAATGAGTGGTCATAAAATTTTCTATGTTTGATAGAACTTGAGAAATTCAAAATTGAAAATATTTATGCAAGTCAAAAAATGATTATTTCTGAAAAATTAAATAATTAATTGTATAAAAACATAAAGCGATAAACAAAAAATAAAAACATGCTCTAATTTATATCATCATAGAGAATGATCCCTAGCAGTTTCATTGAAATCGGAAAGGGTCAGGTTGAGTCACTGGTTGATTTGGCATGGAATGGCCCAGAACCTAAATAGAATGATCCTTTAAAAATCACAAATTTATGACTAGATCTTTTACAAAAATAAAAAGCTTTTCAAAATTTTACAAAAACAGGACCCTGAATAAAAAACTGGACAGACTCTGGCATAAGTAACAATTCTGAGATCATAAGACAAAGTTTAATTTAGTAAAATCATTTATTTGTTTTTCTAATAAATTCATGAATTTAGTGAAAATACAATATTTTAGATAAGTGAATTTAAAAAATGATAATATTTTAAATATATACATATAATTGAAAAAACATACTTCTAACACCTTGACCATTATCTTTCTAATGAAAGCTAAATATATCATTAAATGTGTGCCAAGAAACAAATACAGTTATATGCTTAATTCTGCACTAAATAACACCTACTAGATATAAACCAGATAATGCAACATTCCTCTTCTAATTTAAAAGAGAAAAATAAAATAAAGGAAAGGGTTTTAAAAAGACATTTTATAGGATAATTACAACCCTTAAATTTTAAAAGAATTTTAGACACTGCCATCATTGGAAGTATATTCTAATAAATTATTATTATTATTTGTCAGTTTTTTTTTGTGTGAGAATTACAAGAAAGCTAATAAACAGAAAAATCCAGATACATTCTGTAGTTAATGCTTATTATGCTTTAATCTATTTAAAAAAAAAAAAAGGGTTCTATTAGTAAATTGATGCATACAAACACAATCTTCAGGCTGTTTAAGTGATATAGCAAATTTCTCTTTTCTTTCTCTCACTTCAAATTTGACATCTAGATAATTTCATATTATTTTCTTTTTAAATAATTAGAAATATTTTAATTTAGAAATAATTTAAATAATTAGAAATTTCAAAATAATCTAGGAAATTACTAATACGAATCAAATAAAAATAAATAAATCCTGTCAATATTAAAAATATTATTAATAATCTTAATTTAGTGGATTTTATAATACTATTTAATGTATTTTTATACAACATTTTCTTAACGTGGCCATTAACCTGGATGATATAACAGCTGCATTAGGCAAAATATAAACCTTAAAAACAAAACATATGCACAACTTAAATTGTAATACAAAAAATGAGCTTAAAATCATACAATTTTACTGAAGGCATGTTGTGTTGACAGTGTGAATATTATGATCAATACAAAAAAAAGTAGTTATATTAAAAAATAATTAAGCACAATACTATTTTTAAAACTACATAAAAATCTTTTTCTAAAATTAAAGGTAATAACCACTACACTATTGACATCGACATTTTCTGGAAATAATTTTTCGCGGGCTCGATTGATTGATTAGAGAGCACGCGCATGTGACGTCACGCTTCAGCTGCTCGCTTGTTTGGGTGGCAAAAACGATTCCTTTTCCACTGTAATTACCACAGACTTCTCGTACAAATATCTTTACTTTGAGATATTAACAAACTTTATTAGAGTTATTAATGCACTTTTTTTGTAGTGTGCTGTGACAAAACACACGAGGGGGCAGAATTATTATTTTTTGGGTGGGGCGGGGAGAAAGGAGATATTTATAGTTATTAGATATCAACGAATACGCTTTTCATTGAAATTTTGAATATTATATAGAGGATGTGAGAAGAAAGGGAAACGGAAATTGCAGTAATGGGGATTATTTATATTACTAATTATTTCTCTATTGTCGTTATAGAACAACAAACAAAAAAATATTATTATTATTATTATTATTATTATTAGTATTTTTTTTACATAGAAATAAAAATAACTTAAAGATTTTAACGTTAAAACCTAAGAAATCACAATTTATGCTTCTCACTCTTTCCTACTAGCATACAAATATATTTGTATCAAACGGGGGGGGGGGGGCGTAAATGGTTGTAGGTTAACGATAATTAAGATTATTTTTCATGTATTAATGACACACAGGTCTGGCATTTTTTTAAATAAATATTTTTAAAAATATATAATTTTTTAAATCAATATTTTAAATAACTATTTTTAAATATTTGACAATCAGCAAACTGGACGGGGGGGGGGGGGACAAAGAGAAGACTGGATAAGAATTTCAGAAACAGAGTGTAAGTTATATGATTATTTTCGCGACTACGGAACAATAAATTGAAAAGATTTTTATTTTTTATGTAAAATAAAGATTAAAAAAAAACTCCTTTGTATTCCGGAAGGGGGGGGGGATCTACATGGAGAAGAGTAAGTTCGGAATGTTAGGAAGTGATTTTAATCATTATTTATTTATTTTTATTAGTGAGCAACAAATATATCAGTTTTCTTTTCAAATGAAGAATTTCAAAGTTTTAAAATTCATTCTGCTGGAGGGGGGGGGGGGGGGGGGCAGAGGGAAGAAATTTTTTCGGAATAAAAGAGATGATAAAAAATCGATATATTTGTATTGATATATTTGATTATTTTTTGTCACTGGAGCGAGAAAAAAAAATAGTATAATTTTTTTTTTTTTTTTTTTTTTTATAGAAATTAAAAAAAAAAACTTATTTGCATGATGGGAATGGGGGGGGGGGGCTAAGAAGGGAAGCATGCATATTTCGGATAAGCTGGAGATAATCTAAATTATTATTTATTTATTGTGATAAGTCAGAAATAAATGCGACAAATTTTATTTAAACAAAATAAAAAGTTTTAAAAATATGAAACTGTATATGATCAGAGGAGGGGGGGGAGGGGGGCAAAGGGCGGAAAGGGAAATTTTTGACGGAAGAAACCTAATTTGCTTTATTCATTATTGATTTATTATCAGTAGAAAGCCGTAAACGGAACAGAATTTTTTAACTATATAGATCAACAATAAATGTTTATTTTTTTTATATATATAATGGGGGGGAGGGGATCAGAGGGTGAATGAAACATTAGAAAAAGGTTAAGCCTAGCCAGACAGGACTATATTTTTCCCAAAAATAATCATGATTGGACGAAAAAGTCATGGTATCGGGAAGATTGCTATGGATTTAAACGACGACGAACAAGGAACGGCGAAGTTTCTGCCACCCAAACAGCGAAAATGACAGTTTACTTGCAACCGTGCCCGTGCTCTAGTTAAAATGAGAGCAAAATACTTTTGATTTCCTTCTGGTAGGTTTTGGATTTGCTGTCTGCGATCTCCAAGGGTATAAAACGGGATTGACCAATCAGTAGTCTACATTTTTCGACATGTGTGGTTGTTTGCAAAAATGTTTGGTTGTTTGCAAAAATGGAGGTTTATGATAGGTCAGTCTCATTTCGTCATGGCCCAAGTTGCGACGAGAATGTTTCAGTTGTATCCAAATATGACGAAAGTCACAAACAGGAGAGTCGTCTCATCATCTCCAATGGTTCTTCAATCAACCAACCAGACAACAAATCATATTTTTGTTTTGATCCTTTGTGTTCAACAATTTTTTACATTTTTCTTCTGGTAAGCCATAAACAAGTAAATATGTAGTATAGGTGTCAGTAATGGACCACATCACAGTTTTTGATTTATAAAAAAATAATAGTTAAGCTTTTATTATTTTTTCCTAACTTCCCTTTGCATGCTTTATAATCTGGATTATTTTTTCACATTTTTCACCAGTAGCGGCTCGTGAGTTAGGAATGAGGCAGTGCTGCCAAGAGTCAGTGCTACACATGAGGCACCCAGGTTCTCCGACCGGCAATCCTGTTGCCACCTTAGAGCAATATACATAGAAAGAAGACAATTAACATCTTTCTGTATGTATTGTTTTCTAGAACAAAAAATTTAAGGTATTATAAAATAATTCTTACCTCAAGTAATAATACATCAAATTTCGGAGCGTGTTCCAATAAATTGTTCCCAGTGTTTAACTGAAAATTGTAAGTAAATAATTAAATGATACATTTCTAAATGATTATAACTAGTGTTTAACTGAAAATTGTAAGTAAGTAATTAAATGATACATTTCTAAATGATTATAACTCAATTTATTTAAATACAAAGCACATTCTTCTTTCTTTTCGGCTGGCAAATTCATTAATAACCTTTTCATTAAAATTTTGTATTCTTGCTATTAAGTCCTCACCTGCACTTACCATTGCTAACGCTGATAAGCGGTCTTCTACCATCGTGCTTCTTAAAAATGACTTTATTTTTTTTAGCATAGAAAAGCAGCGTTCGGGCTCCGATGTTGTCATAGGTGTTGTCAATATTATTTTCAGCAAGCAGCTAACTTCACCAAGCGAATTTTGTAGGCCATGATTTAAAATAAATTTGTACAGATCAACAGCTTTAGAGATAGTCGAAAATTCTCTTCTTTCATACAAAACAGAAAGTTCAGTTCTAAGCTTTTCTTTCTTTAGCATGGGATATGCAGACACAGTTTCATCTAACTCTTATGATGGAAAATCTTTGCAAAAGTCAGAAAATTTCTTGCAAGCTAATAATTTAGCTGCTGAAAGATGTCCTAAAAATTGAAATCTTTCTTTTGCTTGGAAACAAACTGTGTCACAAACTTCTTTAGCTATAATAGTTAAGTCTTCATAAAGTCTTTGCTTTTTAACTTGAGGTGATTCCTCTATAATATCAGAACGGGGAGAAGTTACATCATTTCTAATCGCAGAAATCGCATGATAGAAATTTTCTAATGCTAAATTAATAGACGAAGAATTGGCATTGTGGCTTTGAAGCTCATCATACAGAAGGTCAACATGTGGCATGATACGGTGAAAAAAAGAAAGCCAAAAGAGAAAACTTCTGTCATTAAACATGCGTAAAAGTCCCGAAGATGCCTGAACTGTATTTGTGTTCTTTGATTTTTGCAATTCTTCAAAACACGCCTTCAGTTGTTCAATATTTTCATAAACAGTACTCACTGTTCTAGAATTAAAATTCCATCTTGTGCTGGAACATCTAAGAATTCTTTTAGACACTGAGTCTAACACAGCTAGCCGTTGTGGAGATTTTGCGAAAAATGCTGGTATGCCCTGAAAAATATACGTACTTTTGAATTCAGAGAAGCTGCTTTTTCCATTACCAAATTTAATTGATGTGCATAACAATGAATAAAGTGAGCATTGCAATATTTTTCATTAATTATGGCTTGTACACCACTCTTTGCACCGCTCAATACAGCTGCACCATCATAAGTTTGGGCTATGAGTTTATGAAAATCATCTTCCAAAACTATACTCAATTGCTCCAGAATATAGTGAGATAAACCCTTAGCGTCTTGCGAAGAGGGGTTATGAAATCCCCAAAACCTTTCAATCACTTCTCCTTCATTTTCGCAACGAAATACAACAACTTCTTGAATTTTCTCGGAAATATCTGTTGTGTCATCTGCCATTACAGCTAAAAATTTTGCGTGACTAATCTCGTTAATTATTTCCTTTCGACAAATTTCCAGCATACAATCCAACAATTCGTTCTGAATTGTTTTTGAGTCGCCTTTGAAAACAGAAGCAGTTTCAAAGTGAACTTTTAATGCTCCGTCAAGCTTTCCGGCAAATTCCAACAGTCCTCGAAAAATACCTGGTTTAGCTGATTCCAACCTTTCATCATGTCCACGGAGTAGTAACTCATATTTCCCACAAAATCTAATGCAATCTATTATTTTTGACAGTATGTCTCTATTTTTTTGTACTTCCTCATTATGTTTAATTATGCTTAATCTATAGCCTTCGCTTAACTGTGTAGCGATATCTACTTTTCCAAGCATAGCCAAATTGACAACATTTCTCAAATGCTTTTCAGAATTTTCATGTTTTTTTTTTAATTTTTTCTGGTAGATGACCTAAGTCATTAATGCCAGTTTTTGTCCAGCCGTAATCTCCTCCAAAAAGCAAACATGGAAAACAAATTAGTGCATTTCTGCTATCACATCCGCAGTCATGTTTAGAATAAACTTCTCGATTAAATTTTCGCTGGTATGAATTTTTTCTGCTTGTAGATGCTTGCGTAATTTTTAAGTCTGGTGTAGGACGTCCCACATTTTTATGTCATTTTTCTCAACTAATGACAGTTGTGAAAATATTATTTTTTGCAAATGCAGCACACTCATTGTGTGACTGAACACAATCTTCCGAAACGCGGCTGAAAACCACACTACAAAATCAAAATTATATCTTTTTCTCAATAGCGGTCTGCACTGACTGCAGCACGGAGACTAGTATAACAACGCTTGCCTTCTCCTACCCATCTTCCAACGTGGGGCATGCGCAGTAGGGTGGAGTGAAAAAGACCAAAAAAATTTTTTTTCGGAATTTTTTCTTTGGATAGGTCTAAAAAGTTGCCTTTTGGCACACTGAATATAAGGTTAAAATTTCATTTCGTTTGGAATTCATCTTTAGTCCCCTACCAGCTCTTAAAGATTATGCTCTTTATATGTGAAAATCAAGATTTCACTATGTAGTGTAAATGACCAAAAAAAAATTTTTTTTAGAATTTTTTTCTTTGGATAGATCTAAAATGTTGCTTTTTGGCACACTGAGTATATTGTTAAAATTTCATTTCATTTGGAATTCATTTTAGTTCTCTACCAGCTCTTAAAGATTATGCTTTTTTATGTGAAAATCAAGATTTCACAATGTAATGTAAATTAATCAACTTTTTTTTAAAACTAAATTTCTGATTTCAGTAAAATAACCCCCAAAAATGACTTCTTAAAGTATTACTTGTGAACGACCTAAGTATAGTTGCGTTTTAACTCTTCGAATTGCTAAAAAACCCTAAAATGTGAATCGTATTGTCGCAGAGAAGAGAAAACACAATAATTAGACATGCTTTCACTTTTATTTTTCGAATGTAGATGAAAGATAGTTCTCTAAATATAAAGGAAATGCAGTTTTCTGAATATATAGTAATTAAAGGAAAAGAATATATACAATGTATTGTAAAACGATCTTTCATTTCATTCTAATTTATATTGGTCTTTGTTGTCAAAATTAGGTATTACCTTTCGTGATTTGATTTTGCTCATATATATCCGGCTCTTGCTTTTACTACTACAGCCGCTAATGGCGCTTCAACAACTAAGTTTACCCATCTTTCGAATACTTGAATCTAACAGGGAAATTTTTCAATTGAAAAGGTGTGACTTTCGATTATTTTCTGAGAATTTCCAGTTTCTCTCTTGGTACTCTTTTAAGAATGTGGGGTGATTTCACATTCTTGCCAGTTAATAATGGCTATATGATTAGCAACACTGAATTTCAATATTGGAATATGAAACTGTCTTATTGTAGAACATGTAATATCCTTCATCTTCAATATTCTTCGGAATCCAAATTCTCCAACATGATTTTTTTAATAGTTATCGTTCTTGTAAATTTTCATCTCAATGATATAAGTATACGTTTTGTTGAATAACGGGATTGAAAATTTTCTTTAAATATTCCCTCAAATAACAAAACAACTTAATTGTTTATAAAAAAAAACATTTTGAGCTCTATTGTTGCAAGAAGAATCTTTCTTGAAGTGAAACAACATAGACAAATGTACTTTCATTACAAATTCAGCCATAATCTTCAGATTTTGGGATGAATTCTGACTTCCAATCTGCAAACCAAGTAATCAATTGGCAGTTGTCAATAATTTATAGTGCGACATTCTTGCTGGATTACGATTTACT
The DNA here is from genome assembly GCA_964019185.1 of Maratus speculifer. NCBI lineage: Eukaryota > Metazoa > Arthropoda > Arachnida > Araneae > Salticidae > Maratus > Maratus speculifer. The sequence continues at coordinate 166,846,225 of OZ025289.1, read as the reverse complement.
AGATTTGAGGAATATTAACCAGATGCAAATGTTTGACACATGTCATAAAGATAATTTTGGTCTACACTTAACTCTCCAGAGCTCATTTCTGCGTGATAGGAGCAGATATTTTTTAATTTCCATAACTATCTATTCTTCACATTGATCCAACGACTTAGCAATTAAAACAGGAAAAGCTCGTGAGCCTTTATTTTGTTTATCAAGTTCAATGACGTGATAAACAATCGGTAGCGGCAGTTCGTTTTCAGAGAGCCGACATATTAACCACTAAAACGGACGACTAAATCTTAGTTTCAAAAATCTATTAGCATGATTCTTTATCTTACTTTTTACAGTTGTTCCGTCACAACTTATTGCCATAAATTTATCAAGGTTTAAATGTTTTTCAGTGCAATATTTTAATATCTCTTGCAATAATCTTTCCTGGTCCAAAAGATGGTGTAATGCGTCCCATATACAATTCATTTGACTGTTAAAATCAGAGATTATGTTTGTAACTTATAGTTCTTCCATATATCTCCAATGTTAAATAATTTCCTTTGATTTTGGGGAATTGGGGAATTGGCTTCTGATATTCAGAAAAATTGTTGTCTATCATTTGATCAATAAGTCTTTGGGAAACTACAATTATTGATGCCTTCGATGATTTCTCTCAGGATTTTTTTTTTTTTTTTTTTTTTTACCTCTGGTTTTGACAAATCTTTACAATTACTGATGTGTTTTATTTATTGTTTTGTATAGTAATAATATTTTATAGCATTCTGCTATTGTTGTCAAAACAGCTTTATTTAGTTTTGAAGAATCACCAACTTCTAGTAATGGTAAACTTCGATTTGCTTACACACGTACTCATTTTGACTGTAAAAATGACAACATAAAATTTTTAAAACTCAATAAACCGTTTCAAATATTTAAAATTAAAGACTTAAAGTTTGAAAATGATGAAAGGACTTACAGAATACATTTTAAATATAAAAATATCAGACGATATTACCAAAAAATCCTGTTAATGTACAATTTACGGTAAAAATCTATCGTATAAATCAATGAAAATATAAATGGCGTGGTAGGGGACTCAAGAAGTTTTTCAAAATTCATGAAATTTTGCACGTGTATTAGAGGTTCTAAAAGGCAACTTTTGGCTGCTATCCAAAACCAAAATTCCAACTTTCGATTTTTCACTCCACCCTAATGCGCAGTGACACATTCTAGGGAATGATAAGAGCTGCCTCTCGTTGCAGCCGAATGAGGGGAGAAAGGCGCTTTTCCACCCACATACATTCAGGACAACTGAGAAGTAATCTTTTTTTCCTACATACGTTACAGTTTTAATTGATTTTCAAAGGTGACATTAGCGATATATAGGATTTAAAAAAATAATAGGGGGTGCTGCAGCACTTATGGACGAGCCGCTACTGTTTTTCACCAAAGCAATTATGAAGCGGAAAATAAACTTTCGCTGTTTTTTTTTATTATTATTATTGAAAATCTTAATGAACATGCTAACAGCTAACTTTACTTACTTAATTTATATTTTCTGGTAAAAAATGTTTTTGTTTGGATAGTAATATGAAATTTTGAATTCCCTATTTTAATGGTCATTTATAAAAATTTTATGGCTCGGCTGAGTTTTAACCCCCTTCTTGGCGCGCTTTCAAAATATCGCCACGTTGGCGTGCTTTTGCATTTTGTCTCCCGGAGCGGGATTTAAGTCCAGGAGACACAACGCAATAAAAAGCTTTTAAAAGAAAAAAAATTCTTTCTCAGAGAGCTCTGCCCCCCCCCCCTGAACCCCCCGGCTATAAATTTCCTTAAAAAATGTATAACATCAAAACATGCAAAACAATTCCGTTCAAGAAGCAAAGAAATTGTGTACATACCTTCTTTTAAAAACAAAACCAGCCTTTTTTTAAATAAAAAAGAAATTAATAATGGATTTTCTAAAGAAATATAGTAAGCTTTGAAGTCAAATAATGTTTTCCTTTTATATTTAATATGAAACTAAATAAATTTAAGATTCAAAAATCTAAAATACTAAAGCAAGGCCTAAAACACTTACTTTTAACTACAAAGCACGGTCTGTACATTAAAAAAACAATAGAAATGTAGAAAATACTTCCTTTTAAATACAAAACAAAGGTTTCTAATTAAAAAAATCACTTGTATATTCCCCCCAAAAAGTTTACTCACTCGATGTTACTCTTCGAAATCCAACGGCCTCTAATGAGACACAAGAAATGTAATTAATTTCAAGGTGCGGGACTTCAAACTTTTAAATGTTTATCCTTTCTTGTCCAATAAGAAAGCTAGGAAAGAAAGAACGAACAGAACATGCGAACAACGGCAAACGAAGGAGAGGAAAATCATTTCTTCTCTCCAAGGGTTGCCGAGAAGAGTGATAGCTAAAAGTAAAGATAAGCAAGGCGCGTTCTTAGTTATCATGCGTTAGAAAACATGTCGCCAAGAAGTGGGCTAAAACTCAGATTTACCCAATTTTATTTAAGATTTTAGGAGGGGTGTCCATTACTGGAATGTTTAATGCATGATTTTCCAGTAATCGACACCCCAAATAACCAATACTAAAAGTGTGATCTTAGTAGCGCATAGAATATTTTGATTCAGTTGAAAAGCTAAAATAATCAAATTTTATCCTTGAATTTTACTTACTAGAATTTAATAAAGGCAATTTCTTTATAAATAGCTGCTTTTAATTAATTCCATGTGGCTAATATGTATATCTTTTCTTTTTCTTTTCATAACTTTGCTTGGCCTATTTTACAATCTGATAATCAGTCACACCAATCAGGAATCACAGCCTTGCCTAAATTATAATCTGATAACCAATCAAAAAGAAGAGAATAATGCTTACCAGGGTTGGGTTTCTTCTAGAAGAAATCTATTTCTTCCAGAACAGTGGAAGAAATATGAAAAAACTGGAAGAAACACACCAACAGAAAACAAAACATGCTTAAAATTAAAGTAGTATATTAACTATTTTGAAAACAATTAAACTAAAAGTATGATTATATGAAATCTAAATTCGAAAATTTAATTAATGTTAAAAAATATTATTTTTGGAAAAATAAATTATTTTTTTAATAACAAACACCAGGCTCAGCAGACATTTACAGGTGTTAGATTTTATAATTTTAGAAGTAGAGGGATGTTCAGGGCTCGAAAAATAGCATTCCCGGGGAACCCAGAAATCATTTCTGGGAACGTATATTTTTTCATTTAGGTTCCTGGTCGGGAACCTAACAAATCGCCGTGACTGCGAGCGATGGCGCGGACTAGTTATAACACGTAAATTACGCAAAAAATAGCTCTAACAACGTGGGATGTGTAATTTCGTCAAAATATTAAGGAAAAAGTCTGAATTTCATCAAATTGCGAAAAAACGGCTAACTTTGTTAAAAAATCACGAAAAAACGACTAATTTTGTCAAAAAATTTGCGAAAAATGGCAAATTTCGTCAAAAAATATCAAAAAATAACAGATTTCGTCAAAAGATTTTGGGAAGCAACGTAAATTTCATTAAAGAATCGCGAAAAAATGGTAAATTTCGTCAAAAAAATAGTGAAAAAATGGCAAATGTTAAAGACACTTTATAAAAAAATTGCGATAAATCTGCTGGTTTCGTTAAAACATTGCGATAAAAGAACAGATTTTGTCAAAAGATCATGCAAAAAACGGCAGATTTCGTCAAAAAATAATGAAAAAACGGCAAATGTTGAATATTGAAAAATGACGTTTTATTAAAAAATCGTGATAAATCGTCAGGTTTTGTTAAAACATCGTGATAAATGGCAGATTTCGTCAAAAAATCGTGAAAAAACGGCAGATTAAAAAAAAAAATCATGAAAAAACATCAAATTTCATCAAAAAATCTTGATAAAATGGCAAATTTCGTCAGATTACTCACACATAAATTTTTCTGTGAGCCTACACTTTTCATCTGGGAACCTATACTTTTCATGTGGGTTCCCAGCTGGGAACCTTAAAATTCTTCGAATTTTCGAGCCCTGGATGTTTTTGATTTATTAATATTCCATTTATGTAAAAAGTGAATGAAAAAAAAACTACCTGCACTATGTTTATTTCTCACATAAAAATGTATTATTGAAAACTGTGCAACACAGTATATACAAGATTTCGTTCTGCATAACAAAACAATCTGTCCATCGAAAGTTAAAGATCTCATTCTGATAACATTGACTTTCTACTTTACATAGTTAAATAAACAAATGGCAGATAGATATCTTGTAATTTTTTTTTCTTTCTTTTCTTTTCTATAGTGTCCATTTTTTAGGGGTGTCCTAATTTTCGAATAAATTATTATATTTTAATAAAAATTTGTAACACAGGCTAATTTCAGGGATGCCACTTTTCTGCCGAAAGGCAGATTTCCGCTTTTTTTAATTTTTAAGAATTTTTTATTTTCGTTAAGCGATTTAGTCCAACGATCACGAAAAAAATAGCGATTTTCGTCGAACGATCCCGAAATAAAACGGGAATTTTTGTCAAACGATTGCGAAATTACACAGCAATTTTCGTCAAGCGATCGAGAAATACAACAGCTTTTTTCGTCAAGTGATCGCGAAATATAGCAGCGATTTTCATTAAAAGATCTTGAAATATAGCGGCTATTTTCGTTAAGAGATCGCGAAATATAACAGTGATTTTTGTCAAAAGATCGCAAAATAAAACTGTTGTTTTCATCAAATGATTGCGAAATACAACAGCTTTTTTCGGCGAGTGATCGCGAAATATAGCAGCAATTTTCGTTAAAAGATCGTGATTATATAAGAGCGATTTTCGTTAAACGATTGTGAAATATAACAGTGATTTTTGTCAAACGATAGCAAAATAAAACGGTCATATTTTCATCAAACGGTCACAATATAGAAAAGCAATTTTCATCAAACGATCTCGAAACGAAACGGTAATTTTCATGAAACGATCGCAATGTGAAACGGTGATTTTCGTCAAAGGATCGCAATGTAAAACGACGAGTTTCGTCAAACGATCGCGGTGTAAAACGATGATTTTCGTCAAACAATCGCAATGTAAAACGACAATTTTCGTCAAATGATCATGATGTAAAACGGCGATTTTCGTCAAACGATCGTGATGTAAAACGGCGATTTGCATCAAATGATCGCAAAGGAAAACGGCTATTTTCGTCAAACGATCGCAAAATAAAACGGCATTTTCCGTCAAACGATCATGAAATAAAACAGCTATTTTCGTCAAATGAAAAAAAAATCGCGGGAAAAACAAACAAGGAAAATTTAAAAAAAAAAAAAAAACTTGCAAATTTTTGCTATTTACTCCTGGAATAATCATCGATGAAATTTGCATTTTTTTCAGAGTTTTAAAGAAATTAGCTTTTTTTTTTTTTTTTTTTTTTTCTTTTGTGATATTTTGATGGAATTAGCATTCTCCATGACCAATTGACAAAAGTCACACTTTTTTCTGTGATCCTTTAAAGAAATCCATGATCTTTTGACAAAATTTGTATATTTTTTGCTATTTTTTGATAAATTCGTGTATTTTCCGCTTTCATTCGACAAAAAACATGCATTTTCCTGCAATCTTTTCACAAAATTTGCACACTTTCCTCAATCTTTCACAAGTTGTGTGTATTTTCTTCAATCCTACCACAAATTTTTCATATTTCCCATGATCTTCAGACAAATTTTGCATATTTTCCACAATCTTTCTTGAAAATTAGAATACTTTTCACAATTTATCAACAAATTTCTACTTTACATAGTTAAATAAACAAATGGATAAGCAAAACAAACGGCAGATAGATATCTTGTAATTTTTTTTTCTTACTTTTATTTTCTATAGTGTCCATTTTTTAGGGGTATCCTAATTTTCGAATAAATTATTATATTTTAATAAAAATTTGTAACACAGGCTAATTTACTATTATTGCGACTTCCTGAAAATTTGAAAGAAATTCGCCAATTAGCAATGGAGATAAATATTTTTTTTAATAAAGGAAAGCTGAGAAAGATTACCACTGAGAGCTCACTGCTCGTTTCAGAACAAACTTGGGGACAAATGGTAGTTAATATAGAATTTTGTTAAACATGGTACAGTTTCTGAAAAAAAAGCTGAACTTTCATGTACTTTTGATGAAATTTGCATTTTTTTTCAGAGTTTTGAAGAAATTAGCATTTTTTTTTTTTTTTTTTTTGTGATATTTTGATGGAATTAGCATTCTCCATGACCAATTGACAAAAGTCACACTTTTTTCTGTGATCCTTTGAAGAAATCCATGATCTTTTGACAAAATTTGTATATTTTTTGCTATCTTTTGATAAATTCGTGTATTTTCCGCTTTCATTCAACAAAAAACATGCATTTTCCTGCAATCTTTTCACAAAATTTGCATACTTTCCTCAATCTTTCACAAGTTGTGTGTATTTTCTACAATCCTACCAGAAATTTTTCATATTTCCCACGATCTTCAGACAAATTTTGCATATTTTCCACATTCTTTCTTGAAAATTAGAATATTTTTCACGCTTTATCAACAAATTTTGCACAATCTTTCGATAAATTTTTCATATTTTGCGCAACCTTTCGATAAAATCCACACATTTTCACATGATCGTCAAAAAAAGTTGAGATTATTTTGCATGTTTTTTCATAAATTTTGCATATTTTTTGAAATTTTTTATATATTTTCTATGTTTTTTCGACAAATTTTGCATATTTTTCGACATTTTTTATATATTTTCTATGTTTTTTTGACAAATTTTGCATATTTTCCATGATATTTCGACAATTTTTTTATATTTTCCAACAATGTTTCGACAAAATTCGCACTTTTTCGCGCGATCTTTCAACTAATGCTACGATTCGATTTGCTGCTACATGATTCCTCGAAAAAAAAAAAAAAAAAGAAACATTAAATAAGACTAACTTTAAAAATTATTAAAATAGAAATATGTATATTTATATTATTCATATGTAATTTCATACATTAAATTGTACACAAGTATTTTCACTTACTTTTTTTTTTTTTAATTAAGATATTTAATAGTTTGTATTTTTAATGTAACAATGCATTTTTATTATATTTTGTTCTATAATTACAACTTACTATTATTTTCTAAGCTGCTTGTTGAACCAATATCATGTTTTGAGTTTTATACAGAATAGTGTGGGTTTTAATGTCGAAAACTGTCAAACAGTTTACACTCCAATGTCTAAAACTAAAAAATTATGAAAAATCATAAATTTAACATCATAAAAATAATTTTAAATGTTTTTAAACTTAATTTTAGGTTTTTTGTACTCGTCGTCAAAAACTATGTCAAAAAGAGGGTTTTTTTATTTAACATGTTCACTGCCACTCACGCTATATAGCATGCGATATGTCGCCAACGTTAAGGGGTCACTCATGCAGCAGCACATGATGTGGGGTGATGTCCAGTAGCTAGTCATGCGCTGGGGCCGGAAAATCTTTCACTGGTTCTTTGTTATAAAAAGTAAATCGGCTTCTGGGAAAAACCCATTTTTACAGTGCAGCATGAACTATCATCACATCTTCATGTAAGTGGCAGCAAACATGTTAGCATGATTGTTAAAACCAGATAAAGTTTTCACATTATCAAAAACTTGCTAACCCTGTTTTATAGTACATCTGTTATAATAAAGAATAAATGTTATATTCTTCTAGTACATTTTATCATTTATAAAATGTTAATGAATGCATTATTTAATGTTTATTTTTTGTAATTCATTTAATTTATGTATCAATTTTTTCATTTATTCATTCCCTCAACTAAATAAAATGTCATAAAAAATATGCATTAAAAAATTAAAGTACCAATGACTCCTCCACTTTACTCTGTTTTCAAATTGTGGTCTACCTTCGATAGTTTTTCTTATAAACTTTGTACAGTACTACAATTGAAAATAATGTTTTTGCTATTTTAAATCTGTTCCACTTATCTTTTGATTTATCATTTATTGTAAAAAATGACCTCCTTCAAACAAATCATTATTTCATCTGTAATGTACTATTTCCAGATTGTAAATAAAAATTTTTGTTAATATTTCTAGATTTTTATGGATTTAACTACTCTGTTTAATTTAATTTTTTTTAGATAACAATTTAAATGTAATATTGCAAATAAAATTGTAATGATTCTGGAAAATTTATTTTGTGTAAATTTAGTTTCATATTTTATTGTTGTGTTGGAAAACATGTTTTCACTTAGACAGTGTAAATCCTGGACGCAGCACTGCGACACATTCAGTCGCAGACTCTTGAGATGATCTGCAGCCTATTTTTCAACTGTTAAAAATTTAGAAAAAAAAAAAGTTTGATAGAAATTATTTTCTATATGCCGAAATAGTATGGTTTGCACCACATGCTATTGACGAAGCTCAAATTCGCGTTAAACTATAATTTAGGGACAAATCTGTTCTGAATTTTCAAAAAATTAAACCAGTCATTTCCAAAAATTAAAAAACTTCTGCTATAAATCCAAAAATTTGGACATCAAATGCATTGCAAATTTTGGCAAATAGTCTTCAAAAAGAAATCAATTTTATCATAGATCATGAGAAACACACAAATTTTGTCAAAGGACTGCAGAAAAATGTGAATTTTGTCAAAGGATTGAGAAAAATGGCATATTTTGTCCCCAAAAAAAAACAGCAATTTTCATCAAAAAATCACGAAAAAAAGTCAAAATATTGTGAAAAAACAAATTTCTTTAAAAGATTGCAAAAAAAAGGAGTTTTTGTCAAAAAATTGGTAAAAATAGCAAATTTTATCAAAAAATCTTGAAAAATAGCCCATTTTATCAAAAGATCGCAAAAAACCGCAAAATTTGTCAAAGGAGAGCAAAAAAATTTTTTTTCGGAAGTGGATTCCTCCCTCCTCCTTTTTTGGACAATGCATGAGGTGTTAAAAATTCCGAGAACAAAGTTAACTTATTTTTAAAAGTACTTTCCTTTTAATGTCTATTACAAATACTTGGGAGGTTTGAGTGCATATAACGTAATGTGAAGGATTGGTCTGCAGACTTTTTTTTAAGTTTTTACTCGTGTTGCAGACTGCAGAAAAAAATTCTGCTGCCGGCGTGTAAATATGAGCTTTAACAGAGGCAGAACTTGTGCTGCTTTTGGATGTGGTATGAGGAAAGGGACAAATCTTCTTTCAGAAGTCAAACTTTTCAATTTTCCAAGGGACCCTAAACGAAGAAAGCAATGGGAAATAGCTGTCCGTCGTAAAAACTGGAAAGCAACTAATGCTTCTCAGCTCTGTAATTTGCATTTCATTTCTGGTAAGCCATTAATATGCAAAATTAATGTATGTATTATATATTTATGTTAGTTTTACTTAGCATTTAGATGAGCATATAAAATTCCTGTAAATGTTCTTTTTTTTAATTGCATTTGGAGTTTGCTTTTATTTTTTAGCTAAATTTATTATTTTAGTATATTTGTAAAGCACACAGTTTTAATTTTTTGAAAATTGATGAAATGACTACCATTATAAATCTGCTCCAATTTGCTTAAATATCATTGTAATTTGAGTTATGAAAATAATAATAGTGTTTAAAGAAATATAGATTATTCATTGGCCAGTTTCATGTATTTGATTATAGGACCATGCAAAAAGGAGAAATTGCTTCAAGCACATTAATTGAGGAGGCACAAAATATATATTTCTTAAACTTTTTTTTTTTTTTTTTACAAATAAATTATATATATACAGCGTTAGAATTCTTAAAAAAAAGTCACTGGTCCCAAGGACCAGTAAGCATGAGAATTTACTGGTCCACTACATAAAATTCTATTAAATAATTTTAACACTTAGAATGGGCTCCTCCTCTGCCCCCCCCCCCCCCCCCCCTCCTTGGAAAATAAACCAATCTTACTTTGCATTTATCCAAAATTTTCAACATAGTAAAATGTAAAATTATAATTTGCTAAAAATTAAATAAACAGTACGTAAAGAAAAATGATCAAATTATTAATTAGATATTTTATTTGCCATTCCTTATTTCAACTGACTGTAAGATTTAATGCAAATTTTTTTCGATTTTTCTCCAGATTGTAGCCAGAGTGGTAAAATTGTAGCTAGTGTCAGTGATGCAACTGGACTTGAAAAATCCTGGGTCCCCAGGACTTCTAAAATTCTGGGTCCCTTTTCTACAAAAGCGGTTCCCTACTAATAATAAGTCATATTTTTCGACGCAAAAATTGAACTTGTTCATTTGCACAAGAAAAATAAAATGATATAATTGTTTTAATAATAATAATGAAAACCAATATTAATAGAAATTTTCTGTACTTTTTATAGAATAAATGTGCAAGATACAAATTTAATTACAAAATAATGCTTATTTAAGTGTAGAAGATAACAAGTATCACTATTGTTTGCATTTCTTTTAAAATGGGGCAAGACAGGTTTATTGAAAAAGACATTTTTGCTGAAAAAACAGTTATTTTTGTAGAGTAAATGGGAACCTCACTTAATGAAATGATGCTTTCAGGAGTCACATTCACTCAGAAAGATTTGGAGCAATAAAAAACCGATTGGGAAGCAGGGAAATCAGTTTTTGGAGCAGCAACAACAATTTTGAAGCAGGAAAATTAGTTTTTAAAACAGAAAAATTCTCTCCCAGCATTCACTTATTTATTTTTTTCATGCATTTTTGTTGAAATTTCAATTTTTTTTGCGCTATTTTGGCGAAATCTTTTGCTTGTTTTTTTGATTTATTGATGAAATACACTGTTTTTCACGATATTTTTTGTCAAAATTTGTCGTTTTTTTCGCGATCTTTTGAAGAAATCTGCCGTTTTTTTCGGGTTTTTATGATGAAATTAGCCATTTTTTCCCGAATTTTTTGACGATATTTGCCGGAAATTAGTCGTTATTTAGCACTTTTTTATCAAAATTTGTCGTTTTTTTTGCACTCTTTTGAGGAAGTTTGCTGTTTTTCGCGATTCTTTGACAAATTTTGTCGTTTTTTCGAAAAATCTGCCTTTTTTGAAGAAATCTACCTTTTTTCCGCGATTTTTTGACAAAAGTTTAATCGCTATTTTGGACGAAATTTGCCGGTTTTTCGCAATCTTTTGAAGAAATATTCCTTTTCTTTCGGGTTTTGGAATGAAATTAGCCATTTTTCCGAGAATTGTTCGACAAAATTTGCTGGAAATTAGTTGTTATTTCGCAATTTTTTAATGTAATCTGCCGTTTTTTTGCAATTTTTTAACGAAATTACGCGTCCCATGGGACGCATAAGAGCTATTTTTTGCATCCCGTCGCGAATTTTTTGTGTAATTTATGCGCTATAGCGCATCGCTGATAATAATAAAAAAAAAATCTTATGTGCGATCGGTTGCGGTTTTCTCAGGTCCTGAAAAACGGCACTGGTCCTGCGGACCACTAAATTTTTCAAATTAGTGGTCCGATTGAATTATTGTTGGACCAGCGGACCACCAAGGATTTCGAACGCTGATATATATATATATATACTTTTTTTTTTTTTTCAAAATGAAAATACTTACATTTTTTATTTTAAAGTTAATGCATCATTCTTTACCTAACACCCTAAAATAAATTTCTGACTAATAATTTCTTTTTGAAATTTGTTTTAGGTCTTTCTCTTTTATTAACCTACTCTTTTCTGAGTCTGGAATTTTCTTTTTGTACTACGGACAAAAAATGTACTCTCAAACCCGAGTGCAGAATCAGTGCAATGCTTCGATAGGCATTGCAGACTGTGGAAATAGTCTGCAGACTATTTTTCAACTGTTAAAATTTAGAAAAATAAAAGTTTGCTAGAAATGATTTGCCATGTGCCATGATAATACCATACTTGCGATTGGCGAAACTCCAATTCCTATTAAATTACAAATCAAGGACGATTCGGTTCCAAATTTTCTGAAAAATTAAGACAATCATTTCCAAAAATTAAAAAAAAAAATTTTTGATCATAAATCTGAAAATTTCGACATAAAATGTATCACAAATACATTGTCACCAGTATCACATTGTCACCAATAAAAATCAGTTTCGTCAATCATTCTTAAAGAAAAATTGCCAATTTCATCATATAATGCAGGAAAAACGTAAAATTTGTCAGAGGATCACGAATTTTGTCAAATAATCATGGGAGAAATGAAAATTTCATCAAAAAATTGTTCTAAAACAACAAATTTTGTCAAAAAAAATGCAAAAAAAGGCGAACTTTGTCAAAAGATTGCAAAAAAATGCAAATTTCACCAAAAGATCACAAAAAATGGCAAATTTCGTCAAAAAATTGCAAAAAAAGCAAATTTGATCAAAGGGGCATAAAAAAAAACACTTAGTGCCATGAGTGGATTTTCTCCTCCTTTTGGACAATGTATAATAATATTAAAATGTCTGAGGACAAAAGTAACTTATTTTTTAACGTATAGTACAACCCCGCTGATTCGAACCCCGTTTATCCAAATCTCCAAATAATCCAGATCGGTTTGGTTGATTTTTTCAAGTCTGAGAAGTGATTAGCAAATTTCCATAACATAAATTTATTTCAGCCTCATATTCTGTATAAAAAAGTATTTTCTGAAATCTTTTCAGACGAATGCTTCAAGCTTTCTTATTTAAACTCTTTAATGTTATCTATGAAAGGAACAACTATGCATCCTTTAAGCTTTGGCAATTCCAATTTTCACAGTTTTCTATTTAATCCATTTAGAAATGTCATCAAAAGCTCACTTCTTAATAAAGTTTTACTCAGTGTTGGGTATGAACGCGCTCACTGAACGAAAACTCACGAGTTTTGCTCACTATTTGTGAACTTTGAACTGAACTTCGCTCACTATTTTATAAACGAGTTTGAATTGAACAGAAACTCAAAAAATAGAAGAGTTTGTTGAACGAAATTTACGTTCAAATTTACGTTCAATTTTTTCATAATTTATTTAAAATTTTTCCAGACCTTAGTACACTTTTTCCCTCTTTCAAATGCCATTTAGAGGCCTACACGAGCCTCAGTATGGGTTAAGTCTGGATATCACTTCTCTGGGTAGTATCCTAGTCTTACTTCTTCTGCAGACTCGGGTCGCGCCGATCCGGACCTGGGCTGTATACAATTTCGCCGAAAATAGATATATACAGTAAACTCTCTGTACAAAGTGGACTGTGTAAGGCGGAAATATGTCTAAATTGGAAAGATTTTTAAGAAATCGGAAAGATTATAAAAGAAAGCATAAACATCGCAGCCTACGGCACTTCTGCATAAATGGAGATTATAAACAGACTAAGGTATGTTTTTTTGTCCAGAACTCTTCCGTAAGGGTAAATATCAATGTCCTGTAGAAATGTACTCGGGGTCAGGCCGGGTTCGGTGCGAAATTTAAACTTTTTTTCCGGGCCGGGCCAAGCTCGGGCCTTGTTTTTAGCTATTATATCGGGCCGAGTCGGGCCTTGTTTTTTGCTATTATATCGGGCCGTGTCGAGTCTTGATTTTAGCTATTATGTCGGGCCGCTAAATTTTCTCTACGAACCGGGCTGGGCTCGAGCCGAAATTTTTATTTTAATATCGGGCCGGACATTTTTTTTTCTATGGATCGGGCCTGGAAATTTCCGTCCGTGCATACATCTATCTTACACATCGAATAATCAAATGATTAGTTCACAAAATTTTGTAAATTTGGACTATAATATCCAAACATAAAAAAAAGTGAACTTTTTAGTAAACTTCGTTCACTTTTAAAAATGAGTTTGATTTGAACAAGTTCGTTTGAAAAATTTTAGAATTTGAACGTGAACTTAAATCACTTTTCAGAAATTGAACGTGAGTTTGAGTTAGTTCGTTTATTTTGTGAACGTGCCCAACACTGGTTTTACTTAGAGCATTGCAAGAGAGCAAAGTAAAATAGTCCTTATGACACTGACTGATAAGGATCACTTTCCGATGTTTGTCAGCCAATCCATAGGTCTCTTGGGACTGTTTCCTTGTCTTGATGCCAAAACCCTTCTACAAATCACTTGCAGAAAATCAAAATAGAATGAGGAATAAACGAGAATGAAAGAGAAATTACACCTGAAGATTTTCTTAGCTTGTTTAAAAATATTGATGATTGCTCAGATGTTGATATCAGCGACATTAGCAATTGGTTGGAAGCAGGAAATAATGAAGAGTATGCCTCGCCTACAGATGATTTAATAATCACTTTGTGCTCAACTGAAGAAAATGAAGATGATTCTGACAAACCATCATCAATGATGATCAAGCTGAAGTTATAAACTATAATGAAGCAACTTCCCATTTTGAACAATTAATGATTTATTTTGAATGTCATGTGGAGACTACATCGAATGAACTACTTAAACTCAAGGATATGTGTGACCATGTAGCCCACAAAACTGGCACAGCAGAATATGACAGAATTTGAATTATCGGAGTTCTACTGTACTTTCCTTTTATGTTAATCACAAATACTTGGGAAGTTTGAGTGCATGTAACATAATGCGAAGGATTGGAAACAGAGCATTTGTGCATTTGTACTTTAGTTCTGCCGGCTGATTTTAAAGTTTCTACTTGTCTTAGAGACAGCAGAAAAAAAATTCTGCTGCTGGATGTCTCAAAAAAGCATGTGGTTTCCCTCTTATAATCCAAAAGAATTATAAACTGTTATACTGTATTGTTAGATTCAATTTTTTAACAATCATTTTTCATACCCCCTTTGCCATAGTATAAGTGTCATTTTTTCTTATAATACTTAATTGTATGGAATATCTAATTAATCCTTTTGAAGTTCAAAATAAAGGCAAAATGTTTATCCAGTAGAATTTATTTTTGTTTCTGTACTTGTGGCACCTGTTACAAAAGGTAGGGGGGAAGTCAAGTTGAAACTTTTCCCCTGGTGCAAATTCATGGACACTCAATGTCCCATCACTTTGACATCAGCCCCTGTAGCCAAGTGCTTTGGCAAAAAAATGGACTTCTGTGTGCATGCTGCATTCTGTTTTTAATACCATAGTTCGAAGTTTGCATGTATGAATGCTTGTACACTTTATATGAATATTTGGGATATGTTTATGGAGTTCAAAGAGAGTTCTTTTTCCTTTCTGCTCCTTGCAGATTAATTCAGTCTACACAAGTTGTATATTATTGATTAAACTAACTTTAATACTGATGCAGTTACTATAAAATTATTGAATTAATTTTTAGAATTCTATGTTACAAACTTATAGATCATATGTGGGGCTGCACAAAAAAAAAAAAAAAAAAAAAAAAAAAAAATTATTGATGGTAATTTTAGAAATTTGAGTTTTTGAATTGTTTATTTAGATGTCATCTTTCAGCTTATTAAATCGTGAAATTTTGTTACTGTATTCTAAATATGTTAAAAAATGTTTCATAATCCATGCTGGATGCATGTTTTTTCATTCTTGTGTACTTTTTAATTCTCTTTCCAGAAATAATTTTATATTTAAACACAGTTTGTTAAGCACTGATATTATGAAGTATATAATCTAAAAGAATAATACAGAACTGCAAGAATACCACAAATTCAATATTGAGGATGATTGGATTATGTATTACATTTTTAGTTTTTCACTAGCTCTATTCTATTTTTAAAAAAGTGTCAATTTCCTGCATCTTGCCTGATTTAATCAAGATTGTCTACAATAGCCACATTATAGTGTATAATACAAAAAAGAATTGTGAAAAAAAAGCTAAACTTTTATTTCCTATTTTTTTATGAACCAAAAACTTTCAGGGGGTGGGGGTATCTCCATTGTTGTTGAATATTTTTAACCTGTTATCAATCAGCAACGAAGTACTTATCTTAACATACTCTCAACTAGTAATTAAGATAATTACAGTAGACTCCCTTAAATCCGCGAACGCCAGAAATCTGCACATTTTTTCAGATGTAAACAATGAAATTAAAGATGGTGCTGAAGTCAGCGACTAACGCAATATAAATAATTCTTTAAATATAAATAATTCTTTAAACATATATATATATTTAAATCCTTTTCAACTTCTTCCTTACTTTTAATGCCTTTCAATTTAAATTCTGCCGTGTTAAATAATACGTTTCTTAAACGTACAATGATCGATATTTAATCGAATTAATCATTATCGTATCACAGTTGCCACGTAATATAACTTTCAATGGCCATTAGGTAGTGTTTATAATTTGCATGGCAGGATAATTTTTGCTATATAAAATTATTACTTTAATGGTTTTATTGCTATTTTCGTATCCCTGCTAGTTACGAAGTGAATTTGGGATCTACATCCAATTACGATGATTGATATTTAATCAAAATAATCATTATCATATCGTAATTGCAGCATAATATAACTTTCAATGACTATTTGCAGGGTTCGCACGGACCTTAAAAGTCATTATAAACTCCTTATATTTCGATAGTCCTTAATAAGGATCCTTAAAGTCCTTAATTTTTATTGAAAGTCCTTATTTTCTAACATGAGCTTAATATTAACGCGATCCTTAAAATGTTTAAAAAGAATCGCCGAACATTCCAGAGATGATTCCCGTCCGAAATTTCCGAAAATTTGAAATTGGGTAATGAGTTCCACATAGTTGCCAACTTGTACGGTTTAGCGCGCGGAAAAAACAATCGCGGAGAAATGCAAATTTCATAAAAGGATCGGCGAAAAAGCACACGCTTCGTCAATATTTCGTGGGAAAACGATGATTTAGTCGATGTTTTTGTCAACGAAATTTGTCAAAAGATCGCTGAAAAACGCGAATTTCATGTGCGGATCACGGAAAAAAAACGGCAATTTCACCTAATATCGCAGACAAAATGCTGATTTCGTCTGAAGATTGCGCGAAAACGTCCCTTTCGTCTAAAGATTGCAGATATAACGTCGATTACGTTAAAAGATCGCGGAAAAAAACGCCGTTTTCGAAAAAAGATCGCTTAAAAATATTTTGTCAAAAGATCATTGAATAAAAAAACGTCGGTTTTGTTGAAAGATCGCGGGGATAAAACGCCTAGGAATGATTCTCGTCCGAAATTTTAAGGCATCTTCTTCCGAAAATTTTAAATTGTGTTATCAGTTCTGCATAGTTGCCAACTTGTACGGTTTTGAGCGCGGAAAAAACAATCGCAGTGCAAGGCCGATTTCGTGAAAGGACGCCGAAAAGCATACACTTTGTCAATATTTCGTGGAAAAACGACGATTTCGTCAATTTTTTTGTCAACGAACTTTGTCAAAAGATCGCCTAAAAACGCGAATTTCTTCTGCGGATCGCGGAAAAAACAGCAATTTCACGAAATATTGCAGATTTCGTCTGAAGACCGTGGGAGAACGTCGATTTCGTCTAAAAGATTGCGAATATAACGCCGATTTCGTTAAAAGATCGCGGAACAAAACGCCGTTTTCAATAAGATTGCTTTAAAATATTATGTCAAAAGATCATTAAAAAAAAATGCCGATTTCTTCAAAAGATCACGGAAAAAATGCCGATTTCTTCAAGATGGAGGGGATAAAAGGATGTTTTCGAGAATAGATCGCGTAAAAATGCGAATTTTGTCTAAAGATCGTCGAAAAAAACACCGATTTCATTAAAAAGAAACACGGGAAAACGTGGATTTCGTCAAAAGATCGCGGAAAAACTGCCGATTTTGACAAAAGATAGCAATAAATCGCTGATTTTGCTAAAATATCGCAGATAAATCGCTGATTTCGTCTGAAGATCGCAGATCCCCCCCACCGATTTCCAAAAATGCGATGTGAATTTCCGGAAAAAAAATTTCACCCAGAATCATCCCTGAAAACGCCGTTTTTGTGTAGATCGCGTAAAATGCAAATTTTGCTTAAAAATTGCTGAAGAAAACGCCGATTTCATATAAAAAAAGGGCGAACGCTGATTTCGTCAAAAGATCGTGGAAAAACCGCTGATTTCGACAAAAGATCGCAATAAAACGCAGATTTTGTTAAATATCGCAGATAAATCACCGATTTCGTCTGAAGATCGCGGAATTTTTCCTACCCCCGTGCTGCCGATTTCCGAAAATGAGGTGTTAATTTCCGAAAAAAAAAATCACCCAGAATCGCCCCTGAAACATTTATAATCTGCCAAATATGGCAGTTGAAAAAAAATCAAGTTTCTTTGTTGTAATTCTCTTATTTCTGATTGGACATTAAAGCTGCCTCTTTTGTTTTCCGATTGCGACGTAGAAACCTCGTATCCACAAACACCAATCGTAATCAGTATTCACTATCTAAAATTTCCTTTTTTTTGATATAGAGAAATGAATAACAAAGAAGATATTTTTCCAAATAATTGCTGTGTTTGATCGTAGTCTTATTATTTCACTGGATATGTGTGGTTAACAACAACAGTCTTCCTCTGCGGGAAATAAAAGGAAATTAATTGAAGATGACTTAGGTTTTATAAAGAAAAAATATATGGCTTCTTGAAAAAGAAGTATCGGAGTTAGAAAATAAGGCCAATGAATTAGCTGATAAAGCTGAATCAACTAAAGATATTCAATTATTTATAAAATCGAACAATTGTAGAAAATCTGCAACAGGAAAAAGGAAGAAATTTCCTCCCTGACCAAAGAAATAAATGCTAAAAAACAGTTGCTAGCCAACTAATGTTATATATTTATGAGTAAAATTTAATGTAAGTAATTATGTGTACTGTTCTTTTTTAACTTTAGAAAGTCCTTATTTTTCTTTAAACGAAGCCCTTAGAAAGTCCTTACAGAGTCCTTATTTTTCATTTAGCAAACTCTGTATGAACCCTGATTTGGTAATGTTTATAATTCGAGGAGCAGGATAATTTTTGCTGTATAAAATGAATATTTTTTAATTAATCAAGCTTTTTTTGTTTATTAATAAATTCAAATATTTTTCTTTATAAAAAAGATTGATTTTTCCTCATCATTATTTATATTTAGTATTACATCTTAACTATTTATTTTGATATTTTTCTAAAATTTTATTTTACTTAACTTTTTTTGTAATAATAACTTGCTTTTTAACTATTTATTTATATAAATATTTTACATAATTATTTTAATGTTTCAATTTATTATATGCATTGATTACAATGCTTAACTACCAATCAAATTAATGTTTCAGAAGTGTACAAACAAATCAATGACCAGAAATCTGCAAAATTCTAAAATCCGCACAACTCCTGGTTCCAAGCTTTGCAGATTTGAGGGCGTCTACTGTACAGTAAATTTTCATTTATTTATGGTGATCATTTAAAGAAAGTCAGAAGTCATAGAATGGATCTATAAAATTGAATTCACTTGTTCACAATACATATTCATGTATATTCAGTAAAGGGCAAAATTAGCACTAGTCACCGGCCACAGGGCCAGCACATGAGAAAAAGTGGCCAATGAAAAATTGTCTATCAGCAGCCACCTTCTGGCTACTTTTTTACAAGGAGAGAATACAATTTACTTACTTTTCATTAAAGATTCTGCTTTTTTAGGATCAAGTACATTTTATTAACATATTTGTTTGGGCTATTCTATTTTAGATTAATAGTTATAGAAATTTGACTGTTTAGTATTTTTAAATAAAAAAGTGGCCACTAGTTTAAACAAAGTGGCCACTTGAAAAACTAGTCTTACTTGCCAGTGGCCGCTGATGAAATTTCCCAATTTTGCCCTATAATATTCAGCATGTGCATAATTCAGGAGATATATGTTGTAATGTATTTAGTGTGTTGATACTAGATAGCAGTATATGGTACATATAAAATTCCATATATAAATGTTTTGGCATGGGAGAAGAAAGATCAGACTTATAGAGCATATGTCTAAAAGATTGAATACTTACTTGTTCATAATTCTTAATGCGTATGTAATTATTCAGACAATGAAATGAGCATTTATTAGAATCACTTATATTCTTGCCAGTATATTTATAAACAAGAAATATGCAGTCATATGGACGAAATATCGAAGTTGAATTAGCTTCAGATTTGCATGCATGTTGAAATAAGTGCTTAAAACAAAAACATTTGTTTTTCTTATTAATGTTAATGCTTCAAAATTGTAAAAAAATAAGGCATGTAAGTTGTATAAAATTAATAAGTAAAATTTACAACTATCCATAAAATATTTTGTTACAACTTTCCCAGTTATAATGAATGGAAATTAAAAATTGTCAACAATTCGCTGGCCAGAAATTAATTTTTAATTTTTTTTTTTTTTTTCTCATTGCTTACAGTTTTTTGTTGTTGTTGTTGTTAGGGTCAATAAAAGGTTTTTTTTTTCTTTTTCTTCCCTGGTTTTTATTTTATTAAAAGTTATTTTTGTGAAATTTATTATATTTTTAGGAAGAACATTCTGCAACAAATTATGAAGTCAGTTACTTTAAAATTCGACCTAAGCATTTATCTATAACTTTCTTAAGTCTTTAGGCTAATTTTTTCCTTTCTAACAAACATGTTTTATTTGTTAATTACACATTTAAACTCTCTCCCCTCTTAAAATAAATAAATAAAATATTTCTGTTAATAAGAAGGCAAAATATAGGGTGAGCATAAATTATTGAGTGCATTTCAAAGTTTTATAAAACAAAGTCCATTAATGTAGGAAATGCTACTGTTGTTCAAGTGTAAAAGTAATTTAAATAGTTTGCTTTTAAGCCACAAGTTTATTTCTGGCAACATGGTGCATCACTACCTAGGGATACCGTTATTAAAGATTACCTGCAAGAAACATTTTTCAGACGATGGATTGCTAGAAGTGGACCAATTCCGTAACCTCCATGGTCACCTAATAAAACACCCCTAGTTTTTTTTACTTTAGGGATCTGTCAAAGACTAGGTTTATGCAACAAATATTTGCAATATTGATGAATGAAAATGAAGAATCATTGAGATTATTAAAGGAATAATGGCTGAGATGATCCACAACCTTTGGTGTGAATTTGAAACAGATTTTATGTACAATTTTATGAATGTGTAAAATAAAACGGCTTGAAATATGTTTGTAAGTAAAATGTTAAACAGATTAGTACAATAATTTGTTTTTGTTTTATAGCACTTTCATATGCACTCCTCAACAATTTATGGTCATCCTGTATTTCCTTTTGTTATATGTTTAGGTGATTGAATGAAGCATATTTGATGTTAATATTCACAATTTTTAGAATTTTGAAATTTAAAATTATAATTTGTCAATGTTAGTGAAAAACATTGTGATAGTTTCATGTAGATGAGAAAAGAGAATAATTTTGTTTGTCTACATTTATTATGATTATTTTTAACATTTATTGTGATAATATTGAAAATAAAAGACATATTCACAGCCTTTTATTATTTGTAATTGATATCTTTAAAATTTATTTTGATTGTTAATTTAAAAAAATACAATTTTTGTGATACATTTTTAAAAATACTTTACCTTTATTTATTCATCTAACTCAGGTAGACCATCAGCAGATCCTTTACATCCTGATTATGTGCCATCCATTTTTAGTTTTAAAAGAGCAAAACCTTCTTCTCTTGATCGTTATGAAAGGCATGCCAAGCGAGGAAAAAGTGATGCATCATATTCTGAAGGTAATTTTGCTCTTGTATTTTTTCTATAATTTTTAGTAGAATAGCAGTATTGAGCAATATAAAATTTAAATGTCTGCACCAGTATCTTGTACAGATAATTTAAAAACATTTTTCCTGGTTGCCCTTTTGTATTGCAACTTCATATGCTGGTTAAAAAAAACTTCTAAACAACATATGACTTTAAACTTGATTTTCGTATGTAAAGATGATAGGTTATAGTTCTAGAAATTGTGTAAACAGGTATGTTTTTGGTTTCTGATAACAACACAACATTTTAATAGTTAAAAATTTAAGTATAAATTTAATTTTCTAAAAAGAATTTTATTGAAATTGAAATGTGTAGTGGCTGTACATTGTTAAATGTGAAGTTGTTGTTAAAGAATAACTCTAGCTCTCAAAAATAGCAGCAATTAAAAATTATTAATTTTAAATAGTTATTAAGTTATATAGTTAATTTTAATAGTTAAAATTATTAATTTTAAACATTAAAAAAAATGTTTCATTCTAAAGCATCTGTAGATATAATTTTATTTAAGGAATTCATAATCCATTATAAAAATACCTGTACTTAGTCCTCTATTTCTTCGAAACATATATTCTGAAACATTATAAATTAGAAAATGCCTCATTTTTATTCACTTCATGATTAGCATACTTGTGGTTGTATTATTAGCTATTTTTTTAAATATTTATTATAATATTGCAATAATTTTTACCCAAAAAGTGTGGGGAGGGGGTAATAAATAAAAAAGGTTAAGTTGTACAAGAAAGATCAGTGCAAAAGAGGTATACAGAACTTTGTTATCTTATGTGTACCTTATGTACAAAAAAAAAAAAATTTTTGCTTATCATAGTACTGAGTCACTTGGAATTTTCCCCTATTATCTCTTTATAACTTTAACGACATATTTTTTTTTACTTTCAGGATGTAACATTTTGAAATATTTTGAAAAATGAATATTTGGATAGGAGGGGACAAAAAGTTGATCTATAACAACTTAGCTATTCTTAATGGCAATCTTTTAAAGATTATTAAATTTAATAACAATTAATTTTTAAAATCTGATATAAGTTATAAATGTAAAAACAATTGTGGTAATTTTGCCACATTTTACAATAGTTATATTCTTTTGTTTACTAAAACCATTTTAATTCATTCAATCCCCCCCCCTTTTTTTTCTGTGTCTCTTGTTATTTTGTTTTTCTGCTAGCCCATTCATCATTATTTTTATTTATGTATGCATATATTTACATTTTTATTTAGTCCATTGGCTTCAACAATATTTCTATTCGTTTATTTCATATTTCATCTTTGTGTGACATCACCAGACTTCTGGTATTAAATGAGATTTTTAAATTCTTTGTCAATTTGTTTTAAAAAATGTATTATTTCTCCCATTGGCATCCCTATATTTTTCTGCTTTCGCAACTTTTCACATTCATAGGTATTTTCATTTAGCATACCTTTCCATAGCATCATAACCTTTTTCTCTCTCCAATTAATTATATACTGTCAGAAGCAGTTGGGTTTTGGGGAATGTTGTAAATATATCTTTGTATTTAAAAAATTCTAAGTTTTTATTTCTCGTTTCTATCATCATACATTGGGAACATGTGATGTTAATATATGTAAAATGGTGATTAAGTTAAGAGTGTTCTAAAATGTCAGTTTAAAAACAATAATAATAATGATAATAATCTCCTACTCCCTCAACAAGAATGGAATCATGTAATAATTCAATCAAGGGGATACATAAATTATATTGCTGTGATGTAGACTTAAAATATTTTCTGCACTAAATTTTAGAGTGAATATCAATAACTTAAGTATTTTTTTATGCATTTCCTTATTATCATTGGTTAAAGTTAAACATTTTTGATAAATATTTGTTTTATTTTATTTATATCCAAATGATGATTTGTTTCATGATTCATGTTAGAATCTTAATTAGAATGAAAATATTAAACAAAAAATAAGCTGCATTAAGATACATATTTGTACGCATAATTCCTCTAAGGTAGGGATGCACAAATTTCACTATTACCGCTATTTTCATGCAGAATAATTTTGTTATAATAAGGGCAGAATCTCTAAGGAACAGAAATCACCGTATTCACAGCTCGCACTCTAACTTAAACTAGTCGAATGTGGCAATCCCCAAAACTTTCTTTTATCTCATGCACGTTAATGCTTCAAAAGTCACTACTACAGTGCCAAAATTTAATGACTATGCTCATTGTAAGGATTCTAAAGGCATGAAATTCCATGCATTACTTTTTGAAGTAGGACTATGCTGAATATCAGGGAAAAATGCAACATAAAAGCACTACTTGTTGGGTTATTTATACCAAAATTTAAGCAGCAATTTTATTTATCAAGCTGTACCTTCGTCTGAATGAAGTTTGATAAAACAAATTGTGCATTAGTTCTTGAGATAAAGCTGTTGCAGGAATTGGGAAAATTCTGTACAGCAGCGTCACCTGTTGGGCAGTTGATACGAAAACATAAGTATAACTAGTTCATATCACAGATTTACTGAATCTAAAGTTTGATGAAGATCTGCCCATTAATTCTTGAGATAGAGCTATTGCAGAAACCATAAAAAAAGCATAGCAGTGCCACCTGTTGTGAGATTTACTGCAAAAACTAATCAACATCAATTTATATCAAAGACTATCTGAATACAAATTTTTTTTAATTCTGTGCATTAAGTTGTGAAATGCAGTGCTCACAAAATAAAAACATATTTTTTGTATCTCTGACCCCTAAAATGTGTAAATCCATCAAAAACTGGAATCGTCAAAAAATGTTCACGATTTCAATACTTTCTTCTTGTAAAGATAAAAGAAAATAAAAATGTAGGGATAGAAATTTCTGGGTTATCATATGGAATCATTATAGAAAATAAAAGTAACTCTGCAAGTAGTTTCAATTTAAAATTCTCTGTATGCTGAGAATACTTTATTTCGGTAAAATAAAGCATCCACAGAAATAATATTTATATTTTGTCACACATGGTGCTGTGACTACTTGCTTTATTCATAAAAAACACTTTGTTAATGAATCTACCCGATTTGCTTGTTGGGAGAGAAAAATATGAGAAGTAACATATATTCTAGGGGTTAACAGCTATTTCTATGCCAAAGTTTTGAGATTTTTTTAAACAATTGTGATATATATTTTTTTTTTTTTTTTTTTTTTTTTTTTGCGCGTGTGTGTTTTTGGATTCAGATTTACCTGGGTCGAAAAAATGAGCTAGAAGCCACTCTAGCACTCTGGATCAATCATTACGGCATATGGAAGATTTTTATTATGAAAGGTAGATGGTGAAAATAAGCTAAATTTGGCCTAAAATTCTTACCTTTTGAAAGATTTATAGCTGAATTCCTTTGCCTGCATATGCTGATGTTTATCACACATTAAATAACTAGTAAATCTGCAGATCAGAAGCCTCAACGTCAGCTTTGCACATCATTTTTTTTTAAACACACTTTGGGTAATATTCAACTTCCTGGAAACTGTAATTTAAAATTTTCAAATTACGTAATTATTTATAAGAATAAAATAAGAAGTTTTCAGCCATCAAAAGCATTAAATTAAAGATTTAGTTATGTTAGGATATTCTGAAATTTTCATGATCTATTATTTTTTATTTTTATTATAGCATAGTAGACTTCTTCAGGGGGGCTCCGCCCCCCTGAATCCCCCATAGTCTCATTAAATTTAAATTTGTAACTTTATATCAATTTGCTAATGGTTATCGTATATCTTCTATATCTTCATACATTTTCATTTATAAGGATAAGTAACAGTTTTAATAAGCATTTTTCATTATCCTCATACTTCTACATACCTGCCCACCACAAACACCTAAATCTGATGTATCAGGAACTTTTGAAAGTGTAAACTCAGTAATCTAGGGTTGTATAATTTTGTCTCCTAAAAAAAGAAGTTTTGATTGCATTTTGTGGCAGTTATCGCAGCAGACAGAAGAACAGACTGACAGACGGAATACTTGTTAAAAATATAATTTTTTTTATTTCTTTTACATCTAATTATGTCTCCATTTTTGTCAGAAAAATTCTTATTAACGAAACAAATATCCATGTTTAATATTTAACAAAAAGTACTATATCTATTTTTATTTTAATTCTGACGTCATATTTATTTATTTTTTCTTAGTTTAATATTTCGCAAAAAAATTGCTCAATTGAAACTTATTGCCGTTGAAAAATTAATATTCCAGAATTTGATTTTTTTGGCAACGATAAAGGAAATTCATTAAATTTTATCTAAAAAATCGCTATTGATTCTGTATGAAAAAGAAGGAAATTTTGAATTATTAAGGAAAATATTTGAATAAAATTAATAAAACATATACTATGTTCTTTTCTGGACTATGTTATATTTATACGCAAAGATACAAAGACATTAATTAATTCACCGGTTTTGACGTTAACTTCATTTAAATTTTCATACACGCATTCAAATTTATAACATTATAAAAATAAGGATTAAGATGAATGGTTGCTTAGCAACCATTAAGAGAAAATAAAGAAAATGAAATAAATACATTTGAAATAAGTAAATATCTGAAACAAAATAGTTTATATTATTGGAACACATTTATAAAAAATCTCCAAAATTTACAGTAATAATTCTTTTAATCTGACAAATGCACAGACAAAATTTCAAAACAATACAAATAATTTAACTGGTAAATTTTAGTATCCATTTATCATTGAATTCCATTGATCAAATGTGTCATTTTCTCTCAAGGAAAAAAAAAAATTTAAATCATTGGATTTGCCATAGAAAAACATTATTGCGCAAAATAAAATATTCTATATTTTCTGAACGAATGAATTAAATCTAACAAAAAACTATACAGCTTAATCCCAGTGCCTCACTAACATACCCACTCCCACTTAATTTCAAGCCAATCGGATGCTTTTTGCGTCAGTTATCGCGGAACAGACAGACAGAAACCAAACAAGTTCGTGTCTCCAAAGTAAGCCTTCACTGACATTTCGGCAAATATGTGTGATGATAACAGTAGACTCCCTAAAATCTGCACATTTTTACAGATAACAATGCAATTTTCATTTTCGATATTGGGACAAAATTACAGAATTTTTTAGTTTTATTTCATCCCACATATATTTTAATATGTAATTCTTAATAATATGATTGAACTTGTGGTTTTTCATGAAAAGAGTATAAATTTATTTTTTTTAAATCAAGATATTGCTGATATCACTGGTAATCACAATCTTTTTACCAAATATATTTATATATCAATCAAGTTTCTCTAGTTATTACGATGATTTTGATTTGAATTAATAGAGAGTACTTTTCATGAAGTTTCATTGACTATTTCAGGAAAAAGGTATATTTTTTATGCATATTCAAATATATATTATTAATTATTTACTTTTAATATTTTAATCAGTTTTCAAAATATCTCTTTCTTTTATCCTTTATTATTTTACTTAATTATCACTACATAGTATAAAACAAAGTCGCTTTTTCTGTCCCTATATCCCTGTGTACGCTTAAATCTTTAAAACTATGCAACGGATTTTGATGCGGCTTTTTTCAATAGATAGAGTGATTCAAGAGGAAGGTTTATATGTATAACTAGCAGGCTATGCCCGCTGCGCTGGTCAATATTTCAAAATCAACCGTGGATGAAACGAACTGGTGAATTTAAATTTGTATTTTAAATAATTTGGACCTCCAGCAGCACGTTGCTCATTGCTGAAAACGATTTAGACACCATTGTGATATTAAATTATCTTAAACGCTGCGCAAAAACCAGCTATTTAGAAGTAACTATTTTAGTTTATTACTAACAGTGCACATTTGGAAGCGAAATGAGACCATTATGGCAACAGGATTTAAAATTTTCCCTTCTCTGAAGAAATATTAATTATTACAGTCGTTACCATGGTACAACTTCTGAAAAATTTCTTCACAACTTTTCATTATGTGAAGCCAGGAACCCAAAGCTACTCCCACCTAAAAAGTTTATACATACATTAAATTTTGTCCGTGCGATAAAAGGCACAATTAGGAATTGCAAATGAGCAAAATCGGCCTAAGGGGGGGTGGTAATTGGGAAGGGTTCAAAAATTTGAATATCATCTTAACATGGCTTTCACAAAACCAGCTCTTACAAAACAATAGCAGGAAAAAAATAAACATTTTTCGTTTCAGTAAGTTGCCGACGATAAAAAAAAAAAAAAAAAAAAACACATTAAAATTCTCACTACAACAATTACTTTATTATTGCAAAATTTCCTCCTGAAAAATAAAAACAAAATTATTTGCTCTTTTGTATTTAAGCATTTTCTTTTTAGTTATTTAAGATAAAATTATTAAATTTGTATAATTTGGCGAACGATTTGGCGAAATTGGTTGACGTGATAATCAAGTAGTAGCCAATTTACACTTTTCATATTTCACAAAAGATTCCTACACAGACATCATATACGCAATAGGTTTAGCACGATTATCTTGCAACTACAATGTGGCAAAATCCTCGTTTTAGGAATTGCAAATAATGCCATTTTGGCGCCAGTGAAATTTCTCGATGAGTATATGACCAAAACCATGACAAAATTTCCATTTGGAAAAAACTTTAATCGGTATTTATACTGCATTTTCCCTACTTATGTATAAGAAAAAACTTTGACACAGATGTCATGTATGCACCACATTGGCGCAATTTTTTCCTGGCGCCAATTTGGAGAACTTGGTTTTTAATTACCAATTTCATAAATATTTTTTTATTATTTTGTATTATTTGAAAAAAAAAAATAAATAAAAAAGTTTAATTAATAGCTATAGAACAAAATGATTTATATTATTTTAAAAAACAAAATGAAAGTTAATAAATAGTTTATTAATAAATAAACAACCATAGTCGGTTTACCATGTGTGGCATAAAATTGCCATTTTGTTGCAATCGTGCGAATGTGGTGTGTATATGACATCTGCGCCAAAACTTTAAAAAGTTGCAATTAAATTATTTTACAGTTTGCATGAGGAAGACATTTATACTAAAATTTAAACATTATATGCATTTTTTTTTTTTTTTTTTGCTATGACTGCTATTTATATATTTACAATTAAACATAAAAAAATATCCTAAAAATGCTCTCACACATTTAAAAGAGAGTGAGAGAATTTAGTAATTGTGAACATCGCTCCGGCTTATGCCTTCTTGGTATAAAATCGCATTGTTTGATGACAAAAGTATATTCAAACACCCAAATAAACAAATAACATACAATTAACAGATAAAACCATTTTTAAAAGTAATTCTGCTATTTTTTCCTGTAAAACACATAAAGGTAGAATTGGATTTTAAAAATATTTTTTTTTTTTTTTTTTTTAAATAGAAAAATGTTATTTATGTTTTATCTAATAAAATATTTAAAATACATTTTTGTTAGCCTGCGCGAAAGAGAATAGAGAAAGTTTGATTGAAGAAATATTGAAGAGGAAATGGTCAATTAAAAAAGACTTGTAAATTTTATTCAGCGGGAATTTTTCATTTCAAAATGTTGAATTTATCTATAGTAACTAGCAGGCTATGCCCGCTTCGCTGGTCCATATTTCCAAACGAACCTTGACTAAAAAAAAAATGGTGATTTAAAAATTTATTATTTTTATTTTAAAGCAGTATAGACCACCCTGGAATGTTCTTCCGTATTGCTGAAAATCATGCCAACGCCATTGCAATATTGTACTATTGTAAGTCTTGGCGAAAATTTGGGCAATTAAGCACCCTCTCTTTTGTTTTATCATTTATAGTAGAGTTTCGTATGAACATGAGACCGTTATGACAACAGGAATCAAAATGCTCTCGAGTCATCACACTATTACATTAGAGGGCATTGCAATGATTAGTGAGATTGATTATCAAACTCTATTAACTTTCGGATTGTACATTATCATTTCTTAGTTCTTAAAATCCCGACATCTGAACTTGCACTATGTGTAGTTCTGATAGTCTACATACAATGTCATTTCACGTTACATTTTTTAATAAACGTCCTCTTTTAACAGATCTACTGTAGATTCCTATCTACCTTAATATGTTCCAGCAAGAATACATAGAGTAAAAAATTTAAAGAATTATTGACAGATAAAGAAGAGTTTTTGTTTGTTTGTATTTATGACGGCCATTTATCTACACGTGGGATATAGGCCCTAAGAAAAGGATGCCCTCCGTGGGGGTGTCAGACGAAGAAGGGTGTTTCACTTATATATTTAGTAGAACAATGAAGCATAAAAAGTGTGTTTTAAAGCTGTATTATTTGAATAACATTAAAATTACATCAGTTTCACTGCTTCTTCCTTTTATAAAACAGTTGCTAACATGTAGCCGTTAAATCAGAATAATCTTGATGACTAAATTTTGTAGAAAAATAAGTCTTTAGTTTGCATCTTTCTACCTTCTGTAATCGATTCCATTATGATTTTTAGTGTCAAACATTAGAAGTGGTAGAAACGATATTGTTACAAATGTACCAGACTTATTTCATGTTTGTCCTCAAATAAATGTGAAATTTACGATCATCCATTATTGGCATTTAATGTTATAGCTTGATGATAGTTTTTTGTTCGACTACTTGATTATTCCGTCGATCAATTTCGCCAAATTATACAAATGGACATAATTTTTATTTTAAATAACCAAAGAATCAATAAATTACTAAAATGTTAATAGAAATACAAATAAACATCGAATTAAAATTGGTTGATGAAGTAACAATTACGTATAACAAATTTAATGTCAAATGAATATGACATTTACGATCATCCATTGACATTTAACCTTATACTTTGGCAATAGTTTTTTGGTCGATGGGATTATCAAGTATTACCAAATTATATAAACAAATTGTATAAACAATAATATTGCCAATAATATGTAGGTGCAGGTGTCATCTAAGGATCCCGTTGGCGCGATTGCAGCAAATTGCGATTTTATGCCTCACGTGGTAATCCGGTAATAGTTGATTATTTTTGAGTAAATTATTTCATTATTTTTCTTTTCTCTTTTAAAATTATATAAATTGTTTTGTTCCATAATTATTTATTGACTTAGTTCATTATTATTATTTCCTTTTTAAAATAATAAAAAATAAATAAAAGTAATATAAATGTAATTGGTATTTGAAAACACAGTGTTCTCCAAATTGGCATCATAAAAAAAAATCACGCCAAAGTGATGCGTGTATAAAAGTGGAAAAATGTTTGCAATAACATAAATAAAAAAACGTAAACAAATAATTAAAAATTCGCCATTTCGATAGTTTTTTAAAATAACATCAAGGTTAATTCTCCAGTCGGGCAGCAATAGTAAATTTTCTTTTTTTCGCCTGTTTCATAATAAAAAAAAAACATAAATTTAATAACTTCTAATTAAATAATCTGACTAATTTTCTGTAATCGGATTTATGTTGTATCGGATATGTTGTATATCGGATAAAAGTATCCTTAATACATAAACAAAACAGTGCAGTTGTCATGTACTGATAATTTTTTACACTAATTTGGCGGAAAAATCGTTTTCGAATACCAGTTTCATATATATATTTAAATTATTTTCTATTATTTAAAAAATAATAACAATTAGTATTTAAATAATAAGTATAGAACAAAACAGTTTACATAATTTTAAAGAAGAGAAAGGAAATAAAAAAACATTTTATTAATAATTAAATAACAATAGTCGGGTTGCCATGCCAGGCAAAATAACATCAATTTAGTGTCCATTAGTTATCTCGATGTGTATATGATATCTGTGCAAACGAAACTTCCGATAATATAATAAATGACGTCATATTTATTTTCCTTTGAATTTTTTTTATTTTAATTTTTCATGTGGATACTGTTCAACTAAAAATTAATTGCCGAGGAGAAATTATTTTCCATATTTTGATTTTTTTGGCAACGGGAAAGAAAATGGTTATTTTTTATCGGAAAAATTTTAATTGATTCTGTATGAAAAATAATGAAATTTTGAATTATTAAGGAAATTATTTGAATAAATCAATTAAAAATTAGCCTATGTTCTAAGGAAATAGTGTAGCTTTCCAACGGTGAAAGAATTTTTCGAAACCGTCAAGTAGTTTCGGAGCCTATTCAATTCAAACAAACAAACAATCAAATCTTTCCTCTTTATAATATTAGTATAGATAACATTCATTAAATAGTGGAGAAATACTGTTATTTTTTAGGTTTTTAATGTGATGTCGTAAATAATTTCATTTTTTCCGCTTATACATTGCAAACGCAGGCTGAACCCTACAAGGTTTATCAAAATAATGTACTAATTATTGTACGCATTAAAAAGGTCTACAGAAAACCTCGCGATGGTGAACGTTGTGTATAAAGACATCATTGTTGTCACTATCACTACATAGTATAAAACAAAGTTGCTTTTTCTGTCCCTATATCCCTATGTACGCTTAAATCTTTAAAACTACGCAACGGATTTTGATGCGGTTTTTTTCAATAGATAGAGTGATTCAAGAGGAAGGTTTATATGTATAATAACATCCATTAAATAGTGGAGAAATACTGTTATTTTTGAGGTTTTTAATGTGATGTCATAAATAATTTCATTTTTTCCACTTATACATTGCAAACGCAGGCTGAACCCTACAAGATTTATCAAAATAATGTACTAATTATTGTACACATTAAAAAGGTCTACAGAAAACCCCGCGATGGTGAACGTTGTGTATAAAGACATCCTGTAATTGTTGTCACTATCACTACATAGTATAAAACAAAGTCGCTTTTTCTGTCCCTATATCCCTATGTACGCTTAAATCTTTAAAACTACGCAACGGATTTTGATGCGGTTTTTTTCAATAAATAGAGTGATTCAAGAGGAAAGTTTATATGTATAATAACATCCATTAAATAGTGGAGTAATGCTGTTATTTTTGAGGTTTTTAATGTGATGTCGTAAATAATTTCATTTTTTCCGCTTATGCATTGCAAACGCAGGCTGAACATGATTTATCAAAATAATGTACTAATTATTGTACACATTAAAAAGGTCTACAGAAAACCCTGCGATGGTGAACGTTGTGTATAAAGACATCCTGTAATTGTTGTAAAAATAAAATAAATAGGTAAAAATGTAAAAAGTAAAAAAATGTAGTATATGAATTACAAATAAATAAAAAATAATACTAATATCCGAATTTTCTTTTATAAGTTTACGCTTTTTTAATAACTCCACCCACAAAGAAGAGAGTATGAGTATGTGTGTAAAAATTTATAACTTGAATTTTTTTTAATACCCGTACAAAGCCTGGGCGGGCTGCTATAATCTATATCCATAAAACAAAGTCATGTTAGTTACACCATTTCTAACTTAAGAACGGATGGATCGATTTTTATGAAACTTTGTATGGAGTTATCTGGCACCTTAGATTAACATACAGGCTACTTTTACCCAACTACTTAAAAGGAGAGTAATGGTTTTAGTAGTTGAATTTAATGGGATGAAGTGGTAGTAACAATTTGCAGTGTCAGTAGTGACACGGAACTACCCGAAGCAAAGCGAGGGCGGGCCGCTAGTTTTACTATATTGCAATCATTCATTATGACTTTGATTGGAGTATTGCATTCAAATTGCTCTTTAAAAAATATAAACAAAACAATGACCAGATTCACACCTTTGGTGCCAAACTGTGCAGATTTGAGAGAGTCTACTGTACTAGTTAAAAACAAGAACATTCTTATACACTTCATATCACCAGGTATTACCAGTTATTTGTGAGATAAGTTGTCAAAACTTCAAGATATGAGAAAATAATTCTTAGTTTTAGAAAAACTCACCAAAATATAGTGCAAAACAAATTCAAAATTTAATTAAAATAAAATATGAAACTTTATTGTATTTAGTTAAGATAATTATTTCAAAACTAGTTACATTAACAGTTAAATTCTAGTATCAGTTAATATTTTTTAACTTTATTATGTCTGTTAAAATCCCAATAAAACATCAGCTTAATTACTTCTTTTCCTACTGAATGCTAAATGTTATAAGAAATTGTAAATCAAAACTAATTCTACCATAGAATTATATTCCAAATTTTAAGTATTGCAGCATAGAACAGGAAAAAAATGAAAGTATATTGCATTTGAAATTAAAACATATAAACATTATATGAAAAATTATGTTTAATTCTATAAACTTGTTTTAAAAAAAATTTACATATTTACATTACAAGGTTGCAGACTATTTTTATATATTTTTCTATATCCTATATTAGATTACATTTATAACTTTCTTAAAAGGTGAAGATAGATTAAAAACAACAGATGTTAAATGTCCCGAGATCTTTTGGACATACACATATACTTTATAAAAGATTAAAATATGCATTGATGAAATATAATATAACTTTAATAGCTAAACTTCCAACTAAATTAAAGGATTTAATTCACGTTAAAATTGACCCAATACAGGATTCTGACAAATCAGGTGTATATATAATCTCATTCAGTAATGAGCATCATGAAAATTTGTTTTGCATTGGCATGACAACCCGGAGATTTAGTGAGAGATTGAGGGAACATTTATCAGACTTCAAATTCAATAAACCAAGTACAGCATTATCTAGATTGAATCAGAAAGAAAACATAAAAATAAATTTTGATAAAGCAAAAATTATCTTTCGAGCTTCCAACTACTATCTTTCAATAATCCGGGAATCAATAAAAAATTTAAGTAATAATTATAATACATGTAACGACAGCCTTTCTTATAATATTCCTGCAATATGGCACAATATCCTGGGCATTTCTAGAAGAGTAACTGCTGAAAGTTCTACATGAATTCCCCACCCCCTCTCAAGAAAATAGACCGGCTCAATTCTTGCACATGCGTGTTAATGCTTTGCTTTGTATCTCCGCCAGTTATAGTTTTCTCATCCAGTTCATGACTACCCTTGAGAATGGACATGTGTATGTCCGAAAGATCTCGAGACATTTAACATCTGATGTTTTTAATCTTTTTATCTTCACCTTTTAAGAAAGTTATAAAGATATTTTTAATTTAATTATTGCAAGGTGAAAATTCCAACAAGACCTGTTTTAAACAGTGATTTGTCTTTTATCCTATATTAGATTCATGACAAATTATTTTATTACTCTGAAAATTATTTTGAATTAGTCTGTAACATATTAAATAGCAACTTTTCTATAATTTTTAACTGCTTAATTTATTAAAGCAAAAAGAAGTCTTTTGTCTAAGGCATGACATTTTATACAGATTAATTCTTATAATATATGAAAAAAACAAATATGACTGTTTGTTAATAATTTGCTAACTGATTGGAACAATTTAAAAGATTCTTACTTTAAATTTTTTATACTTAAAATAGGAAATTTAATTTATTGCTCTTGAAATTGATCCTATATTTGGAAAGCTGTGATGAATTTTAGTGGTGACATGGTTGGGACTCTCCCAGACTGTAACCCAGATTAAATAAATGGAAGAATGGTGTTATTCTGAATTTTTAAATACTTACACATGGGGAAATCAGTAGATTTATTAGAAATTTTAAAAAGTAAAAAAGGTCATTGAAGAATTTATAGTGCCTTTGTACTGCAAGAGTAAGGTGATATATACAGGGTGTGTCATAAATATTGAAACAATAGGCTATGTCCTTAAATATTGCCCCTAGACTCATACTTCCAGTTGCAAAAATTCATAAAAAAATGTAAACTTTTTGATAAGATAAGTTGCAACTCCATGGGGGGTCTATTTGAAAAAATATGAAAATTAACTTTTTATACGGCCCCCGTAGGATAAAAATTCCAATTAGGAAAACTTTCCTTATCCAGTCCTGAGTAATACACAAAAAGTTGCATCTTCATATCTTAAAAACTCGCAGAGTTATAGCCGTTTGAATTATTCATCGGGTTTTAAGGGATTAGACACAAACTGAAATGTGTGCAATTCAAAAGACAATATTACTTTAACAGTTCTAGGAAATGAGTAAAAAATCTATCTTTTGAGTTAGAGTTTTGATTTTTTTTTTCTTTTTTGTGATGGTTAGCTATATTATTTACTAAGAAAATCACATCCTAAAATTTATCATAAAATTTATAAAAATTTCATATGATTAGTACAGGGTTCATACCGTGCTTGAAAGTACTTGAAAGTCCTTGAATTTTTAAGAGAGAAAAATAGTCCTTGAAAGTGCTTGAATTTGTTTATATTTTAATGAAGGTGCTTAATTTTTGCTATTAGTTTAAATAGGTGCTTAATTTTTCTTATTCAAACGTTCAAATTAAGAGTTGCAAATTAAAATAAATAAATAATCAGCTAAAATATTTGTTTTGAAGTTTTTTTTTTTCTTCTCCCAAGAAAGTCAGATTATGAGCATTTGTACTTCCCTTTTTTCTCTAAGATTAAGTTATCAAAATAAAATGAAAAGATGGTAACTTATTGATATTCTATTATTTTAACACAATCTAACTGATTGTAAAATTATCATACGAATTTGAATATTTCCAACTGAGCGAAAAATTGCCCAGGCCAGGAATCGAACCTGGATACTTGGCTTACAAGACCAATGCTTTACCTGTTAAGCTAACCGGGCAATAACCGGCTGGGATTTTTCGCTCAGATAACCTTATTGGCCGTAACATCTGGTCTGTCATTTAGACAGCTCGGCAAAATAAGCTGCAGGTAATGGCACTCCATAGAACGATGAATATGTAGACTATATACTATTATTTTAACACAATCTAACTGATTGGTAAAGTTATCATATGAATTTGAATATTTCCAACTGAGCAAAAAATTAGTTATTGCCATATGCATAGTCAAGCATAAACTTTTAGCCCATTTTTTAGAAGTATCACTTGAGAAGTAGTAATATTAACTTTAAACTGATTCAATATCTATTTTATCTAAGAAGTTATCACGTTTTTTTGGTTTTCACAAATAACCTCCCAATTTCCACCCCCTTGGTCCAATTTTGCCCATTAACAAACTCAACCGAGATTTTATGCTCCTTGATTTTATGTAAAAGTTTGAAGAAGATCTGAGCATAATTGGGTCATTCCATGTCAAATCAACCAAAAAAATTCAATATTCAACCTGACCACTTCCGATTTCAATGAAACTGCTAGGGATCATTCTCTACGATGATATAAATTAGAGCATATTTTTATTTTTTGTTTATAACTTTAAATTTTTATACAATTAATTATTTAAATTTTGAAAAATCATCATTTTCTGACTTGCATAAATATTTTCAATTTTGAATTTCTCAAGTTCCATCAAACATAGAAAATTTTATGACCACTCATTTCAAAGAGGAGTCTATAAGGTTTAATTTGATATGCAAGTCGACTATGTATAATTAAAATAAATAAAATTTTAAATTTTTTAAAATTTAAAATTTGAAAATTTGAAAATTTTTTAAATAGTTATTTTTAAAATTTTTGAAAAAATTGTATGTTTGTTGTAATATTATAAGCTTTAAATTCTGAAATTTTTAGAGTGGGATTTCAATGGGATCAGAAGTTATGAAATAAAAGCTGAAAATTACCATACAAATCATAAATAAATAACAAAATAGACAGAATTAAATTGCTATTTTAATGGTAATTTTTGCTTTTATTTAATAACTCCTGATCCCATTGAGATCCCACTCTAAAAATTTCAGAATTTAAAGCTTATAATATTACAACAAACATACAACTTTTTCAAAAATTTTAAAAATAACTATCTAAAAAATTTTTAAATTTAAAATTAAAAAAAATTTTAAGTTTTATTTATTTTAATTATACATAGTCGACTTGCATATCAAATTAAACCTTATAAACTCTTCTTTGAAATGAGTGGTCATAAAATTTTCTATGTTTGATAGAACTTGAGAAATTCAAAATTGAAAATATTTATGCAAGTCAAAAAATGATGATTTTTCAAAATTTAAATAATTAATTGTATAAAAATTTAAAGTGATAAACAAAAAGTAAAAATATGTTCTAATTTATATCATCCTAGAGAATGATCCCTAGCAGTTTCATTGAAATCGGAAAGGGTCAGGTTGAGTCGCTGGTTGATTTGGCATGGAATGACCCAATTATGGAAGTTATCGTGTCTAGAAGAAAGTGATAGACACCGATAGATAGATATATAAACTTTTTACTGATGGTAGTTTTGGGGTCTGATCGGTGTAGATCTGCAAAAAATTTTCAGAAATTCCAGCATGAGAGAGAATGCAATAGGTAGTATTTCATACGAAATCTGCCTAAAAATGAAAGTTCCTGCAAAAGAACTGCTCATTTAAAGGTAATCCCACTCCCCCCCAAAAAACCTGCATACAATTAAACAGCACGAGAAAAACTGTAAAGGAAAAAGAGGCAGAAGTTAAATATTTAGATAAAATATAGAAGACAACAGTTAAAAAGCTGAAATATGCAATAAGCTTAATAACACAATGTAAAATGATCAAATTTCTACTTTTGTCTGATGTTAACACAAATAAATTTCAAAATAGAATGCAAAAATATTTTCTATATTTTTTGGACCCTTTCTCATAATGTTAAAACTTATGACTTACTCATAATTTAAAACTTTATTATTGTAAGATGTTATGTAAGGCATTCACCTAAAAACATGTGAAAATGAAATTTTTATTTTCTCTTGATATTTTTGCTTATTATACAAACAAGCAATATAGTATTTGGCAACAGTAAAATTTTCATTTCGCAAATTTCTAGAAAGGTGCTTGAAATTTAAGTAAGTGCTTGAATTTTACCATGGAAAGAGAGTATGAACCCTGTTAGTACTGGTTTAAATGGGATAATTAAAAATCGTTATAACTCCAAACATTATTTATCGGATATCAATTTCTTCCCATTTAATTAAAGACAAAAATCTGATTTTAATTTTGTTTCGGGGTTTTTGTTTTTCAATATTAATTTTAGAACTATTAAAAATATTTATTGAAAAAATAATATAACTTTGAAAATTTTAGAACTATTAAAAATATTTATTGAAAAAATAATATAACTTTTTAAAAAAATCACATTTTCAATAGTAAATAATTTTTCAATTTTGTCTGAAACAAAACTAATGTAAAATAACTAAAAATGACATGTTTCAAATTTTTAGTTTTTTTCTTTAACAATTCTTAACTTTTAATAAGGTCTGCACTGGATGAAATTTTCAATCCCGATCTCGAACAATCCGTATTAAAATCACTGTCTTTGACTGACCTAATATGTGCATGAAATAAGTAAAATTTGGTTCAATCAAAATTTTTACTAAAACCACATAGATTTTAAAATCACTTAAAAAAAAAGAAACAAAAAAAAAAAAAAAAAAAAAAAACACTTCTTAAAGAAAAGTATGTTTAAATGCTAAAAAATCAAACACAATAAAACCAGAAAAAAAAAATCTGCCTATGATGGAATTCTTTCTTAAACAGAAAATGTGTTGATCCATGCAAAATGAATACAATAATACCTGAAAAAAAAACTCCATTTAACCCTCCTAGGAAGGGAATTTGTCTATTACGTATTTTTTCTCTCATATGTGATTCCGTCTTAAAAGGTTTTACTGTATGACATTTTTCGAAGTCTCCAATGCACCAGATATGGATTATCTATATTAAAATATAAGTGAAATATTTAGATATAAACAGAGATTCATTGCTAAAATAACTATATCACATTCTTTGGTGCTTCTTTAATAAATAAAGCTAAGCTTTAATAATTAAAGTATGAATATAAAAAAACAAAAAGCTATAATAAGTATTTTTGGTCAGAACTCCTCCCCACGAAGCAATTTTTAACTACACTGAAGTAAAAAACTATGTAGAAATTCACGGCTGAGCCGGGCTATGATTTAAACTTTTTTCCAGGCTGGTCCGGATTATGATTTTAACATTTCTCCATGCTGGGCAGAAATTTTTTCCCTGTGGATCAGTTTGGGACCGGACCTAGATATTTTGATCCATGCAGACCTCCAGTGCTAATGATCAATATATTTTGAAAACAAGTTTTGATTTAAATCAATACGTTGCTTTATTATGCCCAAATAAGAAGCACGGTCTTAAATCGACATTTAATACAGATAATTTGTGGACGAACCCTCATTTGCTTTGAAAAGCAGTCAAAAATTCTTCGTTTACAGGCATGGTAAAGAGGTGTAAGTCACGAATTTTGGAGAATTTTGGATTTTAATATCTCTGTCAGGTTTTCAGATATGGAGATGGAATTTTTTTAGTTCAATTTAGGAATGAATAAGGAATAATTTCCTAATTGGGAATTTTTCTCTACGGGGACGGAAAATTTAATTTTCATATTTTTTCAAATAGACCCCCCCCCCCATGTTGTTGCAACTTATCTTATCAGAAATTTCACCCTTTTTTATGAATTTTTGCCACTGGAAGTATGGGTCTAGAGGCAATATTTAAGGAGATAGCCTATTGTTTCGATATTTATGACTCACCCTGTATAAAATTTGATTAGTTGAAAATGAATTTTAACAATAGAATTTTAATTTAAGATTTTAAATGCAAACTATTAAGTTAAATGATGAGCAGATATTTTATATATTGCTTTATGAATAAAATTTTTATATTTTATTTCACAAATTCAATAAGATACATGTTTAAAAAAAGATATGAGCTGTAAGAAACAATCTTTTTATGCACATCTTATCAATATTACAAAAGAATTTTAATGATTATTTCAAATTGAAAAAACAAGCAAAAAAGCTTTCAATTCATCAAAGTTGCAATCACTAACGTATATATAAACTTTTTGTGCATATGGAAACTTTAAGAAAACATCACTAGGTGTAGCAACCATGTTGTGTAGCAATCTCTAATATACTTGAAATTCATCAAAGCTGCAGTCACTGATACATGTGTGAGCACTTTGTGTATTTGTGGGGATAATAATAGAAAATCTCTGAATGAAGGAACCTTGTATTAAAATACCAACATATTCAAGGAATTTGTTAATGAAACCATCAAAATAATACATATATAAATGCTTCATACACATAAAAAAGTTTTAATAACAGAATGCAGCAGCCTTATTTAAAGCACTGGAATAATAAAAACAAAAAAAAATTACAATTTTACTGTTACAAAAGTGAAATATCAGTAAATAATGATCTTGGATATTTACTGAACATTCTTTTGTTGAGTATTCCCTTTGGCTGTTGCGTAAAACTTTGTTATTTCCTGTTGAGACTGATCTGTGACACTGTATCTCTTTAATGTTTATATATATATATATATATATTATGACATTGCCATCTGATGGCATAATTCTTGTTTTAATAAATGAAAAAGAATAATAATTCAGTAAACATCATTAAAAAAAAACAAGTAAATGTTGAATTAAAAATTGCTTGATGGTGTAATAAATGTCATCACAAAAAAAAGTATTGTTTGGCCATCTCACTTTTCACATTTATCACCATCTCTGAAAATACCATGAGATCATGTACCAAACAGTTATAATTTATTAACTTAACCAATTATTTATAAAACAATTCATTTAAGATGTTTATTCCTCACACGTATCACCTTGCATTTAAGAATTTACAATTCTGCAGTATTTCACATAAATAAATCATTCCATCGTAATTTTATAATCTTTTTTATTTATTATTGTATGTTGTATCATGGTAATATACATTAATTTATTTCTTTTGAAAAAATATTATGCAGGTAAACCAAGTTTTAATAAAAACCACCCTGATTATGTCCCAAATGTTTTCAGCTTGAATGCCCCTAAAAGGAAAGCCGATATGTATGAAGAATTAATGAACAGGTTAAAAGAAAAGCGTCATGCAAGAGAAGAGAATGCTGTCAAGGGTATGTTGTCTTAAATTGCAGTTTAGTTTTCAGAATATTGTTAAATTCATCATTTGCTAAAAATGAATTTGGGTTCTTTTTCTGAAGCCTATTAATTTGAAATCAGACCTTGAAAGATTTTGTGTCATCAGAACACTGTACAAAAACCATATGATTGAAAATTATTTACATTTAAAAATTGTTTAAAGATTTTTCTCATTTAAAAATATCTTCCTAATTTATAATAAGTATTAATCCTAAATACTTTTTCCTAGCAACTGTTAATGTTCTTAAAAATCTTCAGTGGTCACAAATCTTATTCTTTTAAAATATCAGTGCAGAACTATGAGAGAAATATGAGTTCTGGAAAAGAACATCAAACAGAAAGTGAGAAGATATTGCCCCAGTAACAGAAACTGTTCAGTATAGCAACAGATGCTGCAGATTATTTTAAACCTTGCAGATTAATCCACTAGCTTAAAAAAAAAGGCTGAGCTTTAAAGAAAAGCTGAAATTTACTATAAGTCTCTAGATTTATGGTATTTGTTTCATAATTTTATTATATTTTATTTATAAAGTGAAAATTTTCTTATTTTGTGGGATATTGTTTAGTAGGCTTAGTCTTCCACTGTTGGTCATAGATAAATTTTAGTATGCTGCTGATTGGCACAGAAAATTCTGCTTCTGAGGATAGTGCAAAGGCTTTGTTATTACTAACACTAACCATGCAAAGACTTCATAATCAGTTTGATTATTTCCCCTTATATTCCATCGATTTCAATTCCAAACTGATTTTTAAAGGATTCTGAAACAGGTTTAAAAAATACAGACTACAATCATGTTTAGTAAATAACATGTTTTTTGTTATTATTATATTTTTGACTACTTTTGAATAAAGATTTTACATCAAAGATAAGCCTACTAAGCTTGATTTTTACTGAAAAGTTATCTAACTATGTAAGTTACATTAAAATTCATTCTCCAGAACTCAATTTATAAGCTATTAGAACAAAATTTTCTTTGTATTTTATACAGTAGACTTTCTCTATTCCGAACACTCATGGGACCGACCAAAAATGTTCAGATTATGGGGGTGTTCAGTATAGAGGGAAAATCGGAAATGCATACTACTACTATGTATTGAATTTACAGTTGGTCT
This sequence comes from Maratus speculifer, assembly GCA_964019185.1. Lineage (NCBI taxonomy): Eukaryota > Metazoa > Arthropoda > Arachnida > Araneae > Salticidae > Maratus > Maratus speculifer. The sequence continues at coordinate 166,803,627 of OZ025289.1, read as the reverse complement.
AAAATATTTAGCATGGTTAGTTATACCGTTGTGCAATGCCAATCTAAATTTAGTCAGTTTTGAACTGCACTATCTCCTTTTACTTACCCATCATACGTAGTATAGGGTAAGTCCTGCAATCGTTTTGAAAATCGAACAAAATTTTTTGACGGATTTACACGTTTTAGATAGTGGAGATTCCGAAAAACATATTTTTAGAAAAAAAAATTTGCCGTCCGTCTGTCTGTCTGTAAACGCTCTATCTCCCGAACGAATTGAGATAGAGACTTGAAATTTTGTATGTAGTTAGTATGTAAGAATGGGACGAACCCTATTTAATATCAGCAACCTCGATTATCCGGAACTATTTTTTTCGGACTCTCGAAAAATTCGTTCTGATGAAAGGTATATAAAAATTTTCGAATTTTTTTGTTTCAAGGAATGGACGTAAAAGGCAATAAAATAACACACATTTTACATATAGAACGAAGTCGATCGGATTATTAGTTGCCGAGATATTTGTAATCCTGTTTTCCACATTCTCGGATTTTTCATGACCCTGTATTTCATTCAAATTTCAATTCAGAGGTATATTTTAATTGAAAATGAGACACTTAATCCGATACAGTTAATTGTTAGTTAATAGAGTTATTATTTTTGGAGTTATAAGGATGTTTCTTTTACGCAGTTCGGTACTACTTGAGTAGTTTGGCGTTTTATATAATTTGTCGAAATCGGTAATCAGCAGTTCTTTAATAGAGCCTTACTATGTATATTAACAATATTTAAATTTTGTTTATGAATTGCAATGCATTGTATAAATAGTTTTCACATGTTTTATTTTCATATACATAATTTTTTTACAATACACCTCTTAAAAACAATCAGTACATTACTTAAACGATTAATTTTAGTCTGTTTTTGCATTGTATATGCTCATGCAATGTACATGTTATCTGGCTGTTTACGAAGTGGAAAAGCTTTGAGGTAATGTTCAGACACATATTTCAACAGGTCTTGAATGAGTCTCTTAGTCATATTGCTTGAATGTAATAATTGTTCGTCTTATTTTGTCAGTCTTTCCTGGTTCTCCTTTTCTTTCACATTCTTTTTCTTCTTCAATAATGTTATTCTTGCAAACCATGAGGATTTCATCGGTTTCGAAATAAGCTCCAAGTTCTGTTTCAGTATGAAGCTTCTGAAGTATTGGTCCCAAGTCACTTACAGCTGTTGCTTCTTGGTCCTCTATTGTTTGCCCATTGTCACATAGGAATGCAACGTTATAGAAGCCTCTTTGGATGGTGTAGGAGGTTGTTTCATTTTATGCCGTTGATATCCAGTAGACAGCATCAGACGATGACCTTCTTCTGAGGAATTTGTCGCCTCTATCACCAGGGACAATTTCTTCAGAAAATGTATTTGGTAGTAAGTTTGAATGGTCTGATTGATCTTTGATCCAGAGGTTGGATTATTGAAGTACAGTTTGGTAACAGGAATTTCAAGGTTAAGTTGCTCAGTTGCATGTTTGTAAGTTATCTAGTATTAACAACAACAACGATTTTTTTTCTTCCTTTCTCTCTTCATTATCTCGTTAATTCTCTCAAATTACTAGGAGAAAATTGTGAATATCATCTATACTTTCCGATTTGGTTTATAGTGTGTAGGCAATGATGGAATCTTCATATTTTTGTAAAGTTTTCTGATCACAAGTGATCTGAGCTTTTCATCCATAAAACTGGTACAAAGCATAATGGCAAATCTTTCTTTTGACATTTTCCCAACTATGCAATTTTTGCTTCTTTTTGCTTGAGTGTTGATTGGAAAAGCTGTGAAAAACAGGTTGCTTTCGTGAGCATTGAAAATGTTTGCTGTATCAAAATCTTTCATTATGCTTAGAAGTTTTATTTTCTATTCTTGCTGAGTGTCAATATTTACATCTGCAGCTTCACCATTGATTATTTTGAATTTGATGTTATGTTAAATTTTGAAACCACAACTGGCCACAATTCAACAATCCTTCAGATTCCTTTAATTCTGCAATTTTCTGCTTTTCTGAAAAATCCAAAGTAGGAGTCCAGTGGCAGGGTGATTCTTTGTTCTCATTTGACAAACAATCTTTGGAATATTAATGTTTATGTTTTTGTTTCCCATTTTCTATTTCAAAAATTCTATACTTATTGAGTTCACTAATTTTTTTTATTCTTCTGGAACAAGTTTCACAGAATTTCCATGATGCGGGAATTCCCTGAATTCCGATTCCAAACACATGTTTAGTTTACAGAAAGGTAAGATAAAAATGGGGATCGAAAGGGTATTCAGAATACAGAGAGTTTATCTTAAATTTTGTCTATGGAGTTTTGCCAGGACTATTGAAATGCATTCATAATACCAGAGTGTTCAGATTAGAGAGTGTTCAGATAGAGAGAGTCCACTGTATTTGTAATAGTAAATATAACTCTCTCTTATGTAATTTAAAATTTTTGAATCAATCAGGAACCAGAAATAATGTTCAAGGGCATACAAAAAAGAGGGGCTCAAGTCCTCTTTAGAAGGATAATTTCTTTTTAATCAGACAAGTTGTTAATCTACCGTCTTCAATGTTTGATAGTTCATTTCCGGTTAATCTTTCATTCATACAGGCCTCATATGAAGATAAATAAGTATCCCTATAAAGCAGGGTTGTTCGGTTTAAACCAAATTGGTTTAAAAAAAAAACCATGCTGCTTTTTTTTCACCTGTTTTTTTTTTTTTTTATTCTTTTACCCAAATGTTTTATTTTACACATTATTGAAAAAAGCAAAATCCAAATTATGAAGAAGCTACAAGCAAAGCTCTAGAAAAATGGTGAATTAATAAGTTTCTAAAAGGACAAAAAATTTTAATCAACTCAACTTTTCTTGTAAGCTGTAAACTATATGGCAGAATAACTACTTTTTCTAAAATTAGCTGGTTAGAAAAAACTAATCAGTTTTCTTTCTTTCTTTTTCTTTTTTAAGGCCTATATATATATATATATATATATATAGCCATTATTTGTAAAACATATATATATAGCTAGAAGGGCAGATTTGAGTTAAAAATGCACTTTTATCTTGATTAGTTAAGATTTACTAAGGATTTCATCATTTCAGAAATTCGTTTTGTTATGTATGCTATTGAATAATTGGCAATGAGCTTTTTATTTGCTCTGTGATTAGTGATTTTAACAACCTTTTGTTTTTCTTGCATTCTTACATTGGGATTGGGTTTTTTGCATTATAATTTTATTCTTTTGTCAGCTAGGTTGGCACAGTTCAAACCAATTGGTTTTTTAGAACAAATCTAATATAATATTTTCTCATTTTTGTAATTTAAGTGTTTCAAATTATTGGATGAAAGTAATTTCTATTTTTAAGTCTTATCTCAATAGTCACCATAAGACATAGTGAGTCTAGTCATGGTCATGTTAGTATACATGTAGAATGCATATTTCATGCACTGATGAACATATCTGAAACTCTACAGAAAACACTTAAATCATGTAAATTTAGCAAAAATAAAATAGATGAAAAATATGCAATATTTAGATTTAAAAAATACTTTCCTTTTGAGAAACGCAGATGTACAGATAATGACATAAATGATCTTTAAAATTTCAGTCAAGCTCTAAAAGAAATTTTTCTTGATTGGAGGGATTATTTTTTAAGAATTAAAAAAAAAACTCAAGATATGAAGTCGAATAAGAAGACATTGAAAAATTAGGCACTAGTAAAACACCTGTTTACATTTAACTAAAATATGCAAAAGATATATTTAAATCTTCTATTGCATAACCAAACCCATTACTTAGATCAGTTAAGAAAATTGGCAGAGAGGGGGTAGGGGGGGGGGAAGACAAGTTTGCTTGAGACGTAATAAAAAAAAGTGTCATAAAAATGCCTAAAAAATGCAATTTTTAGTTTAGATGTTTAAAAATACCAAGTGTTATAATAGAGCATGCAGTCTGATGGCTGTTTAAATTCTTTGGTAGATGACAGCATTTATAAAGCTACTGTATATTTTAACATCAATGTTTTACAATAGTCTAAAAAGCTGTTAAATAGATATTTTTGGCTATTTAACAGTCATTTTTTAACTGCTAGTTTTAGAAAACACAATGCTTGAAGTGTGTATAGACTCTACTGCTAAATTCAAATCCTTCCAAAAATTCTTTATAAGAAGCTTTATTTTTCAATAAAAGATAATAAAAAAATCAGACATCACATATAACAAGTATTTCAAATTAATTATTTTGAATAACCATTTGAAAATAATATATATGAAGTTTTATATATGAATCTATATCATATATTTATTTATAGTGCTAGTAATCAAAAGATTGTTCATTAAAATTTTCAGGGTATCAATGTTTCATTATGTAGCACATTTTATTTATGAAATATAAGACACAGCTTTTTCTAAAAATGTTTAGATTTTAAAGAATTTCAATTTTCTACATAATTGATTGTATATTAAATAATTTTATTGATTAGAATTACCTTTAAATCGCATTATTACTTATATATTCAAAAATGTTTACTTTTGTTCATAAATTTGCATGTATATGTAACAGGAAAACATATTAAAAAAACCCGGTTTAAACCAAAAAAACCTGGTTTAAACCAAAAAAAAACATGGTTTTTGGTTTTTTTTAAAAAAAAACTGGTTTTTTACCAACCCTGCTATAAAGTATTTGAGCTACAAAAAATTTCAAGCATTTATTCATGGAGACCTCATTTGGTATCAGATAATAGCTAGCATAAAACATAATAGTTTGGATAACCATACCATACCTATTGCCATAATTCATACCATTGTTGAACTAAAATCAAAATATTGAAGCACTGTGATGTCAGGCAGAATTTAGCACAAACAGACCAGGAAACAGTTACACTACCCTCAAGGTAATTTTTAAGGTTTCATTCATCTGACCAAACCCTATTCATCTCTGTCCTCTATCTTTCTGTCTATCACAGAGTCACTGTATACAAAAATTGTATAAGTCAGAGACTTCAAAGTTTGTGTACATACAACTGAATACCTTGTGTCACACAACAAATCATAAAATTTTGAAAAAGTCTATTATTTTAATTAAATAAATTTTTACAATGTCATTCTATTCATTTTTGCAATTTTAATTTTAAAAGAGAACGTTAATTTTAACATTTTGTGTGAAAACATCATAGCTTGGAAGTAAAGCATCTCGCAATAAACAGCATGTTGTATAGGTGTAAATTAACGGTCGCCACTCGCCACGTGGCGATTAAAAATTGGCCATCGATCGCCACCCTAGTCGCCACTCGGCGATAAAAAAATTTTATTAATTTGATTGTGAAATACAACTTTTTTCATGGATATATGCATGTCTACTTTGTATGCATCTAATTAGTGAATTTGTTAATTCTTTAAATTCAAAATCGGCCATCGATCGCTACCCTAGTCGCCACTCGGCGATTGAAAAATCTTATTAATTTGCTTTGTGAAATACAGATTTTTTTATAGATATATTCATCTCTGTCATGATAGATATCATGACATGTTTTTGGTTCCCTCATTTATCCACATATTTTATCTAAATATGATGTTTAAAATCCATATTTTTACGTAATCTTTATTTTCAGTACAATATTTTTCTCTTTTCAATAATATTTTATTTATAGTTCTTTCTTTTGTACTTAACGAGCGCATAGCGTAGTCTTATTCATTGCATTTCAGAGTTCTATGATCGTTTAGATTTGTCCGACTCGGCGCATCATTCCTGCCGTATATCCGCACTTACTGCGCGGGAGATTTCTCCAGCTCACGGCAAATGCCGTACGCTCGCATTTTTTTTCCCGTTTCGTTATCGCTCTTTTGGCGAGAGCGCTCCTTGTTGGCCAGCTTCTTGGAGTGTTTTTGTTTTCTCCGCGTGCCGAGCGCGCACGAAAATTTGAAAAAGTCAGTTCGGGGCAGTGTTGGTAACTCGTTGGAAATTTCCCTCATTTGAGGAGAAAACAGATCTCTGTGGGAAAAAGGGAATTTTTGTGATTTTGTGGGAAATTTTTGAGAATTTTCTGCCTTAGCTGCTTTTTTTTCTTGAAATAAGTGAATAACATTTGTTCTGGCGAAATTACTGTGTATGATTTTTAAAACCTCGTTCAGAATAAAAGATTTAAATTATTTAACTCTAAGTGACTTAAATAAAAATACTAAAACACCATTTTAATACGTAGGGAAGTCAAGCCTTGTTTCCGGGTCACAGCAGTATATACTTTATTTTATTTTTTTTTTTTTTAAAGGAAAAAAATTCAAAAGTTCTTAGTTGTTTATTTTTGCAACATATTTCCTTCAAAAATGTACTATTTTATAAATGTTGAAAAGCTTAAAAAAGAAGGTGGGATGATTATACAGTAAATATTGTAGTTAGAACTTTTCCCGACAGATGGCAGCACCGGAAACTTAATTATGAAGGGAAAATCAGACTGATGTGGGAAATTTTGTGGGAAAATCTGGCTGACAAGGTTACCATCACTGGTTCGGGGATAAGCGTCAAGTAGCTATGAGGGCTCCCTTAGAACTCCCGGGAGCTTGCGTTTTTTTTGTTATTTTATTTACCTCCCGGTTGTGGTGGTTACTCGATAACCCCCCCCATATGTTTTGTTTAATTCAATTTTATTAGCCATTTTATTTCTTATTACCTCCTTTTTATTAGTGTTCTCAATTTAAATTTTATTTCGATTTCGTTTCTTTTCTTTTCGTCGCCTGTAATGTTTTCTTTCTTACTTAGCTTTCGAATGTTACAAGCCGGTAAAATCCTGTTCGAAGTCATTCCTTCCGGTTTGGAGATCCTTCGAGAACATTCTGGCTTGTTCTATGGGTGGAACTTCCGCTTATTCAGACACCCCCCTTAGCCTATCAAATTAGTTTCCGCAGGTGACGTATTTTAAGCCATTGAGTGCATGGCCACCTGCTTTGGCCTCCCTTCTTTACGTGTTTATCAATTCTGTTCGTATTAAATTCATATTTATCCATTCTTTGCATCGTAACTTGGCTTATTTCTTCATCGCCCCCCTCTTTCGCTCGCTGCCAAATTGGCGCCTCTCGGATTTATAGTAACCCTGCCTCTTTTTCCCTCCTGGCTCTCGGCCTCCTGCGTGAGTTGCGCTGTTAGACTCCTGCCGTAATGGATGCGGCTGGTTGATCTGAGATTTTTAGTGGAATTCCGGGGCAAAGGGTGCTCCCCGATACAGTTAGATGGAACAGGTGTTGATTCTTAAAAATGTCCACCCCAGAATTATTTGAAATTTGATTTTTTAACGCTGCGAGTAGCAAGACATCATTCCTATGCATCCAGAAAAATGATTCTGAGTGTTGCTTCTTCCTGGTTATAGATGTTACGTAAGATTATATCATCATTTTTCTCCATATCTTGTTCATCAAATATCTCCACTTTGTGTTTTTTTTCTTACCCCTCTGAAGGAAACATGCGGAGGTTGACATTCTCATCCACGACATGAGTTTTTTCATTCCTAAAGTAATTATTTCATTATATCATTATTTGGCCCAACATTATATATAAATTTTTGAAATTTCACGGGGCGTTCCAAAGGAAAATATTGTACATCTCTATGAAAATTTTCGTCTGATATAAATATATTTAAAAGTACGTATCGTTGATTGATGTTTAGAAAGAAAAATAATATTATCCTTTTTGGTCATATCATGAGAAATTTTTCTAATTCATACTGTCAAGACATATAAAATATGTTATGAAAGAGAATGTTGTTTTTAGAAGATATCAATTTTATAATTATCATCTGTTGTGAAATTGTTTCTATAGAGTACATGATTAATATGTACGAGTGCAAAGAAATACATATCTGTGAAGAAATATTTATAGTCGTGAAAAATAAATAAGTTTTCATGAAATAAAAATATTCATCTTCAAAAATCTGTCTATGTTTTAATTCCTGTGCATGAGTCTGGATTAATTGTTCTTCAAAAGCCAAGGACCTCACAGGTAACTTTTACTTTTTTCAATTTTATATTTTTTATAATTTTGTACTTGATTTTTATCATCATCGATAAAGATTTCTCTATTATTTTAAATGAAGCAATGATGGTCATGTTTGGGTCGTTTGCCGGCCTCCATTCTTCACAATGTATTAGTCACTTTCACGATCACTTTGGCCTTATTGTGGGTAGAAAACAAATAAACAAGTGTTTCTCCTCCCATCTCTTCTTCTCACCCACTAAAGTAAACACAACACCGGTAACGACAATAATTCTTTAGCCACAATGGCCTCAACTACATTTTTTTTTGTAAAAAAAAAAGAATCGATAAAATTTTATTTTAAATTTTTTTCTTCAAGATCGAGAGAATGAAGATTTATGAAAGATATACAACACCAATTTTTATCAAGGTGGCACTGGAGACCTATTCAAGTTCCTAAATAAAGGATGTTATTTTCTTCTTTAAAAGAACACTCAAGATGTCTGCATGAATTTTTTTTTTTGTGTGTGTGTGCGTGGTGAAATTTCGTATCTCAAGGTAAGAATTTACAGTTTCTTCGTGTGCCCGGCAGAAACCTGGTATGTGATATTCCACTATTACGATCGAGAATTTTACGAAAAACTTTTTAAATAACTTGCAATAATCAAATCATCAACCAGAATTTATTTTAAAACAAAATGTTGTGACATTTGGTGCCCAAGTCCAGAGCACAGTTAGTGCATTTTCGTTTTGTTCTCATCATTCACGGACTGTTTTAAGGCACACGTGCGCGACGTCTATAACGGAACTATAATGGTTTTTTTTTACAATAGCTTCATATTCTCCCAGAATACGATTTTATTATGGAAAATATAAAGCATTATCATAATTTCTCATTATTTTTTTTGTGTTTTAAGAAAAATAAAGATGGATGGAAGAAGATAGAGAAATCATGTTCTTAAACACCGGCATATTCAAAATGTTCCATCCGAATTCGTTGTATGTTCTTAAACACCGGAAAATTTAAAATGCTCCATCCGAGTTTATTTTTTTTAGTGAATTATATGAAGTCGACATCTAACCACATTTTTAATTTCCAAAAGAAAAATCTATGAAAAACACTTCTTATTAATAATTGATTAGGCTGTATTTTTTTTGTTTGCAAACACAGAATGAATATAATAGCAAGTGCAAATGTTAATATTGACATATTTTCATCAACTCTAGTAGACTTTGGTCAATGGTTCCCAGAAGAAATAAAATATATTTTGAAAGAGAATAAGGCTGAACACACATTTAATAGTCCAGTTATACAAGAAATCATTAAAGTGTTTAAATTTAAATTAGAGAACATGATTGACATGCACAAGCTATTTTTAAAGGATTCGTGGACTAAGGCAGTTAATGAAGTCAATAACCTGAAAGAAGTAAACAAAAAAATATTACAGAAATTAAAAACATCGAAAAATAATACAAACACTGCTCAGCAAGTAGAAGAAAGAGTACATACAGAAAACGCATGCACACAAACAGTTGAAGTAATGCCAAATCAGGAAAATAATTCAAGCTTTGACCAGTCATTATTAGATGATTCTTGCTTTTCCTCAGTTTTAGATAATTCAATTAACCTTTCACATGATCAAAAGCAAAAACATGTTAAAGTAATAATATACCACATCCCTGATAACATTGCTACGAAAGAATCGTAAATGCAATAATAGACAACCAAGATGAGTCCAAAGTCCAATTCCTAAAAACGTTTAAAGTTAAAGAAGAGAATAAATTAAATTACGTATTGGAATTGCCAGCTGATATCGCAGGTAGCTTGATCAAAGCAAGATTCGTCAACGTTAATAATATAAAATGTTCTATTAAAAGATTTGTTAGAGTTTTGCGTTGTTTTAATTGCCAAGCCTTCAATCACCGGGCAAAGGATTGTGTTAGGCCTAGAATATGTCCATGGTGTGCAGAAAACCATGTCGAAGGACATTGTGATAAACAGGTGAAATGCAAGAATTGTATACGCAACAATTCTCACAACCACAATTTTGACATAAACCACCCTGCTTTTTCAAGAAAATGTGAATCCTTAAAGTATTTCATCATGAAAGTGCGATTTCGCCTAAATACAAAATATGCATAAATCAAAAAGAAAAATTCATATTATACCATAGATTTTTTTTTTTAAATTTTTTTTTGCATCATTTAAAAATTTTTTTTCTCCCTCTCAATATCAGTATACATGTTATGTAGTGTATTCCTTTTGGAGGAGAGCTATTTTAGTGCCCAATGGAGTGGTACTGTCAATTTCTTGACATCTTTGCTCTCTTCTGAAATTAATTAAGCATGTGTCATAATTGTAATAGCAAGATTTCTCAACTTACCTTTGTTACTCAGTGTTTTCTATTTCAGATAATGTGTTGCTTCTAAAACAGTGAACTATGTAAACGCTAAAATATAGAACTGTTCTTCAATACATAAGTTTTTTTTTATTTTGATATAGTCAGTATTCCAGTCAATCACATGTAACATGTTCTGTATTATTGAATATTTAGGTATTTAAGTGATCTGGAAGATTTCTACTTACATAGCTTTTCTAATTTTTGCTTAATATATTTTTGATATTACATGTAATAAAATCTGTCAATAGGTGCTACACATGTCAAAGTTTAATTTTATTGAATTTTCATATTTCTATTTTTAATTACAGCATATGCATTAAAATTATGCATAAATTATATGGTATAATTATAATGAATTTGTGATTTTTTTTTTTCAACTTTTCTAATATGTATACAACAGTTATTGTAATTGAAACTTACTTAATTTTGGCTCATTACTTACAAAAAGAACAATTTTTTTTACTGATTTTTTTTATTGCTATAATTCATAGAATTTCATGTTTTTACAGCTAATATGTTATAAATCATGTTTTATATAAAGAATCAGCCTTAAGGTTTATTTTACTTAGTGAATTATCCTTTTTATGGTTGTAAAAATTAATAAAATGATTATTCAAGTTGCTCAATGTTTGATAATATATAAGAATACCTTTTTTTTAATTTAATATTTGAAATTTTATTTTAATGGTGTAGTATGTTTACAATATTCCCTTAAAGTCAAGTTTGCAAGATGACAGTGCATATAATTCAGGCCATTTTACAGTTTTATTATTTAATATCAAATTGCATTTCACTTTCATTTAATAATTTCTCTGGTATTACATAATTAGTTTTTATTATGGTTCATTTGCTATTGCAGTGAGGTTGTATGTTTTACCTAAGTTTTAACCATATTTATTCAGACATATTTTTGTAATATTTTAATCTAATGGTAAATATATAAATAGTTTCAATTAATTGTAACTTGTGTTACACGTAAGTCATTTCGGACTATAACTGATGTTCCTATATTACGTTTAGCCATGTTCTATATATTTTTTTGTTTTTGTTCTTTATATTGCAAGAGGAAACATAATTGAAAGCTGTCAATTTTACAACTGTTTTTGATTGGTTCGTAGTTAGTAATGTGTTATGTACCTCTAACGTTAAATGAACTTAATTTTTCAATTGGTTGTTTCATAGTATGTTTTCTTTTGATCATGAAAATTTCCACTATTTTTTTCTGAAACAGTTGATAGTAATAACATCTTGCAAAAGTTTTGAAACACTTAATTGCATCACATGTATGTAGGCTGGATGTTTTCAGTAAGTGCTATAATGGATATAACCTTAATGTACAAGTTCAGTTTTTTTTATATTGTGATTTACTTCTAACTTCATAATAGATCTTTAATTAATAGGTAAATAAGTCAATGTTTACTTACCTTTCAATGCTTGCAATTTGTTTTTCTTATAGTGTTACTCCAAATTGCATATCCATTTTTTTGTAGACCAGTGCATACAAAATATGCCTATTTCCTATTTTTTTTTTTTTAAATAATACATACCTTTAGTTGAAGCTAAAAAAAAAAATTTTTTTTTTTAATTCAATGTAACTAGTTTCTTTATGCTGTAATATCGACTCAAATTAGTCTCTTATGCAACTGCCATTTGCTTAAAAAAAAGGATCTCTTTTATTGAATTAGCTTACATTTTAAAATAATAAATAAAATTGTGTTTACCATATGATAGATTTCATATCAATTTGTTTTTCTCAATGTTCAATTTTGTAAATCAACTTATTCACAATGCACATCATGATGAAGAGGAAAATTCTTTGTTTTCACAAATAAGAGATTCACAACATTACATTTATAAAAATGGGTTTAATTTTTTTTTTTTTTTTTTTTTTTTGTCATTATATTTTGTGTCAATGTAACTTTGACTCATGTCAAAATATTCAGTTAAGAAGAATATCTTGTGCTTTTGTGTATTTTAAAGTAAGAGTAGTGTTATTTTTGTGTTGCTCAATCTTTAAAAAAAAAAAAAAAAAAAAAAAAAAAAAAAAAAAAAAAAAATGAATGTCATTTAATGGAGCTTATTAAAAATATTATGTATAAGAAAAAGTTTTACAATGAACATTGATGTAACTTTAATTCCATGGAAACAACTTTTGTATAAACCTTAGTTAGGGGAAAGTTGTCCAAAATGGGGACGCTAACATATTTTTGTCTGCAAAAAAAAATCTATAAATAAGAAAAATGTGGCAAAGCATTTCCCGTTTAGAGCATGTCTTAGACTATGAGATGGCAAGGGGATTTTTTTAAAAAAATCCTTAGTATAGGCAAAAAAACCATTTTTCTGAAAAATGTTCGAAGTCCCCGTTTTGGACAACCGGGTGGGTAAAATGGGGTACTCATATGAAATAGCATATAAATTCAAGTTCTACTGCGAAATTTTATTAGAAAAACTTGTTTTACAAAGAAAGATTGACTTTAATGCAAAATCAAAATGCAGATAAGGAATTTTACCTTTTTTAACAGTTACTAAAATGACACAAAAAGTAATCAAATACAAAAGTCACATATGAAATTGACATCGCTTTCGTCAACACTTGAACATGCTTCATGGGCCCAACCTCGACAGCTGCTACATTGAATCCACCCCTCTTTGTGTTTCGAGTCAATGTAAAGCTCATTACAAAAAATGCAAGCGTCATCGCTATTCTCTTCCTCATCAGATGATAACGGATCTTCATTTTTTTTTCTTCTCATTTTAGCTTTTGGATATTTAGGATTGGGTTCGGTGGGTTTCTTGACCAATTTTCTTTTCAGTTTATTTTGCTTTTCATTTTTCTCCTGTTCCATAGCTTCCAATTCTGCTTTATAAGGCGATGAAGTGAGTATGGCAGTTTTACCTCTCCTCTTGTCATTCACTTTTTTTTTTCATGCGTTCAATTTCTTGTGGTGGAGGCATTATTATTTTCGGTGAAATGTTATACGCTGAACATGTCTGGGGTTCTATAGCTGGAGATATTCCAAACGATGAAGTGGAAGGTTGGGGTGTGACGATTCCATCACTCGATGCTAAATGACGTTCTAAAGGGTTGTTAGCAGGTTTTTCAGTTGTTTCTGAAGACGCAAATAAATGTTCAGGGAACACATCTCTGTTAAAGGGATATATCCCTGTTTTTTTTAAACCCATTCATAGCATTTTGCACAGTAGCTCCTCTTGAAAATGCATTTTTGAAAAGGTTTCCGACCTGGTAAATTGTCACGTAGCGTCCAGGGTGATGTATGAGCCATTTCCTTGTCTCTTGCTCATAAAAGGCACTAAGTGGTGCCATAAAAGAGACATCGAGTGGCTGCAACCGATGTGTGGTGTGAGGGGGAAAGCATATCAACACCACGTTATTTTCCCGAGCAAAGTTCACCAGTTCCAAGCTTTTTGTATGGGAATTGTGGCCATGAAGTATTAACAACACTGGTATTTGTAGGTCCTGGATTTGAATGTTCCACAAACTTCTTGAACCAAACAAGGAAAGTCTCCTTGTTAATCCAACCACTCTCGTGATATACCGCAAATGATCCAGGAGGGGCATCATCCATCAAGAGAGCATTTTCTCGCTTTCTAGGAAAGACAAACATTGTTGGAACGAAATTTCCCGCGGCAGTGACACAGATTTCTGTTGTCACAAGTACCCCTCGCTCGGCTGATGCCAAACTGCCAACTTGTTTTTTTTTCCACGCAAAGCAAGGACTTTAGATGGCTTATTGGGCACTGTCAAGATGCCTGTCTCATCTATATTGTAAATATCATTGGGTGAGAATTGATATTTTAGATACAATGACTCTAATAAATCAAAGAACATTTTGAGAGCGACGCGATTAAAACCTTTTGCACGCGCCATTGAGGTTTTTTCAGGATTACGTAGAGCTAATATTGGATGACGTTTTAGAAATCCATAAAGCCAGTCCTTTCCAGCCATTCTCCGTTCCATGTTAAAAACATGCGGAATTTTCTTTGTCTCTGCTAGCTCAAACGCGAGAGTTCTCAAATCTGATAGCGTAACGCCAAACAACCTCTCTTCCAAATGTAACAGATGGTCCACCAATTCCTTCTCTTGGGCTTCCGAAAAAACTGTTTTATATCTTCCTAAGCATTTAGCAACAGCCGCTTGTGAAGAGAGCTCCTTCTGTCGAGCCTCTTTCACCTTCCTCTTTAGAGTTGTCTGTGGAACGTTGTAGGCTTTAGATGCTCTCCTGTAACCCATTTTCCCTTCTAAAACTTCTTGGATTGCACCAGCCATGCTCTCTGTCGATCAGTTTTCCTTTGAGAGCGCCCCATCTCGTCTTCAAATAAAATGATAGTTCTGTAAATAACAGAACAAATTATCATTTTGACATTAAAAAAAATTATACATTAAAGTTTATTTTTGTAACTTAAATATTTATTTAATTTAGTTAATCAATATTAAATTAATTGTATTTAATCTATATTAAATTAATTATATTTAATCTTTTAAAAATAATTACATTTAATCATTATAAAATTAATTTTATTAAATCGTTATAAAACTAATTTTGTTTAATCTACATTCGTTATGCACACAAATAATCTCTTACACTCAATTTAAGCACTTAATTCACCACATAATATCTCAGAATTAAAGCAAATTAAAACATATTTCAAAATTGTTATGAGACGTTCAAAACGGGGACGTCCCCATTTTGGACTACCCTCTATGTCCCCATTTGAGCCGACCATGACGAACGCTAGAAAACATGGCATCTCTTCACACACATGTAAGATAGAAAATGAAGAAACATATCAGAATATAACTTAAAACTAGAGCGAAAAAAATGATTTACTTACCGAAATTGAATCTTCAAATGTAAATTCATACAGCTCAATATAGTGCAGGGGCAAAATCGAACTTTTTTCTTGCTAAAAATTCAAAACTTCGTAGCAGAAAGAATAACAGCAAATTGCGTCAACAAATCTTTTCAAAATGGCAATCTGATGTAAAGGAATAATAGTAGTACATTGGATCACCAGATGTCAGAACTTATCAGTGAGAAACCGAATGTCCCCATTTGACCCGCCGTCCCCGTTTTGGACGACTCTCCCCTATAACAATGTGCGCACATATACTATTTTATGATCATGATCTTATTTATGTATGTAATTAATATTTATTTGTTTGGAACTATTTTTTCTTTTAATGTGTATTTTCATATCAGATACAGGGATATAGTGCATATTTTTTTAGTCCTAGTTTTTTTTTAATGTGGTACCACACTTTCCTTTTTTTTTACCTTATTGTTTTAATGTAATTAAATTTAAAGTAATATGTTTATATGCCTTGTATCCTGATTGTGAATATATTTAGTGTTTTTATATGTTAACAAGTTATGCTGCCCACCTGTAGGGTATGCCATGTTAATCCCTTGTATATCAGTGCTATCTTGATCATTACTTAGAATATTCAATCAGTTATTTACTTACTCAAATGGTCACTTTGAATTCTTAGATGGCTTTTCTATTGTAGGGATGCCTTTGTTTTCCTCGGTGGATTTTCAATTTAAATTTCTCATGTATTCCCAACAGTTTCTGTTAGTTAATATTTGCAAGTAGTGTATTCTTTATGGCCGCAGTTAACATTTAATGCTACTAGCAATGTTTTTTTTTTATTTAATATTTTCATTCTCCATAAGATGAATTGTAAAAATTCATATTCGTAATAGTCATGGTTGAAATTTCCTTTCAGTAATCATTTCCTAGTGTTTTTGGTTGACATTTAGTGCATTCTACATTAAGTACTAGTGTTTTATATCCAAATTATTTTCTTTTGACTGACGTATAGGTCATGTTGCTGAAATTCTTAATATTTAATTGCTAGCAGTTGAAGTTTTTGATGTTATTTTTTTTTCTCTTTTGAGTATCGTATGGTTTAATTTTTTTTTCTTTTTTCTCTTTTTTTCTTTTTCCTATTTTTCGGGAGTATGTCATGATAGATATCATGACATGTTTTTGGTTCCCTCATTTATCCACATATTTTATCTAAATATGATGTTTAAAATCCATATTTTTACGTAATCTTTATTTTCAGTACAATATTTTTCTCTTTTCAATAATATTTTATTTATAGTTCTTTCTTTTGTACTTAACGAGCGCATAGCGTAGTCTTATTCATTGCATTTCAGAGTTCTATGATCGTTTAGATTTGTCCGACTCGGCGCATCATTCCTGCCGTATATCCGCACTTACTGCGCGGGAGATTTCTCCAGCTCACGGCGGATGCCTTACGCTCGCATTTTTTTTTCCCGTTTCGTTATCGCTCTTTTGGCGAGAGCGCTCCTTGTTGGCCAGCTTCTTGGCGTGTTTTTGTTTTCTCCGCGTGCCGAGCGCGCACGAAAATTTTAAAAAGTCAGTTCGGGGATAAGCGTCAAGTAGCTATGAGGGCTCCCTTAGAACTCCCGGGAGCTTGCGTTTTTTTTTTTTTTGTTATTTTATTTACCTCCCGGTAACGACAATAATTCTTTAGCCACAATGGCCTCAACTACATTTTTTTTTGTAAAAAAAAAGAATCGATAAAATTTTAAATTTTTTTCTTCAAGATCGAGAGAATGAAGATTTATGAAAGATATACAACACCAATTTTTATCAAGGTGGCACTGGAGACCTATTCAAGTTCCTAAATAAAGGATGTTATTTTCTTCTTTAAAAGAACACTCAAGATGTCTGCATGAATTTTTTTTTTTTTTTTTTTTGTGCGTGGTGAAATTTTGTATCTCAAGGTAAGAATTTACAGTTTCTTCGTGTGCCCGGCAGAAACCTGGTATGTGATATTCCACTATTACGATCGAGAATTTTACGAAAAACTTTTTCAATAACTTGCAATAATCAAATCATCAACCAGAATTTATTTTAAAACAAAATGTTGTGACAATCTCTACTTTGTTTGCACCTAATTAGTGAATTGGTTAATTTTTTTAATTAAAAATCGGCGATCGATCGCCACCCTAGTCGCCAGTCGGCGATTAAAAAATCTTATTAATTTGCTTTGAGAAATACAGCTTTTTTCATGAATATATGCATCTCTTCTTTGTTTGCATCCAATTAGTGAATCGGTTAATTCTTTCTTTCTATCGAATGCAAGCATATTTAGCAACTTTGTTGTATTTTCTATATTTTGGCTTTTTACCATGAACTCTTTATTTGGATTAATATGTTTTCAAGAAATAGTTTTTTTCCTACAAAATATAGTCATCAATTTTAATTCCACATGTATTTCAAATAAATTATACCATTTTTACCTCTGGATGCAAGGAGATTTTAAGGACATTGCTGTATCTTAAATCTTTCACTTTTGTCATATGCTCACTAATTTTACCAGTAATAGTTGGCTGGTACAATTTTTTTTTAATTTATGATTAAAGTTTATGTAGGTGTCAAGAAAGATTGAAACATTATAGTCAATTACTTTTAAAATATAGGACAAAATTAGCACTCGATACTTAGGCGAGTACTACTGCAGATTTAGCATCTGACTTTCCTGCTACCAAGCAGACTTCCTCCACCTCACCAACACATTGACACTCTCTGATTTTGCCTTAATAAGACATCCGGAGTTTTGAAATCTCAGCCAAAGTACACTCACCAAACTTAATAATTACCACCAATTTTAAGTAAGAATAAAATATCCAAGAAATATGTGAAATTATTTTTTAATTTAAAATTTAAAAATACAATTTCCTTGTTTGTTTTATACAAGGCATTAATATATATTTAAATATAGTTTATCACTTATAATTTTATCTGCAGTATTAATCACCAATTCATATTTTTCCATTCAGTGGAATGACAGTTTTATTTTTAACCAAATATGTGTAACTAGCCACTAAATTTAAAAAAAGCCATTTTGACCTATTTTTAAAAAGTGGCTACTAACTTTTAAAAAGTGGCCATTAATGAAACTGGGTCTACCGGCCACTGGCTACTAATCGAATTTCCCAGTTTTCACCTATAGCATGTTGTTAGTTCAAGTCCTGATGCTGAAAGTTGATATTTTCATATTAAGATGAATTTAATTAAATAAATTTTGTATTTTTTTCTTATTTAAGGGCTTATATTGCTAATGTTTTATTCATCTGACATTTATAATATTTTTTAGAATTCAATTTTCCTTTTAAAAAAAAATTATTGAGATGTATTTATGATTCAGCATTTTTAATTTCATTTAAACACTTTTTTCATTTTGTCCCTCCAGTTATGTTTGGTTCTGAAAACATTTTTACATTATCCTTGAAACATGCACCAATAGGACATTTGAAAAATGTCCTGTTGAATTTGGACATTTGCTTCTGGAAAATGAAAATTTTTCATGAAAGAACTTGACTTAAATTCCGTTTTATCTACCACGAAAGTACTAGTAATTCTGTAGTTTGGGAAAGAATAAATGAAAGCGTATATGCTTTGTTAGACAAACCTACTAAACCCTGAATCATTATTGTGTATCCGGACTGTGCAATTATCAAATAAATGAATGCCATCATCAATTTAGGTTTGAAACTTCCAATCGCTGATACAGTAGACTCCCTCTAATCCGCAACTCTCTAAAATCCGCACATATTTTATGGGTGTAAACAATGAAACTTTCAGTTCAGATATTTGGGGCAAAATTTGATTTTTTTTAGTTTTGTATCAGTTCCATATATTTTTTAATTTGTAATTTTCTTAATAATCCTCTATTACTCATGTTTTTTTCATGAAGGAAGAATAATTTTTTTTGGAAAAAATTAAAGATATTGCTGATATTACTGGTAATCAGTCTTCTTACAAATATATTTATACATTAATTATGATTTTTGGTTATTAAGCCTGGCTAAACTTGAATAAAAGAATCCTTATTTTATGATTTTGATATGAATTAGTAATGTACTTTTATGAGACAAGTTTTGTTGCATAATTTTGGAAAAATATATTTAATCTTTATAATGAATATTTAGTCATACACTATTGATTATTAACTTGCTTTTTGCTATTAATGCTTTAATCATTTAAAAAAATATCTAAATTTTTATTATTTTAGTTTATTGGTTATTTTAATATTTTATTATATTGTAAGCATTCATTATAGTTCTGAATGCACTATTAATTGCACTCAAATTACTGTTTAATAAATGTAAACAAAGCAATGACCAGAAATCCACAAAATTCTAAAATCTGCACAACCTCTGGTCCCAAGCTGTGCAGATTTGAGAGAGTCGACTGTATATCCAGAGATTGTAATACATGTGTGCAGTAAGGAAGGATTGTTAACAGTATAAATTCATGTTCTTTGATATTCTTAATTAACCTCTTTTCATATGGAAAAATTCCAAAAATAGTAATATTTAGGTACATCAACATGTACATGCTTAATGATGCCCCAGCTTTTTTGTTCTATGGTACCCCATCACATGGAGTTCAACATTACAACTGTTTACTCAATTGGGCTGAAGAATTTGAATAAAACAAAGCTTATAAACTAAAGATTACATCTTTATTTAAATTTTGAACAATAAATCAAAATTTTAGGAATACAAAATTTTGAACAAAAATCTTACAACGTTATTTTCTTAAGTTTAAATTCAAGAGGGAGAAAAATGCATATCTTGCTTAGACAGTATTGTGCATACAAAATGGATCAGCTTTGTATAGTTATTGCACTGAAGTAGTAGTAATGTATTGCCATAGATATTTTTAGAAAATAATTTATTTGAAGGAAAATATTTGATGAAAATACAAAGGCGCCCCCAGTTCAAACGTGTCCCCCTCCTCCCTACTTGAGGCTCATCTCAAACATTGTTAGTTTGTGCTTTTTAAGTGACGCAGAAAAATTTTCCTAAAAACTATCCGGTTTCCGAACTGGTTTGGAAGTTGGAAGTGCTCTTGAAAGTTAAAAATTGCAACAGAAATTGAAAAAATTAAATATGAAATAACAATATTTGGGATAATTGACAAGTATCCTATGTAGAAACACACATTAGGATAAGCCTAGATTATTTTTAATTTTTTTATTGAATATTATTCAAACTACTTTTGCAAAAACAGAAAAAATTCCAAAATTGAGCCCCTCCCGAAAGAGAATCCTGTCTACGGGCCTGGGGAAGCTATGCACATTAATTACATTTATTGTAGTAATGAAACTTGTAAATCTGTAGATGAGGCAGCTCAAATGAGAATTCTGCAACTTTATTTTTAAATCATACTATTTAGTATTTAAAACATTCAATCTGCAATTTCATACCTGTCTTATTTGTATTACTAATCAGTACAAGTAGTTTAAGGAAACTCAACTGATGCTCTAAGACTTTTTTTCTACTTTTCACCTAAATTCCCCGTTGTCACAACAATTTGATGACTTTAATTACAATATATTTTAAATCTTTTATCTAAAATAATTAAAATATTGATCTTGTGATAATGACAGTAATTAGTTTCAATAAATATTCTCATGAATTGATATATTAATTGTTAAAATTACTTGAAAGTACTTGTTTTATTTTATTACTATGCTTTCATTAAGTTCTGATTTTAAATATACTATTAAATCTAATGTTGTGATTACAGATGTCCATTTCTGTAATTTTGGTTGTTTTGTTTAATTTCTGTTATTACAATTAAATTTTTATTTACAAAGTAAGAAAGCTTTAATAATTATAACTATAGATTAAAAAATAATTTTAAAGAAATTCTTTAAGAATATCTAGTACTGATGCATTTATTTTACCATTGCAAATTTATTTCTACCATATTTCACATAAGTAAAACATGCCATTGTATTTTTGTATTTATTACTTGCATGTTGTGCTAATTTAATATGTATTTAGTACTTGCTTTCTTTAAAATTTTATTATATAGGTAAACCTAGTTCTGATGAAAATCTCTCTGATTATGTCCCAAATGCTTTTGACTTCAATACTCCTGAAAAAACTGCTGATGTATGTGAAAAAGAAATGAATGGATCAAAAGAAAAACACAGTGTAACAAAAGGAAATGCTGTGAACTACAGTAAGTATTTTAAGTTTAGATTTTTGATTAGATTGAATAATGATAAATGCATCACTTTTTTTTTTTTTAATGTTTCTACTTTAATAATTTATTTTTACTTTATAAATAACTAGAATAGTTAATCCTTTATGACAATGTTTTGTAATTTTCATGTCCTTACAGTTTAAAATAGAAAAATTTAAAATTTATATACAATCACTCACTGAAATCTGCAAAAATCATTATTTTTATTCTTTTAAAGTATTGTTGTCAAACTGTGACAAAAACATGCAAGTTTTGTATTCCAGTAATTCTGTAAAAAGACTTCAAACAGAAAGCGAGGATGGTTAAGGGATATCTCACAATTTTTTTGTTAGTAACACTGGCTATCCAAAGGTATTTAAAATTGGATATATTATTTCTCTTTACATCCCTCCAATAACAATTTAATTACCTTTCAGATTGATTTTTAACCCCTTAACTTGTTAATTCTTTTCTGTTCAATAAATTGAAAATAGCAGATTCATACCACTATTATTTAAATAAAATATTCGTAAAATTTAGTCTAAACATTTCCGCCTTACAATAGTATGAAAATTTTCCTAAAAATAGTAGTGGTGTCAAAAACCTTTAAATGATGCAATAAGCAAATTCGTCTTGCCCAAACGGCATGTTCAGGCAAACCAGTTAAGGGGTTAAAATATTGTAAAACACTTTCAGAAATTTGACTACATTCTAGTTTCTCAATTATATATATATATATATATATATATTTTTTTTTTTTTTTCAATATTTTAATAAAGTTTTTTTGGGGGGACTTCAATCCAAGCCTGTTTTTGGTTCAGACTAACTCTAATCACTGTTGTTTTCCAAAAGACAATACAGAGTAAAAATTATTTTCACATTGAGTTGAATAATTATTTACTGACCACTTTTTGTATGTAACTGCAGTTGTTCAGCTTATAACTAAGTTTAAAATTAGCAGTGGTTAGTTGCATTTTATGGCTATAAATTTCAGCTTAATGACTGTGATTTTATACATACAGTCATCATTTTTTATTATCTTAAGTTTTTATTGGTTTGTAAAACGCAAATTTGCTTTTTGTGCTTAAATATTTACTTCTTTTAGGTTTCTATACATAAAAAATAAAACTGAAACCATTATAAGACTCACTCCTGTGTCTGTATGTTTGTCACAACCATTTTACTTGTAAACTATGGAATGTGGGAAGATCAAAATCAATTTTAGGCAAAAATTTCTGTTTTGAAAAACTGATGATATAAGATTGAAAATTCAGTAAAAGTTGCAAAAAGAAAGAAAAAAAAAGCTTTATTTGAAAGTTTTTTTTTTTTTTTTTTTTTTTTTTTTTCAAAAATATTGATTAGTTACATAGTTAACATGCTAATAAAAATGGGTAATTTTTAAAACTATAATCTTGGATACAGATACATTTTGTAAAAATAGAAAACATAGCAAATAAATAATAATAATTAAATTTGTTATATCATTAGTTATGCTGCAAAGACAGCAATTTGTTTTATATTTTCAAGAGATGTCTGTTGCTTCTGTTTATAATACATTTATTTGTCCAGCTTGCAAATTTCTCATTTGGGAGAAAAAAAAACATTAAAATTGCAGCTGCCTTACATGTTATTTTAAGTCCTGATTAAAAGTTTTATTAAAATTAAGTAAAAGTGTTGTCTCATTGTTTCAAGAATTTTGCACTCATTGCAATAACTATAAGTTAATTTACATTTCCAATAGAATATGATGGCAAAATGAATACTGACTGCGTATAAGAGTACAAAATAGTAATTAAAACATATTAAAATAAATGGTGTTATGGTTTTCCTTATCAAATAATTATAGTCACTTTCTAAACAGACTGTATCAAAATTTTCCCTTTGAAAATTAATAAAAAAAATTATTCAATTTAAAATTGCTTATCAGTAAAATGCTTCCTAATAAATACATTATAGTCTCCAAAATCTGCACTTCTAAAACCCACAAACCTCCGAAATTCACTTGCATTTCAAAATGTAAATAATAAAATTTGCAATTATAAAGTTTTTTTTATCTTTACTAGGGAGTTCAGCTCCTTGTGTCCTATGCTCGCCAACTCCTGTTCAGACACCTCAGATCCTAATAGCACACTGATTTCATCGGCTTTAAAAAGATTGAATTATATATCATTTTTCATATTATAATTTAAAAGGAAAGTGATGATCTCCTTGTAAACGAGTTTTCATTCATTTTTCTCTGATTGCAGATTTTTAAGGCCAAATCAGCCACTGTTAAGAGATACAATGTATCATCTTTGATTAAAATAAAAAAGTTAAAATTTTTAAAATAAGCTAATCTAAATTGTATTAAGTAAGCCAAGTTAGGTAAATAATTAAAATAATTTTTTGCACTGCTAAATGATGTTTTAAGTACAGTAAAGGTGCAATCTGCTTATCTTCTTTTGACACATATTGTATGTCCATCTTAAATCACCATTGTAAGAAGTCGTCTTACAAATGTACAAGAGAAGAAAGAAAAAGCATAACTTAACTTAGATATAGATATCTCGGGGGCTGCATTCTTCTTTTTAAACTTTTTATTACTTGAAAAGAATGGCACTCACATATAGTAGAATAACACACACACATTACATACAAATAAAACTTTTTACATAATTCTGGCGCACGCCACTATGAACCAACTTTTTTTAACATCACCAAGAATAGAACATTTTTTAATAGAACTAGTGTTGCCATTTTTTTTAACGAAAAATATTACAACTACATTTTTTTATTTTAATTTAGCAAAACTCAGGTCACGTGACGCGTGACAGTCTTTTTTTTTTTTTTTTCTTTGGAATACGCGTGTTACATCCTCCCCCTCTGTTTCCGATCTGCGTCTCGGAGAGGAAACAGGATGCTTTTTGGATCTTCCTCTTTTTCTCAAGGGTGCAACTGGAATAGTTTCAGATTCTTGGAAAGGCAACAAGGCAGAAACGTGGTAAGATCCAATTCGTTCAGTAGGATTTTCTAGACTAGCAATGTCATATGTCACTAGTGACTTTTGAGTCAAAATTATGTATGGCCCATCTCTCTTAGGCATAAATTTTGCTGTTTTATTTTTACTTGCCTTGCTCACTGGATGTAGGTTAACCCATACTTTTTCAGCAGGCTTGAAATATACTTGTCTACGATTTTTATCATAATATTTCTTTTCTGATCTTGTTTCATTTCAACACGTTCTTTCACACTTTTCGAAATATTTGCAAGTCGTTTAAGATATGGGGTTATTTCCGGAACAAAATTGTCATTTTCGACAACAGCTTTGAAATCGTTTACCACATCATCGATTGTTCTTAGTTCTCGACCAAATTGTAGATAGGCAGCAGTTTGGCCTGTTGTATCAGATTTGGCAGAGTTCATGGCAAATCTAATGAAAGGAAGTTTATCTATCCAGGAACGGTATTCATCCCCGACAAGGATTGCTATTCAGGGTTTCAAGTCTCGATTTTTGCGTTCGACCGGATTGGCCTGAGGATGGTATAAAGGTGTCAATGATTGGTCTATTCCAAGAATATAACAAACTTGTTGTAGAACAGTGCTCACAAACTGAGGACTATTATCACTTATCAGTCTTCTTGGAATACCATACCGAAGGATATTCTCTTCTATCAAAGAAGTCGCACATTCTTGTGCAGTTGCAGTTGTTAAGCCAAATAGTTCTACCCATTTAGTGGCACTATCTTCCACTATAAAAATCCATCGGTGTCCATCTTTACTGGGTGGCAGTGGTCCAAAAAGATCAATACTGAGGGTTTCAAACCGCTGAGCATAAGCAGGTGTTCACAATAAACCAGCAGGTTTCTGATTTGTTGCTTTATAGCGAGCACACTCTGGACATTTCTTTACATATTCAGAAATAAAAGCTCGCATGCCTGTCCAATAATATCTCTTAGCAATTCTTTGATAGGTTCCTGCTTCACCATAATGTCCAGCTGAGGGGTCGTCATGATGAAGTTTCAAAATATTTTCTCTTTCTTGAACTGGAATGACCAGTTGAGCTTCCTCGGCATCACATTCAGGAGCATAATGATAAAGTACACCTTGATTCATCAGGAATCCTCTCTCAGTCCAATTGGCAAAATCTTCACTTTTCTGTTCATCTTCAAAGCAATCTATAATTTTTTTAAGATTTTCATCTTGTAACTGCGCTTCCCTCATATCTTTTGAGCTTCTTGTTGGCATATCTATGCTAACAAAGTTGCATGTCTCGCAGAAAGCAGATTGATGATTACACACAGGACGTGACAGCATGTCAGCCACAACATTAGATTTTCCAGGTTATTATTCTATTTTCAATAAAAACGATTGCAATTGTAGTACCCAATGGGCTAATCTTCCCGATGGTGACTTAAGATTGAGAAGCCATTTTAAAGGTTGGTGATCAGTAGCTACAATCACTTCTTGGTCTTCCACATAACCATGAAATTTTTTTAAGGCCCAGACAACAGCCAAAGCCTCGCGTTCAGTAGTGGAGTAATTTCTTTCTGCACTTGTAAGAAGATGGCTAGCATATTCTATGGGGTGTTCAGAGGTCTTGTCGGTACCCTGTAAAAGTACAGCACCAAGAGCATAGTTGCTAGCATCAGTACATAGAATGAATGGTTTGGTTCCATCAGCTTGCTTCAGTACTGAAGATGTCATGAGACAACATTTTAGAGTTTCAAAGGCTGTTTGTTCTTCTTTTCCCCATTTCCAAGTGGCTTTCTTTTTCGTAAGATTGCTAAGAGGTCTTGAGGTATCAGCAAAATTTGATATAAATCTTCTGTACCAAGAACTGGTTTGTAAGGACTGAATTTCTTTAACATTTTTTGGTGGAGGTATCGCTTTAATCGCGGATACTTTGTCTGGATCTACTTCTAAACCATTTGGAGTTATCCAATGTCCTAGATACTTAACTTTCTCACAAGAAAAATGGCATTTTTCGCGTTTGGCATCTAACTTAAATTCAAGGAGCCTTTCGAACACAGCTGTAAGATCTAAGAGATGTTTCTCAAATGTTTCTGACAAAACGATGATGTCGTCTAGATACGATAAAGCAAATACATCCTTAAGACCATTTCTAAATTGATCTATCAATCTTTGAAATGTGGCAGGAGCATTTTCTAGTCCAAAAGGCATTTTTTAGAAACGATAAGTTCCATAAGGACAGACAAATGCAGTTTTATCTTGATCCGGTGGGTAGACTTGAACTTGGTGATACCCAGAACGAAGATCTATAGTTGACATGTAAGGAGTATGCTTGGCTTCATGTAAAAGGTCGTCCATTTGATGTAATGGATATTTATCTGCTACTGTGTTTTCATTTAATTTTCTATAATCTATGCATAATCTTACACTGTCATCGGGTTTTGGTACGAGGACCACAGGCAAAGCATAAGGTGATTCACATACTTCTATGATTCCTTGAGCTAGAAGATTATCTAATTCCTTCTTGAGAATTTCTTTTTTAGCAGGAGTCATTCGATAAGGTGGTACAGCAACAGGAGCACTATCACCTGTATTGATACGATGCTCAACAAATGGGGTTGTCTCTCCCCCCTGGTTGAAAACACTTTTCATACTTTTTCAGGAGATCATTAAGTCTTTCCCTTTCATCAGGACTTAAATTTTTGCCTTCGTCTTCACGTAAAGCATATGGACTAACTTCGACAGCACCAGCAGACGTACTATTTTCTTCTTCGTACTCATCCACAAAATGAAACTCTTTATGAGGTTTATCACTAAAATGCCATGTCTTTTTAGAGGTATCAAGCACCATGTTAGCATTGTGAAGGAAATCCATTCCTAAAAGGGTTCTATTACCTTTGGCGTTTGGTAAAACAATAAACTCCGTTTTGAAAACTCGGCCTTCAATTTCTACGGGCACAGTGGCAGACAAAGTTTCTCTAGCCATCGTAATTCCGCCAGCCAGGGTTACATCATGAGTATGGGGATTCAATGCAACACCGGTTTTCAAAAATAATTTATACATTCGTTCTCCTGCAATAGAACGATTGGCTCCTGTATCTGCACAGACTAACACCTTCTTATTGCAGATCATAATAGGCACATTTGGAGCTGAAACTGCAGATGTATTTAAACTATATAGCTGAAGACGATGAGCTTGCATTGTTTGTTTTTTAACCATAGGGGAACAATTTGGGCATTTCTTCTTTATAAATCCCACTTTGCCACAACCATAGCAAAATATATCGGATTCTAAACGTTTATTAGCAAACTTTGGAGAAGATCTGTCTTCTTTTGGAGGCTTACTCTGCTTCCATGTATTTTCTCGGCGAGAATACTCTTTTTTCTCCTGGGGTACAACCGAATCTTTTTTAGAAAACGTAGACCTGATAGTATAATACGCGTCTAATTTTCCGGCAAGGTTGACTGGTGAATTTAAATGCTCCCAATCATCTAGCATATGTTGTTTGCATTCGACGGGCACGCGCCTTTTAACTCTGAAGAGCTTCAAAAGACGTTACGTTTAACTCTTTAAGCCAGTTTTCAAAGTAAGCACGTAACTCGAAGTAATAATCTCTCCAAGTAATTTCTTTATCTTTGCAATGCGTGAAAAACAGCTGCCTAAACCTTTCAGCGCTAATTTTAAACCTTTTTAGAAGTAGACCTTTAACATGTGAAAAATCTGAAGAGTTTTCTTCTTTTTCACGAGCAATAAGCGTAGATATAGAAGAGGGTACAACACTTAGTAAATAAGAAACCCAGAGGTGTTCTGGTACCTTCGAAAGCTTTAACTGTCGTTCCAGGAGCACCAGAAACAATGTTACATCATCTGTCTCTGGCTTAAATGTAGGCAACAGCTTCTGGATATCTATTTTACTCTCTTTATGAGACATTATCCCTGCCGCATTACCACCTACCGCTCCACTGGAAACACTTTGGCTCTGAGCCTGTAACTTAAGCTTCTCAAGCTCAAAATTCATCTCAAACTTTTTTAATTCCAGTTCTTCCGAACGACGTTTCTCTTCTAATTTACGCAGTTCTAACTCAGCTGCTTTTTGTTTCTCCTCTAAGTCTTGTCTACGCTGTTCTTCCTCGCGAGTCGCAATTTGGTTTCTGACTAACGAATTTACGAAATCAACTTCGTACGAGGGAGAGGATTTAATCTTATCACGCAATGTGACAACAGTCATAGAGGGTTGTACATCTAAATTCATTTCTAAAGTGACCTGAAACAGGTCTTCTTTTCGCGCTTTATTGAGTTCGGACATTTATAATTTAGCAAACAACAAGATACCCACTAATGCTAAAAATTCGTTTAAATAAATTGTTCCCCAGACGTGAGCTTTGCTTTACAACTCATAAAAACAAGACATCAATAAAACAAAACAGTGAACTTTAACGTTAGCAAAATATACTTTTAAAATAATTAAACTTCATTAAACTTTTAAGTATCTTTAAAATTTAAATTATTTTAATTTTATTTATTTATTTATTTATTTATTTGAAAGAAAATATACTTTAAATTACATGTCATTTAATCAGAACATTATTTTAACTGATATAAAACTAGTACTGAATTGTTGGCAACATTCATAAACAATGTTCTAAATAAGTCAAAACATATCTGAATAATTAAAACGTCAATCAATATTATTATCATATTATCAAGACAAGACTATGTAATGTAGATTTTTCAATATAACTTTAAAAGAAAAGAAAGTCTTATTTCATAAAAAAAATAAAATAAATAAATGCAAAAACTTACTCAATCTGTTTTAAAAATCGTATTCAATGCTATTTCAAAATATATCAAGAACTCTAAATTAAATGCTTAAAACAACTAACAATAGAGCACTCAAATAAAATTTCTAATTAAATTCTGTTACCTTGCGAACCAACAACAAAACAAACAAAAAAATAATTAATAAACACATACTGTATGACACTTGTATTGATGGTATCAATGTATTTTGATATATTGTTTTTCACTCTCAATTTATTTCCCTTTTTGTAAAAAAAAAAAGAAAAGTAATATCAACACAAATAATTGCTTATTTCATTATTTCTCAACTTTTTTTTTTTGTTGTTTTTTTAGTTCGAAGTAAGAAAATTTGTTATTTTATCAAGATAAAAATTAAACATGCATGCAGAGAATGAAAATAAACAAAAGAATAAAAAATATAAGCATGGGGAGGGAAGGGGAATTACACAATATATAAATGAACTGTAAAATAAATCAATAAATTAAAACTAAAAATATGAAAAATTTTACAAATAGAAAACAAAATATAGACACTTGTGGAAAGAATGCATTCTCTTGATAAAAATATGGATCCATTTTCAGAACTTCGACCACTTTAAGAAAGTAACTTGAAGATTAAATAAATATTGTCGAGCTACACCTGCAGGCACAAGAACTGAAAGTTTTTAAAAGCACAGAAAACTAAGAATTCGCCATAATTCACAAACAAATGTAAATGGCGTTATCGAAGCAAGATTAAATTCGAGAACATATATTGCAAACAAATGAAAATGGTGCTTGGCATAAGATTATTCCGTGGAAATTTTTTTCACAGCATTGAAGAACACATTTCACAAACAAACGAGCAACGACTGCTCATGCTATTTACTTGCATTAAACATGCATGCATTTTTATTTCGTGCATATTTCACAATCGAATGATTTCACATCAACGAAACAAACTTACTATGTTAATCATTTAAAATATACTTCACAAACAGACGAGCACGACCGCTCGAGCCATTTTTTTTTTTTTTTCGTTTTTATTAATCATATTTCATTATCAAAAATATCGAACTTTTCTGGAACTAAGATAGCTGAATACTTTGGAATTGATTCGTGGCCAGACGTTGGGTAGCCATTTTGTAAGAAGTCGTCTTACAAATGTATAAGAGAAGAAAGAAAGAAAGCATAACTTAACTTAGATATAGATATCTTGGGGGCTGCATTCTTCTTTTTAAACTTTTTATTACTTGAAAAGAACGGCACTCACATATAGTAGAATAACACGCACACACATTACATACAAATAAAACTTTTTACATAATTCTGGCGCATGCCACTATGAACCAACTTTTTTTAACATCACCAAGAATAGAACATTTTTTAATAGAACTAGTGTTGCCAGTTTTTTTTTTTTAACGAAAAATATTACAACTACATTTTTTTTTTTAATTTAGCAAAACTCAGATCACGTGACGCGTGACAGTCTTTTTTTTTTTTCTTTCTTTTTTTTTTCTTTGGAATGCGCATATTACACCATGAGGAAATAAAATTGAAAATTTCATGGGATCTGCATGTTTTGAGGTTTGATTGATACCTTTTTTATTTCCAAGAAAGAGGATGTAATAATTCAATTGAAACAAATTAAAACTTGATTTTTTCTTTTTCATTTGCCTATACATTATCATTTTAATACCCAAAATTATTTTTTTGTTACAATTTTTAAACATTTATTATACAGTTCTTTGGTTGATAACTTCAGTTTTCTCTTGGTGAAGTTTCTTTTAAATTCTGTAAATAGTCCTCATTTCCTGTTGATCTAAACAACTCTGCTGCTCCAAAAACTTTAAAATTTTCATCTAAAACCAAACTTAAAAAAAAAAAAAAAAAAAAAAAAAAAAAAAAATCGGACATTTGCCGTTAGATTGTTTTAGTGGATTCATTATTGAAAAAAATAATTTCTTCATCTGCAATATGTTTTTAAAACTTAATTTTTATTATTCATCCTTCAACAAGTTCTTCTTTAAAACCTCTTGTAAACTTGGGTTGGAATTTTTTGCATAATTCAACAGAATTCAGATGCTTTAGTTTGTGATAAAGTTAAAAAAAATCCTTCAACAAGTTCTTCTTTAAAACCTCTTGTAAACTTGAATTGGAATTTTTTGCATAATTCAACAGAATTCAGATGCTTTAGCTTGTGATAGGCTTAAATGAAAAATCTTTATCTTCATCCTCATTTTGGATAAATAAATAACCAGGCCATATTTTAAATCAAGCATTATTTAAAAGCTTGCATGAAATATAAAATAAATTAATTCGCTATTTTCTTTAGTGGCTGATAGATGGTGCCACTACTAAAACTTTTCTGTGTTTGTTTACATATTTCTTCGATTTCTATACTTTTACATTTGCTTGTATGTAAGTTTCTCTGAAATAAAAATATTTTATTTATGTAATATTCTGTGTCATAACCATGTTCTCATAAATTTACATTAAAAATATTTTATTTTCGTTCACTGTTAATTAAGATAAAGTTTAAAAAGAATATTTCACAATTTAAAATTTCATTGTTAACATTTTAGAGGTTTGTAAATTTTAGAAGTGGGGGGATTAGTTTCGGAGAAAAGTTTTGGAGACTGTACTATAATTATATTTCTCTTTTTTGTCTTAAATTGGTGCATTTTTTTTTTCAATAGAGCGGAAGCATTATCGCTGTGTTGTTCCTAATTGCAGTTCATCCTATAAAGACGAAAGGATTTCATTTCATGAAATTCCTTCTGACAATAATCGTCGCATCTTGTGGCTGAAAGCAATATCAAGACAAGGTAAATTTTTGTTTGTTTTTCTTTAAAATTTAATTCGTTTTCTAGCATCTCAATAATATTCCATTTTTAATGTATTTTTACAATGCAACTAGATGTAGGCAATATTACAGTTACTTTTATATTACTAGAATCATTCCACTGAATAACATTAACTAAATAAATATATATTTATTATGAATATGAAAATCTTGTAATAAGGAATTATGTCTATATCTGATGTATTTTAACTAACCATAACTTATTTACCACACTAATTTACATTTACATGTAAAAATATGGTTGTATCTAAAACATTCAGAATAATAAAATTGAATATTAAATAATGAAAAAAATGTCAACAAGAACATTAAGTCAAATATTTTGATTAAAGAATTAGTGTAAATTTAAAAGCATTTAAATGTTTTCTATTTAGCTTTCATTTGTTCTAGATTCAGTTTTCAGAATAATTTCTCTTTAAAAACCCAATTTTGTCTTATTCAAATGTGAATGTAAATTTGTAATTTTGTTAAAATATTTCAGAGAAATAATCGGGGGGAAATATTGCAAATTCCAGAGGACTCTAAATAAATCATTTCAAAATATTTTTGGTGGACAAGGTAAAATGTGCCCTTTGTTTAGGTTAGTGTTTTAATGTACTTTTTTTTTTAGAATAGTATTCCCTTTTCAAAAAATATTCACCCTTTCTTTAGAATAATGATCCTTTTTCCAAAATTACCTGCCTTTTGACTCTTTTTAGGTGCTTTTGTAGTAATGTTAATACATAGCCCCTATAGTCATCGTTCAGACTATCTGTCCGCATATAACAGAGCAAAAACTACCCGACTGAATTATTTGAAATTTAAAATATATTATTGTTGTATACTTTTGTCAAGCATTTCAAATTTTATGAAAATAGGGTGTATAGTTTAATGACAAGAACAATCAAAAGTATATCCATTACATTACAGCCAATGGAAAAAAAAAGATTAAAGTCCAGTTTAAAAATGTCAGACTCTTCTGAACATAATAAACTTGATTTGATTCTATGAAGTATTTACTAAAACATATATTCTGTACAATATGTTGTGCAAAGACTATTTCTTACTGATTTGCAAGGTCACACAAAAGTATTCCAATACAAAATGTTATAAGAAGGGACATTGTTTCTTTTTCTTTTTTTTTAGGGGGGGGGGGTAATTAAACTATTTCATATTTTATGAAATAGATATACTATATTATATAGATATATACATTGCTGAGGTTTACTACAAGTTACTTCCTGTATAATAAAAAGCAGATAGTATTTTCAAGTACATTCAAGAGATATCATCTACTATACTGTATCCTAAGTACTGTATACTATTACACCGAGATCTGAGTATTTTTAAAACTTTTTTATAGTACAAATGCACTTCTTTTGCTACGATTGACATATAATTTCCAACTTGCTTCGTAGAGTCAGCACTTGATTTAAATCTGTACAATACATTTCAGTAAGCTGCATGTGCACATTTTCTTCTTACTGAAGGTAATGAATGAGACCAGTGTTTAGCAGAAGCTTTTATGACTTCAATGTCATCAAAAATGTGTCAAACTTTTGTATTTATCTGTAATCCAAAATTACAGCTAATTTGTGGGGAAAATATATAAATGCAATGAACAAAGATCAAGTTTGGCATATTTCTGCCAGAGTTCTTAAAACTAATGGTTAAAAATGACATGGTGGAAACTAAGAAATAATATTGATAAGAACTTTAACTTACGTTGACTCATAACCCATGCATGTATTGGATATGTAATCAATTCAGTTCAAAATTAAAACTAAAGATTATTAATGTCACAGCAGGAAAATATTATGAAGATTACTATTTTGAGTTTGTGTTGTGTTACAGCCACATGGTGCAAAGATAGGCTTAAATAAATATTTATACTGTATAATCACTACAAAAAAAAAAAAAGTTTTTTAGGTTATCATATTGAAATAAACCACCAGGCTCATCTTCTAACTGTTTTTTTTTTTTTTTTTTTTTTTTTTTTTTTTTTTTTTTTTTTTAAATCAGTCTTAAATCTGTCTTGAAAGAGAAAAAAGGAAATCTCTTACAGTACTCTTTGAGAAGACACAATATGAGAGCATGACAAAACATCGGCACTCACAGCAAAATAAATAGATTTTATTCATTTTCTCTACAAAAATAAATCCTTTATTTACAATGCTTGAAATCTTGGGAGGAATCAATCCTGGACAGTACATTGCATCCAGGAATTAGCTATCGGAGCGGAGTGAGAAGCGATCACCTACCATCGGGG
Source organism: Maratus speculifer (assembly GCA_964019185.1). Classification (NCBI taxonomy): domain Eukaryota; kingdom Metazoa; phylum Arthropoda; class Arachnida; order Araneae; family Salticidae; genus Maratus; species Maratus speculifer. The sequence continues at coordinate 166,769,373 of OZ025289.1, read as the reverse complement.
AGAATTCAGCGTAACTGATGATTCCAGCTTCGAAAACCGCGCACGAACACCGGCACTTGGCGAACTCCACAGGGCGATGAGTAGGAAGCAAGATGCACGCCAACGCCAAGAGGCGATGAGCATACGCTTCTGGCAAATATGCATCAAACGCACGCTACTGACGGAAGGAGAAAAGAGAGAAAAATGATTCTTTACAAGATGGCGAACACCGCTCGCCTAAAAACACGGATGAACGAACAGAAAAAGATTAAATATGAAAATATGCTACGGGAATGCTAAAATAGGAAAGAAACATCGTACAACGATGAATGAGGTATCAAATTAAAGAAGATTTTAAAAGCAAGCTAATAGAATAATAATTACAGTTAAATTTTTAGATGAAATTATCGATGTTAAAAAAAATGCGCATAAATTAGACACGTGCAAAGCATGTGGTACGCAAATAGATAAAAAATGTTACAAACTACTGTGACATTACTCCCTGAAAAAGGGATGAGAAAAAAAAACCTTATGTTAAACTGAAATTGCGAAAAGCAAACATGAAAACCTATGCCCCGAAGAGGGGGGAACACACTGCACATAAAGTACTAAACTAGACTTAACTAAAAAAAACAAACAGGGAAGAATGTATTGCCAACAGGGACTACAAGGGGATTACATAATGACTTACAACAAGTCGTACAAGTGCAACATAAAAATATCTTAAAACTATGACGAAGTATTTTACATTTTTAACAAACAGCATAATTGGTAGCAACAGTATCTTGAACAACTCCTATAATACATTATATAGTTATATCTTTGCATAACACCACATTTACTTTAGTAATTTTCATTGTCTATACATACTACATAAAAATGATCAACTGATAATCTCACAAGATTTAAAACTTTAAAGTGCATGGTAAATAAATTGTTAAATTTGTTATTTATACACACATACATTTTTACCTAGAAAAAAAAATAACAATCATTACCACTTATTAATTCAATTAGTACTTAAATGTGAAACATAGAAAATTGTCATGCAACATGTATCAAACTATTCCAAGACTTAAATCAAACTGACATCCACTAGTTGTGATAAGGTGAAAGTGATTCACCAAAATATTAACATGAAATAAGAAGAAAATTGGAAAACCAAAACAGTGGTTGTTAAATTTTTATGTCATTCAAGATTGCATCAGTGAAATTTAATTATACAAAAGTATAAATATGACTCAAGGCACAACCCATCGAATATTGCATAAAATCACCTGAGTGATCCCAACGTATTATAAGCAAAGAAAAACTATTATGTGAAAGCACCAAACAAATAAACTATTAAATCTCAAAAGAAGTAGATTAAAGATGTATAACTGAACTATTGTCAAGGGAAAAAAAAATTCAGTAACTAAACACATGAATAATATAGACTGGCAAAAAGGAATTAGTAGGTCTCCAATTGAACTATTGTTATAAAAAAACTAAGTTCAAAAACTTACCATAAGAAAACATTGAACTTACAAAAAAAATTAGTAGAATATCTATAGTTGTGAACATAAAACTGAAGTCTTAATGAAGGTGAATGTAAACAAAGCACAAAAATAAATTAATGTAAGCACTTAAGGAGTAAAATTGACAGCGACAATAACCAAAATAATGCTGTAAGTAAAAAAAATAAATTTGAAAAACAAAAATATATTTCAGAGGTATTTAAGAATCTGATTTTTACCATGGTTTGATCTCATGACTTTAAGTTGAGATCATTGTAACACATATTAAAAAGATAACAAATCAACATTTTTATCATACTTGAGTATTTCAACACACAGAAAAATAAATGTGCACATTTTGATAAAAGAAATCAAGTCAACATTGGGTACCCAAATCAAAAATGAACACATGTGTAAATAAGTTTATTACTGGTAAACAAACAAAAAAATGCAGTATTTCTATTTTACGTAAATTGTAAATGATGCATCAAAGTTAAGCGCTTGCTGTGAATATATACATGAAAATTATGAGTGCATATATAAAAGGACAGAACTCACCAAAGCAGTGAGGGAACACTAAAGAAAAAAAAAGGGGTGTTGCAACTCATGAGCATTTTTAAAGGGTGAGAAAAAGTAAGAAAACACTATATATATAAATGCAGCACTTAACAGAAAATTATCTAAACATAGAAAATAAAATAAAAATAACATTAGCCAATCAAAAGGTTAAAAAATAAATATACTTATTGTATATAAGCTTGTAAGTAAAATTGATATTGTGACAAATTCTTGACACAAACAGTAATTACATACATTATGTTATGAAAATGTGAAACTACAAAAATTTATACTGTAAAATTTAAGCACAAACCACTTTTACAGATGTATAACTGGAACCACATCAACAGGGGGAAAAAATTAGATTGAATAAAAGGAGGTTAACTTTACAGATAAGCTGGTATTATATTGTTGAATTATTTAAAGGTTTATGTGACAGTTCTCTGCTTCCACAGAAACATGAATCAAAGAAACAGTTCTCAGAGTTCATCTGAAAAAAAATGAATATGGGCAGAGACACTACGAATTGTTGAACAAAAAAATACAAAGATGAAGCTTTCACAGGTAAAGATTTAACACAAGTGAGATGATGATTGAAAGCATGTGACACAGAAAGGTAAAAAAACCAAGAGTAAAACTTAGTAAAATCTCTCCATTGGGCCTTGACCTTCATTGACCCTTGACCTCCATTGGGCCTTCAATCACATACTTTACTTTGTAGGCTATTGAATATATTTGTTACAAATTAAGTGAAGAAGCTGCTATCTTGACTTAGAGTAAACGATAGCTCTGAAGATCTAGATTGAGCTCGGAGGCGTGCCCTTAAAATGTAGAATTTGAAGGAGGAGCACGATTCGGAGAAGGCTGGATGGTTTACGCTAAAGCTGTGGTTATTTGTGTTGTTGTTATGGACGCAATTGGTACATCGTGGTGGTTTATTGCACTTGTCACCTTAATGAGATTCACAACACCAGCCACAAACTTTTATTTTACTGCAAAACTTGGCTAGATGGCCATATTGGTGACACTTGAAGCAGCGAATGATTTTAATAAACTTCTTGACATGGCACACACAGTCATTAATAATTAAATTTCTGGCATTGATTAGCTGACAGGCTATATCATGAGGCACTTCAATGATGTAGTTATACTTTTTTTTTTTTTTTTTGATTTGTAGTTGAAATGGAGGCATCTAGTAAGGTAGAATTGGCATTAACTGTGTTATTTAAACTATTGGACATTTCATTTAATTTATCATTGAGAAGGCTTGAATTACGGTTAAGTGGGGAATTGACCAATTCTGGATGCAGCTCTTCTGTTTGTGTTGAAACACAAATTGTTGATTTGGTGGTAATTTTTTGATTTTTAAGTCCTGTAAGTAATCTATTATTGACTTCCTGGAGGTTATTTTTTTTCTTTAATTATATAAGCACAACCATTTTTTACATTTACATGGAGATAAAAGTTGCTTATGGTATTGACTTTAAACTTAACAGTTCTAGCTATGTCATTTATCATGTTATTAAAATCGGGTGTGTTATTCTTGCAATATTCTTTAACAATATAATTTATGTCTTCAGTAAGGGATTTGTTGAAGTCGTCTATTAAACTGCCAAAATGGTGCAATAATTGTGTCTGTTGACACGAATTTTCATTTAACTCTAACATGATGACACATTTAAAAAAAAAAGAATGCAGAAAATGCAAAAAAATAAATAAATAAATAAATAAAAATTTTGATTGGTGAGTTACGCTGGTCCGCCGCCGATGTTAGGTGTGCCCCAGAAGCTCCTATCATGTCAACTTGTAACATAAAATAACTAACAATAATATAAAAAAAAACTTTAGGCTTCTTGAGAAAATAATACAATGCATGTAAATGAATTTATATATCTTATTTTCCTACTTGTAAAATGACTAAAGATCAATCTTCTTAGAAATAAATTATATGTTCTCTTGATAAGGCTATAGTAACTTGATTTAAAACAAACATTATAAATTATCAGGAAAAAAATTGCCGATCCTTATTATTTCTGGAAAAGGTGTGAGCTTGTTACAGGCATTGTTACAGGCTTGTTACAGGCTTCATAACAAGTCACAGCAGGAAAATATTATGAAGATTACTATTTTGAGTTTGCGTTGTGTTACAGCCACGTGGTGCAAAGATAGGCTTAAATAAATATTTATACTGTATAATCACTACGAAAAAAAAAACAGTTTTCTCAGGTTATCATATAGAAATAAACCATCAGGCTCATCTTCTCACTGGTTTTTTTTTCAAAAAAAAAAAAAAAATCAGTCTTAAATCTGTCTTGAAAGAGAAAAAAGGAAATCTCTTACCGTACTTCTTAAAAAGACACAATATGAGAGAATAACAAAACATTGGCACTCACAGCAAAATAAATAGATTCTATTCATTTTCTCTACAAAAACAAATCCTTTATTTACGGTGCTTGAAATTTTGGGAGGAATCAATCCTGGGCAGTACATTGCATCCAGGCCTTAGCTATCGGAGCGGAGTGAGAAGCGGTCACCTACCATCGGGGAGAATTCAGTGTAACTGACGATTCCAGCTTCGAAAACCGCGCGCGAACACCGACACTTGGCGAACTCCGCAGGGCGATGAGTAGGAAGCAAGATGCACGGCAACGCCAAGGGGCGATGAGCATACGCTTCTAGCAAATATGCATCAAACGCACGCTACTGACGGAAGGAGAAAAGAGAGAAAAATGACTCTTTATAAGATGGCGAACACCGCTTGCCTAAAAACACAGATGAACGAACAGAAAAAGATTAAATATGAAAATATGCTATGGGAATGCTAAAATAGGAAAGAAACATCGTACAACGATGAATGAGGTATCAAATTAAAGAAGATTTTAAAAGCAGGCTAATAGAATAATAATTACAGTTAAATTTTAAGGGGAAATTATCGATGTTAAAAGAAATGTGCATAAATTAGACACGTGCAAAGCACGTGGTATGCAAATAAATAATGTTGCAAACTACTGTGACAAATGTTATTCAAAGTAGCAAAAAATTTTCAAAATGATCATATAAATATACCTTTGTTTATGTAATATTAATTTTCTTTCACTTAAAAAACAGGAAATTTCATAAAAACCGTAAATCACACACAGGGTTTTGTTTAATATTTCTTTCAAAACAACTTATCCTTTAATTAATAAATCCAGTTTTTAAAATTATAATTATTAAATTTTTGCATTGATGGCAGCACTAATAAATTTTATTTTAAAATAATCATAAAAAGAAGGTATTTATTTTAATCAGCTTGAAAATGTTCAAATCACATTATTTAAATAACATCCAAAATTCGAAATTTTTTGAAAATCCAAAATTAAATAAACATTAACAAGGATATAAATAACATTTTAAGCTTCTGAAAATGAAAGCAAATGTTTAAACAAATTTTTAAATGCTGAATCATGAATCATTTGACCGCCGAGCAAAAGGGCAAAAATGTAATGTTGTTTTCTCCTTAAATTAGTTTAAATGTTATTAAAAGATGGATTTTCTAACATGGTATAATTTTTTTGTAATGCATATGCTTATAACCCTTCATCATACCTTTATCAATCATACTTTAATTTCTTAAAACTGGATTATATTTGTAGAATTATATTAATTAAAATAAAGCCTCAATTGCAGTGGAACCTGCAGCCTAGTGAATGGATATATCCGGTTGGGGCAGTGGGAAGGTTAATAAGTCACAATAGTTTTTAAAATAGAAAAAAACTGAATTCCAACAAATATTATGAACGTCAGTGATTATTTATCACAACATAACAAACCCTAAATTGGCAAAAATTACGAAATATGAAAATTTCAACTTCCAGAACCAGGGATTGAATTAAGAACCTCTTGTTTACTGCTTTATCACCAATTTATGACGTCTATGCGAAAAATTTTTAAATAAAGGCTCTCTTCTAAAATTTAAATCACAAACATTAAAAAAATAGGCTTTTTCAAAATTTACGATTCGTCATCTCACACAAGATATTCAACTATATATGCACAAAATTTGAAATATCTGATTTATACAGTTTTATATAATAGCTCTGTGACAGACAGACAGGGGACAGAATAGGATTTTGTCCAATGACAAATAAGGTTTTGTCTAATGAACAACCCCTCCCCCCCTCCGTCCCCCCAAAAAAAGACATTTTAACAAATCTTTTTGCAGGGTATTTTTAAATAAATAATATAATGAAATAAATTATAGATTATCTATTATGTTTGAAAAAATATATATAAAATATCATATACAATTATTTTATAATTTTATTTTACAATTTTGTTAAGATTAATTTAGCTAATCTTTCTGAACCTCGACTGTTTCTATTTTTCCTGATTGAAAGAAAAATTTGAAATTTTTCAATTTTTGAAATTTTTCTGAAGACCAGCAGTATTTGTTTTTAAAAACGACCACAACGCAGAAGACAAGACAATTTCTCGGACTCCCTTAGAGAAATATTGTTCTGGGAAAGGAGTCTTATTTTGTTTCAAAAGACTATTATATGATGCAAAATTTGGATTTATATCAGAAAGCAATTTCCTTGCTTTTTCTTTTTGCTTATATTTTGATTTTTATTTCATATACTTAGGATAAAGTAAATAAGCTAGCATTAAAATTAGCACTGCATTAAATTTCATTTGAACCTTGCATTATGAGTTTCTACCTATTTTTATATGGTGCATAAAAGTTAAAAAATTAAACATTTATTATGTTTTACTGAAGAAGCTCTTGCTATGCTTAACATTTTATATATATTTTTTTTCTCTCTTATAGATTCTTTTACAATCAGTTCAGCCAATGCCAGTCTTTTATTCTTCTTTAACTGAAGTATTTGATATAAATTTATTATTGCAAAAGTAGAATGAGAAAATAAAAAGCAGCTGTATCACTCTTTTACTTGCAGAAATTTATTATACTTGCTATATCTTTTTTTATATAAAAAAAATGAATAATTTGATTACTAAAAGGAAATATAATGATATTGTATGTTATATTAGATTTTAGTATCATTTTTAAATGAAATATTTTTATGTTTATTAGATAAAAACTATGCTTTTAATACAAAACTATTGTACTTAATTTTTTTACAATACTCGGGAATTAAGCTTAGAAACAATTATTTAAATCTTTTTTTGTGTGTGTGTGTGTATATGTGTGTGCATTCATAAATCATTATACCTGTAGAAAATTTCCAAATTACACTGGCGACCAAAAGTTTCCGGCCAGTTAGTTTCTTCGCTTTATTTACCAAAAGGTTTCAGCAAAGAAGAAGCACAATTGCTTCAAAAGTTAGGAATATGTGAATGACTTCTGACCACGTGATCATTTTGATTGGATATTGAAGGTACTTCATGCAAAGGGATAAAATTCGAAGTTCGTGTGTACAAAAGTTTACGGCCACTTATCATTCTTTAGTTTTTTTCTATCGGTAAAGTGTTTTTTGGTTGTGTTTATGAATGAATCAATGTGTATAGCATAGTCTGAATTCAAAATTGTAAAACTCAACAAGTATTGTTCATAAATGAGTGATTAGTTTATCGCTAAAAGACCAATCTCCTCGAGATATTGTGGCAAAGTTATCGAATGGTGAAATCGATCGTAAACATAATTTAAAAACTATATAAAGATGGCCATGGCCTTCAGGACTTTCAGAGGTCCAGGAGACCCTGGATAATTACTATTCCTGTGGACAGAATTATCAGGAGAAATACAATTGATAATTCGCATAAAAATTCTGCCACAATATACTGCAATTTACAGAATGAAAATATTGTTAAAATAAGTCTGTATACCATATCAAGATACTGACGTGATGCAAAACTTCATGGAAGAGTCGGTGTTAAAAATTTTTCAGAGTTAAAAAAAATACAAACGTACCCGACTGCCGTTTTCCAAAAAACACAAAGTCTGGTCAAGTGAAAACTGGAAAAAAATTCTAATTTTCCATCAATCGAATTCGAAACAGTTTTGGAAGTGATGGCAGACACAATGTCCGATGACCTAACAACAAAAGATATGATTCAATCTATGTTATACCTACAATGAAGCATGGCGGAGGAAACATTATGCCGTGAGGAGTGTTTTCTTGAAAAAGTGTCGATCCATAATTTGAAATCCACAGCCAGGTGAATGATACAATGTATAAGAACATTTTGCAAGACTATTTTCTGCCTTATTAGTGAAAAAATTTGGTCGCAACTATTTTTCTTAACAAGATGACAACATAAATAATGTACGCAAACCTTGATAAGCAAAGGTTTTCGCACAAAAAAATTCGTTTTTAAAATGATCAGCCCATGCGCCAAACATGAATCCAATAGCAAATCTGTGAAAAGAAGTTGGCAAAAGTCTTCGGAACTATAAATATTCCAACTCAGCTGAAATTTCGCCAAAATTGCAAGAAATGTGGATAAAACGTACCATAGACGACAGGGTTTGCACAGACCTTAAAAGTCCTTATAAACTCCTTATATTTCGATAGTCCTTAATAAGGATCCTTAAAGTCCTTATTTTTTAATGTGAGCTTAATATTAACGCAATCCGTAAAATGTTTTTAAAAAAATCGCTAAACATTCCAGGGGTGATTCTCGTCTGAAATTTCTGAAAATTTAAGGCATCCTCTTCCAAAAATTTGAAATTGAGTTATCAGCTCCGCATAGTTGCCAACTTGTACGGTTTATCGCACGAAAAAATGCAAATTTCGTGAAAGGATCGCCGAAAAAAGCACACCTTTCGTCAATATTTCGAGGGAAAGCGACGATTTTGTCGATGTTTTTGTCAAGGAACTTTGTCAAAAAATCTAAAATCGCAAAAAAAAACACGAATTTCCCGTGTGGATCACGGAAAAAACGGCAATTTCACCAAATAATGCAGATTTCGACTGAAGACCTTGGGAAAACCGCGATTTCGTCTAAAGATTGCAGAGATAATGCCAATTTCGTGAAAAGTTCGCAGAAAAAACGCAGTTTTCGATAAAAGATTGCTTTAAAATTATTTTATCAAAAGATCACGGAAAAAAACGCTGATTTCGTCAAAAGATCGCGGGGATAAAACGCAGTTTTTGAGAGAAGATTCCGTAAAAATGCAAATTTTGCCTAAAGATCGTCAAAGAAAACGGCGATTTCATTACAAAAAAAAAAAAGAAAGAGAGAACACCGATTTTGTAAAAAAATTGCAGAAAAACTGCCGATTTCATAAAAAAAACACAGAAAAAATGCCGTTTTGACAAAAGATCTCAATAATTCGCCAATTTTGCTAAATATCGTAGATAAATCGGCGATTTTGTCTGAAGATCGCGGATAAACCCCCCTTTCTGGGGGGGGGGGGTAACTCACGGAATCCCCCCCTCCCCTCGCACCGCCAATTTCCAAAATTGCAATGTGAATTTCCAAAAAAAAAAAAATTCACCCAAAATCATCCCTGAAACCTTCATAATCTGCCAAACATGGCAGCTGAAAAAAAAAAATCAAGTTTCTTTGTTATAATTCTCTTATTTCTGATTGGACATTAAAGTTGCCTATTTCGTTTCCTGATTGCGATGTAGAAACGTTATATCCACAAACATCAATTGTAATCAGTATTCACCATCTAAAATTTCCTTTTCTTTGAAATAGAGAAATGAATAACAAAGAAAAGATATTTCGCTAAATAAATGTGCCAATCTGTTCTATAATCCGCTGATCTGTGTTTGATCGTAGTCTTATTATTTCACTCGATATGTGTAGTATGGTTAACAGCAACAGTCTTCCTCTGCAGGAAATAAAAGGAAATTAATTGAAGATGACTTAGGTTTTATAAAGAAAAAAATATGGCTTCTTGAAAAAGAAGTATCGGAGTTAGAAAATAATGCCAATGAATTAGCTGATAAAGCTGAATCAACTAAAAATATTCAATTATTTATAAAATTGAACAATTGTAGAAAATCTGCAAAAGAAAAAAGGAAGAAATTTCCTTCCTGACCAAAGAAATAGATGCTAAAAAACAGTTGCTAGCCAACTAGTGTTATATATTTTGTTATATAATTACATAATTATGTTTTATGTAAAATTTCAATATATTATGATTAAAATTTAATGTAATTATATGTACTGTTCTTTTTTAACTTTAGAAAGTCCTTATTTTTCTTTTAACGAAGTCCTCACAAAGTCCTTATAGAGTCCTTTTTTTTAAATTAGCAAATTCTGTATGAACCCTGGACGATATTTAACTGTTGATTGTATGAATGTGACGTTGCTGCGCCGCAGTGCTTATTACTAAAGCTAATAAAATAGTAATACTATAAAATACTAATTGTAAATGTTGTTGATCACTGTAATTTTCTATTACAATACCACTTTTTTACAAACTTGTGAAGGTGGCCGGAAGCTTTTGAGAACATGCGTTTTCCTTTATACTTAATTTTGTCACTTAAATTAATTGATATTTACATGCTCTTCTATAAGTAAGTTCCTAACTATTATGTCAATAAAATGTATAAATATCACTTTGAAATTCCTCTTCATATGGGTATACTTACAAATTAACTGAAAAATTTTTGCTGGCCAGAAACTTTTGACGGCCACTGTATGCCTATCTTAGATTTTAATACATTTTTATGCTATTTTAAACATTTTGAAAATTTATGATTTCAGTCAGTGATTTAAAAAAAATGATTTAAATCAACTGATTAAAATCGTTGCCATTTTATTCATAGATGATTTTTTATTTTTTAGTAAGTTAAAGACAAGTCTAGAAAAAAATATTTGCTAAATATTTGCTTTTATTTTCTAATAATTGATTACATTCTTAAGCTAACTCATCCTCTTTCTTGGAAAAGTGGTTTTATAAAAAAATTTCCTATAAACATATTTAAAGCTATGCATTTATATTTTATGCTTGAAAAGAATAACTTTCAGTATGTTAAAATTAAAAGTTGCAATCAGTTTGTCAACATTTTGTCTTCTGTTTTCAGGTCCATCTAAAAATTCTCCATGGATTCCCAGCCAATACTCTGTAGTTTGCCAAAAGCATTTCAAAGAAGATGATTACATGCAGTATGATAACCATTATTTCATTGGTAATGGTCCTTATATTTTTTGTATCTAGTTAATATCTGCTTTTACACAATCAATTATTTTTAATGTACAGTAAAATGCTACAGCTGTTGTTGTCATCATTACTTTGTTTTTGTGCATATTGGATTTGCAATATTTCAAGAATATATGCTACATAATCTTAACTATACGTCTCCTGTAAAATAAGCCAAAATTTTTTCTTTTATTCAGAAAGTTGGTTTGAATAATCCCAAATATTATAAATTTGATGTCTAAAATAATTATCAGAATAAGCCTCTGTCGTAACAATTTTATAACTTAATTAAAAGAAGAAAAAAAAGTCATGTAATAAGAATTTTGTATGTTAGTAATCTCAAGGGATTTTTAACTAATAGTCATGGTTCATATAATTTCATTAAAATCAACACATTTTACAAACCTTTTTTTCCCCCATCTTAGGATTTTAAGATATAAGAACTATTATGTTTTAATATTAAATTATTAAGATCTCTTAATATATTACTATGTTTGGAGATTCAGTAGATTATGAGTAAAAATTGAAACGTATCTTACAAGGTTTACAATGTTAACATTAAACAAAAGAAAGGAAGAATCTTGAATAGTAAATGATAGATTTAGCCTACTTTTTAAATTAGTGTTCTGTATAGAATCTTTATTTTGATTTTTTTTTAACTAAACAGAATTTGAATTTTATTTTAAACGAATTCTACCAATCATTTTAAATAAATGCAAAAAATCTGTTTTTAAAAGAGTAATTTTTAAGAGTTTATGAGTAACACTATTCATAAACTCTTTTAGATTTTAAATTTCAGATTTCTTTTAGATTTTAAATTAAATTCAGCACTTTTTTAGATTTTAATTAATCATTTCAATACTGATGTATGCTACTGTAATGAAAGCATTTTGTATTAACACATCATTGTATCCTGGGCTTGATTATTTATCAATGCATCATTCAAATATTGATGTCTTTAAAATATTGTAATAATGATATCTGATTGCTGACTTGCCCATATACAGTGGCAGTCAAAAGTTTCCGGCCAGTTAGTTTCTTCGATTTATTTACTAAAAGGTTTCAGCAAAGAAGAAGCACAATTCTTCAAAAGTTATGAATATGTGAATGACCTCTGACCACGTGATCATTTTGATTGGATACTGAAGATGCTTTATGCAAAGGGATGAAATTCGAAGTTCGCATGTGCAAAAGTTTCTGGCCACTTATTCTTTAGTTTTTTCTATCGGTAAACTGTTTTTTTTTTTTTTTTTTTTTTTTTTTTGTTTTTTGTTTTTTGTTTTTTGTTTTTTTTTAAATTTGTGTGTGTTTATGAATGAATCGGCGTGTATAGCATAGTCTGAATTCAAAATGGAAAAGTTCAACAATTATTGTTCATAAATGAGTGATTAGTTTGTTGCTTAAAGTCCAATCTTCTTGAGATATTGCGGCAAAGTTATCGATCGGTAAAATCAACCGTAAATGATATGATCAACCGTAAATTATATAAAGATGGCCATGGCCGTCAGGACTTTCAGAGGTCCGGGAGATCCCGGAAAATTACTATTCCTGTGGGCAGAATTATCAGGAGAAAAACAATTGATAATCCACCTAAAAATTCTGCTGCAATATACTGCGATTTATGGAATGAAAATATTGCTGAAATAAGTCCATATACTGTATCAATATGCTGACGTGATGCATAACTTTATGGAAGAGTCGGTATTAAAAATTTTTCAAAGTTTAAAAAAATACAAACGTACCCGACTGGCATTTTCCAAAAAACACAAAGTCTGGTCAAGTGAAAACTGGAAAAAAGTTCTATTTTTCCATCAGTCGAATTCGAGACAGTTTTGGAAGTGATGGCAGACACAATGTCCGATGACCTAACAACAAAAGATATTATTCGACCTATGTTATTCCTACAATGAAGCATGGCGGAGAACACATTATGCCATGGGGAGTATTTTCTTCAAAAAATGTCAATCCGTAATTTGAAATCCACAGCCAGGTGAATGATACAATGTATAAGGATATCTTGCAAGACTATTTTCTGCCTTATTAGAAAAAAAAATTTGGTCGCAACTATTTTTCTTAACATGATAACGACATAAATAATGTTTGCAAACCTCGATAAGGAATGGTTTTCGCACAAAAAAGTTTTGTTTTTGAAATGATCAGTCCAAGTGCTCAACATGAATCTAATAGAAAATCTTTGAAAAGAAGTTGACAAAAGTCTGCGGAACTATAAATATTCCAACTCAGCCGAAATTTTGCCAAAATTGCAAGAAATGTGGGGAAAAACGTACCATAGATGATCTTTAACCATTGATTGTATGAATGTCACTTTGCTGCGCTGCAGTACTTATTACTAAAGCTAATAAACTAGTAATACAATAAAATACTAATTGTAAATGTTGTTGATCACTGTAATTTTCTATTACAATACCACTTTTTTGCAAACTTGTGTAGGTGGCCGGAAACTTTTGAGAACATGCCTTTTCTTTATACTTAATTTTCTCAGTTAAATTTATTGATATTCACATGTTCTTCTATAAGTAAGTTCCTTACTATTATGTCAAAAAAGTGTATAAATATCACTTTGAGATTCCTCTTCATATGGGTATCTTTACAAATTAACTGAAAAATTTTTGCTGGCTGGAAACTTTTGACCGCCAATGTATCTCAATAACAGTATTATTGTTATGTGCTTATTGCAACATTGAGCCCCCAAAAACAGCATTGTATGTTCCATATTAGTGTCTTCTTCCATTCATTCTTTCGTCTGATCCATAAATTTGTTCCCTAGGCTTGTTTCATAGAAAACAGAAAATGTATTTCTGCTGATTATCTATTTATCTTTTGTATTATTGAATTTTACTAAACTCCATTCTACTGTGTTTTATTACAAAAATCTGTTTGGAAACTTTTGTGTAGGAAAATGTCTCAGTTATTCAGTGAGCTAGAATCTGTTTCTTTTCTGTAAGAGATATAATACATTAAAGAATTTAATAATTAACTCCAAAAATAGATGCAAATTTTAAATTATAAAGTTATCTTGATTATTTTTTAAATTTTCTTTTCAAATTAAAAATAAGAAACAATAGTACTTATTGATAAAGTTTTCAATAATGATTTATTTCCTTATGTCAAGTTTAACCCTTTCTGGCACAGGCAAAATCTGTTAGTAAAATGAGAAATAATCGATTGTCGCCAGAATTCAAAAACGAATTTTTTAGCTATTTCGAAATCCTTAATTTAAGCTTTTATTGTAAAAGCCAAATTTTTCTAAAATATTATTGGTGCTGTTTGCAAGTTTGGAGATAAAATTAGGTATCCCAGGGAGAATGCACAGTGTGCCGGAAAAGGTTAAATGAAGAGCATATGCCAAAGTAATCAAGATGAACTACATCTCCCATCCAAACTTTTTTTTAAAATAGTGTTTGATTCAATATTCTAATATATCAATTTTTCCGGTATTTTAAGAGTAAAATTGTTGTAAAATATTTTAAGTTAATAATGTATAATGTTTGAATTTAATAATATAAACTGTGTAAGTATTTAAAGAATGCATGTTGATTATTTAGTAGCAAGTTATTCCTATATTTAAAACTTTTATCTGTTTCTGTAGTTTTACCAATGCAGAATAAACATAAATTGCATGTTTTATTGCCTAGATCTTGCATAGGTGCTATGCAAAATGCAAAGTTTGTTTTTGATTTGTCAAAAATTTAGTTTTCAAAGTAATGACACATCCATTTAGATGTTTTAGCTAAGAGCTAAAGATAAAAATTATTTCTAATTTAAACCTGAAATTTTGGTTGAAATCAACCTAATCCAAAATTGGCTGAAACATTTTGGGTGATCAAAATCTGACTAAATATTTTTTGTGAACTCAGTATGAAAGTAAATTTATCTTGTTTTAATACAATCATAGAAAAATAGTCTAAAATTTTATTTCATTTTTTGTCTAAAATCAATTTTATGTCAAAAAATAGTATGTCTATTTTTTCATGTAAGAAATAATATTCTGGACATTCTATTGAGAAAATCCTTTTAATCTGTATCTGTAACATCAGGTAACCAAGAAAGTTTGTGAGGTTTCTGAGAGCAGTTACTTTTGTAATGCATCTGTGTTCAAATGGGTTCTAATGATGTCATATCGCTGCATTTCCTTGAAGCCTCTTTCAATCAAGAATTGTTTAGTGCATGTATTAAATTTTTACATTTTTAAGAAGTGCAATCTTTGAAAGAATGTCATTTGCAAAACAGATTTTAAAACCTATTTTGCTCTAAGAATTCAAATTTATAAACAATGTTACTGAAGCCACTAGAAGAATACATTAGACATTTAAAAGAACTTTGGTTAGTAAATGACTCACTCAAAAACAGTTCAGCCAATTTTCATTCATAGAAGAGAGCCTTGGAAGGCTTTGGCCCTGTGTCAGTCATTCATCTTCCTAGATAAAGTTCATAGGCGGAAATCAAACAGAATCTTCATAAAACTTGTCAGGAATTATCATACAAGCTTGGAAAGGATGTAAAAAAAAAAAAAAAAAAAATCTGCATAACCATGGTTTGACAAAAAAAAAACTCAGTAAGTGGTTTCCTCATGTTTTATCTGATGGAAACAAGCTCTCATGGTATAACATCTGCTTGTCATTTATGTCATAGTGCAATAAAAGCTCATTATTAGTCAAAATGTTGACATGTGAGGAAAATTGAATTAAATATCACAGCTAGAATAGAAAATAACATTAGTTTACTTTTGGTTCTGTTTTATTGGCTGCCAAACAGAACATTCATCAAGCAAGCTAATCTTAAGAGTTTAATGGACCATCGCAGGTATAGTTTTAGCTGCTGTGCCAGCACTGCAAAAGTAACCAGCACTGGTCAGCACAAAAGAAGGAGTTCACCTTCATGATAATTCCAGCCGTAATACAGCGAATGTTACCAGGAACATGATCAAAACACTCGGCTGATAAGTTTTGTCTCATTCACCTTACTCTCTAGACGTCGCCTCAGCAGATTATTATGTGGTTTTGGTCATAGATAACTAATTGTGGAAACAGCAATTCCGAAGCAGAGAGATGCTGTTACATGATTTTTTCTACTCTAAATACAAATATTTTTACAAAAAGATCAGCTATAAGCTTCTATCTCATTGGGAACATGTAATTGTAGCTAATGGTGATTGCATCAAATGATGAAATAAATATTTAAGAATTCTATGAGCAATTTTTATATCTGAAAACTGCATGAACTTTTTTGGTTACCTGATAGTTGGAAATCTGACCTAAACCCAATGAGCAATGAAGGAGAGTCACTGAACTTCAGGTGAAATTGGGTTATGATTCTTCTAGAACTCAGGTATGATGAAATATTCATTTGGACAGGTTCTTTAAATTGGAGGGAAAAAAAATTGTCTTTCCTCTTGAAGTTATATTGTAATAAATTAAACATAAAATCATGTTAATGTGAATAGTTGAATCAATTTTCTAAAACATTTTGAGTATTTTAATTAGTTTAATATTTTAACTTGGATCAGTCTCATATCAAAACAAAATGTTTGGCCTGAAACCATCATGTACACAAAGTAAATTAAATCAGGTTCATTCTAGCGAAACTTAATTTGAACTAAAAAAATTTGTACAATAACCTATGAATAGGGGAAATATAATAGAAAACAGCAGAATTCTATAATATGTGATATGTTTTCATACATTATATATTGCAAACTACCTTCTGGAATAAAAATAATTCAGTTATATTTAATATTCAAAATTATTAAATAATTAAAAATAATAATAAATTTTAATAAAATTTTAAATATTCCCTCATCATTTACGTAGCCTGGGGTAAAGTATGACACAAAAATTTTTATTTCTTGATTGGTGTAGTTTCCAAAATAAAACGAAATATTTATATAACCTATGAGAATGACTTCATTTTTATTTCATAACTCCTCTTGGGTATCTCCCCTCAACTTGAAAATTTGAATATTTCAGCTACTGAATGTATTTATTTATTTATTTATTTGCCTAACTATGTCCGTTATAACAAGACAGTTACTTTAGAAGTTATTAAAGTATAAATCTTTCTCAGCAATATTAATAAGTAAGGGTTTCATAGTCATTTTATTATTGTGTGTCTAATTTGATGTATGTTTCAGAAAATAAAATACGAAGACTGAAACGAACTGCTGTACCCAGCCTCTTCTTGCCAAAACCTTCCCTAGATAAAATAGAAGCAATCTATTTTAAAACTTATCCTTCAGTAAAAGTGTCAGATCAGCAAGGAAACAGGTAAGAAATAATTATCAAATTGATATCTATAGAAATTCTAAAATTAACAATTTAGTTAGCATTTTTAAAAATTATATTACTTGTTGATTTTTGAGAATACAAAAATTGATTTTTTTTCTGTGCTTTCACGTTTGTTTCTGAGCTGTATGAAATATGTATAACAAGGATATAAAACTAAAATTTTTAAATTGAGGGAAGACTCTTTTCTTGCATATGTGAATAAAGAAGATTACAAATTGTTGGTAGGGAGAAATAACAAGAACTCTATTGGATTGTCTGAAGAGTTGTTTAGTATAACTGTACAAATGACTAAACATTACAATAATTTTTTAAACAGATTTTTTTAAATGCTTTATGCTGACTGGTATATCAGCTTGTGTTTTATGTAAAAATTAATCAACAAATTAATTAAATGTTTAAATAATTACATTATAATGCAGAAAGAAAAACATAGTTTTTGCTATTTATTTTTTTTTTTTACTTTTAAGTTAAGTTAATGTTTTACTTCATTTCTTCTTCCACCGTGCTCAATTTATGTCTACTAAGATTGGTGAGGATCATTTAACAGCTTTATTAAAACTGCTTTAGAACCAGTGTTTAATCCAGGGGGTGGCCAGGGGAGGAGACATCCCCCTGGAGCAATAAAATGTTCCTTTTCTCTCCCCCCCCCCCCAGAAAATTTGAGACTTTGAGTTTTCAATGATCAAAAAGTGCAATTTCCTCCCCAGAACTCCATAATGTCCCCCCCCCCCTCCGAAGCCACAGAAGTCCCTCCCGGGAAAAAGTGTCTGAATTCAACTCTGTTTAGAACATACTACTTCATGAGATTGTAGAGAAGTTAAATTCATTAGAAACAACTATTTGTGACTACTTTTCTGATCTTTAAGTATATGTATATGTATGTAAAGAACTTGATAATTTGAATTCACATGCACTAAATAAAATTCTTTTTATGCAACATATGCTTAATGCAACTAAATTTAAAATAGGTATGTAGCTTATTCATTCTTTTAAATAATTATTTTTTTACTTTAAAATTAAGAAAAAATGAGTGTTATTTAAATTAAGGATGTATCGAATATTTGATATGCATGCTGTGTATTCAGCTTGGCTAAATATTTGCCCTAATATCAAAATATTCAAAAAATCCAAATATTTTAAACTTTTCAAACATTTTAATAAACTTTACACATCTTCTACTTTTAACTGTCAGCTTATTAAGATATAGATAAGGTATAGATAGATAAAATAGGGGTGAGGCAAATTGAGCTACAGGAAAAAAGTTCATGATATGAAAGAGCGTTCTGAAAGCTTACTGATATGTCACTGACAGAGCCTAAAAGAAGTTTGAAATTTTTTATCCCAATTGTAACTTCCTCAGCAGTGGAATTTTTTAAATTGCTGAAACACATCTTTAATTATTTTTTGATAGATTTATTTTCTTTTGTTTCATGCTTCTACTTAAAATGATTGCTAAAATGAGCCAAATATTTCTAAATTGTTAGACTTCCTCTCATGACCCCTTCAAGGGAGCAATTTTTATAAAAATGGTGAAATATATGTTTAATTATTATTTCATGCTGAAAACTTAAATGTCCGCTGAGATATAGGATAATATTCCAGAATTTTTTGCCCCCCTGTTTGACTCCTTTAGGAAAGAGGAGGGGGCAGGATTTTCAAAAATCCCATCTTAATGCACACTTATCACTTACACCATAAGAATTATATTTTCCCCAATATTTATGTTTCTTTGTTTAGTAGTTTGGGCTGTGTTTTGATTATCAGTCAGTCAGGAGAAACTATTTTATATATATACAGATTAAAAAAGACTAATGATTTTTTTTTAAAATAGTAGATATATAAGCTATCAAGGAAAACCATTTTTGAAAGCCGTTTTTTACATTTTATTTTGGGATTTATTTGCAAAAATCACCTTTAAAATTATTGCTTGAGTGTCATTTCTTTTACTGTAAGTTCTTGTTATACTCATTATTTTGATAATTTCCTTTGGGCTATGTTTTTTGTTTCCTTATTGTCTTCCTTATTACAAAAACTATGTTCTTTATTAAATGATACTTCTACACATTAAATTACCTGTTCTCTTTTAGGAATGTGGATTATATTAGCTGTTCTGTTCTAGGATGTCAATCAAAATTTCCTAAGAAATTAGAACATAACATTAATGGCAAAAATATCCTGATGTTTCCTATGCCTCGTGTAAGTAAATAAAATGTTATATATAAATTGCTCGCATGTATAAGTTTTATGTATTTAAAAAGTAAAAATAAGTCAAACAAGGTATTTTGAATGATTCTGATAGGTAGAAAATTTTTGCTACACCAGAGTATATTCTGCATAAAATTTGTAATATTTTTTGTTTTTCTTTGTATGTTAATCTGTTTATTTATTTGTATAATATAACATAGAATTGCATTTTTATAATGCTGCTTATTTCAACATGTGATTTTTTTTACTGAAAAATATTTCATTGCTGTCTATGTAACAAGGATAATAACAAGTGCATTTTTAAACTGTACCATATATTTTTTTCTTTTTTTTTTTTTTTTTTTGCAAATAGTCACAAAATATATGCTAAATGAAATGCTCTTTTATTCTCATTAATAATTCTTGAATTATCAGGAAGGGAAGTAAATCAGGATTGCTTTGGAAAATTAATAATAGAATAAATTTTAAATATACTTTTGTGTTGTTTTAACCCTTTCTGGTTTGGTGAATCTTACACAAATTTTATTCAGTTGGCACCACTTTTTTAAAAGAAATTGCAGTGTGACCTTGATTATCCAAGCTAATTTAGGACTACTAGTACATCTGATATTGGAGATCTCAGTTAATAGAAATTGTGTTTAAATACTTGGCATACTCATGAATTTAACATTTCTTAAAATAAAAAACAATAAACCTTTAAAAATTGTAACAATAAAATACATAAAATTATGTTTAACAGCTTAACAAATAAAAACCATTTCCAAAGATTCTGTTAACAGAAATTTATTATGCTATTAATATTTCATAAAGTATATTGCCTGTCCTACATATAATGAGAATGGTTAAGTCCAGTTTCGGTTTGACTTGACTGCGTAAAAAAAAAAAAATAAATAAATAAATAAATAATAAATAAAATGCAAGCCTGATCTTAGTGTGGCACAAGTCTGCTGAAAAAAATTAAACTTGGGCTCAGACATCATGTAACTATCCTATATTGATCACTACAATCTTATCAAACTAACATCAGCTTGTAAGCTCATTTATACTTATTCATGCCAAGATCCTATTAATTGAAAATGGCTCATATTTTATTGCCTTCATTTAAATTTTTATACCAGCCCAGTAGGTCCGTTCAATTTTTTATCGGTTTGGCCCATTGAAAGAATTATCCTAATTCTGCCTGCCCGTGTACGGGTCTTAGACCAAGCTCGAGCCCATGCAAACTTCTAAAAGAGCTTGTAGCATCGAAAATGAACTAAAAAATATAGTATTTTTTAAGGCTTATAAACAAAAAAAAAAAAAAAAAGAATCGGACTTTCTATTAACTTGGTTAACAGAAATCTCAGTTGATTAAAGCTCTGTTAATCGAGCTTCTAGTGTACCTTCAATTACACAATTTCAAACATGTTCTAATTAAGCAAGGCAATTTTTTTCTTTATTACTGTGCTAAAGGCAAAATTTGCAAAGGAAAATTATCCGGAGTCATACTCCAGGTTAAAAATTCATCCTCTAAAACATGTGAACAGTGATTTATGTATTTAAAGTTTACCGTGTTCAAAATGGCAGCATTTCAGTTAAATGTATTCTTATTTTACTTTAAATAACATGTTACTTAGTATTTAAAAAATGCTTGTTTTTTTTTTTCCAGTCTGATTGGCTTTTTAATCAATGGAAAGAACCTCTTAAAGGTCATAAAATAGAATTACCTAGAGATGGTCATATATGTGAACGTCATTTTCTTGAAAAGGATATTGAGAGATATGATAGAACAAAAACACCAGATGGTGATATTATTGAAATAAGAAAAAAATTACCAGCATTGAAGCCTGCTGCAATTCCTATAAAGTTTTTACAGGCACCATATTCTGTACAAAAAAAGTCATCTGAAGAAGAATTGGCTTTTCAAAATTCTGTACGAAACTTGACTGATAAAACAAGTTTAACCCTTAACTCTTGTGATTCAGGAAATAGTGCTATTGATAGTGAAAATGACTTTTCTGGTGATTTACATGTTAATTCTATAGAAGAACAAATATCACATAAGAAAAAATGCCTGTCTTACAGTGAATTAGTTAAAAATATTCAACGTGTTAAAAAACCTAGTAAATCTTGGAGTGTGGTTTGCACTGATGAATTCACTATTTTTGCCAGTTGGAATAATAAATTTATTGCAGAAAAAAGACTAGTTATTGAAAGTTCATCAACTGTTAGGGTAAGTTCCTCTTTTCGTCATATTGTTAAAATTATTAATGTGCTTTCCATATCTAATAAATTATCTTAATTATTTTGATATTTTGCTTTTATCTTGAAATTTTAATTTATGATAGGTTTTCTTAAAAGATTGGGAAATAGAAATGACAGAGCTTGTAGATTTAACCACTATTGATGATGTATCTTTATTATTGGAAAAAGTAGAGAGCTATAGCATGGGTAATATTTTATTTCATTATTTTCTTAACTTATAAATAGTATTGTATTGCTTATATCTATGTATACATGTTTGTCTAAATTATTGATCTAATTCTATGAATATTCATTGACACTTATAATTTCATTTAATCAAACCACATTTAATACGAAGGTAATGCTGTAATTTCAGACTTCATTTTTGCAATTCATTGTTTTATGCAGTTTTTTTTTTTTTTTTTTTTTTTTTTTTTTTTTTTTCCTTTATTTGTGGCTAAATTATAATTTTAATGCTTCAGTTGAACATGATTTATTTTGTTAAAACTTATGATGATGTGTGACCAATGTTATTTCTTATCCCTTACTGATTTATTATTAGCATGATAATTGTAAATAGAAAAAATGAATTAATTTGGATTTTAATAAAAGCTAATGAAAATTAAATAATTATTTTTCTAAGTCCTAGCGATAACTGCAGGATTATTAATAAAATTGTGATCTATTATAAAAGAGGGAATCTTTTCTTAATCATTTGTATAATATTTAAAAATAATATTAAGGGATGGTAAATTGTTGAAAAAATTTTAAAACAATTTTAATATGCAAACATTTAACATTTTTATAAAGTGTATAAAAAGAAGTAGATTTATTGTAACATTTACAATTTAATACAAACATAAACTGAGTTTTCTAACCAAGAGTATTTTAGAGTAGAAAATCATTCCGATAAAATTACGTTTGAAATAGGTTTTTGTTTTTAATTAACCCATTTTCGGCCAAAGGTTCGTATACGAAACATTTCGATAAATATTTTTTTTTAACACTCTGACACATTTTTTTCAAGAATTTTATTTTTCTTCTATTTTTTAAGGCTTTTGAAGACATCCATAAAATATTAGTAATTCAATTGGAGTAAACACTTTCTCTTAAAAAATTTTCAAAATACGCTAGAGTTTTAATTTGAAACGCCTTTGACAAATTCGACTTTTTAAAAATATATTATTATTCCAATTGAAATGAATTATATGTTTTTAAAATAGATTAAAGTTGCAAATTCTGTATATGAAATAAGAATAAAACAAAAGTCATAAAAATATTATTCATATTCATATTATTCATTATAAGAAATAATATTTTATATTATTATATAAAATATTATTTCTTATATAAAATATTATTTTTCATGCACGAATCTTTTTTTGTGTCTTAATGTATGTAATTTAAGCATATTTCAATAAAAATAATGCTACATTTTATAAAATTTCTGTGCTTGGCCTAAAATGGGTTAAGTATTTTTGAAACTTTTCCTTGTGTACTCATTTACTTTATTCTTTTTCCTTATGTATTTTATCTATTGTACATTTTTTTCCTTTTGAAGTTTTGCAAGAAAATGCAATTTTTCTTGAAAATAAGTATAATAAAGAACATTATTTAATTTACAGCATCACAAAATTATTGAAATGAAGTATAGAATGACAGAAGCAAGCAAACTTCCTAATCAATCCAATCCAAAGATTCATCCATGTCAATCTAATAAAATGGACAGTAATGTAACTTACAACAAACATTGATCTTAGTAAAACAAAGATAATAATATAGTGCAATTTAAAAAAATTATTTTGCTCCTTAGTTATTAATTAAAGGTCAAAATTCTAAAGTAAATTCATTGGATGATTTGGATAAGCACATTCTAGCTCAGTGATTCATATCAAAACAATATGCGAATAGATGCAAATTTGATAATGAATTCAAAATTTTGTGACATAAAAATATACTAGGAATTATTGAGATGTAAAATTTTTAATTTCTGATATTAAATTCATTTTTAATTGTTGCAAAATCTATTGCAATCCAGGCCTATATTTAACTTTACAATTACTTTGCTAAACTTAGCATCTACCTACCCATCTGTTCTATTATGATTTTGCATTTTTAAATTTTTCATTATTTTTACTTACCTATCATACTTGGTATAGGGTAAATCTAACTATCGTTTTGAAAATTGGCGTAAGAAAAAAGTTTTGACGGATTTACATGATTCAGAAGCTGGAGATTATAATAAACATATTTTTAGAAAGAAAAAAAAATGCTGTCCGCCCATCCATCTATGTGTCTGTAAACACACTACCTCCCAAAAAAATTGAGATAGAAGATTAAAATTTGATATGTACTTAGTATGTAAGAATGCAATAAAACCTATTTGATATCAGCAACCTTGATAATCCAGAACTATTTTTTTCAGACTCACAAAATATTCGTTCTGATAAAAAGTATATAAAAATTTTTGAATTTTTTTATTTTAAGAAGTTATTGTAAAAGACAATAAAAAACTTAAACTATGTATAAAGTACAAAGTCAGTCGAATAATTTGTTACCCAGATATTTGCCAAATATTTTCCACACACTTCGATTTTTCATGACCTTGTATTTCATTGAAATTTAAATTCAAAGATGTATTTTAATTAGATATGAGATGCTTAATCTGATGCAGTAAACTATTAGTTTATTGATTATTATTTTTGGAGTTATAAGGATATTTTTTAATGTAATTTAGTTCTACTTGATTATCCCGTTGACCAAAAAACTATCGTGAAACTATAAGATAGAATGCCAATTATAGCTTATCGTAAATGTCGCATTCACTTGACATTATATTAAACACCTTACATGTGTTTGTTACGTCATCAAGCAATTTTTATTTTTACATTTAATTTGTATTTCTATTAATCTTTTATTAATTTATTTCTTTTTTAGTTATTTAAAATAAAAATTATGCAAATTTGTATAATTTATGAGTAGTTTGGAGATTTATATAAGTTGTCAAAATGGGTTTAGCAGAATAATCAAGTAGTACCCACAATTCCGTAATAGAGCATTAAAAATATTTAAATATACGTTTAAGTTTTATTTAGGGATGGGACGAATATTCGGCCACTATTCGGTATTCGACCCTTTTGCCGAATATTCGGTTGGCCGAATATTGAAGGCTTGTTGACCGAATACTTCGGCCGAATACCTGTAGCCGAATATTTAGAGATATCTTGCCGAATATTGCTAAAATCTCGCTGAATAGTGAAAGATATCTTGCCAAATAAATTTTGGATTAAAAGAATTCCATTCTTGCATTTTTTTTTTTTTTTTTTCCTAATCCAAATTGGCTACTTCATTTATGAAGTCATTCTCATTCTTACTTGCAAAATATAGAGTTATTCAGATACTAAAAAATATACAGCCTTTCTGTATTTCCTATAAAAGTTAGTGATATTCTAGAAAATGCAGCCCAAGTTGGAGATTTAATTGTACGGGAAATGTCATCATTAGAGAATGATATATTACAATTCAAGATATAAAAACACTGCCTTATTCTAAAACGCTCGAATATTTATTAATATCTGCAAATTCCATGCGCAGTTAAAAAAGGCTCTTATGAAATTCATAACTTATTTTCTAAAAAGTAAGAAATGAAAAAAATTATTCACTAGGTGTGTTAACGAAGATTCATTTTCAAAATTAAATATAATATATCACCATTCCAAATATAACGGTACACCTGAAAGCAGAACTGGTGTCAAACTCGATACACATTAGATGACACAACTTGCTTTTTGAAGATGGTTTTATAAATATTTTAATATAAATTCTATATACTCAACAAAATAATTTTTTCATTCTATAGTTTTCACTTTTAAATAATTATTTGCATAATTACTGACTTAAATATGTAACATTATTATGTATATATTTTTTATTTAATCTTCCTCCCTTCATGTTGTTATCAATTTCTCTTTATCCTTTTAATGCTTGTTGCATAAGTGGAATATTGAAGTTGAATATTGTATGTGTCAATTCAAATGTCAAAGATTTTGTTAACATATGCATTCCACTTTAAACATAACCTTTTGCTTTAACGTAATTTGTAATTTAAAGCTTGACATCTGATTTCAGAACAGTCTCATTCTTACAAATTTGCTTATCACTAGGGACACAAAATCTAAATGATCAAATTTATTTCATTAAAGGTTATTTCAGAAAATATGTCCTTGTGAGTTCTGAGAGAGAGAGAGAGAGAGATTAAGAATATTATTGATTTTGGATGCAAGAAGTATGAATTGATAGTAAAAGTGAAGTACATTCTTCATATTTTAATGGAAATATTTTCCCATCTTGACTTATTGAAAATCAATTTGATGTACATTAGAATAAAAGGATATAATGCAATTTCACAATTTTTTTGTGTTAAAATAAGTTTTTCAAATTTAAAAATACATTTAAAAGCACATTTAAGCGTAATAATTATTAATGAGCTCCTATTTTTTAAATTTTATATAATCAAAATTTATTTTCTTTATTGAAAAAAAAAAATTACTATTCGGCCGGCCGAATATTCGGTATTCAGCCTAAAATTTGGCCAAATCACTATTCGTCCCATCCCTAGTTTTATTTTGGAATTGCAATGCATTTTTGATATAGTTTATTTTCATATTTTATATTATGCATATTAGGGTGGGCCGAAAATGCACTTTTGCACAAACTTTCGAAATCGATGAGGCTTGGGGGCGGAAAAGTTGTGTATTGGGTTGCTCAGTAACCAAGTAAAAAATTTTTGAAATCGAACAATATCTTCAGGTGGCGCCGGCGCCTTAAAAATTTGAAATTTTGACTAAAACAGACCTTTTTCTTCTAAAAACACGATTTTTTGCATTTTCGAAATAGATTACGCTCTAGTGCGGAAAAGTTGTGTATTGGGTTGCTCAGTAAACATGTAAAATTTTTTTGAAATCGAACAATATCTTCAGGTGGCGCCGGCGCCCTAAAAATTTGAAATTTTGACTAAAACAGACCTTTTTTTCTAAAAACACGATTTTTTGCATTTTCGAAATAGATAACGCTCTAGTGCAGAAATGTTTAGTATTGAGTTGCTAAGTAGCCGTGTAAGTTTTTTTTTTAAATCAAACAATATCTTCAGGTGGAGCCTGAGCCTTTAAAATTCGGTTTGTTCAGCAGAAAAAAGGAAACGTCAATAAACACATAAATAATAATTGAATTCATCTTTTACTGCTGTCATGTGTGCCAAGTAAGCAAACAAACATGAAGCAATGCAGCTCTTTGCTTATCTCAGAGGAAATTCACTGAGATAACCCAGAACTCACCACGAGGAGGTGGCTGCATATCGAGTTCCACCCGTGCCCTCCCAACCACCCAACCATATAATGGACACTGAGATTTTATTAAATATTTCACTTTTCTGTTGCCTGATCTACTTGGCCTTTTTTGTATTTCGTCTTGCTTTCAAATGAAGGAATTATTCTTTGTGATTCTAATTTCGCCCTTATAAGGCCATCCCTTTCGATTTGTCCCACCACAGAAGCTGAAGCATCTGTCACTATTTTTATTGCCCTCTCCACTGCTTGGCTGTGGCATGGAAACTCTTTTATTTCTAGTAAAGATATTTTCTCCTTTAAAATATTTCGGAAATCTTCATTGCTGACTGCACGAAGCATTGGTGGCTCCGTAACAACTGATTGGTGCCAATCAATTAGGTCCATATAATCTTTTGCTTCGAATTTTATTACAGGAACAGTGAACCGCCGGATACCTTCTTGTTTATTTTCCCTGGCTTTTAAAATTCTTCGTATTGCAAGCAGTCGGATGTAATTTCGTTCATCCGTAAGCATCGAAAGAAGAATATTTTCAGGATGCGCAAAAAAAGCATTTCGGCTTATTACGCCATCCACGACAGTCTTCAAGTCATCTGGGAGCTAACGTGACAAGCTAATCATCTTCCATAAGTGTCTAGCACCATCTTTGCAATGCGGTTTGGATTTTATATCAAACCACATCGGCACATACACTTTAATTATAAACTCTACTAAGGTTTTCAGTTCTGCTGAAACATTTGTAACTGAAATGTACAGGCGCAAAACTCAACATGCTGCCGTTAGCCAACGGGAGTGCGCTAGCTTTCCTGGTTTTTTCTCTGCTAGGGCAACAGAGCAGTAACCTGATGTTACAGCTTCATAAATTTGCAGCATGTATCGTTGACCTGTACTCAGATCTTTTCGAAGCTCTTCTGATATTGCTACTAACTCTACGACATCAACCTTTTTGAAATTGACTACCGGTTTCAGCTCACAGGTTTCGAGATCTTTTCCTATTGGACCAGAAAAGGTTTCAGGACCACTTGTTTGACCGTCTAGCTTTTTTAGAAGATGCCGCAACGGTAACTCATTTGCGTGTAACATGCATATGAGCCATTGAAGAGGTCTACCAACATCTTCTTCTATGAGACGTATAACTCCAGTCTTGCAACCTGTGTTAACGGGTGTCCCATCGCAGCCAACTGCCAAAATATTTTCAGTGTTGATATCATTCTGTAAAAGATATTCAGCGATGCTGCTCTTAATAGATTTTGCAGAACCACTAGCTGGAGAAACATGGCCGATATATTCAGATCCAGGTTCTTGTATTAAAACTACATGTTCTTCAATAACCGTTGTCCTGTGCTTTTTGTTTCCCTTGATTTGATCTGCTAAAGTTTTATCTTTTTGTCCGTCAAAAAAGAGGGCTTGAAGCTCTTCTGGTTTTCCTTTACATTGTAGTTCCCTTCGTTTTCTCTTTCTCTCTCTTCTTATTTTATTTTTATCTGTAACTTTGGAACGATTATTATCAGAAATCATTCCGACATCTTCAAGAACTGCAGAAATAATTTTCGCTGCAGGCCTGTCTCCAATCCCTGCACTATCGCAGGCGAGTGCTGTGGTTGGCAGTTTTATCCTCATCTGGCTGATTACCTTGGTCTCTCTTTTCGTTTTTCTGGAATGGTTCTCTCTGGATCTAGGAAGAGTGTATTCTTCATCATTACGCGTTTCATATTCAAATTCTTCGTTCTCACAATCCTCGAACTCAGGCGACTCGAACATAGACTTTGGTGTTTGGAACTGCTGTTCACTTGTAGCAGCTCTCAACACTGTCTTGGATTGCCTATTTTGCTTTCGGAGCAGCTTCTCAGTTACTTTTAAATCAATGCCCCCGATAATCATTTTTCTGACGGTTCGTTGATCAATCAAAAATGGTTGTTCTAAATGTGGCACTTTTCTATCTTTTTCACAGCAGCATGCTTTAAAGGAATGACATTTGCATGTGGCAATGTCAAAGAGAGTTTTCTCGGCGTCTTCCAAAAATTCCTTTACTTTGTTCCTATAGGATTCCGTAGACTTGTTTTTACTTTTCAGGATATTTTTATACTTAGCATGATATGATTTAAGGATGCGCACAATTCTGCAATGAGAAATAGTAGGAATCGAGGACTTCTTCCACAAATCAGCTACCCTCTCAGCAACAACATTGGCAATGTCAGTAAAAGCTGAATCTTTGCCGTGATTTGAAGATTTCACTTGTTCTCTTATAAGGAAGTAAAATTTCATAACTTGACTGTAAGTTGGTAAGACGTTATGTTTCAGCTCTTCTGGCAAACCAAAAACAAAGCAATCTGTAACTTTTCTAGTTGAATGACAACCGGCCATTGTGACAAAAGTATAACTATAACTAACTAGTTAATGACATTTAAATATCTAAAGAGACTGCTCTTCGATGAACAAACGACATAAAGTAAGCTTATTGATTGCTTCTGTACTAGACTGAACTAAACGATAACTGTGTATTGCATATTATCACACTGACTGTCATGTGGACTGCGGGTGCGAGAGCATTTCATTTAGTAGAAGAAGGGGGGGTGGAATAGAAAACTGATAAGGAATGTAAAAGACAATCCTGTACCACTGAGGGTCACGTGGACTGTCACGTGGACTGCAGGTGCGAGAGCATTTCATTTAGTAGAAGAAGGGGGGTGAAATAGAAAACCGATAAGGAATTCTCTTTTCATGAAAATATATGTCTGTTTTGAATAAAATCTCCGATTTTAAGGCGCCGGCGCCACCTGAAGATATTGTTCGATTTCAAAAAAATTTTACATGTTTACTGAGCAACCCAATACACAACTTTTCCGCACTAGAGCGTAATCTATTTCGAAAATGCCAAAAATCGTGTTTTTAGAAGAAAAAGGTCTGTTTTAGTCAAAATTTCAAATATTTAAGGCGCCGGCGCCACCTGAAGATATTGTTCGATTTCAAAAAATTTTTACATGGTTACTGAGCAACCCAATACACAACTTTTTTGCCCCCAAGCCTCATCGATTTCGAAAGTTTGTGCAAAAGTGCATTTTCGGCCCACCCTAATGCATATCTATGATGAGTAAGTATTACGGTGACCCCCAATGACTAGTTATATATTTTATAATTTATTTTTTTACGCAATGTGTTAATTGTATAAAAAAATTTTCTGAACTAAGAGGTTATATTAAAAAATATAATAATAAAATAAGGTGGGTATGACTATCATCTATGTTTATAGATATGTTTATAGATATCCAATATTTTAATCTGATATGAACTGTGAAATGGTAATGCTCAAGTAAAATATAAATTTTTAAGAATTCTATGTTATTGAACTTTACAGATAACTATTGTAAAAGGTACATAAAGATTATTGGTAGATTCCAGATAATGTATTTTCAAATGTGAAATGTTGAATAAATTAACCCTGACAGTAACACTACAGATCTTTGGTGCTTACCATATTTATTAAACGATTTATAAACCTCACAGTTTTATGATGTTTGATAATATTTTTTCTATAATATATCTTATTATGGAAATTTTGATGAATCTCATTGCAAAGACCTCAGAGGCCTAAAGTGTGACATGATCAACGAAAAACAAGTTGGAAATTGCACGTAACGTAGCAAATGAAGTGCGTTCATACGATAACGAAGTTTTAAAAATATTCAGATCTTGCTGATATAGTAGAGCGTAATTCGGATACAGTATAATAGTCGAAATCTTTGTGTTTCTGTAAATATGCAGGAAGTGATTTTTATTACATCTCAGCAACGTATATCTTATTCATAAAATGTGAAATAGTTGAATATAATTATAACATGCCCCAAACAATGTTTCCACATGTAGCATTATGTAGTGGAATACTTTTGTGTGGCCTTGTAATTTAATAATAAAAATTCTTTGCATCACAGATTGTACAGAATGCATATTTTAGTACAGTATAGGATCCGTTATCCGGCGTCCCGGTATCCGGAACGCTCCGAAAACCGGAATGCAAATCGGTAACATTTTTTTTTTTCAGCGATGCCGCGGACGCGCTATAGCGCGTAAAATATGCAAAAAATCGGCGACGGGACGCAAAAATTAGCTCTTACGCGTCCCTTGAGGCACGTAATTTCGTCAAAGGATCGCAAAAAAACGGCAAATTTCGTTAAAAATCACGAAATAACCACATATTTCGGCCAATTTTGTCAAAAGATCCGCGAGAAAATGAGTAATTTTGTCTCAAAATCCCCGTAAAAAACAGATTTCCCAAAAAGATCGCGAAAAAATAACAAATATAGTCCAAAAAATCGCGTTAAAACTGCAAATTTTGACAAAAGATTCGCGAAAAACGGCAAATTTCAACTAAAGATCGCGAAAAACGGCAACTTTCTTGAAAAATCGCTATTAATGACAAATTTCTGAAAGATCACAGAAAAAACAGCAAGTTTTGTCAAAAAATATCCCGAAAAACGGCAGATTTCGTCAAAAAATCCTTGAAAAACGGTAAAATTCGTTAAAAATCAAGAAATAATGACTAATTTCCGGCAAATTTTGTCAAAAGATTCGCGAGAAAATAGGTAATTTCATGTCAAAATCCCCAAGAAAGGCAGATTTCCCCCCAAAAGATTGAAAAAAAAAAATATGTATATATATAGTTCAAAAAATCGCGATAAAACGGCAAACTTTAACAAAAGAATCGCGAAAAACAGCAAACTTTGACAAAAGAGTCTCGAAAAACGGCAAATTTCAACAAAAGATCGCGAAAAACGGCAATTTTCATTAAAAAATTGCAATAAAAGGCAATTTTCATTAAAAAATTGCAATAAAAGGCAATTTTCTTTATCAGATCACGAAAAAAAACGACCCATCTTAAAGCAGAATTGAGGTATATAGCAATAAATTAAGGCAATATTATATATATTATATAGCATACTTATAGCAATAAATTAAGGTATTTACGTGTATTAGTATTCATATTTACCTTTTTATCAAATTATTTCATCCATTTCTTATACTTATGGTAAAGTGTTCCGAATTATGAAAACACCCCTTATCCAGAATGCCCTGGGCCCGAAGCATTCTGGATAACGGATCCTATACTGTATATATTTCATAGATTCCTGCCAATTCTATTATGTTCGAATGAGTGTAACATCATTAAAATGCATTTGAAACTTTTTTTCCATCGACCGTAATGTAATAGAAACTTTTGATTGTCCCTGTAAATGATCTATGCATCCGACTTTCATAAAATTTGAAATGACTCGACAAAATTACGCAATAATTATATGTTTTAAATTTCAAACGATTAAAATGCATTTAAAACTTTTTTCCCCATTGACTGTAATGTAACGGAATCCTTTCGATTGTTCCTATAATTAATCTATGCATACGATTTCCATAACATTTGAAATGACTCGACAAAATTATGCAATAATTATGTGTTTTAAATTTCAAACGATTAAAATGCATTTGAAACTTTTTTCCCCATTGACCGTAATGTAACGGAGTCCTTTTGATTGTCCCTGTAATTGATCTATCCATCCGATTTTCATAAAATTTGAAATGACTCGACAAAATTATGTTATAATTATGTATTTTAAATTTCAAACGATTCGGTTGGGTAGTTTTTGTGTTGTTATATGCGGACAGACAGACAGACAGACAGATGGACGGACTGAGCGACAACAGTAGGTGCTACGTATTTACATAATTACAAACGCACCTAAAAAAGGCTATTACTGTCATTGTTAAAAACCTAAAGTCTTTGACCCAGTGGCAGAACTATCTTCAAATGTCTGCAACCCTTATGATATTTTCAAAAACAGTCTGCAAGATGCAATGTATTATATAAATATGTTCTTTATGTTGTAGTGCTGATTAATTATGGCAATATTTGTATGTGTCTATGTATAAACTATTTCCATCAATTACAAAAAAGTGAATTTTTCTGTTCCTTTTTTTTTTTTAAATAGCAAAAATTTTTTTTTTTTTTTTCGTGCCTCCGATGAAATTTGCCGTTTTTTCGCCATCTTTAGACGAAATTTGCCGTTTTCGCCATTTTTTGACATATTTTACTGTTTTTTGCGATCTTTTCATGAAATTTGCTGTTTTTCCATAATTTTTCATGAGATTTACTGTTTTTCGCATCTTTTTTGACAAAATCAGCTAGCTTTTGTGGAATTTTTTGACAAAATTTGCCGTTTTAAGTGCTCTTTTAATGAAATTTGCCATTTTTAGCAATGTTATGATGAAATTGTTGTTTCTTTGCATGATCCTTTGAAGAAATTAAGACTTTCTTCATGATTTTTTGATGAAATTTGTCGTTTTTCGCAATTTTTTAAAGAATTAGTTGTTTTTTTTCACAATTTTTAAAAGAAATATGCCTTTTTTTTTTTTTTTTTTTTTTTTTTGCAATGTTTTGATGATATTTGTGTTGCGTCTCGCGGTCTTAGTATGAAATTCGAGCTTATTCTGTGATATTTTGACAAAATTACACATCCCACTGAAAGCATTAGAGCTATTTTTTGCATCCCGTCACTGACTTTTTACATAATTTACACGGTATAGCACATTCGTCGCATGGCTGAGTCTGCAGATGTGCTTAAAAGTCTGTGACACCCGTCACAGTATCTCGCACATTCTTCCATCGGGGTCTTTGTGAATAATATTGATCTATGTATAATTCTGCCATGGGGGTCTTTGTGAATAATAATGATCTATGTATAATTCTTTCATGATAACTAAGCCGTTAACTTTGAAAGCATTTACACTGCTGCAATTAAAAGAAATTGTTTACACAAATGATACCAGAAATGGATTTTTAAATAAAAAACTGCATTCTGCTTCTTGTTAATTGTAGTGATTATCACCTTAACTAGCAATTTAATTCATTTAAGTTTGCATTACTTAATGGCCAAGTTATCAAGGTGTGACTATAATGGCTTAAAGGGAATATGATATTAAGCAAAGATTAAAACTGTGGTAAGGCCATGTTATAGTGTTAGTATAATATAAATGATTATCTCTATTCAAATTTTATTAATTTTTAATGAAATTATTTTTATATATAATACTTACATTTCATTATTTTTATTTATAATTCAGATTCAGCTTGCTGACAGTATGTAGCATCTGGAGCTTGATGAATTATTTTCAATAGATTCTTGATCACAAAAAAGCTGAGTACTTCAGATTTTATTTTAGATCTTGTAAAAGGAGACCTATATCAGAAAAAAATAAAAATTCACAAAAATCTGAGATGTACATTGTATAATTTATTAATGAGAGTTTCTCTATGATTATAAATAGTAATTTTAGTACAGTATGCTAAAATGAGTACTAAAAAAGAGCTACTTAAAAATAAAGTTGCTTTTGGTGAAAAGAAGAAGTAAAAGAAAGAGAAAATAATTCTGTAAAATGTTCAGATTTGTGTATCTAGTAAAGGTTTTAAGATGATATTAACATTTAAAAAAAAAATGCAATCAGTTTGAAAGATTATATTATTTTATAATCCATAAGACATTACTTAAAAGGGTTTAATCACCATTTCTGTCAGCCATTGGTTTTTGTACAGAGACTGTATTATACTATTACTTGTGTTTAGTATAATAATATAATGAAATTGTGTATTTGTATATGTTTTATAATCTCATGCTTAATAAAGTCATGTCTTTTTTTAACTGTAAATAAATCATGCATGCCAAGTTTTATGCCTTTTAGCCTTTTATTTATTCATTTATTTTTCAATATGTGACTAAATTTAAATTTTATTTTATCATCTTTTGAAAAGAAAAAAACTCAAAATGTGATATTTACAGCCATTGTTTAATATAAAAAAAATAATAAATAAAACAAAAATGGCAATTTAAATTAGATTGATAAGTTCATTGGTTCTGGTCAGAGGTCTGTAGAATTGTTGTCTGTCACCATCATTTGGTTAAAGAATGCATATTTTGAATAACATCATTTTGTATGTGTGACTTACATTTTCTTCTTCAGTACTGGTCAAAATTAGTGCACTCTTAATGCTCAACATCTGCATCTACTTGTGGTGTGTTTGATTGCTTGTGGTGTGTTTGATTATATTGTGCTTTACATTAAATCTAAATCTGTAACTTTCATATTTATGTAGTTTTATAAAAGAAATTGAAAAAATTTATCAATTTTAGGTGACAATTTCTAAAATATAATGATAACTGATAAAATAATTTTAAGTGCATCATATGCATAGTAATAAGTAGCTGCTATGCATTGAAAATAATATAAGGGTCACCTAATTGAAAGTGGCATTGCTGTAATAACGCTGACATTTGATGAGAAAAATGACTGTGCATGCTTCTACAGAGGTTGCAGAGTGCTGTGAATGTGTGTGATGTCATCAGGTCCTGCCAGATGCGTTTGTGGACATATTAAGAGCACATTAAAAGACATTGTTTGTATCATGGATGCCCCCAAATGGTGTTACAAGCAATTCTGCAATTTTTAACAGTGGAAAGTGCTAGTGAAATCTATCATCAAATGCAAAATGCATATGGCACAGAGTGTACGTCATGCAGATTGATATTCTGGTGGTGTAGGGATTTTCACAGTAGAAGAAGCAGGACTGATGACAGATCAGGACTTGGTCGAGCACATGTGCTTTTCTTCCACTGCAAAAATCTCTACACTATACGAATACTGATCTGTGTGACGTATACGCCATACACTCATTTTGCATTTGATGATAGATTTCACTGGAATTCATATTTTCCACTCTTAAAAATTGCATAACTGCATGATGATACTGTTGATAGGCATTCATGATGCAAACAATAAAATTTAACATGTTCCTATGCTATCACACATGCATTTCCAGCACCCAGCATTCTATAAAAGCATGCACAGTCATCTTTCTCTCCAAATGACGAAGTTTTCCCACTTTTATCTTGTAATCGCAGAGTAAAAGTGGAATCTACATCAACTTAACAGTAATTTTTTTTTTTTTTTTTTTTTTTTTTACATATGTATTTTAATATGTAACTTTAGTTAGTGTTATAGAATTCAAGCTTTTTCATGAAGAAAATACATATTTATTTATTTTTTTTAACTTTTGACGGCACTAATATTAACAGTAATTGTTATCATTTTCCAAAATATTTTTTAATTAATCAAGCTTTTTTTGTTGTTGTTTATAACAAAGACAAATATTTTTCTTTATAAAAAAAGATTGATTTTTCCTCATCATTATGCATATTTAGTATTGTAATTATTTACTTTATTTTAATATATTTTTTTTAATTTCATTTTACTTAACTTTTTTTGTAATAATTGCTTGCTTTTCAACTAATAAATTATTTAAATATTTTATTTAATTATTTTAATGTTTCAATTTATTATATGCATTCATTATAATGATTAATTACCAATCAAATTAATGTTTCAACAATGTAAACAAATCAATGATCAGAAATCTACAAAATTCTAAAATCTGCACAACCCTTGGTCCCAAGCTTTGCGGATTTAAGGAAGTCTACTGTACTGATATCCAAAAAGCAAGAAATTTGGCAGCTCTGTGTATGTCATCTCCAATTCAATTTTCATTTATATTATATATACTAAAATTAGCATTTATCAAAAATTAATAATTTGATGTTTTACATTTTGAGATTTTTACAAATTGTCAAGTATGTACTGTTGGTTTGTAACTATTTTTATATTTGAGAACAAACAAGCACTTATCCTGTTCTTTTTAAAAGTTAATAAAATTTTATTTTGTTTTATTTATTTGCCATTATTTACTGTCTAATATGAAAAATCCTTTAACTTCAGATTTTCATTTACCCAAAATTTTGTTGTCAATAGAAAAAGAATTTATTTTTTAACCAGCAGAGATTCCCTGGTTGAATTTTTTTAAAGAACCATTATTGCAAAGGAAAAATTCAAGATTTGACTGCTGAATAGGTATTACAATCCCAGGATCTTGCTTGATTTTTAATCAGGATTTTGTCTGTGAAATTGTCTTTCTGTTTTATAAAATAGTATTCAGCTGAAGTTCAAAAATATGTTTATAGACTTTTGCTTTTTGAAAAATCAATAATTTTATTGAAATTTGCATGTCATTGAAAAAGAATATGTATCACAAGTATCTATATACATATATATATATATATATTATGCTAACATATGTGGCTTAGAAATCATGATTATTTGTTATTGTTTAATGGCAACACCCAAACAAAATACAACTCATTCGTTATTTTAAAAGTCCTTTGGCAGAATTTAGGCCGAGTAAATTGGGTTTATTTATGTTTTGCTTTTTCCTACAATTATAAAGCTTCAAAATAGCATTTTTTTTTTGTGTGTGTGTGTTCTTTCTATTTATAAAAAATAAATAAATAAAAGTCATGAATTTTAAAAGTTTCAGTTTAAAATTAAAGTTATGTTTTATAAATGAAACGAGTGAAAGTATTACATTTTAAATAATGAAATTTTGCACTGAGCAGTGTTATAATGCTAAAAATTATATATATTCAGCAACCTTCTGGGACAGTGGTTCCCAATCTATGGGTCGCGACCCACTGGTGGGCCACGGCAGTTGCTTTGGTAGGTCACGGAACAATCGAGGTTTGTCATCAAAATATATCTTTTATTTCATCTGTCTAAAAAGATATCACAATTTTAACAGGAAATAATATTTCAAAGGCAAATCCTTTATTTCCTTCTAGATTAATATAAAGACAGAATATCCAGGAACATTTAAATCAGCTTTGAGATCCTTTATGAAATTCAACATTTTGTGCTTATGAAAACATGCTTTTTCTACTTTGCTGTTTTTGAAAGACAAGTACTGAGACAAATTGCGTGTTAATGTATGTTCCCATATTGGTAAACACCAGCACCAAAAATCTCATTGATTATAAAGTTATGTTTTCATAATAAATATATTTTTAACTATTTTTGTAATTTGTGCATTGTTTTAATTATTATTCACTTAAACACATTGAGATTGCTGATTCTTGTTTTTGTTGATAATATATCTTCCATACGAAAATTTGCGTTTTTCATACGATAGGATAGCCAAGAGCATACAGATCGTACAAAAAATGCTATGCTGATATAAAACTTTATCTTGGGTGGGTCACGAAATTTGTTTTCACTGAAAGGTGGGTCACATACCAAGAAAGTTTGGGAACTGCTGTTCTAGGATATAATCCTACAAACTGTAAAACACATTCAGAACAAAAATTCTGTTATATTTTGGACTGTAGTATCAAACAGTGAAAAATTGCCTTTGATAAAGGGATAAAAATCAATGCAGAATATTACATACAAGAAAGACATATTGGCTACACATTTATTGCCACATGCTGACAAGTTGGATTCCAAAAAGAAAAGGATATTTCAGCAAGATTCTGCACTTTCACACAGTGGTGTAGCTAGACATTTTGTTTGGAGGAGGGGGGGGGGGGTGATCGAATTTGCAAAATGTTCATAGTAAAATCCCCAAATTATTGTAATTTAATTTTTATGCCTTATTATATTTTAGAATGAGCACTGTGAAAATAATTGTTTGTATGACAACAATAAATATATTAAAATAGCTAATGCCAGCATTAAAACAACGATCCAAACCAAGATTAGATCATATAAATAAGAGCATATTTTTATTCTAAGCCAATGCTTCCCAACATTGTTTCTTTCACATACCCCTTTCCCTTCTTTTCATTTCAGAGTATACTCCCATTTCTCATAAACATGGCCTCCTCCTCCCTTCTGTTTATTCAGCAAGATAATACAATTGTGCTTTTGTTTTAATAGGAATCTTCTTATCACAACCACATAAGAAATTGATATAGATTGTATCATAATTTTTAATATTTTTGTGGCTTTACTAACCATTTTTTAGTTTCTGCGATTACTGATATTATTTTCATGTACCCCCAACAGGCCTGCAACCAGGGTTTTTGCTGGCTTTTGAGCAATATTAGCAATTTGGCGAATAAGAAGTAAAAAACAATTGCCAAATGAAAAGAAATGTTAGCAAAATTGGTTTGGCATGAAACACTAAAAAATTTATCTTTAACCCCTCATTGTATCCCTGCTTTCCAAATGTTCTAAAATAACTTAATTTTTCATAACATGTTATAAATAGAAATTCGACAATCTGGTACAGAAACAATTACAAATGAATACATTTTAAATGTCTCCTAATCCTAAATGTGTAAATGTTTCAAACATTCTTTTAGCAGTCTAAATAAAATTTAAAAACAGCTATCACTGATTTATTTAATATTGTGGAAACATTCGCTAAAAATTGCTATGGGATTTCGACTTGATAGAAAAAAATTGATTAACCAATGATTACTTTGCATACAACTAATAAATAATATGGTAAATGGCTAATTTCAGCACTACATACTGTCTATTTTGTGTTTGATGCAAGTAATTTTGTTTGTGATCTTATTGGTACCACGGTGGTACACAGATAGTAATTAACTGACAGTGTGACAGTAGATGAATATATATTGCATCATCATCATTTTTGTCTTTGACTGTTGCTAAATTGAAATGGTGTTGAGTCAGTATCTCTATAAATCAAACAATGAATAGCATGATGTGATTGAACATGTAAAGCGACATCCTTTTGTTCAGCAAGGTGAATAAGAATCTCCACTGTATTGCTATACACACACACACAAGAAGCAGAAATTCAGCTCTTGCAATTTTGCGAGTCTGAATGTTCTTTTACTCTCCAAATGGATCATTTTGTTGCGATTTGACGCAATGGTGAGCGGCAGCGAGAACCCTGCCTGCAATATACCCACAGGTGTATGCCCACCCTAAGTTGAGAATCACTGTTTTAGGCAAAAATTTCATAGTCAAATAAATATTAAGAATTTTGTTTGAAGCAGTCGTAAAATGCAATTAAATATACAGTGTGTTGTTTCTAAATGTGGTCTGATGACTGATTTCTGAACTGTTGATCTTAGGCATATATTTCTAGAAGCAAAAATTTCCCAAATTAAGTAAACAATTATTCTGAACACCATTTGAGTCAGTAAATGTACGTTTGAGAAAGTCAATAAAATTAACTTTTTAAATTGTTGTATAGGTTACATGTGGTGAAATAGACCTGATGCTCTGACGTGTAAAATGAAGGGGGAAAAAAAAAGGTGGGTTAGTGAAGGAAGAAAGTGGTTGTTGGAGGAAGAGGGGGAATATTCCAATTCTGTGTTCGTTTAAAAAATGAAATCATGCAAATTCGTATGCTGTCAAATTCATTCTGCCTCCGGTTCTAAGTTAAGTAAATTTTCATTTTAAAATATAAAACCATAGAAGTTCGTTGGTGTACGGGTGGAAAGGCGGGGAGGGGAGATTTCAATTCCACATTTGTTTATAAAAAATAAAATCATGCAAATTCAAGAGTGTACTCTGTCAAATTCAATCTGTCTCTGGCTTTAAGTTCAACTGCATAGATTTTCATTTTAAGGGGTCCAATCCATCAAAAGGGGTCCAATTCTAGGTTTCTTTAACAATATGTAATCGTAAATTGTAGGTTGTATATTGAAAGCAGAGAATGAGCTCAAATTCTAGGTTCATCTAAAAACATAAAATGATGCAAATTCAACTCTATATCCTACCAAAGCCAGTATGATGTTCCAATTCGAGGTTCCTTACCTCTTCAGAACTGAGGTACACAAATGTGTACCTCCATTATTTTCCTCATAAAAACTAAACTGTTCAAATTTTTTGCATTTTATTTCTATACGGCTGAATGTTTTTTGCTTTAAAACAAAATAAATAAATGTCAACACTGATGAATATTACCTCATAAAATAAATATTATTTTCATCCAAGTTTCGAAAATACTTTCAAGACATTGTGGCCAAGAAAGTAAGATATATTCATGATTATTTAACTTAAATGTTATACAATAAAATTTTTTAAAGATTTGCTGTCATTTACTTGTTTAAAGACCTTAATTTTGTTATTTCGTAAATTTATATTACTGATAGTTAAACTGGTGTTTTAAGGGGATTAGTGCTTTTATATCTATATTTGTAAACCTAAATTACCAGTCCCCTAAAGTCCCCTCTTTGTGTCATCTATGGTATCATTTCGATTATGCAAAAGCAATAAATTTATATTTGTAGAGTTATTTTATGCTCAGGTCTGAAGAGGTTAAAAATGAATAATCATACAAATTAGAGGCTGTATGTTGACAGCATGGTGTGGTCTCCAATCCTATTTTCATTTATAGACATAACATGCAAATTTGAATTCGAAAGGGTATACAGACAAAGGCAGCAGGGTCTCCCGATTCTAGATTCATATAAAAATGTATAATTCAAAGGGTGTACGCTACCGAATTCAACAAAGCACAACTTCAAATTTCGTTTGATTTTAATTAAAAAAAAAAAAAAAAAGAAAAAGAAATTTGAAGATATACACTGAAACGATGCCCCAATTTTTGGTTGATTCAAACATATAAAATCATACACTTTCGAGAACTTATGCTGACAAAGACAGTGGGGGCATCAAATTCCCGGTTCGTTTAAAATTATAAAATCATACAAATTCGAGTATGAACGTTGGTGAAGACGAGGAGATCTCCGATTATAGGGAAAATATTCCTTACTTTAAAATCAAGCTTGTGTGCATTGCAAAATCAGTGGGGCCTCACTGAACGTTTGATTGAATAGTTTTTTATTTTAAAATGTAAAATCATACGAATTAGAGGGAGTACGATCATGCCCCACTCCAAGTTTAATTTAAAAATATAAATACATACAAATTCGAGACAGGGGCCTCGCTAGGGTGGGGGGGTCAGGGGTGAGCTCCCCCCCCCCTCCTTAAACGTTTGCACATGCTGTTACAGTTGGCAAATTTACAATCTGAACTGGCAAATTAATTCAAAACTTTAATAAAAAACTACAATACTTTACTATAATACATTTTCTATTTCTGATAGATTTGACGAAAATAACTAATATAATTAGAAATATTAAGTTTTTTATAAGTAAAAACTATATTACTTTTTCTAATTGTGATAACTTGGTAAAATTATAACACTAGTTGGCAAATGCTGAGAACTAATTATTTTTGCTTTTTACTGAGTTGGCAAATACTGAATTTTTGACTTGGCAATTTAAGGTTCTCTCCCCCAACAATAAAAATTCTTCGCGAGGGCCCTGATTCGAGAGAGTGATTCTACCGCACAGACTTCTAATATACAATCAGAGGTCATTCATTGCTCTACCGTAAACAACGTAACCCCGACTGCAGGTTCGTTTGGATAGATGTCCTTTTAGGTAGCTTTCATTACGAAAAGTAAAAAGCCTATTGCAGCCTTCCGAAGAAAAACACTTCCGGGAAATTTTGATATATTTCACTCCCAGACCCCAAAACCACCCTCTGCTCAAATGTTGACATATATAGAGATTAATCAGATAATGTAGAAATCCTATTTAGGATTTTTTTTTCCCGATTTCTACTCAGAAATTAATCATAATTGTTGTGTCTTTGTGGTAATACCCTTGATAACGAGCCACGTACCACAATCTCCATTATTATTTGTAATTGTTCCCATATTGTTAACTCATGTTTAAGTTTGTTATTTATAAGATTTTCTATATTCATTGTAGATGTTGAATTGTAGGATTATAAAATGGTTATATATACATATATATGTATATATATACAGAGTGTCCAGAAAAAAAGACCTATTT
Source organism: Maratus speculifer (assembly GCA_964019185.1). Taxonomy (NCBI): domain Eukaryota; kingdom Metazoa; phylum Arthropoda; class Arachnida; order Araneae; family Salticidae; genus Maratus; species Maratus speculifer. The sequence goes on along the minus strand of OZ025289.1, from coordinate 166,726,449 downwards.
CAAAATTAAATTTTTCAAAAACAAAGATCAATAGAATTATGTGGTAAACGGTTTGTTTGTTAGGTAAGCTGTAAAAATCTTATACAGAAGTTTCGAACGGTGACTACTTTGAAAAGATTTTATTCTGATTGCAAAGAATGCTTGATTTGACATTTTTCTTGTTTTAGATTGCTTGCAGAGAACGAGTTTTTCGGCTTACAGTGCCATATTTTAACAATTTTTAAAATTTTAATTTCGAAATTTCAAAAATTTAGCTCGAAAAATCGTTAAAATATGGCATTGTAAGCCGAAAAATGCATTTTCTGCAAGCAATCTAAAACAAGAAAAATGTCAAATCAAGCATTCTTTGCAATCAGAACACAATCTTTTCAAAATATTTATCGTTCGAAACTTCTGTATAAGATTTTTACAGCTTATCTAAGAAGCAAACCGTTTACCGCATAATTCTATCGATCTTTGTTTTTGATAAAGTTAATTTTGAAATCGGAGTCTTATTTATTGAACACCCTGTGTATATATTATCTTTTCCATGCTGTAACTATCGTATTTATGAACCGATTAGAATGAAATTGGTATGTACATAATACATTCTAATGTCTCGACCAAGTTCGTTGATCAGCATCATCCGCCATCTTATTTCAAAATGGCAACCATTTGAATTTTCAAAAAATAAATAAATAAATAAATTTAAAATTAGCTAATATAATTAGGGCAAAAAAACTCAAAGTTAAAAAATATTTTTCTTTTATACATTTGACCTTGATATAAAGATTTCAGACCATTTTTTATTTCATTTATATTTTTAAAAATGCCCCAATTATAGCACTTTGAATTTCTAGAATGGCTGACATTTTGTAGCAATCTGATTTTTGTCACGTGACAACACGCGTATTTATGAAGCAATTTCGATGTAACTTGGTGTGTACATAGTACATACCGATGCCTAGATCGAGTTCGTTGCCCAATTCCATCCGCCATCTTGTTTCAAAATGTAGGCCATTTAAACTTTTAAAGATTTAAAATATTTTTCAGATTTAAAATATTTAAAGATTTAAATTAGATAAAAAAGTGAGAAATTGAAAAAGATTTTCCTTTGATATAAACTAGATCTGATTAGTGTTTGGTGTATATCTCTCAACAGGTGGTGCTGTTATGCTGCATTATTAACGATTTCCTCAATAGCCATATCCCACCCTCTTAGCATGCATGGTCACTGTTAGTCACTTTGGTCACATCACATCTGTGACCAAAATGCCACCACTCAGTGACGTCACATTGTGACTGAGATGTAACTTTCTTAAAAATCGTTAGAAAATTGCAAAAATTCTTCAAAACGTGTTATTTACTTTAAAAAACAAGTTTCTGGCAATTTAAAAATCGTCGCTTTTATCACAGTTTCGTCACAATGTTAATGTCAAAGTAGTCACAAATGACACATTTTTCACAAATTTGTCACACCGTGACTTCACAAAGTGGTCACAATGTGACGTCATAAACGAGCTCTAAAACGGCCATAACGACTTCACATTTTAGTCACTGTGACTTCACATCGACGATCGAGGGTCACAAAGTCACAATGTGATTTTACAACGACGTCTCGGTGACGTCACCATGCCTTACGGGCAAGAACTAGTACATGGAATTTTAATAAAACTTTACATTTAGTTAGTACTTGATATAGCATGGTACTGATTACGTTTTGGCGCAAACAGGTGGCGCTGCAATGGTACATTACTCGTAATCATCGCAATAGCTCTAGCTCAAGAACTAATGCACGAATTTTCCTAAAACTTCAGACTCAGTTAGTCCCTGATATAGATTAATGTTGTTTAGCTTTTGATGTACGCCCTTCAGATAGCGCTGCTATGCTGCATTTTTCACGATTGTGCAATAAATGTATCTCAAAAACTAATGCATGGATTTTCGGCAAACTTCAGATTCAATTAGTACCTGATAAAAATTTAATCCTGATTAGTTTTCGGTGTAAATCACACAACATGTGGCTTTGTTATGCAGTTTTTTTTTTTTTTTTTTTTTTTTTTTTTTTTTTTTTTTTACTTTAGGTTTTGCAATAACTTGATCTCAAAAACTAATGCAAAGATTTTCATAAAACTTTAGATTCAGTTAATAAGTTAACATAAATTGTTGCTCACTAAATTTTGGTTTAAACCACATAATCAGTGGCTCTGCTATGCTACATTTTTCAGGAAGTATTAACATGCATATGATAAAAGAAAGTTTTGGGATTGCTATATTTAACTACTTTAAGAAATGCTATAAGCTACCATTTATATCTAATAAGTGACTACTGGTAAATTTCATGAATCAACTTCCTTTAATAAAACAAAAATCGCATTTTTTAGAACGTTTTTAGCTCCTACACCCCTTTGGGCAGTGCAACCGACATAAAATATACCCTATCTTGCAGCAAAGACATCATTTTTACACCATTATTTTTTTAAATCGGTTTGGTTATTTCCTGGGATTGCGTAGAAATCAAAATTACCAACACTTTTTTAGAATGCTTTTCCTGCATTTTTTTCCTTCTTAAATTTCTATTTTTTTTTTCGAAATGTTCTTAGAGAAATTTATATTTTCTAAGTAATACCGTGTCGAATATCATATTTCTATATTCTTCCATAACAATAAAAAACCGCAGTTTAGAACGTTTTTTGCTTTTGGAACCTGGAGGTGGTAATGACATTGACATAAAATAGAGCCTATATAAGAGCAAAGGTCTGTCACTGTCATTTTGACACCATTATTATTAAAATTGGTTTGGTACTTCCAGAGATTGTCTAGAAATCTTCATTTAGAACTTTTTTAGAATGCATTTGTGCGCATTTTCACCTCTTTTAAGTTTCATATTTTTAAAGAAATGTTCGCAAAGATCATTTATAACTTATAAGTAATTAACTTGCCAAGTTATGTATTTCTAGGCCCTTCCATAACTCAAAACTTGCATTTTTAGAACGTTTTTTGCTCCTGCACGCCCTTTGGTTAAGTGACGTGACTTTGGGCGTGTTCAGCGCAACTTACCAAAGTAACCAATGTTACCGACCGATTGTAGGGCAATACGAAAGCGAAATGTGGCACCAATGAAAACTATCCTGTTGAGTTGTAGCTGACGTCACACTTCGCCTTTGATTTTTATTTCGTACTTGTCTACAATCGGTAAGTGACCGGTAAGTTGTGCTGAACAGCCCACTGAAATAAGATATAGCCTATGTTGGAGCAAGGACTGTCACCATCAGTTTAACAATATTATTTTTTAAATTGGTTCGTTACTTCCCTAGATTGTTTAAAACTGGCAATTTAGAATGTTTTTCATGCATTTTCACCCCTTTTAAATTTTGCATTTTTCAGGAAATTTCCTTAGACAGTTTATATCTTATAAGCAGTTAACATGCCAAATTTCATGTTTCTATGTCCTTCAGTAACACAAAATCACCTTTTTTGAACGTTTTTTGCTTCACGTTCCACTTTTTTTGATCAACATAAGATATATCCTATGTTTGATTCGGAGTGAACACCATCATTTTGGTACCTTATCAAGGCGGTGTCTATGCCGTCACAAGGGGTTTTCCCGATCCGTCCGGGTTCCACTACAGGCATCTAGTTTGAGTTCTTTGGTCAGTGCGCAGCAGGTTCACCTTAAGAGTTTACTTAAAGTAAGTCAGTACAATTCAGGGAAAAAAACCCTTGAGCGAGGTTGTGACTCTGGCTAGAGGTGCCTTCCTTTACGGTAGATCCTCATCCTCAAAATTGTCTTTCCCCATCATAGGGGTTGATATTGAGGATCTTCCGAAAAGCAACTCTCCCTTAGGAATTTTCGGCATCAGAGTTTTTGTAGGTCTTCGGTTCCTGCGGATCGTCGGGTAACATGGTTCAAATTCAAAAGAAGGACCTCTTGGCTCTTTGATTGGTGAGGACTATATCTTTCGGCTTTCCGTTTCTCGTTTGGGAATAAGGCTGAGTAACGTGCGCAGTTTGAAATCCGGATTAGTTCGTAACGGGCGGCATGGACTGTAGCTCGGATTGGAGAATTCCATGAGGGGTGGCATGGAAGTCTCGTCTGAATCAGCGGCCCTAGGACAGGTGAGTGGAGCTCCCACTTTATCCACTCAGTCTAGTAGTTGAGCATAATATTCATCGTTTATTATTTAATCCTGGGCAGATAGTAAGTCAGTTATCAATACTCTGATAGCATCACAAAAGACTGTCGCTATGGACACGCATAGTGCTTTCTTCGTTGGTAGAGAACAATTATGCCAACAATATAATTGCTGCTAAATATCTTAGATGTAAAAGTGAACCCAAGTTTCACATCTTCTAACAAATCGACGCACGAAATCGGTTTCATTTACGCAAAAATCGACTCTCTTGACAAATCTCATTCTCTGACGTTTTAGACCATTATCAACACACTCGAGAATAGTCTTGCTGAATGCTTTTTATCCCTAATTTTACAATGGGGATGTGAAATGATTTGATGTGTGTGATCTTTTCTATCTAGATGCCCAGTGGCGCCAAATTATATGGGCCCATGGGACCCATATAAGTTGGCGCCGATATAAGTGGGCTAAAGCCCACCCAGTAATTTTAAATCCTAGCATACCTAATTTTTATTGTTCAATTTAGTTATTCATTTCATTATTTTTTGTGATTATTTTTCTCCCTATAACAAAATGTATTTGTCAATGACCATGTGTTTTAATTCTCCAACTGACATCCATAAGTCCCAAATAACTGAAATGTTCATATTTAACTTTCAGTTACTTCACTTTGTAGTCATATTCATGATATGATGACATTACAGTAAATATTAGTGTTTTTATTAGGAAAAATGCATGGGAATATAAATTAATAAAATTGCAAGTTTATTAAAATATGATAGCTTAACTTAAAATTCTCATCTTTCACCTTCTGCCCACCCTTTAAAGAAGAACCGGTCGTACCAATTTACCGAAATATTTTAGAGCCCACCCAATATTTTTGAGCCAAACCAATATTTTTCAAAAGTTGGCGCCACTGTAGATGCCTATACCATTAGCATTACCATTAGGTGCCACCTCAGACCTCACCATTAGGAGATGTTTGAAGACCCTGCATAGACCTATCGTTTACTTTTTCGACGATTTCAGACATTGTGGCAGGATTGTTCGTTTATTGCGCGGGTATTCCAGGCTCTCATAGCCATGTTTTAATTCCGTTTACCCACTTATACGCTGTCGTAAATGATGGTTCCTAAAGTACCTTGCATATATTTATGATGCCTCCCAATATTTTTTTATAAACTGTTTAGTGTTTAATAAAAGTCCGCGTTTCAGTTTTATCTATATTACAACACTCACAAAACTAATTTTATTCAAAGCGATCCCAAATTGATTGCTGCCTATCAGTACAATATCTAATTTGACTTTTGTGCGCAAGATAGTTGTGCTATCTGTTGCGTACTTACTTTATTTTAACTGATGATGACATTTGTGATTAATTTCGCGAACTTTTCAAATCACCCTCGAAATTTTTAGGTGTTTTATCTTATTATACTTTTTGGCTTTTCTTTTACCTTTTTATTACACTGAAAAAATAAAGCGTTTTCAATTCTTTCCAACGTACTTTAAAATACTTTACGTATTCGGGTTGTATGTTTGTCTGTATTTCTTTGCTGGGATATACGTTAATATTCTCGGATTGTTATGCAACGTTAACGAGGTTTACCGTAGCAAGTTTTGATATTGAAAATGAAGTGTTTAGAACTTATAGTTGTTAAAGACTGGAAAAGTTGAAAATCGGTCTGAATTTCCGTTAGAAAGCATTAACACAAAAACGAAATGTTCTGTATTTTCGAATAATTCAACCAAAATAAACAAAAAAAATATACCTAAATCCGGGCTCCACACTATCTAATATCAACCTGATCCACTGCTTTTAACGGCAATTTTCCCTGAACTGACAGATTTATTGTAACATTTTTCATTTTTCGTCACAATATGTAGCAATAAACCATATTCTGAAGAAAAGAGGGTTATGTAATAAGAGAGTTGGTTAACCGAGTGTGTCAGTTAATTAGACATCGGATACTTAAAAATCTATAGTATTTTATTCGCATTAATTATTCCATATCCATTTAAGAATTAACTGCAAGAAATAACTTAACCAGTAGAAACTATGACTGTCTTGATTATATGTAATTCAATATCGCTCCCCCCTCTCTCCTCCTCAAAAAAAAAAAAAAAAAAAAAAAAAAAAAAGAGTTTTTGGATACGTCCCTGGCAACCATTATAGTCGTTGAGCCAGAAGCCAAAATTAGGGGTTTTGGTTTCATCTCTGGGGACTTGGTGGTATATACCTTTTTGGATTCACAAGGGTCCAAGGAGTTCATTTTATGATGATACTATTAAGTTTGTGGTAGCTTATAGACGTCATATTGAAAAAAGCGCCATCTATTGCACATAAATACAAATGATTTTTTAAACATTACCACATAATTAAAGTTCAATGAAAAAATGCAGAGAACAAATATTATTCAACAAGTAACATTATACAAATTATACATTTGTTAAGATTTTATTTCAATATGATTATTAACATTTTCAATTGGATAAATTGATCAAAAGACATTTACGATGAAAGAAAATCGAAACTTGTTTTGCATTTTAATGCACATTATTTTCATGTAGATAAGACACAGCATATAAAGAAAAAAGTAGTACTGGTGAGTCTGTTAAGAATTAACCTTTTCGGGACCAGGGGTGCATATATCAACCTCAAAACGTGCTTCCATCGCTTGTTTTTGATACCATTAAAAAAGTAAAAATTTTCTTATCTAATTAAGACATTCTCTTGTTTGCTAAACTAAATTTAATTGTTTGGCAAAAAGTAGTGTCAGTTGAATTAAATTCTTGTAAAAGATGGAGATCTCGAACGGATTAATAAATAACAGAAATTATAGTCTTCTGCAATTCTATCATGATTGGTTCACATTCCTGTATCCAGATAACGTCAATCGTTATAAAACAGTTCTATGTTCTGCATATGCTTGTACATTAGGTTATAAAATAGGCACGCACCTCATAGTGTGGCACAAGTTCTTGAACAAAAATATAACACCAGTTTCAAAGCAGCCTCAGGAGGAAGAGGACTGCCATTCCACTGGATCTCTAGAGAGCCTTTTCCCTCACTATTTGTTCCAAAAATCCAACCATATTTATCTGAGGATGGAAGATCAGGATCAGCTTGTAGGCACTTCTTTCGAACAAGACCGTGCATTACCTATAAGCAGAGTGTATTACTACATGACAAAGGGCAATGTGACTTCACAGACTTTTGGTTTTACAATATATATATATATAGATAGAGAGAGAGAGAGAATATGGCGCAATTCCTTTATGTTTGAATATTTTTGCTTTCCATAATAGAGATGGTAAAATTAAGACTCAAACTGTTTCTTTGTTTCCTCTGATAAATCAGCTTCAGTATCGAACGTCTTAAACGCATCTCAAAATATGTGTTCCGATTCATAATTTTCCCTTGTCTGCAAAAGCACTTATTGCATTGACAATGAATGCATTTCAAGGGATGCATTATATAACTCTTTACATAGAAGTCCATGCATCTCTCTCAAATTGCAGTAATTTTTTTACCCTGTCATTTTATCCAAATTGCACAAATATCAATCCTTCCTAGTTTTTCAAATCGTTTTTTAAAGAAAACAGTGTTGAGATAATGATAATATTTATAAATCCAGACGCTAAAGCATGGTGTATGCAAACTATGTCTACCACCGCTTCTTGGAAGCAGATCAATTTAGTGAATTCTTCAACTTGTTGTTTCTTGAATTGATAACATTTTTTTTCATAGGTAACGTAGAGCACTTGTGTAGTGAACTAATTCAAATAATGTTCATTTTGTGATTCTTGAGAAATGAAATGCATAAGTTCTTTATTGTTCTCCTCATCAGATAAAATCTGCTTCCATTTTCGTACTGTTTGTCCAGGAGAATATGACTTTTAAAACATCACCAACAGTTCATATTTTTCGTTCATTTATTTTCATTGACAACTGTCTGTATGTATCAAATACAGCATCTATCTTTTGAGAGGATGTATAATCTTGTATTTTCCAAAAAACAAATTCTTTGCTAGTCGTCCAAATGATTGTAACTCTTATGGTAGCTTTGAACAAAGCCTATTCTGTCATTTATATTAACAACACCATCATTTGCATTCTTTCAGCAGCCGCAATTTTGTCATAACATCCACCAGTTTGATTTTTCAGTTCTTTGCATTGAACCATCAAGTTTTGCTAAGGGTCATTGAAGAAACCCCGATGGTAGGAGAAGACGCTTCTGATATCCAAATTTATTCGTTCTGCAAGGATCGTCATCTGAGAAAACAGATTTCCTTTTGTCATGACAACAAACTTTGATTTATTGAACTTATATTTTCTTTATATTTTCTGATATTTTCTTTTTCAAATCACAAAATGTGTTTAGCTTATTGGAGGTTTGAAAAATCCTTTTGCCTTTGAGTCTTCAGAAAGATATTTCTCTTGAAAGTTTGATAAATTTCTTCAGTCATCTCGTGAGCTTTGATCATGTCTTCGACAATTTTTGGATTTGTAATTACTCTAGTTGATTATATTAGCCCGTCCATATTTATCTATTCATTGATAACCATGTTCTGTAAATATGAGATATCACGTTCGTATTTCTGGATCTTGATCAACGATTGATCTGGATGTAGAATAGATTTTTCTGATTTTAGCTCTTTCACGAATCATGTGGAGAAATTCTGCCTTGGTATCAAAAATATTTTTTAACTGCTCCAAGTCTTTGACTGAACGTTGTTGTAGCTTTTGACTCCTACGTGTCTTTGCTTATTATCTCTTTACCCGTCCTGTTAATTTTACAGGATGTAAAATCAGGGCAGTCTTTTCTATCACTGTGCTTATCGGCAGAAATTTCCAATATGGCGTCCATTGGTTACTCTGTTTTTGAAAATATCATGGATAAATGTCATGTTATGGCTGATGTTGTGGTGAATCCAAAATGCGTGGTTTACAAAGTTCTTCGACATGAAAATACGAGCCCCTGGCTCAAAGATGATGGCCATTTTCCAATATGGCACCCATAATTTACCTTGTTTTTGTAAATATGGATAAATATCATTCTGATGTTATGATTGTTGAATCCAAAAAAGTATGTGTGTGATTTAACAAGTCTTTTGACATGGCTTCACACGAGTCCCCGGCTCAACGGTGGAGGCGGAGGCAGCCATTTTTCAATATGACGTCCATTAGCCACTCTTATTTTGTAAATATCTTGGATAAATGTCATTCTGATCTTGTCATGAATCCAAAATAATATGGTTTAACAAGTCTGTTGGCATGAATTCACAAGAACCCCTGCCTCAACGACGGCGGCCATTTTCCAATATGGCGTCCATAAAGTACCCTAATATTAAATGTATCATTGACAAATGAGATGCTGATGTTCTGATGAATCCAAAAATGCATGATTTACCATGTCCGCTGATATGAAACCACACGACGACACGACCGCTTAACTCAACGACGGCGGCCATTTTCCAATATGGCGCCCAAAAGCTACCCTCCTTTTGAAAGTATCATGGATTAATGAGGTGCTGTTGTCGTGGTGAATCCAAAAATATATAGTTTACCAAGTCCCCAGACATGAAACCACACAAGCTCCTGGCTCAACGACTATTACTTTAAAAATCAGTTTGATATTTAATGAACGTAAAAATCGCAATTTAGAATGTTTTTTGAACCCCTATCACATATTTTCACCCCTTTTAAATTTCGAATTTAAAGACACGGGGGTGATCTTATATTGGTTCTGTTTTTACTTAAGTACGGAATCTTAAAAAATAATTTCATATTAACTTACCAGTCAACAAAGAATTGCCCTCGGACTACACCCCCCCCCCCCACCCAAAATAAATAAATAAATAAATAAATAAAAAACCCTCGTACAAAAATTACAATAATTTATTTAAAACTGGGGGTAAAAATTCCCCAATTTTAAACGCTATTCTTTTAAAATGTTTCTGAATTTAGATCTAAAAATACTAGTTTATAAACCAATTTCTTAATTTTATCGCATTCTGCTGAATTTCACTGCATTTGAACCAAGTCCATCGGTTCAGTCTGGTTAGCGGAGTTTTAATCAAGTGCCTCTGTGTATATTTTCCTAGTCAATAATCTCAGTTCAATAATTTATAACTTGGTAAATATAGTATATATATATTTTTAGTTTATTCGAAAGTTTTAAATCTTTTCTATTTTCTGAGATTATTTTTTTGAAGGGGGGGGGGGGGGAATCCGGTGTTTTGTCATCGAAATATCTTGATTTATCAATCGAGGCCTTTTATTCTTTTCTTTTCAAAATAAGTAAGATAAAAGCGATAATAGCAATCACTGATAATTCGATTTACCTCAAATTCGATAACAAAATAGGATTAATCATTGCTTGAGCTATGGATTATTGTTCCGCCTTCTTCCGGATTTCAAATCGCATTTTGAATCTGTAAATTGTTGGAAAAGGAATCCGTCTTAGCAAATAGTACCGATGTATGGTTGAAACTGACAATCTGTCATGGATAGAAAACAAACGCAATTTTTGTTGTCAGTAAACATAAAAAGAGATGACGTAAATGCTCTTGTGTTTTACAAGGTATGTCTGATTTTGTAATTCAATTAATAGTTAATATTATACTTAATATAATGTTTATGATCAACATTAACGAGAATTTTTCCCCAATCGTATATTGTTTAAATTGATACACGAATGTATTTATTTACATTTTAGAGGAAAATGGATTTAATATTTTTGTATTGTGCATAATTTAGCTGCATTTCAGTAGTACAGTAAGGCATTGTGTGTTTATTACATTTGTAGCCATATGTATTTTATATTTGTTAACTGATTATTTAATTATCGTAGGATTTATTAAACAATCAAGTAAGTTTGCGACTGATTCTTTGCTTGCACTAGTTAAATAACGCAATGGACTATCAACACAGACATATATATTAGTACTTTTTTGTATAAGGTATATTTTATACCGTCATATTGGTAACTTTCATTAGCTGTTATGGAATATGGTAGGATTTTGATAGCAGACTGTTTTCTGTTTTTTCTTAGAAAACAGGGAGGGGGATTACAATACTTAAAATTTTTTAAAATATTAATGAGTTATTAAACGAAATACGAAATGTTATTCTATGAGACCTCGATCTCAGATCCCTTAATACCTATAAAATGTAAAAAAATTCCATACCAGAAGGAAAAACAAAATAACAAAAAAATTTCATTAACTCTATATAGAAAATCCAAATCCACATTTAATCAAACATTAATGGGCGATTCTACGATAAGAGGTAATTTGTACGGCAATCCGTTTGAAACAGATTTTTTATTCTATATGTTGCTATTTTTTGCAATGAATCGCATCATCTTAATATACTTTATTAAATAACATCACGATTGAATACCTAATTAAAACACATTTTTCTGAAATTTCTTACAAAGTCTAAAAAAAGTCTCTCCCCTGGCATGTCCCCTTGCCGGTTTCAATTTAACTTTCAAACAATACGTATATTTTTTCCGTCAGATGTTTAGCTAAAGTATGTTTAATTGGAATTTAAGTAATTATACTTACGTATTATAAAATAAAAAATAAAATAATTTTGTTAATTTCAAATAATTTTTTTTATTAACTTTTGTCCCGCTTTTTTTTTGTGTATTTACCCTGTCAAATTTCTTTCCGCTGAAACAAATATAAATTCTAGGATGGCTATATCGGAAGTAGCGCTTAAGGACATCTATTGGCTTGAAGTTAGCAATACTAAACGCGCAAGCCATTTAAGCGTCTCCATTTTTAGTTGTTGCGACGCGACCGTGGGGTGTAGTGGTTTCGCACGGTGATCGTGTATCTCCCCTGGTAAGTCATAAAACTTGTGATATTCATTTAATTCAATTGCATTTACTGCCCTAATTAAACAATACGGTAATAATTAAAGTGAAATAACAATCAACCCAGAAACTAATTCAGTCAGTTAAAAAATTTGAATTTACATGAAAATGTCTCTCCCCTGCCATATTTTCCCTGGCAAGATAACTGCCAGGGGAGCGAGTCACTGACCAGAAAAAGTTATAAAATATGTATAAAGTGACTTGCCCTTACATGAAAAGGTAAATAAACGGGACAAAAATCACAATTTAAAGGTTTTTGATCAAACTCAAACTTTTCTTTTTGGCCGAATTCTCTATGTTTTTGAACCTCTTATCGTAGAATCACCCTAATACACAACTTTACGGATGTTTGCGATTAAATAATATTTGCAACGTACTAATGTGTAATGCTTTTTTTTTAATTCCAAATTCACAAAAAGAAATATTTAAACAGTAAAATTGCGAATAAAGTGCACTTGCTTGTTTTTAAAACGTTATAAGTTTCGGTAGTTCACCAATTGCTAGGATTCAGCTGTAGCTACGTTTATTTCGTTTTTGTGTCTTCATAAAAAAGAAAAATATACCTTGTTGACTTGCTGTATAGAAACCTCAAAAAACTTTAAATTTGATTGTTCAGTGATCGTAGTAATGGGTTATTTAACCAAGTACGGTAATTTACATCAATCCTATTCTATAAAAGTAAGGAGTGACAAGATATGCGACGCATTTTACATTTGATGTTATGTTTTTAGTTCTGTAGGGGGGGGGGGAGTTGAAAAAAAAATCTGCATTAGCCTACTGGTATGTCGTACAGTTAGGAGATTAATTAATTTGAAAGTCTGTGTGTAAGTGCTAGGGGGAGGGATAGATTATCATGGTCCATAATTTCAGGCCCCGATTATGACAATTGGGACCCTGAGCAAAGATAAATTATGGGGCCCCTTTCGAATTATTGCAATAATGTTATTCAAATAGAACCGATTGTCACTCATACGTGTATGCGTATTGCATAAGCATATTTTCGTACCTTGGATATACATAGAAGAAAATTCTTAGCTCCGGCAATTCCAAAATAAATATTTTAATTAATAAAAGTACAGCTTTTTCCCCTTTAGTACAGAATAAAACACTTTTATATAACTAGCAATTTGTTACATTAATTTAAGATATAATAACTTCTACTCTAGAGGGAGAATTTTTCAAAATTCCGTCTTAATGCACGTTTACATCATAAGAAGTATATTTTGCCCAATTTTCCATGTTTCTAAGTTCAATAGTTTGAGCTGTGCGTTGATTAACAGTCAGTTAGGACAAACTATTTTATGGGCGATTTTACGATAAGAGGTAATTTGTACGGCAATCCGTTTAAAACAGATTTTTTATTCTATATGTTGCTATTTTTTGCAATGAATCGCATCATCTTAATATACTTTATTAAGTAACATCACGATTGAATGCCTAATTAAAACACATTTTTCTGAAATTTCTTACAAAGTCTAAAAAAATCTCTCCCCTGGCATGTCCCCTTGCCGGTTTCAATTTAACTTTCAAACAATACATATATTTTTTTCCGTCAGATGCTTAGCTAAAGTATGTTTAATTGGAATTTAAGTAATTATACTTACATATTATAAAATAAAAAATAAAATAATTTTGTTAATTTCAAATAATTTTTAAAATTAACTTTTGTCCCGCTTTTTTTGTGTATCTACCCTGTCAAATTTCGTTCCGCTGAAACAAATATAAATTCAAGGACGGCTATATCGGAAGTAGCGCTTAAGGACATCTATTGGCTTGAAGTTAGCAATGCTAAACGCGCAAGCCATTTAAGCGTCGCCATTTTTAGTTGTTGCGACGCGACCGTGGGGTGTAGTGGTTTCGCACGGTGATTGTGTATCTCCCCTGGTAAGTCATAAAACTTATAATATTAATTTAATTCAATTGCATTTACTGCCCTAATTAATCAATACGGTAATAATTAAAGTGAAATACACAATTAACCCAAAAACTAATTCAGTCAGTTAAAAAAATTGAATTTACATGAAAACGTCTCTCCCCTGCCGTATTTCCCCTGGCAAGATAACTGCTAGGGGAGCGAGTCACTGACCAGAAAAAGTTATAAAATATGTATAAAGTGACTTGCACTTATATGAAAAGGTAAATAAACGGGACAAAAATCATAATTTAAGAGTTTTTGCTCAAACTTTTCTTTTTGGCCGAATTCTCTATGTTTTTGAACCTCTTCTCGTAGAACCACCCTTATACAAGTATAGATGTATGGATTTGAGGTACCCTTAAGGTCCGTGACCCATGGACAAAGTCCCGAATTTTGGCCATGCGGTAATAAGAGCCTGCATAATTTAAATAATCTGTGACAAAGCGTCGACGACAACCCTTTACCAGTGCTGTGTCGGTTCTATGTTAAATTATCTCTTTGCGTGTTAAACAAATTTCAGTAATTTTTTTAATATTTCTAAAGTACATTTTATTCGAATTAAAAGTAATTCAGTATTTTCAGATCACATAGAAATATCAAATAGCATAATTGTTCGAAATATTTCCTCGTCTAATACAATGTTGTATAGGGAAGGGAACATTCATATCATCAATACCAAGTTAAACTATCCAATGTGAAAATAGCCACTTTTCAGGAGGGCATTAATTGTGGATTCAGAATCAGCGCTAAGCAGCAGTAAACAATTATTAGACTTTTCGGATGCTGTTTTATAACCCATTTAAGCATGCTATTGAGATAAATCTATACTTATTTAAAATAGTTTGTCCTGACTGACTGATAATCAACGTACAGCCCAAACTACTGAACCTAGAAGCATGAAAATTAGGAAAAATATACTTCTTATGATATAAGCGTGCATTAAGACGGTGTTTTCGAAATCCCCCCCCCCCTAAGAGGGTTAAATGGGAGGGGCCGAAAATTATTGAACGTCTTGCTATATCTCAGCAGCCGTTATAGGTAGGAAGATGATATTCCAGATTATAAATCGACTAGAAAAACAATTATACACATATTTCAGCAATGTACATATTCCCCCCATAAGGGGAATAAAAGGGAAATCGAAAAATTTAGAACATTTAGCACATCTCAGCCGTCATTTTAAGTAAGAACGTGAAATTGCAGAAAGTAAATTTATTATAAAAATAACTAAACATGTGTTTCACCGATTTTAAAATTTCTACCACTGAAAGGGGGCTATAGTGGGGGCCGAAAAATTTCAAACTTTTTTAGGACCCATCATGTGATGTATCATCTTAATGCATTCGGACCACTCTTTCAGATTATGGACCTTTCATTCTTCCTGTCCAATTTGGATCCCCGGGTGACGGCAATTTTCGATCTTTTTCGAAATTGCAGTGTTTTTATAATTTTAAATCGTTTTTTTTTGCCGAGCCTTCTAATAAATATTATTTATAATATATGAAAACTGTAATGCGAGGGGGAGAGAAGGGGGGCGGTTGGATGTTTTCCGGGGGGCACAATATATGGAACCCGGGGTGTACTTTTTCAACTTTTGCCGACACCAATCATACGACACGACATTGTAAAGTTCCGTGACTAATACTTTCTGATATAAACCTCCCGATCCCCTCCCCCCACTTTGCCCCCGCGGGTGGCATTTTTCTAAATTTAGCCGACACCCTTCATGTGATATATCGTTGATAAGCCCTGTGAAGATTTATTCATATTATGCACTTCCCTTGCCCCTCCTGGGGATACATTTAACGTATTTAAGCAAAATATCTTCTAATAATATTCAAACTATGGAGCTGAACGTAAATAACATAGAAAAAAGCAATAAGAAGTATTGATCCCATTCATTGTCCTTTTAGTTCCTGTTTTTGCCACAAGGGGAGATTTTAATTCTTATTTCTTTGGTTATTTTGGTACTAATTGCCAAAAAATTCTAACGTTTGATACTTAAACTCCTTTATACTTTTATACATACTCGCGCCTTTTCTACTTTTTGCAATCAGGGAACTCCATCACATGGCTTTTCCGCTAATATGGTTTCCATATAGCTTTCATTTGGTTTGTTGTTTTTAATTCCTTCTGTTTTGAGTTTCCATGTATTTACTAAAATCAACATGTATTTTATCTATTTTAGAAATTCCCACCTAAGATGATTTAATGGGGTGGTCGTATTTTTAGGACATTTAGATATATCTCTGCAGTAGTTATAGGTAGAAACAAGAAATTAAAGTTAACAAATCTATTAAAAAATAGTTAAAGTGATTTTAGAGCTATTTTGTCTATTATGTCGTCAATATGTTTTTTGAACAGAAAAATGTGAGATTATATGAATAGACAACGATTATGGCTATTTGATTAGATATTAAGTTTTAATCCTTATTAGATGCCGTTTGTTTAATACAAGATTTTTTAAGAAACCGATTAGCATAGCCGGCGAAGGCTGCTAGTCATTTAATAATTTTTACTCGCCAAAAAATCATGTTAGACAGTTTGATATGCTATGATTATTTGTATACATTTATAGCTTCGTTGTACGTTTTCAGCTTCAAACTATCCAATATGCTACATTTGGATATTTGTAAAAATTTTGTGTTTTTCCCAGATTCGTCGTTTTGCAGTAGCAAATAGTATTCAATAGTTTAATTTGTAAAAATTTTCGTATTTACATATTCAATGTAAAACTTTTAAGAATTTTCTTTAATAGCTTTAATGAGAAGTATTGAATAATTTAATAATGAAAAAAACTTATTTTTAAACATTCTGTAAATTTTCTAAAATATAAAGAAACAAAAAATATCTCAAATAAAAGGGTTTGCAACAACTTGTAC
Organism: Maratus speculifer; assembly: GCA_964019185.1. NCBI lineage: Eukaryota > Metazoa > Arthropoda > Arachnida > Araneae > Salticidae > Maratus > Maratus speculifer. The sequence continues at coordinate 166,709,651 of OZ025289.1, read as the reverse complement.
TTCATACCCGTAACTATAATAGTTATCTATTTATACTAAGAAATTCATGGGCCGTTTTATACCACTATTTTCGAATAGAAATCTTTGATTTATTTAAACCCCATTAAAAGTTTTTGAACAAATGAGTTTGAAGAAAATTTAGAAGAAATTCTTAATGAGCTCTTTTAATATAACAATAATCATAAATATTCTCCCAAACATGGGGAAAGAAAAAAAAACTAATCCCTTTTTTTTCAAAATTTTCTTGATTTTTTTTTTTTTTTTTTTTTTTTCTGACTTTTGGTTTACTTTCATATCGCCTAACTATGCTCTAACTTTCGTAAATACATTTGGATTGGCATATAACCTTTTTTTTTTTTTTTTTTTTTTTTTTTTTTTTTTTGTAACGTTTACTATGGAAGTTCCAGTACTGAAAACGGAGCGGGTGACATTTATAGGTCCTTTACAGGGACACTCAAAAGAATCCCGTTATGTATTTATTTATTGAATAACATACATGTGATTGGTGTGCTCGAAATGAAAACTTGCTTATAAGTCATCGTTAATATACAGGGACGAGGTAGCACAAGGAAATTTTACGACACAGGAGAGATACAACCAGGGGTTCCACACAAATAGTGCGTGCAATGAAGTCTGTGGTAATCTAACCCAAACATCCTCCTACGCTCGCAAACTCTATTAGCGGTGTGGTGCTTTAAATACTCGGCTATGGAGGCCCCAAGAATCCCATTACAGTATTCTTAATAGGGAAATAAACGTTTGTGGGTCAGTTTAATTATGTTACGGAGTATTGAAATACAATGAAATTTATATACATTATTGTTATAATAATCGCTGCTATTCAAAGGATATTTTTATATGTTTACAACATGGCTGAAAAATTACTAAATCCTGTTATAATATACTAAGAATTAAAAATAAAATACGGTACCTATTATTCTCCCTCATAGTTTTACTTGATGAGTTTTACTTATTTATTGTGAAGTTATTTTGTATAATATGATGATTAATTTATGTATTCAAATTTAGTGAAATGTATTTTCTAGTGATTTCAGTTATTTAAATAGTATAAACGACCATAATAATTTAAAAGTTTACAGTATGAATAAATTTATTTTATCTCCCAAGCTATAGAGGGGAGAGTGGGAAGAAATGAGGCACTTTTTACAAAAAAAATACGTGTGGCACTCGGGGACTGCCGCGGTAAAGCTATTGCATAGCATTTTTTATCAACTTATGCAATTATAATTATTTATTTATTTTTTATTTATGCAGAATTTTTTTTTTTTTTTTTTTTTTTTTTTTTTTTGTCTTTGATATTAATTCAAGTTACACTTTTTGAGCGTGATGACCGATAACAATTTTTTTTTCTTTTATTGAAAAAATGAGAAGTTAATATCGTTTAAAATATTTTTATTAACTTACAATACATGTAGGTTAATTAGGAATTTTTATCTTTGAAACTATACATTTATGGTAGCTGAAATAAAAAACATAAGTTTGAGACTTCATATTCTCAAAATATCTGAAAAATACCGCGTCAATGTCTGCCGAAGTCTACCGAAGGATACCGTGCCGAAGTCTGCCAAACTGAAGCGACGTTAGCCGGAGTGTTAGGTTTTTTTTTCTCGTTACGGAATTTCTTGATTCTTTCGCCGCGCTCAAAGCCCGCGATAAAAGCTATGCAATACCTAAATAAATTATCAAACAAAATTTGGCCGCGCTACAAAAATTAGATCGCGAGTTATAAGCATTATAAATTTTCTGAACCTCACCGTGGGGGTCTCCTGTAAATAAAAATTAACACTGTGTCATAATAAATTACTAAAAAAATTTGGCCGCGCTACGAAAATTGATCGCGAGTTATAAACATTTTAAATTTTTCGACCCTCACCGTGCAGGGGTCTCCTGTCACCAAAAATTAACACTCTCTCATAATAAATTACCAAACAAAATTTGGCCGCGATACGAAAATTAGATTGCGAGTTATAAGCATTTTAAATTTTTCGACCCTCACCGTGGGAAAGGGGGGGGGTCTCCTGTCACCAAAAATTAAAACTGTCTCATAATACAACATAATACAGTACCCAACAAAATATGGCCGCGCTACGGAAGTTAGACCGCGAGTTATAAGCATTTTAAATTTTTCGACTCTCTACATAGAGGGGGGTCTCCAGTCACAAAATATTAAAACTGTCTCATAATAAATTACCAAACAAAATTTGGCCGCGCTACGAAAATTAGATCGCGAGTTATAAGCATTTTAAATTTTACCACCCTCCACATGGGGGATTTCCTGTCACAAAAAATTAACACTGTCTCATAATAAATTACCAAACAAAAATCGGCCGCGTTACGAAAATTAAATCGCGAGTTATATAAGCATTTTAAATTTTTCGACCCTCCTCATAGGGGATCTCCTGTCACCAAAAATTAACTGTCTCATAATAAACAACCAAACAAAATTTGGCCGCGCTACGAAAATTTATCGCGAGTTATAAGCATCTTAAATTTTTCGACCCTCACCGTGGGGGGTCTCCTGACACCAGAAATTAACAATGTCTCATAATAAATTACCAAACAAAGTTTGGCTACGCTACGAAAGTTAGATCGCGAGTTACAAGCATTTTAAATTTTTCGACCCTCACGGTGGGGGGTCTCCTGTCACCAAAATAAATAAGACCACCAAAATAAACACTGTATCATAATAAATTACCAAACAAAATTTGGCCGCGATGCGAAAATTAGATTGCGAGTTATAAGCATTTTAAATTTTTCGACCCTCAACGTAGGGGGGGGGGGTCTCTTGTCACCAAAAATTAAAACTGGCTCATAATAAATTACCAAACAAAATATGGCCGCGTTACGAAAGTTAGACTGCGAGTTATAAGCATTTTAAATTTTTCGACCCTCACCATGGGGGGGGGGTCTCCTGTCACCAAATATTAACAATGTCTCATAATCAATTACCAAACAAAATTTGGCCGCGCTACGAAAATTAGATCGCCAGTTATAAACATTTAAAATTTTTCGACCCTCACCATGGGGGATCTCCTGTCACCAAAAGTAAGACTGTCTCATAATAAATTACCAAATAAAATTTGGCTGCGTTACGAAAATTAGATCGCGAGTTATAAGCATTTTAAATTTTTCAACCCTCCCCATGGGGGATCTCCTGTCACCAAACATTAATACAGTCTCATACTAAATCGTCAAACAAAATTGGCCGCGCTAGGAAAATTAGATCGCGAGTTATAAGCATTTTAACTTTTTCGACCCTCACCGTGGGGGGTCTCCTGTCACCAAAAGTAACGCTGTCTCATAATAAATTACCAAACAAAATTTGGCCGCACTACGAAAATTAGATCGCGAGTTATAAGCATTTTAAATTTTTCGACCCTCCCCATGGGGGATCTCCTGTCACCAAACATTAACACAGTCTCATAATAAATTACCAAACAAAATTTGGCCGCGCTACGAAAATTAGATCGCGAGTTATAAGCATTTTAAATTTTTCGACCCTCCTCATAGGGGATCTCCTGTCACCAAAAATTAACTGTCTCATAATAAATAACCAAACAAAATTTGGCCGCGCTACGAAAATTTATCGCGAGTTATAAGCATCTTAAATTTTTCGACCCTCACCGTGGGGGGTCTCCTGACACCAGAAATTAACAATGTCTCATAATAAATTACCAAACAAAGTTTGGCTACGCTACGAAAGTTAGATCGCGAGTTACAAGCATTTTAAATTTTTCGACCCTCACGGTGGGGGGGTCTCCTGTCACCAAAATAAATAAGACCACCAAAATAAACACTGTATCATAATAAATTACCAAACAAAATTTGGCCGCGATGCGAAAATTAGATTGCGAGTTATAAGCATTTTAAATTTTTCGACCCTCAACGTAAGGGGGGGGGGGGTCTCTTGTCACCAAAAATTAAAACTGGCTCATAATAAATTACCAAACAAAATATGGCCGCGTTACGAAAGTTAGACTGCGAGTTATAAGCATTTTAAATTTTTCGACCCTCACCATGGGGGGGGGGGGTCTCCTGTCACCAAATATTAACAATGTCTCATAATCAATTACCAAACAAAATTTGGCCGCGCTACGAAAATTAGATCGCCAGTTATAAACATTTAAAATTTTTCGACCCTCACCATGGGGGATCTCCTGTCACCAAAAGTAAGACTGTCTCATAATAAATTACCAAATAAAATTTGGCTGCGTTACGAAAATTAGATCGCGAGTTATAAGCATTTTAAATTTTTCAACCCTCCCCATGGGGGATCTCCTGTCACCAAACATTAATACAGCCTCATACTAAATCGTCAAACAAAATTGGCCACGCTAGGAAAATTAGATCGCGAGTTATAAGCATTTTAACTTTTTCGACCCTCACCGTGGGGGGTCTCCTGTCACCAAAAGTAACACTGTCTCATAATAAATTACCAAACAAAATTTGGCCGCACTACGAAAATTAGATCGCGAGTTATAAGCATTTTAAATTTTTCGACCCTCCCCATGGGGGATCTCCTGGCACCAAAAATTAACACTCTCTTATAATAAACTAGCTGTTACCCGTCACTTCGTTCACATAACATTTAAAGAAGAATTAATTAATCAATCAAACAAAAGAATTCGTTGGTTAAAAGCATGCGTAATTAACTTATTATCGCGATTTATAGTAAAAATCTTTTGATGACCCTTTTTTGCCGATTTTTTTGCTGGTTTAAATTTTCCTTTCAGCGACTTATATTAATAGATAGAAATATTCTTGAATACTTTTTGTTCAGCCCTGTAGTTTACCTAGTATCTTTAATATACGAAAGTATTTTTCTAATCTTTAGTTCAAACAAAAATATTCCTAATTACTACTTAAATTACATTTTCAGAAATTATCATCCGTAGACAACCATGTATCTAGTTGTTTGCGTGACCCTGTATATCATTTTATCCATAAACTACAAACATTTCTTAGTTTACTGAATGCAGTTTAAAATAAAAATGCATATTTTATTTAAAAACTACCTTTAAGTAAATTACGCACACCATTTAATATGCATTCATTTAGTGAAACTTAAAAGCACATATCATAATTCAAAATGCATTTCATCCATGCAACAGTCATCATCCATCATATACAGTACTTCGGTTAGAATATATACTATTTAAAAATTTTTGAGTGTCCCTATAAATGCTATGCACTTCGTATTATGCATGAAATAATTCACATTAAGCCTCAGCAACGTATATGAATTTAATTATACATGAAATCGTTTACCATAATTAAAATGTGTCGCAAACTGTTCCTGCCTTAATTCTTATGCAATGGAATTCTTCTGTGTGACCCTGTAAATGAATAGTAAATGTTCTTTTCACTGCATACTTTACAAAATGCATATTTTAGTGCACTATGTTGATGCATATAAATTTGAATACGTTTCACATATGTTTCATATATTTAATAACATCGTTAAAATTCAATTGAAACGATTTTTCCCCATAATGCCGTAATGTAAAGAAAATTTTTGACTATCCCTATAAATAAACTAATCAGGGTAGAAACTTCATTTTCAATAGATATTCGTGCTAAAGTAAATGTTAATGAAGTCCAAAAATTTCATGGCTACTCGGATTGCCATGAAATTTACGAAAGTTAGAAAGCGGTCAGACAGACAGACAAACCGAAAGCATAATAATTTTTCAACTTTGTTGGAAAGTATTAAAAAATAGAATAAAAAATACATTAATCAGTAGTTTTATTTTCCGTCTTCCCCCCCCCCCCCCCCCCAAAAAAAAAAAAAAAATCTGCCATTGATAATTATGAGTTCTGAATAAAAATTTTCATTTTTATGTAACTTATAACTTATTAAATAGTTAGTATAAGTAAAAAATATTTCTCATTCATTTTAAATATGACGTCATTATTTATCTAGCTCGATTAGCTACTGATATTCATGCCTCTTGTATTTTTAAAGACTACTATAAAGTACCTGTTCAACTATAACGTCACATTTTTCCAAATGAAATATTCCATTGAAATTATTATTCATTTTCGTTCTTTTTTACTTCTAATTATGTTGCCATTTTTGACAGAAAAATTCTTGTTAATGAAACAAATATACATGTTTAATATATAACAGAAAATACTCTCTTTATTTCTATTTCAAATATCACGTCATATTTATTTTCTTTTAACTTTTTTAATTTTAATTTTTTTGCACGGAAATTGCTCAATTAAAAATTTATTGCCGCTCAAAAATTATCATTCCAGATTTCTATTTTATTGGCAACAGGAAAAAAAATGGTTATTTTTTATCGGAAAAATGTTAATTGAATCTGTATGAAAAATGATAAAATTTTGAATTATTAAGGAAAATATTTGAATAAATCAATTAAAAGTTAGCCTATGTTCATTCCCAGGCTTTAACTTATCTATATGCAAAGATTCAAAGACATTAATCCATCTGTTTTGAAGCCAATTTCATTCCAGTTTTTCGGACACACTTTCTCATTTATCTATACTAATATTATAAAGAGGAAAGATTTGATTGTTTGTTTGTTTGAATTGAATAGGCTCCGAAATTACTTGACAGATTTGAAAAATTCTTTCACCGCTGGAAAGCTACACTATTTCCGGTGAACATAGGCTAATTTTTAATTGATTTATTCAAATATTTTTCTTAATAAATTCAAAATTTCATTATTTTTCATACAGAATCAATTGAAATTTTTCCCATAAAAAATAACCATTTTTCTTTCCCGTTGCCAAGAAAATGTAATCTGGAATAATAATAATAATAAATTAATTAATTCAATTAGTAATTATGGAACAAAACTATTTGTATAATTTTAAAACAGAAAAGAAAAATAAGGAAATAGTTTACTGATAGTAAATATACGACTATTACTGGATTACCACGTGAGGCATAAAATCGCAATTTTGTTGTAATCGAGCCAACGTGATCCGTAGATGATATCTGCATCTAAATAATGTTTGCAATATTATTGTTTATATAATTTTTTTACATTATTTGGCAATATTACATTATTTAGCAATACTTGATCTCCCATCGACCAAAAAACTGTCGCTAAAGTATAAGGTTAAATGTCAATAATGGATGATCGTAAATGTCACATTCTTTTGACATTAAATATGTTTTGCATAATTGTTACGTCGTCAACTAATTTTAATTCGATGTTTTATCTCTATTTCTATTAATATTTTAGTAATTTATTAATTCTTTGGTTATTTAAAATAAAAATTATATCCATTTGTATAATTTGGCGAAATTGATCGACGGAATAATCAAATGGTACCAGTTGTTTGTTTACACTCTATCTGGATATTTAGGTTGATAGAATTAGCGTACTTATCGAGTCTCCGCCAAGTCATATGCCAAGCAGTCATTAAATCTGTGTTTTAGCCTTACTATTATATCTTTTTCATCTGCAGTTATTTTACCATCACTAAAAAAGAAATATTTTGAACGTGAAGGAAAAATCATTATCATGAAAAAATATTTGCAATTAATTTATCATTCATTCTAATAAAAAAAAAACGGTACTACTTGGTTATCCTGTCGACCAAAAAATTATCGCCAAACTATTAGATTAGATGCTAATAATGGATGATCGTGAATGTCGCATTCAATGACATTAAATACGATTCACGTGTTTAAAATGTCATTAAATGATTTTTATTTCGACTTTTTATTAATATTTTTCTTAATATTTTACTAATTATTTGTTTTTTAGTGCATATTTTAGTGCATTTTTTCATGCTAAATTGAATGCTACTAAGCAAATTCTTTTAAATCCTGTACTGGGTGAGATACTTCACATTTACCTAATTTGGCGATGTCTTCAGCGCAAAAACCTGAAATTTTGAATTTTTATCTAATATAAATCTCTTCTTTAGGAAGTTCATCGGATGGTCTAAAATAATAACATGTTTTACGATATCTCAGAGGCAAATTCAGGTAGAAGCAATTCAAGTGGAATTTAAGATAAAGAACCTACGAAAAAAATTCTTAATTACTTTAGTATTTTTGTAATTTGTCAGTTATTTAGTCATTTTAGAGGTATTTTGTCGCCAAAATGAACTTTGAACTGACCAATGTAAAATTACATAAATCAGACAAAAATTGTAGGTATTTGATTCGATATTAAGATTGTTTATTTCAATATATTTCGTTTGATTCAACATTATTTTAGAGAAACTGACCAGCGTAGCGGGCGGCGGCTGCTAGTAATATATATAAGATATAAGATAAGGGTTGACAATTTCAGGTTTTTACGCCGAAGGCATCGCCAAAAAAGGAAAATGTGAAGTATCTCAGGAACTACTGGATTTAAAAGAATTTGCTTAGTACTATTCGATTTAGCATGAAAAAATACACTTAAATATGCTATCAGTTGAAAAACAACTACAAAAGCCGATTCTAAAAGAATTTTTTAAAAGTTCGTTCTTTTTTTTACCCTTCCCTTAGGGGTGGAATTTTCGAAAATCCCTTCTTAGCGGCACTCGATGTTATAAGAAGTATTTTACCCCGATTTTCAAGAGTTTTGGTTCGGTAGATTTTTTTGTGCTATGATTAATACGAAATCCAGACTTTATATATATATAGATAAGGATTGAAAAGTTCAGGTTTTTGCGCCGAAGACATCGCCAAATTAGGAAAATGTGAAGTATCTCACGAACTACTGGATTTAGAAGAATTTGCTTAGTACTATTCGACTTAGCTTGAAAAAATACAGTAAATATGCTATCAGTTGAAAAACAACTACAAAAGCCGATTTTAAAGGAATTTTTTTAAAGTCCGTTCTTTTTTTTACCCCCCTTAGGGGTGGAATTTTCGAAAATCCCTCCTTAGCGGCACTCGATGTTATAAGAATTATTTTTACCCCAATTTTCAAGATTTTTGGTTCAGTAGATTTTTTTGTGCTGTGATTAATACGAAATCTAGACTTTCTTTTATATATATAGATTACCAAACAAAATTTGGCCGCGATACGAAAAGTAGATCGTGAGTTATAAGCATTTTAAATTTTTCGACCCTCACCGTAGGGGGGGGGGGGGTCTCCTGTCAGCAAAAATTAACACTCTCTCAAAATAAATTACCAAACAAAAACTGGCCGCGCTACGAAAATTGATCGCGAGTTATAAGCATTTTAAATTTTTCGACCCTCACCGTGGGGGGGTCTCCTGTCACCAAAAATTAACACTGTCTCATAATAAATCATCAAACAAAATTTGGCCGCCCAACGAAAATTAGATCGCGAGTATAAGCATTTTAACTTTTTCGACCCTCACCGTGGGGGGTGTCCTGTCACCAAAAGTAACACTGTTTTATAATAAATTACCAAACAAAATTTGGCCGCGCTACGAAAATTAGATCGCGAGTTATAAGCATTTTAACTTTTTCGACCCTCACCGTGGGGGGGGGGGGGTCTCCTGTCACCAAAAATTAACACTGTTTCTTCATAAATCACCAAACAAAATTTGGCCGCGCTACGAAAATTAGATCTCGAGTTATAAGCATTTTAAATTTTTCGACCCTCAACGTGGGGGGTCACCTGTCACCAAAAGTAACACTTACTCATAATAAATTACCAAACAAAATTTGGCCGCGCTACGAAAATTAGATCGCGAGTTATAAGCATTTTAAATTTTTCGATCCTCTCCATTGGGCGGGTCTCCAGTCACCAAAAGCTACATTATCCTACCTTGTTTTATCTTAAGACGGTTCTTTTCTATACACATTTTATCAGTAATTTTTATTATTGAAACTATAGATTTATAGTAACTGAAATAAGAAATATAAGTTTGAGACTTGATATCCTCTAAATATCTGAAAAATCCCGCTTCAATGTCTGCCGAAGTCTACCGAAGGATACCATGCCGAATTCTGCCGAACTGAAACGACGTTATCCGAGTGTTAGGTTTTTTTCGTTACGGATGTGTTAGGATTTTTCGCGTTACGGAATTTTTGGATTCGGTCGCCGCGCTCAAAGCCCGCGATAAAAGCTATGCAATAGCTTAATAACAAAATCAACTTGGTTTGACACAAAAATAAAAAATTTCGATTTGTAGAATACAAAATGAAACACTTTCTAATGTCCTTAAACAACATAGTAGAAATATAATTTTCAGAAACAGTTTTATACTTAAAGAGATTGTAAATTTCAAAATATGTCCCATTCTTCCCCACTAATAGAGAGGAATGGGACAGCTATAAAACAATGTATGAATAGACACAAATAGTCCGGTATCGACTATTTATACAATGTAACAAAGATTGTAGGTTGATAATGTCTGTGCTACAATACCAAATACACTGGAAGGAAAATTCAGGATTGTCAGATAGAAATGACATTAAAAAATCATCAGTTCAATTTATTTATATTTTGAAGTAAACGAATATATTTTCCACGTTATTAAAATACTAGCCTCTAAAAATGTTTGCATATCAGTATTTTACACTCATCTTATTAAAAAGAAGGAATTGAACTTGTCCCATTCCTCCCTCTACCTTTTTCTGTTAAACTTCTTGTATAAACAAAAATTTTATTTTTAGGCATACCGTATTTACTCGTGTATAAAACGCACTTTTTTAATTAAGACAAAACTCGTAGATGTGCTTTATACACGGAATATTTTTTTACTGCTTGAAGTAATGATACGATATACATATGGATTAAAGAATGTATTCAAAGAAAACATTAAAAATAGGAAAATCTCACATAATAAAAGTATCGCTACATCTTTATTTCACTCCTTGCAATTTTTTTTAGAAAAACGCTAATAAAGTTATTTAAACAGCATAATAAGCTACTGTCATTGCCGTCACTCACTAATATCCCGCTTCATGCACTCCCTACCTGAATTCTAATAATGTAATTTCGCCTTGTTTTCTGGCCTAATGCAATGTTTGATTTGACTTTCTTTACTTAAATTCGTTTAACCCTTTGCGGCGCAGTGGTTTAGTAGATAAACCACTTAATTTTAATTCCGAAATGCCACATTCGCACCGGAATTTTGTTTAAAAAAATACGGTTTTTTGAATGCGTGAAATACAGCGTTTTCTTATTTACAAATAAAGTTGTTTTCAAATTCCGGTGTCAGTCATTAATTTCAAAACTTAAGGAATTAATTTGCCCTGCGCCGCAAAGGGTTAACCATTCATTTATTTGTATATGAAATTTATGGTGCGTGTTATATAGGAGATTTTAAAAAATCGTCACTTTTCCTTCTAAAGTAAAGAATGCGCGTTAAATACGCATGCGCGGTATACACGAGTAAATACGGTAATTTAAATTATGCATAAATGTTCCATAAATAGGGAAACTATTACATTTATGTATGAACAAGTTTATGCAAAAAAGCATAAATAGTATATAAAGCAAATTTACTTTTGATTCTTGAAACAATATTTTTCTTTACACAATTGCAAGCTTATGCAGATCAGCGTACGGAACGGAATCGAGAAGCAATTACTCGGGGGAGGGGGTAGCGAGCAGGGGAGAGGAGCTCTATGTCTGTTTCGGGTCGCAGTCTTTTGGGTATATTTGAGAGAATGACTTGGGATGCGTCGTAGTCCTTTATAACACATATACTAAGGTAGTTCTGAAGTCTATATAGGAACAACTTTGACATAAGTTTTAATTCATTTTTTTTTCAAAAACGCATAAAACTGGCATGTGTTGTGATCCTGAAACTATGTAACTAAAAGAAGTTTTCCTTTTTTTTTTTTTTTTTTTTTTTTTTTTTTTTTTTTTTTTTTGTTGTTGTTGAATTGAAAAGATATTTCATAAAATACCATCAAAGTTGGCATTTTGAACCTAATTTCTCGGAAAAGGGAGAAAATGCAGCCAAAGAAAGAAAATGAACAGATTGCCACGTGACACAAAATCGATTATAACAGGATAAGAAATATATTTATCAAAAAACGGAAAAATCATTTCGATTCCAAATCGCTTCAGTAGTAGCCCTGCCAATTTTATGCCTTCACCTCAAAAAATGAATCAATAAATGTATTCGAAAATTTCAGACTTGTTGAAAAATTCAAGGGATCATTCTACGTATCACTCTACTCTGAAAAAGTTGCGAAACCATATGAAAAACTGGTGGAACCAGAGAGAATAGTAGAGCTCGGTCTAAAATATGTTACAGTAAAAATTGGGAAATATTTTCAATTTAGAAATGTGAGTAGAAAAGAAATGGAATCAGATTATCTGTAAAGCTCATGAAATCATCCAAATTTTTGTTGATAGCTGAAAATGTAAACTGAGCTTTACTGATGCCTTATTTGAAAATCATATTATGCAGTCAAAGTGATTACTGGCCATAGTAAACAGAATGTGTAATTAATGCTAAAAAAAGTCTTTCAGGTCCAGCATTGTGGACGTATTTGCATCAAGTTAAGCTAAGTTCCACAACGCAAAATTATATATAATGAAGTAATATGTTTTGTATAGCATTGATATTGTCAGGTTCTTGCAGAATTGTTTTGAATTAACATTTTTGAATACATTTAAAGTAGTAATTTGCATTTCATGTAATCACTGTAAAAAAAAAAGAAACCTTATGTCAATGGATTTATTCCAGACAAATAGTATATTGTTGAATATTTGTTACTTGTATAGGATTTTGGGCTTTCATCTTTCAGGTTTAGCAATGACCGCTGGAATGGAACTTGGCCCATACTTTATATTGAACTAATCCTCAGGTTCTTGCTCATTACTAAATCAGCGTCTAACCTATAAATATGAACCCAAATTTTTAAACTGGTTGTGGATGATTGAAATTTGGAATAGGTTAAAAATGCCTTTACTTCCCGGATTCATTTTAAGGCACCAATAAAGCTCAGTCCACATTTTCAGCTACACATTTTTTAGATCAAGATCTACTTTTCTCTCTGGTTCCACCAATTTTTCATTTGATCTTCTATAATAATAACTGTAGATGATTGTAATGTTTGTCTATATGTTGTTTCCTGAAAAGACAGTTAACAAGGAAGGTCTCCATACGGGCATACTCAGAAAAATCTGAAAAATTACAGAATGTTCTTCTCATATAGTTATATATGTTTATAAAAAACATTTCGGCGGAACCTCCTTATAACGTCCGTAAAAAAATAATAAAAATTTTGTTTATTTGGTGATTTATCTCCGGTTGGCGAAAAAACGAAATTTTGAAAAATACGCTTTTACGCTTCGAATACTTTTTAAAGAAAAAACTTTCTATGTTCAATTTATTTAAATAAGTTTAGTTTAAGTAATTTTAGTTTTGCATTTTTACTTTACTTTAAGTGTAATTTTGTCATATACGTTTATATGTACTTATAACAAAATGAAATTAATATATTTTATCATTTAAAACACAATTTTAAATTGACTAAAATTGTTCAAAATTGAAAAATACACTGTTAAAAATCTGCTGCATTTTGTTGCAACGCACTCCCTTGCTTGCATATAAAACGGTTACTTGGCCGTGAAATGGAGCTTTCTCATTGGTTGGAATAGAGATATTATATACAAGCGGTGGAGTGCGTTGCAACAAAATGCAGCAGATTTTTAACAGTGTATGACACGGTCAATTCACCGTGCTATGGAGCATTCTCATTGGCCAGAAGAGAGATATTCTATAAAAGTAGTGGAGTGAAGTCGCAGTAAATGCTGCAGATTTTTAACAGTGAAGTCAATTAAAATCAATTTTCAGATTCGTTAAAATCGTCTGCTTTTGGCGAGGAAATGCACTGCTCGCCAAATCCCGCGTCGCTTTTAGCTTTTCACGCCAATTATTCCAAACTATTTTATTTTTTACTTACCCATCATACGTAGTATAGGGTAAGTCTTGCAATCGTTTTGAAAATCGAAAAATATTTTTTGACGAATTTACACGTTTTAGATAGTAGAGATTCCGAAAAACATATTTTTAGAAAAAAAAATTTGCCGTCCGTCTGTCTGTCTGTCTGCCAGTCTGTCTGCCTGTAAACGCTCTATCTCCCGAACAAATTGAGATAGAGTATGAATCTGATGAAAGGTATATAAAAATTTTCGAATTTTTTTATTCTAAGGAATGGACGTAAAAGGCAATAAATTAACACACATTTTGCATATAGAATGAAGTCGATCGGATTATTAGTTGCCGAGATATTTGTAATCTTGTTTTCCACATTTTTCGATTTTTCATGATCCTGTATTTCATTCAAATTTAAATTAAGAAGTATATTTTAATTGGAAATGAGACGCTTAATCCGACGCAGTTAATTGTTAGGTAATAGAATTATTATTTTTGGAGTTATAAGGATGTTTCTTTTACGCAGTTCGGTACTACTTGAGTAATTTGGCGTTTTACATAATTTGTCGAAATTGGTACATCAGCAGTTCTTTAATATAGCATTACTATGTATATTAACAATATTTAAATTTTGTTTATGAATTGCAATGCATTGTATAAATAGTTTCACATGTTTTATTTTCATATACATATCCATGATGGGTAAGTATTACGGTGGCCCCCAACGACTAGTTTACATATCTAATAATGTAATTCCGCCGCTAATTTTCACTGATTCTTTATTACCTACATGAGTAATTTAATTCGTATTTTTTTCAAAAAATTCTGAGTATGCCCCCAATGGAGACCTTCCTTGTAAGAGCAGAGTTAACCGATTTGCGAAAGTATAAATATGAAGTTACGTTCTTGAAGCCAGTTATTGAATTTATTGATTGAATATTATGTGACTTTTCTAGTTTCGTGGCAATGATTTCACTTTAGTAAAATTAAACCGGTTCTTCTATTTTAGTCCAATATACTAAATTTTGTCCTCTTTTCAGTATAACTTTTTTGGAATTCATTCAATGATATTAGAATTTTTAATGCTGTTTTTAGCGTCTCTCGGAGATTTTTTTAGCCTTCGTAAAAGGAATCCGGATTCAGTCTTTTAACCCATTCAGTGCCAAGGAGCGCCGTCGCGCTACTCTCGCTAGTTGTGAAAAATGCCAGCGTTGCCATACCGCTCCTTTTGACAGTTCACTTTTGGCGTGCGCAGTGTTTGATAAAGTGTTATTTAAATTTATTTAATTTATTGCCACGTAATATTTATTCATTATATTGCATTCTAACTATCTTCGATCGCATATTTTTTATATAAACACCGTGATTATTATTTTTTTAATATTTCTAATTTGGATTTCAAAATGTCGGACACAAGTGAATTTTCAGATACAGTACGACGACAGAGCAGCGCGTCGGCGCTCCTTGGCACTTTTCGGAGCAGCGCGACGGCATATTCCTTGGCACTAAAAGGGTTAATTTAGTTTAATATAATAATTCATGCTCCTATGTTATATACATAGAGAGAGAGAGAGATTCTATTTTGTGAGAGTAGAACTAGGCTTGTTTGAGAAAAATCGATCACCAAAGATCCGCTTTAAGCATTTGCAAAAGTTTTAGTGCTGCTATCTAGGAATAGAAAATGCTTTTATTGTGCTATTTCATACTAGCTTTATTATGAATATTTGAAAGCTTACACCTTTAGTTTTAATTAATAAAAGTGAAACCACTTATGTAGCATTTAGAGTAATTAAAACATATTTTCTATGTTTAAAATAGTGCTCCGATGTTTCTATGAAGTATAGTAAGGAACGGAGCGGGAATAGCTGATAAATTAATCAATTTTAGCATGACAATTTTAATTTAAATGCCTAATGAATCTAGTGCTGCCCTCTAAAGCCGATTAATTAAGCTTCAAACTATACAAAGATCTACGGTAAAACTTTCTTTTAACTCTTTCAGGAGTAGTGCAAATATGTTCGTAAAATAGATTAGATACGTGATTGATTGACATGAGAAATTACAAACTAATTTCCCTGAAATTGTAGGGGAAAACGGAACAAACATTACAAAAGTTAATTTTTAAAAAGATTCAATTAGAGGTACCATTTGGTGGATAAAATTAAATTAGTAGAGTTAATGTGAATCAGAAAAAGAATGTTTGTAAAACAAAATTAAAGATTTCTTTTAATCTAATCTTTTCTTTAAATAAACTAGTAAGTTTTCGTATTTTTATATATCCTTTGAAATATTTCAATTATAAATTACCCTTTCCATTAAGCTATTACTAATTTAATAATAATAATAAATAAATAAATATATATATACCGGGTATCCCAAAAATGACTGATGGATTTTAAAATTCAATAACTTGCAAACGGTGACAGCTATTTAAAAAAATTTTTGCAGGAGGGTTAAGTATAATGTCAGGAGTTTTTTTACCGTAATTTTTTTATTTTAGTTCAAATTTCAAACAATAGGTGGCGCTGACGGCTATTGAAGGCCACGCCGACGCTTCACTCAGCACTGATCACCTGGCCTTCAATCGCCATCAGCGCCACCTATTGTTTGAGATGCGAACTAAAATAAAAAATTACGGTAAAAAAACTCCTGACATTATACATAACCCTCCTGCAAAAATTTTTTAAATAGCTGTCACCGTTTGCAAGTTATTGAATTTTAAAATCCATCAGTCATTTTTGGGACACCCGGTATATATATATAATTAAAATATGAACTTGAGATTTTTTTTCTCTTTCATCATCTTGTTATCTTAGTCGAGTTTAAATTTTACGTATTTATGCATCTATTACGATGTTGCTTTTTTTCCCCCAGTCCTACTTTCAAATAAAGGACAAGTCTATTTAAGGCATTTCTCAAAAATATTTACCCAACTCAACAACACAAAACTTTGTAATACAGGGTGTTCCAAAAATAACGATCCATTCCTATGAAGGAGAGGGAGATCCATTTATATATATATATATATATATACACACTATATTGCCATTGATTATTGGACACTTGCGATTTTAGACATTTTGTTAAATATCTAGAAAAATACATGAGGAATCATCTCGAAACTCTTAGTGTATAAATATAATAGTATAAGTCATACATCTTCGTGAAGATTTTTTTCCCGAAACTCCATAGAGGACCGTCAACAAATTAAAAAAGAATGAATATCTTTTGAATAACCCTGTCAAAACTAATGTAGCAAAAGCGTTCAAACTCTAGATTATGATTGAATGCCTTATTGTAATACGCCTTGTTCATTTTTATGCAAATAGCATGCATACTCACAGAGTAATTAAGGTTTTTATAAAAATAGTCCCAAATTTTTCCAAGTTTTTTCCTTATAATTTTCAGAGTTCTTAATAAAAAATAATATTTTTTTCAGAAAATATGACAAACAACATTGCACACAGTACCCTGTAATCAGAATAAAAAATAATGAAAATTGTATACAAAATGAGTTGGTTTACTAAATAATTTTTTACTGCGCATGCGTCAACGATATCAAAATTTCATTTGCATATTATGTTAGCTAAATGTATAGAGCAACTTTTGTGAAAGTCACAAAATCATAACTTGAAAATTCTGATAATAATCGTTAATTGAATAAGTTGAAAATCCGTTATTCTCAAAATGAAGCAAACACTAGTTGGATGTGTCAATCCCAAAACTTTCTTCTATCTCATAAGTACATTTTAATATTTAAAAAAAAAAAAAAAAAAAAAAAAATCGTGGTGACCCCAAAGTTACCCACTATCGAATTTCCTCGAACATTTGACCTAGCCTAATGAGATTCTGGTATTCGAAAAGCCTAAAACACAAAATTTTATTAATATTCTGAGAAAATGAGCTTAGTAGTGCCTCATGTTGGGTAATTTATACTAAAACCTAATAAGCATCTATTTATGTCAAGACCTAACAGAATCGGAAATTTGATGTAATTTCGTCCATTAGTTCTTGAGATATAGTTATAACAAAAAATTTGCAAAACGTAGCACAGCAACACCATATCTTGGACAATTTATGCCAAAACGTAAAAAAGCGTCTAATTATGTTATGGTGTAAAAGAATCTGAAGTTTGATGAAATTCTGTGCATTAGTTCTTGAGATATAGCTAGTTAAAAAAAACGTGTAAAATATAGCACAGCAGCACCATCAGTTGAAGGATTTATAACAAAACGTAATCATGGTGTAATTATGTTATATGTCATTTTGTAACAAAATCTGAAGTTTGATGAAATTATATGCGTTGGTTGTTGAGATATAGCTATCGGGAAAATCGTGCAAAATGCAGCACAGCTGCACCACCTGTTGCAAGGTTAATACCAAAATGTAATCAGCGTCTAATTATGTTAGTAATCAGCGTCTAATTATGTTATATATTCTAGTGTAACAGAATCTAAAATTTGATGAAGTTCTCTGCATTAGTTCTTGAGATATAGCTATCGCAAAAATCGTGCAAAATGTAGCATAGCAGCGCCACCTATAGGGCAGTTCACACCAAAACCTTATCAGCGGCTATGTATCTCAAGGTATCGCAGAATCTGAAGTTTGGTGAAATTCTGTGCATTAGTTCTTGAGATATAGCTATCATAAAAATCATGAAAAACGTGGCACAGCAGCGCCACCTGCTGGCCAATTTACACCAAAACTTAATCAGCGTCTATTTATATCAAGGGGTAACAGAATCTGAAGTTTGGTGAAATTCTGTGCATTAGTTCTTGAGATATGGCAATCTTGAAAATCATGAAAAACGTAGTATAGCAGCGCCACCTGCTGGCCAATTTTCACCAAAAACCAATAGGCACTAATTCATATCAAGGTCTAACTGAATATAAAATTTCATTAAATTTCGAGCATTAGTTCTTGAGATAGAGCGCCAACAAATTTTTTGTCACATACAGACAGACAGACAGACTCACAGACAGACATTTTCTAAAAATAGTCAAAACGTGTTCAGGACCTTCTAAAACGTATAAATCCGTCGAAAACCGGAAGTCGAAAATTTTCATGAATCCAATACTTTCTTCTTGTAAAGATAGAAGAAAGTAACAAGAGGGGTTGTATCCATATATTCATTGATTAATGTCAGTATAGAATACACAATACGGGATGTACTACTACATTTGGATAAAAACCTCCATTTTTTTGCTTCATTTTGGAAACAACGGATTTTGTCCTTTTTCTATAGACGATTACTTTCAGAATTTTCAAGCTATGATTTTGAGACTTTTACAAAAGTTGCTCTATACATTTAGCTAACATAATATGTAAGTGAAATTTTGATATCTTTGACGCATGCGCAGTAAAAAATTATTTAGTAAATCTAGTCATTTTTCATACAATTTTTATTATTTTTTTATTCTGATTACAGAATACTGTGTGCAATGTTGTTTGTCATATTTTCTGAAAAAAATATTATTTTATATTAAGAACTCTGAAAATTATAAGGGAAAAACTCGGAAAAATTTGGGACCATTTTTATAAAAACCTTAATTACTCTGCGAGTGTGCATGCTATTTGCATGAAAATGAACACAGTGTATTACAATAAGGCATTCAATCATAATCTAGAGTTTGAGCGCTTTTGCTACATTTATTTTGACAGGGTTATTCAAAAGATATTCATTCTTTTTTAATTTGTTGACGGTCCCCTATGGAGTTTCGGTAAAAAATCTTCACAGAGATGTATGACGTATACTATTATATTTATACACTAAAAGTTTCGAGATGATTCCTCATGTATTTTTCTAGATATTTAGTAAAATGTCTAAAATCGCAAGTGTCCAATAATCAATGGCAATATAGTGTGTATATATATATATACTCCATAGAAATGGATCGTTATTTTTGGAACACCCTGTACATTTTTGACTCATTTTTACTTTCTTCTATCTTTACAAGAAGAAAGTATTGGATTCATGAAAATTTTCGACTTCCGGTTTTCGACGGATTTATACGTTTTAGAAGGTCCTGAACACGTTTTGACTATTTTTAGAAAATGTCTGTCTGTGAGTCTGTCTGTGAGTCTGTCTGTATGTGACAAAAAATTTGTGGGCGCTCTATCTCAAGAACTAATGCTCGAAATTTAATAAAATCATATATTCAGTTAGACCTTGATATGAATTAGTGCCTATTGGTTTTTGGTGAAAATTGGCCAGCAGGTGGCGCTGCTATACTACGTTTTTCATGATTTTCAAGATTGCTATATCTCAAGAACTAATGCACAGAATTTCACCAAACTTCAGATTCTGTGACCCCTTGATATACATAGACGCTGATAAGGTTTTGGTGTGAACTGCCCTATAGGTGGCGCTGCTATGCTACATTTTGCACGATTTTTGCGATAGCTATATCTCAACAACCAACGCACAGAATTTCATCAAACTTCAGATTTTGTTACAAAATGACATATAACATAATTACATGATGATTACGTTTTTTTATAAATCCTTCAACTGATGGTGCTGCTGTGCTATATTTTACACGGTTTTTTTAAACTAGCTATATCTCAAGAACTAATGCACAGAATTTCATCAAACTTCATATTCTTTTACACCATAACATAATTAGACGCTTTTTTACGTTTTGGCACAAATTGTCGAAGATATGGTGTTGCTGTGCTACGTTTTGCAATTTTTTTGTTATAACTATATCTCAAGAACTAATGGACGAAATTCCATCAAATTTCAGATTCTGTTAGGTCTTGACATAAATAGATGCTTATTAGGTTTTAGTATAAATTACCCAACATGAGGCACTACTAAGCTCTTTTTCTCAGAATATTAATTAAAGTTTGCGTTTTAGGTTTTTCGGATACCAGAATCTCATTAGGCTAGGTCAAATGTTCGAGGAAATTCGATAGTGGGTTACTTTGGGGTCACCATATATATATATATATATATATATATATATATATATATATATATATATATATATATACTATCGGACCCGACAGACGTTGTCCTGTCACCGACAGACGTTGTCCTTCCTTACACCGACACCAGAAAATCAAATAAATGTACTTAAATATAGTAATACGCACGGTAAACACTACGCTCTTAATTTAATTTCTTATTACAATCATGTAAGGAAATTATTTTTCACTCTTAAGTATTTTTGAAGTCGGTTCAACTTTTGATAGAAAAGTTTATATTTCTCTTTTTTGTTAAAAGTTAACGATTTTCTGAAGTCAGTTAATCAAAATTATAATACAGGCTATATTACTGTAAAGCATACACGTTTGACAGGAGCGGGGTTCGAACACGCGATCTCTTTCTTCGAGAAGCAGAGCTTATATCTGGCACCTTAGACCGCTCGGGCATTCCGTCCGCACTGTATTCATCGAACTTATTCAACACTTTTAATTAGCGAAAAATCACTAACTGTTAGTTTTTGCCTAGTTACTAAAAAGTACTGAATCAATTTCGATGAAATGTGAATCAAAACCATTCTCGAATCCACTGGAACACACACGCAAAATTCCATTAAAATTGGTCCAGTAGTTTAAGAGGAGTTCAGTGACATACAAACGCGCAGAAGATTTATATACAGGGTGTCCGAAAAGTCTGGAAACGGCCGAATAATTCGAGAAATACATATGAGATTGAAAAACGTAAATATACGTGTTAAATATTTTTAAATAAGCTACTCAGTGATACCAGATTTGACCTTCGCAACCGACCCCCTGGGGGTCAGAGGGGATCCAACTTTGAAATCTTAAATTATAACCCCCATTTTTTATTGCAGATTCGGATTCTACGGACAAAAATACGTAACTTTTGTATTTGATGTTTATTTCAAATCCTCGTTTATCACGGTGTATTCGAGCATATTAAATCGATACATATTTCGACTTTTCCAACGGGATTTTCCCTAATCGAAACTGATTGGGCAGAATTTTTGACGCCAAATTCCCCGTCTTTTGCAGAAATAGCGTTTCCTGAAAATCACCCATAGCGATTATTTCAATATTGCTACACTGTTAAAAATCTGACCCATTTGCTGCAGCGTCACTCCACAGCTATTATAGAATATCTCTTTTGTGACCAATAAGAGTGCTCCATAACACAGTAAAGTAATCGTTTTCTATAAAAGTGGTGGAGTGACGATGCAGCAAAAGTGTCAATTTTTTACAGTGTACTTTACTATGTTATGGAACATTCTCATTGGTCATGAAACAGATATTCTATAAAAGCTGTGGAGTGACGCTACAGCAAATGGGTCAAATTTTTAACTGTGTGTAGTACTATCGAAATAATCGGCACCGGTGATTTTCAGGAAACGCTATTCTTGCAAAAGACGAGGAATTTGATGTCATAAATTCTCCCCAATTAGTTTCGATTAGGGAAAATCCCGTTGGAAAAGCCGAAAAATGTATCGATTTAATATGATCGAATACACCGTGATAAACGAGGATTCGAAATAAACACCAAATACAAAAGTTGCGTATTTTTGTCCGTAGAATCCGAATCTGCAATAAAAAATGGGGGTTATAATTTAAGATTTCAAAGTTGGACCCCCTCTGACCCCCAGGGGGTCGGTTACGAAGGTCAAATTTGGTTTCACTGAGTAGCTTATTTAAAAATATTTAACACGTATATTTACGTTTTTCAATCTCATATGTATTTCTCGAGTTATTCGACCGTTTCCAGACTTTTCGGACACCCTGTATATATAAAGATAAGGATTCAAAATTTCAGGTTTTTGCGCCGAAGGCATCGCCAAATTAGGAAAATGTGAATTATCTCACGAACTACTGGATTTAAACGAATTTGCTTAGTACCATTCGATTCAGAATGAAAAAATGCACTAAAATATGTTATCAGTTGAAAAATATCGACAAAAGTCGATTTTAAAGGAATTTTTTTTTAAGTTCGTTTTTTTTTTAACCTCCTTAGCGGTGGAATTTTCGAAAATCCCTTTTTAGCGGCCCTCGATGTTATAAGAAGTATTTTTACCCCAATTTTCAAGATTTTTGGTTCGGTAGATTTTTTTGTGCTGTGATTAATACGAAATCCAGACTTTCTTTTATATTTATAGCACTTTTAAATAGCGAAAAATCACTAACTATTAGTTTTTGCTTAATTACTAAAAAAGTACTGAATCAATTTCAATGAAATGTGAATCTAAACCATTCTCGAATCCACTGGAACGCACACACAAAATTTCATTAAAATTGGTCCAGTCGTTTAGGAGGAGTTCAGTTACATGCACACGCACAGAAGATTTTTATATATAAAGATAAGGATTGAAAAATTTCAGGTTTTTGCGCCGAAGACATCTCCAAATTTGGAAAATATGAATTATCTCACGAACTACTGGATTTAAACGAATTTGCTTAGTACCATTCGATTCAGAATGAAAAAAATGCACTAAAATATGTTATCAGTTGAAAAATAATACAAAAGTCGATTTTTAAGGAATTTTTTAAAAGTTCGCTCTTTTTTCTACTCCTCTAAGGGGTGGAATTTTCGAAAATCCCTTTATAGCGGCACTCGATGTTATAAGAAGTATTTTTACCCCAATTTTCAAGATTTTTGGTTCGGTAGAATTTTTTGTGCTGTGATTAAAACGAAATCTTGACTTTCTTTTATATATATAGATAAGGATTGAAAATTTCAGGTTTTTGCGCCGAAGACATCGCCAAATTAGGAAAATGTGAATTATCTCACGAACTACTGGATTTAAACGAATTTGCTTAGTATCATTCGATTCAGAATGAAAAAATGCACTAAAATATGTTATCAATTGCAAAATAACTACAAAAGCCGATTTTTAAGGAATTTTTTAAAAGTTCGGGTTTTTTAGCACTTTCCAACAAAGTTGAAAAGTGCTTATGCATTCGGTTTGTCTGGCCGTCTGTCCGTCTGTCCGTCTGGCCGGATGGCCGTCTGTCCGTCTGTCCGCGCTCTAACTGCCGTAAATATACTCGGATTGCTATGAAAGTTTTATATGTTATTGATGTTTACCCTAGCACAAACCCTATTGAAAATGAAGTATCTACCATGATTAGTTTATCTACAGAGAGAATCAAAAGTTTCCCATTACATTACGGCCTATGGGGAAAAATCGTTAATATACACGGATTGCCATGAAATTTTAGGACGTTTTTGAGGTTTACCCTAGCACGAACCCTATTGAAAATGAAGTATCTACCATGATTAGTTTATCTACAGAGATAATCAAAAGTTTCCCATTACATTACGGCCTATGGGGAAAAATCGTTAAAATGCTCTGATTGCCATGAAATTTCAGGACGTTATTGACGTTTACCCTAGCATAAGTCCTATCGAAAATGAAGTTTCTACCATGTTTAATTTATCTACAGGGCGAATCAAAAGTTTCCCATTACATTACGGCCTATGGGGAAAAATCGTTTCAAAGGAATTTTAAAGATGTTATACCCTGTCAAATATATTAAAATATGCATTCTATAAAATATAAGGTGAAAATGTAGCTATTATTCATTTACAGGGCCACACAAAAGAATTCCATTAGACAATGGTAAAAGGGGGGAATTGTGTGTGACATATTTTAAATATATAAAGCTTTTTCATGTATAATAAAATTGATTATGTCACTGAAGCTTAATATAAATTATATGCTACTGTCTTGCATAATATGAGGTACATAGCATTTACAGGGCCATACAAAAGATTTCAAATAGTATATTCTTTCCGAAGTACCGTATATGTGTCCGATGATGGCTGATGGAGGGATGAAATGCATTTTAATTATAATATGCGCGTTTATATTTCGCTAAATATATGCACATTATATGGTGTGTATAAATGTAATAATTGATATACAGGGCTACCAAAAAAAGCTCACCAACGTTACTGAATGTGAGCGTAAATTATTTAAACGTGGTTCTTAAATAGGCTATGCATTTTTACGCTGAGCTTCATTCAATTTACTGAGAAATATTTGCAGAATATAGATAAAAGGATATACAGAGCCACGCAAAGAATTCGGTACATGGACGCCTATGAATGATGATTTATGAGAATGTGATATCAGTTGTTTTAAAAGTGTTTTAGTTTACAATAAATTTTAGCCTAATGCTGACGTGTAATAAAGGTACAATGTAAACTACAGGGCTGAACAAAAGTATTCAAGTATGTTTCCATCTAATAGTATGAATTGCTGAAAAAGAAATTTCAAGCTACTGGGTATTTTCTTGCTAAACTAAATTTTCCCATTATAGGAACTGACATATGAAATACAGGGTTATTCAAAAGTACTGGAACACATATTTTGGTATATTTGGCTATACATTATTATTTACCTAAATAACAAAATTTTGTTAAAGATTTCATTAAGTGTTGGAAAGTGCTTCATAATCTATGCTTAACGCATGATTTTTCATACTTGTTTTAACCTGCTTAGGGATGGAATTTTTGAAAATCCCTTTTTAGCGGCACTTGATGTTATAAGAAGTATTTTTACCCCAATTTTCAAGATTTTTGGTTCGGTAGATTTTTTGTGTTGTGATTAATACGAAATCCAGACTTTATTTTATATTTATAGCACTTTTAAATAGCGAAAAATCACTAACTATTAGTTTTTGCTTAATTACTAAAAAAGTACTGAATCAATTTCGATGAAATGTGAATCTAAACCATTCTCGAATCCACTGGAACGCACATACAAAATTTCATTAAAATTGGTCCAGTCGTTTAGGAGGAGTTCAGTTACATACACACGTACAGAAGATTTTTATATATAAAGATATATATATATATTAATATTAAAATGTACTTATGAGATAGAAGAAAGTTCGTTACTAGTTTTAATATAAATTCAGGGTTGTTGCTGCCATGATTACTGAAGCCATTTATAATTGAACAGTTTTTGTGTTTTCCAATAAATTATATACATATTGAGTTATAGGCAATTGTTGGCTAAAGATGGCAGTTTTTTAAGAACAACAAATATTTGTATAAAAAAATGACTAATACACTAATTAGTAATAATGTCTGCTAATAAAAACTATATTTAGAAGATATTTAGGAGGCGTTTATATACATAAATTGCAGCAAACTTCTAGAACTTTCAATTTTAACACCCTATTTTGACATTTTATTTGGACATTTTATTTGGAAACGTAATCTTCAGATACCTAACAGAAGTTTACCTAGTCAACTAATTTAGAAAATATGCAGATGTAAAGTTTTAAACTTCTAAATGTTGAATTCGTTTTAAATTATTAGAAAACAGTTAATCATGCCAGGTTTTTAGTATAACTTAAAAACTACTTAACGAAATGATTCATAACTTTAGATTCACATACTTAGTACATTATTATTCATATTTTTGTTTCGAATATTAATTTCAAAATGTATGTTATTTGAAATTAATATTCGAAAAAATAACCACTAAATGTAAACTATACAATATTTAACAAAAATAGCTTTTACAAACTTCAAATATAGGAATCCAAAATAACATCCTGTTCCGCCAATTAGTTTTTAAGTTATGTTTAAACTATCTGCATTGTAACATATTTTGCTACGATTAAAAATGAATTGAATGATAAAAGTTCAAAATTTTAAACTTTGCATAATTCCTGAACTATTTGACCGAATAACTTCCCGTTTGATATACAATGGAAAAATTATCGAAACATTCACATACGTCAAAATTAGGTGTTAGTTTGAAATTTTTTAAGTTTGTTACAATTTCAATTTGTAGACGAACTTTTAAAGCCTTTTAAGGCAGGACTTCTTTGTAGGACGGTTCCTGCATAGTATTTGATTCTTCTTTCATTTAAAATTTAAAGCTTTTAATAGTTTGTTGAATTTTTTTTTTTAATTTTCTAGCAATTTTAGGGTATAATGAAGATTCTTTTCTTTTTTAGCAAGATGGACGAAGATTCGAAAATGAACAAACAATCAAAATGAAAGTGCAGACACCTTACAATATAGTTTTAACATTTCGGCCTCCTCAAAAAATTAAGTAAGTAATATCAACTACTATTACATAAACTTTTATAACGTACAGATATTAATGCATTTATTCGAATAGAATTTTTAAAAAAAGTGAGAATTGAGTAGACATTGCTTGGTGTATTTTACCTTGAAATTATCTCGTTTTTTTTTTAAATATTCAAGTGTATTTTTCTGTCAGTCAAGTACGAGTGACTTGAGGTGAATAGAACATGACTTTCAACTATATGTGGTGTTTTAGTTTAAACCGTGGCGATCTAATCACTTACTGTTCTAACCATAGTTTGAGCTCATTTCTTACTCGTTTATTTCCCTTGCTTTTACTATTATTATTATTTTTAACTGATTATTTTCTAAACTGGTGAGAAGTACTGCAATATATTTGAAGTTGGATGTAATTTGCAAAACAAAACTATGCATATCCTACCATCAATGAAGCTTCTTCTTACGAAACTAGTCCTCAGTCGTTTCACTTAAGCCCAATTATATTTTTTTTAATTACATCAGATACTGAAATCAAACTTAAATATCTTGTTAACTTTTCCTCTAGCATTTTTTCTGATTCGTTTTTAGAGCAAGTATAATTAAGTTGTATATTAAGAAGTTTTAATCGGGGGGATCGGCTTTGAGACCTATAGCTGTCATTTACTACATGGCTGTCGTCTCGAATGATCTAACAAAAATAATTATTAATCCATATTCAGACACAAATAGAATCAATGGATGCTGTGCAAGAATGACAGAGTTGACACTTGGAAATCATCTGAAGAGCTAAATCTATCTAGAAAGTTCGCAAAAGAACGGAAGCAGCCACTGTTTTGAGTAGAGGGGTTCCAAGATAGAGTACGATGTTACCTGTATTTGATACATGGAAATAGAATGTGCTCCAAAGAATGAGGAACATGACATGAACTGCAGTTGCCATCTTCCGTCAGGTTGAAGCGAACTAACATAGAAGGGGTCATCAATATTTTACACATATGCTGGGGATATAGATATATCCTCACGCGTGTTGAAAGCCTATGTGTGGAACTGTGTGATGTTTGGGATATTGCCATGTGACTGGAACTTTACTAGCGAAGTATGCGCGATCGCACTGCCTCTTTATATTTAATTTACAAGAGCGAGATTTGTCCTCTGCTGAAACCCAGTCAAGAATGACATAGGAATCAGTAACGCACCTGGTCAGACAAGCATGGTATCCCTTGGTGACCTCGAACCCAGTAGATATTAATGCTCAGAATGTAGTCAGCAGCTCTTTGAAGTTTATTTTGGAGCCATACTATTTCTCTAGGAGACCCCCCACCCCCAATTGATTAACTGAAGAGCAGATAAGACTGATAAACTATCTGTGAGAATGATGATGGAAAAAGCAGTAGATGCCAACTCGTTGAGAGACGTACCGATCTTAAGAGCCTCCACAGTGAAAATAGAATTCATTCAATTAATTCTGTATCTGAAATGATTATTCGAAGAACAGCCTGCAATCGAAGTAATAAGAGTCAATTTCGAACAAAATAGCAGAATGGTTTCCCAGGTGCTTATAAACTCCTGAATGAAGTCAGCAAAAAGAGAGGAAAATTGCATTGGAATCTAGGTCTGTTCTCTGAAAAGCGAGAACCAAAAAATGGTATTGCATAACATTTATATTAAAAGGTATCAAGTATTTAAAGCGAAGCAAGCAATTTGGCAGAGAGGGAGATTCTTTAAAGGCATCCGATACACAAGAGATGTTGCTTGCGACAGATAGAGATTATCCCAGAGTGGGGATTAGTTTCTCAGTGAAAAATGCTTGATACCGAATCTACAAGTGAGGCCTTTTATCCTATCGCTGACCGGTAAAAGTCCAGCATGTTTACGAAGAAGGATATTCGCAGTCTATTTAGGTAGTTCTAAAGTCACCCTTATGACACTGGTTTGCAAGATTTCAAGCTCTTTAAACCCCGAATCGCTTGCCATGTTAAGGGCAGCATCTCAGCTTCATATTCAATGCTATTATATACTGAAGCAGACGCCAACGTCAGCAAATGTCGAGATCTTCCACCATAATAAACATGTTTTTCATCTTCTTCGTGTCCTGTCTTTCTTGTGTTTTGTGTCATCACTACAGGCCTAGGACCGCTGAGTCACTCTTAAAAAAGAGAGAAAAGAGACTAAATCGCAAGAAAAAGAGACTGAAAGAGATCAAAATTTAAAAAAAGAGACTAAAAGGAGACCAAATAAAAAACATTTTTTTTCTCTTCACTTAAATGTTTTTGGTATATAGACAAGCACTAAGATTTAACACAATATGCGGAATGCATTTTCAATGCATTTCAGTCGGTTTTGAAATAATTGCAAATATTGTTGATTGGTTGCAGAAAAATATCTCATCGCAACAATTCATCATGAAATAAAATCAGAAATTCACCAAATGACCATGGGGACAAAATCATGAAATTCCAGGAAATATAGTGAAATTCATCAAATTGTCTCAAAAAACAAATCATAAAATTTGTCGCATGATCTCGGGAAAAAAATTCTCAAAATTAGTCAAATTTTCTTAGGATAAAAACAATCACGAAAATTATCAGATGGCCTTGAAAAAAAAATCACGATATTAGTCAAATGGATCTTGTGTTAAACATCGTAAAATTCATCAAATGGGTTTCTAAGAGAGGGATGAATCACAAAATTCATTAAATGATTGCGAAATTCCAAGAGCTATCATAAAAATAATTGCGAATTTTGTCGAAGGTCACGGAAATAAATAGTGAAATTTATCAACTAGTCGCCAGAAAAATAACGAATTTCATAGAATAAAGCCATAAAAAAATCAAGGATGCCTGTCAATGGGTTACATTAAAATGTGCAAAAATCAGTTACAGTATAAAACAGTGAAGTTTGTCAAATTATCTCAGGAAAAGAATGGCGAAATTTATCAAATGGTGTTGGTGAAAAAAGTAAAATCAGGGGTCATACTGATGCCAAGTAATATTTCAGACAAACTTTTTTGGATATTTTAGGGCACATTTAACTGGCATACTACATTTCCTTCTAAGACTATTTGACGAAATTAACGACCCCCCCCCCCCCCGCTACTAATTGCCGCATATTAATATGAAAATTGTGATTTTTCCACACTATTGCTTACGGAAATACATGATTTTTCTTCCACGATTGTTCGCTGATATTTGCAATTTTTTTTCAATAAAATTTGTGATTTTTTTTTTTTTTTTTTTGGCTTTTATTTGCCAAAATTCGCAATTTTTTTGCCATTGTTTGCGGAAATTTACTATTTTTCTGTGTTTATTTAACAAAATTTGTGATTTTTTTTTTTCCTGCGATCATTTGCAAAATCGCACGGAAAAAAATCGTGATTGCAAAGAAAAAAAAATCACGAATTTTGAAAAATGATCGACTGTCAATGTATGCCTATCAATGGGTTACTTTAAAATGTGCGAAAATCAGTTACAGTATAAAACAGTGAAGTTTGTCAAATTATCTCAGGAAAAGAATTGCGAAATTTATCAAATGGTGTTGGTGAAAATCGCCTTTGAAAATTGCAAATTTCGGCAAATGATCGTGGAAAATGACGAATTTTGTCATATAAATGCAGTAAAAAGCAAATTTCTAAAACAATGGCCCAAAAAATTATCATTTACTGTATTTTGATAAACGATCACAGAAAAAAAAATCGCAAATTTTAACTACCGATCGCGTAAAGAAATCGCAAATTTTTTCGGCGATCCTTTCACAAAATTTGCATTTCTCTGCGATTATTTTTTCCGCCCGCAAAATCGTACAATCGTATTGTTCGTTAGTATAACCGTACACTTCGAACAAAATCCGTACATTGTACTCTTCTGTGCATTGTACTACTGACCATACCGTACTCTATGGCATCTATGAATATCCATTTCGATTTTACGATCATTTGACGAAAGCTCGGTCTTATTTTGGGATCGTTTGACATAAATCTCGAGAGTATTTTTTTCCCCGCAATCGTATGGCAGAAATCGCAAATTTATTTCGGGATTGTTTGGAAATAACGATTTTATTTCGGGATCATCTGGTGAAAATCGCGGCTTGATTTTGTGATTGTTTAATGAAAATAGTCTTTCTTCTAGGTGATCAATTAATTCAAATCGCAGTTTTGCCAGTGATCATTTTATGAAAATCGAAGATTCTTAAAAATTAAAAAACATGAAATTCTGCCGTTTGTTGAAAAAGTGATCCCTGAATATGTAACGACTGAAATAAGAATTTTGAGATTCCTTCCTGCAATCCTCTGACAAATTTCTCAATTGTTTTGCACAAGATCGACTGACAAATTTTGCAGTGATTTTTCCACTGATTGACGGATTATACGCTTTTTTTCTCGTGAAAATGACAAAATCGTGATATTCTTCCTGCGACCGAATGACGAAGTTTATGATTTTTACCCCTCGATTATTAAATTTCGCGTTTTTATCTTGCCACAGATTGACCAAATTCACTTTCTTTTCAGTGTCCGACAGAAAAGTTTTGCGATTCTTGCCCGCAAATGATATACTAATTTCGTAATGGTTTTCCACGATAGAGTGACGAAATTTAGAATTTTTTCCCCTGCGAAAGAGAGACAAATTTGGCCATGCAGCAGAATTTTTTTTCTGCAGTCTGCAACACATATAAAAACTTAAACAGTCTGCAGACCAATCCCTCGCATTTCATTATTTGCACTCAAACCTTCAAGTATTTGTGATAGACATAAAAGAAAAATATACATTAAAAAAGAAGTTGCCTTTGTTTTCAGAATTTTTAATGTCTCATACATTGTCCTAAAGAGAAGGGGGGGGCTCCTCTTTGACAAAATTTGCGTTTTTTGCATTTTTTTCGCGATCTATTGACGAAAACTGCCGTTTTTTCGCGATCTCTTGAAGAAATTTGCCGTTTTTTCGCGATCTCTTGAAGAAATTTGCCGTTTTTTCGCGATCTCTTGAAGAAATTTTCCGTTTTTTCGTGATTTTTTGAAGACGTTTGCCTTTTTTTGCTAACTTTAGGAAGAAATGTTACGTTTTTAAGTGATTTTTTTATGAAATTTGCTGTTTTTTCACGATTTTTCGGAAAAATTCGTTGTTGTTTCGTGATCATTTTACGAAACTGCCGTTTTTTCGCGTTCTTTTGAAGAAATTTGCTATTTTTTTCGCGATCCTTTGAAGAAAAATGATGTTTTTTTCGTGATCTTTTGAAGAAATTTGCCATTTTTTTCGGTTTTTTTTTAAAC
The DNA here is from genome assembly GCA_964019185.1 of Maratus speculifer. Lineage (NCBI taxonomy): Eukaryota > Metazoa > Arthropoda > Arachnida > Araneae > Salticidae > Maratus > Maratus speculifer. Next base: position 166,677,591 of record OZ025289.1, on the reverse strand, counting down.
AAAATATGCCGTTTTTCGCAATTTATTGAGAAAATTAGCCATTTTTTTTCGTGATTTTTTGACGAAAACTGCCGTTTTTTCGTGATCTTTTGAAAAAATTTGCCGTTTTTTTTGCGATGTTTTGAAGAAACTTGCCGGTTTTTTCACGATTTTTTGAATGATTTTTTTTGAGGAAATTTGTCGTTTTTTTCGCGATCTTTTGAATAATTCGCGTGTTTTTCGCGATCTATGACGAAATAGATTTCTTTTCGAAGACTGTTTGTCGATATTCGCGATACACTTTTATGTCCGAATTTTTGGATTTAGGACCGAAATTTTTGCTAAATTTTTAACAGTTGAAAAATAGCCTGTGGACCCTCTAAAAGAGTCTGCGACGTGCGTCGCAGCGTTGCGCCGATTCTGCTCCCGGGAAATTTGGTATACTTTTTTCCGCAACTAAGTTTCACTATAGTTCCACGGAATTTCATGGTTTCATCCTAAGACAGATTAAGATAATCCACGATTTTCCGCCGGTTTCCGACTGAAAAATTTTGTGATTTTTACCCGCAAACAGTTAACAAATTTCGAGATTTTCCTGCAACAAACTGACAAGTTTTCCGATATTTCCTCACAACAAATTGTTGAATTTCGCAATGTTTTTCCCGCTATCAAATGAGGAAAGTTACGATCTTTTTCCTGCGATCAATCGATAAGTAAGGAACATTTAAAAAAAAAGTGAAAAAAGAGACTAAATCTGAAAAATATAGACTAAAAGAGACAAATTCAAAAAAAAGAGCGAGAAAAGCGAGTTTAGCGACTCGCTCCGAGGCCTGTCACTAACGTGCCAAGAAAGCGTTTCAGACCATGGTTGTTGTGCAAATCGGAATCTTTGTTATGTTCACTACCTCCCCTTAAATTTCATCCCAATAATCCTGGAATACTCTGTATAAAAAATGATAATGGAATCCTGCAACTTTTTTTCATTGTTACTACGACATGTTTTTCAGCACTGCAAACTAGTGAAATATGAGTAGTAGATTGTACACGTATGTATGAAAATAGATTCTTCTCTTGTATTAAGCGAGATGCTGTTGGGACTCCGGAAAAATGCACGTTACATTAAAAGATTTCTTGAAATCATAAAGTTTAAGAACAGCTAATCTAGTAATCTTTATTCATACACTTGCAGCGAGAACAAAGAGAAAGAAAGTGGCTTAAGAGCATCACTTACTCTACCTACCTAAGCCGTTTGTACTCAAATATTTATTTTCGAGCCCATTTTGCTTACCCATAATACATTGTGTAGGTTAAGTCTTGTAATAGTTTTAAAAATCGAAAAAGAAAATAAAATAACGGATTTACACGTTTTAGACACTAGAGATTTCGAAAAATATATTTTTAGAAAAAAAAATGCCGACAATATGTTTGTGTTTGTAAACGCTCTATTTCCTAAAAAAAAAAAATTGCGATGGAGATTTGAAATTTGGTTAGTACTAGGGAGCCTATTGAATATCAATAACCTCCATTATCCGGAACTATTTTTTTCGAATTCACGAAAATTTAATTGAAAGGTACATAAAAGTTTTCGAAATTGTTTATTTTAAGGAGTGTATATAAAATGCAATATTGTATTTCATACAATTTCAATTCAAATATATATTTTAATTGGATATGCGAAACTTAATCCGATGGAGTAAATTGTTAGTTAATATGATTATAATTTTAGGAGTTATATGGATGTTACTTTTAGCATTTCAATACTATTTGATTAACTCATCGACCAAAAAACTATCGCCAAACTGTAAGATTAAATGTCAATAATGGCTTATCATAAATGTCACATTAAACATGCTACACGTATTTGTTACGTCATCAAGGGACTTTTAATTCGACGTTTTATTTGTATAAGTAAAATTGTAACATTTTGTGCGAATTTCATTACAGAAGTTAAAAACTACAATGGTATAACGCGCAAACTTCGTAAAACACAAATCCCCCAAAGAATCACATACGGCGTTTCAAGGATGCATCGATCCCCTTCCTCAGTGCAAGGAGATAAAGATGGGTTTAAAAAACCAGGTTGGTTATAGCCCCGAGTACTGGCTGTGGAATGATTGAAAAATTTTATTTGTATTTTTATTGGCTTTTTGCAATTTATTTGTTCTTTCGTTATTTAAAATAAAAATTATGCCAATTTGTATAATTAACGAGTAGTTTGGCGAATTTTATAATTTGTCGCAATTGCTCGACAGGGATAATCAAGTAGTAGTAATTCAGTAATAGAGTTTTATTATGTATTAAAAGTGTTTAAATATACGTTTAAATTTTATTTTGGAACTGCAATACGTTTTATATAAATTTTACACATGTTTTACTTTTATATTTTATATCCTTATTTGCTACGTTTATTACCTTCTTAAATCTCTATCATAATCAATATCATATCCAATGTAAAAAAGTTGAGGGTTTTTTGTTTGTTTTTAAAATTAAAATCATTTTTTTTTCTATTAAAAATGTCTAAAATGCCTCTTTGTTTGTTTAAGCTCAGCTTGCTTACGAGGTGAACATCTTGAAATTAAAAATGAAGAATCAAATGAAGATGTTTCCAGGTATACACTTAAGTGGGACAACGGTGATATTGGAATAACCAAGAAAAACAAAAGAGACCGGTTTCCGTTGATTATGGATGTAAGTAAATTTCCTGTTTAATTGTGTGGCTATTGATAAAGAACAATACATAAATTAGGGACAGCAGAGAGGAGTGGTAGAATCTGTGCATATTACCATTGTCCAGCTCTCTTAAAAGACCTGTTTCAGTTACTGTTTTTTTTGCTTTAAAGAATAATAAAATAACACTTACATGAACTACAATTCAAGCACATCTTTCGCCCATAAAATTTCACGTTTAAAATACTCCCTCTGTCCCAAATTAGTTGCTACATTTAGGTCGAAAATTTTGTCCCAAATTAATTGCTACATTTCAAGTAGGTGGAGTCATAAACAACTCCGGATGCAGTTTAGTAAATGGACACCGATAAAATTATGCTGCATTGAATATTATACAGTAAACCATATGTTTGAAGTAATGGTAATCTGAATATGTAGAAATAAAAAAAGTAACAGATAATGTGACTACACCTATTGTAAAAGTAATGGCATTTGTAGTTATGAATAATAATTTAGAAAGTACGCTAAAGAAGTGAAAAAATAATAAACAGTGCAACGCTGTATTGCTATTTTTGCTACAACATTTGAAGAATGATTATCTAAGCAAAATTGCTTTAAATGCCAGATGAGACTGAACTTTTGACGCATTGCAAAAGTAAAAGATTTATTACTAAAGTAATGTTTATGACAGCGGTGTCAAGACCAAGATCGGACTCTAATAAAAACAAAATGATTGGTGGAAACATTGGGGGAAAAAAATGATTCTGGCGAAAGTTGTAGAAATTATTAACAAAAAAGAAATTCGTAAAATGACTATAGAAAAGGTGTTGCCAACTATACGTGAAAAAATTTTTAGTGGTGAAAAATCGAGTCTTTTTTACATAGAATAGTACAATGCTTATCTTCATTTAACTGTGTATGATACCAGTATCAGGAAAATGCTTAAATGGAAATTTGTATTTATCGAACGTTCTAAAAAACGTTGTAAATACAAAACAAAATAGGGCGTGGCTTAAGAGCGTACGAGCTCTGAATATTTATAAACTAATACGGATTTACGAAGGGACGGAGGGAATTCTTGGTAAGTAAATTTTGTCAATTGAAGCATAGCACCCTGAAATCTCTGAAAAATGTTCAAACAAAATTATAAAATCACCAGTATCAATAATCAGTACAAAAATATTCAAATGTAGCAACTAATTTGGGTCAGAGGGAGAAATTAACAAAAAAGTTTATTTGAACGCTATTTATCTTGTGTGTGCTCATATGGTCCTAAGGAAAAATAAATAAAATTTAAACAAGAAAGAAAAAGTAGTATTATTAATTTTAACAATTTCCATCAGTAACCGTAAAGCTAGTATTATTAATTTCCGCAGCCCTGTATTTGACCTACAGATCTGTATATATTCTACATGGCACGCTAAAACTCAGTTTAGTAAGAAAATTCATATTGGATTTTAAATTAGTCTTCAGCAAAATCTACCAATATATGAAAACATGCTTTACTTTTGTACAGCCCTGTATATTACCAATAGATCTTTATATGCGCTACATATTAAACTAAAATTTAATTTAGGCTAAAACATGGTTAAAACGATTGAAATTACTTTAGACCTAACTGGTTATGCGAAGCGAAACATTATGCTTGGTAATGATAGCAATGTATTTAGATTTATAATTGATAATATAATGATGAATCACATAAAAACTTGAACTGAGCTCGTTTGAGGCCAGAACTGTTTTACAGAAGGACGATTAGAAAATTACTATTGAAGGCTTAGATACATTAATTTGTAGCTATTTTGAATTCTCAAGGAGCCTACGAAGCGAGAAATTCGCAATTATAATATTTGTGGTCAGAAAAGTGGGGACCTTCTTTCTTTCGCGAAACTACGAGTAGAAATAGATTTTTAGAACTAAGATTCATATACGTTTCGACAAAAAAAAGTGAAAAGGAGCGTTCGTTTACGAACTGACAAATTTATATTAGCTTCCGAAATTTGGAAGTCCTGTATTGATAACAACGAAGCTTCTAACAAACCAGATCAGAATATAATCTTAGATGAACAACTGATTGCCACAAAGACAAGATGCAGATTTCTGCAATATATGCCCAATAAACCAGTCAAATTCGGAATTCAATTTTGGTCAGCTGTTAGACGTGCGAAGTAAATACTTAATCAATGACTTTCCTTATTTAGGCAAAGACGAACGTGGACCATCAGGAGTAACTTTGAATGAATTTGTAGTTCTGAATCTTGTAAAAAAAAAAAAAAAAAAACTATGTAAATTGTGGGAAGAATATAAAACAGATAACTTTTTTACAAATAATGCAACTCGCAAAGAAACTACTGGCAAAAAAAACAAGACTTGATGGAGCTATACGAGCAAATAAAACAAAATTGCCTAAAATAGCTAAAATTAAAAATGATAACATGGCTCTTTTCTCCACAAAATTCTACAAATAAAATGACATTGTTCTAACAATTTACAAAAGTAAGCCTCCTAAAAAAGTACTTCTTAGCTCAAAATATAAATCCGTATAAATTGCTTCTAGTCGAAAACAAATTCCTGCTATTGTGCTTTTTTACAATGAGACTTGGGGTAGATGTAATTAACCAAATGGCCCGCAAATATAGCGTAAAAGCAGCGTCACTTAGATAACCTTTGAAAATATTTTATAATATTTTGGGCACTGAAGCAATCATTGCGTGGATTTTATTTAAAGAGACTTTGATGAAAATATAACTAGAAAACAATTTTTAAGAACTCTCCAATGAATATCGCTGCTGCAGAAAAGAAGCCTCCCCCCAAAATCAAAAACGGAAATCAACGGATTGTACTCTAGAAAAAAAAGTCTTTATGATCGCAAATCTCGCCAAATTCGATTATGCAACAAAAACAGAGCGATTTATATTTGCAATGTATGAAACAAATATGTTTGTGGTAAGTGTTTATCTTAGATAACATGTACTTGTAAAATATGTGCCTCATAACTATTTCATTCATATCAAATGTACTATGTTATAAATGCAAATAGAAACTGTTTTTGCTCGGTTTCTTTTCATTAATATAATTAATAATTATTATATTAAATGGTGTTTTTGTTGTATTTTTATTTATATTAACTAATCAAAAGTTACAATGGAAGCCATGATCAAAAATCCGTCAATTTGACGGATCCGGTAAAACTAGGTATATAATAAACATCGATAGTTCTAGTGTAATATCAAGGTAATTCTTCAATAGGTATGTAATTTTTGCGTCTTCGAAATTTACTTGTATATTTTGCTTCTAGTTAAATCTTGACGGGGCTGTTGCTGGTCGATTGTACTTTAAATTTCTCAAGTGTTCTTTGATAGGATCTTTAAGTTTACGAGAAGTCATTCCTATGTATTCGAGATAAATATCTTCTGTTTAAATGGATATAAAATTCCACTTAAAACGGAAAATATTTTATATCTTAAAAACCTGTTTCGGTCTATCCTTACAAATGGGTAAGTGTGATTGCACAGAGTGTTTCGTTTAATATTGCTTTCAAAACAACTTATCCTTTTATTAATAAATCCAAATTGTTAATTTATAATTACTAAACTCTTACATAGATGGTAGTATCAACATATTTAATTTCAAAATAATTATAAAAGGGAGTTACTTATTTTTAATCAAATTAAAAATGTTAAAGACAAATTATTTAAATAAATTCAAAATTCCGAATTTTTTGAAAATCCGAAATAGGAAAAAATAGTGGAGATATAAATAAAACTTCAATTTTCTAAAAACGAAAAAAAAAATGTTTAAAAGAAATTTAAAATGCTGAATCATTAATAAATTGCAATAGATTTTAAAATAGCAAGAAAATTAAATTTCAAAAAATATTATGAATGTCTGTGAATATTTATCACAGCATAATAAACCCTTAAATTGGCAAAAAAATGCGAAATTTCTTTTAATAAAATTCATCGCAATATAAAATTTCAACTTCTAGAACCGGGGTTTGAAATAAGAACCTCCTGTTTACGAGCGAGATGCTTTACTTTCAAGCTATGATGTCCTACACCAGGCATGTCAAACACATGGCCCGCCAAGAACTTCTCTGTGGCCCGCCAAGCCTTAGGCCTTTTTCGTATGTTTGATTCAGTTCTTAGTTGATTAAAAAAATACACTTTGCATTGCAAATATTGCAGCTTTTCAAAACTGGAGAATGATTTTATTCAAAATATCTACCATTATTTCAGAATATTATTCTTCATTACATTTAATGGCAGATATTGACATACATTAAATTTAATGATCCGCAATTAAATAAAGAAAAGTTTAAATTTTTAAATTGATAGTTGTTATTTTGAATGATTTCTTTTTACAGTTTGGCATAGGAGATGCAAACAAAGCCAATTCAACACTATTGTGGCATAAAAGATTCAAACATACCCTCTTAAATATGATCAAATCAAATTCATTTTAAAATTTCGCTTCCAAGATAAGGTATGCAAAAGTTATCAATAAGAAAGTTAAAAAGAGAATATCTTAATCTGAAAATTAAAAAAGTTATAAAAGTTTTATGTTTTTTTTTTCTTTTCTTTTCTTTTTTTTTTTTTTCTAATAGTTTATTATGTGTTTTATGTTGAAACGAATACATTATTTTACTGTTCTCTTTGATTCTCTATGACATTACAAAGTAATGCATGTTATTTGTTAGGTATTAAAAATGTATCGAAAATCAAAACTTGTTAGGTATAAAAAATTTAACGAAAATCAAAATTTGTTAGGTATTAAAAATGTATCGAAAATCAAAATTTGTTAGGTATTAAAAATGTATCAAAAATACGACGTTAATTTTTAATTAAGAGTTTCTAAAAAATCAAAATAAATAAATAGTTTTAAAAGGAAAAGTCACACGATTTCTCGTTTTGTAAAATAATAATAGTAAGAAAAAATTGTTACCCTGTTTTTTTATAATGATTATTTGGCTGCATGCATAGTCGAAAACGAGCATATTGGACCTAAGCTCATTAATTTCATTCTTAAAGGTTAGTAAACATATCATTGTAAACTATCCCTGTTTGATCTTTGTCTTTCTTGATGATGAAGATATAATGTTACAGATTCGTATAAGTCAATTTGAAGTAATTTTTTGTACTCAAAGACTGAAAAATTCTGTTTGATGTGTAGAAACTTCATTGAAGTTTGCTAAGAATTTACTCACGAGTAATGTGAAAAACCCACAAATATCTAGAAATAATTTGAAAAAAAAAAAAAAAAAAAAAAAAAAAAAAAAAAAAAATAGTTTAAACTTTTTAAAAAAAAAAAAGTGGTGTGTTCCTAAAATATATTAAAATTAATCCATCTTCTTTTAAAAACAACGATTGGACACAACTCGAACAAAAATTACACACAACTCTAAATCGTTAAAGTTAGAATAAAGGATGTCCAAAACAGTTAAATAAATTTAACAATATGCAAGGGCATTCTATAAATATTCATGATATAAACAGAAATTTCAGTAATCGCATGAAATCTACAATTTTAATATGTGTTAAAAATTTTCATTAGGTGAAATATAACATTAACTTTTCATAAATGAAAACTTTCATTAGTAATCAGTAGCCATCCATAGCCACCGACAAATATTTTTTAAAACAACCACCTTCTCTCATTTAGCTGGCCCGTGGCCGGTGACTAGCGTTAATTTTGCCCTTTACCTTTGTAATTCTAGGAAATATAGGTGCAAGAAATTTTACTCTGTGGGCAGTTTTTTTTTTTTTTTTTTTTTTTTTTTTTCGTAGACACTATATGTATTTAAAAATAAGTGAGGAGAATCAGGAAATTATTCCTGGATCAATAGCCATAGCTACTATATTTTAATCAACTATGATTTTTTTTTATTTCATAATATTATATTGTAAATAATTGTGTTCTATCAATGATTGGTTTTATAAAAAAGTAGCAATTACAATATAAAAGAAAATGCAGATACAGTCGGCTCTCATTAATTCGAACTAGTCGGGAGTATAAGAGAGTTTTGAATTATCCAAAGTTCGAATTATGGAAAGTATGAGAGGGAAATCTATATTATAAAGGCCAAACGTATCTGTGCGTAACGCATACGTCATTTTGCGAATGGCAACACTTTGAAATTTGAAATAAAATTTTGGTTTTACATTTTTTGCTTCTACGATTTTTTTAATTCCTGAACATCGCACAGTTTTATTAATTTTTACACCGTCATATAGGGAAAAAATTACACTTTTAAATACAATTTGTTTGAAAACTGTATCTTAATTTATTTTTGAAATACTAATTTTTTTGTTGTTTTTAATATTTTTTTTTTCTAATTATGGCAACAGGCGTACTCCATTTTTATTAAAAGCAAAGGAAAAAAGAGGAAAAAAATTATTACTGTATCTTTATGTTGTCATTTTCTCATTAAAAGGGTAAAAAATTGAAATTTAAATATTATCTGTTATAAAACCCGGCAAATTTGGATATTATTTACAAAATTTCATTTACATGTAACAGAATATCAACAATATAATATCTGTTTCAGCTAATAACCATTTAAACTTCAAGTTTTGAATCAAAATGATAAAATACCATTTTTTTTTTTTTTTTTTTTTTTTTTCAAAGTTAAATACAGATACGCAATGTGTATTGGTAAATTTTGATCCTATCAAAAACATGAATGTGAAAGAATGCCAAGTTTGTAAAAGGTTTCGCTAATGAAAGAAGTGAGATCTAACTGCAAACCAAGTTCTTTCGAAGCTCCTTAAATCATAGCTCCTGTCATGCATAATATTCTTCAATTGCTTAAAATGAGTTGGTATGTTACTTGTTATTCAATAGAGCGACTTACAAGTTTTCTGTTATTCAAATTTCTCTATTTAATTGATCAGAACTTAAAGTTGATCACTTAATTAATTTATCGATACCTTAACTTCAATGTAGTTATTCGAACATTTGAATGACTAGATCTTTCCCAATCAGATTCTAGATTAAATTTTACTCAAACATTAAAGTTAGGTACTCAAACATCAAGTACTTACTCAAACATTAAAGTTAGGGGCTGAAAACTTGCCAAGTCGCTCTATTGAATAACAAGTAACATACCAACTCATTTTAAGCAATTGAAGAATATTATGCATGACAGGAGCTATGATTTAAGGAGCTTCGAAAGAACTTGGTTTGCAGTTAGATCTCACTTCTTTCATTAGCGAAACCTTTTACAAACTTGGCATTCTTTCACATTCATGTTTTTGATAGGATATCATTATTTTTTGTCAAATCACTTCTTTTATTAGCGAAATCTTTAACGAACTTGGCATTTTTTCACATTCATGTTTTTGATAGGATATCATTATTTTTTGTCAAATAAGTCAGTATTTGTTTCCTTTTTGAAATAAATTGGCATAATATTAAATTAGTTTTATTTAATATTAATTAATCTTACAGCTTTTTCTTGCGTTTATTCACTGTTTCTTTGAATCAAATTTAAAACTTTTAACATTAGGATTGATTATGTTCCATTAAATTCCACTAATAAGGATGTTTCTTTTATGTGATTGGGTACTACTTGATTATCTCGACGACCAAAAAAGTTTGTCTCCAACTTGGCGATATATCGCCAAATTGACGACAAAAATTACCCGCCAAAAGTGATACTAACTTGGCGCTATTTCTGGTACTTAGCCAAATTCCCATAGACTCCCATTGTAATCTGGCAATTTATCCAATACTGCTGTTAGAGCAAGGACTGCCACCATCATTTTGACTTTTTTTTTTCTTTTTTTTAATCGGTTCGCTAACTTTCCAATATTGCTGATATTGCTATTTAGAACGTTTATAGAACGCTTTTCGCGCATTTTTACCCCTTTTAAATTTTGTATTTGTTAACAAATGTTCTTAGTGATCATTTATATCTTATAAGTAATGAACATGCCAAATTTGATGTTTCTAAGCCCTTAACATACAGACATCGCATTTTTAGAATTTTTTTTGCTCTTTTAATTCTTTTGGATTAGTGGCATTGACATAAGATATAGCCTATATTGGAGCAAGGAATGTCACCATCATTTTAAGATCATTACTTTTAAGATCAGATGGTTGTTTGCTGAGATTGTTTAAAAATCCCAATTTAGAACAGTTTTAGAATGCTTTTCGTGCATTTTCACCCATTTTGAATTCTTTATTTTTTAGCAAATGCCCTTAGAGATCATTTTTATCTTATAAATAAGTAACATGCCGAATTTTGTGCTTCTATGCTTATTAGTAAAACAAAAATCTCATTTTTAGAATGTTTTTTGCTTCTTCACTCTCTTATGGTTAATGGTATATACATAAAATATAGCATACACTTGAATCGGGGTGAATACCATCATTTTGGTACTATTAATTTTGGAATCGGTTCATAGTTTCAGAAATTAGCTCCGATACTCGCCAAAAAAGACGCCAACTTGGCACTATTTCTGATATTTCGCGAAATTCCCGTGAACTCTAAAATGCCAAACTTTATAATTCTAGTCCCTTAACATACAGACATCGCATCTTTAGAACGTTTTTGTTCTTTTACCCCCTTTGGGTTAGTGGCATCGACATAAGATATAGCCTATGTTGGAACAAGGACTATCATCATCATTTTGATATCATTACTTTTAAAATCGGTTTGTTGTTTGCTGAGATTGTTTTAAAATCGCTATTCAGAACGTTTTCAGAATGCTCTTCGCGAATTTCCACCCCTTTTAAATTTGGAATTTTTTAGCAAATGTCATTAGTGATCATTCATATCTTATAAATAATTAACATGACAAATTTTTTGCTTCTAGGCCCTTCACTAAAACAAAAATCCCATTTTTAGAGTGTTTTTTGCTTCTGAACCCTCTTTTGGTTAGTGGCACAGACATAAGATATAGTCTGCGTTTGAACCGGGGCGAATACCATCATTTTGGTTCCATTACTTTTGAAATAGGTTAGGTAGTTTCAGAGATTAGTCCCGATACTCGCCAAAAGTGACGCCAACTTGGCACTATTTCTGGTATTTTGTGAAATTCTCATAAACCGCCATTGTAATCCAATAATTTATCTTCTAACAACCATTAATGTTTAATTAATGGTGATTTCTGATTTTTTCCTATTTATAGATCCAATAACCTACCTCCACACCAAATTTCAATTTCCTAAGTCACCTGGAAGTAGTCAAACATTTCTATGAGTGAGTGAGTGAGTCAGTGGGAAAAACAGTGGTTTTCAGACGTCAATTTCTCGTGAACGGTAAAAGATTTTTTTAAAAATTTATAGTATTAGGAAATTAGAAGATGGTCTTACACGACACAAAAAATTGCAATTGTGTAGGTCAAATAGAATTTAAGTTATTGAGGGGTCAAAAGTGGCCCGAAATGGTTCGGGTAATATAACCCACGGCCGGTGTGTCGACTTTTACTTTTTGAACTTGGCTGACACACTGCCGTGTGTCTAGATATGATGGAAATAATACTAGGTTTAGATTTTACGGGGATGTGTCGAAGTTGAATAAATTTTGCTTTTTTTTCATTTTGGAATACTAGCATAAGAACCTTAATTGATAACTTTATCATAATAACAGACTTTATTATTTTATACTACCCTAATTTCCTGCGTATAATCCGCGGATCAAACAATCATTTTTCGACCCAGAAATTTTATTAAATAAAATATAACTTTTCAGATCGCCGTAAATATTTGTCTTCATTTACGAAATAAAATTTCTGGGTCGAAAAAGAATTGTTTGATCCGCGGATTATAGGCAGGAAATTAGGGTACTTACATGTATGATTAAAGTTTAATTTTAACAATTTCTACAACTGAGTTTTATAGAAATAGTATTTTGTTAATTTTACGTTAAATGTGATTTGTTTAAGAGTTGACATCAATATAAGAAGAATTTTACTGTAATTAATTTTGTATATTTGTTATAAATCAATGAAACAGTTCCTTTTTAAACATTTTCTTTCGTCAAAATTTGACGGTTCTACCTCGTATGTTTAAAGGGGTAATATTACAAAGGAATTGATATTATAGTATTTTTTAAATATATTTCGGTTTTTATCATTAGAATATGAATTAATATTAAATTAAAAGATATAAATACATAAACTAATTAAGGGATTAGCAAAAAGCCCAAGAGAAAATAAGGTGAGTTGTCACTGATAAACAGACGGGGCACTAAAAAAGTGGATATCAAATGTATGGGACTATACGTATAGTTGATAAGAACAATTCTGACAAAAATGAAAGAAAGAAAGTTAATTCAAAGGTCTAAAATCCGGGAGAAAGTAAGGAAAAAGGAAAAATCGGAATCTCGTTAGTTCGAATTAAACGAAGTCAAGAGAAAATGACTTCGAATAAATACAAGTTTTTAACGTTATTCTGCTATTGAAAATTTCGGGACTTCATGTTTAGTTCGAATTAAGCGAAGATTCAATTTATCCGATTCCGAATTAACGGGAGTCGACTGTATTAGGATTTAAAAAAATTTAATAACACATTTTTGTATCATTTTGATTGTGATTTAAATTTTAAAATGTTCAATATATGTTTAAGCGCGTTTGTGGTTTTATTTTAAATTATTTTTCTTTACATTTGACAATGCCCTCTCATACGATACTTTTACTACTTTTTTTTAAATTAATAAATATTTTAAAATATTTTCTGGTAACTGTTTTTAATTTTTCCAATAAATAGTTTTAAAATTTTTGAATATATTTTTGTTTGCTTGTTTGTTTTAAAATAATGCTGTATTTTTAAAGTATAGTTTTCATTTTATGCGATAGTTATCAAATTAATCTGCTTCTTTATTTTCGAAAAAGAGACCCGCGGCTTTGCGTACAATGCTAAATCTGGCCCGCAGTGGTAGACGAGTTTCCCTACACGAAAAACATTGAAATTAAGGTTCTCTTCTAAAATTTTGTTGCATCGCAAAAATGAACCGATGAGACTGAAAAAGTTACTTTAATTAAAATAATAGACCTTTTCAAAATTTTATGTTTTGTCATATGACACAGTATACAAAAGTAAAACTACTGTACTGTAAAGTTACTTTAAGTACACAAAATTTGAAATCTCTGCGTTATATATATTATAGTTTTTGTGTATGCATTCTATGATGGACAGATAAAGAAGTGAGATGAAGCGGGCTTCGTCAGACGATACTAGATAGCTCTTGGATCGGGAGGTGGCAACATACAGAACTCACCTTATCGAGTTAGAGGCAGAAATTCTAGAATTATTTCAAATACGATTCGCATATTACAACGCAATTGGTCTGTCAATGCATATCTTGGTATAAAACACCTGAAAACCCGATTTTAGTGGTTGACTCGTAGGTTTATCATTGTTTATTGCTGTACAAAGGTATGAAAACATGGAGGGCTGTGAGCAGAAAATGCATATTGGTAAACCTACGTGTTAACAACTAAGTTCGGATTTTAAGGTGTTTTCCATTAATATATGACTAGAAAGACCAATTACTTTTTATTATGCAAATTGAGTTTTAACTTATTCTGAAATTGCAGCCTCGAATTCGATGAAATGATTGTCTGTGCTGCCGCTTCCCGATCTATCTCTGGTTATAAGAATTGAATAATGGATTATATACATATGGGTGTGGTGTGTGTGTGTTTGTGTTTGTTTGTTTGTTTTTGTTTGTTTGCGTTTTCCCAAGCATTTCAAGGCAGTTGAAATATATCCCAGAGCAATTGTAACGAATATTTTCACACCTGCGTACCACTTTTTATCAAAAGATATTTTTCATGACTGGCATTTCCACTAAAAACACATTTAATGAATCAAAAAATAAATGAATCAAAATTACTTGAATTTTTCTTTATTTGAATTTTAAAATACGAGTATCTGAATAAGACATTTTTTACTCGAAAGTTTTTAATAATGCTGCTTGATAATAATTGTTCTTTTAATGTAATGCTATTAATTAAATAAGTGTGTCTTAAATAACTTTTTCCTTCTTCATCAGGTGCAAAATGTTGGAACACTAGAATTATCTTTTCAGTTCAAATTCTATGGAGCAAGTGATACGGAACACTCTGCTTGGGGGAAATGCTTGCACCAAATAGATTACAACTGTGCTCATAAGCCAGGAAATTCATTCGTAGAAATACAAAGTGTAATCTATAAATAAAGTTCTTGACATTTTTGCATGATTTCAATTTTTATAACTTTTCAAAATGATTTGCTGTGTTAGAAGTTTTATTGAAGATTTTATTAAAGTTTTTTTTTTTTTTTTTTCGTTTTTGTTTTGTGTTTTTTCTCTTATTATTTTTGTTTCATACCTAAATAACTAGTTGGATGTGCCAATCCTAAAACTTTCTTCAATCTCATACGTACATTTTTATATTTCACAAAGGAGTTACACATGTTAATACTTTAATATTATTAATTCAATAATATACCAACTTTGATTGGTCAGTCTCTTTTCGTTAACATAAAAAGAACCTATCTGAATTTATTCCATTGTGTGGAAATAGGCTATTCCAGTAATGATTTAAAAAGTGCTAAAAAAATTGTATCTAATAAATGTTGAACAATGCTCAAATGCAAATATAGATCGCAGCGATGTCTGCTAGTTCTTCACTGATCAAAATGCTTTCTCAACTGAATCTTTCTACAATACTTGCGTTTGAGTTACCAGTTGTCGCTGCGATCACCATTTATTACTATTAATATTATTATTATTATTATTATTATTATTATTATTATTTTAACATTTATGGAATACAATTTTTTAACATTTTTTGGTACACTGATTTCCACACTATATCTTCTTTGACTGTCCAGTAATAGTGGCCGAGATTCAGATATTTTCTGCGAGTAATTTCTCTGATGTTGCAGATGAAACCAATGAATTCTATACACTTATGAAATCTGAAGAATTTGGAATTTATAATAAATGTTTACAGAAAAGATTTGATGATTGTCGCATGTTATCTCACACTAGTATATAACCCCCGTCAAAAATGACGGAATTTTGGCCTGCTCTGCGTTTCATTTTCATAAGACTTCATACAAACAAACGAATTGAAGATTTTACTAATGAAGATTTTTCATTGTAATAAAGCATATTTAAAAAACAGCAATACAATTTATAAGATTTTTTTTTCTTGGTATTCAATTTTGAAATGGTTCAACAACTGGGAAAAACAATCACCAATATTTATATGACAACAATAATAATAAGTAGCAAAGTAAAAAACAATTTCTGAAGATTTCACTAAACATTAAATATTGATTTTTTAAAATTTTAAAATGCATTATTTTATAGAAGGCAAAGACTCGGCAGAGATTTTAGTCATATGTATAGGAAGAATCTAAGATAGATTCTTAATTCATCGATTAACGAAGCTTTATTCTTTGTTTTTAAATATGGTTTGGGTGCCATCTAGCATCTGTTAATGCAGTTAATATAAACAAAACAAAAAAAAATCTTTTTGGCAAAATTGCAGTTTTTTATAGAATATATGCAGAAGCACGAAGCATTAATTTTGGTCAAAATCAATTTTTAACAAATTCACCGATGTAACTTTAAAAATTCATTTCGTATTAATGAAAACCAAAAACGTTATTTCTTTCGTAAAATTTTGATTTGATTACGTCAGTTTTTAAAAGCTTAGCTTATATCCACTTGAAATGTTCTAGCATTGTAAACAAAGTTTATATTTCTAATCAAATGTCATTAAAATGTAAGGGATATACAATAATTTATTACATTTACTAATTATATCAAAGCAAATAAAATTTTGAGTTTTAGCATAGTAATTTTTGAATATAACTTTGAAAAGTAAGCACAATTATAATTTAATAATAGAATGTGGAAAAATAATTTTCATTTTTGTTAGTGCAGTCATAATATCTCATATATCCATTACAGCTTGGAGAAAATATATATATATATTACAAATTTAAAATTTTTTCGCCAAAACTAACCTTTATACTATCTTAATTTTCTTATAATAATATTCCGTACTTACTTCAAATTATTAAATTAAAATCTTGTTTCTAAATCTAATCTGTTAATCCTTATGCAGACGATATAAATTCTTAATTTGCCTTAAAAAACATTATTCCAGTATGCGTAAATTTAAAAAGATGGCTCTAAATTAAAAATATTCTTAATTAAAACTTTATTTCTTAATATTCCAAATAAAACTGATTTCTTCTATGTTTTTATCAACCCTTTTTAAGAAAGTCTTATTAAATTTATTCCAAAACCATACCTTTCAAAAAATATCATTATTTTATTTTATCTATTTATTTATTTTTCCTACGTCAACCTTTGATGTGTGCATATTAATAAATTCATTTCTTTTCTTTTTCTCTTAAAATTAATCATTTATAAAAATCGTCTGCGTAAGATATTTAAAATTCTGAGTCAATTATAAATTGGTTAAATAATATTTTTTTTAAATAAATTTATCGTCTGTTTAAAAATAGCCTCGTAGCTGGACAAGAATTCTGTTTACAAAAAAAGAATGATGGTTTGAGGTTACAGAATGTTCCAGTACTTTCTTTTTAGTTTAGAAGGTGGAAGTCTCGAGATGAGAGAGAAGATTTCTTGGGTTGCTTCTTCGATGAGGACAGCTCGCTGAAATAATGATGGAATTTTTGCAAAAGGAGCTTTTCCTTCCTCGTTATTACGAATTTAATAAATGAATTTACAGCAGCCCATGACTAATTATTGGATCTTCTACATTTATTATTTTATTTTGTTTTTTCCCTCGCTTGCCATGACTGCGTGTTTCTTTTTAACCAGTGGAAATAATTCGAGTTCTCCTTAAATCGTCACATATATATATTTTCTTTATAATAGAAAAAAAAAAAAAAAAAAATTAGCTCATAAATGGGGACATCTTAAAAAAATTAATTAAACTAAATTTAAATTATATTAAAGAAATCGTAATAAAGAATTCCATTTATTTATACCTATTAAATGGTATTTTAAAATTATGTAAAGGAAACCTTTTAAAAAATCTCTTGTCACAATATTACATCCTACAATTTTTATTACTATTATTATTTTTTATTTGAAATGGAAAAAATTCTTCACTTATATTCAGGCCGATAGATGGCAGCACAACATAATTTGAAGTAATCTCACAGAGAATAATCGATGAAAAAATCATTGACTTTAAAAAGAATCATTTATTTATTTATTTGAAATGTTTTAAACTTACTGCATATAAATGTAAGCAAAATTGAAAAATGTAATTTAAAAATATATTTAAAGACTTTAATAGTTTTTACAAATATTTTAAAAGCATAATTGGATATTATTATTATTATTATTATTATTTTAATGAATCACTCAAAGTAGTACATTTGGAATTTCTTCTTTTGAATTGCAACGGTGTTTTGTTTTTAATAGCTTATTTTTAAACTGGTGTTGTGGTTACTCATAACCACTGCCATATTTTTATTCAATTTAATTTATCGTGTATTTTATTAATCTTTATTCATTTATTATAAAAATTCGCATTCTGAAATTTATTTTAACTCTCGCCTTATTAAACTTCCCTGTAAAGTTTCTTTTCTTACTTAACTGTTCGTTTATTTCAAAATGATAAAATGATTTCTAATTTGTTACTTCCGGTTGTGGTTTGTTCCAGTTCTTTCTCGAATATTCCAGAGGGATGTACTTCCGTTTTACAACTCCTCCTCCCGTCCAATCGGACTCAATTCTACTGATGCGTAATTTAAAATAGGTGAATCCCTGTATGCTTTATTGGCTTCGCATCTTTCTGGTGCTATAAAATTTTAATCTTGTAAATTCAATTTCCCTATCAGTGTTTAATCATTTGGCCTACCTGTTTTATCGCCACTTCTCTAACCCTGCCAATTGGCGTATTATGAGATTATGGCAACCCCCTCTACCATTTGCTGCTGCGTTCGTTTCTTTGGAGGAGAACAGTACAGAATCCTGCGAGAGTGTGTGTGTCCGGTGTCTGCGGTGATTGTTCCAAAGGGACGGAAGACATCGTTTGTTTTGATATGAAAAATAATTTAAAATTAAAAGTAAAATTTTTACAATAGAAATGTGGTGATGTACCCCTTATGAAATTCCTTGCGGCATTAGATGGGTCCTCGCAAAATAGGACCTGTGGTGTAAGGAAAATTTTCGTCGAACCATAATCATTTTATTCCAGATGCACTTCATTGCATTCGAAGGATTACATCATGATTCCAAAAAAGGTGTCACCAGGAGAAGCTCAATTCCCCAGGAGAAGCTCATTTCATTTTCAAGTATATTTTTAGGTGTCAAAATTGGGTCTTAAAAGTGATCCTAAATTGCCAGGTCTCTAGAAAAATGAAAGACCCCGATATATTTTGTCTGCTTTTTCTATAAGAATTAAAACAAGATTTTGCAACAAAAAAAAAAAAAAAATTCTTTTCAAAGAAGAAAATTCTCTGCATATTTTATTAATGTCTTTGTGTTCTATTTTTTCAAGTTCCTGCAGGTAAGCATTGTTCTATTATTCTGTTTATTTTTCCTTACATATGTCCAAAAAATTGATGAACACAAACTGTTATGTGCCTTTTTATGGGTCTTTTGCGGCCACAAGACGCAATGTTACTCGGAAGATTATTAATTTTTTCGGAACGGCATAAACGTTCCAATGCAACCACAACAACTGGAACTTAATATATTGTAATTGAATATGATATACATGTTTTATAGTGAAATATGCTCAACAAACATAATTTCAAACAGAAGAAATTATCATTTAGCTGTTATGTCAGCAATTGTTTTCCTTAAGCCTAACGTGGCGATTTGCTTCGGTCGCTTCCAGATCAGAATGGTTCTCCCCGGAACCGTTCCTGCACTTCTCTTCAGTCACATTTTATTATAAGTAGATTATATCACACATATTGTAATTTTTCTGATTCAACTATAAATAATCTATTATAAGCAGAAGAGTGGGAATCATTGAAAAGAAACAATGATTAAGAAAATATTACAATGCGCGTTGTTTTTGTCAGCCGAAATTTGTTATTATTGTTCATAAATACAGCTATAGATATAATATCATTTATATAGATATTATAAAATAACTAATGGTAAGCAAATAACTTATGTCATTTGCTCATCAACGAAACACGGAAGAATGTTACAAGAGGACCCATTAAAATCGGACAATAATTAAGAAGATTGGATGCGGCGGGATGCGATTGGTGACGAACTGAAAAGGCACAGCTTAATGAATTAACAATCCAAGTAACTTGACTTCTAAACTAAAAATATAACAGTTTAACCTGGAAAAAAGTGATCTTATGTGAAATTTGACAGCAGTTCAGCCTTTAAAATAATAAAACCAAAAGAAATAATATTTCTTTGAAGAAATATATATTAACCCTCGTTCACTACTTTTATGCCTAACCAATGAACCTCCAAAACTAATTATGAAAGCTACTTATCAGAATAAATCGCTATTAAAATTAAGTCTGTTCAATCAAAAGAAACATTTTCTATTAAAACATTATATGATAAACTTCAGTCGTATTTACGAGCTCTTGAGACGCTAGGAGTCACAACGGATAAATGTGCTTCTATTTTATACCCAATGGTAGAATCTTGTTTTAATGCTGAATTTTTGAAAGCGTGGAATCGAACCATATGAGTCCTATTAGTTCTGATACAAAAGAACGTCTGGATAATTTAATGATGTTTCTCTAATCTGAAGTTAAAGGTGGTGAAAGAATTAATTTAGCAGTGTTATGTTTTGGTTTAATGAAAAAAGATTATACAAATTTTAGGAAAAAAAGATTACAATGATACTATTAAGCATTTACCAATTGCCACTACCCTCTTAACAACTTCTTCAAAGCCAGACTTAAGAAAAAATTGCGTTTTTTGCAACGGAAGACATCTGAGTTCAGAATGCTTTTCGGCATGCAAGATGACTTTTAATAAAAAGCAGAATATTTTAAAGGATAAAAGATGTTGCTTTTTATGTTTGGCAACGGGTACACAACAAAACAATGTAAAGCTGTCTTGAAGTGTTTCTTTTGGGGTAAAAGACATGCGTCTGTGATGTGTCAAATGCTATATAAAAACAAGCCAAATGAAAAGAAAGAGGAAGAAAAATCGTCTGGAGAAAAAGTAAATATATCCAGTTTTAATAGAAATCCTAAAGTATTTCTTTAGACACTCAAAGCAAGAATCTTTTCCAACAACAAGAAGAAAGATGTTCGACTGATTTTAGATTCAGATTCTCAAAGGTCGTACATTTTAAAACAACTAGCTGAAGAAATTAATTATTTACCACTTCGAGAAGAAAAAGTTATACATTCTCTTTTTGGCGCAGTCACAACAAAGGATTATAATCATCATTACTACAAGGTAAGATTAAGTGATTTAAAGAAAAATTTTTAAATGTAATTTTGAAGTTTTGGATCAAGACATTATATGTGAAAATGTTATGCCGGTAGAAAAAGGATCCTGGTTTAAAGAATTATCGATAAAAGGCATCACTTTAACGGATGTTGGTAAGATTCCTGAATCTATTCAAGTATTGATTGGAGCCGATGTACTGGGAAAATTACTTGACAGGTAGAAGAGAAATACTCTCGTCGGGATTAGCTGCATTAGAAATATATTTGGGTTGGACCTTAATGGCAAAAGTGCCACAAGATAATCTCTATAAATAAAAGGAATAAAGAGGATAATTAATTAATTAATTGAGGCACAGATAGGCTCTCAAACAGTGAATGCATTGCATTTGAGTGTCATATTTTTTTTCTTTATATTTTACACAGCTTAGGTAAACGCAGAAGAAATATAAAACAGATAATGTATTTATCACAAAAAATCGTCTGCTAAGAAAATCTTTTTTCATTTTGAACTCTATAAATAAAAGGAATAAAGCAGAAGAAATATAAAACAGATAATGTATTTATCACAAAAAATCGTCTGCTAAGAAAATCTTTTTTCATTTTGAACTTCTATAAATAAAAGGACAGATAGGCTCTCAAACAGTGAATCGTCGAATATAATTGAAGAACAAATGGAAGAACAAATGGAAGAACAAATGGAAGAACAAATGGAAGAACAAATGGAAGAACAGATGGAAGAACAGAAAGAAGAACAGATGGAAGAACAAATGGAAGACCTCTTCATTAACAATAAAAAAAGATATGTAAACGAAACCCCAGAACACCGAGAAGAAAGACTGGCGAAGAAAAGAGAGCAGAATAGAAAAAGAAGAGAAAATGAGACAGATTGAGAAATTGGTGGTGTCAGTGGGCGGTGGTGAGACAGTATGTATTATTCTATATAATGTTCTATATCCTTAATTATTTGGTAAGTAGTGGACAGACTGGAAAGCCAACCACATTAAAAAATGGGTGGGGCCTAATAGAGATCGCCTTCACGTGGTGGGTCCCGTCTTCGACTGAATGATCTCTCATTAATTATAATTTAAGAGTTTTCACTCCGATAACGGGCTATACCTAGTACATCTAAAGATAATTTAGCTTTATCAGTTACGTCTATGTTCCTAAAAGAAGCAGAGATTGCCGATTTATGGAAATTGGATTTACTTGGAATGCATGATCCAGTAGAAAAACAATCTAAAATGGATATTGATCGTCAGGTTAAAGAGTATTTTTTACAGACAGTAAGAATGAATGAAGATAATTGTTATCATGGACGTAATCTGGCGGGGGCAAGGGGGGCATATGCCCCCCTAGTTTTTTGAGAGCAGGGGCAAAGTCATGGTTTTGCCCCTCCAGTTTTTTTTGTTTTGTTTTGTTCTCTAGTTAAAATACATTTTTTCATTTATTTTCCTCCCTTTAGTTTAATAACTTACATAACTTACATACTATCGTGCTTGTAAACTAGAATTTGATAAATCACAATCAAAATTACCAGAATTAACATATTGAAATAACTAATTTCTGTTTTACGTCTTAAAAAAACTCTTCTGCTATAATAATTCAAGTAAAAATGTTTTCTGTATCCCTTTTTTGTGCAACGTAAAAAAGACTATTTTCTCTTTCCATTCTCAAGGATGTTTGTTTAGATTCACTTGTGGGAAAATGTATCATGGTTACTGTCTTTTAACTCTGATCAGTGTCTTCTTTCTTAGGCAAAGCGGAAGCAAGAGCGGGCATATGCCCCAAATTTTTCAGGAACAGGGCAAAACTTTTACCACTCCATTTTTTGCATTGTTTGTGGGCCAGTTTTGGATTTAAATTTTTTCTTGTGTTTTTAATCTAATTCTTTATGTGCTATGTTGGATGTAGACTCATAGAATAAACATTAGATGTTGTATATTTACAATCTAGTATTAAAAAACTATCAGGTAATTTACTGTAGTATAAAACAAGTTGGAAATTGCACGTGAAGTGTAGCAAATCAGGTGCGTTCGTACGATAACGAAGTTTTAAAAATATAACTCTCATATATCAATTTCATAAAATTGTAAACAGTGAATTACAATTAAAA
This sequence comes from Maratus speculifer, assembly GCA_964019185.1. Taxonomy (NCBI): domain Eukaryota; kingdom Metazoa; phylum Arthropoda; class Arachnida; order Araneae; family Salticidae; genus Maratus; species Maratus speculifer. Next base: position 166,654,460 of record OZ025289.1, on the reverse strand, counting down.
CACTCATTAAACAATGTTGTCCCTATACCATTAAGTAATGGAATACTTTTGCGTGGCCTCGTAAATCAATAACAAATGTTCTTTGCACCACAAATTATGTAAACTGTATATTATAATATGTACTTTATAGTTGCATATTAATTTTATTAAGTTCGAATGATTGTAACACCATTAAAATGCATTTGAAACATTTTTCCTCATTGACAGTAATGTAACGGAATACTTTTCATTATCCCTGTAATTGATCTATGCATCCGATTTTCATAAAATTTGAAATAACTCGACGAAATTATGTAATAATTATATATTTTAAATTTCAAACGTATAAAATATGTTTGAAACTTTTTCCCCATTGACCATAATGTAATTGAATACTTTTGATTGTCCCTGTAATTGATCTATGCACCCGATTATCAAAAAATTTGAAATACTCGACAAAATTATGTAATAATTATGTATTTTAAATTTAAAACGATTAAAATGCATTTGAAACTTTTTTCCCCATTGACCGTAATGTAACGGAATGCTTTTGATTGCCCCTGTAATTGATCTATGCATCCGATTTTCATAAAATTTGAAATGACTCGACAAAATTATGTAATAATTATGTATTTTAAATTTCAAACGATTCGGTTGGGTAGTTTTTGCGTTGTTATATGCGGACAGACGGACGGATTGAACGACCACTATAGGTGCTACGTATTTACATAATTACGAACGCACCTAAAAAGAAACTTTTTCCATAATTTTTAACACTTTCCAACATAGTTAAAATGTATTTATCATTTCTGTTTTTCCGGCTATTTTTTTTAACCGTTCGTCCGTTCTCTGGACACTCCTAAATACTGATTTCAGTTTATTAGATGCTATTGAAGTTTACTATGGTTTACTCGCTATTGAAGATGGAGTTTGCACAGGGTGTCCCAGAAATAATGGGACAAACATAAAAAGGAGATAGGAGATATCACAAAGATTCAGAATTGCATAGCAACCCATGATCGGAAACGTTTTCTTGGTCCAATAGTCATGACACAAAACACAAGAAAGATAAGACTAGAGTAAGAAGAAAAATTATCTTTATTAACCTTAGTACAGCAAAAAACTAATAAAAAAGAACATTAAAAAGACAACGAGCGTTATCAAAGTAGATGTTCGTAATTACGACCCCAAGCAGTGTTCCATGGAAGCTTATTTCCGGCGCATGGAAAATCTAACGTTCTCGAAAATGCCGTGAATGTCTTGAACTTCCCCCAAGAGCTTCCACGATGCGTACAACAAGGTCCTCAGCGCTTTCCAGCATTGTACCGGCATTTTTGGAGTACTAAGAATAATGAACATGTTTTCTGTCCCTGTTGGTCTCCTCAGTTTCTGTTTTGTGTCATCACTACCACGTCAGGAAAGAGTTTCCAACCATGGGTTGCTATGCAAATCTGAATCCATGTCATGTCTCCTACCTCCCCTTAAAGTTTGTATCATTACTTCTGGGATCTGGGATACCTTGTATAACTGTTATTGCTTGTTTACAGGGAAACACACAAATTTTCTATTACATTACGGTCCTCGGGGAAATATCGTTTCAGGAGTATTTCAGTGATGTTATATAACATCAACATGGTGACTGACATGTAACATTGATGTTTGGATTGCAGCAAGCTTTCTATAAAGTTTGAAGTAAACACTCTTTACAGGAATAAGAATGTATCATAATTGCTTGAAATACATTTTCATCTGCAGTATGCATTTTTAAACTTAATTTTTGTGCATTATGTCATGAATACAAATTTTATAGATCAAATACAGAGCTACACAAAATAAATCATTGAACGTGCCACTTTATAGGTGTGAATTGCTAAATGTGTGTCATTTTTTAGCTGAACTATATCTCTATACAAAAAGATGCTTTTAGAATACGAATAAATTCATACAGCTGCGTTAAAGAAATCAAATTGGCTCTTATGGATGATGAATATTGATGTATGTTACACGATTTCCAGCTCAAGTAAATTTTAGTGTATGATATGCAGATAGATGCAGGTTTACCACCAAAAATTCGTATGAATATTTGTGAAAGGGTTTACTAAAAAGTGCACTTTCAATTGTTATGTTTTCTTTTTTTCTCTGCTGAACCAAATTTTACTGGTTTGATATACATGGCAGCACAAAAATATATTGATACCTTGCCATCTGAAATATGTTAATCCCTTAGAAAAATCTTGTTTGTTGCTTCCTGTGCTTTCTTGCTACTTAAATTTTAGTTTCACAGTGTGAAAAGGGTAAAGCTCTATAGATCGTATACAGGGTTGCACAAAAGAATTTGCATATATTACCTGCTAAGGGCAGCAATTTTTGATATTGGATTTTTAACTGCGTTCTTGGATTTTTAAATTATTTATATAGGCTCCTTTCAAAGTATGAAAGAAGAAAATTTCTTAGAGCTCAACTGCTTTGCTCAACGAGTGCAAAACGTTTTGACGCATTTATAAATTTATTTTTAACGGAAAGATATAAAATATCAAAGCCTGATCATGGAAGCGATTTGAAATCTAGCTGTATTTTCAATTTTTTGATCAAGAAATCACATATTGAATTAAAAGCGATTTTGATCACGTGACAAACACGTTTTTCTCCCTTCGTGGACTATTTTTCTGCTTAAGTAGAAATTAAGTTCAAAACGATCACTTTTACTTTATTTTCTAAAAGATCTATTGCGCTTGCCAAAAAAAAAGAAAATTATTCTGATTAGATAGTTTCTAAAGAGCAATCTCTGATAGTTTCATGCATTTCCGAACAAAAATTAATTAAAACTTATGTCATAAAGTTGTTCTTTTTGATTTAAGAACAGCCTTAATAGTGCACTGATAATGTTCGAAAATGTTCCAAATTCTATAACCGATGCAGAAGTTTTAATTCCTGCTTTTTTTAATTTGAAACCTGAAGAAATATAGTTTTAAAATGTTTTATATTTAAGGATAATATCTCAATTTAAATTCTTAAGGTAAAATTCTCCTTTTACTCTAAAATAGAACATCGCAGTAAAATTCAATCATTTCATTCAAAATACTAGCTATAGTTTATATATATATATATATATATATATATATAAACTTGCAGTCAATATTTTAAAATAGTCTTCATAATCAACCGTTTTCGATCCACAGCTGGATGTAAGTCTCCCCCAGATTTTCGCAATATTTCCTGTCTAGTGCTTTCGTCATCCAATTTACACCGGGTATTTTTTTCGTACATTACTAAAGTATAGAATTTCATTTAGACATTAAAAGTTTGAAATATTTAATTTAGTTGAGTGTGTGTATGTGTGTGGTTATAGAAGAGGGTCGAGGCGGATAATTTTTTTGCCAAAACACCTACAGATTTTTGCCCCCTTAGTTTTAGAACCCAAGTTACGCCTATGATCGTTATGAAGTTTCTTTGCCATGGTCAGAAGACACACCACCTTTACCTGATAATCTGAGTTTAGCCAAGAAAAGATTAATTAATGTTACGAACAAGTTGCTTTCCGAAGACCTTTATCAAAAGTATGAAAATGTGCTTCTAGGGTGGCTTGATGATAAAATCATTGAAGAAATTCCGCAGTCTGAAATGAATCTTTATGGAAACTATTTACCTCATCGACCAGTGATAAAGAAAACAGTACACAACCCTCATTCGTCCAGTGTTTGACGCATCAGCTAGAATACAAAATCATCCATCTTTGAATCAATGTTTACATTGTGGCCCAAATCTTATTGAATTAATTCCTGACATTCACTTGCGATTTAGAAAAAAGAAATTTAGTGTTGTAGCTGATATCAAGAAAGCATTTTAACAAATAGTTGTTCGTAAAGAAGATCGAGACTATTTGCGTTTTTTGTGGTGGAGTGACCCAGAAGAAAGAAATATTAGAATGTTTCGATATACTAGAGTTGTATTTGGATTCAAAAGTTCTCCTTTTTTTCTTGCTTCCGTCACCGTCATTGAATACCACATCAAAAACTATGAAGAATACCACACCAATCTTAAACATCAGTTGCTAAGAAGCTTTTATGTTGACAATGTAATTGCTAGTGTCCAAACAAAGGAAGACTTGGAAAGGTTTATAACTGATTCTAAGCCTCTTATGGCTAAAGGTGGAATTGATTTGAGAGGCTGGGAACAGACAGAAGAAAGAAAAAATAGCGAAGATACTACTGTACTGGGATTACAATAGAACAGATTTGTAGACGTTTTAAAAGTTAACGTAAACAAAGAGGACGAAAGATATAAATATAGAAAAAATAACAAAACGAGTCATTCTATCAGTTGCACATAAAGTTTTTGACCCAGTGGATTTTACTGCTCCTGTTATATATGTCCCAAGATGATGTTACAGAAGACATTGAAAGAAAAAATCTGTTGGATGAAGAAATCACTGGTGATATAAAAGACAAATTTATTAAATGGTTTCGTGAATTAAATATTTTACAAGAAATTCAAATTCCTAGATATATTCAGTTCACCTCAGGTAATTTAAAAGCGTGCACTCTTCATACATTTTACGATGCAAGTCAATGTGCGTATGCTATTGTTATATTTTTGAGGGTAGAGACTAAAGATCGTGTAGAATTATTCCTTCTTGCAACAAAATCTCGCATCGGTCTATTAAGATGTGTAACTATACCTAGAATGGAACTTTTAGCTGTTTTGATTGGTGCTAGATTGACTAAATCAGCAGCTGACGAAAGGCTGGAAGATATGGAAAAATATTTTTGAAGCGATTCAACGAAAGTGTTTGCATGGATATCCAGGAAAGAAAATTGGTCTGTTTTTGTTAGAAAGAGAGTTCAAGAAATTAGAAAATTGAGTGATTCGATTTTTTGGAAACATATACTCGGTGAAATTAATCCAACAGACCTGCCATCTAGAGGGTGTAAAGCAAAACAGCTGATATCTCTCAAATGGTGGGATGGACCACATTGGCTTAAAGATTCTGAAGAATATAATAAATATATGAATTTCATGTGTCTAAACATAAACGAAGAAGAAATTGAAAAAGAAAAATTGAAATCTACAAAATTACTTGTAAATGTTGATCAAAGTATAGATATAATCTGGTACTATCGGTATTTTTCCAATTATGAGAGAATCGTACGTCTTGTTGGTTGGATACTTTGTTTTAGATATAATTCTTGTAATCCAAATGAACAGATCAAAGGAAAATTGACAAGTCAAGAATTTAAGAGAGCAGAGACGAAGATAATTTGGATGATACAAACAGAATGTTTTGCGCATAAAAATGAGGAGAGATTGAAAACTCTGGAGACGTTTAAGGATGACCTAGGCTTAATACGTATAAAGACTAAAATTATGTACAGACAGGACAATTTGGATTTCCTCACACCTATAGTTGTTCTTTCAGATCATGAAGTCGTCAGTCAATTAATTTTGCATTACCACCGCAAAAATTGTGATGCAAGTCCTCAGATTCTTTTAAATTTTCTTAGAGAATAATTCTGGATTTTGAATGGACAGAGAACCGTGAGCTCTGTTTTATCAAAATGTATCATCTGTAAAAGATTTAATTTGAAGAATTTAGAATCATCTCCAGTTTCTCTATCAGAAACATGCAGCAATATTTCAAATTGTCGGCATTGATATAACTGGCCCTCTGTTTCTTAAAAATAAAGAGAAGATTTTGCTGTCTTATTCACATGTGCCATTTACATAGCTGTGCATTTGGATTTGGAACTTGCGACTTCAGCTTCTACAGAGGCATTTTTGATGGCTTTGAGAAGATTTGTATTGGAGATGTTCTATTATGTATTGCGACAACGGTTCCAATTTTGTTAGTACAGCCATTTTTTTAAAGACTGAACTGGAACCGCATACTGACGCATGGAGCAATAAATTTCATCACATGGAAATTTAACCCTCCAACGGCTGTTGGGAGAGGCTCATTAGATTGATGAAAGATCTATTAAAAAGATTTTTAGGACAAACTTGTTTGAACTATGAAAAGATGTTAGGGGGATAAAAGGGTCTCTAACTCTCTCCTTGGTGGGGGGTCATCTCGCGTCGTTTGCTTGCGCTTAAAAGGTATTATCATAGGAAAGCTGTTCAGTTAGCTAGTTTGGATCTCTGGTGTAAATATAAGATGTATAAGGCTAAACTGAAAAAGGAAATTAAAAAAAGACAATAAGAGGTTCTGGGATGATGTGGCGAGGGAGGCTGGAAGGGGACCGGGGATTTATAAAATTATAAAAAGTATGAATAGGAAGGATACGGCTGAAGATAATACCGATTTTAATTTCCTTAACTGTCCGTCTGATGCTGTTCATCAAGCGAATAATTTATCTGTAATTTTTCAAAATTGTCCTGTAAATCAAAAAATTCCTATCGATTTTTCTGGCGATGACGGAATAGAGTTAAATTTTTCTATGGATCAATTGGAAAAAGTAATCAATAAAAGTAAATCTTCTACGCCTGGTATCGATGGGATTAAGATGAGTTTTAAAAAAAATTGAGTACTCGAATGCGTCGTCAATAACTTGATATGTATAATTAGATTTTGATTACCAAAACTATTCCAGAGATTTGGAAGGATGTTATCATGATTCCTATTAAGAATCCGGGAAAAATCAGAAATGATACAAAAGGATATAGGCCAATTGCTCTGACTGTTTCGAGCAAGAAACTATTTGAAAAAATGATTTTAGAGATTTTACTTAACTGGAGCATAGATAGGAAAATTTTTCATACTAATCATTATGGGTTTATTCCTTTTCGTGATTGTGAAGGGGCTTCTTACAAAATTTTCAATGATATTAGAAGGGCTAAACTATCTAAGAAGAAGGGGGTTTTAATTGCTTTAGATATCAAAGGTGCTTATGATAACGTGTGGTGGGATGGTCTGCTGTGGAAACTAAAAAAGCTAGGTCTAGGTGCGGATCTTTGTGTCCTAATTCGGAATCTTATACAAGAACTCAAAATTCGGGTTAAATGGAGAGCTTGTTTTTCGGATTTTTTTTTTTTTATTATTATAGGGGTTTGTTGCAGGAGAGTCCGTTGTCTCCTTTTCTGTTTGCAATTTATCTAGTGGACATATTTGAAATTTTCGATCCAAGCATTCAATGTGTAATTTATGCGGGTGACATCTTTTTATATGGATTTCATGATAATATTAATTGGATAAAAAATATTTTACAAGAAAACATTAACAGGGTAATTCAGTGGCTTCAGGCTTGGAACTTGGAGGTCAGTCCTAATAAATGTCAAATAATGAAGATTGGTAAATGGGAAGAGGAAGAGGTAGAAAATTTTATTATTAACACTAGAACCGCGGGAAAATTCATTAAAGTTTTATAAAAATATTTCTCACCGGAATTTTCATTTAAAACTGTTTAAGTTATTTCTTGAAAACCTTTTTGCTCAGCTTATATTAAGCTTATTTTATTAAGATTGTTCTGGTTTGAATCGACATCTTTCCATACAATACGGGTCAAAATGACCCGTCGCCGCGGTTCTAGTGTTAAAGGACACGAAGTAGATTACGCTGATAATTTGAGAGTGCTAGGTGTTCAGTTGAATAAACATGGAAATTTAAAAAATCATATTGATATGCTGAGAGAGAAGTCAAGCAAAAGATTAAATATAATAAAAGTGATTGCCAGAATCGGTTGGGGTACCGAGACTAAATTCCTTATTCAGATAACTAAAAGTATTATTGGAGCTTTATTAGATGGGAATCCTAGAATTTTAATGCATTGCAATAAAAAGGAAAGTCGTCAACTCCAAGTGATTTAGAATGTTAGTCTCAGGTGGGCTAGTGGTCTGTCTAAGTGGTGCCCAATTCCAATTTTGTTAAAAGAAAAGAAAGTTTGGAGGCATGATCTAAGGAGAGATTTTTTAGCTATCAAACGTACTGTAACCGAGTGTAAATATAAAGAGTATAAGGATGTCCTTTCTCGAGACCTGATTTATAGGGAAAAGCATAGGCTTGGGAATTTCAATACAAATGTTACGGAGATGATCTCTTATAAATGGGGTAAAAAGGTTGACAAAGAGGTTCCGATAGTCATTAACGATTTGCCGTTCCAAAATAAAGATTTTCCGGAAGACGTGATAAAAAATTCTTTTCACATCTTTCTAAGTAGCTATAAGGCTAGCGCTATTTTTATTGGTACTGTTGCTTCTAAAGATAATCAGAATACTGCTATTGACATGGTGAATCAGAACACTGGTAGTCGCTTAGCTTTCCAAATTCCTAACATTAATTCAATTTTTTCGGCGGAGGCTATTGCTCTATTAATTGCTAAAAAGTTTTACGCTAAGGAGAAGGGAAATTATTTTTTTTTATCACGGATGCCAAAAGCGTTCTTGTGGCCTTAAAAAATGTTCATCTGAAATCGGTCGCTATTATTACTCGTCTGAGGAATGAAGTCAATATGAAGAAGTCGGAAAATTATGGTATTACTTTCATACGGGTTCCCGGACATAAAGGTATTGAGATCAATGAAGTTGCGAATAATTTAGCCAAACATGGCCCTTATTGTAATGTTTGGATTCCCTGGTTTTCTCCGGAGGATTGGATTACGGATATTAAATATAATAAGAATAAGGAATCGCATTGGGAGTGGGAGCAATATTGTAAAGATAATAAGGAGCGATGTTGGAATTATGATAGTATAGGGTATCCTCATCATAATTTCAATAGAAAGAGCGGTGTAGTATTTACAAGATTTCTAACTAAAACTGTTTTAACTCTTGGTCGAAAAAGAAAATTCCTTAAAGGTGGTGACGCGAGGTGCAACTTATGTCGTGAGGAGGATCAGACGGAAGAGCATTTAGTTTTACGATGTAAAAAGTTTACTGGAATTCGTGAGAAGCTATATAAGAAGTTACAATTGTCGAGAAATGTTTCGTATTTGTAGATTTTTGAGGCAGCAGGTAAAACAGGTGGTGTTTCTCTTAAATGGCTTTCTAATTTCTTGGAGGAGATTTATATTCATTGTCCTAGCTGGTTTAGCGGGAATTAGTAGTGGTTATTTACGCATGATGGTTTCGGTGTCTGGAGATGGAATTTATTGGAAGGTTGCTTAGTATTTGGGATAATAGTTACCAACTCCTTGGTTCAACTGTGGTCTCGGAGTGTGTATAGTAGTTAGTTGAGTATGTGTGGTCTGTGTTTAGGGGAGTTTATCAGCTGTTGGTTTTGGTTGGTGTTTGCGGATTAAGATAGCTATAAAGAAATATAAAGCTGCTCACCGGGCCCATGTAGGGGCCTATACAACAACAACAACAACAACAACAAGATCGGCGTAGAGACTTTCGATGTAAATAAAGCGTAAACGGTATTACGGTGCCTCGCGATCTTACGACAGCTCGAAAGCTGGCCTTAGTTTAAGATCAAGTGAATGCGCGCTCAACCGCTACAAATGTAACAGTGCCCTCTCATTGGCTGGCTGCAATGTGTCTTACGCCAAAGCACCGTAATACAAAGTTACGATCGATTGCAGGAACGCTCATCTTACGATCGCGTAAGATAAGCGATAGCGAGGCACCGTAATCCCAGCCATACGGCAGAAAGTTACGATCGATTGCAGGAACGCTCATCCTACGATTGAGCATAGATCACTGCATAAAAAATATGACTATTTTGCTGCATCGTCACTCCGCCGCTTTTATAGAAAACGACTACTTCAGGCTATCATGGAGCATTCTCATTGGCCAAAAGAGTGATATTCTATAAAAGCGGAGGAGTGACGATGCAGCAAAATAGTCATATTTTTTACAGTGATTTAATACCCTGTTCGCACTGGGATAGTTGAGTCACTTAACTTTAAGTCACTTAAACTTTTTGAAGCGGGATACCCGGAATTAGCTTCACCTGTTCGCATTTACTAAACATTGTAAGTGACTTAACTTGGCCAAACTGGCATTTGAGCATGCCCATAAGTTCTGAAATTTGTAACTGCACCTTTTAACTTTTTTATTTACACAATAATTATCCTGCCTTATTTCAATTAAAAAATTAATTTCTTTTGTGGGAGGAAATAACAGGTTCAACGTTATCCATTTTCGGCCTTTGATTAAAAAACACCCCACAAACACACGTGTTAAGCAACTGGAGTAAACAAATAACAACTTGAAATAGTTTATAATTATTTGTAGGACACAAATTCATTAATTTAATAATCAGAATCAAATATTCTAAAATTCAGAAATAATAATTAAATATTCAGAAGGCAGATTTCCACTCAACTCATAGTTAAGAGAGCAAGCCTCGGAGCAAGCTCACTTGAGCAAGTTTCAGAAATTTGCTTAAATGAGAATCTTGATTCCGGGTACGACCGCTTCAAAAAACTTCAAGTTAAGTGACTGAACTTTGTCAGTGAGAACAGGGTATTAGATAGCGAGGCACCGACTGTGTTCGGGGATTGCGCGCGAGCGAGCTCAGGAGCCAGGGATATGGAGTGGATTCTTATCGGGATATCCATTCACTACTCGCTACTGTGCTACAGGTTTGTAACTGTGCACTCGATAACAGGTGGAGAACAAATCACGGATTTGATTAATTACAGTGCTACTTATAAAGGTAATTGTTGCAGTTTGTTAAACAGAAAAAAATAGTTTTACATTATTGTGTTTTGGCAACATCTTTTTCCGTTAAGGTTTTTTTTATTATTGAACTCTGTGTTCCATTACCTTTTTTAAACAAGTTGGAAATTGCACGTGAAGCGTGGTAAATGAGGTGCGTTCGTACGATAACGAAGTTTTAAAAATATTACTCTCATATATCAATCTCATAAAATTGTAAATAGTGAACTACAATTAAAATGCTCATCAAACAATGTTCTCTCTATACCATTATGTAATGGAATACCTTTGTGTGGCCTTGTAAATGAATAACAAATGTTTTTTGCACCACAAATTATGTAAAATGTATATTATAATATGTACTTTATAGTTTCAAATAAATTTTATTAAGTTCGAATGAGTGTAACACCATTAAAACGCATTTGAAACATTTTTCCCCATTGACCGTAATGTAACGAAATACTTTTGATTGTCCCTGTAAGTGATCTATGCATCCAATTTTCATAAAATGTGAAATAACTCGACAAAATTATGTAATAATTATGCATTTTAAATTTCAAACGTATGAAATACATTTGAAACTTTTTCCCTATTGACCATAATGTAATTGAATACTTTTGATTGCCCCTGTAATTGATCTATGCACATGATTATCGAAAAATTTGAAATAACTCAAAAAATTATATAATAATTATGTATTTTAAATTTCAAACGATTAAAATGCATTTGAAACTTTTTCCCCCATTGACCGTAATGTAATGGAATACTTTTGATTGCCCCTGTAATTGATCTATGCATCCGATTTTCATAAAATTTGAAATGACTCGGCAAAATAATGTAATATTTATGTATTTTAAATTTCAAACTATTCGGTTGGGCAGTTTTTGCGTTGTTATATGCGGACAGACAGACGGACAGACAGACGGACGGACTGAACGACCACTATAGGTGCTACGTATTTACATAATTACGAACGCACCTAAAAACGGCTTTATTATGTGTCTAGCTAAATTTCTCAAAGCAATATTAAACGAAGTTTTTCTTCACTATTTTTTAATGATTCTGTTATAATATTTATCTAAATATACTAATTGATTTAAAATTACTTTAGGTTATGGATTTTCCGCATGCTATGTGCGCTGTAATAATTCAAGCAAAGTTTTTAAATTTTTAGTATATCGTTATAGCATTAAGCTTAATGCATAATCGGCAAGAAAAGTAGGTTTTTTCTTCGTTTTCTTTTTGTCTAACGTTAGTCCTGAAATCATTTTTTCCCAAGAATCTAAGAAACTACTAGAAGGAAATAAATGATCGAAGTGGACTGAATTTTAAGTGGTTATTATCATATATTTGAAAAATAGAACATATTTCATTAAGAGTGAAAGTCTAATTATGGATATAGGAAAGTTGCAGATAAAACCATTAAGCGGAGAAAACGATTGGCCGATGTGGAAATACAGAATCAAGTTTGCTTTAAATTATTATACTAATGCTTTAGAACTGGTTGAAGGAAAGTTAGTCAAACCGGATCAACCACCCGATGGAGCTAACGAGGCATCTTTGAAGAAGTACAAAGACGATCTTGGCAAATATAAAAAGGCAAATACTTGTGCCATGATGGTGCTAACAAATTCAATGACAGAGGAAACTATGCAGAAAATCATGAGATTTGATAATGCAAGAGACGTATGGGCTAGAGCTTCAGAAACTTTATGAAACTATTTCTGATAATCAGTTGTACAATATATGTCTACAGTTTTTTCAGTGTAAGTGGAAAGTGGATAGCAGTATGGCTGGTCATCTATCGAATTTAAAGAATCTTTGGAGCGAATTAAATTTGGGTCTTCAAAGAAAGCAAGAAGTTCAATTACCTCAAATGCTACTAATTTGCAAGATCGTAGACACATTGCCTCAAGAGTACCGTTCTTTCAACTCGAGTTGGCAACTTCTGAATGAAGATAAAAGAACAATTGACGAGTTAACAACTCAATTATGTTCTCTAGAAAGAGAAAATAAAGAAGAGAAGTCAAAAAGTGATGTCCAAAATCATGAAGCATTAGAAGTAAAAACCAGTAGGATAAAAACACCTTTAAAACCAAAAAACAAGTTGGAAAATGCAATTACTGTCATCAAAATGGTCACTGGGTAAAATATTGTAGAAAGTGGATAGCTGATGGAAAGCCAGCAAAGCCCAATCAGAATAATAAGTACTTAAGAAAAGATAGTTCTACGGCAAATATGTCATTCATAGCTCTAGACAAACATGCATTTTCGTCTGAAGAAAATTGTTATGATTGGTTTGTTGATAATGGTGCATCAAAACATATTACAAATTATGGTAATTATTTTACAGACTTTGAAAATTTTGAAACCCCACATGGTATTACCACTGCAAATGAGCAAGTACTACCGGCTGTAGGTAAGGGAACTTTAAAGGTAATGATGAAAATAAAAGGAGAGAGACAATTCAAAGAACTTAAAGAAGTTTGGTTTGTACCAGGTATTAGTAAGAATCTGTTTTCAGTACTGGCAGCACAAGATCGAAACAAAAACAGCAGATTCGAATCAACTGTCAAAGAATGTTGGTTAAAAATCAACAATAATGTTTTAATGTACGGTACAAGAAATGTAAGTGGTGGTTTATACAAAGTTCATATGGAAGTACTTATTCCGAGTAATCCAGTGGAAGTAAACATAGTTACAACAAATGATTCTCTTCTACAGTTATATCACGAGCGCTGGGGACATCAGGACAAGCGTCATGTGAAGAATGTTCTAGAACAGCAAATGAACATCAAAGTTGGATTAGATAATCAGCTTTGTGAAGCTTGTATATATGGGAAAGCACATCGCTTAAAATTTGGCACTAGACAGAAGACCACAAAACCTGGAGAGCTTATCTCAACAGATATATGTGGACCCTTTGATGAATCCTTTAGAAAATATCGTTATTTTGTCAACTTTAAAGATCATTTTACAAAATTTAGATATGTATTTTTTCTTCGTCATAAGTCAGAAGTTGCGCAAGCTACTGAAAATATGATAGCACATGCTAAAAATTTAGGACACAACATCAAAGAAATCTTAAGTGATAACGGAGGAGAATTTGATAATGAAAATATTAGAAGCATCCTGAAGAAAAATGGAATTAATCAAAGATTAACTGCTCCCTATACCCCTCAACAGAATGGCGGAAGTGAGCGTGAAAATAGAACCTTTGTTGAAATGGCAAGAACTTTGAAAAATTCTAATTCTGAAATCAATTTTCCTTCATCATTATGGGCAGAACTGATTAATTCGTCTGTATATATTTTAAACAGAACAGGTAAAAGTTCTCTACCAAATGTAAGCCCTTATGAATCGTGAATAGGGAAGTAACCTCGAGTAAGACACATGCGCATAATCGGGTCACCCTGTTATCCTCACGTACCAGATCAGAAACGTCGAAAAATGGACAGAAAAGCTATAAAAGGTTATTTGTTGGGATATGACGGCGATGAAAGATATCGCATCTGGATAAAAGAAAATAATACAGTTATTTGTTCCCGAGATGTAATCTTTCAAGAGAAAAAGTTAACGAATTGTGAAGATTCAGTACAAATACCTTTAACTGAATCTAATAGGCAGCTACCTGAAGATAAAAATGGAGGGAAAGAATGATCAAGAAGACTCAGAAGATCACGTTATTTCAGAAAATGAAAAAGAGGATGAAAAGAAATCACATACTATGGAATTAAGAGATCGAAGAGAACTAAAACAGCCTAAATATTTTGAAGATTACGTGATGGCATCTGTAGTTTTTATGTCTGAAGGAGATGAACCAAGTTCATATGAAGAAGCAATTAATTGTAAAGAACGTAATTTCTGGATAAAGGCCATGGATTCTGAAATCAGTTCTTTAAAGGAAAACAACACATGGACACTAACACCACTTCCAGATAAAGCAAAGTCTCTTCCCTGCAAATGGGTCTTTCGGATTAAGAAAAATCCAGATGGTACCATTGATAAATATAAGGCAAGACTTGTGATTAAAGGTTTCAATCAGAGAAAAGGTATTGATTATAATCAAACCTTCAGTCCAGTCACAGAATTAGGAACTGTACGTTCACTGATAAGTATTGCAGCAAGCGAAAATATGCATCTTATGCAATTTGATATTTCAACCGCATTTTTGTATGGCGATTTAGATGAAACAATTTACATGTAGCAACCTGAAGGCTATAATGATGGCACCAACAATGTATGTAAACTCAAGAAAAGTTTGTACGGATTGAAACAAGCTCCTCAATGCTGGCATAAATGTTTTGGAAAATTTATGCTAGATCTTGGATTTAAGACCAGTGAAGCAGATCAATTTTTATTCATTCGAGAGGAAGAAGGAAGAAAATTTCTTGTAGCTCTTCATGTAGACTCTGAACTTTAACTTAGATTTATCAGTGTAATTTTTTTTCTTTTAACAAGGGAAAGTGTTGCAGTTTGTTAAAGAGAAAAAAAATAGTTTTACATTATTGTGTTTTGGCAACTCTTTTTCCGTTAAGGTTTTTTTTTATTATTGAACTCTGTGTTCCATTACCTTTTTTAAAAACCGGCTTTATTATGTATCTAGGTAAATTTCTCAAAGCAATATTAAACGAAGTTTTTCTTCACTATTTTTTAATGATTCTGTTATAATATTTATCTAAATATACTAATTGATTTAAAATTACTTTACTAATCTGTTGCAATTGATGATGAGCTTGATGGACGAACGATTAGAGCTTTGAGCTTGCAATCAGACGTCATGG
Organism: Maratus speculifer; assembly: GCA_964019185.1. Lineage (NCBI taxonomy): Eukaryota > Metazoa > Arthropoda > Arachnida > Araneae > Salticidae > Maratus > Maratus speculifer. The sequence continues at coordinate 166,639,104 of OZ025289.1, read as the reverse complement.
GTTCAAATCCTTCGCGGGCCAAAATACAGTTTACGATTTATTATTATTATTATTGGTTGCTCTTTTTTTTTTTAATAAATAAGACATTTTTATTAAAGATAATACAGAAGCACGTGTATTTCTATTATAATAGTAAAATACTTATTTAAATACCAGAAAATGAGGTGTTTGAAGAGAAAGTTTTATCCTATCAAAAACATGAAAGTGAAAAAAAGCCAAGTTCGTTAAATGTTTCGCTCATAAAAGAAGTGATTTGACAAAAAATAATGATATCCTGTCAAAAACATGAATGTGAAAGAATGCCAAGTTCGTTAAAGGTTTCGCTAATAAAAGAAGTGAGATCTAACTGCAAACCAAGTTCTTTCGGAGCTCCTTAAATCATGACTCCTATCATGCATAATATTATTCAATTGCTTAAAATGATTTGTTATGTTACTTGTTATTCAATTGAGCGACTTAGCAAGTTTTCTCTTATTAAATTTTTTCTATTTAGTTGATCAGAAATTAAAGTTGATCCCTTCCTTAACTTATCAGTACCTTAACTTCAATATACTTATTCGAACACTCGACTGACTAGATCTTTGCCAATCAGATTCTAGATTAAATTGTACTCCGACTCAAAGATTAAAGTTGGTAGCTGAAAACTTGCCAAGTCGCTATATTGAATAACAAGTAACATAAAAAATCATTTTAAGCAATTGAATAATATTATGCATGACAGGAGTCATGATTTAAGGAGCTCCGAAAGAACTTGGTTTGCAGTTAGATCTCACTTCTTTTATTAGCGAAACCTTTAACGAACTTGGCATTCTTTCACATTCATGTTTTTGACAGGATATCATTATTTTTTGTCAAATCATTTCTTTTATGAGCGAAACATTTAACGAACTTGGCTTTTTTTCACATTCATGTTTTTGATAGGATATCATTATTTTTTGTGAAATAAGTAGGTATTTGTTTCCTTTTTGAAATAAATAGGTTAAATTAGTTAAATTAGTTTTATTTAATATTAATTAATCTTTCAGCTTTTTCCTGCATTTATTCACTGTTTTTTTTTTTTTCAGTCAAATTTAAAAATTTAACATTAGAACTGCTTATGTTCCTTTAAATTCCACTAATAAGGATGTTTCTTTTACGTGATTGGGTACTACTTGATTATTTCGTCGACCAAAAACGTTTGTAGCCAACTTGGCGAAATATCGCTATATTGACGACAAAAATTACGCACCAAAAGTCATGCTAACATGGCGCTATTTCTGGTATTTTGCCAAATTCCCATAGATTCCCATTGTAATCTGGTAATTTATCCAATAATTTTGTTAGAGCAAGGACTGTTGCCATCATTTTGGCATCTTTTTTTTTTTTTTTAAATCGGTTCGCTAACTACCCAAGACTGCTTAAATATTGCTATTTAGAAAGTTTTTAGAACGCTTTTCGCGCATTTTTACCCCTTTTAAATTTTTTATTTGTTAACAAATGTTCTTAGTGATCATTTATATCTTATAATTAATGAACATGCCAAAATTTATGTTTTTAGGCCCTTAACACACAGACATCGCATTTTTAGAACGCTTTTTGCTCTTTTACCTCGTTTGGATTAGTGGAATCGACATAAAATATACCCTATATTGGAGCAAGGACTATCACCATCATTTTGATATCTTTACTTTTAAGATCGGTTTGTTGTTTGCTGAAATTGCTTAAAAATCCCAATTTAGAACATTTTTAGAACGCTTTTCGCACATTTTCACCCCTTTTGAATTCCGTATTTTTTATCAAATGCCCTTAGAGATAATTTATATCTTATAAATAATTAACATGCCAAATCTTACAGTTCTAGGTCCTCCAGTAACACAAAAGTTGCATTTTTAGAATGTTTTTTGCTTCTTCACCCTCTTTTGGTTAATGGTATACGCATAAAATATAGCCTATGTTTGAACCGGGGCGAATACCATCATTTTGGTAGTATTAATTTTTAAATTGGTTCTTAGTTTCAAAGATTAGCCCAGATACTCGCCAAAAGTGTCGCCAACTTGGCACTATTTCTGATATTTCGCGAAATTCCCATAAACTCTAAAATGCCAAACTTTATGTTTCCAGTCCAGTCCCTTAATATACAGACATCGCATTTTTAGAATGTTTTTTGTTCTTTTACCTCCTTTGGGTTAGTGTAATCGACATAAGATATATCCTATGTGGGAGCAAAGACTGTCATCATCATTTTGATATTACTTTTAAGATCGGTTTGTTATTTGCTGAGATTGTTTTAAAATTGGTATTTCGAACTTTTTTAGAACGCTTTTCGCGGATTTTCACCCATTTAAATATGGTATTTTTTAGCAAATGTCATTAGTGATCATTTATATCTTATAAATAATTAACATGTCGAATTTTGTGCTTCTAGGCCCTTCAGTAAAACAAAAATCACATTTTTAGAATGTTTTTCGCTTCTGAACCCTCTTTTGGTTAGTGGCACAGACATAACATATAGTCTATGTTTGAACCGGGGCGAATACCATCATTTTGGTACCATTACTTTTGAAATCGGTTCGGTAGTTTCAGAGATTAGCCCTGATACTTGCCAAAAGTGACGCCAACTTGGCACTATTTCTGGTATTTTGTGAAATTCTCATAAACTTCCATTCTAATCCAATAATTTACCCTCTAACTAACCATTAATGTTTAATTAATGCTGATTTCTGATTTTTTCCTATTTATAGATCCAATAACCTACCTCCACACCAAATTTCAACTTCCGAAGTCACCTGGAAGTAGTCAAACATTCTATGAGTGAGTCAGTGAGTCAGTGAGTCAGTGGTAAAAACAGTAGTTTTCAGACGTCAATTTCTCGTGAACGGAAAAAGTTTTAAAAAAAATAGGATTCGGAAATTAGAAGATGGTCTTACACGACACAAAAAATTGCAAGTGTGTAGGTCAAATAGAATTTAAGTTATTGAGGGGTCAAAAGTGGCTCGAAATGGTTCGTGTAATATAACCCACGGCCGGTGTGTCGCCATCCTACGATGGAGCGTAAGATTTAAGATAGCGAGGCACCACAATCTCAGTTTTAAGATAACAATGCATCATAGTCCCAGGTTTAGGATGGGATTACGGTGCCTCACTTAAGATCAGCTTAGAGACTTACGATATAAACAAAACGTAAACAGCATTAGAGTGTGCTGCGACTTACACAAGTTTGAAAGCAGTCCTAAGATTAAAAACAACTAGATGCTCGCGAAACCATAACCAATGCAATTACGGCTTCTTCTTCTTTTTTTTTTTTTTTTTTTTTTTTTTTTGGCTGAGAGCAAGAGGACATAGGCTGGGACTGGGATTACGGTGCCTCACTTAAGATCGGCGTGAAACATGTCTTATATTTTGGGTCGACGTGGCCTGGTGAGCTTGTAAGTTGAAATAAGCTCTGGTTTCTGAATAGTTTGTTAGTGTTAGATTTATTCTGTAGCGGTCGTATTTGGAAGTCTAGTGAGAGGATATTCTTTCAAGTAACAGATGAAATTTATTGTTTTTATTCGTCAGTGTTTATCATTCTTTCTTATAGTGGAGTTTGTTATAGTTTGATCTCTGGCTAGCCTCGGCCGTCATGTCGGGGACAGAGATTAAAATTACAGAAAGTTTTGGTCTTGACAGTGCCGAATTTAAAAAATACAACTGGAATAACTCTCGAGATGCGGAAGGACAAATTAAATATATTCCAGATTTATCAGAATATGTTATCATTTCAGAATGCAAAGATGGAAGTTTTCTTAGAGTTAATCCAATTCAAGTTAAGAAGGAAATTAAAAAAGTATTTACTAGAATTAATGAGATAGAGGTATTTCGCTTCACCAGAAACAATAAAATACTTATTACTACGAAAAGTTATGAATGTGCCCAAAATATTGTTAGTAATTTTTTTTTTTTTTTTTTTTTTTTTTTTTTGATAGGGAGGTCAGATATAGCTTTATGAGAGAAAATATTACGTCCAGATTTTTAATTTTTCAAATTGATCCTGAAATAACTATCGAAGAAATTAAACAAGAAATTGAAGAGGAAAATAACATTACAGTTCAAAATGTTAAAAGATTTCTAAGAGAAGGAGGCAAAATGGTGCCAACAGGGACTGTTTTAATAACAATTTATGGTCATTACCTCCCAGAACACGTGAAATTATTTTATGTAAGGCATAAAATAAGATGGTCTTACACGACACAAAAAATTGCAAGTGTGTAGGTCAAATAGAATTTAAGTTATTGAGGGGTCAAAAGTGGCTCGAAATGGTTCGGGTAATATGTGTCGCCTTTTACTTTGTGAACTTGGCTGACACACTGCCGTGTGTCTAGATATTTGAACCCTTGTAACATTCTAAATATCGTTCCAAAGTGATTTATATATATATTAAGCAAATGAAAAAAAAAAAGTATTCTGCGAAAATATCAGTAAACGCGTAATATATATATAGGGCAGTTTCATAAGACGTCACAAATCGACCGTTGGAGGTCAAACAATCGTTGTGATTGGTAGCTGAGAGGATTATGGGTGTGGCAGGAGGTGAATCGTCAGCATTTGATTAGTGGATGAAAAGTAAATCAGCTGATTGCAACTGCCTTATTGTTACGAATTTTGTAAATAGTTAATGTTTGTACTGTAAAATAATGTAAATAATCTTATTAAGCTCCATTCCTTTACTAATATTAATTTTTGTTACATTGTCTCTGTTATCAAGCAAACTTGTCTAATATTTTTCAGTGTATGTCTACGGCAGATTGGCGAAATATTAAAGATATCGCCAAGTTGGCATCACTTTTAACGACTAATTTTGGTCGCCAAATTTGGCGATATATCGCCAAGTTGGCGACAAACTTCGCGATTGTTGGCGATGGTAACCCTTCCCTCTCTATGGTAACCACCCTTTACATATGCTGATACATTGAATGTTATTCCGTTGTTTTCTGGAATATTCGAGAAGCCTGTGGAAATTTCTAGCACATGCTGCGAGCCTATATAAGGAGAGCAATACGAGCTGTCGTTGTTATTATTTATCAGTCAGTCATTGAGTGAGCTACGATTGTTTAAGCAAGTTTGCTTGAGTTTTATCTACGTTGTTTTGAATGTGGTTTAGTGTTGAGACATTGTATAAAGAGTCTCTGGGGACCTATATCCGTACTTGTACGATAGATTTGAACAGTTATTTTTGAATGTCTAGTAATATTTGTGAGTTTCGAGGACTGTAGCTGTGAAGTTTTGTAAATAAATCATTTTCTACTTTTCTAAGAGACAAGAGTTGGAAGTTGTCTAACCATAAGATCAAAAGAACCCTATATACGCTACAACAATATAAATATATACTAGCGGACCCGACAGACGTTGTCCTTCCTGGCACCGACACCAGAAAATCAAATAAATGTACTTAAATATAGTAATACGCACAATAAACACTACGCTCTTAATTTAATTTCTTTTTACAATTATGTAAGGAAATTATTTTTCACTCTTCAGTATTTTTTGAAGTCGGTTCAATTTTTGATAGAAAAGTTTATTTTTCTCTTTTTTGTTAAAAGTTAACGATTTTCTGAAGTCAGTTAATCAAAATTATAATACAGGCTATATTACTGTAAAGCATACAGATTTATATATATAAAGATAAGGATTCAACATTTCAGGTTTTTGCGCCGAAGACATCGCCAAATTAGGAAAATATGAATTATCTCACGAACTACTGGATTTAAACGAATTTGCTTAGTACCATTCGATTCAGAATGAAAAAATGCACTAAAATATGTTATCAGTTGAACAATATCTACAAAAGCCGATTTTAAAGGAATTTTTTTTAAGTTCGTTCTTTTTTTTACCCTCCTTAGGGGTGGAAGCGAAAAATCACTAACGATTAGTTTTTGCCTAATTACTAAAAAAGTACTGAATCAATTTCGATGAAATGTGAATCTAAACCATTCTCGAATCCACTGGAACGCACACACAAAATTTCATTAAAATCGGTCCAGTCGTTTAGGAGGAGTTCAGTTACATACACACGCACAGAAGATTTTTATATATAAAGATATATTTTTGAACATTTTAGAAGTAAGTTTTTACCGAGATTAGGATGCAAATATAATACATGCGTGGATATTCTACGGTGTTAAAATCAAAATGGAAAATATTATAAAAGCAAAATATAAAAGATATGCTTTTTTTTAACTAAAAATATGTGCACACATATTTTTTAAAGAGATGAACTATTTGGTGTTTGCCTTATAGTTTTGTAATGAATAAAGTATGATTAGAATGTTTATAAATTTTATATTGAAAGCATAAATAAGTGTTTTGCTTATACTAATATGGTTTCGGATGTCGTTTGTTTCTCATATTTTATGATATATATTGGCCTGCTATCCCCACGGTATTAAAATATACAGTTATTAAATAAGAAATATATAGATACTAAAACTTTTTCTGAAAAACTGTCTAACTAACAGTGCAAATTCCATTGAAATTTATCCAGTATTGTAGATTGCAAATCAATCTTGTAATATGTGAATATCTCAATCTTGGTTTATTAACAGCATTCTATTTAAGACGAAAAATATTAAGCAACTGATAAATGACTTTTAAATAACACGAAAATTATTTAAAAAATTAAATCACCAATTGAATTGTATTGTTAGTGTGGTATAATGACATTAATTGTAACGTGACCTGGTCAAGAACTTTAACTGTAACCAAAATTAACCTAGAACAAGGGCTCAAACTAGTTTTTAAAAATGTTGTGTCGCGGTTTTGTTATGTGTAACCTGTCTGTAATAATATATGTGTGAATAAACTACATGCAAGAATTTCGCTGTATTCATCTTGGAAGCCTTCAACGGTGCGCTACAACACTAACATATAATTATAATAACAAGTATAAAGCATGGTGGCAGCTGGAAAAAAAAAGATGTTTAATACAGTGAAATTTTGAAAACGGATCCAAGCTTAAAGTAAGAAGTTTCCTTTTTCTTGCATAGTTATACGACACATTTTCATTCATTTTATTATTATTTAAAATGTCTAAAGAGAAAGAATTTAGAAATTGTTATCAGGTTACACCGCCAGAATCATTTAGTTTTTCACGGCCGGCACTTTGGCTAAAATGGAAGCAACGTTTCGAAAGATATCGATTCGCTTCAGGTTTAAAAAATCAGTCAGAGATAGAACAAGTAAATTCTCTTATTTATCTCATGGGTGATAAAGCAGAAGATATTTTTATGTCTTTTAATTTGTCAGAAGACGACCAACAGAAATATGAGATTGTTATGAAGCATTTTGACGACCATTTTATCGTAAAGAAAAACATAATTTTTGAACGCGCACAGTTTAATCAACGCATTCAAAACGAAGGGGAAAGTGTAAATAATTTTATAACTTCACTTTATTCGTTGGCTGAGCATTGCGATTACGGAGTTCTTCACGATGAACTAATACGCGATAGAATAGTTGTTGGTATTAGAGATAAATCATTAAGTGAGAAGTTACAATTGGATCCAGACCTTTCTTTGAGCAAAGCTATAGATAAAGTTAGGTTATCGGAATCAATTAAAAAGCAACAAGAGATTCTTACTTCTAATAGTGATTCTGTGCATAGAGTTTCGAGTATAAGCAAAACAAAGGTAAATTTTAAGAAAGGGATTACCAGTCAAAATCCACAGTTTAAAGAAACTGATAAAAGGAATAATGGGAAAAAAGAATATAGAAAATCTTTTGATCTTTGCAAATGGTGCGGTAAGTCTATGCATAATAGAAAAGTGTGTCCAGCAAAAGACGCCAAATGTTTGAAATGTTCCAAAGTAGGGCATTTTGCTCGTGTTTGTAGGAAAAATGAAAGTAAATCTGAAATTTCTTTTTTAGGAACAATTAGGGAAACCCGCTCGAATAATAGTAATGATACGTTATGGTCAGTTCCTATTCAAATACGAGGTAAAACCATTCGTTTCAAAATAGATAGTGGAGCAGATCACACTGTTATTCCAGCTACATCACCAATCTTAAAGGGTTCAAAAATTTTAAAACCAGACAAAAAGCTTTGCGGTCCTGATGGGAAAATACTAAAACACAAGGGAAAACTTGTTGAAGAAATCCAATACAGGGAAAAGAAAATAACTGAAGAAATCCATGTAATTGAAGGATTACAGAGTTATTTGTTGGGAAAACCTGCAATACTAGCTTTTGATTTAGGACCAAACATTTTAGAAATTAACGCAGTAAATCCAAAGCAAGATTACCCTGAATTATTCAATGGCCTGGGGCTACTGAAAGGTTGTTATACTATTAAGCTTAAGCCGAATTCTGTCCCGTTTGCTATTTCAACCCCACGAAGGATACCTATTCCGTTGCTGAAGAAAACTGAAATGGAAATTAAGAAGATGATTGCCCAAAAAGTTATAGTTCCTGTGACGAAACCAACGGAATGGTGTTCACCAGTCGTTATCGTTCCTAAAAGTGACGGAACTGTTCGCTTATGTGTTGATCTTGTCCAACTAAACAAATGTGTGGAAAGGGAATTTCATCCATTGCCTTCAGTGGAATATTCATTAAATCTTCTAACAGGTGCTACAATTTTTTCGAAGTTAGATGCTAATTCAGGCTTTTGGCAAATTCCGCTTGATGAATCTTCGTCATATCTCACGACATTCATCACTCCCTTTGGAAGATACCGATTTTTAAGATTGCCTTTTGGAATCTCATCTGCTCCAGAACATTTTCAACGCAGAATGTCACAGCTGCTAGAAAATATTCCAGGTATTATTTGTCATATGGACGACATCTTAGTGTGGGGAAAAGATCAATCTGAGCATGACCAAACATTGAAAACTGTTCTAAACAAACTTAAAGAAGCTGGTATTACTCTAAATGAAAAGAAATGTAAGTTTTCAGTCAAGAGAATTAAATTCTTGGGGCATATTATTGATGACAACGGGATTCATCCTGACGAAGATAAAGTTAGAGCAGTAAAAGAATATCCACCACCAAAGAATAAAAAGGAATTAAAACAGATGCTAGGCATGGCAAATTTTCTCGCCAGATTTGTTCCAAATTTTGCAGAAATTCTTGCACCGTTAACATCTATGTTAAGTCAAAAGAATGAGTTTGTCTGGGACGAACCTCAAAAACAAGCATTTCAAAAGTGGAAGAATATCTTAACATCTCAACCAGTTTTAAAAATTTATAATCCACAGAAAACTTCAATTGTCACTACAGACGCTTCTTCGTATGGAATTGGAGCCACCTTGAGGCAAGAACAAGAGAACGGAGAAATCTCTGTCGTTGCATATGCATCCAGAACTCTTACTCCTACTGAAAAGAGATATGCTCAAATAGAAAAAGAGGCACTTGCTCTAGCATGGAGTTGCGAGAAATTTCGAGATTATCTCACTGGAACTCACTTTAGATTAGAAACAGACCACAAACCTCTAATTCCAATCTTCTCAAAGAAAAACCTCGAAGATTTATCTCCACGGTTACAAAGGTTGAAGATGAGGATGATGCGATATTCTTATTCCATATTCCACATACCAGGAAAGAAACTTTATGCAGCTGATGCCTTATCAAGACAACCTCAAGAAACAAGAGAAAAGGATGAAGAGTTGGAAGAAGAAATTGATGCATATATTCGTATGATAATATCCACATTACCCGCTTCATGCAACAGATTAGAAGAATTGCGCCAATCACAACAGTCTGATGCAACATGCAAAGAGTTAAAAAATTTAATCCTAAACGGTTGGCCATCAAGAAAACATTTAGAGCCAAGTTGTTTACCTTATTGGAATCATCGATATGAAATATCGATCCAAGATGGACTCATAATGAAGGGCTGTCGAATCATCATTCCTGCAAATGATCGAAAAAAGGTTCTTCAACAAATTCATGAGGGACATTTGGGAATTACGAAATGTCGTGCAAGAGCAAGATCGTCAGTATATTGGCCTGGAATTAATAAAGAAATTGAAGAAATGATAAAGAATTGCACATCATGCATCAAGGAGACCACTAATCGCCATGAATCTCTTATCCCTACCGAATTTCCTGAAAGACCATGGGAAACAGTGGGAATGGATCTTTTTAAACTTAACGGATTTTGGTACTTGATCGTGACCGATTATTTCTCACGATATCCAGAAATCGCAAGACTGGAAAGATTAACTTCTGAGGAAGTAATTCTCCACTGCAAATCAATCTTTGCCAGACATGGGATTCCTAATGTCGTCAGATCTGATAATGGCCCTCAATTTGAGCCAATTAACTCATCTGAATTTTCAAAATTCTCAAAGTCTTACGGATTTCATCATATCACATCAAGTCCTAGGTACCCACAAAGCAATGGTTTCATTGAATCTTCTGTAAAAACCATCAAATTGCGACTCAAAAAAGCTGAAGATCCTTACCTTGCATTAATGGCATATAGAGCAACACCATTAGAAAATGGCCTCAGTCCCGCAGAACTTCTTATGAATCGTCGTATAAGGACAACTCTGCCAATTGCAAGATCTCAACTAGAGCAAAAAATTGAAAACAGGGATGAACTTCAAAGAAAGGAAGAGAAGAGAATAGAAAGGCAAAGAGACAACTACGACAAAAGTCACGGAGTACGAGACCTCAAAAATCTCGATGTTGGAGATGGAGTGTGGATCACGGACAAGAGAGCTACTGGTACAGTTCAGAAGAGATTAGATTCTCCGCGATCGTATATAGTCAAATCTGGGAAAAGGCTATATCGACGAAACAGAATGCATCTTGTCCCATCAACTAACTTCCAACCAGAGGATGATGATGTGGATGACCTTGAACCAGACGATTCTCGTAATGAGTTACAAATACCACAGAGTGTTCCTAGTCCAACCAAGCCAAGCTGTCAGAATCCTCATCCATCCTGTAACAATGGTAAAAATAATTCTACGTCTCCAAAAAGGAACCAGAATCTGTATACCACCAGAAGTGGACGAGTCGTTCGTCCTCCGCAGAAAATGAATCTTTAAAGAAAGGGAGATGTGGTATAATGACATTAACTGTAACGTGACCTGGTCAAGAACTTTAACTGTAACCAAAATTAACCTAGAACAAGGGCTCAAACTAGTTTTTAAAAATGTTGTGTCGCGGTTTTGTTATGTGTAACCTGTCTGTAATAATATATGTGTGAATAAACTACATGCAAGAATTTCGCTGTATTCATCTTGGAAGCCTTCAACGGTGCGCTACAACACTAACATATAATTATAATAACAAGTATAAAGCAGTTAGCAGTTTAGTATTGTTATCAGTCAACCTACCAAACAAAGGGCAACCAGTAACAGATATGAACAAAACTCACAATCACGTGATCAAATCGCCCAGCAGTTTTTTTGCGTTGCGCACGCTAGCTTTGACCAGGGTTGGTGGTCATATTTTAAACGCTGATCGGGCTAAATTAGTTGAAATACCTTCATATGATACTTTTCTGTAATATTTTGGATTTTATTTGAGTAACCACAGATATGTATTTCTGTTACGAGAATCATGTTTTGGAAGGATAAAGAGATATAGTATTTGTATTTACCAATTTTGAACCATAAAAATAGTGCAATAATTGAATAATTTTTAAATTCCTTTCTTCGATAAAACCTACTCCATTCTGAATCTTCTGAGCACGCGCGCGCAGCGCGGGTGTCTCCCGAACGCGCCCATCGTAATCCAGCCCACAGACTTCTCAAGAAGTCTGTGTCCCAGCCCTGCTTGTTCTAGTTTTTCTACAGCCAAACAACCAACCAATCAATCAAACAATATTCGCGCTTTTGTTTTCGATCTTCTATCATGTGGCACATGTAGTGTGATAAAGTATTTATATTTTGCACATTAACTAATATTTTTGCACATGCATGCATATATTTATGATTTTATATACCTAAGAATATCAGAAATTAATTTTCTTTATTCTTTTCTTGAATGATTCCGAAATTTTGAATTTTTTCCTGACATGTTCTGTTTATGCACGAATAATGCTTTACTTATTGTTTTTCGTTCAGTTTCTATGTACATTCATTAATTTTTTCGAGAAATTCTTTGCGCATTTTTGCTTATTATTGTATTTTCCTATTCAGACTTAATATATATATATATATATATATATATATATATATATATATATATATATATATTACCGAAGCGAAGATAAAAATCTCATCATCGACCCTAAGCTCTGAAAATTTATCAATTAATATAGGGGAGATGTACCAGTAATGGACACAATTCCAGTAAGGAACATTCCTGAATTCTTTTGTCGTATTAAAAAATAAAAAAAACTTAGCTTTTGTAATTTTTTCCAAAACTCTTCCTTGCATATTTTACTGTTTTGCATTATTGTTGATCCTCTTAATCAAACCAACGAGGAAGTAGGAAAAAAAATGCTTCGAAGTTACACTGTTTTTCAATGAAAGTCTTAATGAACATATTAAGAACTGATTTTAATTTATTCTAATAGATTTATATGGCAAAATCTGTAGCTTTTTCTTTTGATAGCTGTTGAAAACTTTGAGTTTCATACACTATTACCCATTTAGAAAATTTCATTTATTTTTTCAACTGAAGTTTCCAGTTCCTTTTTCAATAAATTTTACACAAACTTCAATACGAATCAGCATAATAATTAGGTTCTCTGTTGCATTATATATATTTTTATGCCCCATTTGACATTTTATGAAACTCGGTGACCAAAAATCACCTTCGGATGACCCCATTTTATTTAAAAAAAACTAAAATTTGATGAAGGTGTGATTACAGTTAATGCTCAAAAGATTTACCGACAATTAAAACTACACTACTAATAAAAAGGATTAAAGGATGAAAAAAACACTGACCAGGAATTGCCCCAGTCACCAAGATTTACACCAGGTACATGAGGCAGTATTTGATCAACTTCTCTAAATTATTTAAAATAGTATAAGAAACTTCAAGTCAATTTTTTAATAACTAAAATACTTTATAATTGAACTAAAAAGATATTTAAATAAAGACAAAAATCTTTGCAAAAATGTGCCGTAACTAAGACCAATGTTATTTTATAAAAATTTAGCAAGCAGTTTCAAAATAATTATTTTTATCTCAAACTAAATAAGAAGATGGTTTTGAATGAAGATCACAGAAAAAATTTTGTTTTAATCTAGCTTCCATTAACTGTTCTGTAGTTTAGATAATAACTTTTGACTTTAACAACTCTTCAGAAATTGTAACTGTGTTTCATATATCCATCTATTGAAGAAACATTGAGATAGTGATCCTCTTGGCATTTTTCTAAATTTTGTTATGCTAAGTCTTGGCCTGATAGCTTACATTTTCTTAGCAAATTCTTTATTGTCTGTGCAACTCTCTCTGTTAAAGTTTGATGAATAAACATCTATTCTTGAGCTGATTCTTTAAATTAAGAACATGACTATTTAGTAGAATTGTCAGGTTTGTTATTGTCAAAATTCTGGGAATTTTATGCATTAACAAAATATTATATTGTTATTATATATTTTATATTGTATGTTTTTATGTTAAAATTTTGTTTGTCTTATTTTATAAGTGTTGCATATAATGTGACTTATATATTGAAAAAAAGAAAAGATTGTAAACTTATTTAGTTTCTTTTTCTTTTATATATAGATAAAAAGCTACAACATGTTTGATTGTAAGCAAGATATTGGCCTCCTGTATGGCTCTCTATTATCAGCAGCTCACTCTGTAAGTTCAGTTCAACTTAAAATGTTATCGTAGTTACTCTGTATATTTTAAAACTGTAATACAGTAAACTTCCTCAGATCTGCACATCATGACAGATATAAATAATAAAACTTTTGTTTCAGATATTAGAGCAGAATTACAATTTTTTTTAGTTTAATATAATTTACTATGTATATTAATCCGTAATTCTCGATAATATAACTGAACTTATGGTTTTTCATGAAGAAATTCTGAGTAAAATATATCACTTATAATCACATTCTTTTTATCCAGTAGGAGCAAGCTTTTGTGTTTATTAAGACTGGATAAACCTTAAATAAAATTTCCTTATTTTGTGGTTTTGATGTGAATTACTAAGTTTCACAGAATAATCCAAGGAAAATGTATCTAATCTTTATTATGCATATTAATTATACATTATTAATTATTTGACCTTTACTTTTAATTATTTAACTATTTTTTAAATTATCTTTCTTTCTATCATTTACAATTATTACTTTACTTATTTTAATATTATACTGTATTGTAAATTTTCATTATAATTTTTATTGCATCTAAATTACTCTTTTTAAAGGTTATTTTCAAAATGAGTACAATTTGTTATCTTGCTGTTCTAAAATTTAAAATAGTAAAAATAGGTAAAAAATTCAAACTTTTGTAATAATTTGAGTAAAATTGTAACCAAGTAATTTACATACAAATTAATTAAATTTGCTAAAAAGTGAAATGACTTTTTAATGGGAACCATGCTTGTCTTAAATCCAAACTTTGATTTTTTTACATGTTATAATTTCTTATTAATAATCACTATTTTTATTAATTTGTGCAATTTTATTTTGAGAACAATATAAGTTTTGAGTACAGTACAACTTCTTTAATCCGGAATCGTCGCGATTACAGCGAGTCCAAATTATAGAAAATTCTGGATTACAGAAGTTTTGTAGCTAAAGTGCTTGAAGATTAATGGTAATACTAATATCTCTTATTAATATGGCAATACAAAATAGCATTTAATTAAATAATTGAAAACATTGAGAAAAAGCAAATGAATGTTTAAAAAAAATTATGTTAATTTTATGCAGTGTTGCCATCTGTCGCAAACTAAAAGTAATAAACGCATGATTTTTAAAAAACAATTGCGAGTTCTGATTAATGAATACGTAATAAATAATGCATATCACTAGAATAATAGACTCGTCATGAAAAATATTGTAAAACTAAATTCTAAAATTAAAAAAATTACAGTAAGAAATTTAAAACTTACAATTTTAATTTAATAATCAACCTTTTAATTAAAGTAACATATTTAAAACTGTTATATATAATGCTAATAACATAAAAAATTAAATATACAGCAACTATAAATATAAAATATTTAAAAGAAATAACAATAAAAAAATCAGATTTTGTGATATTTTCGCGACATCTTCTTATCATTGGAAAAAGAAAAATAAGTGAAATTACCATCAATCATAAATTTTTACAACTTAATATCGAAAAAGACACCTATATTAATTATAAATGTAATTTAGAGAGTTCTTGCAGTTTTAATATTGAAAAAAAGTTGTGTTATTATGTAATCTTTCCATTTTCTTAACCATTTTCTGAAATTCATTTACATAAGACCTATGGTGCCATCTATTATCTTTAATTCAATATAAAAACGAATAAATGCACCGAAGTATCCGGATTACAGAAGTTTCTGGACTATAGATGTCCAGTTTAAAGATGTTATACTGTACTTATAGCAGTATGTCTGAAAATTAATTTTAATATAGAATAAGTTTATGAAATAAGACTACCTTACATATTTTGTGTCACTGGTCTAACAACTAATCTTTTTCAGTTTTAAATACTACTCTGATAAAAATTGAAGGGATTTGTTTTTTTATGTTAGCAATAGCAATATTGTTTGTAAACAAAATGATAGAAAACCTAGCTGCTTCCATATGGTCCTGCTGTTTTAAAAGGGGAAAAAATAATCCTAAATCAGCTAAATTTTTTTATTATGTGTCACTGATCTATCAAATATTCTATTAAACAAATAACAGCTAAATCAATTTAACAAAAATATTATAAGGTATTTTTCGGTTAGCCAGGCATTCAGTGTTATATATACATGTAGGGTCAGTCCATTTCAAGTGGTTCAGAAAATATAAAAATGGTCGCTCAACCATTTTTAAAAAATTTGAAATTTTTGTGCAACAACCCTAACATGACGGAAGTTCAAAATGACCGTTTTTTTAATTTTACTATTTTTTGTTTGTGCATGGCGGCCATCTTTGTTCCATCGTGTTCAGCGATTTTCTCAGATACTAGGATACACAAAATTGTAAATATCTTCTCTTATATTTTCCCAATTGAAATGGGGTTTGCAGCATTTTGTTCAGAATAAAATAGGCTAAATGTACAGTCGTAGAATAATTTTGAAAAATAAATTTTTACAGGTGAGATTTTAGCACAAAATTTAAGATTTTTTCTAAAATTATCCGTTTGCAAGAAGAAATTTTTCATGTAAGGAAAACTGTCAACCTTACACAATTTTTTCTACAAATAGGCCAAAAGTGCGTGTACTCACACATCAAGTCCCAGATCTGGGAGTTGATGTCTCTTAGCGAAAAAAATTCCGAAATTCGTCAAAAATTTCAAAAATCGCACTTTTTAGGCTTTGATATCTCTGGTGGGGCACGAGATAAAAATCTGAAATTCTGGTCTTCGATAGTATTGTGTAGTAGTGTTATGCACAAAAAATTTCAAGAAGGAGATATGACTACAAGCTGAGATATGATGTGGACAATATGTGAAAACAATACTGCCAAACTATTATAACCTACTATGTAATTGTTCTACAAGACTGTCAACCTTACACAATTTCTTCTACATATAGGTCAAAAGTGCGTGTACTCATACACCAAGTCCCAGATCTGGGAGCTGATTTCTCTTTGCGAAAAAAATTCAGAAATTCATCAAAAATTTCAAAAATCGCACTTTTTAGGCTTTGATATCTCTGGTGGAGCACGAGATAAAAATCTGAAATTCTGGCCTTTGATAGTATTGTGTAGTAGTGTTATGCAAAAAAATTTTCAAGAAGGAGATTTGATTATAAGCTGAGATATGGTGATTAAAAAATGTTAAGAAATGCTATTACGAGTACATTAGGAGAAATGAGATTAGTCTCTTTTATTACAATATTTACAAAGAAAATATCGTTTGTTGAAAACAGTTAAATAATAAACATTTAATTTACAAAGATAATATATATGCTCAACAAAGATCTTAACACTATTTACGAGAGATGTTATGAGTTCGACCAGTTATTGTTGTCAGTCCGTTAGGCTGTTCTTTCTCAAAATTTTATTTGAAGCCACCCAAGTCTTGTCATCCCTTGTTAACTTGAATAAAATTCTCTAGGTTTAATAATTGAAACCATGTCAACTCGATCAGTTGCAACCCATTGTCTGTAATTTACTTTTCCTGAAATGTGTTCCGAGTAAAATTGTTGCAATAGCATTTCTAGTAGGTTTGTTCATCTGGACAAATAGTGTATTGGCTTAGCATACATTTTGAATTGTTTAAATCATACAGAAGCATTTGAAGAAGATATTTGTAATTAACATTTAACTTTGTACCATAAATAATTAATTTAAAATTTTTAAAATTTTGGAGTTATGAACAATTACATAGTAGGCTACAATAGTTTGGCAGTATTGTTTTCACATATTGTCCAGTGATGCCGCTGGACTTGGAAAATCCTGGGTCCCGGGGACCCAGGACTTCTAAAATTCTGGGTCCCTTTTTCACAAAAGCGGGTCCCCACTAATAATGAGTCATATTTTAGACGCAAAAATTGAACATGTTCATTTGCAAAAGAAAAATTAAATGCAATAATTGTTTTAATAATAATGTAAAAGTAATTAAAGCCAATATTATTTTTTTAAAACTATTAAGAGAAATTTTCTTTACTTTTTTAAAAAATAAATGTGCAAGATACAAATTAAATTATAAAATAATGCTTATTTGAGTGTAGAAGATAACAAGTATCACTATTGTTCACATTTCTTTAAAAAAAAAGGGTAAAACTGATTTATTGAAAAAGGTATTTTTAATGAAGAAAGAATACTTTTGAAAATAATCAGAACAATCAAAGCATTTGAGAAGCAGGAAAATCTGTTTTTGAGCAGCAAAAACTATTTGGAAGCAGGGTTTCTGTTAGTTTTTGGATCAGAAAAATTCTATCCTGTCTTTAACTTTTTTTTCATGCTCCTTTAACGAAAATTGTGTTATAATGCGATTTTTTCCCGAAATTTGTTGTTTTTTCGTGATCTTTTGACGAAATCTGCCGTTTTTTTCGCCATCTTTTAGCGAAATGTGCCGTTTTTTCGCCATCTTTTGACGAAATGTGTCATTTTATCACGATTTTTGATGAAAATTGCTGTTTTTTCGCGAATTTATTGACAAAATTTGTCGTTTTATCGCGATTTTCGCATGAAATTTGTCGTTTTTTCGCGATTTTTTGAGGAAATCTGCCTTTTTTTGTTCAGGATTTTGTGACAAAATTAGCCATTTTTTGCCAATCTGTTGACGAAATTCGTCGGAAATTATTTGTTATTTCGTGATTTTTTAACGAAATTTGTCTTTTTTGCGATCTTTTGACGAAATGTGCCGGTATTTTCGCGATCTTTTGATGAAATGTGCCGGTTTTTTGCTATCATTTGAAGAAAAATTGCCGTTTTATCACGATTTTTTGATAGAAATTGCCGTTTTTCGCGAATCTTTTGACAAAATTTGCCGTTTTATCACGATTTTTGGACGAAATTTGTCGTTTTTTCGAGATTTTTTGAGGAAATCTGCCTTTTTTCGGAATTTTGTAACAAAATTAGTCATTTTTCTCGCGAATTATTTGACGGAATTTGACGGAAATTATTTGTTATTTCGCATTTTTTAAAATGAAATTTGCCTTTTTTGCGTATTTTTGACGAAATGTCCCTTTTTTCGCGATCTTTTGACGAAATGTACCGGTTTTTTGCGATCTTTTGACGATATTTGCCGGTTTTTTGCTATCATTTGAAGAAATTTGCTGTTTTATCACAATTTTTTGATGGAAATTGCCGTTTTTCGCGAATCTTTTGACAAAATTTGCCGTTTTATCATGATTTTTGGACGAAATTTGTCGTTTTTTTACGATTTTTTGAGGAAATCTACCTTTTTCCCGGGATTTTGTAACAAAATTATTCATTTTCCTCGCGAATTTTTTGCCGAAATTTATTCGTTATTTCGCGATTTTGAAACGAAATTTTTCTTTTTTGCGAATTTTTGATGAAAATTACGCGTCCCGCGGGACGCGTAAGCTCCATTTTTTTGCGTCCCATCGCCGATTTTTTGCGTATTTTACGCGCTATAGCGCGTCCGCGGCATCCCTGTTGTCCATGTCATATCTCAACTTGTAGTCAAATCTCATTCTTGAAATTTTTTGTACATAACACTACTACACAATACTATCAAAGGCCATAATTTCAGATTTTTATCTCGTGCTCCACTAGAGATATCAAAGCCTAAAAAGTGCGATTTTTGAAATTTTCGACGAATTTCGGAATTTTTTTCGTAAAGAGAAATCAGCTCCCAGATCAGGGACTTGGTGTATGAGTACACGCACTTTTGACCTATTTGTAGAAAAAATTGTGTAAGGTTGACAGTCTTGTTGAACAATTATATAGTAGGTTACAATAGTTTGGCAGTATTGTTTTCACATATTGTCCATGTCATATCTCAGCTTGTAGTCAAGTCTCTTTCTTGAAATTTTTTCTACATAACGATAACACTACTACAGAATACTATCAAAGGCCAGAATTTCAGATTTTTATCTCGTGCCCCACTAGAGATATCAAAGCCTAAAAAGTGCTATTTTTGAAATTTTTGACGAATTTCGGAATTTTTTTCCCAAAGAGAAATCAACTCCCAGATCTGGGACTTGGCGTATGAGTACACACACTTTTGGCCTATTTGTAGAAAAAATTGTGTAAGGTTGACAGTTTCCCTTGCATGAAAAATTTCCTCTTGCAAACGGATAGATTTTGGAAAAAATCTTAAATTTTGTGCTAAAATTTCATCTCTAAAAATTCATTTTTCAAAATTTTTCTACCACTGTATATTTAGCCTATTTTATTATGAACAAAATGTTGCAAACCCCATTTCAATTGGGAAAATATAAGACGAGATATTTACAATTTTGTGTATCCTAGTATCTGAGAAAATTGCTGAACACGATGAAACGAAGATGGCCGCCATGCACAAACAAAAAATAGCAAAATTAAAATAACGGTCATTTTGAACTTTCATCACCTTAGGGTTGTTGTACAAAAAATTTCAGATTTTTTAAAAATAGTCGAGCGACCAGTGCTAGACCACTTGAAATGGATTGACCCTGTAATTAAAAAAAAAAAAAAATTGTACCATTTTCTCATTTCGATTTTGCTCTAAATTCTTATAAGAATGTACTTTCATTATTATTTCAGTAATCTACTAATATTTAATTATCGACTAAAGTTCCCTTTTTTCTTTAATTCAGCATAATATATTATTTATTTTCCTAAAAAGAACTCAACTGTATTACTTAAATGTCAATCTCTTATTTCGAAATATTAAATTTATTCTATTAGTCCATTTCTTCTTTTTAGAATAAAAAACATTTGTTAAAGCTTTATTTATTTATTTATTTTTTTATTAAAATATTGATTAGGCGATTCCATAAAGATTGTGCTTATGGACCTTTCACTTCTGTTTAATTTCACAAACTACCGCAATTGAGAAAAGAATCCGGGCATGAAGCTCCTCCTACTGGCCAATGAAAATGTTAAAAACTTTCTATCCATACCTTCTGATCCCGTTGATTGGTCTTTTCATGCTTATGTTACATGCTTGCATCAACCGGGAGCCCGGGCAAGATTTTCTGATGTACAATCAAAACTCAAAGACGGGTGGCAGAAAGAGCAGAATTGATTGACCTTGTAACTGTTAAACAACCCCTGCCAATTATCGGATTATTTTCGAATGTTATTTTGTGTTGCGATGTATTCCAAGCTGTGTTTTTTCAAAGACCCCTTTTAGTTTCCTTATTAACTGCCGTGACACTGATTTGGAAAAGAGCTGTTTATCTGTTATAATGCATTTTTTGACGGAAATGATTGAAATAAAAACATTTTTGTATTTATTCTCAAATGATGCAGATTGGAATGATGTGTGGAGTAATAAGTGAAATTAGACAATAATAAAGATTGATTTCACATTATTCTTATATTTTTCATTCTATTGGATAGACCGCCCAATAGATTCACCCATCTGCCTTTGTGTGCAGGCCACAACATTGGATGGAGTTCAATTGTTCTTTAACTGAGAATAAAAAATTTTAATTAGTCAGCGCTGTATTATGAAATAATCAGCTCCTTCCGTCATTTAACCAGATGTTCTTTCTATGATCTACATATATATGTCTTACTTACATATATATCTATGCATATACATATATAGAAGCTGTCCATGAATGGTGACATACTTTTTTCAATATTTTTTACCCCCCTCCCCCCCTATGTCACAAAGAGTCACACTTCACCATACTCTCTCCCCTCCCCCCTTGTCACATGTCACACTATATTACATAATCATATACTTGCAGTTCAGGAAAAAAGTACAATGTTATAGATCTTATTTCAAATTTTATTTTTAAACTTTAACAATGTGTTTTATAATTATTATTTATTAATTATTTGTCAACATAACAATAAATATGATTTGTATACTTGTTTTATATGAAATAAGATTAAGATTTATGATAAAAACATAATTAATATACAATAATATTGTAAACATTGGTATTTTGAAATTTAATTTAATATATTTGGCTTTAAATCTTATCTTTACTTTATGAACTCAAAATACTTTAAATCCAAAATAACTTAAAAAGTTAATCTGCTGATTTTTAATAGTTTTATTTTTAACCAAAATGTATGATGTCACACTTTTTCTTACCCCCTCCTAGCCCCTTGTCACAATTTCACAGACCCCTCCTTCAAACATGACATCATTTATGGACAGCCCCATATGTAAATACAGTACAGAACCATTTATCCGGAATGGTTGGGGTCAGATGTATTCCGGATAACTGGTTTTTCTGGTTAACTGGTTGGGCATTAAAGCAGCATTCTTTTGATAAGTTTTGTGAAACATATGTAGTTGTGGTATTCATAGGAGCCAACTTTGGTCCCAAAGCTGGGTCTGCCACAAGGGCAGTTGTTTGAGTGGGTATAGGTGAATACGCAATGTGCCAAGCTAGAAAGCGAGCCAAATGAACTTGAGGGTCTGAGGCGGACGCTTGGAGTCGATGCAATTTGAGGATTTTAATTCAGATTCAAAACACTTTACCACTTTAAAATAACACATACAAAATAATATTAGGTATCTGTGTATCGCTACACTAAAAACAATACTATGTCAAATTGCAGGTTGAAAGAGCAAAGAAAATTAAATGATATTTTTTGCCACCTCAAAGATTTTTGCAAGCCACCGATGCACTTTGAGCATTCTAATATAAATTCAGAACATTTCAGACCACTTTTAGATAACATTAAATGCAAAATACTACCAGATATGGCTTCATTAAAAAATCACTATATCACAATCATGGGTACAAGTTTGAAATTCGACCGAGACTGAAAATATTTTGAATCCTCCTCCACTGAAGCCCCTGAACACATATGTAAGCGACTATGCACCATTTAGACAAAACATAATACATTAAATACTATAAAATTCAATCATGTTGAAACTGAGTTTTAAAAAATGTTAATAAGTGCATATGCATGTAAAATATTCATAATCACGTAAACAGTAATAATTGAAAAGATTAATTTATGCAGACTACAGCTAAAAGCAATGAAATTGACATGCTAACTTGACACCTAAAACTGCAAAATACTCAAGAATGTGCATGGACATTACTTATGCACAATGTTTTTGAAAATTTAAAAATATATTCTCATAAATGACATTAAAGGAGAAGAAAATATTATAACAAATATCAGCAGATTAGTCTTGTTATTTTCTACGGTAGTTAATTGTCTTTTTTTTTTTTTCTTTTTAAAAAATCTTTTATTGCAAAACACAGTTTGAAAATATCCAGTTCCTATCTGTTTTAGATTACCATAAAACTAAGTACACAACCTTAACAACTAGTAATTAACAATAGTTTAACATTAAATTACGGAAAAATGGAGATGAGACAAAAATTTTAGTTTATTACACGTGAAAGCAACAGTTTGCTCAACTATATCAGAAATAAATATCGAATCAAATGAAAGTATCTTAATGTATAAAATTGAAACTGGTGTTATACACAAATGAAATGAAAAAAAACTTCTTTAAACACCATAAAATAAGTTAACTGCGCAAGGCCTTTCGAAAGAACTTAGTCTTTCTTCGTCAGGCGCAAAAAAGACGTGCGTCCACAATGAATGTAGCGGCGCGACTGAAGGGGAATGCGGGAGGGAGAGGGAGCAAGCAGAAGGAACAGCCAATAGGAAAGAAGATTTCTAAATCTTCTGTTGCTAAACACTCTTGGGATTCCGGCCATAGTTTCAATTTTCAAACTGCTAAAATTATTTTTAATGCCAATAGTTCCTCTGAGTTAGACTTTCTTGAAAATTTAGCTATTTATATTAATCGTGATATTATTGTTAATGATAAATCTGATTCTAAAACCCTCTCCGTTGCCTGGAAGAATCTTTTCAGCACTGCTTCATAATTAAGTTTATTATTTAATTATTATTATTATTTTATATATATATATATATATATTATGTATACTATTTTTCAGGTATATTCATGTGTGTTTATAATTGTAAACTATTTTTTATTTTTATGTATTTTTATTTTATTTTATTTATTTATTTATTTATTTATTTTTTATTACTAATTTATATATTTTTTGCGTACATTTTATTTCATTTTAATCTCTCCTTTTAGTTATTTTTTAATTTACCCCGCTTTTTTCCCATTTCCCTTCCCCCCCTTCTTCCTTTCCTCTCCTTCATTGTCTATCTAGTTTTGTTTATGCTCTTCCGTGATTGGCTGTTGCCTTCTTCTTTCCTATTGGCTGTTCCTTCTGCTTGCTCCCTCTCCCTCCCGCATTCCCCTTCAGTCGCGCCGCTACATTCATTGTGGACGCACGTCTTTTTTGCGCCTGACGAAGAAAGACTAAGTTCTTTCGAAAGGCCTTGCGCAGTTAACTTATTTTATGGTGTTTAAAGAAGTTTTTTTTTTTTTTTCATTTCATTTGAAAGTATCTTAAAAGAAATTTTTTTAAAAGTCAAAGAATACTGCAATACAAATTATATTGATGGTAGTAGAACAGCTAATGAAATTATTCAAATTTTATCATATTTTCATTTTATTTCTACTAGCATCAACAATTTTTATGCATGCAAAATTACCATTAATTTAACAAAATTCACCATTGTTTGGATATCACATTTTTATAAAAATAAGAAACATTCATTTGCGGTTTCTCTGACCACTTGACGAAAATCGCATTTTTCTGCGATCTTTTTAATGAAATTTGTATTTTTTGCCACGATCCTTTGACGAAATTCGCTTTTTTCTATGAATATTTAGCCAAGACTTGCTTTTATTTTCAGCGATTTTTCTACGAAATCTGTATATTTTCCACTATTTTTTCATGAAATCCACGTATTTTATAAAATCTTTTGACAAAATTTGCATTTTTCCCTCCATCTTTTGACAAATTTTGTATTTTATCGCAACCATTTGACGAAAATCACGTTTTATTTTTTCCGTAATCTTTGACGAAAATTGCATCTATTTCGCAATTCTTTGACAGAGACCATGTCATTTTCATAACCTTTTGATGAAAATATGCCTTTTTCGCGATCCTTTGACGAAAATCGAATTTTTCCGACGATTTTTTGATTGAAAATCACATTTTTTTTTCAATTTTTTGACGGAAATCGAATTTTTTAAATAAATATAACAAGATAAACACGTATTTTTATCGCGATCATTCGCCAAAATTTGCATTTTTTCGCGATTTTTCTCCAAAATTTGTATTTTTTCGCGGCTTTTCACCGAAATTTGCCCTTTTTCGCGATCTTCTGCCAAAATTTGCATTTTTTGCGATCTTTCGCCGAAATTTGCATTTTTTTCGCGATCTTTTGGTGAAATTTGTGTTTTTCCCGCGATCTTTTGCCGAAATTAGCATTTTTCCCACGATCTTTTGCCAAAATTAGCGTTTTTTACCCATGATGTTTTGATTGAATTTGTTTTTTCCATGCTATCGTTAAACGAAATTTGAGTTTTTCCCGCGATTTTTTGCGTTCTTCTGCTACTTTTTTTTTTTTTTTTTTTTTTTTTTTTTTTTTTTAATAAAATTCACGTCTTTTTCCGTGATCTTTTGCCAAAATTCGATCTTTTCCACGATCTTTCGCGAAAATGTTTTTTCTAGCGAACTTCAGATTTTCTTCACGATTTCTTGACAGAAAAATTGCCTTTGCTATTTTTTTTTTTTTTTTTAACAGAATTCGAGTTTTTTCACCTATTTTTTGCGTTTTCCCTGCAATTTTTTTGACAAAATTCGCATCTTTTGCCAAAGTTTGTGATTTTTCAAGGATCTTTTGACGAAATTTGGGTTTTGTATCGCGATCTTTTTCTGAAATTTAAGTTTTCCCGCGATTTTTTGCCTAAAATCCGATTTTCTCCACGATTCTTTAACAGAAAAATTGCCTTTTCTCTGCCTTTTTTTTTAACAGAATTCAAGTTTTTTCAGCTATTCTTTGCGTTTTCGCCGCGATTCTTTGACGAAATTTGTATTTTTCTGCAATCTTTTGCGAAAATCCATGTATCTCCCTTTATACTTTGACAGAATTTGCATTTAGCTCCACTATCTCTGACCGGAATTTGCATTTTTTCTGCGATTCTTTGACAGAATGTGCGTTTTTCATGTTATTTTTTAACAAAATTTTCTGCAATTTTTTAACGATTTTCATGTTTTTTCCCCTATTCTTTCACAAAATTGACGTTTATTCGCGAAACTTTGTTGAAACTGGCGATTTTCTACGATCTTTCGACGAAATTGACATCCCCCCGCCCGCTATTCTTTGATTCAGGTTTATTACGCAATCTTTGACAGGATTTAACATCAGTGGGATACTAACAGTTCTTATCACTTTTATCTCCTTCTTAATATTTCTGCCTGATACTAAAGTTTAAATGATAATTTAAAGTAAAGGTTAAAGTTCATTTATCATTTATTAAAAGTTAAATCTAAAATTAAAGTTTTATTTAATTTAATCAATAACTGAAATTAAATATAAAGCTTATTTCTTATTTAATTGTATCTGCAAATTATATTTTTATTCAAATTATATTTTTATTAAAATTATATTTATTCAAATTATATTTATTATCGAAACTATAAAACTTCATTAACGTTATCCTTTATTAAGGTATCTTTCATTTAAACATAATGTAATAGTTTTTATTAAAGTCTTTCATGAATACATCATTAATAAATTAATTCCATTTTTATTTATTTGAAATATATATAATACATATTAATTATAATACATATTAATTATAATACATATTAATTATAATACATATTAATTAAATCAGTTTTAAATTAAGCTATTACCTTTTTCCAATAAACTTATTTTCCTTTTATTTGTTTGAAATAGTTTTTAAATGACCGGGCATATGCTTGTTTATTTTTCATCGTACGTCTTTTGACTAAACTCTCCACTGGACTGAGGAAGTACTTTTTACGACCAGTAGATGGCGTTAGGTGCCTAGATCGCGTTTTCAGCTTCTGCGTCTGTCAGAGTTACGTCACTCGGCGGAATGTTCCAGATGGGAGAAGAGAAGGCACGTGGATGTCGACAGTGTGTATATATACCGCGGTCATTTGAGTGAACTTCAGTTTCGTAGTTTATTTACGTTTCGTTTTCGTTTTATCTTTCTGTGCCGTATGTTTTAATTACTTTGCCTGGTAGTCGGTTGAATATGAGAAGCTGTTCCGTTTTCCTTCCTCATGTAAGTAAGCTGTGGATCCCTGGACGAAAGAAGTCATCTCCATTGATTGGGAAGATGTGACATTTTTGTTAAGTCTACTCGTCTGCGGGAAGTTGTTATCGGATGGCCGGTGAATTTTTATGGCAATTAACGTAACAGGTGCTTTACAGTGGAAATATGAGAAGTTAATTGTTTTTAAATAGTTCCATTTTTCAGCGGTTGGTATCATTAGACATATTTTTGTTATTGGGATATTTGGAGGCTTAATTGGTTTTACATTTTAGTTAATTGAGATAACTTTAAGTTTTTCATGGTTTTTTTAAATATTTAATAAATTAAATTGAGATTAAAGTTAATGTGAATATGGCCGTTGTTCCAGTTTATCCCTTCACCTATAGACAAATGTAAATTTAAAAGATCGTTTTTGAATATTGAATTAGATAAAAGATATTTATGTTAAGAAGAAATTGATGTTATATTTTATTGGAGATCTTCTTAATATGTAAACATATATCTATTTTATTTTAAATAAATGTTTGTTTGTTTTTAAAACTTGTTATCTTTATTTCTGAATATTTAACTTTTTCTTACAGAATAATTACAGTTTAACATTCTTTTATAACAATTTAAATTAAATGTATTTTTTTGAGTTAGAGCCTAGTTAAACTTAACCAGCTTTCTTCCATCTGCGTGACGATCTTTGGATCGTGCTCTGCTAGTGTAAGTTAGTGTTAGACTTTGATACGTCAGTATCAAACTATCAATCTTTTGGCGAAATTTGAGTTTTTTTCGCAGTCTTACCTCCAAATTTTCGGATTGACGACCGATTTTTTAAAATTCCAGAACAAATCACTCCCGCGAGAAAAGGCAAAATATCGGAAATTTGACAAAAAACGGAATCTAAATCCTGCATTTTGCAGGGTCTGCCGAGATATTGCAAGGTCTGCAGATATTTTTCAGGGTCTGCGCGGCAGACCCGCAGACCCGGAAGTCGGTGCCACTGGTGGTATTACTTCTAATGTTAAATTGATTATTAGATTACTTGAACCAAGAATCTGATGCAAGTAAGATCAATTGTTAGAGTTTGAAATAAGATAATTTATGGGAACTCATTGAACGAAAATTCTTCTTTTTTCTCAGCATAAAAATGAAAACATCTATAATATTATAACATTATTTATTAATCTATAATATGATTATATGCTTCTATTTCAAATACTAGATACTGTTATCAAACTATACAATTCTTTCAAACAATGTATATGTCAAACTGATTGTGTATGACACTTTTTTCTAAAAAGATTCTAACATCAGTCTATTAGAAATATCATTCCAGATAACTGGTTTTCCGGTTAACTGGTTTCCGGATAAATGGTTTCATACTGTATAAAAAAAAATTATGTGTATATGTTACAGGCCAAACCCGATTTTAGGCCAAACTAGTCTATCCTAATGCCCATCGGATAAACTAGTTTTTCCTAGGCCAAACTAGTCTATCTGAAAGCTCATCGGATAAACTAGTTTTTCCTAGGCCAAACTAGTCTATCCAAACGCCCATCGGATAAACTAGATTTTCCTAGGCCAAACTAGTTTGGCCGAATGGTCAATAGGATAAACTAGTTTAGCCTGCTGTTCATTGGTTTGAACTAGTTTATCTTAAGCCGATCTAGATTGTCCTAGGCCAATTCAATTTGGCGTGATTTTATTGAATCTAAAGACTGCCACGTCGCCAACTTTCGAGTTTTAATCTAATTTATCCCAGGCTGATGCAATTTGACGCGATTTTAGCTCACAGACTATCAAAGCCTGAGAGTTAATATGCTTGCAAATTCTGAGTGTGTGTATGTAACCATGTACGTACTTATGTACGTAATGCGATAACTCCTCATAGAAATATCCAATTCGCTACAAATTTTGGACATAGATTTATAGAAAATAGTGGTATTTGACACGGCATCCTTTTTCTTAAATATTTAACATAATGTTTTATTATATTTCTAAAAATTTCATACAATAGTTATACTTAATTAGCAGCTAAAACGTTAAAATACGCTGAGCTTTTTAAAAGAATATTCTAGCATCCCCTTACTATACCCCCCCCCCCCCACATCCTAAATTTCAAGTGTCATGCTTTATTTAAGCTTTTTCTTATTTTTAAAAGTTGTTGGATACTTAGATTTTAATATGAACAATTTCGCGTGAAGTAATGTATGCGAAAACCAATATCTGTTACGAATTAAAAATCTTTTCATAAAACCAAAAGTTCTTCTCCGATTGAAAAAATAATCCATTCTCACTTTATATTTAATTTCAGAACCCCCCAAATTAATCAGGTAAATGCCTTATCAGAAGGAATCTACATCCAAAATTTGAAACATCTGTAAATTCTCCGTGAAAAACCTATTTACATAAATTAAGGGGGTTACCCCCATTCCTTCTTTCTTTATATGTAAACAATGAACACCCACAACTAATCATGGATGTACCTTATCAAAATAATCTTATACCTAAAATTTTAATAAAATCTTATACTTTTACATGAAAAACTGACTTAACTAAATTAAGGGGGAAGCTGTGTTGATTAGCCTTTTGTTCTCCTCCGCTTATTCTTATCCAATGAACGCCTGAAACTAATCAGAGAAGTTTGTTATCAGGTTAAATCTATGTCCAAAATTTGAAGCAAATTGGATATTTCTATGAGGAGTTATTGCATTTCGTACATACGTACGTACATAAGTACATGGTTACATACACACACACAGAATCTGCGAGCACATTAGCTCTCAGGCTTTGATAGTCTGTGAGCTAAAATCGCGTCAAATTGCATCAGCTTAGAATAGATAAAAAATTGAAAATTGGCACCGTGGCGGTCTTTAGATTAAAAAAACACATGCCAAATTGAATTGGCCTAGGACAATCGAGATCGGCCTGATAAACTAGTTCAAACCAATGAATAGCAGGATAAACTAGTTTATCCTAATGACCGTTCGGCCAAACTAGATTGGCCTAGAAAAATCTAGTTTATCCGCTGGACGTTCGGATAGACTAGTTTGGCCTAGGAAAAACTAGTTTATCCGATGGGCGTTAGGATAGACTAGTTTGGCCTAGGAAAAACTAGTTTATCCGATAGGCATTAGGATAGACTAGTTTGGCCTAGGCTAATCTAGTTTGGCCTAAAATCGGGTTTGGCCTGTAACATATATATACACAAATATGTGTATATAATATTGGCGCTTGGCTAATCGAAAAATACCGATTATAATAATAAAGTTTAAAAAAAAATTTTGTTTAACCCCCATAATCATAATATTGTTATTTTTAAATGAAGAATAAAAATATATTTCTTAAGAAATGTCACTGGTCTAGCAGTCATTGACCTAATAATATATTTATTAAACTAGACATAAATCCATTTATGTCAGTGACATAATATTAAGCAATAAAATAATTTCATGTAGAAAATTGTATTTTAAAAGTTTTAATGATACAATTATGACTATTTACAACTTAATAAAGAATGTCTTTGGGTTAAAATGAAAATGTCAACAGTCTAATGTAAAATATCACTGGCCTAATGCATGTCATTGGTCTAACTAATATTTACTTTTAAGTAATTAATCTATTTTTGTTGATGAGTCAATTGAACCTAGCCACTGCATTATTTGAGTTACAATTATCTTTTATTAATCATGGTAAAATAATTCTAGGAAAAAGTTATTCTTTAAAGTAAAAATAAAAAATGCTGAAAATACTTTATTTTGAGAATATACTGTTAACAAAGCAATGATTAGAAATCCACATAATTCTAAAATTCTCACAAACTCTGGTTCCAAGCTGTGCAGATTTACGGGTGTCTGCTGTAATTTGTTATTTTAAAATATCTTTATTTTTTTTTATTTAGAATTTT
This sequence comes from Maratus speculifer, assembly GCA_964019185.1. Lineage (NCBI taxonomy): Eukaryota > Metazoa > Arthropoda > Arachnida > Araneae > Salticidae > Maratus > Maratus speculifer. The sequence goes on along the minus strand of OZ025289.1, from coordinate 166,608,395 downwards.
TCTTATAAAGAAAATGTCAATCTCTGGCTATAATGAAAAGAAAAAATGATTCAGACATTAATAGTAAGATAGTTATTTACTTAAAGATTTTTTTTTTTTTTTTTTTTTTTTTTTTTTGTTCCAGATAAATGAGTAAAAACACAAGTATAGTTTTAGGAGCAATAATTAGCAACTCCAATAAAAATGAAAATATGAGTTAGCGTGAAGTTTTGTATTAAGATGGTTCTCAAATTCCCTGCTCAACAACATGAAACTTTGATACATTTTTTGACTGACTTTTAAGTGGGTTCAGACATTTTTGTCAATATTAAATTTGTCATATTGATGATCCTTTATATTAGAAACTATTTTAAGGAATCAGCTAAAATTTTCAAAGCTTATTCCCTATATACAATTACATACTTTAACACAGGGATTTTTTAAAATTTGCTGTATTTATAATTTTACGATTTTTACTACAAACTACAAATAATAATAATTAATTTATTAAAAAATAACAAAACTTCAAATTACAAAAAAACTTGTATTAAACTATGTACGCGTAAAAAGGAAATGTGTGTTGAAATTTTAAAGTTGTATCTTGTAAAGTTTATAAAATAAAAGGGTTTTAACTCATTGAATTAAATTATTATTATTAAATTATTGTAAAATCTTTTTATTTAAATAAATTATTTTTTTACTTTTTAAGTTTGATATTATCTTATCTTTATAACTTATTTGTTTAAATCTCTTTTTAAAATATGTTTTACAGAATTCTGATAATTTGTTTGAATGTGTTAAAGTCAAAGATGCTGTACATATCGTTTATGATTCCATAAACATGATTATACATCATTCCTTAAAAGCAGCAAAAGATGAAAAAGAGAAAATAAATATACAGCTTCATTGCAATGAAAGATTGCATGCAACTTTATTTTTTACAACTCTAAGGTAATATGTTTCTTTTATAAAATTTAACAAAGTTTTTGCTTATAATATAATTTGCCTTTTAGTATTCTCGTAAAATTTGTATGCAGTTTATTTTTTATTTATTTATTTTTTTTTTTTTTTTTTATGTTGTGAATATGATTTTTTTGCCTTAAATAAGTCTAGATTTATATCAGCATAGTTTTTTTTTCTTTTTTTAAATTTAGTGATTTATCAAATAAAGTTTTAGTAAAAGAAGACGTTGCTCAGGCTCATAATAGTAACCTTAAGTGTACCTAACAGCATTGTTGAATCAAAAATTAGTGTTGAATGATTTTATCTTTTTAAATAAAAATCTTTCCAAACAAACTTATTGTTGTGACGCACCCTGCTTTCAGTGGCATGTACTTTATATATATTAGGGTGCTATACATTTTCTGGTCTGTTTTGACTTTATATTTTTAAACAAAATCTTTCCAAATAAACTTAATGCTTGCAAGTAAAATGTCTTTGGCAGCATACACAGTCTCAAATTTGTATGATTTTATATATTTAAACAAAAATCTATCGAAACAAACCTAGAATTTAAGGCTGTAAAATTTTCAGGAGCATACACTGGGCATGTTCCTTTTGTATATTTTATTGAGTTGTACAAGCAAAGCTGTTATAAGCCTACTTCAACTCCAATCAAATCTTCATAACTTTACTCCTCCTGAACTATTTGCCAATGATTATCTAATTCAACTCGATAGATGCTATGGTCATTATGATCTAGGTGCAGAAATAAACTTAACAAAATTTATGTTCCTTGGAATAAATATAGAACATAAGTGCTATAGATTTATCATTAAAAGTCATTGATTGTTCTCCAATTTTCACATATGGCCATATATATTATGCCATATATATATATATGGCCATATATATTCTATTTGGCCAATGATTATCTAATTCAACTCGATAGATGCTATGGTCATTATGATCTAGGTGCAAAAATAAACTTAACAAAATTTATGTTCCTAGGAATAAATATAGAACATAAGTGCTATAGATTTATGATTAAAAGTCATTGACTGTTCTCCAATTTTCACATTACCATTGTTTGATTGCCTAAGAGGGACTGCTAAACAAGGAAACCAAGTCTGTAGAGCTTAATGTTTCTCCTAGTCGCCTTTATTAAGGTCTTAAAAAAAGAAAGAAAAAAAAAGGTTACAGAATTCAGCTAGAACTAAAGCCACCAGAATCACAACAGGGGATGGTATATACAGAGTTTTCCCCAGAGGGTTTCAGGGGGGCGCTCCGCCCCTCCTGCTCTTTAGTTTAAAAAATAGCACCCCTCCTGCCCCTCATCCAAAAACTAGCGCCCCTCTTGTCGCCCATTCAAAGAAATAGTGCCCTTCTTGCCCCATATTTGAAAAAATGCAGCCCTTCAGTGATGATGCGGATGCGCTATAAAGCGTAAATTACGTAAATAATCGGTGACAGAACGCAAAAAATAGCTCTTATGCGTCCCACAAGACGTGTAATTTTGTCAAAAAGTTGCAAAAAAAGTCACATTTCACTAAAAAAAATTGCAAAATAACTAATTTACGGCAAAATTCACGAAAAAATGGCTAATTTTGTTACCAAGTCCTATAAAAACGGCAGATTTCCTTAAAAGATCGTAAAAAAATGACAAATTTCGTCCAAAAATCGCGATAAAACAAAACATGTTGTCAAACAATTCACGAAAAATGGCAACTTTCGTCCAAAAATCGCGATCAAGCTGCAGATTTCGTCAAAAAAATTTGCGGAAACATGGCAAATTTTGTCAAAAATCGCAATAAAACAGTAAATTCTATCAAAAGATTTACAAAAAAACGGCAGATTTCGTCAAAAGATCGCAAAAAAAAGCAAATTTTGTCTAAGAGACACACACACACACACACTAAACAAGTTAATGCCAGAAGTGATTTTTTTCAGTTCTAAAAACTAATTTTCTTGTTTCAAAATTGTGTTTTTAATGCTCAAAAAGCAGTTTTTCTTGCTTCACAATCAAGACGTGTAAAGACAAAATTGTACCCGGGGCATAATTAGAATTTGAGGTTTCCCCTCCCTCCCAACTTTTTCTTGTGACAGCCCAAAAATGACATTTGTAGTATAAATTTGGCACTCCTAAATATCCGCGGCCGTGGCAACCTCCTCTTCGCCCCCCCCCCCCCCCCCCTGTTCACAATCCTCTTTTGACTGTCCAAAACTTTCTAAATGTGAATCCTGAAAGCATCCGTTTATGAAACAAAAAGAATCCTTTATTCAAGAAAAGTATTCTTTTTTTTTTTTTTTTTTTTTTTTTTTTTTTCAATAAATCAGAACAATCTTTTAACAAAATCGGCCGTTTTTTCGCGATCTTGTAACAAAATTTTCCGATTTTTCACGAAATTTGTCATTTTTTCGTGATTTTTTTTAGCAAAATCTGCCGTTTTTTCTGATCTTTTAAAAAAAAATCAACCATTTTTTCATGGTTTTATTTATTTATTTATTTTTTTTTGGCAAAATTTTTGTGTTTTCTCGATTTTTTGACGAAATTTCTGGTTTTACGATTTTTTGAACCACTAGATTCTAGATTCAACTCTATAAAAGTGCCCTGAAGGAATATAAGAAGTGCCCTTTTCAGAACATTAGTGCCCTGCCCCTTTTTAAACCTGGGGGAAACTCTGTATACATATATATACAGTCGAGTCTCTCTACAATGAAACTCCATACATCGAATTTCTCTATATAATGAATTTTTAGTAGGAACGGTCCCCTTTTCGCATGATCACATTAAAAACAGTCTCTATTTAGCGAAATAGCTATCTCCATATAACGAATTTTTTCACTAATTGGTCATAAAAAAGCTTCGAAATCATATGGGATCAATTTTCCATCACTTATTTTTGACTTATCGTCAGTGCTGAGTTATATATTACTTCTCTCCTTGTTCTTTAAATCCAACGAATTCATCCCACCTCCCACATCTTTCTCAAAATAGTGTCAATTGGATTAATACACATGTAAGAGAAGAATCGATGAGAGCCACATAAGAGAGGCTTTTAAATGGAGGAAAATGTTAACTACAATTTTTCATTCCTTGGTAAAAATTGAGTATTTTTTGAGAGCGTAACAATAAAAAAAAAAAAAAATACAGATTTCTTCGTCTGAAATTAATGAAAGTCTTTTTTATTTGATTTTCATTAAGCTTTCAAATAAATATCTGTTCTCTTTTTTTGAAACAGCTTAAATAATTAAGAGATAAAATGTTAGGTTAATATTTACTTTTGAACACTTCAAATTCTTAATTCAAAAAATCAAAAATAGCATTTGTTCAAATTTCATACATTAAATACGATTTTTAACATTCTCTATACATCGAATTTCTCTATATAACGAATTTTTTACTGGAACGGTGGATTTTGTTATATAGAGGCTCGACTATATATAAAATCCCATATCATGGTCACACCTGCCAGGTGCAAAAGAACCTAATGCGACAGAAGACAGGTAATATAATATAGAAGGAGAAAATAACAAAAAAGGATTCATTCTGCTGGGGAACAGATTTCCTATGTGTCAATGGCGCGGATGAATGTGTGACAAAAACACCTTGCGACAAGAAGCAGCAGACTATTGTGTGTCCAGGCTATGTAGTTAGAATTGAAATTTGAAAAACACATTTATGAATGTGCTTTAGTTTGTTTAGTAGGAGAGTGCATGTAAGTATGTTGTGGAGCCAACCTTCTGGTGAAGTGCCAGACAATTTAAGTGTGCATTACCGCATTACCAGGGTTAGAAATCAGTGATTATTAGTTGCCAAATGCAACTAAAATATAGCATTTGACAACCACAAAATTATACCTAGTCGTCAAATTTGATGCTAGTTAGCACTCAAATCCAAAAAAAAAATGGTTGTCTATAAACTTTTAGGACAATCTGTAACATTGATTCTTCAAAGATTGGAATGGAATTATTTTCAAGTGTATTGTGGTAAAAGTGCTTTAGTATATGATAAAACAGTAGAATAAATAAAATAGAAAATTAATAAAATAAACATTATAGTGTTTTTTCAGATCTTACAAAACTGATCTTTTATCAGATATAAATCCAACATGTGATTAGAAGGCAATTTCACAAGGTTATGCAAAGAAGTGATAGGAAGTTTCAATTGTGTAGAAAATGGAAAAAAAGAAAGAGCAAAGATATGATGGGGAGGCATTAGCTAAAAAAATGAGAGAAAAAGAAATTCTAAATAATAATTTATGAAATTATTAATTAAATAATAATTATAGAGGAAAAATTTAATAAATTAAAATGAAAACAGGAAAGAGATAATTATTAAATGGAGGGGGGGGGGGAGGAAGAGAAAAGGAAAGGTCTTAAAATCTCCTGCACAGTAAAATCCAGTCCTAATGAAAAGAGCAACTCTTTATAATTAGGGGGCTTGCCATTCCCCGTTTTAAAATTCACAGTCTCAAAAAAATATGATTATATGTCTGCTTTAAAAATATTTCTTGATTCCAGAAGATTGAATGATATCAAGAATGGGGACAGCTTTTTGTGTTTTTCTGTTTGAATGGGACCGTTTTACCACAACCTTATCCACTGCTGTCACGACAGTTGATGTCTGTTTTTGGAACTGATAAGTAAGATCAATTACACATTTGAAAATCAGCTTTTATAAAATAGTAGGTAAGAAATAACACTATCTCTTAGATTTCTATAACAATAATATGGACAGTATTCTTTGGTTGGATTCAAGGTTACAAGACTCTATCAGCTTGATAAAAAATAACATTCAGGACCCACAGTATTGAAAAGCACTGTGTTTTGAAATTTACAATGTTTATATTTTATGTTTAAATTGAATTTTAGATATTTTCAGTAATAGGTATAACTTATGCATGAATTATTTTCTCTATTTTAATGCTCTATCATGCATATTTTTATGTTTTTTTAAAAATGTAAATTGTTTATTTTAATTAATAAGTATGTATGAAGTTTGTAACATGTTTATTGAATATTAATTTCTACAAAATAAATCCAAAAGCATTTGGCACACATGTTTACCTGTAGTTATGCTGCATCAAGAGATAAATTACATAAACAAATTTGCCAAATGCATGATTTTATGTGACTTTTACCTATGACATGTAATTCCCACTGTGATGTCACATGAATATTAACCATAAGAAAATGATTTTAAATGTATTGTTTTAATGTATAATGTAAAAATTATAATGAGTTGCTTTGGATGACAGTAGGTATTACATATTTATTTAGTAAAATTCTAAATTTGTATGTTTGATTTCTTATTATCAGTTATGCTTTTAGGAATGGACATACACAACAAATAAATGGAAATCTTTTAATTTATAAATTAATTTTTTCAGCAGTGACAGGTATGGGGAAACGGTGCTTTTACCCTCGAATTATCTCGGGGCAAATGCTGAAATGCTTAACATATAAAAAAATAATCTTAACAATGGTCTATCTATCTTTCAATTATCCACCATATCTTACATGCTATGAGTGGCGTTTAGTCAGAAGTTTACTGTACTTTACAAAAAAAAGTTCATTTTAACATTGTCCTCTTTTAGATTTTTTTTAAAAATCATAATTGTAATGACTACACTTGACACCTTAAAGTTGCACATTTCCTGAGATTTAACTACTCATTACTATACATAAAGGTTGGTAACCTTGTTTTTAGCTAGCACAGTCTTGTTTAAGAATAAGAAAATACCCATAATTTCAATGAATTATTTAATTATTTTAAGTTTGGGAAATAAGTTACAACAGTGAAATTAAAAAAAAATTGAATCAAATTTTGTATTTCTTGCTTGATAACTTCCATATGTATTTTAATTTTATTTATTCTTAATACTTTATTTCCCCTTCTAGGTCTTATGGTATAAGATCCCATGCTGCTGATGAATTCTACGAATCCATTTTATGTAACTGGCCATCAATAAACTTCAAATTTTATGTGGAATTGAATTTTAAATGTGACTGGAGTGAATATTTTGTGATGGTATGTGCTAATATTTCCTTTTACAATTCTCTTAATGTAATATTGTATTTATTATAAATCAAAAATTAGGTAAAAACCTTGAGAAGTAAAGTAATTTATCAGTGTCTATGACATTTATGCTTAGCACTTCTTAAAAAATCTGATGTGACTCCATTCGACTTTCCAAATACTTTTACTTAATACTGTGGATGAGTGGCTTCTAACATGAGGCTTAAACCCCACTTGGGGGCAATTTGATTTTCCAGGGGGCCATTCCAAATTTGTTACTTACTTATTTGCTATCAGTTTCTTTTGTTTTTTTAATTATTGTTATTTTATTTATTTATTTTTTTAATGTAATGTTGTAAATGGGTGTCATAACTGCATGTTTGAACAAAATGAACTGCATGTTTTATTGCTTTGAAATTAAAAAAAAAAAAAAAAAAAAAAAAAAAAAAAAAAAAAAGATTGTACAATATGATAGTGCTGTATAATAGAGTTCAGACACATTAAAAATATAGATTTCAGCAATTCAATATTTTCTTCAAAAGTTGTTATAAAAAAACCTTTTTGGTTGTGATTCCCTCTGTATGTTATATTTTATATATAATAGAATCTTGTTGCAACAAATGTCACTTTCACAAATTTTTCAACTTAAGAATTCTTATTTGGATAGCTAAAAAAATCATGCTATCCTATTTTATTATAAAAATATCCACTTTAATGAAATTTTCCATTTAGCAATTTTAATCAGCCATTGCCCAGAGATTCATTTTAATAACTATATTCAAATTATAGTTGTAATTGATGTTATAAAATAAGATAAAAGTATGTCTTAATTTTTTATATTAATAGGTGGGATTAATTTCAAAGCTAATTTTAGTTTAATTTATTCCAACATGAGTAGTTTTTTTTTTTTTTTTTTTAAATTTTATAAATTAATTTACAGATATAACCAAAATACCAATTGCACAAACATGACATTTTCATTGTTGTCTGGTTTATATCAAAACAATTTTGCCATTAAAATGAAACAAAGTATTATTTTTGTTTTATCATTTTATTAGCTAAATATTCATAAATAAAATAATTGTAAATTTGTTCATCAATAACAATATTTTAACCGTTTTCCATTTATTTCTCAATTTAGTGTGCAAAACAACTTCCATCAGAGCCGCTTCTTAGTGTTTTGAAAATGATTTCTGAAATTCCATTTGAAAGTGATGTTCAGTGTTATGCATGGCATTTGGTTATGCAGACGCTTATCTACAAATTGTTTCAAATATCTAATGATAAAGAAGTACATTATCCTTTTAATTTTGATTTTGTTGTTGAATCTATTATGTCTTTGAAAGAGAAATTGCATGATGAACTCTCAGAGAAAAACTGTGAAGTGAATAAAGTATGTGACATAATTAATGACGAAAGTCATAAAATAGTTAGAAATGATGATAAAACCAATTGCAAAAATGACGATGATATTGATAAAAGTAACACTGTTTCTGACACTGGTAATGAAACTCCAGTGAAAGAAAACAAAGATTCAGCTCAAAATGTTCATAAAATCACTGAACTTGATGATGAAGACACTGAAGAAGAAGAAGAGTATTTAACACCATTTAGTTATGAAATTTCTGATAATGATGATGAAATTACTAAATCAGAAAAAGAAGATTTGACACTTTTTAAAGAACTGTGCTCCAACATGTATCATAACATTGCTTTGATGTTGGAAAAATCAAATGAAATTAATGCATTCAAAATTCTTCTTCATGCTGTTAAAATTATTTCACGTTTTTTAAAAAATGGACTAAAGATAGATAATACAAATGTTTTATCATTTGAAAATTATTTCAAACTCTTAAAGGATTATCTTTCATCAGACATTAAACAACAAAAATTAAAAATTGAGTTAAAAGATTGCTCAGTTTTTTTTACAAAACATGCATATGCTACTGTTTCATGGAATGTTTGCCTAAATTACATAATTTTTCTTTTGGGACATTATATTGATGAAGCCTATCCTAGTGTCCTTCCCTGCGAGACGCAAGATGGCAGTGATTTGCCTTTTAAAAGCTATATTCCTGATATTCATTCTTTATATTCTTTAAACTATCCATTCTTAATGTCAAATGAACATATAGGATTATTGTGTAAAGTTATCAAGTTTAAATTTGAAGGTTCATCTTGTAAGTATAGAAAGTTTTTTTTTTAATATTTAAATTTTTTTTTATTAAAATACGTTTGTTTCAAATTAATTAATATTTTGTTAATTTTGTAATTTATAAGTTTTTCTCCTTTTAAAATCATATTTACAGCATTAACAAACATTAGTACATTAACAGTAGTGAGCATTAATAGTAGCAGATCAGTTTTGAAAAAAAAAATATATATAAAAGACTGAGTTGTTCTTTAAGGTAGTATAAAGAAGGTTGAGTTTTAAAGCAGTATGGATTTTTCTTTTGCAGTAGCAAAATATGCAGTACTTCAGAAAGAACATACTATTTGAAATATTTTGTATATCCCTGTAAATTCTATGCACTTAGTATTATGAAAGACTATATCTTATAATTTATACTAAGCCTCAGTGACATGCATCAATTTTATTATTCTTAAGATAGTTTAATATAATAAAAAATGTGTCACACACAATTCCCCCTTTAACATTATGTAATGGAATTCTTTTGTGTGGCCCAGTAGATGAATAATAGCTATTTATTTATCACATATTTTATAAAAAGCATATCTTAATACAATTCATAAATGCACATAAATTTTAATATGTTTGACAGATTGTAACATCTTTAAAATTCATTTGATATGATTTTACCCATAAGCTGTAAAGTAACAGTAAACTTTTGACAACTCATATCCAGTTCATTTAAATCTAATTTGTTTTTGCTTCATCAGTCCAGAGTACATTTCTCTGCTGATTCTTCTATTTTTTAGAGTCCTCGTTGTATGGTATAATTTGGTGAAAAATATGTATTCTTGATATAATTTTCTTTAAAATGAAATCTTTGAAATCTTTCATTCATCAGTATGAGGCATTGTTCTGTTGCTTCTTGCTGACCAGTTTGAACTTGAAGCACTTTTGCAGTCAAAAATTATTTTACCTTGATCAAAGAAGCATCCCTTTTTGGAGAAGCTAGCATTTTTTTCTCCTTTGAAATAATTTCAGAAGATTTTTCTTTATGCTATGCTTGTTTTGTACTTAATTTGAATGTATTGCTGTTAAAACTTTCTTTAGGAGAGAATCTAACTGATTTTGGCAATATTTCTTATTGATAATTCATTGTTTTATATCATTGAAATATTGGATTATCCAGAAAGCGCTTTAAGTTTTTTTATATTTTGAATGTACTACTGTTAAAACTTTCTTTTGGAAAGAATCTAAACAATTTTGGCAATATTTCTTATTGATAATTCATTGTTTTGATTTGTTTATTGATAATTCATTATAATTCACCATTAAAATGTTGGATTATCTAGAAAGCACTTTAAATTAATCATGAAATAAATAACAGTTTTTTTATACAAGGAAAAAATTTAATTTATAATCCATTTGCAATTTATTGTTTAAATCGAAAAAAAAAAAATCAATTTTTTGCTATCTAAGATAAATAATTTTCAAGCCAAAAAAGTATGCAATGAATAAAATATATGATTATTTTATTGTACAATGTCAGGGCTGTATGGTGTGTCTGTGACAGCACATTTCAGCCATGTTCCAGTGGTCAAAGAACTGCAAACATTTTTACATTATTATGATGGAACACAACTCTAAAATTTCCAAATTTTGGAAATATTTTGCTGTAAAAAATCATTTGACTGCAGATAGTAGAGTGTTTTGGTAGGCATTAAAACTCAAAATGTGCAATTCCCTAATCCTAAATACTCAGAACATAGTGCATATCCCAGCAGCAGAATTTTTTTCTGCAGTCTGCAGCACAAATAAAAACTTAAAAAACAGTCTGCAGACAATCCCTCGCATCACATTATATGCACTCAAACCTCCCAAGTATTTGTGATAGGCATAAAAGAAAAGTATACTTTAAAAAAGAAGGTGCCTTTGTTCTCAGAATTTTTAACATCTCATACATTGTCCGAAAGAGAGGGGAAAGGGGGGGCTCCCCTTTGACAAAATTTGCAGGTTTTCTGCGATCTTTTGATAAAAATTGCATTTTTTCATACTTTTTTGACAAGATTTGACGCTTTTTCTGATCTTTTGACAAAAACTGCTGGGGTTTTTTGTTCGAGATCTTTTGAATAAATTGGCCAAATTATCATGATTTTTTTTACGAAAGTTGCTGTTTTTTCACGATCTCTTGAAGAAATTTTCCCTTTTTCACGACCTCATGAAGAAATTTACTGTTTTTTTGTGACCTTTTGAAGAAATGTGCTGTTTTTTCATGATATTTTGAAGAAATTTGCCGTTTTTTCTCGATATTTTGAAGAAATTTGCCGTCTTTTCGTGATTTTTTTTTAAAATGAAAACTGCCGTTTTTTCGTGATCTTTATAAGAAATTTATTGTTTTTTCACTATTTTTAGAAGAAATTTATCGTTTTTTTTCGTGACTTTTTAACAAAATTTGTCATTTTTTCGTAATTTTTTTAAAGAAATTCGCCATTGTTGTGCAATTTTTTGAGGAAATTTGCGCTTGTTTCGCATTTTCAAAGGAAATTTCCTGTTTGTTTTTTCATGATGTTTTGACGAAAACTGCCCTTTTTTCATGATCTTTTGAAGAAATTTGCCGTTTTTTTGTGATTTTTTGAAGAAATTTGCCATTTTTTCCCGATTTTTTTGGAGAATTTTGCCATTTTTTCGCAATTGTATAAGGAAATTTTACCGGTTTTTTTTGTGATTTTTTTTTTTTTTTTTTTTGACAAAAAGCGTCATTTTTTTCCATGAGCTTTTGAAGAAATTTGCCGTGTTTTCGCGATCTTTGGATGAAATTTGCGTTTTTCTGTGTTGTTCCTTTGACAAAATTCACATGTTTCCCGCAATCTATGACGAAAGTGATTTCTAGAAGACTATATGTCGAAATTCGCGATACATTTTATGTCCAAATTTTTGGATTTAGGACTGAATTTTTTTAATTTTTGCTAAATTTTTAACAGTTGAAAAATAGTCTGCAGACCTTCTCAAGAGTCTGCGACGTATGTCGCAGTGTTGCACCGATTCTGCTCCTGGGGTGAATATTAATAATAATGGCTGAGACTAATAATAAGCTCAAATCCCCAAGGATATTCCGGTAGCTTCATCATCCCAAGTCCACCCTTCCCTCTTTTCAGTGTCTTTAATTTAAGTATTTTCTCTTTTTAAATCTGTCCAATATAAATTTTTCAATTCTTTTCCCCCTTTCTTTTAGAGTCTCAGATCTCAGACATATGGGCCGCATTTAGAGACATTGGACAAAATGAGGCTACTCACCATAACGGTAGACCCACCCCCCTGCCGCCAACTGCTGCCAAAACTAATAATAAGCTTGAATCCACAAGGATATTTCAATAGTTTCATCGCCATGAGCCCACCCTTCCTGCTTTTCAATGTCTTTAAGTATTTTCGATTTCAAATCTGCCTAGTATGAGTTTTTCAAATTTTATCCCTTTCTTTTAGAATCGCACATATGGGTCGTATATAGGGAGATTGGACAGGAAAATGCCACTCACCATGACAGTTGACCCCTTTGCTCCCCCCCCCCCTCCCCAACCGCTGCCAAGACTAAAAATAAGCTTCAATCCCCAAGGATAGTTCGGTAGTTTCATCACCTTAAGTCCAACCTTCTCGCTTTTCGATGTCTTTAAGTATTTTCACTTTTAAAACTATCCAGTATCAATTTTTCATATTTTTTCTTTTTAATCTAAGGTCACTTTCAATTTTTGACGTTTTGTTAAATAACTAGAAAAATACATGAGGAATTATCCAGAAACTCCAGGTGTGTAACCAGAATAATACAGGTCATACATTTCTTTTTTAAGAATTTTTCCGAAACTTCACGGGGGATTGTCAACAAATTGAAAAAGAATGAATATCTTTTGGATAACCTTGTGCCTGTCAAACTAATGTAGCAAAAGCATTTAAACTGTTGATTATGATTAAGTGGCTTATTGTAGTAAAGTGTGTTTATTTTTAAGATGATAGCATGTATACTCGTAGAAAAATTAAGGTTTTCATAAAAACAGTCTCAAACTTTGCAAAATTTTTGCTTATAATTTGCTGAATTCTTAATATAAAAAATTGTTCTTTTCAGAAAACATGACAAACAACACTGTACACAATATCCTGTAATCAGAATTAAAAAATAAAAAAAAATTGTACGAATAATAAACAGGTTTGCTAAATAATTTTTCATTATGCATGCATCAAAGCAATCAAAATATAATTTGTGTAATGTGTTAGCTAAATGTTTAGAGCAACTTTTGTAAAAGTCCCAAAAACAGAGGTGTAGTTGTAAAATAAACAGAAAGTATGTGCTCCAAGCAGAGGTTATACCCTCAAGTCAGAGGGTATACTCTGGAATGTAATTACTGTAGCTTTTTTGAGAAACAGAGGGTATACTGAGTTTCATAAAAAAATCTAGAAGGTATATGGCGTATACCCCCGTATATCCTCCACTACAACCCTGCCCAAAAACATAGGTTGAAAATTCTAGAAATTATTGCCAATAGACTAAGCTCAAAATCAGTTGAATATATAATACGTGAATTATCGCATTGCTAGTTAAGCATAGAACCAACAGAATGAAAAATGTGCAAGCGGGGAATCGAACCCGGAACCCTTGGAGTAGCACTCCAAGTGTTCTACCATTTAAGCTACGAGTACGATACCCAGCTCAAAATCCATTGTTCCCAAAAAGAAGCATAAAGATGAGGGGATGTATCTATATATTCATTGATTAGTGTCAATACAGCATATATCATATTGCACATACTACTATATTTGGATACAACCCCTCACCTTTTTGCTTTATTTTGGAAACAATAGATTTTGAACTTTGTCTATCAACAATAATTTTCAGAATTTACAAAATATGTTTTTGAGACTTTCACAAAAGTTGCTGTAAACATTTAGCTGACACATTATGTAAATTATATTTTGATTCCTTTCACGCATGTGCAGTGCAAAATTCTTTAGTAAACTTGCTCATTATTCTATTTTTTATCATTTTTTAATTCTGAATACAGGGTATTGTGCATAATGTTGTTTGTTGTAATTACTGGAAAAAATAATAATAATAAAATAAATAAATAAAACATTTTTTTATGTCAAGAATTCTGCAAAATATAAGCAAGTAACTTGGCAAAATTTGGGACAGTTTTTATCAAAACCTTAATTTTTCTACAAATATGTATGCTATCCTCATAAAAATTAACACAGTTTATTACATTAACCTATTTAATAATGATATACAACTTGAACACCTTTGCTACATTAGTTTTGACAGGATTATCCAAAACATATTCGTTCTTTTTTAGTTTGTTGAAGGAGTTTAAAGAATTTCTTTCCGTTCCTATAAAATCAAATAGTTTTATGTATGTAAACATTCTTTAGGAATCATAAATTTATGTTTTATATTGTGAGTTTGACTTTTCTACTATCTCTTAAACACTTATGGGCCAATCAACTCTATTCAATGCTGATAATAGATCACATTAATCTTAATAGGTCCATCTTAATGTAGTGCATGTTCAATCAAAATATTTATAGAACAAAATTTCGCATCCCAATTCAGGCAAGTGTGATTTTGAAGTTAGTCGGCTGAAAATACGATTCAAGATAACTGGTTCTTTTCATTGATTTCAGGATAATCAGTTTTATGTTTTATACTATATTATTTATCCTTGCATGATGTTTCGTTACGTATATAACATCAGAATGTACTGATTCCAAAGGATGACATTATATCAATAATTGGCTCTATTTATTTTGTCCATTTTCTCAATAAAATGACTATTTATTAAATGACATTTTATTTTATTTATTTATTTTCTTAATTTGTGCATTTTTTTTGTGAGAAAAAGCAAGCAGATTTCAAAGTTTTTAACTCCAATATTAAATGTCAGTGATTTTTTAAAAAGTGCAATTTATTAAAAATCTTTTATATAAATAATTTCATATTGAACCCCCTTTTTTTTTTTTTTTTTTTTTTTTTTTTTTCTTGTATGATCTGAATCAAAGCAACAAATCATGAAACTTATCAAATCTTTTATAATATTTATATTGTGAAGTTTTTCCTTCTTAAAAAAGAAAATTAAATAAAATATATCTTATGATTAAATATTATTAAAGCATATCTTTTGATTATTTTTTTTAAGATTATTTTTCTTTCCTTTTAAAAGTAATAAAATATCTTTATATTAAAGAAAGAAAAATCTTTTTTACATTGCTCTTTTTGATCATCACTTTTTCTTTTTTTATGGCATAAAAAAAAAAAAAAAAAAAAAAAAAAAAAAAAAATTATATTATACATATATTATACTGAAATTCATAATAATTCCTTTCTGTTTGCTTTTAGATGCTGCAAATATTCTTTTATCTAGTACAACTATTCTTAAGAAAAAGAAGTAAGTTTAAAAATTAATCATTTGTTTCTAAAATGATTTATTTTGAAGAAATTAAAATTTAATGCTCTTAGTGATTTGCAGACAGCTCGCTTCTTCTCTTGCACACTCACAAACAAAAATAATTATAAAATGAAAAAATATGAGGTTTGAATTTTATGTACAGTTCAATCCATTTAAACAAAGTTGTCTGAATGTAGGCAAAACTAATTTTATCCACAGAACTGTACATTCTTACATTTTAGAGTTGCTAAAAATGGGAGGAAAGGGGAGTGATTGCTGAAATGGTAGACTATATCATCATTGTAGAAAATAATGTCCCCCCCCCCCCCCCATTTAGCAAAAGATAAAAATCATTCATTGAATTTAGAAGGAGAGGAGGGAGGTCACATTTTATTCTTGCTTGTTTTCACATTCAACTTAGCTGCTTTCTAATACATTCATAAAATAATTTGTTAATACATAAAATTTCCTGAAATAAAGATTTTAAAATTTTTACCTTAAACTAAGTATGCATTATTTCAAATTCTCATCATGATTGCATGCATTTTTCAAGTCAGAATACTTGCTCACTATCTTAAAAAATTGTTTTAAGAAATTGAGCAAACTTAATTTTGGAATAGGTCTGATATTGTAGATATCCTGTAAAGTCATATCAAGTCTTATTTTTGATGAAGCACTGCATATACAAATAGCTTAATAAGACAATATACTTATGTCCCAGTGCACACAAAAACAAATGTTCTTTGGACAGTATTTCAAAGAAATATCAATACTTCTTAATTATCTTAGTCATACTTTCTCACTCAGTAACTGAAGTTGTATCTTCAGAACTATTTGCATATTATTTAGTTATAAAAATTTGATAAAGATTATTGTTGACATTTATAAATAAATCAAAAACGCATACAAACCTTATGATAAAAAATAAAAATTAATATTTTGGTTAAAAAAATATCTATATCATAAAAAAGTATCAAAAATAATTTTTATAAATTCATAAATATCACCATAAACTTTTACTAGTTAAGATGTATTTTCATATAAAAATGTATAATAGTAAAAGTAATTATTTAGTTTTGAAAATAACTTTTGCTCCAAAGCTTTTCAAAGACCATTCTTTGAAGTATTCAAATCACAGTATGAATTACATCTAAATATTTAAGATTAGTTTTGGTTATTTTCAGTGCTTTGTTTTACAAGTAAATTAAGTACTTAGAATGTTCTTTCATCAACAAAAATATTCACTGTGAAAAAGGTTAGTCAGAATAACTGATAAATGCCAACTTAGCATTTACCAGCAATAATTCTATGAATAGTGAATGAAAACTGCTAGTGATTCAAGGATTGATAAAACATATGAACAATGATATTTTTCTTCTCAGTACTTTTACCATTTTTGCATAAAAAATTTGATGTTCAATTTAAATTTTCATTTTGTATAGTATTAGCTGACCCACCTGGCATTACACAGGCCTATGATAATAATCTTTAATATATCTAAAATCAGTGTTGAACAATTTATTTTTAAATGAAGACTTTTGAAAGCTATTGTAATGGGGGGGGGGGATAATGTCTTTGACAATGTACTCCCACAAACATGTATGATTTTATAAATTTAAATGAAAAATCATCCAAATAAGCCTAGAGTCAAGGCCCACTGCCTTCTACAGCATACACCAGGCATGCTGCTCTAGTTCATTTTGATGATTTTCAATTTTTAAACATAACTTTTTCCAAACTTACATTGCAGACCACTCACCTTTTGGCAGCATACACTTTTAAATTTCTATGATTTTATATTTTAAAATGAAAATTATCTAAATAAACGTAGTATCAAGGTCCTACTGCTTTCACCATCATACACTGGAGATGCAATGCATGTTCCAGTTTATTTTGGTTCAATATTTTTTTAACAGATATCTCTCTAAGCAAACCTGATGCTGTAGGTTTAAAACATAGGTTCCCAACCTTTTCAGGACCACCGCCCCCTTTACAAGAGAAAAAAAATGCCAACGCCCCCCCCCCTCTTCTATAATAGTTAATTATACAAAATTTTAAAATATTGTTGCATATTATTTATTTTTTATCTATCTATTTATTAAGAATCATACAGCAGAAGTTAATTAAAACGACCATCAAATATAGTAAAAAATCGTTTCTTAAAAATTGAAAAATAAACACAAAACCAATAAGAATTTTGACAAAATAACGAAATGGTTGAGGCTGATGGAGTTTTAACAATTCGCTCATGTCGTATTTAAATTTTTTTAACATCAGTCACAACTTGTCAGATTCAAGATGTCTGTTCTTTTTTTTAGACAGTAAATTAGCTACAGTACGGAACCCACTCTCAGACAAATCTGATGAAGGAAAAGCACTTAAAATTTTATGTACTCTTCTCACAATCTGGATTAGAGAGCTGTATTGGCTTTGAAGTTGTTTGTAACTCGTGGTATCCATTTCTTAATTTTACTTTTAGTTCTGATTTACTGCGAGTTCCATGATTTCCTCTTCTAAATATGATGATACTGCAGTATCTCCATCTGCGAAAGGATTTAAAAATAAACTCGGTATATTCATGTATAGATATCAATGTCTAAAAGTAACCAAATTCGGAATTTAGGGAAAATCAGTGCGTTAGTTCTTGAGATAGAACTGTTGCAGGAATCGTGGAAAAGGCAGTATAGTAGCGCCACCTTTTGAGAAATTTTCAACAAAATGTAACAGTATCAACAAATGTACAGTTGACGTTAAGGGCTAACAAAATCTGATGTTTGGTAAAAATACATACAGTAATTCTTGAGATAAAGCTGTTGCGGAAATCGTGAAAAAGGCAGCATAGCAGCGCCACCTGTTTAGCGATTTACACCAAAAACTAATCAGTATCAATTTATATTACGGACTACCTTAATGTAATTTTTATTGAATTCCATGCACTAGTGGTTTAGGTATAGCGCCCATAAAATTTATGTCATATATAGACAGACATTTCATAAAAATATGTTTTTTGGAATCTCTACCCCTAAAACGTATAAATCCGACAAAAACCGAGATTCAAAAATGTTCGCGAATCCAGTGTTTTCTTCTTGTAAAGTTAGAAAAAGTAAAAATAGGATATATCTTTGTCGTTTTAATTAGCACACACTTATTCAAATGCTCTTGTAATCTAGAAGGCTTCATGGTTTCATTAAAAAAAAAAAAAAAAAAAAATTGGGCAAATTAAGCACATAGGTAACGATTGGTTTGTAGGAGAGTGCCTAGATCCATATTTTAAATGCTCAATAATGTACTGCAAACATTTCTTTTCGATTAAGATATTTTAAAACACAAAACTTTTCCCTATTTAAGTTTAAATAAATTTACTTTTGAACGAATTTATAGATATAACGATCTTTATCACTTTCACTAAGAATAAAAAATTTTTAGAACTGATTCAAATCATGAGTTCTTTTCTAAATCTTTTTTTCAGGCATGTGTCGTCAAACTTCAGATTTTTCGAAATACAAGTTAATAAAAAAAGATTTTGTTTAAAACTTTTAGCTATTGCAAATTCTGTATTCCACAATTTTTTAATTCATAATGATTTTTAAGGGTGTATTTCGATTCAAACTGCTTATTTTCCGATTTATTTTTAAATTCATTTATGCTCTCATATGCATCAAACTGGCAAATTGTCTTATTTAGAAAGTACACAAGGTGCCGTGATGGTCGATTCTTTGATAAATGCAGGAAATATCGTAAAAAAAAAGCAGTACAAAAACGGCTTTTTGAACCGATTTTCCCGAAGCGGGAAGCGGGAGATCTGTGAACGAAAAAAAGTGTCATACTGAGAAGATAATCATTTATAAATCAAATTCTAATAAATTGAGAGTAAAACGACATCACACGGCACCTTATACATCTCTTCGAAAATCCCCTCAGCAAGTTTCATGTTTCTACTTTTATTAATGTGTCTGAAATTGTACTAGAAAATTTCGAGCTGTTGAAGGTGGAAAAGCGTTTACTCGAATACACCCTTAATGCAAGTCATAGCGATTTTTTCGTGTTCCGCTGTGATATTTTGACATTCATGAAAGAATTGTAGTTACAATATTTTAAGCCTGATATAATAAAATTTTGTTCTCCGCGATTTTAGCGTTTCTTCGTGTTCCAAGGCGATTTTTTGACATTAGTAAAATAAATTCTACCCCTCTCTTCCTCGCCTGCTGTAGGTTCGTCTGTATAGATTTCCATTTAAATGTGCAGTTAAGGTTTTTGTCACGGACCGACCAATGCAGAGGAAATCAACTATTTTCATTATATTAGTTCCTAAATATGTAGGTATACCGTGACCGCCCCCTTTGACTCTCCTAACGCCCCCCATTTTCCTCTGGACTTAGTAATGCCCCCCTGGAAGGGCCCAGCGCCCACTGGGGGGCGGTACCGCCCCCGTTGGGAACCTATGGTTTAAAATGTTGTACCCCTTGAGTTTGTATGATTTTGTATTTTTATCTCCTTAATCATCATGCCCAATGCATTCAATTGGCAGTCATTTGTAAATAATTTTGTCATGCCCATGACACTCAGTGACTCTACAGTAATCCCTTAACATTCACAAGGCTTAAGTTTGCAGAAACCTCCGTGAATGTCAAAATTGAGAGTATTTTCATGCATAAGATGGGGTTAGGTTTTATGATTTTATTTATTTATTTTTTTTAATAGAAAAAACAATTGAATTTAAAAAGTATATTTATTAAGCATTAAAAATAAATAATAATGTAAGTAAATAAATTTGAATAACTTAGTTGAATATGCTGTAAATAAATTTGAATAACTTACTATAACCATAATTATACAAAGTCAGTTATCTAGTTGACTGCTGAGAAAATTTAATGACATGCGGTTGTTTAACAGAACTGAACTCTTGTTTACAAATTTCCATGTAGAAAAGTTGCTGCCTTGATTTCTCTTTTAAATTTAAGATTCTTTACTAGCGAAAGATCACATTTTGTTGTTTTTTTTAACAAGCTGGTGTTGAAATTTTAAATTTTCTCCAAGTTTTATAGAAAATATTTCATTTCCAATAAACATTTTTTACCTTAGAAAATTTAGGAAACATAGAATAATCTATACAAAAAGAAAGAGAAACATTTACCTGTAGTAGTTACAGAATTGCTGTTCTCATCATAAATGTTCTTAATCATTGTCTACTATTTTTTGCATTAAGTTGTGTTTGAGTAAAACAAAATGAATTTACTTTGTAAAAAAAAAAAAAAAAAAAAAAAAAAGAGAGAAAAAAGAAATCTTTATAAAACAAAATTTGCAAATAATCAAGCATGTCAGCTTACAATTTTACATTATTTATTTAAAAACAAACATAAAATTTAAGTTGATAAATCAGCAATCACATGCGGGAGTTTTGTTTTTACTTCTAAAGCTATGTTTTCATATGTAGAAATAAAATACTTTTTTCATGAAAGTATTGTTATTCCTTAGAAAAAAAAATGTTTTGATTGAATCTAATTTCATTTATTTATCAATTAATTTAACATTTTCCCTTTTTAATCTATTTATCTAGTGTATTGGCTACATTAGAGGAAAACTACCATGTGATTAATCTTTCCCAGTCATATTTCTTAATAATTGACCATATAATGTCAGCTGATTCTCCTGAATTGAAGCAGAGTTTGCTCAAAGTTAGTAATTGTTATTGTTATGTCTTATATGTATGTACGTATGCCTTTTATTTATGAAATATTTTGGATGTTATATGTATGTTTTTTCATTTTCATCAACTGTTTTTTCCTAGATTTTGCATATTTGTCTTCAGATGAATAAACTTGATGTGTATAACTCTGTAATAGGTTATATTATTACCAATTATGGGTTTACTGAAGAATTTCAATTGCCAGATTATGATGATCTGCTGTCTAGGTTTGCATATCAAACTCCTACTCAGGAAGAGGTTTGTTTTATTTATACATTTGTTATATATATATATATATTCTCTGTTTCTAGTAGTTTATGTAACCGATTTCATTTCTATGTTAGATTATACATTTGGCTCACTCTATTTTGCATAGCTTTGGATTGTGTAAATTTTAGAACTTTGCAAACTTCTGCTCAACAGTTTGTTAAAATTTTTTAAAAGTAATTTAAATGTTACAATGCACTCAAATTTACAATGGGTGCTTATAGTAAAGTAGAATATTAAAATAATTAAGTAAAATAATAGAAATCAAGAGAATAAAAAAACGATTAAAAGTAAAATAAATAATTAATAATGCGTATCTAAATATGTATAATAATCACTTGATAAAGATGTACTAATAAGTTCTATCAAAAACATAAAATAATGAAATTTTATTTCATGTTGAGCCAGATTTAATAACTAAAAAAGCTTAATTAATGCATTAATATATTTTGTTAAAAAAATGATCACCTCTGATATCAGTACTATCTTAAATAAATTTATACTTCCTTCATAACAAAGTGTGAATTCAGCCATACTAACCAGGATTACATATTAAAATGTTCAAGGAATAAAATAAAAATTTTAAAAAATCATGATTTTTTTCCCTTTATTTTAATTGCAAATTTCATTATTTACATCTGCAGTGATGTGTGGATTTCAGGTGTTTGTAGATTTTATGGTCATTTTATTTGAGATAATCTACCAGTAGTAAAATGTTTCAAATGTTGTTCTCTGCCATATTAAAAGCAATTTACATCAAAACAGTTATTGTTTGTTAATTACTTTTTTTTCCTCTGCAGAAAAATATTTTTAAAATGAAATAAGAAAATGAATAATACAGAGTTTCTTTGGTATTAAATAGTCATTTCCAATTGTCATAATGTTTGTTTTTTAATTGTGCTTTTATTTGATTATCTGTGTATAAAAAAAATGCTACTATATTTTTAGATTGAAAAAAAGATTCCAGCCATGTTAATCCAAAACCCCAAGAGTACATTGAAATATCTGGTTGATGAAACACTTCTTCAAGGTCCAGAAGGAGAAATCTTTATTCAGGTGTTTTTTTTTTCTTTTTATTTTAATTACTTTTAAGATATTTTATTGACTTTTTAAAACTTCTCTGGAATATTAATGTATTTGAAAATAATGTGAAATTTCATTTGTTTGTGAAGCAACAATAGTAATAGTGTGTATTGGAATGTGGGACATATTAAAAAAATTCTGTGTTATTTTTATACAATAAATAGGATGCTCTGACACCTACAGGCTATGCTTGTCAACCCCTATTGGGATACCACAAACTCTAAAAACACTTTAATTTGATTGGCTTTTTAAAGAGATAAAAAAACATTGAACTATAACTTTTTTTTAATGGCAATTTCTCTATAAACAGATTTTTATTTATTTTTCTTTGATTGGGAGTTTTAAGATCGAATCAACTGATATTAAACATCTACTGACTATTTACATGTCTGATTAAACAAGGTCCGTCAAACAGTGAAATACACAGTCTTTGCCTCCTGGTACTTTTAAACCGCAGCAATAGAAATTTTTTTATTAAAGCATTTTAAATGTATCATTTAAATCTGATGTTGCAATATTTGGCTATTTTAAATTGTTTGGCTATTTTAAATAAGACATATTTTTTCTATTTACAGTGGTTAATCATTTTAATGAATCAATTATTTTAATTTTTAATTTTTTTTTTTTTTTTTTTTTTTCTCTTTTAATATTCTCAAGTAGATATAGTTTTATGACTAATTTTCAATATTTTTTAGCTTTTAACTCATAATTTTTTAATTCTCATTTCAAAAGTTTTTTTTCTGTTTGTGATAGTTGTGTGTAAATAATTTTTTAACTTGAAGAAAATGTTATTCTTTGATCATTTGGCAACAATTTAAAATAATAACCTTTTTTAAAATATGTAAAAAAAGTCTCTCAAAATGCTGAAAATTTTATTTTGAAATGGAAATAACTCCTTAAAAAATGAGTTGAATTAATAAAATAAATGCAGTCTGCACTAATAAGACTTTTAATGTATAAAATGATCTAAAAATATTAAAATTCCTATGCATAGTTTTTGAACTATAAAACTTTTTTAATGGTACAATTTTGATCAATATGAATTATTTCTAAAATAATCATTTGATTTAAAAACTGCCTGCATCAGCGTATTTATCAAATACTAGCAGCCTCCGCCCGCTACGCTGGTCAGTATCTCTAAAATAATCTTGAATCAAACGAAACATATTTAAATAAACAATCTTAATATCGAATCAAATACCCACAATTTTTGTCTGATTTATGTAATCTTACATTGGTCAGTTCAAAGTTCATTTTGACGACAAAATACCTCTAAAATGACTAAATAACTGACAAATTACAAAAGTACTAAAGTAATTCAGATTTTTTTAGTAGGTTTTTTTTTTATCTTGAATTCCACTTGAATTGCTTCTACCTGAATTTGCTTCTGAGGTATGGTGAAACATGTTATTATTTTAGACCATCCGATGAACTTCCTAAAGGAAAGATTTATATATATATAGATAGATAGATAAGGATTTAAAATTTCAGGTTTTTGCGCCGAAGACATCGCCAAATTAGGAAAATGTGAAGTATCTCGCACCAAGTACTGGATTTAAAAGAATTTGCTTAGTACCATTCAATTAAGCATGAAAAAATGCACTAAAATATGCACAAAAAAATAATAATTAGTAAAATATTAATAAAAAGTCAAAATAAAAATCGTTTAATGACATTTTAAACACGTGAATCGTATTTTATGTCATTGAATGCGACATTCACGATCATCCATCATTAGCATATAATCTGATAGTTTGGCGATAATTTTTTGGTCGACGGGATAACCTAGTAGTACCGTTTTTTTTTATTAGAATGAATGATAAATTAATTGCAAATATTTTTTCATGATAATGATTTTTCTTTCACATTCAAAATATTTCTTTTTTAGGTACTTCTAGGTTATCCCGTCGACCAGAAATTATCGCCAAACTATAAGATTAAATGCCAATAATGGATGATTGTGAATGTCACATTCAATGACTTTAAATGCGATTCACGTGTTTAAAATGTCATTAAGGGATTTTTATTTCGACTTTTTATTAATATTTTTATTAATATTCTACTAATTATTTGTTTTTTCGTTATTTAAAATAAAAATTACGTCAACATGTATAATTTGGCTTTTAGTTTGGCGATTTGTATAATTTGGCGAAATTGGTCGACGGGATAACCTAGAAGTACCCCTTTTTAGTGATGGTAAAATAATTGCAGATGAAAAAGATATAATAGTAAGTCTAAAACACGATTTAATGACTGCTTGGCATATGACATGGCGGAGACTCGATAAGTCGCTAATTCTATCAACCTAAATATCTATATAGAGTGTAAACAAACAATTGGTACAATTTGATTATTTCGTCGATCAATTTCGCCAAATTATACAAATGGATATAATTTTTATTTTAAATAACCAAAGAATTAATAAATTACTAAAATATTAATAGAAAAAGAAATAAAATATCGAATTAAAATTAGTTGACGACGTAACAATTTGCAAAATATATTTAATGTCAAAAGAATGTGACATTTACGATCATCCATTATTGATATTTAACCTTATACTTTGGCGACAGTTTTTTGGTCGATGGGAGATCAAGTATTGCCAAATAATGTAATATTGCCAAAAAATGTAAACAAATTATATAAACAATA
This sequence comes from Maratus speculifer, assembly GCA_964019185.1. Classification (NCBI taxonomy): domain Eukaryota; kingdom Metazoa; phylum Arthropoda; class Arachnida; order Araneae; family Salticidae; genus Maratus; species Maratus speculifer. The sequence goes on along the minus strand of OZ025289.1, from coordinate 166,583,208 downwards.
ATATTGTCAATAATATTTAGATGCAGATATCATCTACGGATCAGGTTGGCACGATTACAACAAAATTGCGATTTTATGTCTCACGTGGTAATCCAGTAATAGTCGTTTATTTATCAGTAAACTATTTCATTATTTTTCTTTTCTATTTTAAAATCATGCAAATTATTTTGTTCCATAATTACTAATTGAATTAATTAATTTATTATTAATATTATACCACATTACATTTTCTTGGCAACGGGAAAGAAAAACGGTTATTTTTTATCGGAAAAATTTTAATTGATTCTGTATGAAAAATAATGAAATTTTGAATTATTAAGAAATATATTTTATTAAATCAATTAAAAATTAGCCTATGTTCACCGGAAATAGTGTAGCTTTCTAACGGTGAAAGAATTTTTCCAATCCGTCAAGTAGTTTCGGAGCCTATTCAATTCAAACAAACAAACAATCAAATCTTTCCTCTTTATAATATTAGTATAGATTTCTCTATAATACCACCAATTTTCATATTTTTGTGTAGTAATTTTTTAATATTAGCAAAGAAATACCCTAGATCCCAAAAAATTCATTGTCAGCAGTGGTGACAACGTTAGGTACTTTTTCTTTTTTTTTTTTTTTTTTTTTTTTTTTTAATAGAGAATTATCCTGAGTTACATCATTAAATAATTATGTTATTTGGCCAAGAAAAGAATTTTTTTACACAATTAGTTGTACAGTGAGAAATACTTGGAAAAAAATAGTGTCTATTTTTCTTTGTGTAGAATATGTTAGAAAATTGTACTGTATGTCACCTAATTTAACAAAGACTCGTGGTTTTTAAAAATTCCTTATGAATCCTTTTTTTTAAATCAGTTTTTAAATATTGTTAAATTAAGAACTGTATAAACAGAATTTTTTTTAACCCTTTTGCACTCCGTTTCATTTTTTAAAATGAGTTACCAGCAACTTTGTGTCATTTTGACTGTATGCTACCAGCAACTCTGCGTCATTTTACAAGTTTTATTTAACGTTTAGTTGGTCACCACCATTTTTTAAAGAAGAAACTTCCTTCAAGTACAAAAATTAAAAAATGTTCTTATTCAGTTAGGCAAATTTCATTGTCCTTTATTACTGGTGCCAAAACCAATTTTAAAAGGAAAAATGGTGTTACCTCAGCAGCAACAATAGAGTTTTCAACTTACCTTACCATGTTGCCACAGCAGCTACTATGGAGAGTTTTAATTACCTTACAATGTCACTGCAGCAGTGACAACAGAGTGCAAAGGGTTAAATATATTTGATTTTCCCTAGAAATGTCTGCATGTATATTAGATTTCTTCTGGATAGCCATTTTTTTTAATTAATATAAAAACATATAAAAATAAAATTTCAATATAATGGAAATCTATCTTGAACAGAAAATTTCTTGGATCTTGTGTTATAAATAACATAATAATTGCTGGTAGAACAGATTATTTTACAGATGAAGCACAAATAAATTAACTATGAATTGTGACAATTTTTTGCATTTTTAAAATTCTCCAAACATTTATAGTAGGATTCTTCAACTCAAGACCTATGGACTATGGATGATTTGCTGAGAGTACTTTAGTTGCCCTCTATGTCATTTTCAATATTCATTTTGAAAAGTTTTCCATAAACAGAAATATATATGTATGTGGGATGGTAGTATTATGGTCGTGTATTGTTTCCTTTTGGAGGTTTGAATACTGCTTTAAAGCTTTGTACATATTGTATCTATTTTCATTTTATAGTTGTATTATTCTAGATACTTTTCTTTAGTAAATTATATTAGTCAAGATACTCGATTATTTAATTGTAATTTTCTATTTTTATCTTTTTATTATATTTGTATTATCTTTTATATTATGGCAGTACTTAGTAAAAATCTCGATCCTGGCAAGATACTCAATGCTTCTTTGCAGTGTAGTGCCCGGTACAGGAGCAATAATAGGGTTACTCCTGGACCGTCATCCAGTTTCCATATACATGCTCCTTCTCCTCAATTATATTTTCAGAAATGTTCTGATATCCGATGTAAAACTTGTCCATCTGCTTCTCAGTCACAAATCGTATCAGATCCTCATATTTCTATTTTTTGTAAGGCTTTTAATGTAATTTATAGTATAAAGTGTAACATTTGCAATTTGAAATATATTGGTGAAACTTCTGGTCCTCTTCATATACGCATGAATCAACATCGATCAGATTCTGAAAAAAATTTAGCAAAAAATATACAGTCTACAGCTGAAATACAGCATTTTCATAAACATAAATTTAAAAATACTACTATTGAAATAATACAAATTCAGAAAAATAAATCTGAGCGTCTCTATTTAGAGTCTTCATATATGAAATATTATAATACAATTTATCCTTATGGTCTTAATAGTGAGGTTTTTAAAAGATCTGTTAAAGTTTTTTCATCTATAAATGATACTACAGATTATTCTCCCATTTATCATAGTTTAAATCATCTTATAAATCCTAAAACTACACGTAACAAAAGAGGAAAAGGTTCATCTTCTAGTATTACTCCTAAAAACATTATAATTCAACAAATTAATAATCTGCATCGTAATTATTTAAAAAATTACAATTGGTTTCTAATACGTAAATATATTTTTGGAATAAAAAAGAAACATATAGTACAATATTTAAATATTTTTCTCAGTAAAACTTACTCTAAACATTTTTCAGATGTTTTTTATGATCTCATTATGACTCGTGTCAACCTTTACAATATAAATTTACTAAAAAAACCTAAAAATCTACATACTAATACTCAAATGGTAATTACTTTTTCTAATCCAATATTTAATAAAATCAATATTAATTCCATATTAAATGATAAAAACTGTCAATTTCCTATTAATAATATTCATATTTCTAAAACCTTTAAGTATCCCATCTCTATTGGCAGAACGATTTTTAACTATAATTCTTTCGCTAAATCTTCTTTTGATGCTAGTACTTTACCCTGTAAATGCAATGACCCCTCTCTACAAAAATATATAAATAAAGATCATGGACATATTATTACTGGTAATCTTAATCTTGTAGATGATTTACAACTTAGAAGAATTATGGGTTATGGGACCAAGTACAGAATGCCATCCAAATTAAACATTAAATCTATCATAAAACAATTTACATATGATATAGATATATTTATTTATAAACTTGCAATTTATTATAATAAACCCATTGAATATTTTAATCAATGGAAAATATTAGTTATCGATAAATTAACCAGGTCCTTAAAATATAATATTTCACACCTAGAATATGTAAATACACAGCATCTGTTTAAGCAAATCAATAAATTACAACAAAACTTTGTAATAACTTATGTTGATAAATCTCCTAATAATTATGCCATTATTTGTAAATCTTATTATCATCAACTGCTTAAATCTGGTATATCTAATAATAACACATTCCAAAAAATTAATGATAACTTACTTGCCAATAACCGTAAAATTAAAGGATTCTATAAATTATTAGACATTAACCCTACTAACTTTAAATATCCTTATCTAGTCCTTATACCCAAATTTCATAAGCATCCTGTTAAATTCAGAACTGTTACAATTGGTTGCAATACTTATAATAATGCTGCTAACAAACTTCTATTAGTAATTCTTAATCAAATATATAATATTACAAAAAAAAGTGATAATACACATTGCATAAAAAATAGTTATGAACTGGTCCATATTATGAAAAATCTTAAATGTATAAAAAATATCACTACCTATGATTTTAAAGATTTATTTAATAATATCGATTTATCGGATTTACATAATATCATAAATGAGCTTTTTAAAAAATATCAACATGAGTTGGACATATCACATAATATCGATTCTGATTATTTTCATACCTTAACTAATTTCATTATCTATAATAATTTTATCATGCATGATAACAATATATATATTCAAAATGTTGGTATACCACAAGGTGGTAGTACATCTAGTGTATTATCTGACTTATACTTATATTACTATGAACGTCATTATTTAAATAATACAATACATTTATATCGATATATAGATGATGTAATTTTAATTGATACTGATAACACCTGTATATCTCAATTCCCTGTTGATTATCCTTCTAATCTAGAACTTTCAAAAAACCTACTTTTTAATAATACAATCAATTTCTTAGATATTAAAATTATATTAAAAGAGAACAAATTTATAACTGATATTTATGACAAAAGGAAAGAATTTAATTTTAAAGTTAATACCTTTACTAATTTTAAATCATGTCTTCATAATTCTGTATATCGTAATATAATACTTAACCATTTATATAGAATAAAATGTCTATGTTCTTCCCATTTAATTAATACTAATATTAAAAAGCTTGTATATGATGCTATAAATAATGGTTATCCTAAAAAATTCATATATTCTTTAATTTATAATTAGATATTACATGATCTTATAATTAATTCTTTGCGTAAAAAATGTATAAAAAAAAATTATAAAACATAAAAATAATAATAAAAAATTAAAAATGTTAAAAAGTAATAAAAAAATATATATATATATATATATATATATATATATATATATATATATATATATATATATATATATAGGTTGGTTGGGTGGGTAGATGTTAGAGTACGGAGGAGGGTGGTGTTGTCTGGATAAAAACGCAAAGGTTAATTATTATTAAAAAAAAAAAAAAAATGAGCGTGGGTTATTTATTTTAACATAATTTTTAAACTGTTTAATTTACACCAATATATGGATATTTGTCTAGTTATTATCTATAGTTAAATAGCTATATTTTAATTATCAAATTATTTTTAATGTTATTGATATAATTTTTGGTATTATTATTAATAATATTATTACTATTATTATTTTTTTTATTTTTCTTTCATTTTATTTTTTAATTTTTATTATCCTATATTAAGATAATGAGTTTTCACCATGTAAAGTCACAATAAATGTTACTGATTAAAGTAACAATAATGTATTTTAAGTTATATGTTAATATGAATGTTATCTCTTAATTCTAATTTTAATCATTTTATTAATTTAATTTTATGTTAATATCGATTATTAATTATTTTTCCGGTTCAATTATATTTCCATTCAGCTTTATCTTTTTTGTTTCTTATGGATAACTATTATTTTTACTTACTTTCAACACCTTTTTGTAAAATATCTTTGTTCCTTGTTTAATAATTTGGTTTTTGTGTGATGGTAGTCCCAAATTCGTATTGTTTTGCTTTTTCATGGCAAATACGAAGATGAAACCACACACTCCTTTTGTAGTTCCAAAGTATTTGGGACCTGAAGATTCTGCTTTGGTTCTACAAATTTCATTTGTATTCATATTATTCTTTTTTCCTTCCATGTTCAATGTGCTATAAGTTATTAAATTCAATAGTTGATTTCAAATGGTTAATATTGTTTACTATAATTCAATTTAATTCTTCGTTTTGGTTTATTGTTTTGTTGATAAAATCCATTGGTGAATCTTGTCTACTTTTAATGGTATTATATATATATTGATATCTTGTTTATATATGATTTATTAGTTTTATTTTTTTAATTGCACAATTTATAAAGTGAATATTTCTTTTTAGAAACAGTGGTAATAAAAAGTAATTACTTTACATCAGGCCTGTCCAACCTTTTACTAAGCAGGGGCGCATCTCAACGTTTCGAATACAATGAAGGGCGCCATTATTAACATGGCTCAAAACAAAGAACGAAATTATCTCACAGTATTACCAGTGATACACATGTGAAAAAGCATTTCGCTGTAGAAAACATAAGATTCATATAATTCTAAAGTTCTGTAATTTAAAAAAAACTTTTTAAAAAAATTTAAATTGTTGTAAAATTCGAATGACGCATTTTTCTGCGAAGAGCTATATAAAAAATGTTTTAATTGGATGGAGTCTGAAAATTAAATCACGTTTATTGTTAAAATAAAATGGTAATTAGCGATTTTGTTAGGGTTTTTTAGGACACGAACATATTCCTTGATTTATTTTAGCTATGCAAATTTGCTGTTATAAAAAGTAGAGAAATAAAGAGAGGCATGATACTGTTACCAATCCATGGTTGTTTATAAAAACAAAATCAGGAAGAGCTTTTATTCAAGGAAATATTTACAGGGATCTTAAAAATATTCTCTGAAGCAAATATCAATATTTTAAATAAGGCATCTTTTAGAAGAGAATTTTGCATTAAACAAAATGCTAGTAACAAAAAACGTTTAAAAGGGCGCCAAGGGAAGAGTCAAAGGGCGCCGCGTTGGACAGCCCTGCTTTACATCATGCATACGAAAGAAGTTTCTGCATATTTTTGCAGATAGTTCTTATCAATATTAGTAGCTTTTTAAAATTATTATTTAATTAGAAAACAGATAATTTACATTTCACATCTACAGTTGTTAGGTAATAAAAATAGATAATAATATTTGAAAACCTCTTTAGCCTTGTTAATAAACATTTTCGACTTTTTTCCTTATTTGTGATGCATAAATATCAAATAACAATTTTCGTTTTCTGGTAATATATATATATGTAACCATTATACAATACTACTATTTAGCATCTACAATGAATATATAATAACGCAATAAATAAGAAACTTAAACTAAACAAGAGGAGTTAGCAATTTTGGAACAGTAACGAATCATTGGAAACTGTAGTACTTGGTTCGTTTTCAAGGGTATTACCAAGTAGACACATCAATTACAATTAATTTCTGATTAGAAATCAGGAAAATCCTAAAAGTGGTTTCTAAAATACTTGATTAATCATGAAACCAAAGTTTAAGTCAATGAAAAAATAAGACATATATTAGACCTATAATAATAGAATGAGAAAAGAGAAAAAACTTACATTATACAATCGCCAACATGTGGGGGAAAAAAATTCAAATTTGCAATCTTATTTCACTAACAATTAAGACATGAGACACAATTAATGGTAACATGTAAATAGCAGAAACCAAACAAATATATATAATAATTATTTTAATTAAAAATAACTATTATTAATAATATTAAATTATTAAATAATATTAAACAAAACATGTTCTGCAAATTTATTGATATTTTAGTTATTAAAATGACGTCAAAAGTTGTCAAAAAGGATTTAAAAAAAAATTGCTTAATGACACCATCTATGAGCGTTTGTAAGAATTACTTTGTTAAATAACTATACAAGCATGTAATATTCATTATAAATATATATACATAAACAACTTATCAAGACAAATTTATCTTAATCAATTAAAGGAAAATTAATAAAATATTTTAAAATCTTATAAAAATTTTTAAAAAATTATCAATATGGATAATAAACAATCTTTCATTGTGCATTTCTGAAAGCAATTAAAATATAATTTGCATAATGTGTTAGCTAAATGCATAGATCTCAAAAATATAGCTTGAAAAATCTAAAAGTTACCGTTGATGGAATAAGCTCAACATTCGTTATTACAAAAAGGAAGCAAAAATATGAGGGGATATATCCATATATCCATTGATTACTGTAAATAAAGACTACATGATATTGCACATACTACTATATTTAAATACAGCCCCTCATCTTTTTGCTTCCTTTCGGGATCAACGAATTTGAAGCTTATTCTACCATTGAAATTTTCAAGCTGTGTTTTTGAGACTTTTACAAAAGTTGCTCTATGCATTTAGCTAACACATTATGCAAATTACATTTTGATTGCTTTCATGCATGCACAGTGAAAAATTGTGTAGTAAGCTTGCTCATTATTCATACAATTATTATTTTTTTTTTTTTATTATGATTACATTGTGTCGTGTACAATGTTGTTTGTCACATTTTCTGAAAATAATACTTTTTTTTATGTTAAGAATTCTGCAAATTATGCGCAAAAAAATTTGGTAAAATTTGGGACTGTTTTTATGAAAACTTTAATTTCTCTATGAGTATACATGCTATTGCATAAAAACAAATACATTTTATTACAATAATCTATTTAATCATAATCTACAATTTGTACACTTTTGCTACATTAGTTTTGACAGGGCTATTGAAAAGATATTTGCTGTTTTTCAATTTATTGACAGTCCCTTATCGGGTATTGGCAAAACATCTTCACGGAAATACAGTTGACTCTTGTTAATTCGAAATCGGATAATTCGAATCTTCGCTTAATTCGAACTAATCATGAAGTCCTAAAATTTTCAATGGCAAAATAATGTTAAACTTTTTCATTAATTCAAACTCATTTTCTCTTGACATCGTTTAATTCGAACAACGAGAATTCTGATTTTTCATTTTTCCTTTCTTTCTCACGGATTTCAGACATTTGAATAACTTTCTTTCTTTGATTTTTGTGAAAATTGTTCTGAACGAGTATACATATAATCCCAAGCATTTAATATCCACTTTCTAAGTGCCCCGTCTATGGTCTGTATTTTAAAGAATATTGACCAGGTTCTTTTTAAATGCATTTGCTGAAATTGTAGGCTGTGATCATTTTTTAAGAAACTAGATGCTTTAAGAAATTTGTTTATTTGCAGTAAAATTATAAATTTAAAGCTTTCATACAGAAAAGCTAGGGATGGTGCCTGAACGCATTATTAAGAAAACAGTCTTCACATGACTGCCTCATGAAGCGAGAGGGAGGCAATTCCTCATTCAATAATTCACACATTGGCACCACACAATTGGCGACAAAAAGCATATGAAAAATGACTGATATCATATACGCAAAATTGTCTGTTATGCCTTAAGCAATTAAAAGGATTTTGAATATAATAGCAGGGCAACCAGAAAATAGCAGTCCTAAAAATACGTCAAAAAGGAATTCGACTGCCAATTCGTACGTTAGGAGCATATTTTGAGAAAATGTTCTCAAAAGACACAACAAACAGCATGTACATGCAAAGACTATTATGCAACGAATAAGTTAGACTTAAAATTATGCAGAGAGGAAAATGAAATTTCACTGACCGCAAACACAGTCGATCTTTATTCTTTTTTTATTTGTTTCTAGCTAGGGTGAATATTCATCTAAAGGAAATCTGTTTATCTGAGCACCGTTTTAATGATAAAGTAGATGCGACATATGTTTTCTTTCTTTCCTTTTTAAGAAAAGTTATTGTGTCATTGAAATAAAACATTAAGATAAAATAGCTATTTAATTAAAGATTAGTTTTAACTGTAATTTAGAAAAATGTAAAATTTAAGAAAACTATATGTGATTCTACATCACATTGTCTGTCCATCAGTGACGCTTCAGATTTTTCTTCCATTGTGCTTGTTTCTAATTTTCTAATTAGTTTATGTATTTATATATTCTAATTTAATATTAAATCATATTCTGATGATAACACACATAATAAATTAAAAAAAAAACACTATAACATTAATTCCTTTGTAATAGTACCATATTAAACATGTTCTCATTTCATACTTTCCATAATTCGAACATTTCTTATGGTCCAGACGAGTTTGAATTAACGAGAGACGATTGTATATGACTTGTGCTATTTTGTTTACACACCTGGAATTTCAGTATAATTTCTCGTGTATTTTTCTAAATATTTAACATAATGTCCAAAATCGCAAGTTGCCAGTAATCTTTTCCCATATAGTGTATATTGTTACAGCTCTCTTTTAACTCATTTCAATTTGGTAGCAAATAATAACTGATATTGTATAATTTAGAATTAGAAATGTTATTAAAAAGTAATATTTTTATTACATAAGTGCAAGTATTATCACAAGCAGCAAGCAATCCAGCCACAGGATGGAAATAGTCATTTAAAATACTTAATCACTATCTATGTTTCATTTTCAGAACCTCTACACATACTACTCAATCTTTGCCAGAGAATATCTACAGATGTTTTTTCTTATTCAAAATCGTTCTAATCAATACTATTATTCTAATCAGTCGTATCAGATGCAATTGAAACAGTATATAACACTACTTTACATGCATATGTTTATTGTGAAAATCAGGACTTCACTACCAAAGACATGACAATGTCCAATGGCAAGAAACAAACATGGAAACTTTAAAATGATATGGAGGGTGCCAGTTACATCATATGCGAGGTAAAATGCTACATTCATCTGAGGCACGTGTTCCATGAAATAGAAAGACTCTGTATACCAAATGGAAACAAGAGAGGGGAAAAAAAGGAGAAATAAAAAATATTCTCACAGATCTGTTGAAAAGAATGCAAATCAGTTAGTCATAAGGGATAATGTGCATGCTATGACAAAAGCTTGTTTAAATTTGATTTTATTATATATATATTTTTTTTCAGTCCTGTATGATACTGTCTTACTGCGTTTTATTCTAATATTAATAAAAGCATGTAAGATTATGATATATTTGTTTCTGCACAAATGACGTAATTGTCATGATATTTAATTTTTTTTTTTTTTTTTTTTTTTTTTTTTTTTACATGAGTTTTTTTTTTTTTTTTAATGTATAATATTTTAATGTATACTATGAAAATGGCATATCTATTTAAAAAATTTAAATTCTAAGACTCCTCAATTTTGTATATTGTTTTGTTTCAGATTTTAAAGCATTTCCCGAATGCTTGTATTTATATGACAAAATCTGGTCTTGTATGTATTCTTCATGAAATATTAAATGACTATTTCAACAAACCCAAGTTAGAAGTGCTGTTTTCAAAGAATATGACTACATTATATAGGTTTTTGACACAAGTAAGTTTTATCTAATTTTCTCCTTTTCTTATAATTTATGCATATTTCTTTATTCTCTTTTCCTATAAAATGTTTCTATGTACACATTTACTGTCAAATATTGAAAATTTTCTTTCTCTTTCAGGTGCATTCAGAAGCACCAATATTACTTCCTTGTGACTTTTTTAGTGAATGCATTATTCCAAAATTACATCCTAACTATGATAAAATTGGGTTAATTTTAGACTGCACATATGTAAGTTTTTTTTTTTTTTTTTTTTTTTGATACTGTAAATATTATGAGCATTTATTTTATTCATTTGACAAAAAAAATATTGTCAGTTTCTGTTGTTTAACTTTCCAAACATTTTTTTTTTTTTTTTAATGATTTTAAACAAATTTAAAACAAAGCATACTCTGAGTTCAGCAGCAAGTTCTCACATTATGAGTAATTCCCTCCTCCTACCCCCCCCCCCCCAAAAAAAAAAAAAAAAAAAAAAAAGAAAAAGAAAACCTCATAATTTTTAATATTTAAATTTCCAACAGAAATAGTCATTAAATTGGAAATGATGATCTTTTTTTTTTTTTGTTTTTTTTTTTTTTTTGTTTAAAAAAAATAAGCTTAAGTAATTAGCTAAGTTTAGCTAAAGCTTAGTAGTAGCTTTAATCTTTGTACAAAAATTATAACAATCTTGGAAATTTTCAATATGAATACCTAATTTTGACATCACATTTGGATTTTTTCTTATATTTTATGCTAGGAAACCAAATAAGAAGTCAATTATTCAAGTAGTTTAGGAATTATGAAAGTTTAAAATTTGAAATTCTTAAGCAGCATCCAAGACTTCTTCTCTGTCCGCCACATTCACCCATAGTTTCATCACTGTTGTGTGGCATTGGTTCGGTAACAACCACCAAATTTGAATAAAGATATATGAAGACATGTCCTAATGCCCCTAAGATTCTAATTCTTGTAATTAGCTGAGATATTGATTAAAAATCTTAATTATACGCTAATGAATGAAGCTAGGCAAGCTTGCTAGTTTCAAATAATTAAATATATTCATACTTAGATGTCTTTATTTTCTGTTGTTTTTTGCTTTGTATTTTATGTTTCCTTAATTTTACATTAATTTATTAATTGCTCCTTTTTATTTCTATTATTATTTTAGGTGTTACTGCCTTCTTTGTTATCAGATGATTATTTTTTGAATGATTCTGAAGTTTTTTATACCTTAATTGTTAAATTTGGAACACTGACAAATTATTTCATTGTAAAAGGTAATCCCGAAATGAAGTCATTAACTTTATCTATATTAAAAGAACTGGTACTTCATCAAAAGAAGAGCAAACAAATTGATGGTAAGTACTTATTCAACATACTATGCTGTTAATTTTCTTGATAAATAAATATTTTGTTTATATTAAACATGTAAAATCATTATTCTAAATAACACATTATGAAGTTGAATACATAGTTTTGACATTTTTTTAAATACTTCATTTGACTGTTATAAATCATAGTACAGTAATCCCTTAACATTTACGAGTTTTGAATATTTGCAAAATAAAAAATCAGAACATTTAAACATTCATGAAGACTGATCTGGGTTATTTCCAAAATTTTGTTTTATAAAGAATAATTTCTTACAAAGTAAATTCACTTTGTTTTACCAATTCTATGAATTATGTGACACTGGACACTTATGTATTGTATAACCTACTGTATGGCTTAAGTTACGAGAACTTCAGCCTTTGTGTTGAGGGAAAATATATATCAGTAATTTTCTTTAATTTTTATAAAGATTTTTTACAACTATCAAAATTTCTTAAAATTTTAAGTTTTTATTGCAGGTGAAATATTTTTTGCAAAATTTGGGGAAATTTTGAAACATCAACAACAATTTGTTGAAAAAAAATTAGAATGTAATTCTTTACTGGTGAGGAATCTTAAATTTAAATTGAAATTGAGGCCACAACTTTTCCTTACATGGAAATTCATAAACATAAGATTTGTTTTGTCAGACTGTCACACATTACTAAATTTTTTTCATCAAACACTAGTGAACAAAAAGAAAATTTAATCCCCTTATATGTATGGGAGGATAGTCTCAACATTCGTGATTTTGACATTCAGGCTGTGTTTGCAGGAATCTAACCCTCACGAATGTTAATGGATTACTGTATAAATTTTTTATTATTAGAATCTGTATGTGCTCTTAATTTCAAGTAGATAAGGAAACTTAAAAAAATTTTTTGATTGCGACTTAATTATAAATGATATGATTGATTGTTTGAGAAAGAAATCTTAGTTGCTTGGCATTCGTTATATCAATGATTTTTTTTTTTTTTTTTTTTTTCAATTTTTAGAAAATTATTTGCACAGAAAATAGAGCTAATATCTTTTAATTAAAGAGCTCAATTAATAAAGATAGAAAAAAAATACATATATGTATATATTAAACATATGTTTGAAGGCAATTAGTGATCCTCTACCATCTGCTAAGTTACTGTCTAAAAAATATATATATATATACTCGTTAGAGATGAGACAGGCTCGATTTTTATAACAGCTTTTGGGCTCAAGCGGACTCGGGCTCATTCTTTCTCAAATTGGAAATTTTATTTATTCTTGCAATCGTATAGAAGCAAACAAGCAAACAAAAATCTTTTTCCCCTTAAAAATTTATTAATCCATTGCAAGATCTTTTAATGCTATTTTGATCAAAAGGAAAGAAGAATGGATTTTTCTTTTCTTTTTTTTTTTTATTGTAAAACATTATTTTGAAAGAAAACTTGAGATACTTAATTACTTATGTCTGGGATTGAACACAAGTAACACCATTAGGATATTATTTAATTAGAATGTTTATTTATTATTACTTTTTTTAGATATTTAACATGAAACAAATATTCTTTTTATATGAATCAGCATTAGCTTAAGACTTGAGGTTTGCAAATTTTTAGTCTTCTATTGTCTGCAAGTGCAATGGCTCTTTATAATGAAAATAACATTTGTGATTTTATTCATTCTTTTTCTTGAAGTCTGAAGTCTTGAAGTCTTTCATACACATGTTGATAAAATTGACAGGTTTTGTTATTCCTGATTGAAAACTGTCAAGTAGTGTTTCCTCTTTTTTTTTTATAAAAGCATCGGAACTTTCAGGAACAGTGTCAAATTTTTTATTTTAGCTGATTTTCAAAGGCATAACAATTATGAAAGATGTGCATCTTTTTTTAGGAAATTTTTTAAATGTTGTTCAATTCTTCATCTTATAAATCAAATTTTCTATAAATTTCATTCATTTATTCATAAAATGTTCTTTGTTAATGTATCCATCAGAGTTACCTCCTTGTTGCGAGAGAAAAATTAAAAAATCTTTTTCAAAGAAGCATATTTTTATTTGATACTGTTACGTTTAAGTTGCTGAGGTGATGCAGGAAATCATGCCGGTAGGCTGTTAAGATAATAACATAGATTTATTAAAGAACATACAACCTTACTACATCGCGGCTAGTGCAAGACTGCCGATCGCACGGGAATCCGTGTAGGATTGCCGGTCATACAAGCGTGCCGCAGAGGCGCCATCTATCGTGCACAAGATCTATTATAATCAATCATAACAATTCCCTCCCTTCTTAAAGAAAATGCAAAATGTCATAGAGTCTTGTACATCGAGATAGTTCAAAAATAAAACAGTTCACGACTAAAAAACAGTTTGTCAGGAACAAGCAAAACAGTTTATAACTGCAGACATGTTGGATCAGAAGCAGTTCAAAACTAAAAAACAGTTTGTCAGGAACAAAACACAACAGTCTAATATTGGAGGCGTATTGTTTTTTTTCTAACTCGTTCTGAACGTCTGACCAATGGGGTACTTGCATCACGAGTTAACACTTGTGGTGATAGAACTGGGGGATCTGCAGGTGGCTTGTTATTTACCCTTGGAGAAGTCACTTCTAAGGGGAGCACAGGAGGTTTGGGGGTACCTGTGGGAACATCGATTTGCAAATCGACTGGTTCTGTAGCTGTAGCTGTAGCTGCAGGAATTGGCAAGTCGAGTGAAGTCGGAACATCACTCATCGGGTTCTCCTGTCTGAGCCTCAACTGGTCAATGTGGCGTGTCCAACTTCCCAAAGGGGTTGACACTTTATACATAACTTTCCCCACGGAACATAAAATATTGCCTTTAACCCATGGTGGGCCACGGCCAAATGAACGCACCTGAACTGGAGTGCCTTCTGCAAAACTTCCGGAACTGGTCTCTTCCTTCTTGTGCGTCTGACTGCTAGGATCTCTAATTAGGTCCAGACGAGTTCGGAGAGGACGACCAAACATAGCCATGGCTGGGGATAATCCAGTGGCTGCTGATGGGGTAGTGCGATAGTTGAAGAGGAACCTAGACAGTCTCTCGGCAAGAGTCCCTCCAGTCATTTTCTTCAGGGCTGACTTTACTGTTCGGACTGCTCGCTCAGCTAAGCCATTCGAACGTGGATGGTAAGGAGGCGTCTTCACTTCAGCAATGCCATTGCAAGATAAAAAATTTGCAAATTCTTCACTATGGAAACCAGGACCATTGTCGCTGACCACGCTCTTTGGAATGTCGAAACGAGAAAACAGGCTACGCAAAACCATTATTGTTGCACTTGCAGATGTACTTGATACCTGTGCAACTTCTAACCATTTTGTCTTGGCATCTACAATTATAAGCAGCATCTGACCTTCCACTGGACCTGCATGGTCAATGTGTATCCGCTCCCATGCTTTCTCTGGCATAGGCCAAGGAACATACTTTGATGGAGGTGCTGAAGCATTCTGCTGACATGCAACACAGCCTTTCACTCTTGCTTCTAAATCGTTATCCAGCTCTGGCCACCAAACATAGGAACGAGCATGTGCTATAATTGCTGTTATGCCTTGGTGAGATGAATGAAACTCATCTTGAATGAATTTTCTAAATTTTGGAGGAATAAAAACACGTGTGCCTCTCAAAATTATGTCTTCTTCGACAGATAATTCATCTTTTACTCTGAAGAAGGGATGCAAATTTTTCTCGATTTTCTTAGGAAATCCTTTTAAAATACATGATTTCAGCTTCCTTAGGTCAGGACATTTGTCAATTTCGGTAATAATTAGGTGTCTCGTCACTGGAGTGTCATCTAACTGTGTTAATAATAACACCGACTCTGCTGGAACTGATGGATCTGCATACTTAGTAGCCAATGGCAATCTACTGCAAGCATCTGCATTTGCGTGCAAGCTGCCTTTTCTATACTCAATTGTATATGAATACGCTGCCAGGGTCAGAGCCCAACGTTGAATTCTTGCAGCAGCTACTACTGGTACAGGCTTCTCTGACGAAAGGAGATTAACTAAAGGACGATGATCAGTAAGCAACGTGAATGTTCGTCCTAACAAGTATTTTCGAAATTTTGTTACACCAAAGACCAGGGAGAGAGCTTCTTTTTCTATATGGCTATAATTTTTTTCAGTTTCTGTTAAGGAACGGGAAGCAAAGGCTATTGGACGATCACCATCTTCGGTTTTGTGAGACAATACTGCTCCAAGTCCATAGGGACTAGCATTGCAAGCCAAAACAACTTCTTTCTTGTTATAGAAGTGTATTAATAGTGATGAGTTCTTCAAAACCTCTTTCACTTTAGAAAATGCTTCCTTCTGTGGTGTCTCCCATTTCCATTTCGTTTTTCCTTTCAATAATTCATATAATGGGGCTAATAAGGTAGCCATGTTTGGTAAAAATTTGCTGTAATAAGTAATGAGACCGATGAAGGAACGTAGCTCATCAACATTCTTCGGATCAGGAGCTTTGACTACAGCATCCACTTTAGACTCTAAGGGATGAAGTCCTTCCCTGTCAATACGATGACCCAGATATTCCACCGAAGATTTCAAA
The DNA here is from genome assembly GCA_964019185.1 of Maratus speculifer. NCBI lineage: Eukaryota > Metazoa > Arthropoda > Arachnida > Araneae > Salticidae > Maratus > Maratus speculifer. The sequence goes on along the minus strand of OZ025289.1, from coordinate 166,566,588 downwards.
AATTCACATTTTTCGGAATTAAGCTTCATTCCAGCTTCCTGTAAACGCATTAGAACTGCTATCAAGTTCTGTAGGTGTTCTGCTTCATCTCTTCCGAAAACCAAGACATCATCGAGATAGCAAGCAGTCTTCAAACCATGCAGAATTTTGTCAATCTCTCTCTGGAACATCGCTGGAGCTGAGGCAACTCCGAAAGGAACTCTAGTGTACCGGAAAAGTCCTTTATGGGTATTTATCACTACTAGATCTTTGGACTCTTCATCCAGTTGCAGCTGGCAATATGCATCACGAAGGTCCAATTTAGAAAAAACAACTCCTCCTGAAAGCTATGCAAACAAATCTTCGATGTTCGGCAGTGGATACTGCTCCAATTCAGTCACCTTGTTGGTAGTTAATTTGAAATCTCTGCATATTCTGATGCGTCCATCACGCTTTAGGACAGGTACTATTGGCGCTGCAGACTCAGCGGTCTTCATTGGCTCGAGGATGCCTTCCTTAACGAGGCGAGCTATTTCCTGATCAACCTTGTCCAAAAGAGCACAAGGGATTGGGCGTGCTTTAAAAAATTTGGGCGTTGCAGAATCTTTCTTAATCAGGTGCACTTTGACATCTTTTAGCATGCCTAACCCTGGTAAAAATAAATCTTTGAATTTTTCTAAAACTTTATGTAACTTCAATTCTGGAGTTGGCAAATTGTTTATGGCATAAGACTGGTTTGGATTCTCGAACACTTTCATCAATTTTAATGGATAAATCCAATTGCGTCCGGCTAAATTAATTTTTCCCTGTTCAACTATCATCAAAGGTAAAGGGCAGGACTTGGATTTGTAGGATACATTCACTTGTGCTATTCCAATCACTTCAATAGGATGCCCTGTGTAAGAATTCAGCCTTATTGAAGTATTTTCCAAAGGAGGAAAACATTCTTTTACTCTATTGTAAACATTTAACGGCATCAAAGAAAAAGGAGTCCCTGAATCCACTTCAAAAATGAAAGGCCTACCTTGTAGAAAGCATTCCACTTTAGCAGGAGGTAAGGTTTCTTCCATACCTGAGACATTAAATAACGTGTATACTGGTGGCACTTCATTTTCTACTTCTTCCACTTGCACATTATGCACCCGAGGACCGGAATTCTTCTTCTTAGAATGGCATACTTTAGCGATATGGCCGATTTTTTTGCAAGAATGGCAAGTTGCATTCCGAAAACGGCATTCGTTTGACAAGTGATTTGATCCACATCGGCTGCACTTTTCAAAATTCTGTTTTGTTGTACAAGAATTAGGACTTCTCGGCCCATTATTCTTCTTTGAATGTATTTTGTTTGTATTTATTTCAGCACCGGATGTCATACGCAAGTTGTTTGCATCTCTAGCCGCTGTCTCCATCGTCACCGCGATCTCTGTAGCCCTCGTTAGGGTTAACTGATTTTCTGCGAGAAGCTTTCTCTGAATTGCTTCATCTTGAATTCCACAAACAATCCGATCCCGCAACATTTCGTCCAACGATGTGCCGTAACTGCAATGCTTAGCCAGGCTACATAACTCAGCAATAAAATTTGCGACCGATTCGCCGGCACGCCGAACTCGGCTGTTGAATCTGTATCGTTCCACAATGACGGAAGGTGCAGGGTCGAAGTGCGAATTCAAAACGTCGATTATTTCTACCAATGTCTTCGTATCCGGCGCCGCTGGTGACAAGAGATTCCGAATTAAAGCGTACGTAGAGGGGCCGACGACTGTAAGAAAAATAGCTCTTTCCCGGTCATCGTTCTCAATCCTGTTTGCGATGAAAAACTGCTGGAGTCTTTCAGTATACAATGTCCATGATTCGGCTGTCGAATCAAATTCTTTAATTTGGCCAAAAGAGCCCATCTTAGCTTTATTTCTTGAAGCTTTAATTCCAAAGAACACACGCCTTTCCGCTTGGACTTCGTTCGAGCTTGCGCTACCGGCAAATGAAAATCTCACGACCGCATGTTAGGCTTAATATCGCGCGTCAAAGATCGGCGTTTGGCGTTGTAAATTCGCCGAAAGAAGAAAAAAAAAATAAATTCTCTTCGCATCACCATATCCCATGCTCGTCGCCAGTGTTACGTTTAAGTTACTGTGGTGATGCGGGAAATCATGCCGGTAGGCTGTTAAGATAATAACATAGATTTATTAAAGAACATACAACCTTACTACATCGCGGCTAGTGCAAGACTGCCGATCGCGCGGGAATCCATGTAGGATTAATAAATCAGCGCGCCGCAGAGGCGCCATCTATCGTGCACAAGATCTATTATAATCAATCATAACAGATACTAAACATCTCTTTTGATAAGATTGAATGTAACTTTAATAAAATTACGTACTAAGGATTAACAGTTATTAAAAAAGAGATCTGTTACATTTAGAGCAACTTTTAAATGTTAAGCAATTATTTTTTTTGTACTTTCTTTTAAAACATATGTTAAGTGTTGCTCTTCAACTATAAAAGAAAAAAAAAAAGTTTTTTTTTTGTTTTTTTTTTTGGGGGGGGGGGGGGCTTTTATTTGTTTTATACCTAGTGATGCTGCTGGACTTGAAAAATCCTGGGCCCCAGGGCTTCTAAAATTCTGGGTCCTTTTTTTACAAAAGCGGGTCCCCACTAATAATAAGTCATATTTTTAGACGCAAATATTGAACTTGCTCATTTGCAAAAGAAAAATGAAATGCAATAATTATTGTTTTAATAATAATAAATAATTAAATAAAACCAATATTAAATTTTTTAAACTATTAAAAGACATTTTCTTTACTTTTTTTTTAAAAAAGTGTGCTAGATATAAATTTAATTATAAAATAATGCTTATTTGAGCGTAGAAAATAAAAAGTATCACTATTGTTCGCATTTCTTTTAAAAAGGGGCAATATTTTTATTTATTGAAAAAGACATTTTTGCTGAAAAAAAGAATACTTTCGTTGAGTCTTAATGAATGAATGCTTTCAGGAGTCACATTCACTCTGAAAGATTTGGAGCAGTCAAAGACAGATTGTGAAGCAGGAAAATCAATTTTTGGAGCAACAAAAATAAAATAAAGCATAAAACTAGTTTTTGGAACAGAAAAATTCACTTCCGGCATTAACATTTTTCTCATGCCTTTTTGACGAAATTTGCAATTTTTCATGATCATTAAACGAAATTTACCATTTTTTCACGATCTTTTGACGAAATCTGCCATTTTTTTTTTATTTTTTTTTTTTTTCGTGATATTTTGGCAAAATCTTATTTTTATCGTGCTTGTTTTTAATGAAAGTTGCCATTTTTTGCGATCTTTTGGCGAAACCTGCCGTTTCTTTGGGGGGAGGGATATTTTTGATGAAATATGACTTTTTTTTGCAAAATCTTTTGATAAAATTTGCCGTTTTACCGCGATTTTTGGTCCCGCGAGACGCATAACAGCTTTTTTTCTGCACCCCGTCGCTGATTTTTGCGTAATTTACGCACTATAGCACGTCTGCGGCATCGCTGCCTATGTTTAGAAAATAAACTATCAACTGTACAATATGGCAAGTTATAAAATATTTGAATAAGCTAAGGATTTGAGAAATATGATGTAATTAATTTTCATTTTAAAAAGCATTGTATCTCTAACTACTATTTCTATTAGAATGTAATGATATTTTTCTTTTAATTAATTCTAAGATTTAGTGGTGAATTTTGGGATGTTATGTAAAATAGGAGTGTTACAGGTATGTTCCACTTATAAAATGTTGGTTGTATAAACAATGTTTGTAAACTTTGGTGAATTTTTCTTTCATAATTATACCAGCACTACAAACATATGAAAACAAAGAAAACAAGGTATAGTAAAAGAAAAGTTTTTTATTTTAGGAGCATGATAACTAGTCACTAACAGCAAAATGTTCATGAAAGGCTTAGACACATTTTTCATGCATCCATTTTCAACAATATTCATGCCATTTCTTCATGTTTTTTTGACAATTTGAACATTTTTCTTGAGTAATACATGAAAAGCAATAGCTACTGGATGAAGTGATAATGTCTACATTTACTGGAGCAGTAGGAACTAGAGGTCTGCAAAGGCCAAAATTTCCAGGTTCGAGCCCGGCCCAATCCATAGAGAAAAAAAAATTGACTTAGCCCAAATGAAAAAAATATTGGGCTGACCCGGCCCGTTATCAGAGTTAAAATTTCAGCCCAAGTGAATTGCTGCAGAACACACCCATTTTTAGGTGCGTTCGTAATTATGTAAATATGTAGCACCTATTGTTGTCGCTCCGTCCGTCTGTCTGTCCGCATGTAACAACGCAAAAACTACCCAACCAAATTGTTTGAAATTTACAATACATAATTATAACATAATTTTGTCGAGCCGTTTCAAATTTTATGAAAATTGGATGGATAGATCAATTACAGGGATAATCAAAAGGATTACGGTCAATGGGGAAAAAGTTTCAAATGCATTTTAATCATCTGAAATTTAAAACGTATAATTATTGCTAATTTTATCGATTCATTTCAAATTTTATGACAATCGGATGTATAGATCAATTACAGGGACAATCAAAAGGATTCCGTTACATTATGGTCAATGGGGAAAAAAGTTTCAAATTCATTTTAATTGTTTGAAATTTAAAACATATAATTATTGCATAATTTTGTTGAGTCATTTCAAATTTAATGAGAATCGGATGTATAGATCAATTACAGGGACAATCAAAAGGATTCCGTTACATTACGATCAATGGGGAAAAAAGTTTCAAATGCATTTTAATCGTTTGAAATTTAAAACATATAATTATTACATAATTTTGTAGAGTCATTTCAAATGTTATGAAAGTTGGATGCATAGATCATTTACAGGGACAATCAAAAATATTCCATTACATTACGGTCAATGGGAAAAAAGTTTCAAATGCATTTTAATGATGTTACACTCATTCGAACATAATAGAATTGGCATGAATACTAAAATATGCATTCTGTACAATCTGTAATGCAAAGAATTTTTATTATTAAATTACAGGGCCACACAAAAGTATTCCACTACATAATGCTATATGGGGAAACATTGTTTGGGGCGTGTTTTAATTATATTCAACTATTTCACATTTTATGAATAAGATATCCGTTGCTGAGGTGTAATAAAAATTACTTCCTGCATATTTACAGAAACACAAAGATTTTGACTACTATACTGTATCCGAAGTACGCTCTACTATATCATCAAGATCTGAATATTTTAAAAACTTCATTATCATATAAACGCACCTCATTTGCTACGCTTCACGTGCAATTTCCAACTTGTTACAATTACAATAGAGTTCTGACAGGAATCATACTCATCAGGGGAATATGGGATTCCTGGGAAAATGAATTTTGGGTTGTAAAAATCAGGGGAATCTCCGGGGATAATAGAAAAATTTTCCCAAATCTGGGAAAACATGCCAAAATGACAGTCTATTCTGGGAAATTGAAAGCAATTGTTACTGTTCGCGTGCTTTATTATCATATGTACCGTATTTTCGGGTGTATAGACTGCACACTTAAATCGAGTAGTGCAGTAAAAAAAGTGTTAGCCATTACAAAAGTAATGGCCAACATTAAAACTAAATAGCAGAGCAAGCCTAAACAGCGGAAAGCGTTTATGGCTGATTCACGACATAACCTAACTCGATGTTAAACAATAACTTTAAAGTAATTAAATAGTTATTGTAAAGATTGATTCAAAATAATTCAATTAGTAATAAACAAATGTTTTTGGTAAAGACAAAAATAAAAATAACCTTTTATAACTAAAATCATTTATTAAAAATTAAAGACAGATAATAAACATAACAACAATCTATATATTACTTAATTTCTTAATAAAAATATATAACATCAAAAATAAATAAATATCTAATAAGGCTAAATGTAGATATTCCCAGGACTTACTTGGCAAGACTCTTAAACAAATCTAGGCATCATAAAAATAAACTACGTTGAAAAATAATGATTAAAGTTCCCATCATGAAAAACCTCTAAATCTACACGTAACAAAGTTGTCGATGATTGAAAAACTTCATTAAACAGAATTAACTTATCGTTGACCAAAACTTCACCAACATTCTTTAAAATACCGTCGAAGATTCACTTTGCAAAAAAATGTCAATCTCCCTGACGATCAATGAAATATTAAAAGTTCACGAACACAATCAAAATTCAACAGCTTCATTTTAATATCGAAAACCAGCGACATTCACTACCATAAGCACTGCCGAAACTCAAGACTTCTAAAACAACGTACACAGATATGACAGGTGAAGAACCACGAGGAGAAAACAGATATGTTTAAATACGCCTACGAAAGGCACACGTGCTGACACACCCTCTCACTCCAGAACGTTCGATCAAACACGATTCGCTACAGCTGATTACGTCCGCTAATGTATTCTAGGGTTACGTCATTACAATGCTATCGCCTCCTGGCGAAAAGATAGCGAATCGTGTCTTTGAGAAACGAAAGTTAGTGATAGATGTTTGACTGAAAAACCGGGAAATGTAAATAAAGATAAAGTATAAATCTAAAAGATATTTAACTAGACTGCAAATTAAAATAAAGGATTATCAATAAAACGTTATCTAATAGGATTAAATTAAGCAAAAGGTAAGTTTATTTTAAATAATAATGTGTATAAAATAAAGGTATATTGAATGTATAAAGACCGATAGAATTAAATATTTTATATGTTAATTTAACTGGAAAAAATATATTAAATGAGGCATTGAGAATATGGAAAGCTTGTTAAATCCTAACAAGTGCCCCCCCTCTCAATGTCTCCATAGAATCCAAAAGAAATTACTTTCTCCCTAATTCCTATACCAAAAAAAAAAACCTTTAACCTCAATCAAAAAAAAACTTAAACTATATATCCATAACAGTCAAGCACGTCAAACTTAAATACAGTGACCTATCACACCCCTTAAGTCTCCACCTATAAAAATCAAGCCAAGTCCCGGAATAAATATCCACATTTGATTAACAGCCTAAAAAAAATTACATGCAAAAGTACAACACATAAAGGACAATACATATAAAAATATAATACAAAAAAAAATTCTTCACTCTGTCTTTTAACACATAAAAAATATCACATTTTTATGTTTTACATGCATCTAACAAATGCTTAAGTAATTGTGACTAAAAATTACAATTTGAAAGTTCTTCCTAAAAATATCCAAAGAAAACTTTCTAACACTTAAATTTTTCTTGATCACTCATCTAAAACATCAACAATCACCCCCCCCCCCTTTAAAAAAAAAAGGCCAATCTTAAATAGCAAGAAATAAAAATTACAATGTTTCATTTAACAGTTTACTTGATATGTCATTATATAATTCCAGCTAAGCCAAAACGAATCCCCAGGCCCTATCCAAGATGTATTATCAATGCTACTTTCCTATCAATTTGAATAACACATACGACATCCAAACAATCCAATTTGGCCGAAAAATTCATGCAAAAACCTTTTACAACTCTACTCTCAGGCTGCATATTAGGTCAATACCTAGTGCTCTCCAAAAATAACTTCAAATTTTTCATTAAATTCCTCATACAAATTAAACTTAATCTACAAAGCTACCTAAGAATCCAGGCCAGACATTTATTTAAAGTGGTACATCACATTCACTCACACATTCAACAAGGCTCGGTTCCACCTTCATTCACACAAAAACCATTTGCTCGGGTACCCAAGACTTCATACCAAGCTCTCTAAAAAAAAAAACTAAGACATAGGTAACTGTAGAAACGGATATGACCCAAAATTCAAAAACTTCATAAATACCAACAAACTATATTAACTTTAATACAACAAATTGTACCAACAGAGCACCAGTTCAAACTTCCTAAACAGGCCAGGACTGCAAAAACTATGGACGCCACAAGTCATTCACTGTACTTAAGTGAGGGACATTACTTATTGAGAACTTCTCATCTCAAACTTTCTCTATTCACATCCAGAAAAGCTTAACGCTATCTATTAAAAAATGAATAAATACTTTCCATCAAAACAAACATCTCCTCACTATTAAGAGACTTGATTCGCATAGCCAGCCGGAAAAAAAACTTATAACCTTAAAGACTTTTCTTACTTTAATTGATTACTAACTAATCTTGTCCAAGAGATAGCCATTTTTCATAAAGCCAGTAACTTCAGCAAGAAAACAACTTTTCCACACCTAACACTACATCCAGGAGAAACAACCGCGGAACCTTTTTACGTTTCCCTGTCAAGTGTCTCCAGTGGGAAGTTTAATAACAGCAAGTAATCTAAAAGGGAACTTTACTTTTAGACAAATGTATTCCTGTACACAGGATAGTATAATGGCCAAACTTTACTCCTGATCAACCCTTAAAAGACACTTAGCTGATCAGTTCTAACACTAGCCATTTACTTAAAAAGACTTAACTCCAAATTCTTCAACATTTGTCCCAAAAGCCCCATCTCCAACCTGCACTCCTCCTGTACAAGTGACTATCTCTCCAAGAAAAACAACTTTACAAACTTACGATTTTTCCAAAAATCACTTTAACACTTAATTTCACTCAAGATCACATGAAGAAGTCTACAACTATTTAAGCCTACATAAATTTTCTCTTGTAAATGCAATCAAAAATACCTCTTTTCAAAAAAAAATTCCCTTTGGACGGCCATCAGATCCACCTCGATATCCGCTTAATTACACAAAAAAAATTAAACTTTTAACAAATAAAAATCTTCACACGAACCATCCTATTTTCTTCTGAACAATACTTTTCACAAAAAAATTTAATTATCAAATTAAATCGTTTATTAATTTCTATCTCTCCTCATAAAAAATTTTATATGTAAAGTTAAAACCAAACTTAATTATTTAAATATAAATTCTCTAAAATGATTTTTCTGCCACAAAAATCACTTTCCTAAACACCCCCAGCTGCCACCTGAGGTGTACTCCAGAAACATCTAAGCTGCCACTCCAGATGCTATTTTGGAGGGTGAGAAAAGAACGAAATGTACTTGTAAGCTGCAGCAAGTCTTAACAGAAAACACCCCCTAGCGAAATCCGTCTGTAGGGTTTTTCAAAGAAATTGTAAATAAGATGATACCACTGTACCACAGCAATTCTGAATACTCCGGTAATATGTACACTAACCAAAGCATCGATCAACAACTGCTATAATTGTACCATGGCACCAAAACGAGAACTACTCTCCAGGATCCAATTTACAATCCCACAGCTCACAAGTCATTTTAAATGAAAATTTAGTTAATCTTACTTCACCAGGTTATCTACTTGGGTCATTAATATCTTTATAAAGAGGAGAGAAATCACTATAAAATTAAATACAGTTCTAAAAATTTAAACTAATATATTTAACAAAAATAAAGATTTTATTTAAAACAAATATCAAACATAAATTTTGATCTTTCTCTTCAATAAACCTTTTAAAAACCTCAATTAACAATTAAGCAATTTTCAGATATCAATAGATCCCCCCCGATAGTCCAAAGCTTTAAATACATTCTCAAACAGGTAAAAATTGCATTATACAGATTTCCATATCAAAGAGTAACACTTAAATACCTTTTAACTTTGTAATAAACAAAATAAAAAAAAATCAATAATATCATTGATACATTTATTACAGAAGCAACTACATCTAAATTTGAAAAGATTTCTAGAACTTCAAAAAAAAGTTTATGCACTTCAAGCAATTTAAATATTAGGTTAAAAAAAAAATTTATTGAACTTCTATAAATTCACATATTTCATATTATAAGGGAGTCACTTTTAACACTGAAGACCTTTTCATTTTTCAAACAATACAATGTCATTGACCAACCAATGATAACTCAGGGTTATCCTTTTCAAAACCCAATTAAACATAATATCGTATTGGATCCAGGTCAAGGGCATCTTTAAAACTGTAAAAAAAAAATATCATTTACTTTTAAAAATTAGCCTGATCAAATAAATATTTTATAACTTTCAATTATTAAATTATTAAGTTAACCTTGAAAAAAAATATTTAAAAATTACACTATTTAATTCATAAAAATTTAAACTTTAACCATATTGAGAGCGACATGACCCCAGGAAATAGGCACGTCTAAACTAACATCTGAATTCATGCCACCCCCAATTCAACTTTCAAAATAAATATTCCACTTGATCTCCAAAAAAATTATACTTCATTAAATTTTTAATCAAATTAAAAATATTCTCTAGGGAAACAAAACAATCTGGCATCCAGGGTCCAGGTTTTTATACTTTATATATTAACACGAAACAAAACCACCCATGCCATCTTGAATTGCTTAAAAATTCAAAAAAATATTCTCTATTACAATCATTTCATTAAATTTTCTAAATTTTTAACATTTCCTACTTAATTAAAAAAAATCATTAAAAATAATTTACTGATTTTAACATTAAATTTAACCAACACTATTCGATTTGCATTAAAAATTCAAAAAAAAATATATTCCTTCTTTCTAAAATTTCAAAAAAAAATTTCTATTTCTCACACTAATATGTATAACAAAGTATAAAAATTTCAACAATACAATAAATTAAAAATTAAATATGCAAATTCTTTTTAAGCTCTGTAAGTAAATTTCAAAAACTTGTAACCAAAAAAAAAAACAATTAAGATAAAAATCTTCAGGCAATTGCAGTTCACTACAAACTTCTAAGGATTTATCTCTAAAAAATTCAATAAGATCTTCAACTAAAGAATTTCAATTCTCAAAAAAAACTTTGCCAAACAAGAAAGAGGAGTCATTTATCAATTTTAATTATTAAAATTAACCTTTAATTAACATAAAAATCTATTTATTTAATCTTTAAACTAACATGAAAAAGGAATTTATCCATTTAAATTTAACTTTTTTTTTTTTTTTTTAAATATGAACAATAATACAACTGTATATAAAAATCCCAATCTTCAAAAATGCAATTTAAGTAACTCCCATCTAAAAATAAATTTACTCTTTCACTAAAACTCCTTATTGCCAAATTAAGCAATTTACACAGTAAACTATTCAATATATCAAAATAAGTTGCATATTCATTCATTAACATGTTTAAACTTATTTGTATTTAAATTACTCAAAACATTTCAAAAAAAATCTTCAATCACAATTTTAACAATAGACCCAATTATTCAAATGTCACATCTCCATATGATCAAAAATTTTACCTTTTTCATCAGGTGGGCGATTAAGAAATAAAACGACGAGGATCAAATCTGAAAAAAATTACATGTCACATTTTACTTTATTAACAAAATAAAAAGTAAAGTCTTTATATAGTTCAGCAGCACAGTCTAAAATAAATTGTCCCTTCGACACCATGTCACTTGGCACAATCCTTAGACCATTCGGAGAGAATCAGCAGGGGGCACCAGCACGCCCCACTGCTTTGGAACATCAGGTTATATCTTTTCAGCAATTCTCAGTCCACCAGCAAAAATCAGGAACAGGCAACACCAGTCCTCTTAGCAACAGTCAAAACAGAACAGCATTCAAAGAAAAAAAAAATTGTCCAAAAAGCACTGAATCATGCATTTTTCAATGAAAACTTCTTTTACACATCAGTCCCTTGAACACATCAATCTGGAACACAAAACCGGTCCTTCTATGGAATGATGAAAGTTAAAGTTCCTTATGAACACCACATTCCATCTGGAAATATCTACGAGGCTTTACTGAAATTACCGAGTTGCCGACCTTCTGAACTCTGGCAGGAACTTCTGAACTTGGCAAGATTGCAGTACCAAAGGGACACAACTTGAAAGACATGGAAAAGTCACTGGATTAAAAAAAATTTCGTAGATCTCTAAAAAGTTTTTCCAAAATTCACTTCATCTTCTCATGGGAACACAAATCTTTCTTCACATGAGCTTCTTCAAAAATTCAATTCACATACAAACTCTATTTCTTCAAAATTTTTAAAGCTTCTTCAAAAATAATTATTTAGCCATTAAGATGCCAGAATTTTTAACCATAAGTCCTTCACCAAGAGTCCTGGTTTTTCTACCTCATAATCTCTTTACTCAAAAATTTATAAGAAATTCCTATTTTTATAGAAAAATCTTAATTTAAAGAAATTTATATTACAAAAAAATGCCTCTTCATAAATCTATAATATCTCAAAAAAATAACTATATTTTCACAAAAATCTTTAAATTTATTAAAAAATACTATCGGCCCCCCCATCGCAAATGCCGATAACTGGGCCGGTATTATACTATTTCAATATGCCAAAACCATTTCAGGTAAAAATTGGCCAATTAAATTATTTCATTTTAAGTTTTTAAATAATTAATGCCAATAAAATTGAAAACTTAAGTGATTCATATTTAAACATTACAATTTAATATTAAACATAATAAATCCAAAAAAAATTTCTATCTTTTTATCTAACTAAAATTAAACTAATGAATTACACTATTAAACCTATTATTCGGTCATGGCTACGCCGTAAATGTTCGGCCCATAACCTTTTGTTAGCCATTACAAAAGTAATGGCCAACATTAAAACTAAATAGCAGAGCAAGCCTAAACAGCGGAAAGCGTTTATGGCTGATTCACGACATAACCTAACTCGATGTTAAACAATAACTTTAAAGTAATTAAATAGTTATTGTAAAGATTGATTCAAAATAATTCAATTAGTAATAAACAAATGTTTTTGGTAAAGACAAAAATAAAAATAACCTTTTATAACTAAAATCATTTATTAAAAATTAAAGACAGATAATAAACATAACAACAATCTATATATTACTTAATTTCTTAATAAAAATATATAACATCAAAAATAAATAAATATCTAATAAGGCTAAATGTAGATATTCCCAGGACTTACTTGGCAAGACTCTTAAACAAATCTAGGCATCATAAAAATAAACTACGTTGAAAAATAATGATTAAAGTTCCCATCATGAAAAACCTCTAAATCTACACGTAACAAAGTTGTCGATGATTGAAAAACTTCATTAAACAGAATTAACTTATCGTTGACCAAAACTTCACCAACATTCTTTAAAATACCGTCGAAGATTCACTTTGCAAAAAAATGTCAATCTCCCTGACGATCAATGAAATATTAAAAGTTCAAGAACACAATCAAAATTCAACAGCTTCATTTTAATATCGAAAACCAGTGACATTCACTACCATAAGCACTGCCGAAACTCAAGACTTCTAAAACAACGTACACAGATATGACAGGTGAAGAACCACGAGGAGAAAACAGATATGTTTAAATACGCCTACGAAAGGCACACGTGCTGACACACCCTCTCACTCCAGAACGTTCGATCAAACACGATTCGCTACAGCTGATTACGTCCGCTAATGTATTCTAGGGTTACGTCATTACAATGCTATCGCCTCCTGGCGAAAAGATAGCGAATCGTGTCTTTGAGAAACGAAAGTTAGTGATAGATGTTTGACTGAAAAACCGGGAAATGTAAATAAAGATAAAGTATAAATCTAAAAGATATTTAACTAGACTGCAAATTAAAATAAAGGATTATCAATAAAACGTTATCTAATAGGATTAAATTAAGCAAAAGGTAAGTTTATTTTAAATAATAATGTGTATAAAATAAAGGTATATTGAATGTATAAAGACCGATAGAATTAAATATTTTATATGTTAATTTAACTGGAAAAAATATATTAAATGAGGCATTGAGAATATGGAAAGCTTGTTAAATCCTAACAAAAAGTTCATGTATAACCCGCGCAGTTGTATCGGTGTATAGTCCGCGGGTTATACACCATTTACGAACGTATATTTCGGTCAGGGTTCAAAATTAGAAGCAATTAGTCATAATTTTTAACACAAATTTACCAATTTTTTTCGTGATGCATAATAACTACAGTAATTCGGCTAAAAAATTAAGATTACCAGTACCGTAATTTTCGGAAGAAATGTCGAGACATTTACGTGTTTTAAGATAAAATTTCAAGCAATGCGGCATTTACGTGCATTTTTTTTTTCAAAGAAGCGTAATATTTTTTCTGAATTTTTCCGAATATTAAAAAAAAAATCGGTGATAAATTCAAAATTGCAAACATAAAATGTATACTATCTTAGGTCATTGGTTCCCAAAAGGATCGAATTATCGGAATCGGTCCAAAATGCACCAACTCCAAAATGGAACGATTCCTCGGACTCTATCTGAAATGAAACGACTCTGTAAAGGAACGATTCCTCGGAATCGTTTCGAAAAAATCCGACTGCTCTAAATCGTTCTGAAATGACATAAATCATGCACTTTTTTTTTGTTCTTTGCAACAGGGTAGGGTACCAACTTCGAAAAGAAACAATTCCTCGGACTCTATCTGAAATGAAATGACTCCGGAAAAGTTTGATTCCTTGAAATCGTCCGAAATGAAACGACTCTGTAAAGGAAGACTCCTTGGATTCATTTCGGAAAAGAATGATGGGCTCTGAATCGTTTATGAAATGACATAAATCACACACTTTTTTTTTTGTTCTTTGCAACAGGGTAGGGTAGATTATTTTTTTGAAAAATAAACGAAATCTTAAATGATCTTAAATTCAGAATCGTCGAGGTTGGAAGGGTTTTGGATTTTGTACTCTACTAACACAATGAGGTGCTGCTGCACCGATTCGCTAACAAATTATTTTCTAATATTTTATTTATAGATTTTTTTTCTTTTAGGTCTCGCGTATAAGTCGACCTCCCACTTTGAAGTTCTCTCTTTGTCTAAAATTTCACGACTTATACGCGAGTATATATGGTAGCTATTATAGATCTATCAGTGCAATACTTAGTGATAGTTGCGACAGTTCTTCCAAACCCAGAAATAACTGTATTTAAGCAGTTAAAAAAAAAGCCTTTACAAACATGGGAGAACTCTTTAAATTTTGCGGCATAGCGAAAAAAATTTACAAATTTTGATGTTTTTTTCTAATATTTTGAGATTTAAAAGTTGTAGAAAAAATATCATGATTTCCAATTTTTTAAAAAAAATCTTTGTATAACCCGCACCGTGTATAAGCCGCAGCAGCTTTTTGGAAGGTTTTTTTCTTGTGTAAGCCGCGGACTATACACCCAAAAATATGGTAATATCAAAATGTTGTTAATTGTTGATATGGAAAATAGTACATCCCGGAAAATACATCTGAAGATTTTTTCTTGGGAAATGAGTATGAACCCTGTTTGACCAAAAAAACTTGTCTTTTTTTTTTTTTTTTTTTTTTTTTTTTTTTTTTTTTTCATATTTATAATCTTTATTTATGCAGAATTATCATAGGCTGCAATTTTTCTGTTTTTAATGAACCTCTGTTTGTTGCATATAAATGTTTCAATTATTATTAATATAATATTATTAATCCATATTCCATGTAATGATGACATAGAAAGTTAAAAAATGATGTATGGTAAAAGTAAAATCTTCTAAGATGGTATCGCATAAAATATATATATATATATCTGTGTTATAGACAAGCTCTTTTCTTAGCAGGTGTAAATGCATAATAATTTTTTTTCTTGTATATTATTGTAGTCATTTTGCATGGATGAACAGTCTAATACAAGTTTAAAAGAAATTTCCATTTTCAGTTTAAAAGAAGATTCCATCATAGGCAGGTTCTTTTTTCATCCATTTAACTTTATTATAATAAGCCTAAAAATCCATGATTCTTAGAAAAAAATTGTTTGATTATAGAATAAGGATAGTTTAAAAGTATATGCCTTTTTTGCAAAAATTTTTGGACCAAGTCTGATTTTTGAACAGACTTGGTCACATCTAGAAAATGATTTTCATGTGGGATGATTCAAGTGAGATTGAACATTTTGATCCATGACAAATAGAAAGAATGAAATCAATCCCGACTTCATATGAAAAAAATAAATTAGGGCTGGCCCGGCCAGATCCTTTAGGGAATAAATAAGGCCTGATCCCGGCCTGGGAAGAATAGTAACTAGGCCCGACCCAGCCCAAGTCTTCAGAAAAAATAAAGGTTCGAATGCCATTAATGAGAATAGGCCCGAACCTGGCCGGCAGGCCAGGCTCAGACTTCAAGCCAGGACCTGATCTCTAATAGGACCTCCTATTCTCTTTCTCAAAACATCATATCCAACTTTCATGACAACAATTGCAATTTCACAACAAAATTCCAAATGGTTTGGGGTTCTTTTGAGCCTGCTGCATGACAATGCAATTTCCAAGCAGCAACAACAGTCATATTTAGTTCATTTGCAAAGACTACATTACTAATTATATATATATGTATCAAAGTACAGGACAATATATTTCAAGCAAGCAATCGAAAACATCTACGCTACTCAGATTCTGATTATACAATCTAATTAATTGAGGTAGATGGATTGAAACTTCACTCTTCAATTTTCTAGAATATCTTATTACATTTTGAGTTAGCAATGCTCCTTCTCAGTTTGATATAACAGTAATGACATTGTTGTCATTACTGTAATAATCATTAAAACTTCCGTCTTGTTTGTAGAATTCTTTTTTAAATTTTATTGGCCATTTATTGATTCAAAAATATTTCAGACATTTTAAAAACTAGTGCAAGAAACATATATCATAAAATTTATTTTTTGATAATACTGGTTTTAAAAAAATAATAAAATAATCACCCATGAGAGCCCAGTAAAAATGATCAAAATCTTCTAAAAAGTAACAATAAGACAATTCTATATTCTGAACCACCAAAGTTCCACAATGGAACACTGGCATCTAAATTATTATAGAACCTCCTAAAAAACAGTAAGCAATACAATAACCATTATCACAGCACTCTCATTTGAATTCTAAAGTTATAGATAGAGTAAAAAGCACACCCCTACAGTACATGTATCTTTTTGTTACAGTTCAACAAGCTCCAGGATGGGAACCAGAAAAATTATTAAGCAATATTTTATAAGCCATTGAAACATTGCTTTAAAAAACATATTTAAAATTTCAAACAGATTAAAAAATACTTAGAAAGGTGCAGCATCACATAGTTTATATTCCATTTGGTGGAATGTTGGTAGGTAAAAGGTAGATAGTTTGTAATTTAATTCATTAACTAAATTTGGTATGTTAATTCTTCCTTTCATAATATTGTCTCCTAAATTGAAATTTAATTTCTAATGCATGACAAAATGTCCAGAATTTTTAACTGAATTTGCCTGGTCCACTTTTTATTTTTAAAGTTTAAGAGTGATTAAGGCAAAATATATTATTTTAAGAAGAGAAAATATACTGAGTGTATTTCGGATGCTTTTATGCTTCCAATTTATTCTTTGATGAAGTTTTACTTAACAATGCTCTTAAATTGTCCAGCTGAAAGTTGTATCTTTAAAAAAATCATATCTACTCTCAGCCCTCAAATACTACTTCTTCCTGAACAAAACTTCCATTGTTTTTTATCATGATACCTCCATGTTTCTTACTCTGATGTAGGAATATAATTTATTCGATACTAGTATCGAATTGATTGAATTAATATATGAATTGTCTGAGTATCTAGTTACTTGAAATGATATCTATATATCAGGGTTGGCACGGTTTAAACCAATTGGTTTTATCCATGGTTTAACCACGGTTTAAACCAACTGGTTTTTTTCTAAAAAAAAAAAAAAAAAACAATTGGTTTTTTTCGAAAAACATCTAATGACATTTTCTTATTTTCTTTATAATTTAAGGCTAAAAAATTGTTTGATATAAATATTTTCTATTCTACTCTTAACATTTTATTTCAGCAATAAATAAGCATTAGATATAGAACATTTTTTTTATGCATAAGGTGAAAATTAATATGCGTTGATGAACATATTCTATTGCTCTAAAGAAAAAGCTTAGAACATGTTAATTGATTAAAGATAAAAGATTAAAAATATTCAAAGTATAAAAAATTTTCTATTAAAAAAATGCAGATTATTTAAAGCAATCTATCATAACATGCACAAAGATTTTGAATATGAAGCTACATAACTCAATGATTTTTAAGATTTTGGTCAAACTGTAAAAGAAACTTCTTTTGATTGGGGAGATTAGCTTTAAGAATTAAAATAAAAATAAAATTATGAAATTGAATAAGAGAGTATTCAAAAATTAGGTCCTAGTTATATAGCATTTAATAATATCAATCTAATAACCAAAAATGTTGATTTCAAATTGTCATTCAAAAAACAAAACCCCCAATAAGTATTTCAAATTTATTTTTTTAAAAAATTGTGGAAAATAATATTATATTATTCAAACTGCATCAGATGTTTATTATTAGTAATTAAAAGATTGTTTAAAAATTTTTTAAAGCATCAATATTTCATTGTGTAGAGTATTTATTCTTTGAACATAAAACTGTCTACTAATAATTGTTTAAATTAAAATATGAATTGTTTCAATTTTCTTCATAATCCACTCTAATTATTTAATTTATATTATTTTCAAATTTGAAGTTATACTACTTATAATCCAACATTGTCTATTTTTATCAATAAATATGCATGTATATGTAATAAAAAAGTACGTTTAAAAAAAACCCAGTTTAAACCAAAAAAACCGGTTTATTTGGGTTTTTTCGAAAAAACCTGTTTTTTTTTTCTAACCCTGCTATATATATTGATATAATTTTCTTTTTTACAGAAAAACAAAAATTAGCATTGTGGTCAACTTTCAAAAATTTTGAGGAAATGACTTGTGTATATTTTGAAGACTTTCTTCCTGAAGATATTGGTAAAAACTTTGTTATTGCTATTATTAATATTACTTAAATGGAATTATTATTATTATTTTATGTCATATTGTACAGCATAAGTAAAACTTAATTATTGTAATATAATATTTTAACCTTTCATTTTTTTTTTTTTTTTTTTTACTTTCTTTAATGATTGCATATTTTTGTGTCGTATGATTGTTATATATATGTATAGATACAGATATATAAACTTGTTTTTTAATTTTGAAATATTATTTATAGTCTGTTCCATTCTAAAGTTAATCTACTTTAAATAGTAGTTTGTATTAGATAACCCATTCACATCTATGATATTTATCATATTCATCTAAAATTTTTAACTGTAAAATATTCTGTGCATTATCTTTTTATATTTATCTGTTTTCCTTGTTTCTCATTAAGATACAATTTATTCATTAGATTATTGTTTCCAACTTTTTGCTATTTTTTATGTTATGTCCTCATTTACTTAGTTATTAAAACCACAGTTTTCTTATTCATTACTTATGAATAATGTAAAATGCATGTTAATATTTTTTTTCCTGATTAATTTGATATAAAGACATTTCTTATCTTATTAAATACTCTCTAATTAAAGAATTTAAATGTATGTAACAAAGCTTTAACAGTCTATTTTTATATTAATTTAAACTGAATTAACAGTAACTTAGAAAAAACTAGTCCAACATACAAAGACTGGAAATATGTTAAATACAAAAAATAAAAATATGAGGGGATAGTACTTACATTTTTAGAAAGTAATATAAGAAATAATTTCTTGCTAAGAATATATGTTTTATTACTTCTCAAAATACTCTCTGCAGTATGAAGACATTTGCGCATTTGAATAAACTGATCATTAAAAAACAGTTATAGCACTCTTAAAATGACATAACTGAAACACGGGAATTGTAATCTTCAACAGCTTCTTCTCTTCTATGGTGTTAAAACACTGTCTATCCTTTTCTTTCTTTCTTTTTTTTTTTTTTTTTTTTTTTTTTTTTTTTATGAACGGAAATAAAAAATAATCATTAGGTGCTAACTCTTGTAAATACAATATACTTTGAAAGAATGTTGCATTGGCAAAGTTTTATCAAACTTAAAACTTTTATTTAGTCACTCGACACTTATTAAATGTATTCAAAATTAAGAATTTTAGATTGATGAGATGTCCCAGTATAAAAATTCTTCAGCTAGAATTTGCAATGAATTAAAACTCTGTTGACAAAGTGAAAACAAAATGAAATTCAAAGTGCCCTTTGGTATAGTGTGAATTTATTCACAGCAGCTATATTCTCTCAGGATATTTGTTTAACATTTTTCATTTGTCTGGATGCAAAAGAGAAGGGGGGGAAAATACAACCAAAGCTTTTATTGAGTTACTTTACTCTGATCTAGAACTCCTTTTAGATGAAGATAAAAAACTGGAAGAAGAGACTTGGACGTACGACCCATCTTCTAAATTCAAGAATAAATTTCAGGGTTCGTACAGACTCCTTGGACTCCTTAGAAACTTCTTAGAAATGAAAACGTTCCCAAGTAGTACTTAGAACTACTTAGATGTATAAGATACTCCTTAGAAACTCCTTGAATTGTATTACGGAACCAAAATGCGGTTGCACATGCACCGCTTCGCGTGCATATTGCATGCAGGCAATGTTGCTCCCCCAAAAAAAACGCGATTTTAAAGCGCACAGTAAACCCTTTATGCACATCATTCATCAGAAGCACAGCAGTGGCTGGTTGGGATCATACTAATAGCGACCAAAGTCATTTATTTTTCACGGCTATAAAGGAAAGAAAAGTGAAAAGAATAATCCAGACACACGTCTAAGCTTCTAATTTCAAAAAGTGATTACACTGTTTAACTCCTTCACAGCTAGATATATACAACTTTGATTTCTTCTTCATAATAATACGATTCATCATGCTCAATTTTGCTGATAACGGTGGATTCAGGGGTGATTCTCGTCTGAAAATATCGAAAATTTAAAGCATCCTCTGCCGAAAATTTGAAATTGGGTTATCAGTTCCGCTTAGTTGCCAACTTGTATGGTTTTACGCACGGGAAAAACAATCATGGAGGAATGCAAATTTTGTGAAAGGATTGCTGAAAAAGCACACATTTCGTCAATGTTTTTGTCAACGAACTTCGTCAAAAGATTGCTGAAAAACACGAATTTCCTGTGCGGATCGTGGTTAAAATGGCAATTTCACCAAATATCGCAGATAAAATGCTAATTTCGTTAAAAGATCGAGGGAAAAAATGCCATTTTCTATAAAAGATCGCTTACAAATATTCTGTCAAAAGATCACTAAAAAAAAAAAAAAAAAAAAAAAAAAAAAAAAAAAAAAAAAACGCCGATTTCATCAAAAGATCACAGAAAAAAATCCGATTTCGTCAAAAGATCGTGAGGATAAAATGCCGTTTTCGAGAAAAAATTGTGTAAAAATGCAAATTTTGTCTAAAAATTGTCGAAAAAACTTCGATTTCATAAAAAATAAAACACGGGAAAACTCCGATTTCATCAAAATATCACAGAAAAACCGTCGATTTCGATAAAAGATCGCAATAAATCGCTGATTTTGCTAAAATATCGCAGATAAATCGCTGATTTCGTCTGAAGATCGCGGGGAAGCACCGATTTAATCTAAAGAACGCGGATAAACCCCCCCCTGTCGCGGGGGGTGACTCGCGAAATCCCTGCTGAATTGGGGCTGTGCAAGTGCATGCCACATAGATAACAACAAAAGTGGCAAGTCCGTAAAATGTTTTGGACTCCTTGGTTTTTTTATGCACTCCTTGGATTTTTTCTGCCAAACTCTGTATGAACCCTGAAATTTATAGCTTTTTTTTTTTTTTTTTTACAAGAACTTAGCTGAAAATACCAGAAAACTTTAAGCTGAAAATACTTTATCTAAATTCAAGAGTAAATTTATAGCTCTTTTTTTTTTTTTTTTTTTTTACAAGAATTTAGCTGAAAATACCAGAAAACCTTAAGCTGAAAATAATTTATCACATCACATTAAAAAGATGATGTAACTCATAAATGGAATAGGTAGAAGATGGAAGAGCAAAATCACTTGTTTGTAACAAAAAGTTATGAGCAAGCAAATTTCTCAAACTGCACATTTAGCTTCTGATTTTTAGAACCTTGTAAAGATTTTAATGCCAGCAGCAAAACTTTTATTAGTTGAAGAGAGAAACATTCTTTAGATTAATGCTATGCTTATTTTGAGAATTTCTAAATTATATAGAATAAAATTCATGCCAAATAAAGAACTATCTATTACAAGTTTTCAGATTTATATTAAAGAACATAATGATGTATGGTTTCTTTTTTTTTTAAATTATTTTTTAGGATGAAAGTATGTCAAACTTTTAAATTTTTAAAATAGTCTGTTTTTTTTTTTTGTTTTTTTTTTTTCAATATTTTTTTTAACATAAATGATGTGTAGAGCAAGGGTATCTGATACAAGGGACAAATTTAAAATACCTATAATTTGTTAAATTCTTAAAAAGAATTTATCTTATCAATGTATGTATTTTATTTATTTTAAGTATAAAGTAAATTAGAGATGTTTTCCATCTAAAATAAATATTACTACTTGCAGTAAAACTTTAAAGTAAGTTTTAATGTGATGCATGGGACATCTCTTTAAGGTATCTTAAATCTCAAACTACAGTTTGAAAGAAATTAAAATAAAAGTAATATTTTATTAAATTAAATAGAAATATACCTGGAGCCACTTTGAAAATCCATAAACTGAATAAAGTGCAGTACTTTAGTTTATAGCGATTAACAAAGTATAAGTACATGATTACATGTGTTTTCCAATATTGTAAGCATCAGTTTTCACCTCCATATACAAATAGAAACAAATCATGTAAAAAAAAAAACATGAATTAAACATTTCAGACAATTTAATTTAATTAGCCATAAGTGATAAAGAAAAATTTTATAATGCATTTTTTTTTTTTTTTTTTTTTTTTTTTTTTTTTTTTTTTGAGAATATGGCTCACCCAATGTGAAAAATAAATAAAAATCAGAAATTCCTACAGTGCATATTTTTTTCTAGCTTTTATCTAAATTAGAGTTGACCATTGTAAAGGATTTTACAACAATATATAAGCTGAATTTTCATTGAAAATGGCCTAAGAAGTTTTTGAAAAAGGTCAGGGAAAACTTAGAAAAGTTAGGGAATTTTTTATCAGAATTGTGTGGGAACTCTGATATAGTAAATATTTTATTTAATTATTTTTCATGCTTATTTTACAATACTCTATTACAATATTAAATTAACTTGATATTTTGATTTGTAGAACTTCTTAGCAGATCAGCAATTTGGATTAGATGTTGCAAAAATGAAGATTTATCTAATTTTGAAGAAAACTTTTCTGTGGCAAACCTTACTTACACCTCATTAGTGAATACTTTAGTTGAAGTATGATATTATTTTTCTGTTAAATTATATAGAATTTAGTATGAATATTCCTTTTATTTATTTTTGTATTATTATATGTACATAGGTCTTGCCTCATCTTACCAGAAAAGAATGGTCCTATTGCTTTAGTTTAGTCAAAATGTGTTGTGCAAATAATAAAATGCAAGATGAAATCACCTGTTCTAATAACTTTTTTCAACTATGTGGGTGTAAGTATTTTCTTATTCTTTTACAGTTATCTTAATTTTTGATAGTCATTTGTATTATATATACTAGTGAGGAATAACCGAGTTAAACTTGTTCAAAATTAACTTTGTATTCAACTCAATATAATATTCTCACTGAATCGTTATCTCTGTAATTGCTACAAAGCATTTTATAGTAGTATTACTTACAAAAACAATCACAATGGGAACTATGTACGTATGTACATGTTTATAAATTTTACATTATTTACACATTTACAAACGAAAGAGCATCAATCCAAATTCAATCCATTTTTAGCTCGACTCTGATTGGTTTGCAGCATCTTAATTCCTATTAAAAATGCCTAAAAAAAATTTTCCACAATTTCTTTCTGAAAGCTAATTTTTTATTTCCAAATGTAGCCAAATTTGGTAACATTCTTTCATTTCATGCCAAGTATATGTTTTCTCATTCATAATCTTGAATGTTGATTTTTCGGCGAAATGTCGGCAATATTTGCTTGAATATCACTAGTTTATTTGCTGTTGTGCTTCGTGACCCTGACCTATAGTTCTCAAAATGTCTCACTATCAAATTTGTTCAAGCATGTAACAGCTCAGTGGTCTTCTGGTAATCAAAAACAGTAAGAGTAAAATTTAGTTAAAATCATTTAAGCTGCTTCTTAAATAAAATTAATTTGACCCGCAGTGACCTCGAAAAGAACCCACAAATATGTTTTTCTCAAACATGGGATCAAGCCTAAAGTTTTTTTTAAAAGCTGAAAACCAAATACCAAATTCAGTTAAAGATTGTAAAAGCTGTATTTTAGATAAAATTAGCTTGACCCATATTGACCCACTAATCAAAATTTTCGGAACATGTAATCTAGCAATGTGATTTTCTCATGCCCAAAAATGATTTAATACAAAAAATTTTCAATATTTTTTGAGCTGCTTTTTAGCTATAATTAGCTTGACCCTGAGCCATTATTAGCCAAAATGACCCGCTAATCAAATTTTCTTGAACATGTAATCTACCCTAATGATTTTCTTGTGTCCAAAAACAATATACAGTAGACTCCCTCAAATCCGCAAACCAGAAATCTGCAACTCTCTAAAATCCGCACATATTTTATGGATGTAAACAATGAAACTTTCAATTCAGATATTGGGACAAAATTTGATTTTTTTAGTTTTTTATCAATTCCATATATTTTTTAATTTGTAATTTTCTGAATAATACTTTATTCATGTTTTTTTCATGCAGAAAGAATAATTTTTTTTTGGATAAAATTCAAGATGTTTCTGATACCACTGATAATCACAATCTCCTTACCAAATATATATTCATTAATCAAGATTTTTTGGTTATTAAGCCTGGCTAAACTTGAAAAAAAAAAAAAATCCTTATTTTATGATTTTGATGTGAATTAGTAATGTACTTTTATGAAGCAAGTTTTTTTTGAATAATTCTGGAAAAATACATTTAATCTTTATAATGTATATTTAATCATACACTATTGATTATTAATTTTGCTATTAGTACTTTAATCATTTTAAAAATTACCTAAAATTTATTATTTTAGTTTATTACTTATTTTAATAATTTATTATATTGTAAGCATTCATTATAGTTCCGATTGCACTATTAATTGCACTCAAATTTCTGTTTAAAAAATTTAAACAAAGCAATGACCAGAAATCTGCAAAATTCTAAAATCCACACAACCTCTGGTCCCAAGCTGTGCGGATTTAAGGGAGTCTACTGTAATACAAAATTTAATCAAAATCATGGCACCCATTTTCTAAATTAAGTTAGTGTGACCCACAGTTTCCCAAAAATGATCAACTAATTGAATTTTCTCTAACATGTGACTCACACCAATAGTCTCTTTATAATCTAAAAAGATAGAATTCAAAATTTAGTCAAAATAATTAGGACCATTTTTTAGATAAAATTTAGATTTGGTTTGACCCACCATGACCCATTAATCAAAATTTCTTGAACATGTGATCCGTCCTAATAATTTTCTCATGCCAAAAACATTTTGATACAAAATTTAGTTAATTGATTGAGCCATTGTTTAGATGTTTAGCTTAATCCTGACCTATTGTGGTCCAAGGGGGCCTACTAATTGAATACTCTTTGATATGCAACCTAACCCATTAGTTTTTTTTGAGCCTGAAAAGAAAATTTAGTCAAAATCATTAGAGCCATTTATTTAGATAAAATTAGCTTGACCTGCATTGACTTCCAAAAGGACCCATAAATCAAAATTTCTCAAACATATGATCTGGCCCAATGATCTTTTTGTGCCCAAAAATGGCATAATATAAATTCTTGTCAAAATTGATGAGCAATTTTACATATATTTAGCTTGAGCCAGACCCATAATCATTCAAAATGACCACTAATCCAATTTTTGTCAAACGTGATCTAATGCCCACAATGATACAATGCAAATTTTAATCAAAAGCTTTTGAATCATTTATTAAAATATTAGCTTGACTCATAGTGACCCAAAAATGACCCACTCGTAAGAATTTCTCAAAGACGTGACTTAGCAAAATGATCTATTCGTGTACGGAAGCGATATAATACGGAATTTTTTTCAAAATCATTTGAGCCATTTTTTAGATAGAATTAACTTAAACCTGACCTATTATGACTCAATGTGATCCACAAATCAAATGTTCTTCAACATGGAATCTAGCCCAAGAGTATTCTTGTGCCCGAAAACTTCAGAATACTAAATTGAGTCAGAATTGTTAAAGCCATTTTCTAGACAAAATTAGCATGATCCAAAATGGTCTAAAATGCTCTACGAATTGAATTTTCTCAAACATGTAAGTTAGCTCAATGGTTTTTTCATGCTCAAAAATAGTAAAATAAAAAATTTCATGAAAATCATCTGTGAGGTTTTTAAGATAAAATTTACACACTTGCATATAATTTTTACTTGTATTATAGTGTGACCCACCATTGAATGTTCTTGAGCATGTGATCTAATTTAATAGTATTCTTGTGCACAAAAACGATAATAGTACAGAATTTTATCAAAATTATTCAAGCCATTTTCTAGATAAAATTAGCGTGACCCAAAAATTACCCACTAATCAAATTTTCTCGAACATGCCTCTCAACCCAATCGTCTTCTCGAAATCCAAAATGGTAGAATACCAAATTTAGTCAAAATTGTTAGAGCCATTTTTAGATAAAGTTGTTTGACCCACCATGACTCAAAAATGACAAACTAATCGAAATTTCTCGAACATATCAATTAGATTCAATACTTTCCTTGTGTTATGAAAATGTTTGGATACAAAATTTAGTTAAAATCAATTGAGTTGTTTTTTAGATATAATTAGCTTGAACCTGGCCTATTATGGCCCAAAATGATCCACTTATCTAATCTTCTTGAACATCTGTCTCAGCCTAATGATTTTCTTATGTTTATAAAAGATTTAATATAAAATTTAGTCAAAATGGGAGATTGTGGTCATTGTGAGAGTCATTTTCTAGATAAAAATAGTGGGATTCACAGTAACCCAAAAATGACCTCTAATTGAATTTTCTCTTACATGAGACTCAGCCCAATGATCTCTTTGTGCCAAAAAACATTTGGATACAAAGTTTAGTTAAAATTGATTGAGCCGTTGTTTAGATATAATTAGCTTGACCCTGACCTATTATGACCTAAAATGACCCACTGATTGAATTTTTTTTAACATGTGACCAGCACAATAATTTTTTCATGCCCGAAAACATCATAATACAAAATTTAATCAAAATTATGATTGCCATTTTCTCAATAAAATTAGCATGACCCAAAAATGATCCACTAATTGAATTTTCTCTAACAGCTAACTCAGCTGAAAGGTCTTCTCGTAATCTAAAATGGTAGATTTAAAAATTTTGTCAAAATCATTAGAGCCGTTTTTTAGATAAAATTGGTTTGATTTGCCATGACTTAAAAATGACTCACTAATTGAATTTTCTCGAACATGTGAATTAGCCCAATAGTTTTCTCATGCCAAAAAATGTTTTCATACAAAATTTAGTTAAAATTGACCAAGCCTTTTTTTTTTTTTTTTTTTTTTTTTTTTTTTTTTTTGAGATATTTTAGCTTGATCCTGACTTATTATGACCCATTAATAAAATTTTCTCAAACATGTGACCTAGCTCACAGGTCTCGTGTCCAAAAAAGGTAAAATTTATCAAAATTGTTAGAGCCGTTTTTAAAATAAAATTTACACAAACACACACACAATTCTTGCTTATATTCAGGGATGCCACTTTTCCGCCTTTTGGCGGATTTCCGCTTTTTTTAATTTTTAAAAATACGCGATTTTCGTTAAGCAATCACGCGATAAAATAACGATTTTCGTCGAACGATCGCGAAATACAACAGCCTTTTCCATCAAACGATCGCGAAATACAGCAGTTTTTTCGTCAAGCGATCGCGAAATATAACATCGATTTTTTTAAAAAGATCGAAAAAACGGCTATTTTCATCAAACGGTCGCGATATAAAGCAGCAATTTTCATCAAACGATCGTGAAACGAAACGGTGATTTTCGTGGAACGATCGCAATGTGAAACGGCGATTTTCGTCTAACGATCGCTAAATAAGACGGTGATTTTCGTCAAGTAATCGCAATGTAAAACGGCGATTTTCATCAAACGATCGCGATGTAAAACGGCGATTTTCGTCAAACGATCGGGATGCAAAACGGCGATTTTCGCCGAACGATCGCGAAACGAAACGGTGATTTTTGTGAAACGATCGCAGTGTGAAACCGCGATTTTTGTCAAAGGATCGCGATGTGAAACGATGATTTTTGTCAAACGATCGCTAAATAAAACGGCGATTTTCGTCAAACAATCGCGATGTAAAACGGCGATTTTCGGTAAACGATCGCGATGTAAAGCGGCGATTTTCGTCAAATGATCGCGATGCAAAACGGCGATTTCCGTCAAATGATCGCGAAACGAAACGGTGATTTTTCTGAAACGATTGCAATGTGAAACGACGAGTTTTGTCAAAAGATCACGATGTGGAACGATGATTTTCGTCAATCGATCATGATGTGAAACGGCGATTTTTGTCAAACGATCGCTAAATAAAACGGAGATTTTCGCCAAACTATCATGAAATAAAACAGCTATTTTCGTCAAAAAAAAAAAAAAAATGCAAAATTTTGCTATTCACTCGTGGAATAATCATTAAATCTATTGCTGGGTTACTTGAATTAGTTTAAAATGATGTGATACATAAAATTCTTCACTGAACCTATTGCTGGGTTACCTTAATTGATGTAAAATACTGTGAACTAAAGAAAAATCATTTTTACTTACTCTTATAAATTAAAAGGTTATAACAAAAGAAAAGCTGTAATTCTTTATTTAGTTTATTATAAACAATATAATTTTCAAAATTCACACATAAAATTGTGAAAAATGTCGTAAATTTTACTTTACGCATAATTTCCTCTTTTTTGCTATTTTCTGAGTGGCATCCCTGTATATTATATTTTAAAATTCTTTATTAAAGAAAAAAAATTAAAAATTTCATATTTAAAATATTTCTGAATTAGTTTCTTTCTCTAGCAGAACATTCCATGCTTCACAAGATATGTCAAGGGTTAAATTTTGAAATGTTCTATAACTATTTCAGAAAATCCTCGCAATTTATTATTTTTTTAATACTCTATATATATATGTTAATAATATGTATACAGTAAAACCTCTCAATAACGGACACCTTGGGAACGCAGAATTTGTCTGCTATTCGGAGGTATCCGCTATTGAGAAAACCTCAGAAATACAAAAATCACTAAGAAATGCTTAATATTTCATTAATTGACATCTATATGTCCTAAAATCTATATTATATGATTAATAAGAAATTAAAATTATTTTTAAGCAATGAAACTTAAATAAAATTGTGCACATCTTTAACTGCTGTTTATTACATTCTTATTTTAAAAAAAGAAAAAACTGCTACAAAAGTTTACTTTTGTTTGCGATTTCCTGTAATTTGTTTTTTAATGTGAAGTTATTGATCATTATAGAGTTCTGAGCGGGGATAGGGATTACATAAAAACATAAAATCATATAATCTTCCAGGGGGACATAGGCATTTGAATGTTTTGGGAGATGTCCCTCCTACGCAACTCCCTGAATTCAACAATGAACTGGAGGAAGAAATTTCCTCAGCCCACCCTCATATATCTGTGATCATAAAAATTGTGACACAATGCCCTGATAAATTTAGAGATATTTTTTCTTTTTTTTTTTCATATTTTTCTTGTTAAAAAATACTTTTTCATCCTTTATCACCGAAAATAGTGTCCGCTATTTAGAATGTCCGTTATTCAGAGGTTAAACATACAAAAAATTAGGGTTTGGGAGTGGGGATTGGAGAATTGTCCGTTAAATAGAGGTGTCTACTATTCGGGAGTGTCCATTATGGAGGTTTTACTGTATTATATATATCTTTCAGTCTTACTAAGTCAAATCTGTTAAGTCAAATTAACCACTTTACTGGTTGCCCCAAGATAAGTCGGGGGTAAAAGCACTGTTTCCCTAAACCTGTTGCCGGTTAAGTGGTTAAGTCAAGTTAAAATTAAATTAAATTATAATTTAAATTTCTTTAGATTTTTTTAGCTTCATACCAGATGATATGTTATCCCTGATCCATTTTACTGTTATTTCTTATTAATTAATATTCAAACTCATTTACAAAACACCTGTTTCCATGTTAATTTTTTTACTGGTTTACTAAATACCTTGTATATTCATTCATTATTCTAAAAGCCTTACTCTAAGAATAACCTTTCATACATACTAAAATTTTTTAAGTTTATGAAACAACTTGAATATTAACTGTCTTTAAATACTTTTTCTATGTTTAGCTTTAAGTCACCCTCTAGGCTTTGTTAGTTTTATAAATCAGTTTCTGAATTTCACCATCAACTATTTCTATTTTAACTATTTTAATTTGTCAGGATGGATGGGGTACTCGTATATTTAATTGACGCTACATATATCTGTAAACAATGAAAGTCATTTTATCTTCATCCTGTATTTATAATAAAGATCTGCAATGTGAGTCCGGGCCAATTTTCATTCACAAGACTCGAACAGGCCTGATATTTACCCATTCTGGGTCAGGCTAAGCCTGACTCTTATTTTCATTTCCAGACTCAACTGTATGCATGTAATTGTTTATCGTTAATTTCTAACAAGATTATTAAACAAAGGGAATTTTTTTTAAGTATTATAAAAATATGTGCCCCCCCCCCCCCCAAAAAAAAAAAAAAAAAAAAAGTTTTTTTTGTTGTTGTTACTTAAAAATAAAGCAAAATTTTTTATCCGATTCTTGTTAATCGTTGGAGAGTGTCATTTTCCGATTTCATGTTTACAAAATATTCAAAACCTTGATTGTGCATTATTTTTTGTAAAATCTTTTACAGATTTTGTATTACATACTACATATTGTATCAAAATAAAAAACCGAGCTTATTGAAATAAATTTAAAAACTAGAAATGATTCATTTAGTCAAACTAATCAAAAGTTTAATATTTGACTAAATACATAGTTTCTGGTATATTTTATATTTTTAATTTTAGAAAACAAATGAAACTTGATTAAATTTAATAACTATAAAAAGTAATATTATTTTGAGTGGCAGGTTTTTAAACAGTATTTTCATTTAAAATCATATAGGTTTAATGCAAAAAAAAAAAAAAATAATAATAATAATAATAATAATAATAAAATAATAATAATAATAATAATAATAATGAAATCCTATTCACTTTCTAATTATTGAGAACTTTCTTTGTTGCAAAATTGTGTGAAGTATCTTAATTACATTCTTTTGTAGCTGAATTGTCTACATATGCAGCTGTATTAGCTGTTATAACAAGTGTTCATTTTGTGTTGAATGATAATATTGCTGGATCTTTATATGTGAGCAGCTGTGTCTCCAATTTCCTAAAAGTAAGTTTCTAGCAGTGTGTGGCTATTTTATCATTATTAATTTTGTATTATTTAGATAAATATATTACTGTAATTTTCTCAACTAAATATACATACTAATCTGTCATTATTCAAAGACTATATAAATAATGTAACTCTGTTAAAATGTCATCCATTGAGATTTAAATACCTTAAGTGGTGTGATGATATTGTGGTTTTTATTTTATTATTATCATCATCATTGTTAAATTAATTATAGTCATTTTCTAGTGAGCATGGTATTGAAATTTATGTATTAATGTTAACATTTATTTGCTTGATGATGGTGGTAATTTTATTCCAATAATATATTTAGTAAGAAAAAATAAAAATAAAAAAAATAATTCAGCTAGAAATTGTCACTACAAAATATTTATTGCATACTGTCTTAAATGGATAATTATATGAATGTTAAACTATATTACATTATATAAAAATATGTCACAAATAAATCAAAGTAAATTTTCCTCTCATTATGCTAATTCTATTTTGTTTATTCATCTTAGTAGTACTGCGAAAAGATAATATAATTTTTTTTATTATTATGCTTCTTTTTTTTTTTTTTTTTTTAATTAAGATTTTTCTAATGCCATTCACTCATTTCTTTGCTTGGTACTTTTATAAATTGACATTCTGCTACAAAGAAAATAACACAACTTCAAAAATTTCATTTTGCATATTATTGTGATAATAGGTCTGACTTATGGGCATCTTGCTATGGGAAAAGTGTCCTTTCCTGTAGCATAGTGTGGTTATAAGTGTAGTTATTTGAAAACTTAAAAAAAAAAAAAAAAAAAAAAAGTTATCTGGCTATTTGTAACCACAGAAGGCAGGGAATTATTCCATCATCTAAAACCTCTTTTGGGTTTAAATGACCTCATTAAGGATAAATTAAAACAAGTTTTTAAGATCAAAACTGAAACAGGATTTCAGTGATCTTCCTATTTTTGGCCAAAAATGAAAACAAAAAAATCCAAAAAAAGTTTAAATAATTAATCCATACATAAATATACATAATTACAAGTTAATTATATTTATTAATTAAATACACATAACAATTAATTGCAGGTGTTTCCCAAGTTGTCTGTCTGTTTCTTAAAAACAAAAATTTATTTTTGTATAAAATATTACATAATTAAATCTTCAATAACACAGAAAGATTTTCTCATTATATGAATTTCACCTGTTTAATTTTTCATCTGTTAAATGTTCATCAATTAAATGTTCATCTGTTTCAACAATTTAATTGAAAAAAAAATTCTTTTAAGTATTCACATCTTGATTTATTCTTCATAATGATTTTTGTAAATAATAATCTGTACTGGAACTTGTTAAAAAAGTATTTTATACACTTCTGTACTTTCAAACTGAAAATTTCCTATTACTATTAAGTCCGATTTTAATGAGTACATGAAAAAGTTTAAACACCCACGCATTGTTTGCTTTATAATTTGCATCCAGTCTTGAGTCAATCATGACTGATAATTATAAACAATGAAGTTCATAGCAATAAATAGTCTAATTCAAATCATAGTTATATTAAAAATTTCTCAAGGAAGAAACAAGGTTTTTGGAATACAGATAGTTATAGTCCAACTGAATTTTCAGCAGTCATTTTTGCTGAAAATGAATTTTCAGTCAAACTCTGATTTTGAGCCAAAAATGAAAGCTAAATTGAATTTTTGGCTGATCTCTACTCTTGATCTTTAAGGATTTTATTCTTTAATGCTTTTACTCTGCATGCAGAGTTAAGTCCTTTAATTTTATATCATAGGCAAAAATACTATATTACTTGTAAAAAAAAAAAAATTAAATCTTTGGGAAATGTAATTTTGGGTTGTCTAACTTTTCTTATGGGCATGTGATATGTATTTTAAGTATTATATACATTGTAAGGTAACATTTTAAGCAAATGATAGTTGAATATTGTTTCATTCTCTCTCTCTCTATGTATATATATGCACTCATAGGCTAACTCATTAAGTAATTATGTGGCTGTTATTTTCATGGGACATAATTCAAGAAAGTACTATGATTTGGTACTTTAAATTTAATATTTTTATCAGAAGAGAAAAGGTAATTGTTAGATAAGTGACAAATTAGAAAAAAAAAAAAATGTTCTTTATTACTCGTGGAAAGGTTATCATCAGGATTTACTGTTCAGGTATGCAACAGTACCTCTACCTGATAGTAATCTACCTTTTTTTTAAAGCAATTATGAAAGCAAATATTGCTTTTTGAAAGCAATTTCGAGTGTTATCTGAGTCAGTTTAAAAATTGAAAAAAAAAAAGTATTGGAATTATATAAAGCAGGAATAAATGTCAGAAGAAATGTAATCCTTCAAATCTAAATGTGTTTAAAAGTGTGATGTATGTTGCAGCAAAACAAACTTCTCTGCTCATCATTTCAATTTCTAATTTGTCAGAAAATTCGCCATTCAACTGAAGGAAAAATAACAAAATTTGTCATTTAATAACTTGAAGAAAAAATTGCAAAATTGTTTTTATTTGTTCGTTTAAAAAGATAAAGATTGCAAAATTCATTAATTGGTTGCGAGAAATTCATGCAATTCATCAGTCAATCAATAATAATAATAATAAATAAAAATCATGAAATTATTCAGTCTGTTGTAAAAACACAAAATTCAGTGAACAGTCATGGCAAAAAATCCATGATTTTCACCAATTGGTTGCAAATTTTTAAAAAGAAAAAAGTTTATCAGTGCATTGCCGGAAGAAAGTGTAAAAAAACCTACAATTTTCTCTTATTTGTCGCTAGAAAAAGCCTCAAAATTTGCCTACAATACAAGGAAAAAATTGCGAAATTCATCTATCAGTAGCAGAAAAAACTCATGATTTTTGCCAATCATTCTCAAAATAAAATTGCAAAAATTTGACTGTTGGTAAGAAAAATATCGCCAAATTTTGAAATCGGTCACAGTTATAAAAAATTTGTCAACCAGTCATGGACACCCCCCCCCCCCCCCCCCCCATGAAATGTGAAATTAGTCAATCAGTTACAGAAAAAAAAAGTGATTTTTATCAATCATTTGCAAGAAAAAAAAATTAAAAAATTTGTCAATCAGAAGAAAAGAATATTGCAGAAATCGCCAATCAGTCAGTTGTAAAAATACATGAAATTTGTTGTTCAGTAGCAGAAAAAAATGCAAAATTCTCTTCAATCGATCATAAGAAGCTGAAAAAATTTTGTTTATTGGTATAAGGAAAATTTTGTAAAATTCTCCAATCAGTTGTGAGGGGAAAAAAAAAAAAAAAAAAAAAAAAAAAAAAAAAATGCAAAATTGGTCAATGGAATGTTGGAAAAAAAATTAGAAACTCGTTGAAAAGTAGCAGAAAAAATCTGCAATTTTCACCAATCATTTGTTAAAAAAGCGACAAATCTTGCTAATCGGTAGAAAGTAAATATCTCAAAATTCATTCATTAGTTGCAGCGAAAAAATTGCAAAACCCTTTAGTGGATCATTAGGGGGAACAAAAGAAGAAATTTGTTGATCCAATCAGTTGCAAGAAAAAAAAAGAAAAAGAAAGTTGGGAGAAAAAACATGAAATTCTTCGATCAGTCATGAAAAAATCCACAATATTTTCCAATCTGTTTCAAGAAAAAATTGGAACATTTGCCAATCAGTCATTTGTAAAAAAAAATACAAAATTCATGGATCAGTCATATACAAAAAACTACAATTTTTGCCAGTCAATTGAAAAAAAAAAGGCAAAATTCGCCTATCGGTCACATTTAAAAAATGTGAAATTCATCAGTGAATTTTAGAAAACATCTCCATTCTTCAATCGATTGCAGGAAAAAAAATTGCAAATGATTGGGTTCAAGAAAAAAAAACACATTGTCAATTGTCAGTCAGAAAATACTGTAAAATTTATCATTTAATTGGAGTAAAATTGCAAAATTTGCCTATAGTTTCTGTGATGTTTGGGTGACCATTGGCTGAATTAAACACGCTGAATTTGATAACATTTACTGAATTTAATATGCTGAATTATATACAATAACTATATACATGAGATCAGTATATAATGAATGACTTTCTTAAAGATTAACCATTATAAAATAACTTCTCAAACTTTCCAAAAGAAAACTACCTTGGGTGTTCCACGCACCCTACCAACATCTGAACACTCCGACACACTTACCCATGCTCCTCACTTCACTTCTCGGTGAGGACGCTGGTCTTTTCACTACGTTTTATTATTATTATTATTATTTTTTTAATAAAAGAGGTTGGAAGGAGAATGATTGCATGTCAGTTTCTTTCATGTTTGTATGTCAATGTTTCACAAATTTTTTTTTACATTTCAATAAAAGATGCAATTGCATTTCTTCATATGTAAGAAAATCTTCCTGTGTCTTCCTTTTTTATTTTCACAAAACATTCTTCATCAGCTGAAGTTCGTTGCAGACCGTTGCAAAATATTCTTCTTTGGGGATGTAATATTTAATATTTTTGCATACTCAGTGTCTTGAATTTTGCAACAGCTCTTTTCTCTGTATATACCATATAGGATCCATTATCCAGAATGCTTGGTTCCCAGGGCATTCTGGATAAGGGGTTTTTCCGTAATTCGAAACACCTTACCATAAGTATAAGAAATGCACAAAATAATCACATAAATAGGGAAAAAAAATAACCAAATATGAATACTAATACATGTAAATACCTTAATTTATTTATTAATTAAAACAAAATAAAAAATAATTATATAAATGAAAAAAAAAATATATATATATATGAAATTTAATTTTGAGATTTTGAAACAGAATCCTTTGATTGGAATTTAGCAAATATTTCTAGGATACTCTTTTGCTTATAGCGCGTCTCTTGCACTAATTGTTGTATTTTGTACAGAGACATGATCTGCTGCTCGTGGAAGTAGCTCTCTTCTGTTGCATGCCTGAAATTAATTGTTCAGTGTAAGATATTAATTTTTCTTTTAATATTTTTTCAACTGCTTCATTCTGTTGGTTGTCCTCTTCATTATCACTTTCATCAGATATATTGTTTGTCATCATTTCACAAATCTCACTGTCTGTCATGTGATTAGTGACAGGTATGTTTTCATCGGCTTCTAAACAATCTTCCACTGCTTCTTGATTAAGCAATTTAGCTTCTGGACAATTAAAGCCTTTGGCATATGACAACAGTTCAGCAATAATTTGCTTCTCTTTCAAAATCTTGAAGCCTTCAAACTCAGGCTCATTTTCGTCATTGAAAAATAACACAGATTGTACCATCCATGGATAAGTATACCTTTATCCACAGCCTGCCATGCTTTAGCAGCCACTCCTAAAGCATCTTTGATTGTGAAGCTTCAATGGGATTTTTTTATCCTGACTCCTTTGTTGCACTCTGTGAGCATTTTTTTAAGAAGTCATTTATTTTTGTAGTGAATTTTCAAAGATCTCAGAATCCCTTGATTCAATGGTTGGATAAGTGATGTACAATTTGGAAGCAAAAACACCACAAACACATTATCCATTTCTAAAAACTCTGCTTCAAGATGGGCCAAGCAATTGTCAATAACTAGCAAAATTTTTGCTCCCTTAGCAAGGCCAAGTGACGTGCAATGAGCCCTTGCTTCAGGAATAAAATGATTCCTGAACCAGTCCATAAAAAGTTCTTTCATAATCCAAGCATTCTTCTTGGATTTATAAATTTCTAGATAAATTTTTGCATGTTTTAGCACTCGGGGATTCTGACTTTTTCCAATCACCAGTAATTTTGTTTTATGGTTACCAGATGCATTGGAGCAAGCAAGGACAGTTAAGCGTTCTTTTGAGTCCTTAAATCCAGTAGGTGCAGATTCATCTGCTGTGACAATAGTCTGCCTAGGCGGATATCTCCAGTACAGAGCTGTTTCATCTGCATTGTAAATTTGGTTTGCAGATAAAAGTTCTTGCTTCACAAGACTGCTGAAAGTTTCAACGAATTCTTCAACGGCATCATAATCTGCACAGCCTTTTTCTCTACATACTGAGAGGATTCGTAAACCATTTCTTTTTTTAAATTTCCCATACCTTCCAGAAGAATATTCACAGTTTGTTGGAATTTGCAATTTTTCATGGAAAATTTTAGCCTGCGCCATTATTAACAAACGCATTAGAGGAAACTTATCGCTTCTTCGTTGTCTGATCCACTCCATTAGCACTTTGTCAACAGTTACATTTTGTGACTGATGCAATGTTTTCCGTGACTCCAATAATTTAAGAGAATCACTATCTCCATAGAATTGCAGAAGCTTATCTTTTTGTTTTTTGATGTCATAGATGGTTGACAGACCAATGTTTTGTATGTAATCAAAACTTAATAAATTGGATTCAAAATATTCTATAATTCAAAATACTTTATACTTTGATTTTCCTTTTAATAAATTTTATTATATACATAGAATAATAGTATGACTGGGAAGTATGAAGAAATATTGAATTCATAGTATTTACCTATATACAAAATATAAATTCATTTTACCTTGAAATTTTCAGATCATCGTACTTAAAACCGGAAAAGATGATCCTATATATATTTCTGTATGCCGATCTTGAAAAATTCTTCTAATGCCTTTTCACAAAAATTACAGAATTCTTCAATAAAACTTAAAACGCACACGACAAACAAAAAATATAAACATTCTCTCAATTTTTTTATTTTTTTTTTACTTTCATCAAAAACTAATGCCAACGTTTTCCCTTGAACTTTTACTTCATCTCGTAAGATAAAAAATGTAAAAGAAAAGTAAAATAAAAAACAGATTTGCTGCCATAACAACGGGTCATGTTTGATAAATAAAATAAATATCACAGTAGCAAACTTGCAAAAGTTGTGAAATAAAATGAAATATTAATTTATCAATTCCTAACAACCAATACCATTCTCATCACCAAGTAACTTTGCTGATGTATGTTGGTCTTTTTTAAGCAATGTCACTTTATCTGTAATACTGAGGGCAACCCTCTTCCTCCTCAGCGTCATACCATCAGATTGTCGTTTAGACATAATTTAATTTAATATAAAATGTTTAACAGTAATTATATAAAATTAAAAATGTAACAAATAAAAAAATTTAAAATCAGATCGGAAAAGAAAACATGGTAAGGTAAGCACGTCAAAATTCTCTATTAACAGCAATAAAATAAATGACAAATGCATAATGTTGCCAAATCTAAAAATATATATATTTGTCATATCAAAATAGTTTTGTAAAAGTTTCAAATATTTTTAGCACATTGTTGCTAAATATGTCACCAAATGAGTTATAAAAATAATGGAAATTATTAAAATTTTATAACATTCACTTAATGCACAAAACATGAGTTTGAGAACAAAATTCGTCTGCTAATGGGCATTCCATAGAGTTGTACTTATGTGTTAAAAAATACCAAAAATATTAATTGTTGTTGCACTAGATAATAATTACATTCTAATATAAATCCAAAATGTTGTTCTATGTCTGAGATAATACCTTAAATTATCAAAATTTCGTTTTGAAATCAAGAAGATATGAAAGTAGTGAAAAGCTGATGCTGACACCATCAAGTGGAAGTAATCTGGGTTGAGGTTAATGACACCGGCTGTTGCACGATTCGAGTAAAGACTGACTGCTGGCATGGTCAGAATGACGAATTGCTACACAGGGTGTGACAGTATGTACATGAAATCCTCTAGAAGTATATTTTTTAAAATAGAATTTGTCTTTTTTTATTCTGAGAAAATTTCTCCGAAAAAAAAAAAAAAAAAAAAAAATTGTATCCAAATTTAGAAATCATATTTTATTTTTTTATAAAGGAAATATTAAAACCAATGCATAATCTGGCAACTTTCCATAATTTGTTGTTCTTGTTGATGCCTGTGCCAATTGCAATGGCGGATTTGCTAGCTGATTTCTAGCGTAGGAAAAAAAAAAATTGAGACTCAATTTTGCTAAACAAAATAAAACAGCAAAAAAAGAAGTGTGTCAGTTTTCTGTTCACCGCATTTTCTGGAATAACACTGTGTCATTTAGCTACATTTACATTTTTTTAAAGCAAAAATAAAGCTTTTAACAGAATAAGTACAGATACCAATTTTATTCGAAAGTAGGTTACAAAAATATAATTCTTGCCACTTCCACTGTATTTCTTTTCACTCAGTCATCCATAGCAACTATCTTTGACTTTGAATCTATCACTGGAATCAATAATGTTTTTATTTTATTTATTATTCTAACTCAGTAGTTATCAATGCTTTTTATCTTAAATTCTTTATATTGAATTTGTAAATTAATGAGTGGAAGCAATATCATTCATTAGTTTTTTCTTTTATTAACACTGAATAATTTTTTAGTTTTTACTTAAAAAAAAGGGGGGGGGGTACCGATTTGCATTCTGGATAACGGATCCTATACTGTACTGCAAAAAAGCAGTTACATTACAAGTCAATTTATGTTTATGAACATCTAAAAATCAGAAGTTTTTGTATAGCCTGAAAAATTTTATGTCTCTTTTGCTTTGGCCGTTTTTCATACTTGACTGTCACTTCTAATATATCAGGTTTGAAAATCAATAAAAATAATTTTGTTGCATTACTTATCTAAAATTTCAAACTATCTCTGTATATTCTTTATCTTTTAACTGTAGTTTATTTAAATTATTTTTCTTTTTACTCATTATTTGCTCATTTACTTATTTTTCAGGATGCTATTTTCCAGGAAGAAATTATTCAGCCACATTTCCTGTTATCAGTAGCATTAGAAATTTGTCACTTAATTTCATGTATTTCTCCTAATGTAATCCACATCTATCATGGAACTTTATTAGAGCTAAAGAAAGAATTATGCTCACACTCATCTGAATCTGGTGAAAATGACTATAGAAAATTGTTAGATTGTGCTATAGCTTGTCTTCCAAATGTAAATCAAGATAAAAATATGGAAGAATAGTTAATAAAGAAAATTCATTAAAATATTCTCTTTCAATATTTTACCTATCTCTATGAATTAGATAAATTATGTGTTACTTATGTATAATCTTTTCATTTTTTAAAAAAGTGCAGAGGATTTCAATATAAAGCTTTTTCAATTAGAAGCTGTAACTTAATAGATCACAAAAAGTTGTGTCATTTCAGAACCTCTAAAATTTAATATTCTTATGATTCATACAAATTCATATGCCGTTTTAAAACAATACAGAAGAGAACAGGTTAAATGTGCTATTCCAGACAATATCAAGATGAATTCACTGATTCTTGATAAGAGTGATTAAACACATATCTGTGTCTGCGGGC
Organism: Maratus speculifer; assembly: GCA_964019185.1. Lineage (NCBI taxonomy): Eukaryota > Metazoa > Arthropoda > Arachnida > Araneae > Salticidae > Maratus > Maratus speculifer. Next base: position 166,525,890 of record OZ025289.1, on the reverse strand, counting down.
AATGGCTAGCAGTTAGTGAAATCTACTGCATCTAGAAATCTGAAAATTTTGGTCAGAATAGCAGAAAATAGATTCTGATGCAACTAAAGGTCAGTTTTTTAATTAGTTTTAGTAATTTGCCAAAATATTAATAACTCATGGAAAAAGTTCTCTCTCTCTTTTTTTTTTTTTTCCCTAAAGTAAATGGTGGAGTGTGAATATGCTCAATCCCTGCTTTTCTAAGTACATAAAAGCTATAAACCTTTTTTTTTTTTGGGGGGGGGGGTAATTTTTCTTAACCCCTTAACTGGCACTTTCTTTTCCGTTCAATAAATTGAAAATAATGGATTCTCATCACAATTTTTTAAATAAAATATTCGTAACATTTAGTCTAAACATTTCCGCCTTTAAATAGTATGAAATTATTATTTTTTTTTTTTAAATTGTGTTGTCAAAAAGCTTTAAATGATGAATTAAGCAAATTCGTCTTGTTCGAACTGTGTATGAGGAAATCAGTTAAGGGGTTAATGTCTATCAGCTGATTCATTCAAGATACAATAAAATAGAAGACATATCCTTAAATTTAATTCTTATAAGTCTCTAGATCAGTTGAAAAAAAAATGTTGTTAATTCTTTCAAATAAAATGTTCAGTGACGATCGTTTTTTCCTTCGACTTTTTCCCATTTGTTTGACACTCCTCTGGAGTTCAATTTCTGAAGTATTGATTCAGAAAATATACTTATTTAAAACTAAGGCCTTCTTCTCTTTAACATTTCAATTGGGTTGAAAAATATTAATTTTAACCCTTTTGAAAAAATTTGTGACTGCAAGTCTTTTCATGCCTCGTGAAGACTATTTTCTTTTTTTAGTTAAAAGTAACTAAATGTTGGTATTTCAACAAAATCTTTTTAAAAAATCTCAGCAGTCCAACTTTGCATCATCTATAACAATTTCTAAATGTTCAGTTGAGTAGAAGTATTTTATTATTGTTATTTTTTTTAATGTGAAGAATTTTCATTGAAACCATTAATCACATTCTGTCTCACGACTTCAGTTGGCTTTAGCTCATGTTCTCTCCTGAATACACATATTTTTTCACAAAATTTTAAATAGGACTTAGATGCTATCCCAGTAGCATAAATAGTACAGCATGGCAGCGAGCGCTGCAGATTAATACACAGCTTAAAAAGAAAAGCTGGGCTTACAAAATAGCTGAAATATAATTCTCTAGATTTATAGCATTTGTTGTATCCTTTAATTATATTTTCTTTATAAATGCGAATTTTGCTTATTTTATAATTTTTTGTTATTTCTTATGATCATAAGCTTAGTCTAACATTGTTAGGTTACAGATAAATTTTAGTTTGCTGCAGACCGATGCCAAAAATCCTGCTTCTGGTGATGCAGTTATATTTATCATCAATTGAAATTTTAGAGTGTTTGGGCAGTAAGAACTTTTTTTAAGAACCCAAAACAGAAAAGAAAAAAGGGGAAGAAAAGAATATTTCTTTTACAATTAGGTGTTTGGCCGCCCACACGGGAAACTTCCACCAGTCAATGGTTTTATTACATATTAAAAAATTTATAAAAATCAAGAAAAAATAACAGGTAAATATAAACAAGTAAGTTTATTTTAGTTACATTTATTTGAGATATAAGTTTAACATATAAAAGAAAAATTAAATTTTAAAAAATCTTATCTCTTGAATTTTTTTTTTTTTTTTTTTTTTTTTTCAAATGTTTGCAATACGAAAGCTTTTTTGTTTATCTTCAAAAATTTCGAAGGGCATTACTGATGGCATGTCTTTATCCTCTAATATAGAGGACTGTTTTTTTCTATGCTTAGATTATTTAAGTTGTTCAGTTTTAATTCACTAATTGTGCAAATTAATAGCAATACACAGAATTTTTGTTGGGATTCTGATCCAAGTTGCATTATTTTGGATGTTTACTTTATATTGTATTTCCTTAAACTGGCATGGTCAAAAAATTGTTGTATAAAATATATTATTGAGGAAAGTTCCACCTTAAAGAATTCTGAATGCCTTCAAGATTTGTGTGGATAGGTGCATTATCTTGCTGTTATATCCTCTTTTTTCATGCTAGAAGTGTTGCAACAAATGAAAAATGGTCAAAAAGAGTTTTTATATATCTTTGAATTAAAATTTCCAGAAATATATACAAGTGACTCAACGTCACTGAATGAAAAGCAGTCTAATGTTGCAATGATTCCGTCAACTAACTGACGTTTTGAGAACGCTTTTTCTTTTTTTCAAAATGTCACAATTATATCGAGATCATTCAAGTTTCACTTATTTTCATCAGAGAAAGTAACCTGCGGCGGTTTGTTGGCCCAAGTCATCACTTGGATGGTTGAAAATATTATTGAGATGATTTAAGAAAAGAAAAAGAGATTTTATTAAAACATCAGTTAGGTGGCGGATCGATTGCGACATGGGGAGTTTTTGTTCAAAGATGTGGAGCCACTTGTATATTCTTTCAGGAAAATTTAATTCAAAGACACATGCACAAACTCTTTCTGACCATCTTTCATTTGTTGCAACAATTCTGGCCAGAAAAAAATGGATATTACAGTGAGATAATGTGCCTATCCACAAAACATTAGTTCCACAAGAAAAATATTGAAGTTTTGCAATGGCTGCTCAGAAATCCTGTTTTAAATTCTATCAATAACTTATGAGGAGATTGAGCAGGTCGAGTTTATAAAAAAGGAAGGCATTTTTTCGCATCATCAGAACACAGATCTATGATTGAAGATGAATAGCAAAAAATCCCGAACAGTGCTAAAAATGAATGATGTCAAGTAATGGTGGAATATTTGCAATCATTAAACTCAGAGGTGGGTGCATACTATATTAAATATTTGTTCCTTTGATTACTATATTGAATTTATTTGCTGTCCTTATAGTTTTTACACAGGCAAAAATGGTGGGGTTTTTTAGGTAGATTTCATATGAAATACTACCTATTGCATTCTCTCCCATGTTGGAATTTCTGAAAAATTTTTGCAGATCTATGCCGATTATGACTCCTAGACCCCAAAACTACCACCAGTAAAAAAGTTTATACATATCTATCTATTTATCTATATATATATTTCAGTTTCTTCTAGACACAATAACTTCCATAATTATGCTCAGATCTTCTTCAAACTTTTCCATAACATCAAGAGGCATAAAATCTCGGTTGAGTTCGTTAATGGGCAAAATCGGACCAAGGGGGTGGAAATAGGGAGGTGTGACAGTTATTTGAAGAATTGAAGACTTAACGTCACAAAAACATTTATTTCACAAAACATAACAAACACACACAAAACATACTAAGATTACAGATGAGATTTTAGACATACATGGAAAGTATTCACCTTGGATAAGGTATAGAACATTTTCGTGCCAACGGTTTGACATGTTTTCAGCCGGGCTAACTCACATCTCACGAAGGGGGGGGGGGTAAAGAAAAAAAATGTTCTGTGCAAGGAACCAATGAAAACAGTGCCCTCTGGGCTCTGGAAAGAATAGCAAAGGGGGGGAGGTATGTTACATTCTCCCCCTCTGGTTCCGAAAACGTTCCTATTACAGAGGGTTTTTGTGAAAACCAAAAAACATGATGACTTCTTAATTAAAATAGATATCGAATCAGTTTAAGTTTATATTACTTCTAAAAAATGGGCTAAAAGTTTATGCATGATAGATTTTTGATAAAATTAAAAATGGGGTCAAGGGCCGAAAAAAAATCATAACTTCGTCAATTCTCAAGATATCAAATCCAACTAAATTTTGTATAAATGTTCTCAACATTATCTAAAACTTTTGTATTTACAAGTTTTTGATAGAACCAACTTTTACCAATGAAAAAAATTAAAAACGAAAAGAAAAAAGGGGGTAGAAAAAGAAAAAAATCCATGACTTACTCAATTCTCAAGCAATCAAATCTAATTAAATTTATTTTACATCTTCTCAATATCTACAACTTTTATATTAACAAGTTTTTCATAGAACCAATTCTTATAGCAGAAATAAATTAAACAAAAAAAAATTGAAGAAAAAAACCTCAAATCCAAACTGCTTATTTTGTGACTCATTTCTTGAATTCATTTTTGATTTTAAACACACCCAAATGGCAAATCCTCTTATTTAGGAACTATATAATGTGACGTATTGGCCAGTTTTTTGGTAAAAGCAGAATATATTTCAAAAAAGGTATTTTGAATAGAATTTCCCAAAGTAGTCGTGATTGAAAATCGAGGAAGTATAACAAATTGCGTTTCTAATGAGTCATTTTTAAATCCATTTTTGTTCTCAAACGCATCCAATTTACAGATCCTCTTATTTAGGTACTATATAATGTGACGGATTGGCCAGTTTTTTGATAAAGGCAGAATATATTTCAACAAAGGCTGCCAAAATGAGCACTTCGAACAAAATTTCCCAAAGCGATCATGATTAAAGAAATGAGAATGTACACAAATAATAAATTGGTTATTTTATGACTCATTTTTAAATCCAAATTTGCTCTCAAATGCATTCAGTTGATAGTTTTTTGTTATTTAGAAACTGTGTAATGAGACGTATTGGACAGTTTTTTGATAAAGACTAAATATATTTTTTTAAAAAGCTGTCAAAGTAGGCACTTTGCAAAAAAAAAAAATTCCCAAAGCAATCATGATTAAAGAATTGGGGATGTATTCAAATAACAGATTGGTTATTTTATGACTCATTTTTAAATTCAATTTTGCTCTCAAACACATTCAAATGACAGTTATTTGTTATATAGAAACTGTGTAATGTGTCGTATTGGTCAGTTTTTTGATAAAGGCTAAATATATATTTGAAAAAAGCTGTCAAAGTGGGCATGTCGCACAAAAGTCCCGAAAACGATATTGATTAAAGAATTGTGGATGCATTCAAATAACAAATTGGTTAATTTATGACAATGTAGTTATCAAATGGACGTAATCAGGAATTAATGCTTTTATATTTCACATTGATTTTAATATAAATTTATTAATAGTTTAAGTAATTAAAAAAACATTTTTGAATAGAGAAAGAAGCCTGTAATCTGTTTGGGTCAATTCAGTATAAAAATCAGATGACTTTCATGAAAATATAAATTAATGTTTTTGAAATGGGTTTAACTATATCATCTTCAAACACATGCTCTTCCAGTCAAGATTTAAGGTAATATGGATAAACAATGTCATTTCCTGGCCCATTTGGATCCAAGAAACTCAAATAAAATGTCAAAAATGGGTGTTACTATTTGAAAATTTAAAGTTTGTACAATTTTTTAAATGTAAATGACTTTGGAAGCATAATTTTACACAACAATAATTAATAAACATTATACTCAGTCTGATTCCTAGAGATTTTTATGATTATTTTTAGTGTAATTACTTCAGAGAATAACCACTTTCATTCTACTTATCACCATTGGTGCACTGGAAATTGGTAGAAAAACTAAGAATTTTTTTTCACTAGGCGTGAAATAGATTTGCAGCAATGCTGTGAAAAGTTCAACCTTCTTTAAAAATTATATATATTTTTTTGACGTAATAAGAATTGTTTATCAGTCAGTTGAAAATGAGATTAATTTAACTTCTGTTTCAATCTGACAGCAATTACTTTTGCGAGTCAGATATCTTGTAGCAACAGGCATTTTGTTCTAGCTTTAAATTATGACTTTATCTATCTACAAAATGCTAAATTTATGTTTCACTATTACAAAATTTCTACAAAAAGAAATGGTCTAATAAAGATTAACTTTATTAGACTAAAATCACTAAAATAATTTACTCTACTCACTACATTCACAAAATTCTTATGATAATTCAGGGGTGATTGTCCTCAGGTTATATACCTGAATTCAGGTATTTTTTAAATTTACAGTACCTAAATTCCAGTTTTCCTGATAGTTCAATTCCTAAAATAAAATTAAAATATCAATTTCATATGATTGCTAAACATAATTATTAAAGTTTATGTATTATGTAATTTGGCCTCCCTGTTATAAATATGTTGTCTTTCCCCCCGTGTTCCCATACAGAAACATTTCCTCAATAAAATTTCAGGTATTTTTTCATGAGCCCACAATCACGCCTGATAATTAGAGTTCAAGGGAAATATTTAAATTTCGATAATCGGGAGAAATGTTCCAGGGATTTTGTTCCTGGAAATTGCAGGATTTTGTGGCAAGCATGTTTTTTTTTTTTTATTATTATTATTTAAAAAACCTATCACAATTTCTCAATATAATCATCGTTTTATTTAATAATAGATCTTTCCATGATTAAAATTATGCTGTAGATTTTGTGAATAATAATTAAAAAAAATCACTGACTGTTTAATTCCAAAGCTTGCAGAGTCCAAAAGTGTCAACAGGTTCAGATTCCTTGTAAACAAAGATCATGTTTTCAAATCAACAACAAAATGTTTTTTGCCATCTGATATTTATGTCTTTCTTTTCTCAAATTATTTTCATAAAGCACCTATGAAAATTATTTTTATAAAGCAGTTTTAATTATAGGTTCATTCAGGCCCGACTTTAAAGGGGGAGGAAAAGACAAGGTATCAAGATCTAAAATATTGATAATTTGCAAATTAGTTGGTGAAAATCTAACCCAGGGTGCCATGGCTGTTAAAATTTTTCTTGAGTGCATGTTTTCTCTCTCGATCATATGCAAAAATGATAGTTTGGTTTCCTATTCTAAAATTGTTTCAATCTATCTTTCATTTTTTTGTCTAAAAAACTTCTCTTGTGCTGTCTGTTTGTTGATTGAGAATCATTCCTATAATGCAGAGGCACAGCCAAGGGGGAGTTTTTAGAATTAAAACCCCTCCCCAAGCTAAAAAAAAGATTGCTATAATTGCCGCTTATATGAATCAAAACCAATTTTAATATCTAAACTTTTTGCATAGTTCTGAATCTACTGCTTTGTTGAATCAGATTCCATTTAACAAAGTGATTCAATTAAATATCGAAAATTCTAGTTAAAACTGTGAAAGTGCATATTACATGCATTAGTTAAGTGAAAATTGATTATTTGAACTAAGTCACTTTTTTGAGACATCTTATGCTAAAAGAATGATGATTTTCTGTTTAATTCATACCCAGATATTTTTAGAGAACTTTAACAATAACAAAGATATTTTAAGAAAATTTTCAACAAGTTTATATTAATTAATGCCAAATTCAATGTCGTGTAATGTCATGTGGTGGAAAACACTTGAAATACTGATTTTAGTGGTTGACATGTAGGTTCATTACTGTCTTTTATATTTTCTAACTCTAACATTGTAAATGCTGTTTAAATGAAACATGACCAATGTAAATGCGGAAAAGATGCACTATGATTTGATACACAATAAATATACTGATTTTATTACACGGTGATTCAAATAACTGGCAAACACCTTTATCAGAAACTCCAAAACCTCCTCTAGAACCAAATTAATTCTTATTAAAACCAAACGAATTCTCAAAATACATGTGTTCAACAAGAAAAAGAATATTTTAGCAGCTTTAGAATTTAGGGATGCAAAGTTTTCTTGAGATGAGCATGCACCAGCCGGCGGGCCAGTCTGAGCCTGCCTGTGACCTCCCTCTTGGATCTGCCATTGACATTTGGTACATTCACAATCATTTTACTTTTCTCATTTAACAACTACCATGAACATTTTTCTATTAACTATATTTTCTTTTATTTTTAATAGTATTAAGAAAAGTTTTAGTTTAATTTCTAATACAAAATTTTATGTAAAATAAATAAATGCATTTTTTAATTATAGCTAGTAATTTTTTTTTGTTTTTGAGTTATGGTGATGATAATAATATTTAACTAAATTCAGGTCCAAACAGAGAGTAGTAGAGTCGTTAAACATCACCAGGGCCCGGCTCTTCTAACAGTCTAACTTCAGTTGTAAAAACAAACACAAATATTTGAAAATTCATTTTTATCAAGAAAGTTTTGATATTGTGCCACTGTTTTGATGACATGGCTAATTTCAGACATGCAAACAGGAATGAATCAAATAGAAGGTTGATTAAAGTCACAAGAAGGTTTAGCATTTTTTTTTTTTTCCCCCTTTCATATCTTAAACATTTTCGTTCAGAGTTAATTAATGATTTCAATAAAATTGAATTATATTTCAATTTTTATTTAAAATTATTAGATAACTATATTCTACAAATGCATCATACATTATATATGTATACATAATTGTATACAAATAATACTTTATACATGTTTTTTAAATTATAATGTCCAGCAAATTTATTATCTATAATAAAGCCTGTTCATAATGGAATCCTGGTATAAACAGAAAAAGACTTATGGCCCAACATACCCCCCCACCCCTGCTCTAAATTTAAAAAAAAAGGGAATTATACCTTCTAAAATAAAAACAGCCTGTATAAAAATATGTACAGGGTGTTCGAAAAGTCTGGAAACGGTCGAATAACCCGAGAAATACATATGAGATTGAAAAACGTAAATATACGTGTTAAATATTTTTAAATAAGCTATTCAGTGATACCGAATTTGACCTTCGCAACCGACCCCCTGGGGGTCAGAGGGGGGTCCAACTTTGAAATCTTAAATTATAACCCCCATTTTTTATTGCCGATTCGGATTCTACGGACAAAAATACGTAACTTTTGTATTTGATGTTTATTTCGAATCCCCGTTTATCACGGTGTAATCGAGCATATTAAATCGATACATATTTCGGCTTTTCCAACGGGATTTTCCCTAATCGAAACTGATTGGGCAGAATTTTTGACGTCAAATTCCTCGTCTTTTGCTGGAATAGCGTTTCCTGAAAATCACCCGTGGCGATTATTTCGATAGTGCTACACTGTTAAAAATTTTTCCCATTTGCTGCAGCGTCATTCCACAGCTATTATAGAATATCTCTTTAGTGACCAATGAGAATGCTCCATAACAGAGTAAAGTAATCGTTTTTTATAAAAGCAGTGGAGTGACGATGCAGCAAAAGAGAAATTTTTTTACAATGTACTTTACAGTGTTATGGAACATTCTCATTGGTCATGAAAGAGATATTCTATAAAAGCTGTGGAGTGACGCTAAAGCAAATGGGTCAAATTTTTAAGTGTGTAGCACTATTGAAATAATCGACACAGGTGATTTTCAGGAAACGCTGTTCCTGCAAAAGACGAGGAATTTGATGTCATAAATTCTCCCCAAGTAGTTTCAATTAGGGAAAATCCCGTTGGAAAAGCCAAAATATGTATCGATTTAATATGCTCGATTACACAGTGATAAACGAGGATTCAAAATAAACATCAAATACAAAAGTTACGTATTTTTGTCCGTAGAATCCGAATCTGCAATAAAAAATGGGGGTTATAATTTAAGATTTCAAAATTGGACCCCCTCTGACCCCAGTGGCACAGCCAGAATTCAATTCTAGGGGGGGAGGGGGTTGAGTTTCTGACAAAGGTATTTGCCGGTTATTTGAATCACCGGTTAATAGAATCAGTACTAATTAGAATATTCAATGTATAATACTTAAACTGAAAGAGCATCTGTATGGCAGGAAATCATCATTCTTTTAGCATAGTATGTCTCAGAAAAGTGATTTAGTTCAAATAATCAATTTTTACCTAACTAATCCTTAAAAAAAAAAAAAAAAAAAAAAAAAAATTACAATATGCACTTTTACAATTTTAAGTAGAATTTTTGCTGTTTAAAGGAATCAGTTTATAAATGAAATTTGATTCAACAAAACGGCAGATTCCGAAGTACACTAAAGCATTTAAATTTAAGTTGGGTTTTGATTCATATTAGCGGCAATTATAGCGATCTTTTTTAGCTCTGGGAGGGGTTTTAACCCCAAAACCACCCCCTTGGCTGCGCCACTGTCTGACCCCCAAAGGGTCGGTTATGAAGGTCAAATTTGGTATCACTGAGTAGCTTATTTAAAAATATTTAACACGTATATTTATGATTTTCAATCTCATATGTATTTCTCAAGTTATTCGACTGTTTCCAGACTTTTCGGACACCCTGTATATATGTATATACAGTAGACTCTCTCAAATCCACACAGCTTGGGACCAGAGGGTGTGCAGATTTCTGGTCATTCCTTTGTTTATATATTTTTTAAAGTAATTTGAATGTAATTAATAATGAAATCAAAGTATAATGAATGCTTTCAATATACTAAAATAAGTAATAAACTAAAATAATAAAAATTTAGATAATTTTTCAAGTGATTAAAATACTAAAAGCAAAGGTCAATTTAATAATAAAAAATGTACAGTAAAATATTCATTATAAAGATTAAATGTGCTTTTCCTAATTTATTCAATGAAACTTGCCTCATAAAGGTACATTACTAATTCACATCAGGATCATAAAATAACGAAGCTTTATTTCAGGTTTAGCCAGACTTAATCACTAAAAGAGCTTGATAAATATATAAATATATTTGGTAAAATGGTGATTACCAATGATATTAGCAATATCTTGATTTTTTTTTCCAGAAATAAATTATAATTTCTTCATGAAAAAAAACATGAATTCAATAACATTAACAAAAGTTACAAATTAAAAAATATATGGAATTGATATAAAACTAAAATTTTGTACATACATTTGAATTGAATTTTTCATTGTTTACATCCATAAATTATGTGCGGATTTTAGAGAGGTGCAGATTTGAGGGAGTCTACTGTATGATGTTCAATTATTTTTTAAATAAAGAAATTTTGAATAATTATACATAACTAATCAGTATGCATTTATGAAGACATAGTAAGATATTATAATATTCAAGCTAATTAGTTTCTCAGTTAAGATACTGGCTTAGTTAAGATTCTCAATTAAATATGATTTATTTTCAATTAAAAATGTTATTTGTTATCCTGATATCCTTCATGGAGTAAAAATGAATATGATATTGCAGGTAAAAACTGAAAAAATCAATTTTTTTTAAGCATTTAAGTTTGAAGTTTTGATAATAAATGTTACAATTAATAATAAAAATATTTATTTCTTTATTTAAATAGATTATTACAAACTACTTTTTTAATATACACAATGAATAACAAATATGATGATGAAATTTAAAAAAATCATGTAAACAAAAGCTATGCATTGAGCAATACATGATGCATTTACTAAAAGTTGCTGAATTTATTTGCAACAAGAAATCCTTGTTTCAAATGTCACGTTATGTCGAAAAAAGCATTCCAGATGTAGATTTAGCATCAAATTAAAAGTAAACATCTACTGAATCATACTGCAGGGCACAAGTTTATCTGAGGTATAAGAAAAATCTTGACTGTACTGGATGGAAATCATAAGTACAATATTAACAAAAAAATCATTTTTAAAATTCGATAACAACATCATGTTCAAATGTGTAAAATAAAAACAATGAATCACAAAGCTCTTCAACCGAACAACATAGATGATAATTTATGCAATTTGCAATCCTCCTATCTTTATAAAATTTGCAATCCATTTTCTTTCAATTGTTTCATTTAAAAAAGTACTATGCTAACTCCATCGTGAGTATCGTAATTATAAATTTCATCACATAACATACATAATCCGATGTGTAAATAAAACGTTTTGTTCATTTCAGAAAATCTACGAACGTCGCAGCCATCTTTGTTTACAATTTTGCTTGGTTGGTTGGTTGGTTGGCAGGCGGCTTTGTCTCAACTACTCGACAGGAAGAGAATCCGAAATCTCAAATGCAGTGTGTTATTGTTATGAGAATTCCGTTATTACCATGAAGATAGATATAATAGAAGGAGAACAAAGACGGCGCTTCCACTTTCGTCCCTAAAGTCTTTCCGAGTTTGGCTGGCATTTCCGGCAGTTTGGGAGCAGATGAAGTCTAGCGCCCCCTACGTCCCGCTACCAGACTAGTTGAGAGACCAGTCAAACAAGTCATGTGATCGAAAGTCAGTGCAGCATCACTAGCGCCACGCCATGCACCGGGAAATACTTTGGGGCTAAGTTCTGTTGGGAAAAGCCTATCTTCTCGGTTCTCCTTCTATTATTCTATCTTCATGGTTATTACCCACGAGCAACCACAAGAGAAAATTTGACGAGAGAAGAGAGACCGGAGCGAGATTTGAGAGCGGCTGTAATAATCTCAGAATACGTAGATTGGGACTGTAAGCCAAGCGTAGAAAGTAAGGTGATCCTGTTCGTGTCGTGCTCATAGATATAGGAATAACTAGATTAAGCATTCAATGTTATTCTCCCAATACCTTTTGATTCTGTTGCGGCTCGGTGGCAACATCCATTAGAGTGGCAGAAAGCAAGTGGAACTTGCGATTCTACCATAGTAATGCATAGTGCATAGCAGATATATGATTTTGTTTGATGCGTTTTTAAGTAATTCAAAGAATTGGATTTTGTTTTTCGTTTTTGTTATATCTTAAAATTGAAGTGGACAAAAATTATAATTTTTTGTAGCTAATTCATTCATTCACACTTTTTATAAAATGTAAATGAACGGATTTATTTATCACTTCATTCATGTTGTATTCTAAAAATACCAAAGATTTATTAAGAATATTGACCTTGGTAAAACATTTCATGCGTTGTCTACCTTTGTTGAGCAATGTTTGGCTAAAAAATAATCTAAAACATGTGCATTATTAATGCTTTATTTTATTTATTTATTTAATTTTTTTTTATTTTATTTTATTTTTTTTGTTTGTTTGTTTTTGACACACGCGTAGACAGCTGAAATAAGTAATTTTTTTTATTTACCCTATTACACTTTTTTGGGGGGGGGGGGGAGATGAATAATTAACAACTATGGCTGGGAAAGAAATGTTTTAAGTTTAGAGGGTAAGGAAAATTTGACACAATAATTTATTGCCATTGCAAAGAAACATGGGCAGAAAGGAAGGAAACAAAATATTTTAAACGTCTTTAAATTTTGAAATACTTTGTGAAGATCTAAACAGAAATCATTGAATGCAAAGGGGGAGGTTAAAAGTTGCAAGCTGAGTAAGAATTTTACTTTAAATATTATTATAAACTTCCTGGAAAAAGAAAAGAAAATCATTTACAAATGTATATCCATTTTTAAAAAAATTCTATCTTGTTTAGAGAAAAAAAATAAAAACAAGTTTGAAATTGCACGTAGCAAATGAGGTTCGTTCATACGATAACTAAATTTAAAAAATATTCAGATCTAGCTGTTATAGTAAACAATACTTCGGATACAGTATAGTGGTCGAAATATTTTTTGTGTTCTTGTAAATATACAGGAAGTAACTTTTATTGCACCTCAGAAACGTATATCATATTCATAAAATGTGAAATAATTTAATATAATTAAAACACGCTCCAAACAATGTTTCCCCATATAGCATTATGTAGTGGAATACTTTTGTGTGGCCCTGTAATTTAATAATAAATCTTTTTGCATCACAGATTGTACACAATATATATTTTAGTATATATATATTTCATAGGTTCATGTCAATTCTATTATATTTGAAAGAGTTTAACATCATTAAAATGTACTTGAAACTATTTTTTCCTATTGGTCGTAATGTATTGGAATACTTTTGATTGTCCCTCTAATTAAACTATACATCTTATTTTCATAAAATTTGAAATGACTCGACAAAATTGTGTAATAATTATTTATTTTAAATTTCAAACGATTAAAATGCATTTGAAACTTTTTTCCCTATTGATCGTAATGTAACGGAATGTTTTTGATTGTCCCTGTAATTGATCTATGCATCCGGTTTTCATAAAATTTGAAATGACTCCACAAAATTAAATAATAATTATGTATTTTAAATTTCAAACGATTCGGTTGGGTAATTTTTGCGTTGTTATATGCGGACGGACGGACAGACTGAACAACAACTATAGGTGCTACGTATTTACATAATTACGAACGCACCTAAAAAAAGATGCCAATTACTGATTTTGATGCGCATACTGTTTTGTTTAACCTCCAGGTTAAAAAGTATATAAAAATAGCTTTAAAAAAAATTTCCATTATTCTTATTTATTTTATTCATAAAAATTAACTTCGCTGTAAAAAATACTAATTGGTGGTTGAAAATCCGACATAAACTTTGAAATATTCACGAAGGCTTAAAATATGTATATGTATATAGATATAAATGTATTTTAAGAATGCACGTTTTCATACATTGACCACTGGATTGCCGGGCATTTGCCACTCTAGTGGAGAAGTATCGTTCGCGCGCGGAGAATCAACTTTTCTCCCCGTGTGCGTAATCTAGTTATTCCTACATCTATGGTCGTGCTATATTTTGCACACTGGAGAAGGACGTGGTCAGAAGTCTCAGGGACACAGCATATAGAGCACAGTGGAGAAGACGCCAGATTCATACTGAAGAGCCGGGAGTTAGTCGGCCAGGTACGGGTACGCCACCGAGAAATCCAAATGTCCTCACGACGATGGCCGGTCCACTGTCGAAAGGCATCGTCCTCGCTAAGATGAGGGAAATCGGAGCAATAATCGCTGTTCAGCCAGGTATACGTCTTCTCAGCTATCCACTCACGACGGATTTGGGCCCCAAGGTCTTCAGGAGCGACCCAGTTCAGGGTGCGAGTAAGGTACGGGCCATTGCGAGCCAAGGAGTCAGCCACCTCGTTAGGGGGAATGCCCTTGTGGCCAGGACACCACACGAGAGAAAGAGACACGCTATGGAGAGAGAGGAACTGAGAGATGGTGTTATGCAGGAGTGTGAGTATACCCTGTTCACACTATGGATAGTTAAGATATCTCAGGCCTGGAACTCTCTCAGAGAGTTTCAACTCTTTCGGGCTAGATACAGGAACAACCACCTACTCTCATTGGCTACAAAGCTTCGCTTTTACTGATTGGCTGTTGTGGCCATCTTTATTTCAAGCGCGTGCGCATACATGCATTTGTTCAGTTCAGAGATACAGTGACATTCGCTGAGATATCTTAGGTAAATTTTTTAATCTGAACAGGCATCCAATTCCGGGAGGGTCCACTTCAAACACGGCGATCTTAAGATATCTTATGTTTGTGGTGTGAACAGGGTATTACTCTAGGAGAGCGGATAGAATAGTTTTCCAGAGCAGAGAGAACAGAGCGGCTGTCAGTGAGCAGGAAGTAGCGACCATTCTCTTTCACATAGGATGTTAGAGCGATGAAAATGGCGAAGGCCTCGGCAGTGAAGACAGAGTTGAGGTGATGTACAAGCATGGCGATACTGGATCCGGAGGAAGAATTGTAAACAGCGACGGCTGTTTTGGCGTGGTCTTTGGAGGCGTCAGAGGAGAGCAATACAGTGTTTGACATCGAAGTGCTCCACGATTTCCAAGCTTGGTAGATGACCTCCGAAGGGAGAGAAGTATTTTGGAAGGGAAGACCGTCCAAAAGGATATGGCATTCTGAGTGAAGAAAAGGATGGGATGGCCACGAGAACTGGAGTATATCATTAGGATCAAGGTTGTAGGTGCTTAAAAACTCAACAGCAGCAGCCGAAAGATGTCCAGAAGCAATGGAAAGGTCGGACGAGAAAGGGGGGTGTGGGAGAGAAAGTTGGCGAGCTAGGAACCTATTGGCAATGCAGCGGATACGGCTGACCATGCTGGAGGCATTCGCCTCGCGGCGAAGGAGAGGAAGTGCAGTATATCTCGGAAGCCCGGTGGCGACACGTAGAGCAGCGTTGTAAGTGACTTCAAGAGAGTTCAAAGTAGAGGGGCAGACTTTGAGAAAAAGGGGGCAGGCA
This sequence comes from Maratus speculifer, assembly GCA_964019185.1. Taxonomy (NCBI): domain Eukaryota; kingdom Metazoa; phylum Arthropoda; class Arachnida; order Araneae; family Salticidae; genus Maratus; species Maratus speculifer. Next base: position 166,510,145 of record OZ025289.1, on the reverse strand, counting down.
TATTCGAGAAGACTCCGGACAAGAGAGTCAACGATACGCAACATGTGTACCGTATGAATGCCGTGAGTGAGCGAGGCGACGGCTTTCAAGTAGTTGAGCCTCTTAAAGGCCTTGGCACGAAGGTAAGAGAAATGATAATTGAATAGGAGGGACCTGCCGAACCAGACCCCTAGGATTCTAACAACGGGACTCCACTCAAGTTCAAGGCCCCTGATATTAGCTTTTGATTCAAGAGGCCGACGGCGGGAGAAATCTATAGCGGTGCTCTTTTCAGGTGAGATGGAGAGGTGATGAGCAGAACACCACTGGACTAGCCGATCAATGCAGTTCTGGAGTTTGGCCAAGGTGCGCAGAGGGTCTTCCCCCAAGGCATATATGAAAATGTCGTCTGCATAGATCAGGAGATAGACTCCGAACTCCAGGATCTCGAAGATGTCGAAAAGGAAAATCATAAAAAGAAACGGGGAGAGAACGCTACCCTGCGGTACGCCTCTCCTACATGGACCTCGGTTGGAAAACTGAGACTTCCACCGCACGTGGATAGAGCGATCTGTCAGAAAATTTGCGATCCAGCGGCCAACTTTGCCCCGGATACCAAGATGGGCAAGCTTATAGATCAGGTCGTCGATCCAGACTGAGTCGTAAGCCGAGCTGATGTCAAGACATACCGCTAGCGCAGTCAGACGGGAGTTGCGAGCTCTTGATATAGCATCAAAGAACTTACACAAAGCGGCCGTAGAGTCCTTGAAAGGCATAAAACCGTAGTGAGAAGCCTGAAAGATCTCGTTGTTCCCAGCCCAAAAGATCAGGCGGTGGAGAAGGAGGCATTCAAAGACCTTCGAGCACACAGCAGTCAGTGCAATGGGACGATAAGAAGAGACCAGGCGAGAAGGCTTGCCAGGCTTGCAGATTGGGACGATGATGGCTTCCTTCCACTCAAATGGTACGGTACCCGTGTCCAAAAGCTCGTTATAAAGGGTGAGAAGTTTCTCTAGATTCGAATCAGAGAGGCCTCGGAGTAATTTAACGGATATCCCATCACGCCCAGGAGTTGTACGACGAGTCCTTCGGATGGCGAGACATAGTTCATTGAGAGTAAAAGGAGCATCAAGGCAGGCGTCCCCATCGCTAAGATCATAAGGAATGGGAACCAAAGGATCATCTTGGCTGAAAGCCTCAAGGAAAAGGTCCGCTTGGGCGCGCCAGGAAGCGACAGGGCCCCCGTTCCACAAAATGTTGTCGCCAGGTGGAGTAGCTCTACGAGCCAGATTTTTGAAGTGAAAACTTCTTTAGCGGCGCTGAGCACTTTTTGTATGGGTAAAAACTTCCAAACTCGCGTCAGGGTCACGTGATGCTGATCGAAAAAGCGTAAGATCGAGGGGAAGGGAGAGGAACTAGTATCTCCCACTCTTTCTACCGTGCCTGAGTGTGCTGTTTTTTTAAATTTTGAATTGCATTTAAAGTTTAACAACTTATATTGTTATCAAATGGAATAAAAGTTAAGAAAGAAAAGACATGACATTGCACATCAATTATGCTGCACTTTCCAACTAATTTCTTTAAATTTTAATTGTATTTAAAGTTTAACAACTTATACTGTTACCAAATGGAATAAAACGTTAAGAAAGAAAAATGCGACATTGTGCATCGATTATGCTGCACTTTCCAACCACTGTTTTCGATTTTTTTTTTAAATTTTTCAATGTATTTAAATAATAACAAGATAAATTGATACCAAATGGAATAAAAAGTTAAGAAAGAAAAAACATGACATTGCGCATTGATTATGCTGCACTTTCCAACCATTTTTTTTCAGTTTTTGATTGTATTTAAAGTTTAACAACTTATATGGTACCAAATGAAAAAAACATTTACTAAAGAAAAAACATGATATTGCACATCGATTATGCTGCCCTTTCCAATAACTTTTTTTTTATTTTTTAAATTTTCAATTGCATTTAAAGTTTAACAACTTATATTGTTTTAAATGGAAAAAAAGTTAAGAAAGAATAGACATGACATTGCACATCGATTGTGCTGCACTTTCTGACCAATTTCTTTAATTTTAATTGTATTTAAAGTTTGACAATTTATACTGTTACGAGATGAAATAAAACGTTAAGAAAGAAAAGGTGTGACATTGTGCATCTATTATGCTACATTTTCCAACCACTTTTGTCAATTTCTTTGATTTTTGATTGTATTTAAATCTTAACAACATAAATTGATACCAAATGGAATAAAAAGTTAAGAAAAACAAAACATGACATTGCACATCAATTACGCTGCACTTTCCATTTTTTTTTATTTGATTGTATTTAAAATTTAACAATTTATACTGTTACCAGATGGAATAAAAAAGTTAAGAAAGAAAAAACATGACATTGCACATCGATTATGCTGCAATTTCCAACCATTTTTTAAAAATTTTAATTGTATTTAAAGTTTAACAACATATATTGTTACCAGATAGAATAAAACATTAAGAAAGAAAAAGTGTGACATTGTGCATCGATTAAGCTGCACTTTCCAACCACTTTTTCCTTTTATTTTTTATTTTTGATTGTATTTAAATAGTAGCAACATAAATTGATACCAAATGGAATAAAAAGTTAAGAAAGAAAAAACATTTCATTGCGCATTGATTATGCTGCACTTGCCAAACTTTTTTAAAATTTTTGTTTGTGTTTAAAGTTTAACAACTTATACAAGATGAAATAAAATGTGAAGAAAGAAAAAAAGATATTGCACATCGATTGTGCTGCACTTTCCAGCCATTTTCTTTTATTTTTTTTAATTTTCAGTTGTATTTAAAGCTTAACAATTTATACCATTACTATTCAACTGTGTTGCAAGTTTCAGAAGACACGATCGTCCAGCCGAAGGAGTAGCTATTCATAAAAGCGTGTCTGATGTAAATGGCATATTTTGCACAAATCTTATGGACGTGCATGCGAGATACACCAGTATGTTTAGTACTATTGTTTCAGATATTGGTCATATATGTATTTTTCGTTGCCACTCTGAAAATGGACAGCAAATTGCAATAGTTGACGTTTATATTTCGCCGGATAAGTTTTTAAGTGCAATACGAGAATGTTCGAATGAAAATTTATTTATTTATTCTAAAGACGCTTCTGCATTACTTGAAGATAAAATTGGAAAGAGATTTGATGATTTGCCAATGATTTAGACTGAGGATTTCAACATCATTTTTGCGGATGATAAAAATCGACAATTAATTGAATTTTTAAATAGAGAATTTGATTTAACGATGTCCGAGAATCACAATCTTAGCACAACGAGATAAAAAACTACAATTTATGCAGTCTTTAAAAAATATATAAATAGATTCGAATTAAAATTTTTTGTCTCCTATTTTAGTTACCATAAACCTATAGTGTCAGTTCTGGAATATAATAATAATAATGATGATGATGATGATGATGATGGAAGACTTGTTGAAATTGTGGATGAAAATTCATAAGTTTCATTGGTATTCATTTCGAAGAATACCAATTAATTAAATTTCATATTTCATGTATTTGTAAATTTACATTTTAAGCAGTAGATTACAATGATTTTATGTAAAATGCTTTATTTTTCATGTACAATAGCGCATTAAATGAAAACTGTAAGATATTTTTAGTAGTAATTTTTCATAATAATTAATAAAAAAACCTTCATTTAAAAGTATTTCTTGCACAATAAAATATTCCTTGACGATTCAAAAAATACAAACGTAACAGATCAAGTTTTCACTTCTATCGGCACTCCCGGAGTGCCACTAATTTTTTTTAGCAGTTTGAAGATTTGGCCATCCGAACCCTGAGAGCGACAAGTCCTGTCTCAGTAGTTGCGGGAAACCTGTTTGATGTAGCGCCGGAGCTTGCTGGCCGTCTGTTTATAAAGCAACCACATCTCCTTGGAGCACCAAGATCTTGCGAGACGGAGGTAAAGACGTTTGAGTACAAGTAATTTACGGCATGTGGAGTCCCACCAAGGAGCGTTGTGGCGAGGCACACGGCGAGGGAAAACGGAGCACCTGGAGAGTGTCGCTCTGCAGGAGTCCGAAAAGGAGTCGTAGGTAGAATAGGAATTGAAGTTATCTAGAGTCGAATTTAGATGACGGGCGGCCGAGGTCCAGTTGACAAAGTGGCGACGGGAGTCGGCCTGAGTATCGTGCCCACCAATCTGAATAATGACGGGCTGGTGATCAGAGTCGAATGGATCCGGATGCACCGAACAGGAAAGCGAACCAAAAAGGCCAGAAGAGGAGAGGGTAAGATCGAGAAGGGAAGGGGCAGAACCGGGCGCAGTACGGGTCGCACTGGACATACTGCAGACACAAACGGAATGACTGAGGATCCAGGAATGGAAGCGTTGAAGAGGAAGAGGGTAAGGAGGCTAGCGACAGAGTAGATTGATGTTAAAGTCACCCACCAGAAGGAATGGTGGCTCAATAGAATTGAGTAAGCTATCAAACCACTGAACTGCAAAGGAACCCCTGGGAAGGTAGATATTGACAATGGTGAGCCAGATGCCATGAATGTTGATCTTAACACCAAGAGCCTCCGTATTGCCGGAAGAGTCAATAGGAAGAGAAATGCGGTATGAAGGGTAAGAAGCGCGGACCGCCGTGAGGAGACCTCCACAACGGCCGCCATCTCTACCAGTCAAAAAGGTGTGCATACGGGGAATAGAGAAGGTTGAACCCGAAGCTAAAAAGGTCTCCTGTAAGCAGATGACCTGGCAGTCTCTAAATAAAGGGGCGCGTAGCCAATGTCCATTAGCACGAACACTTCTACAGTTCCAATGAATGACTTGGAAACCCATGAAAAACAAAAGGGAAACACCAGCAAACGAGAAGAGAGAGAAGCCCCCAAAAGACAACCACATTAAAGAGTAGAACATGACTTCCTCCCCCTTCCCTAAAAAACAAAATAAAATAAAAAAGGGGGGGAATGGGAGAGGAGAGAGGGAAGAAGAGAGGACCCAACTCACGTGAGTCCAGTGGACAGAGAAGAGTGTCCGAGCTCATGTTTGGAGTTGTCATCTGGAACCCCAGATTCCGTGGAAGAAAATTCCATGAGGAGGTCTGACAAGGACCCTTTTTCCGATAAGGCCTTTCGCAACTTTTTTATTTTTTCCGATGTATGTTGAGTTCTGGGTGAATATAAAAGTTCGCTCTTTTTTCCAGTGTGTGGAGGCAGTGAGGGGGAATCATCAGTTGTTAAAACCTCTTTTATTGCACCGATGAGCGCTGAGGTAAACACGGTAAGCATATTTTGGCAGTTGGCAGCTTGAGCGGTTAGCACTTGCTGCAACATGTTAGCAATGTTTTCACTAAACCCTTGAAGGGTCTCCTGGAGTTCCGTTTTAGTGATATAGTTCGTAGGAGGGGGGGGGAACTGGCGGATGACGAGGCCACAGCCACATATGATTCAGCCTTGTGAGTGGTGCTGGCGCGGAACTGTCGCCGTGCCTCACTAAAACCTAAGTGGTGTTCGGCTTTGTATTTGAGGAGTTTGGCTTCACGTATATAGTGGGGACAAGATTTGTCAGAGGCGGCATGGGGGCCTTTGCAATTAACGCAAAGGGGGGAGGTAGCGGAGCAGGTGCCTTGATGGGACTCCGCACAGTGGCTGCAGATAGGATCGATCTTACAGTTACGTGTACTGTGAGTGAATTTTTTGCATTGCCGTGGTTTATCAACGAATAGAGAGATACGATGGTATTGATACCATAGTTTAACTTCAGCCGGGAGGGAGTGGCCAAGCTTGGTGACCAGGACCGACGTAGTTGGCGTCGAGCCCTGTAGAAGAAAACGTCTAACTTCTAGTGTTTTTATTCCAATGAAATCCAATTCTTCCGCTATTTCAGTGCAATCAACAAGCGGGTCGATGTTGTGAAGAAGGAACCGGGTTGATATTTCTTCAGGAAGGTAGGACGCAGTAACAGAAATATTTAATAATGTTTTGATTTTTAAAATTTCAATGGCAGTGTCTGCCAATTGTGTGTGGATCAGTAATTTGCCCTGGCGGGTAATTTTCATAAAATCAATACATTTATATGAAGGAACTTGCAAGGCAATGGCATCCCTTAGCACCTTGGGATGGGTCATAGGTATGGATCCATTAACAGCAGTTAGGGTAACCGAGATGGCACCAATGCCGACTTTACTAGCTTCCGATAAAATATTTTCAGGGGAACTGTTTAAACGGTATAGGAAGGGATTATGAGTAACGCTATTAGTTATCTCCATGTTTGAAACAGCATCCTGGACTTTAAATTCAGAGTTCATTTTGCTATCCGTGACCGTCACTGTTGACAGTCAGACACAATTACAACAAACAAAATTCGAAACAAACTCAAAGAAAAAACAGTTCAACACTTACCAGTGCTGGTGAAAACTAACGTAACAAGACACTTACTGCACGAAAAACAAGAAGTAACGAGCGAAACTGTACGAAATTATAAAGAAATTCCACCCAAACGGGCGAAAGAGGAGTACACACAACACGTTGACAACAACGCCAACAGAAATCAAAACACAAGCTCAAACCGTTGCCAGATGCAACCTACACATCCGAAGACCACGGAGCGAAAAACCTAAAAACCTACAATTTTGCTGTGTTGTCGTTGTCATGGTTAGTGTTGCCAGATTGTCAAAAGCTAATTTCCCCAAAATTCATGAAATTTTCCTCAAATCAGGACTTTTTTCCGAAAAAGACCCCAACGAAATTTTTACTATAAAAAGCAATTTCGCAATTTTCAATTTTTCGTTATAAATATTTTTTTAACAAATTTAAATTCTATTTTTCCCCAAATCAAGAATTTTTTTGAAAAAATTCCCCATTTCTGAAAAAAATAAAAAAATAAATAAACGTTTAATCTCAACAGAATTTTTTATGTATGTTTAAATCTAAAAACAACAACGAAAAAGAAAAGTTATAAAATAGTTTTTATTTTTATTGCATAAATCTATATTATTAAATGAAATGTATTTCTGTGCTGGTGTTTCTTTCCGCGATGACAGGAAAATCTGAATCATTTATCAGAAAATTCAGATGGGGGATAGCTCAATGCAGATCACGATGAATCTGTAGTACATGTAAACGGTGAGCACGACCAACGAAAATGATTTATATCTATTATTTCTGTATTTTATTTTCGTTTTCCAAACTAAAATCGAATTCGAGACAGATCCGGAATTGAATAATGTCTAAAAGTAAAAATTGATATTGTGACCAGAATTCCCCAAGTTTTTCCCCAAATTTGTTCATAGTCCCCAAGATTTACTTGTCCCCAAAAAATTCCCCTCGAGCTTCAAAATTCCCCAAAATGTTTACAAAATCCCCAATCTGGCAACACTGGTCATGGTTCTCCATCCTACTCGTCTACACCCTGAAGCATAAATTTATATTCCTTCGTCCATGCCCTGAAGGACCCTGGCCTTCGCGGGGTAAAAGCAGTAAGGGCTGGGGCAGATCACGTGAGAGAGCAGCCCTCTAGGGTGAAAAGGGTGGAGATGCTGAACGCACCCTTACTGATCACAAAGGAAAAAACGTTATATTTTTATTTCAGTGGATGATATGGAAAGTGACGATAGTTAAAATATTTAATTAGGAATTTTGTACATAAAATAGTTTGAAGTCTGAAACTTGTCGATCGAAAGCGATTAACTGGAAACTGTAGCAAACATCATTTAGTTGTTCAACAAAGCATGCGTGAGAACTGGATTTTTATTGGTCCAATGTAGAAAACGTTGCTTGCAGACACCTTTGCATTTTTAGCTTCTTGTTTTCGTGGAGGATTTTGTTTGTTTGCCTCGCGATTTGCAACGCCGTCCTGATGGCGTAAAAAGTGTTAATATTTTCTGATTGATAAATATTAAGGAATGGCTCCTGTTCCTGTTGTGGAGAGCGAGGTTGCTCTCGATAATCAACTTGAAAATGTTCCCGAGTCCGCACCATCTAAACCAACTATCGGTATCATATACCCTCCTCCAGAGCTGAGAAGTATCCTTTAAATTTTTTCGTCGTAGTCAAGTAATTTAACATTAAAAATATATTATTTGATTTATTGATATGTATGTGTAATTACTTGCAAATACTTTTCGCTTGATTAATGATGAGATCTATTGAAAGCGCTTTCTGTAGTTTGTTCACTTCTTGAAAGTTTTGAAAAATTAAAATTTTTGTTCAAAATAATTGAATTGTTTAAAGTTAAATTAACAATTTGTTCGTTGCAATTTTATCTAATTTCCATATGCATTTTTTTCTCTATGCTAGTAGTGATAATGCAATAAATTGCTTAGAGCAAGGATCGCCAAAGTGGTATTCATAACAGTAAAAGAGCTCGTTTAATTCGGTTGATTCTTATTTCTATAATGCAATAAACCGCTTAGATCAAGGATCGTCAAAATAGTTTATATAACAGTAAAAGAACTCAATTTTACTTAGGGGATTTTACGAAAAAATGCTAACTAAAATCGTTCATTGTGTAATGAAAGATTTAGAAAAAGAAGTGTCTTTCACCAGTGTTGAAATCAGGCACTTTTCTCTCGGAGGGGATGAACATTACAGAGTTCTGGGGAGGAGAATTGAACTTTTTTTTACCATTGGAAACAGATAATCTGAAATTTTCCAGGAGGGACATTTCATTGCTCTAAGGAAAATGACCCCCCCCCCCCCCCGACCAGAAATGTAGTGGGGTTATTCTCTGCAATAGTGCAAAAAGTGGTTCCCAGCCATATAAATGCTCTAAATTTCATTTTATTTTTATTTATTTATACTTTTATTAGAAGGTCTAAAGTTTGTTTATTAGGGGCAGGGCGTAAAATTTAAAAATAAACAAATTTAATATTTAAAAATGTAAGATATATCATGCAAATATCATTCCCTCACCTCTCCCCTACCCATACTACCATACTTTACTGCCCGATTTTTTCCATTCAGAAATAAAAATAATTAAAAACACCCTAAGCAAAATAAAGTTCTTAAATGGTACCTTACAAAAAATAATAAAAATATTTTTTTTTACTGTAATTATGTAGTCTACTCAATCAATTATAAGTCTCCCCATGCTAGACCATCATTCCCTCACACCTTGCTATTATCCCAAATATCTTATCACTAAAGATGAGCAGCAGTCTAGCATTCTTTACAGAGAGGAAGCTAATTTGAGTACTTGTCAGTCCAGCAACATAAATTGGTGGGATAAGTTTTTGTTAATTTTCTAGAAATTTTTTTCAATCAGAAAATCGGGGAGTATTTTTATTAGCAGTCATTCCCTCATGCAGAATGCTAAATTTTTAGAAATTTTCAAAATTTTTAATTTTATCATACATTATATATTATGTGTTCTTCTTTAAGGAATCAGTTCGGTTTTTTCCACAATTTTGCATTTTTCATGACAATTAGTAAAAACATCTTAATTTCATCATTCCCTCACTCGTCATTCCCTCACATTTATTGTTATCAGTTAATGATAAGTGAATGGGGAATATGCACTTTTGTTTAAAATTTTATAACGATTTCTGCTGCTATTAAAATCTTCAACAATTGACCAATTACTAACAATTTATCCAATTTTTATGAAAATTTACCTATGTAACATTCAAGTCAGACTGCTTGGTCAAATTTGCAGTATTGTAGAGAATAACCCAGTGGAGAGTATACACTGTATACCTTCAGGATTAAAAAAAAAAAATACACATATAAGGTGGATGCTCCAGTTTTAGCCACATTGAGAGAAAAGTTGAAATGGAAATTTTATACTAGTTTTTGACTGAATTAAGCATATTAAATCGCAATAACAGTATTCTTTAGTAAATTTATTTGTCTTTTTATTAATTATAATAACTTTCTATAAAATATTTTAGATTGTGAGTAATAATTCATTTAGTAATAACTCATTTAGTAATTTCTTCCAATTTGTACCAGTTTTGGCCACCCCAATATCTTGTAGTTTAACAAACATTTTAATTGATAATAAGTAAAAGTAAAGCATTTTTATGCAACATCTATTTTACCACACACATATTTGTTTGCTGTATAAAAGAATTTTGCTTTTTTTTATTAATGAAATCATAAAAACATCAAATAAAGTATATTTAAGTTGATTTTAACTGAAAATTTAAATTAAAAAACTAAGAATATTTTATTCATAAACAGTGATAGAAATTGGGAGATAAAAAGCAGGCGTCAAATGACAACTACTGTAAAAATCTTAGGCGTCAAATTAAGATTTTTAGTTGCAGTTTCTAAAATTCATATAAATATTACTGTAATACTGTATATAATTTAGAGATGATTCTGGGTATATTAAAAAAAATTGAAATTTACATCAAATTTTCTGAAAGGTTAGAGCAGAGACGGGAGAGAAATCCTCTCCCAATGCTGTATTTTTTTGGGGGGGGAGGGGGGGGTTACGCTCCTTTTTACGAAATTTGAGTATTTTACTATCTTTTAACGAAATTTGTCATTTTTTTGCAATCTTTTGACGAAATTTGCCGCTTTTTCGCGATCTTTTGACAAATTTTGCCATATTTTTGTGATTTTTCGACAAACTTTGTCGTCTTTTCGCGAACTTTTGTCGAAACTTGCTGTTTATTCGCGATCTATTGAAGAAACTTGCCTTTTTTTTCACGATCTTTTGACAAACTTTGTGGTGTTTTTTCGTGATTTTTGACTAATTTTGCGGTGTTTTTCGCGATCTTATGGCAATACTCTCCGTTTTTTCACGATCTTTTCATGAAATTCACTGTTGTTTTCGATCTGTTGACAAGCTTTGCCGTATTTTTCGCGATCTGTTGACGAAATTTTCCTTGTTTTTTTTTTTTTGCAATCTTTTGACGAAATTTATCGTTTTCTGCGATTTATTGATGAAATTTACCGTTTTCCAAGATTTTTTTTTCTTTGACGACCTTCTGTCGGAATTTGGACTTTTTTGCCCGGATCCCGTGAAAAAAATCGCCAATTTTTCTTAGAACAATTGAATAAATTAATTTTTTTCGGCGACCATTTCTCGAAATTTGCGATATATTTTATGTCCGAATGTTCGGATTTATGATCATTTTTTTATAATTTTCAGAAATGATTACCTTAATTTTTTGGAAAATACGGACCGTAAGCATCTTTGATACTACTTTTTAGAATAGCACAAATACTTATTTTTATTTTAAATTATCGAAATTAATCTCTAAGATTATAATAATTGAAGCATCTATAAACTGGTGCAAAGCTTTTCTAATTATTGCCATATTTAGTAATTAATAGAAAAATGCACTTAATCTGTGAAACGAAATTAAAACTTGGCAACTTCTTACCAATACTAAAACAAAATTTATCCAGTATTGGTAATTAGAGTTCAATTTAGTAAAAAAAAAATCTAATAATAATAATAAAAACACTATGCATCTACATTCGAATCAAGAGGCGATTCTGAATTTAAAAAAAAATTACTGAAATTTACTGTAAAGAAAAGTTTTTTGAAAGGTTACAGCAGAGGGGGAAGGCCTGTGAATAGCCCCTCCCCTCATTAATTATGCATTTTTTTCGCAATTCTTTGGCGAAAATTGTGATTCCTTGAAGAAATTTGCGTTTTTTCGAGAACCTTCGGTGAAATTAACGGATTTTATCGTTTTCCTAAGACAAGATTTTCATTTTTTCTGCAATTCTTTGGCAAAATTCACATTTTTCTAAAGATTCTTTGAGGAAATTAACGTTTGTTTTCGCGATCCTTTTCTGGAAATTTGTGGGTTTGTTTGTTTTTTTCGCGATACTATGACGAAGTTCATTCTATGACTTTTTCCCGGGATTTTTTTTTTGACAGAATTAGACTTTCTTTTCGCGATTCTTTGATGAGATTTATGTTTTTCTAACGATTCTTTGATGAGATTAGCATTTCTGTTCGCAATCTTTTGTAAAAATTTGCTTTTTTTTTTTTCGCTATTGTATTAGAAAATTTTTTTGTTATTTTTTGAAAAAATCCGTAGGTTTTTGCGCTTTTTTGGCGAAATTGGCGATTTTTCATGCAACGATTAATGAAATTGACTTTTTTTGCGACTTTTTATCGAAATTCACGATGTTTTTAGTTCCAAATTTTCAGACTAGACCGTTTTTTTCTTAAATTTTCTGAACCAAATACCTAATAAATGTATTTTTTAAAAAGCTAGGCGTCAAATTTGACGACCGAGAATAATTTTGTAGTCGTCAAAATCAATTTTTTAGTTGCATTTGACGACTAACGACCGCTAATTTCGAAGAGTGTTCATAAAAGAGACAAGAGTGCTTATAGGACATAAAAAGCTTATTTTAACATTCCGCATATTTACATTTATATATATCATATTATATCAATATTTACACAATTACATGGTTAGAATCTTAAAATTATTCCATTTTTACAGGAAATAGTATCCTAACAATCTCTAAAATTCACTTTTTTCAATTGATTTTTAACTTTAATTCCTAGTACTTAGCTGCCAGTCAGCCTAATGATTTAGAATTTTCTTCAAACCTTAGATTTCCTTGCATAAATATGGGTTAGAGTCTGAGAAAGACCTTCACAGAGGCCATCCCCCTTCTCTTCAGCCCATATCTCTCATGTAGATAATTGGCCGTGATAAACAGCACTTATTACTCAAACATATTACTTGAGATTCAACATTAGTAAAAAGTGATGTCCATTCTGTAAACTTGTGATGCAAGGTAGAACGAGGTACTCCAAAACTTAGCTATCTTGTAGTTCTGATAATGCATTTTGAAATGTCTTAATTTTACTTTCTATCTTAAAACAGTGTTCAATCTAGATAATTTTTTAAAAGTTCAAAATTGTCTTTTTTAAACTTGTTAAAATTAATCCTGTTTATAGTGCAAAGATTTTAACATAATTTGTTAATTCTAAATTCATGTGCTTGAAATTTTGCAAAAAAATATGCAACTTCATTTCTTTTGAGAAAATGCAAGAAACCACTAAATCATGCTGTAATTTTATTGAACTTTTAAATTTATAAGTCATAAAATATATCTAAATATATTGTTAAAATTTTCACTATAATTAGTCTTGTGGCCAAAAGTGAAGCATAATGTTGTACCCTTTTTGGCCACTCCATGGCCATAACTGGTGCACATAACAAATTTAAAGCACCAGTTTTGGCCACCCCCTTTTAAGTTTTAAATATAATTAATTTAAATATGAAATTGCAATAGAGAGAAAGCTTACTTCATAAAACTTCATAGCAATTTGTTTTAGAACAAATAGAGTTCGATAAATGCCTAATATTGAAAGATTGTGAAAACTTATTACCTTAGCAAAAACCTTAATACATGTGAGCACAGATTATAGTTTCACACATTTATTTTTTTGCAAGTCACATTCTATCAAAAAATAAACAAATGGGATTGGAAATGATAAAAGAGTGTTTGATTAAAAAATAAGAATTCATATTATTTGTTAAAATCAATTTACAGCTTAAATAGGGGGTAAACCAATCCAATGTGGCCAAAACTGGAGCATCCACCCTATTATTAATGAAAGTGACAAAAATTGTAATATAATTTTTTTATGGGCATAACTTTGGAATCAGATGTTTTATGTTTTTGATGTATTATATTGTATGTTATTAGTTCTTTAACAGCTTTAAAGATATTGTTGACAAAACTGCTAGCTTTGTTGCCCGAAATGGTAAGTTTTCTTATGATGTTTTTGTTTTAATCTATTACTAAAAGCCTTCTTCATAGTTTTTATGTATTTATCTGTTTTTTAAAAATCTGTTGCATATGTTACCTATATAATTTTTAAAAAAATATGTACTTGGCATTTAAATGTTAAATCCAAATGGATCTGAAAAATAACAGTAAAAATATATCAGTGATTCTGAGATTGTGCTATAGTGCATAAATTATGCAAAATAACAGTGACAAATTGCTCGTATATTGAAACAAAGTCACCTTGGAATGCGTGATTTTGTTAAAATATCATGGGAAAAGCCTGAATTTCATCAAAAAACCGCAGGAAGAAATGCAAATTTTATCAAAGGATCACAAAAAAAAAGGCAAATTTTGTTAATAGATCATGATAAACTACTAATTTCTTCAAAAAAAAATCATAAAAAAGCAACTAAATTCCTTTACAGTGTTTTGGGAAAAATGGTAAATTTCGTTGAAAAATCTCCGAAACCGGTAGATTTCGTCATAAGATCACAAAAAATGTCATTGTCAAAAGATCATGATAAAACGGCAATTTCATTAAAAGATTGTGAAAAAAATGGCAAATGTCAAAAAATAGTGAAAAGACAGTTAGTTTCATCAAAAGATCGTTAAAAAAAAAAAAAAAAAAAAAAAAAAAAAAACTGTTAAGGGATTGTAAAAAAAATAAATTTCATTAAAAGATTGTAAAAAAAAAAAACAGTAAATTTTGTCAAAAGATTGAAAGAAAAAAAACTGCAAATTTTTTCAGAGGTACACGAAAAAAAAAAAAAAAGTTATTATCAGGAGTGGATTTTTCTGTTCCAAAAACTAATTTTTGTTCTCCCATTTTTTATTATTATTATTATTATTATTATTATTTTCCCTGCTCAGAATTTTTCTGGCGAATGTGACTCCTGAAAGCATCCATTCATAAAACAAAAAGTACCCTTTTGCTCAATGAAAGTATTCTTTTTTCAGCAAAAATGTCTTTTTCAATAAATCAGTTTTGCCCTTTTTAAAAAAGAAATGCAAACAATAGTGATACTTGTTATCTTCTACACTGAAATAAGCATTATTTTATTATTAAATTTGTATTTAGTCTTTCACATTTTTTTAAAGAAAGATTTTATTAATAGTTATATTGGTAAGTAGTATTTAATAAAATAATATTGGTTTTAATTATTCATTAATAATTATTAAAGCAATAATTATTGCATTTTATTTTTCTTTTCCAAATGAACGAGTTTTATTTTTGCATGTAAAATATGACTTATTTTTACTGGAAACATACTTTTGTAAAAAAAGGATGCAGAATTTTAGATGCTTTGGGACCAGGATTTTTCAAATCCAGCAACATCACTGATATATGGACCATACTTATAATAGAGTATATTTATTAAAGTATGAGATTATGTAAAAATTTATAATCTCTGCAATTTCTGGTTGCGAGGCATTTAATACAAATATGTTGTCTATTGATATATTTAAACAATACTTAGTCATGTTTACAACATAAATGTAAAATTGTGTGAAATGTGATAGTTAAATCTAAGTTTTATAAAAGTGTAATTGATACATTACAACCTGAAATTATGAAAAATACCATATTTACTTGTGGGTCATTCCATATCAAATCACCCAGATTTTTCCAAAAATGACACCCACCATCACCAATTTTGATAAAATTCTGTGGATTTGTAGAATTTCTAATGCTGATTCTAAAAATATCAATTATATTGAAATTCATCAAACGGTTTGTGAGTTATGAGCTTTTAAATAGCTCCCAAGATGGCTGATTTGCCACCATTTTGAATAGCACATGTGACAACAAAAAAATCCATAACTTCTTTCAGGTTTAAGCTAGAGCTTTCAAATTTTTTTTGTTTTGTTCAGAATAAAATAAACTTTCATTTAAACAGATTTTTGTGAACCTCATTTTATAAAAATGCTGTCAAAAAATGACTTTTTGTCATTTTTTTAAGTAAAAAAAGGGGCAACTTCAATGGCTGATTTCCCCCAATGTACCCTCTTCAATTTTCATCTAATTGCATAAATAAGCAACTCAAAGTGTGTTTTGATGACTAATAAAAAAAACTTAATGGGCGGTTCACAGGTTTTTATTTAAAAAAATAAATTCAATTTTACTGACTTTCCACAATAACAGAAAACACAAGATAATATTGATATTTCTTTTATTACCAGAAATATCATACATATTTACATCTAAAAGTTTGATAAGGTTTAATGTGCCTAAAAAAGGAGAATTTTATAGGAATAAATAAAAATACCAATAGTGGATTCTTACAATCCGACAAATTGAAATCTATTGCAGTCTCAGTAAATTATGAATAAAAAGGAAATGATGGAAAAAGTTCTACAAATAGTTGAATTTTATGACAAAATCGTACTTTTATTTTATACAAAATACAATAAAATTGCAACTCTTAAATAAAAATTAAGGTACTTTAAATTAATACAAAATAACATATCACATACACAATAAACAAGCTGTTAAAAATATATCTACATCAATAATAATTTAAAGTAAAGGTAATTAATATTTAAAAAAATCCCTGCCAGCAGGCAGATGTAAATTTTGCAGTTAAATACAGTAGACTCCCTCAAATCCGCACAGCTTGGAACCAGAAGTTTTGTGGATTTTAGAATTTTGCCGATTTCCGGTCATTACTCTGTTTACCCTTTTTTAAACAGGAATTTGAATGCAATTAATAATGCAATCAAAACTAAAATGAATGCTTTACAATATAATAAAATATTAAAATAAGTAATAAATTAAAATAATAAAAATTTAGATAATTTTCAAAGTGATTAAAATATTAAAAGTAAGGATCAAGTTAATAATCAATATATGATTAAATATTCATTATAAACATGAAATATATCTTTCTTAAATTATTCAATGTAGTTACTAATGTACCTCATAAAGATACATTACTAATTCTCAACAAAATCATAAAATAAAGAAGTTTTTTTTTTTTTTTTCAGGTTTAGCCAGATTTAGATTTAATAACCAAAAAAGCTTGATTAGTACATAAATATATTTGATAAGATTGTGATTACCAATGATATAAGAAAAATCTGAATTTTTTCAGAATATATTTCTTTTCCTTCGTGGGGAAAAAAAAACATGAATTCAGTACTATTAACAAAAGTTACAAATTAAAATAAAATGGAATTGATATAAAATTATAAAAGTCAAATTTTGTCCCTATATCTGAACTGAATGTTTCATTATTTACATCCGTAAATTATATGCAGATTTTTTAGGAGTTGTGGATTTTAGGGTTTCAGTTTTGAGATAGTTTACTGTACTTGTTTCAGTAACAAAAACTAAATCAAATTTAGATATAAACCTAGTTCAACAATTTTATCTGGTTCTTTTTAAAATTTAATTTTTCTGTAAGAACTGGTTTTATCACAATTATGTTAAGGCAGTGTATATAAAAAAATATTTTTGTACGCTCAACAACTCAAAATTTTCTAACGCATTTTCAGATTCATTTTTAAAAGTAAAAACATGATACTTGTTGATGTGATTTTTTTTTTTTTTTTCAGAGATTTATAAGTGACCTCAGGGCTGCTACAGGCAACTATTTTTATATTCTGTGTGCACCAGTATTTTTCTAATATAAAATTTGAAGTATATTTTACTTGCAAATGTTATCAAAGCATCTATTATGGATTTCATTTTTAAGAAAGTGGTTGGTGCCAGTTAGAATTAAAAAATAGTCGCCTGTGACAGCCTTGCAACCTGTGTTTTTATTTTTTGTTCAATGAATTAGATCTTGATTTACAACAATTATTTTCTCAGTATGACCATTTTTTCCGTTTCCAGTACTATCGCTTAAATTCAATTCAAAATGCCCACTTTGACAGCATTTTTTAATATAGTATGCCTTTTATATATATATATATACATATATATATATATATATATATATATATATATAGAACCTGCCAATTGAATGCGTTTGTGAGCAAAAGTGGATTTAAAAACGAATCAGAAAATCCAATGATTTTGCTTTGCCGAACTGTCCCGTTCACATAGAAAGCAAGGCATTTTTGTATACACAGCTTTTTGTGCCAATAATATTAATGTACATTTGAAGTCACTGCAGATAAACCATTTGTCTATCTCATGCTAAATACAATCAGATTGTATTCTAAAAGTCGTTAGATAAGTTCGCAAGCATCCACAAGTATACATTTACATTATCTGTGACTATTACATGATGCTTGTTCTCGGCAATGAATCTTAGAAATCACCTCTAGTTGATCACAAACAAACTGTACGTGATAGAAGAAAACTAAGAACAGTTGTGTAATTAGCATAGAAAAATGCATTAAAGGGGTGCATTGGTTCTTAATCATCTGATATGTAGACAAGTGTAACTTTTACTTACTATATTTTTTATTTAAGAGTTTTAATTTTATCACATTTTGTATTGTATACAAGTATGATTTTGTTATATAATGTACCTATTTGTAGAGTTTTTTTTTAATCATTTCTTTTTTACTTATAATTTATTGAAACTCTGCAATAGATTTCAATTTGTCAGGAAAGTACTTCTATGTCTTGCAAAAATCCATTATTGGCATTCCTATTAATTCCCTTTTTTATAGGGGATTCCTCTTTTTTAGTCACATTAAACATACATATTTAAGTAACATAAAACCTTATCAAACTTTTAGATGTAAATATATATAAATATTTCTGGTAATAAAAGAAATGTCAACTCATTATCTTGCGTTTTCTGTTATTGGGGAAAGTCAGTAAAATTGAATTTATTTTTTTAAATAAAAACCTGTGAACCGCCCATTAAGTTTTTTTTATTAGTCATCAAAACACACTTTGAGTTGCTTATTTATGCAATTAGATGAAAATTGAAGGGGGTACGTTGGGGGAAATCAGCCATTGAAGTTGCCCCTTTTTTTTACTTTAAAAAATGACAAAAAGTCATTTTTGACAGCATTTTTATGAAATGAGGTTTACAAAAATCTGTTTAAATGAAAGTTTACATTATTCTGAACAAAACAAAAAAAATTTGAAAGCTCTAGCTTAAATCTGAAAGAAGTTATGGACTTTTTTGTTGTCACATGTGCTATTCAAAATGGCGGCAAATCGGCCATCTTGGGAGCTATTTAAAAGCTCATAACTTACAAACCGTTTGATCAATCTCAATATAATTGATATTTTTGGAATCAGCATTATAAATTCTACAAATTCACTGAATTTTATCAAAATTGGTGATGGTGGGTGCCATGGTCTGGGTGATTTGACATGGAATGACCCTTGTGTGTTTTGCCCACTCTATGTTTTACATGATAAAATGACGAATTTCTTTTATATCTCCTATATAACATACACCATAAATTTGGAACAAAAGTGAATGAATTTTAGTAAAGAATATTAAACAAATGTTATGTCAGGCCACGAAAGAAACAAGAAGTCTATTTTTAGGCTTCAAGGTAGGGTTGGGATGTTAATAAAGTGACTGGAATTTTCTACCAGCTGGATAAAATTGAAGACAATATCACTTACGAGGATATTGATTGTGCAAGTGATAACGAGGACAGCAACAGTAGTGGTAATGAGAATTGCTAATTAGCTTTAAATAATGTTACTACCATTGTTGTATAAAAAAAAGTACAAGGAGTGCAGTAAAGATTCAGCAAAACTTCTGTTTAAGATTTTTTCAGCTTTAATTTCTTTTTTGATCACATTTCTATATTCATATCATGTGATTACTGTCAGCAGTAAAAAAAATATTCTGTATATAACGCATACCTAGAGTTTACAACCTAAATTTTTGAAGAAAAAAAAAGGTGTGTTTTATGACAGAAGTAAATATGGTATTTAAAATGTAGATTTGAATTTCATAAATTTTATTATGCATTTGATGAACTGCTGTGCTATAATTTCATTGGTAAAAAATTGTTTTCTGAATTTGGTTTGATCCAGAATAAACTGCAAAATCAAATAAGCTTAGACAGTGCTATAAACTTGTTACATGTAGCCATATTTTGAATTCTAAGTAAAATTTTAGAAATGTTATTTCTTTTCTTTCATTTATCTATAAATAAATATCTTAAAATATTTCAGTGGTTATAAGAAATTTTGCTCATCTTTATTTTTTTGTTGTTATTAAATTACTTAATCAGGAAATTTTTGTAATACTAATAAGTGACCTGTCAAACATGATGCTCACTGATTTGGATGAAAATAAGATATGTCTCACAGTTCTTCTAATTATTCTGGTGGAAAGATTTCATCAAATTGGCCCTTTGATAATCCATGTATTGTGGATTATCTGTGGAAAATTTTTAAAAAGGGCTAAAAATTGCAGCTGCAGATTATACGCTGCTGCAAAGTATGGAACGGACATTACAGTAATAGTGCATAAGGGATACTAAGTTAAATTACATCATGATTAACAAGAAACGTTACAGCTAATCGCATGAATTTTACTTTAAAAATTTAAAAAGTCTTGTCTATTCATATTTCCTTGTCTAAGAGATTTTTCCTTTATTTTTAGAGAGGGAAGAGGAAGGGCATTATGTTTTATTAAATTAAAACAGTTTTAATGCTTTTTAATTTATCTGCAAATAACTATTACGTTCATCCATATGGGCTTTAGAGGACATTTTCTTCATTTTAAAACAGAGCTAATTAACATGTCTTTTTAGCGACTGCAGGGCCTGAGTGAGAGTTAAGAAGTATAGCATATAAGATATCATTTTAATGTAACTAGTTTTTATTAAAGGAACAGGTTTCTTTCATTTTTGTTTTTGTGTGAAAAACCTATACTTATTTCTTCTGGCCAGTTTCATGATTTTTTCCCCCTATTTTAGAAGAAACCTGCCAATTGTTTCTCTTTCTGAATAATTACAACTTGTTTTTTTATATTGATTTTTAATTAAATTTTCATATTTGTTCTTATATAGGTCCTGAATTTGAGGCAAGAATTCGACAAAATGAAATCAACAATAAAAAATTCAATTTTCTTAATCCTGGTGATCCATATAATGCATATTATCAGCATAAAGTTAAAGAGCTTAAAGAAGGCAAAGGAGGTATGTACTAATTTTTTTCTTCTCATATTATTTTGTTTGTTGTTGTTGTTGATATAGACAACTAATTTTTATTTTCTTTTTATTAGCTCCAGATGCTGCAGCAGCTGCTGCTCCTCCAAAGGTAAACTCTTATTTTTTATATTCAAATTCAAAAGCTTTTAGAATCATATCTTTATCAGTTTAAATTTGTAAAAAATATTTTTTTAAATAAGGATAGGAATAAATTGAGCTGAATATAAGAACTCTCTTAATATTTAACAATATATGGTTTTTATTCATGCATTTCTTTTTATTTATAATAATTGTTTCAGCACTGAGAAATACTGGTACTACTTGATAGTCCCATCGACAAATTTTATAAATAGTCAAACTATTCACCAAATTATACAGATGGAAGAATGTTGCCATTCTAAAACTTTAAGATAAGAAATTTCAATGAATTTAAATTTAAAAAAATCACTAAAGAATAGATTTATTTTCGTGACAACATTCACTTATTTCGTAGCAACATACCAAATAAAAAAAATTTGATTTATTTAAATTAAATGATTTCCTACAAAGGAATACTATTAGTTTACATACAGTCATATTTTCCTTTAACCCTTTGGGGGCAAGCGACACGTATATGTGCCGCAAAAAGGTTTAAAAATCCGTGTTTATCCCCACCAGTAAGATTTTACTGTAAAATTCGTTTTATTTAATAGGAGCATTTTCTCGATTTAATAAGGCACAAATTTCTGTTTTTAAAAATGAATGACAAAGCATTAAAGATTTCATAAAAGGATCTTATTGCGAAGGGGTTAACAAAGTCCTTATTCAGCGAAGTTTCTTATTTAATAAAATTTTCAACCCAACCTTGACTTTGAGCACTATTAGCATGCAAATTAATCATCATATTATGGAAAATGTATTCTATATAACATAGTATATTATAGTTTTGTACATGTACAGCAATTAAACAGAGAGGTTGCTTGGTCCATTATTTGACAAGCTGTGGGCCACAATGAGACAGACATCTATATAAGTTTAAAATTTTCTATTAAATTTTTGTAAAATGATTGGTTTTAAATTCTGTAATCTCTTAACATTTGCAATTTTCGATTATTCACAAAATATAAAATGTGGAACATTTCAACATTCACAAAGACTGAATTTATTTATTTGCTAATTTTGTTTTATAAAGAATATTTTTTGTACAAAAAAACTCACTTTGTTTTACCAGTTCTATGAACTATGTGACACTGGACACTTATCAATTGAATAGCCTACTGTGTTGCCTAAGTTGCGAGAACTGTTAAGGAAAAATATATATCAGTAATTTCCTTTTTTTTTTAATGCAAATACATGGTTCGTACGCTCTGGAAAAAATAGAAAAAGTGCTGGAAAAAAAAGTATTCATTTTCAAGGAATGAAAAGTGCTGGAAAGAAAAAGATTAATTTTCAAAGAAATAAAAGTGCTGGAAAAAAATATTAGTGCTTAAATTTTGAAATTTCCTAAAGAAAACCCTTCATACATTTTATTTTTAAAAAATTTATTACAATCGTATATTTCCTTTCCCAATGGAACATTGAATCACCTGCAGCCACAGACCTCCTTCTCTCCTCTTAACAACCCTTTTGGCATCTTTGCTTGGCTGTAAAAACGGATGCATGCAGTAGCCAGAAGTGTGATTTTTTGCCAGTATGCTCCTCCTGTCAGATGAGAGGAGAGAGCAGACGCTTACGTCACTTTTTACTACACATTAGCAGCTGGGAAGTGCGACTCAGGACAACAAATCAGAATGCACTAGCTTTGGAATAACTTCGCTTTTTCAGCAGGAATATGTTTGTTTTTCCGCGGGGCATTGGGGTCTTTTTGCTGAGTCGATGTAATTGGTTGTTCGTTAGTCGTGCTTTCCAGATATTTGACGTCAACAATTTTGCACCTTTTACTAGTCTCTTTTAGTTTTTGTTTCAAACGTGTCTTTGTTTTAATGTGATCTATTCCAGATTTTACAATATGATTTTTACGATCGATTTTATTTTTTAATTTCTTTCATCAGTCATATAATCAGTAAAGAAATATGGCAGGAAAGTGCATTTTTAATGATTTATGGATTGAAAAACCGGAATATAAACTGTGGCAAAAGATACTGGAAGTTATTAATACATTAAAAGATTTGCAAAGAATTTAACTCAATTTGAATTTGGACTTATATTTTACTAAGTTTTATTAGCCAAGAATATTTTTTTTTCTTTTGATCAGGGGTGATTCTCGTCCGAAAATTGAAGGCATCCTCTTCCGAAAATTTGAAATTGGGTTATCAGTTGCGCATAGTTGCCAACTTGTACGATTTTGCTCGCGCAGAAAAAACAATCGCTGAGAAATGCAAATTTCGTGAAAGGATTGCACAAAAAGCACACATTTCGTCAATATTTCGTGGAAAAACGAGATTTCGTCGGTGTTTTTGTCAAAGAACTTTATCAAAAGATAGCTGAAAAACTCAAATTTCCTGTGTGGATCGCAGAAAAATGGCAATTTCACCCAAATAACGCAGATAAAACGCTGATTTCGTCTGAAGACCGCAAGAAAACGTCGATTTCGTCAAATGATTGCAGATATAAAGTCGATTTCGTTAAAAGATCGCTTACAAATATTTTGTCAAAAGATCATTAAAAAAAACGATTTCATCAAGAGATCACGGAAAAAACGCCGATTTCGTCAAAAGATCGCGGGGATAAAATGCCGTTTTTAGAAAAGATTGCGTAAAAATGCAAATTTTGTCTAAAGATCGTCTAAAAAATGCCGATTTCATAAAAAAAACCACGGGGAAACGCTGATTTCTGAAAATGCAATGTGAATATCTGAAAAAAAAAATTTTCGCCCAGGATCACCCTTGCTTTTGATTTTACATTTTAATCTAAATTTACATTTAATCTTCATTTACTTTTTAATTAATATTTTAATCCTTTTTCTCTTTTTATATTACAAATAAAACTTCATTAGATGAAAATTTAGAAAGTATCTTTACTAACGAATAATTAAACACACAGGTAACATGATGACTATTTCCTTTATGATATATTATTCTAGAGGCATTTTTATGCGTGCATTAAAATAGCCCTTGAAAAGTCCTTGAAAAGTGCTTGAATTTTATTTGGTCTCAAGTGTACAAACCATGAAATATTTTACAATTTTCTAAAATTTCAAATTTTTATTGCAGATGAAATATTTTTTGCAAAAATTGTGGCAGAAATCTGCAAAAATTTTAAAACATCAACAACAACTTGTTGAAAAAACAACAGAATGTGATTTTTTGCTGGTGAGGAGTCATAAATTTAAAATATTGAGGCTGCAACTTTTCTTTTAAATAGAAAGTCATGAACAAAAGCCCGGCCGCAGACTTGGCACAACGTTGCGATGCTCGTCGCAGACTTTTGAGATCGTCGGCAGACTATTTTTCAACTGTTGAAATTTTTATTATTATTTTTTATATAAAAAAAGAAAAGTTTGCTAAAAATTATTTGTTGTGTACCATTGTAATATGATCTGCACCACATGCCATTGATTAAGTTCCGAATCACGTTAAACTATAAATCAGGGATGATTCTGTTCTGAATTTTTCGAAAAATTAAGGCAATCATTTCCAAAAATTAAACAAAAAATCAGTCCTAAATCTGAAAATTTGGACATAAAATGTATCGTGAATTTTGACAAATGGTATTTTTAAAAAAATTCTAAATTTAAAAGAAAAATCACAGCTTTCACCATAGATCTCGGGAAAAGCTCAAATTTTGTCAGATCACAAAAAAAAAAGTAAAGTTTCTTAAAAAATCGCAAAAAATCGGCAAATTTTATCAAAAAATCGCAAAACAACCCCACAAATTTCGACAAGAGATCCCGAAAAGAAAAAAAAATCTTGCAAATTTTGTAAACAGATCACAAGAAACGACAAATTTCATCAAAAGATCACGAGAAAACAACAAATTTGGTCAAAAGATTGTAAGACAACTACACATTTTGTCCAGGTAGCAAGAAAAAAAAAAAAAAAAACACAACTTTCGTCAAAAAATAGAAAATAAATGCAAATTTTGTACAAGGATCATGGAAAAAAATGGCAAATTTAAACAAAAGATCCTGGTAAAAAAAGGCAAATTTTGTAAACAAATCACAAAAAAGCAGAAAAATTAGTCAGAAAAATCACGAGAAAACGAGAAATTTCGAAGAAAAAAAAAGGTGCGAAAAAACAACAGACTTGCCAAGTCTCCCGATTTTTAATCATTCTCCCGATCTCCTGCTTATCTACTAATTACTCCCGATTTCTTACTTTTCTGCAAATTTTTCCCGGTTTTCTACGATGTATGAAAATTTTGTCATCTTCGTTTCCTGTTGTTACATAAAATAGAACCAGCCAACCAATTTATCATAACAAAAAAGCC
Organism: Maratus speculifer; assembly: GCA_964019185.1. Classification (NCBI taxonomy): domain Eukaryota; kingdom Metazoa; phylum Arthropoda; class Arachnida; order Araneae; family Salticidae; genus Maratus; species Maratus speculifer. The sequence goes on along the minus strand of OZ025289.1, from coordinate 166,484,934 downwards.
AGAAAACCATTTTTCTTCAGTGATTGGTTAGTTGGTTTGACGTCACATCGTGAAGAAGTGTGGTTACGGCGTAACTGCCCAATAAACGTGAAGTGTCGCGGGTTTCTATAGATAAATAGTATAAGCTATTGTTATGACTGTGTTAGCTGCTATTTTGAATATTGTCGATCACGTGGAGCGAAATCGCGTTTAATTTTTTATTTCGTGATATGTTTTGCAATTTTTTTATGAATTCCTAAATATGGCATCAAAAAAGAAATATGATATATCTTACCAGTCTTCGTTTACCGAAGAATTTGAACACATTGTGCCGTTATCAGAAGGAAGTTTATACGCCAGATGTACTGTATGTTCTTTTGATTTTAAAATTTTGCATGGTGGCAGAGCTGATGTTGTAAAGCATATTGGAACAAAAAAGCATCTGGATAATGTAAAACGATCTAAATTGACTAAAAACCTTTCATTTTCTGTTGATGAAACAGATCAACGTACTATTAAAGCGGAATGCCTTTTTACTTCATTTTTATTGGAGCACAATATACCGCTGAGTGCTTCCGATCACACTTCATCACTTTTTAAAAGATGTTCCCAGACAGTGCTGTGGCAAAAAAATATGCCTGTGCTAGGACAAAAACGACTTGAATTGTGAAGGAGATGGCTATTAATAATAAAGATACTATAATTGACATCTTAAGATCAGCGCCATTTACAGTGTCAACAGACGGTAGCAATAATGCAGATACAAAGATGTATCCTATCATTGTTTCATTTTTCAATCCACTATCATCACAAATTGATTACCACCTACTGTCAATTCAAATGTTACACACAGACTCTACTAACATCTGGTACTAACATTGCCCAGTTGATTGTAAATGAATTCGAAAAAGATAAAATTCCCATGAGGAACCGTCTGGCACTAAGTGTTGATAATGCGTATGTTATGGTTGGGACAAAAAATGGTGTGGCAGCTCATTTAAGGAAAGAAAATAAAAATATTTTTGTTATGGAGTGTATCTGCCACTTAATTAATATTGCAGCTGAAAGAGGTGCCGCAAGTTTACCTGTTCTTGTTGAAGAGTATTTTGTAGATATATACTATTATCTAGAAAAGAGTTCTAAAAAAAAGGAAAAATTAAGAGAATTCCAAAAGTTACGCGACACTGAAGTTAAAAAAATCTTGAAGCATGTGTGCACCTGTTGGTTATCCCTTGGAAAATGCCTATCGAGCGCTGGACCAATGGATGCCACTACTTTCATTCTTCAAAGATGAAGTAAATACAAACCAACTGAAAATTAAAAGTTCAATTGAAAGTTTTAAAATTCCTAAGATAAGTAAAAATGTTGTAAATGAAAATATGTGTGAAAATAAAAATCTTTCAGTTGAGAAGAAAACTATCTCTTCTATTAAGGATAACAAAACACAGATAGCTGGTAGCTCAAAAGAGAATTCTAAAAATCATTTGAAGCATAAAAGTGAATCTTCACATGTCTCTCAAAATAAAAAAAATTGCAAAGGATGATTCTTATGAAATGTTGACACGTGCAGAACGTTTGTTTATGTTTTTGTCTTCAGATCAGAACAAAGCATTCTGTTCTTTTCTATGTACGACTTTGCCTTTATTTGATATTCCAAATGTGACATTGCAGTCAAGAATTCCACAAATACATCTGCTACAGTCCCTAATTTGTGACACTTTTAGATCCATTTTATCAAAGTTTGTGAAAGCTTCAATTATTGTGTCATCCAATTCAATTTTTTAAGTTAATTATAATAAGTATGAAAATCAAAAGAGTGATGGAGACCTGATAATTGGAGCTGCAACTACTAACATAGTGCAAGGACTTTCAGAAAAAGATAAGAAAAGTTTTTTTTTCACATGTTAGAGAATATTTCTGCAGGATATGTGATTATATTAAGCACAAATTCCCCTTAAATGATGAGTAATTGCTCATGCAAAACTGGCCAATATTTCTGCCTTTTCGACTGCTTCTTTTTCTGATGTTAGATATTTTTTAAAAAGGTTCCCAGTTATAGTGTCACTACAATTTAAAAATTCACATTTTGATGATGCAGTAGATATATTAGAAGCACAGTTTTGTTATTTGCAGTTAGAGAATTTAGATGAAATAAAAAAGTCGGAAAGAATTGACACACAGTGGCAGTTAATTGGAAATATTAAAGGACTTGATGGAAAACTGAAGTATAAAGAACTTGCAATGACTATGCTTGCTATTTTGACAATTCCACACAGCGATGCTGAGTGTGAAAGGGTTTTCAGCATTGTTAATAAAACTAGAAATAAATTTAGATCAAATATGAGCAATGACACTTTGGAAAAAGTATTGATGGGTAAATTAAGCCTTCAAGGAAATTGTTAGGAACAAAATTTTGAACGTGCTTTTCTGAAAAAGGCTAAATCTTTCACAACTTAAAATAAATACGCCTCTTATGACTTGAGCACAAAAAGCAATACAGTGTTGAAAAAATTGTGCCTAAATAATTTAATTCTATTTAAATTCTCTGTTATTTTAAATTGTTTTCTATTCAAAATCTTATACTTTGTTCATTTTTAACAGTTATTACTTTCTTTTACAAAGGATTTTAATTATAACAATTTTATGTTTTGACTATTGTCTTTTGATTTTTAAAATGATTTTACACACATATATATAATTTAAACTTCTATTCAATTAAATTGCATTTATATTCTTACTAGTTATTTTACCTAACTTTTGTTTTTGTCTTGGTGCAGCCTGTCACTAATGAATTATTGCACCATGAAATCCCCATCAGCCACAGTTTAAAATAAAATAATATAGTGACTAAGTTGTGTGTATTAAATATGCAAATTTTTGAGTAGTGTTTTTCTTCTATCAATTACTTATTATTCCATTGTGTTTTAATACGAGGTGGGTGGGGGAGGGGCTTAAAAATAATAAAATAATCTCCTGATTTTTGACTTTTAGAGGTTGCCAAGTCTGGACAAATTTCTTCAAAGAATTGCGGAAAAAAACCCGATAATTGTATCCAGGTATCAAGAAAAAAAAAAACACAAATTTCGTCAGAAGTTCGCGAAAAAATGAGAAATTACGTCAAAAGATCTCGAAAAAAAGTCGAATTTCGTCAAAGGATCGTGGAAAACGACAATTTTCATCAAAAGATCCTGAAAAAATGTCGAATTTCGACAAAAAATCCTCCCAAAAACCTGGCAAATTTGGAAAACAGATTGCAAAAAAAGGGCAAATTTCATCAAAAAATTGCAAAAAATGACTAATTTCATCAAAAAGAGTGCAAAAAAATGACAAATTTCATCAAAAAGAGTGCAAAAAAAAAAAAAAAAAAAAAAAAAAAAAAACAGATAAATTTTGTTAAAAAGGTCATAAAAAATGACAAGTAAAACAATCGCAAATTAACAGTAAATTTCGTCAAAAAGTTGCAAAAAAGTGACAAATTTTATTTTAAAAATCGCGAAAATATGGCGATTATTTTTCAAAAAAGTTGTGAAAAAACTGCACATTTTGTAAAAAGATTCGCCAGTGGGGCGTGAAAAAGAAAAAGGAAGACATAATGCCAGGAGTGGATATTCTTCCCCTTTCGGACAATGTATGATGGTGTTAAAAATTCTGAGGATAAAAGTAACTTATTTTTAAAAGCACTTTCCTTTTATGTCAATCACAAATACTTGGGAGGTTTTATTGCATGTAATGTAATGCGAGGGACTGGAATGAGGGCATTTGTCCTTAAGGTTTGCAAACTGTTTTTAAAGTTTCTACTTGTGTTGCAGACTGCAGAAAAAAATTCTGCTGCTAGGAACAAAAGATCTGTCAAACAACCTCACATCGCTAAACTTTTTCCACCATACACTAACAAATAATTTTTTTACAATATGCTTATAACAGACATGCTACTTTTCTGCGTAAATGTGGAATAAATACAATAATTTTGACGAGTGATCGAGGAAAATATACCAATTTTATCAAAAGATCATCAAAAATAGAATTATATTTAAAAAGATTGCGGCAAATTTTGTCGAAAGATGAAGAAAAATCGTGAATTTTCTTTAAAAACTGGGTGGAAACTCAAATTTTTTCGAAAAATCACGAATAATATGCGAATTTTGCCAAAAGATCGGGGGATAGTACACAAATTTTGTTGAAAGATTGCGGAAAATATGCAAATTTTGTCGAAATATCATGGGAAAATATACAAATTTTCTCAAAAAGGGGTGTGAAAAACCACAAATTTCACTAAAGGATCATGGATAAATGCAAATTTGAAAAGACCATGAGTAAAAGTGCGATTATTATCAAATGGTCGCAAATTTTGTCAAAACGCTGAAAAAAAAAAAAAGCAGCAAATATTGCCAGAAGTCTGTGAGGCCATGAAAGTTCAGCTTTTCTTTGCTGAGCCTGTAGCATGACTGTTATAACTATTCAAATTTATTTAAAGCATGTGTTTTAATTATAATAATTAATAAATATATTTTTTCCATAATTCCTCTTTTCCATAAAAAATAAATAAATACAGCCTAACCCCTTTTTATGCACGGGAAGATAATCTTAACATTCGCAAATGTTTTCGGAAACCTAACCTTCATGAATGTTTAGGGATTACTGTATACTACTAATAGGCATGAACATTGATGCAATGTAAAGATGAAAATAAACACTCGCCAGTCGCCACTCGGCGACTAAATGTGAAAAACTGGCGACTAAAAATCTCGAAAGTACCGGCCAAATGTAGGATTTTCAAAAAGGTATTTTTCAAAGAATCGTGGAAAAAAAAATTGAGAATATCATTTAAAAAATAGCAAAAATCCAAATTTCGTGAAAAGATCACCGAAAACATTAATTTCGTGTAAGTATCACGAAAAGACATCGTCAAAGGATCGCAAAGAAAAAAACGCAAATGTCAAAAAATCAACGAAAACAATCGTGAATTTTATCAAAAAACGTAAAAACGAATGCAAAAAACACAAATTTTATCAAAGAAACACGCGAAAAAAAGTGAATACCGTCAAAAAATCGAAATACCGAACGCTAACATCATCAAAAAATTGTGATAACAAACACAAATATTGTGATAACGAACACGAATAGCATCAAAAAATCGTGATAACAAAAGCGAATTTTGTCAAAAAACATAAAAACGAATGCAAAAAACATGAATTTTAACAAAAAAATGTGAAAAAAGCAAATATCGTCAAAAAATTGTGATAACAAACGCGAATATTGCCAAAAATCATGTAAACAAACGCGATTTTCGTCAAAAAATGTAAACATGAACCCAAAAAACACAAATTTTATTAAAGAAACACACGAAAAAATTAATATGTCAAAAAATCGCAATAACAAACGCAAGTATCGTAAAAAAAATCGTGACATCGAGCGCGAATAACGTCAAAAAATCGTAATACAAACGCAATTTGTGACGAAAATCGTGAAAATAAACGCGAATTTTGTCAAAAAACATAAAAACGAACGCAAAAACACAAATTTTAACAAAAAAAAAAAACACTTGTAAAAAGCCAACACCGTCAAAATATTGCGATAATGAACGCGAATATCGTAAAAAATCGTGAAAACGAACGCGATTTTCGTCAAACATACGAAAAAAGTTAATACGTCAAAAATTCATGATAACAAACCCAAATATCGTCAAAAAATCATGATAACAAACATGATTTTCGTCAAAAAACGTGAAAATGAATGCGAATTTTGCCAAAAAACGAAAAAACGAACGCAAAAACACGAATTTTAACAAAGAAACATGTGAAAGAACGAATAGTGTCAAAAAATCGCGATGACGAACACGAATATCGTTAAAAATCATGAAAACGAACGTAATTTTCGTCAAAAAATGTAAAGACGAACACAAAAAACGCGAATTTTATCAAAAAAACACGCAAAAACAATGAATACCGTCAAAAAATCACAACAAATGTGAATACCGTCAAAAAATCGTGATAATGAAAGCGATTTTCATCAAAAATCGCAAAAACGAATACGATTTTCGTTAAAATTTCGAAAACAAATGTGATTATTTTAAAAAAGTCGCGAAAACGAACGCAAATTTTGTCAAAAGAAAAAAACGCACATTATATCAAAGGAAGGGAAAAACCTATAGTATTAGTTTAAGGAGAGACCCTGCCCCCACGCTTTACTTTTTAGAAAATTTGTTGTGAATTTCATTTTAAATCAAACCAGCTAGTCTGTGGATAAACTTTTTTTTGTCACATCTTAATTTTAGACAAATAATTATAAAAAAGAGGATAGGGATTTATTTATGTCGTTAGCTACACAAGTACGTAAGCATAGTTGGACTTACAGATAAGTACATATGCATGTTACATATAACTTTGCTGTTAACTTAATTTAAAATAGATTGGAAATTAGTATCTCAAGTTTATTCCAAACAATATAAATTAAAATATTTTTATCTAATCCATATATTATTTATTTATTCTAAGCTCGCATATATCTTGTAATTAAATATTCAGTGACATAAATGTACTTACTGGCTACTAAAGAAATTATTCTCAGTAGCCAATAACTGGCTACTAAAAAAAATAACCTACCGGTCAGTGGTCACTACGCAAAATTCCTTATTTTCATCTTTAATGCAATGTCTAATGCATTCAGAAATAAGTAATTTGTGTATAAGTTAAGAAAAAATAAAACAAAGTATCGAATTGAACAAACCTTTTGCGAGTGTTGTATTGATTTAGTTTTAGCTCAAAAAAGAGTGAACTTGGAGCTGAAATATACCCCCTGAAATAAATGACTGAGGTAGTCCTCTTACTAATGTTACTAGTCGACTAATGTTACCAGATATCCAGCATAAATCAGGTCTCCAGATGCTCTGTACCCCAGTATTTTATTAGGATGAGCGAAGCGAATCCTCTACTAGGCCACTCAAATTACATTTTGTCGTACACTTTACAAAAAAACTATTCAATATTTTGACTTCAAATTAAACACAAAAAATAAATTATGTTCTTTAGATTTGCACAATATAATTTTTTTTACAGTAAATGTTAAAAAATTTATTATTTTAATTAATTTATTTTACATGCATTTCCAATACGGACGCATTTTAGCAAATAAATAAAAAATGAAACGTGTATATTTTCAGAAAAAATATATAAATCATGGAGTAAGTAATTATAAATAGAATCATGATTAATTTAATAAATAAAATGTTTTCATTATTCAGCAAAATCGTTTGCACAGATGACACTTAAACATTTAAAAAAAATTGTATTATGGGTTTTTTTTTTTTTTTTTTTTTTTTTGTAAAGTGGCAACAAAAGAATTGTAAACAAATAAAATTAATTGCTAAATTTGTTATGTAATTGAAAAATTAAAAGAATTGAAGCATGAAGTTGTTGCCTCGATTCAAGCTCTTTATAAATGTACTAAAGCAAAGTTGGCCAATTCAGAAACGACAAATTGACTTTAACCATTTCTTACTTTATCATTCAGATCTAAAGCAATGTTACGTTTTTATTTGTGGACCGAAAAAGGTTTAGTGAACGGGACTTTAGACTTTGTTGCACGTAATAAAGAAAATTATAAGCCACCAGACCAGATATCACGAATAATCATGGATAAATTTGAATGCTAATAATTTAACTTATAAGAATTGGTGCATACCAATTCCCCCAATAATTAAATTCTGGAAAAATGGAAGCATAAATTGCTCCAGGAAAGAATTTCTTCTGCAGTTAGCTTTTGCTGTTACAATTCATAAATCCCAAGGTTTAACATTAGATGAAGCAGTTGTAGATATTGGGGACATATAGACACAAGTTGGCTTAAAAACGTATGCAACGTTGTCGAGAGTGAAAATTCTTCAAAATTAAGCATTCAATAGAAATTTTGCTTACGAAAAATTCTACAATATCAAAAATTCTGATACGCTAACATGTATAAAAACGAAGAAATTAGAAAAAAAAAGTTTTACAGTTAAAAATTCATAGTATCAACGAGAGCAGATTTCAAATATTTTTCCAGAAAGTAAGATTTTGACGAAGTAACTTTCTTCAAGTTCTCTTCAAATATATTTATTCTAAAATAGCTATCAAAGATTATTTGATGTTAATTATAAAGATTGGAAACATGCATATTTCAAGCAACTTTAAAAAACATCAGTGGTTACTGGAAATTATAAAAACATCTTTAAAAGAGCTTTTAGTTGAAAATTTAAAAATATTTTGTAAAAGTTTGCTTCGAAAATATTTTATTATGCCAGTCTTACAACATAAATAAAAAAATAAAATGCGCAAAAACATAAAATAACGTTTTTGTTTAATAAAGATGCAAAGATAATATTAAACAATATTTTTACTTTCAAATATCTATTTTATAAAATAATGCTTTGTGAATCCAAACAAAGCATGGCTTTTGCTAGTAGTAATCTTATTTACTTTGACTAATTGCAGAATTATCTGCTACAAGCAATAAAATAAACTAAGAAGTTAGTAGTATCCAGAGCATATTAAGCCCAGATTTAAGTAGGACACCTGGTAACACTAGTGGTTGAGTAAGAGCCACCTCTCAAATGCTTATGGATTAAGAATAATATCATTTGTTTTTAAATCAAATTGTTTATTATTTTGTCGAAATATAAGGGCTCTGTTAGTTTTTCTCATAATTCTTATTCCATACCTTTTTTTTTTTTTTTTTTTTTTTGTTAACCACCGAATAGTTGAAATGAAAGGCCAGTTGTCACTCTTTTTTGTTTTTGTACGAGGTGGAGCTCTTTCTGTTTTGCATGCACAATAAATTTGTCAAATATAACTGTCTTTTTCTTTCTTTATTTAGTTTTTTTGCAATTTTATAAACGGAGGTAATTTCATATAATGAAATTGAAAATCTAATGGATAATAATTAAAGTTTTTATTTCCATTCATGGCCAATTAAGCATTTTCTTAATTGAAATTTTCAAACTCATTATATATATATTTAAAAAACTTGGTTGGAAATCACTTTTTTTTGGGGGGGGGGGGGATTAATTGCAAATAGCCTCTAACCTATTTGAAAACATCTATGGTCCTGGCAACACCGGGCGGATCAGCTAGTTTAACATAATTATAGATTATAATAATGAACAATATTAATATGTTTCAAGGAAATACATAACACCTATCTCTCCTATCCAAATTAAACTGAAATGATAGTAGATGAAAACTTTTGTAAAAGTAACTTTTGCAAGTCCACATAGTCTTATTTAAGTTCTGTATTACATGAACTAGTAGCCAACCCGGGCACAGAATCGGTGCAGTGCTGCAACATATGTCGCTGACTCAAGAAGGTCTGCAGACTATTTTTGATCTCTGAAAAAAAAAAAAATGTTTGCCAGAAATTATTTTCCATGTGCCATAGTAGTATGGTCCATGCCACATGCTATTGACGGAGCTCCAATTTTCATCAAGGACGATTCTGCCCAAAATGTTTCGAAAAATTAAAGCAATAAATCAGATTTTTTCATAAAGCAGAAAATTTGGACATAAAATGTATCGCAAATTTTAACAAATGGCCACTGAAAAAATCAATTATGCAAATTGTGCAAAGAAAAATTGGCAATCTCATCATAGATTGTGGGGAAAATGCAAATTTTGTCAGAGGATTGCTTAAAAAAATGCAAATTATATCAAAGGAATGTGAAATAATAATAATATTATTATAACAAAATTGTAATTTAACAAATTACAAAGACTATTTGTAAAATGATATTTTCAAAGATTAAAATTTTAAAGACTTATAAATAAATGCTATATTTAAATTAATAATAATAATAAACAATAAACATTTTTATAATGATCATAAGTTTTTTGTCATTGTGGCAACAGAAGAATTCCATTTTTGGACATTAAACATAAACCAATCGAAAAATGAAAAAAAAAAAAAAAAAAAAAAAAAAAAAATGCAGAATTAAACCAATAAAAAGATTCAGATTTCCCAATTTTCTATCAAAGACAACAACTATTTCCAATTAGTTAAAAATGCAAATTTCGTCTAAGTATCATGAAAAAAACTGCAAATTTTGTAATATAAAAAATCACGAAAAAATGGCAAATTTTATAAAAAAAAAACTATGAAAAAAGTGAATTCCGTCAAAAGATGACAAAAAAAAAGCACATTTTGTCAAAAGCTTGCGAAAGATGCTAATTTCGTCAAAGGAGTATGATAAATAAATAAATAAATACATAGTGCCGGGAGTGGATTTCCTCCCTCTTTCTGACAATGCATGATGGTGTGAAAAATTCTGAGGACAAAGATAACTTATTTTTAAAAGTACTTTCCGTTAATTGTTATCACAAATACTTGGGAGTTATGAGTGTATGCAATTAATGCGAGGGATTAGAAAGAGTGCATTTCTCAGGTTCTGCAAACTCTATCTAAAGTTTCTATTTATGCTGCAGACTCCTGAAAAAAATTCTGCTCCTGGAGTAGTCAGTTGCATCAGGGAATTCTGGATAGCAATTTGCTTTTGCTTATCACATCTAGAAGGTAGAAATTGTCTGTGAAGTAGTTATTGGTAAAATTACAGTGTCTCATTGTGACCCACCCTGCCCTATAAACTAGAAAATATATGTATATTTTTTTAATTATTATTATTATATGCCTATAAATATTTATTAATATTTTAGTCAACGACAGCTGCAAAGAGTGACTTACAGAAACTTGCTGAGATTCAGATTATACCTAAAGAGCCACCTGCAGAATATGAATTTATTGTTGATCCACCATCAATTTCAGCATTTGATTTGTAAGTAGAGCACAGTTTTTAAAAGTTTAAAAAATATCTTTTTTAAATTCTTGAATTGGATGCTAACTATTCATTTATCCTCCTTAGGGATATTGTTAAGTTAACAGCTCAATTTGTAGCTAGAAATGGACGTCAGTTTCTTACTAATTTGATGAACCGAGAACAAAGAAATTACCAATTTGACTTCTTGAGACCTCAACACAGTTTATTTAATTACTTTACTAAGTTGTTGGAGCAATATACAAAAGTAAGATTTTTCTTCTTTTCTTTATGAACATTTTAATGTTATGCATGTTCAATGTGTGAATCTTTCATAATAACAAAGGTACAAACTCTAATCAAGCCAGGGGTCGATTTAGAAAAAGAAAGTTGCATAGCAGTAACTGCTATACAAAGTCCGTTTTGAATAGCAGTTAGACAGTTTTGTATAGCAAGTAAAAAATAGCTAACGTAACTTTTAAAAATTGAAAATTTACAAACAAATTTTACTACAAATGACTTACAAATTTACATTTACTTCTATGAACAAATGCCGTAAATAGCGAGTAACAGTGATTCAGTAATCAATCACAGCATCAGGGCGTGAACAAATCATGTGTTTACTGAGAAAAATGTGCCCAGCAATGGCGTCTTGCTGTACTTCTATTGTAAATAAACACTTGGGGAGAGTAAAAACACAACGTATGTCGTGTAAAAACATCTTTAAATTTTAACTTTAATTGTACATGACATAACAAAGGAAGTAGGAAATATAAATCACAATGATTGCGATTTAATGCATTTCTTGGATCGCATTTTAGTTAAATTTGAATCGCAAATTGCGATGTGATACCGCTTAAATCGAACCCTGAATCAAGCTCATTCCATGTTTTTTGCAATTTTACACTGTTAACGATTCTTAATGCAGCGCTCATGCTTAAAGTTCAGTGAATGTTTTTGATGATGGTCGCTTATAAACAATATTTTAGATGTAACCTCACACACACACACACACACAAAAAAAAAAATGGCGTAAGATCTGGGATCATTTCTCTATCATTGTTGTCATTTTAATGTCAATATCACATTCTATGATGATGTTGCCATTGCCATCTATTTAACAGTGGCAGGAAAAAAATTATATATCATTTCACTATAATATATATAGTTAAAGAATAAATAGCATAATAGTTAAGAAATAACTGCTATTAATTATCTTATCTTTTTTTATATATAAATTGAGGCATCTTTTTATACTAGTATAATTGTTTAATCAAAAATCAGCTATGTAAAAATTCCGTATGTATTTAAAAAATATATATTAAATTTATTTGTTCAAGCAGTAATAACAATATCTTTCAAATTTGCTCATTTTATTTAATAACAGTACGTTTTTTAATATAAAGAGCAACTTGCTTTTTTTTCTTGCCTTTGGAAAACATTATATTCTTTGATAATAGTGAAATACCTGTAATTATGAATATTTTTTTATTTTAGATATTGATTCCTCCTAAAGATTTGATGAGTAAATTGAAAAAAGAATGTGACTCTCCAAAAGCTGTAAGTAACATGTAGTTATCATTTAAAGATTTCTTTAAATCGATGTTTATGATTTATTTTCTGTTTAAGTGTGAAAAACATTAGCAATCAGTTACATTTTCCTCTTATTGATAGTTTGATTCATTTTAATGTACAGTAGATCACCACAATTCTTAGAAATTTTATTTATTGTTTATTTAATGTATATAAGACAAAGTTTAAATTATGACCAAAGTTTTATGCTTTAGATATTATGTATTTCATATAAAAAAAATCTCTTCCCCGAAACATCAACAAACAAAATTTAAATAAGATTTCCATGTTATGTTTGATTGTGTATTTAAAGCTGTTCTCATGTCCACTACTTAACAAGCCCAAAACTTTCTGACTCAATAGCGTTCTCATTTTTAAATGTTAAGGTATAAAATTTGCAGACCTGACTATCAAAGTGATTTGGAATCAAAATAATTTTTTTTATAAATTATTTCTGAGTTATAAGCATTTTTTAATGTGTGACAAGGCATTTTTCTCTTTTTGTTCAGTGGTTTTTCTGCTTTTGTCAGGAAATTCAGTTAAAAATGCCAATTTTAACAGTGTTTTCTGAAAAATTTATTGTATTAAACATAAAGCTTTTTTTATTACATTGTTTCTGAATAACACCTGCTTCATGTGTTTTCGAACAAAAATAAGTTAAAACTTATGTCATAAAGTTGCCTCTTTGGATTTGAAAAAGTCTTAAATAAACACAAGTTAATATTAGTCATTTTTTTTTTTTCTTGGTCAACATTTTGTATCTAAGAAAATTAGAATAATCTAGACCCACAAAAGAACATTTTATTAAGTGCCAAAGAAAACCCCACAATTTTCATCGAATGATTGCAGAGAAAACATGATTTTTGTCAAAGGATTGCAAAAAGAGACTCAAATTTTGTCAAAAAATCCTGGAAAAAATGTGAATTTTCCCAAAGGATCATGAAAAAAGACATGATTTTTGTCAAAGGAAACAGGCACAATTTCTGTCAAAGAATTGTAAAAAAAACACACATTTCATGAAAAGATCATGTTAAATACACAGATTTCATTGAAAGATCGCAAATTTCGAATAAAAACTGTAGAAAAATTGCAAATTTCAGCAAAAGATCATAGAAAAGTTGCAAATGTTGTCTAAAGATCAGGGAAAAAACAAATTTCATCATAGGGTTGTGAGAAAAGTGTGAGTTACGTGCATGTGTATGTGCTCACTCAGTGATTGGGGGAGGGAGATATTCAAAATATTTCCAGTCTTGGCGAAATTTCACGCTTGCACCTGTGAGTCCAAAGCACTAAGCTGTCAAGCATTTGCACAACAATAACACATTTTCCCCTGCAAAACTATTACAGCGAGCTTCCCTAAGAGCAAAGCAAAAACCTCTATCCCAACAATCAACCAATCAGAGTGGAAGCCATTAGTAAATAATAATATGCTATCCTCCTTATATCACTTTTCCTTGCTATGTCTTAACTTTTTCAATATTTCTGTGAATATCATTCAAGGTTGATTAAAAAAGAACTTCAATTGTAAATGCAAAACTATTTATCTTTTTGGAAGAAATATCTGAGTGCCAATATCAAAAATTTACTTGCTTGCAGCAGTAATTCTTAGCTTTAAAAAAAATCAGAGAAAAACTTACGGATATCTTATTATGTTATATTTTAAAAACTTTTGTAGCATAGTAAAAATATGAAATATGCCAATTTTTTCTCTAAAGGTTTTGGAGCAAGTACGATATAGAGTTGAGTGGACTAGACAACAAGAAGCTATTAAAAGACGAGAAGAGGAAGAAGCCGAAAGAGAAAGAGGTAACATTATTATATATAAATATAGTAGAACTTCATTCATCTGTCATATAACTATGTAATTTTTTATAATTATAGTGAAATTGCATACAAGTTACAAATTCAGTGAAGTTAATTATGTGATCAATCATACTCGCTATTGTCAACCTGCAATAATGAAACATTTTAAATATAAAAGGTAGAAAATAAAGTATCACTAAGAGCATAATGTACTTTTTAAAATACATTTATAAAATAATAGTTTAATAATAACTAAATTGGGATTATATTTTGAGCAAGCAGATTCAAAATTCTGACTACATAATTAATTTTTTTTTTCTTTGCTGTTGCTGTATTTTAAAGAAAAATTATGTACTTTTTAATAAATTCAGTAGTTTTCATTTTTCTACCAAGTGGTTTTCATTGTGCAAAACTAACATATGGTAATAGATTTTTAAATAATATTATAGTCATAAAATTATTCAATATTTTTAAGATAAGTATTGAATGTTTATAAAAAAGTGTCTTAAAAACTTTTTATATTCTTATACTTATTTATGTATTATGTATGTCATATTTGCTATTAAAATAAGTTTAATGTCCAATACAGCTTAAATATTAATTTATAAAATTTTACATTAAACAGATTTATAATACCTTAACATTTATAAAGATTATTCCTTTATAATCTGCCAAATTTCATGCTTGAAAATTTTAAAGTGACATCTTAAACAAACATAAATATGGCCATCTTTCTAAAATTATAGAAAAACCTTTTTCCCTCTTTTCTTTTTTTTAAAAGTTTGATAGCTTTTAAATAACTCTGAGCCTTGTTGTTATCTTTATTTCTTCAATGTGACAATCTTATTTTAATATCTTGGATAATCAATACTATATTGAATGGAACATAGATGCTATAACATTTCCTGCAGTGATCAAAGAAATTCTGAGATATGCTCTTCCTGATTTTTTATGTTTGTGCAGCAATAAAGTTGAGATACAATCTTTCTGATTTTTTATGTTTGTGTAGCAGTAGTCTCTCAATCAGTTTTTTAAATAATTAATTTTGTTGACACGTTAAGTGCCTTGGTGTGAGATCCTGAACTTTTCCGTTTAAGTTGCGTTAGCCACTAGTTAATGACAGTGTAAAATATGGTATAAAACTTTTAAAAAAAAAATGTTGTTTTAAATAATTAAGAAAGTATAATCCTGTAATAAGTAAAAGTTAAGTAAATTTTAATTAAATTTTCACTCACCAGTCACTGAAGTAACACTCAACATGTTAAAACTTCAACATAACCATGTCTTTATTTTCTCTCATATACTAGAATAAACTACAGTGTATGCAATGTAAATTAGAATTTTTAGGAAGCCTAATTTTGTATTTACTTTCAAATAAAATTGTTAACAAATAATTTGAACGAATTTCTCTCCGTTGTATTCATTAAAATTTTTGTATTTATCTTGATTTCTGCTTCTTTCTTTATATTGCATATTTTTCATCTGTCAGTAGTTAAAGGAATTTTCTTTCTTTCATTATTTTACATTTTTCACTATTTTACATTTTTTTCATTATTTTACTTTTTATTATTATTCTGATTTTTAGCTTTTTAATGTTTAAAAAAAAAAAAAAATATATTGTTGTACTTTCATAGCCAGTTGGAGTTTTTTGGCCAGCGTAATTTGCTGAGCTTTTAATTAAAAAAAAAAAAAAAAAAAAAATCAGTTTGAATGAAGATTTGCTATTGATGGGATATACATAAAGATACTCTATCTGATTATGAAGCTTTTGCACAATCAATGTAAGTAAAAGAAACTTGGATATATCTTGTTTGGGCTTCATTTTCTGTTTAGAGCATTTTTCCAAAATTACTGGAAAATATAAGCCATATCTTTTTGCTATAGTTGTGCAATGATATCTTAAAAAATAACAATGATTGTGGCTTTTGCTGATTTTTAAAGTAATTGTGCATATATAATATATATATTTCTCTTTATGCAAACTTTCAGTGACATGAAAATTATGAAATGACTTCTTGAAGGTGTGTTTAGGATTAATACATATTTCTATATAAGAAGATAATTTTAAATGAGAAAATCAATCTTGAAACGGTTTTTAAATGTCCTTAGCAATTTTCTACTGTGTACTTTCATTCTCCAGCTCTGAAAAAGAAGCCTAAACTCATCTCTAATAGACATTAATTGTTTAAGATCAAAGAGCTATAAGTCAGTTTGGGTTCTAACCATCCAGCAAAGTTTGTGGGGGCTTTAAAGTTTTTGTGGTGGAGCTAACATTTGATCTTTTTTCTTCCACTTTAATGCTAAATAAGTACTATTAAGTGATGATAAATAAAATAGATGCAGACAAAAATGTGGGAAACCACCTGTCCTAAAATCATAAATCCACCTATCAATAAAAGTTAAAATGTAAAAGTTTTTAAATTTAATAAGGATGTTATTTATTATGAAAAGATTATGAAGTTTAGAGGGAGTTCTATACCCCCTGACTCCATCTGTTTACAGCTCTGGTGGCAATGTGTTGCTGTGTTGCGAGATAGTTTTGTTTAATTATTATTATTGCTATTCTGATTAACGGATTCCTGCCATTTTTTTAAATAGTAACATTGGCAATATTTAAATCCAGAAAAATCTTCCAATATTACTAATTTGAAAAGCATGAACAGAGAATTAAACAATCTGAATTAAAAACACTGGTAAGTGGTAAGTAAATAGCTATCCTGAAAATTAGTCTCCTTAAGATTATCAGCATGAGAATTGGAATCTGTCATTCGTTGTAAGTCTCGATAGTTTGACTCAGAATTAAATCCATTGATTTGTAACTCATAAACTAAAGTTTTGTTGTTCTTAAAAATCTTGAACATTAATCTGAGATTATTATGAATTGTAAACAAATAGTTCTTTATTAAGTAATTTTTCAGGATAAAAATAGCAGAATACAGTCGACTCTCGCTAATTCGAACTCGTCGGAACCACAAGAAATGTTCGAATTATGGAAAGTATGAAATGAGAACATGCTTAATATGGTACTATTACAAAGGAATTAATGTTATAGCGTTTTTAAAATGTATTATGTTTGTTATCGTAGGAATATGACTTAGTATTAAATTAGAATGTATAAATACATAAAATAATTAAAAGATTAGAAACAAGCACAATGGAAGAAAATTTTGAAGCGTCACTGATGGACAGACGGGGAACTTAGAAAGTGGATATCAAATGCATGGGATTATATGTATACTCGTTCAAAACAATTTTCACAAAGATCAAAGAAAGAAAGTTATTCAAATGATCTGAAATCCGTGAGAAAGAAAGGAAAAATGAAAAATCGGAATTCTCGTGAGTTCGAATTAAACGATGTCAGGAGAAAATGAGTTTGAATTAATGAAAAAATTTAATGTTATTCTGCCCTTGAAAATTTCGGGACTTCATGTTTAGTTCGAATTAAGCAAAGATTCGAATTAATGAGAGTCAACTTTAGTACTATTATGTTTTCAGTGATATTATTTGCTTAGTATCTAAAATAAATTACTGTTGATACTGCCTTAAATTTGTGCATTTTTTTTTTTTTTTTTTTTTTTTAAAGCATGTAGTCTTATTATGTATTACTCATTTAAATTTGTTCTGTGTATTGCACTAACTGCTTAACTTCTTTGTGACAAGTATCCCATATACAATTTAAATTATTTAAATATTATTTCCCAATAGTAATCTTTAAATTTTATGACTGTATAAAGCAAAAATTTCTATTTGAAGATAATGACCACCAGACTTAAAGACTGTACACACTCTATATGACACGTATGTGTGACATGTGTCACTAAGAGGCCATTAATACTTCTGTGCCTTCTTCATATAAATCTTTTATTTATATTTTTCATTTTTAGTCCAGTATGCTCAGATTGATTGGCATGACTTTGTTGTTGTTGAAACTGTGGACTATCAACCAAATGAGACAGGTGAGGTCTTAGCCCATTATTTATCCCATGCAGGTTATTTCTTGTTACCTTGGTAGCATTACACTTTTTAATTATTTTATTTGTTATTTATTAGGATTATTTCCACCCCCAACCACCCCTGATGAAGTTGGAAGTCGAGTTTTGCATCAGCAGCGAATTGAAGAACAAGGGGTAATTTGTCTACTTAAATCTGGTTATTGTCTAAGAAATATATGTATTGGGTGTGCTATAAATTTAAAATTCATTAATGAAGAACCAATAATATTTTTTAAAAATTGCAGTTTGTATGAATGGGATTAGAGAAAGAGAAGATTTTTTTTATATATGTGTGTAACAAGAATGGTTTTGATTAAAAAATATTACTAGTAGATGGAATAACACTGAAATACATAACATAAAGCCAGGGTTGGGGATTTGACGTCAAAAACTGGTTTTCGACATGACAGTGGTAAAAACCATGTTTTTACCGGTTTATTTCGTCAAAAACCTATCATTTTCAATTTACAATGTAAATGTAGCATACAGTGCATTTCTAAATTGATTTTTCCTTGTTATTCCTGTTATTCATAATTACATTTGTTAAATTTATTTAAAAGAAGAACATTTCTTATTTTTAAATAGGAAAAATTTAAAAATACTGAGTAAAAGGAGTAAATATTTCTCATAATATCCTTTAATATAGATTCTACTAAATGCAATAGACATTTATATTAAATGATAATAAAATGTCATAATTATTAAATAACATTCAATTTACATTTTTAATAAAATATATTAAAATCATTGAGATGCAAGAATGCTATTACATGGTATGACAATAGATGTCAAACATGGGCTGGTCATTGAATAAATTCGAATATTCTTAGATATAATATTTTAAAATGCACATCTTATACATTTCATAAATGTAATTAAATGATGATTTTGATTTTTACTTCAATAAGTAGAATCTTAAAATTTTTAAATTAATAAAATTTTAAACTGTAAGACCTGATAAAAGCTCTCGGATTTAAAATTTAACACAACAAAACAATATTTAAGAAAAACCAGAATGTAATAATTATATATTTATATACCACAGTTTTTATTTATTAACTGTTGATCACTTTAGCACTTATATATTTAGATGTAAAGTTTTACCTGAATAGTCATGAAATATTTTTAAAATCAAAATTTATAAAAGCTACAAAAAAGTCAAACTTTTTATGCCCTGTATGCATTTTATTTAAAATTATTTAGATATTATTTAAAGTTAATTGAAAGAAATAACTTATTGGTTATTAAATTTCTTCAAAAAGTCTAATTATGCCAAATAGCTAAAGATTATTGTCTAGATCTTCTAACAGAGATACTGTTTTTCTAATGCAATTATTTTTTTTATTTTTCTTGGATGGATAAATATACTTGAGTCTTTTTGATATTGAATATTTCATGTAAAACATCTTAATACTAACAATAAAATGAAAATTAATAATAATTGTAATGTAAAAACAAATTTTCTTAAAAAAAACGTTTTTGACATGACGGTAAAAACCATAGTAAAATCCGGTAAAAACTGTCATGCGTCAAAAACTTGCCAACCCTGCATAAAGCATTTTAGCATAAAGCAAATTAGGTTTATAGAGAAGACCTAATTTATGTACCTGTTCAGATGTGTTTTGCATCTTTCTTCGAAGCGTATGTCCAGCTTCAAGATTCCAGCATATGAAATGGACCCTTTTTTCATCTTGAGTCCTTTTACCATACAGAATTTTTCCAATGCATTGCCATATTCTCCATTATTGTAAAAGACCTTGTTGAACAATGCTTGATCTGGTAATTACAGCATACTGTAGCATCAAATAAAGTATCTGCATTGAGGAGTTTGACAGTTTTATTTGCATAAATGTGTTTCATCATATGCATTCCTTTGCCATCTATCTGTATTTGTTTTTTAACCATTCTTTTACTATTATTAAAGAAATCTGGTCTCCCTCTAATTTTATTCATGCAAAACAGAATTTTTTAGCATTATTTGTTCCTTTTTAATGAATTTATAGGGCTATAAGAAAGTTATGGCACACACAGTGCTTTATATACTGTAGGGGAAAAAAATTAAATTTCTGGAAATCAATCGTTCCAATTGAAATTAAATATTTAAGAATTTGATTGAATTATATATCATTTCTTTATAGAAATGCTTCTTTAAAAAAAATACTGGGGCAGAAGATAGTTATTTTACTAAATAATTTATTTTTAGCATTTTACTATGATTAGTGTTTCTGACCTATCAGATAAATTCTATTGGGAATGCACAAGAAAGGTTATCCACTTTTCTTATTTCTTCTTGTATTACAGAAATGTATATTCTGCTGTATGACAGTCTATAGAAATTTTTTCACTCTTAGTTTTATTATATGAAAGTACATCTAAAGTATTAATTTATTTTCTATTTGTATAAACCTTTTGATATTTTCAGTTCATATGAATTTTTTGCTAGTTTAGATGAAAAGATATGTGTTTAGCTGAATAAATTTTTATATTGATTTTACTATATAAGTATTCAAAATTATCTTGTGTTCCATTCTTTTATAGATCTGCGAATTTCTTCTTCTTTACCTTTTTTGTGGATTTGCAATTTTAACTTTGCAATGTTTCCTTTTTTCTTCAGATTTATTGCCTTAGCATTTAAAAAAACTAATTGATATTTTCCAATAAAATATTAAAAACCATGGCATCCCTTTATTAACCATTTATATGTATCATCTCAAATGTAAATTTTCCAACTTCTAGCTTAAAGTTAATTTTAAACTGTGGTGTTTTTTCAAAGTACCACAAAGATTTGATAGTTAATAATCCCTTACCACATTCATTTATTTTTAAATGATTCATTCTTTAAATTTTTTCTATTCAATATGGGGTTTTCAATTTGTTAGTACACTCAAAATTATAAAACTTTAATATACATGAATGTGAAATATAAAAGCAGTAAATTTTGATTATGTCCATTAATAACTATATCGTAATAATAATAATATATATTCAACAACTAAAAGGTAAGAATTTATATTATAAATAAATATTTTGCTCATAAGACATTACTTCATTAATAAAATTTTAAAAATACATTAAAAATTGACATGATTCACCTCTTTTTCATTGAGTCATCTTAAGCATGTTGATAGAAAAAATTTATAAACACAATGAATGTGAAAAAGTGGAATAAACAATTAATGAATTTAAATTAAATATATAGTGTGAGCTATTTATTTTCGACATTGTAATGATTCGTTATCTTTTTGCATCCTGATTATATGGATTGAATGGTTTACAGATAATTACTTTGTTAGGATACTTACAATTTTGAAAATAAAGAGCGTGTTATATATTTAATTTAGATTCAATAATTATTTTTTCCAGTTTTACACATTCATTCTGTTTGTAATTTTTTTCTATTTACATTCTGAAGATGACTTGATGAAAGGGAGTTGAAACATTCAATTTTTAACATATTTGGAATGTTTTATTAAAAAAGTAGTATCTTATAAGCAAAATATTTATTTATAATAAAAATTTTTACCTTTTAATTGTAGAATATGTATATTATTATTATTATTATTCAATATACAGTGGCAGTCAAAAGTTTCTGGCCAGTTAGTTTCTTCAATTTATTTACCAAAAGGTTTCAGCAAAGAAGCACAATTGCTTCAAAAGTTAGGAATATGTGAATGACCTCTGACCACGTGATCATTTTTATTGGATACTGAAGACGCTTCATGCAAAACGATAGAATTCGAAGTTTGTGTGTGCAAAAGTTTCTGGCCACTTATCATTCTTTAGTTTTTTCTATCGGTAAAGTGGTTTTTGGTTGTGTTTATGAATGAATCAACATGTATAGCATAGTTTGAATTCAAAATTGAAAAGTTCAACAATTATTGTTCATAAATCAGTGATTAGTTTGTCGCTAAGGCCAATCTTCTCAAGATATTGCACCAAAGTTATCAATCGGTAAAATCTCATGTAAACGATATTTAAAAATTATATAAAGATGGCCATGGCCTTCAGAACTTTCAGAAGTCCGGGAGACCCCGGAATATTACTATTCCTGTGGGCAGAATTATTAGGAGAAAAACAATTGATAACCTGCATGAAAATTCCGTTGCAATATACTGCGATTTACGGAATGAAAATATTGTTGAAATAAGTTTGTCTACCATGTTATGATGCTGAAGTGATACAGAACTTTTTGGAAGAGTCAGTGTTCAAAAAAAAAAAAAAAAAATCAACATACCCGACTGGCGTTTTAAAAAAACCACAAAGTCTGGTCAAGTGAAAACTGGACAAAAGTACTATTTTTCCATCAATCAAATTCGAAACAGTTTTGGAAGTGATGGCAGACACAACATCCGATGACCTAACAACAAAAGATATGATTCAACCTATGGTATTTCTACAATGAAGCATGGCGGAGAGCATACTATGCCGTGGGGAGTATTTTCTTCAAAAGTTGTCGGTCTGTTATTTGCAGTCCACAGGCAGGTGAATGGTACAATATATAAGAATATTTTGCAAGACCATTTTCTGCCTTATTAGAGAAAAAAATTTGGTTGCAACTATTTTTCTTAACATGATAACGACATAAATAATGTATGCAAGCCTCGATAAGCAATGGTTTTTGCACAAAAAAATTCCTTTTTGAAATGGTCAGCCCAACATGAATCCAATAGAAAATCTTTGGAAAGAAACTGGCAAATGTCTTCGGAATAATAAATATTCTAACTCAGCCGAAATTTCTCTAAAATTGCAAGAAATGTGGAAAAAACGTACCATAGACAATCCTTAACCGTTGATTGTATGAATGTGATGTTGCTGCGCCGTAGTAATTATTACTAAAGCTAATAAAACAGTAATACGATAAAATAATAATTGTAAATGTTGTTGATCACTGTAATTTTCTATTACAATACCACTTTTTTACAAATTTGTGAAGGTGGCCGGAAACTTTTGAGGGCATGCGTTTTCCTTTATACTTCATTTTGTCAATTAAATTTACTGATATTTACACGTTCTTCTATAAGTAAGTTCCTAATTATTATGTCAACAAAATGTATAAGTATCACTTTGAGATTCCTCTTCATATGGGTATACTTACAAATTAACTGAAAAATTTTTGCTGGCCAAAAACTTTTGAGCTCCACTGTATGTTGTTCAAATAACTCATTATTACAACAGTAATTTTTATTGTGACATATATGTCGTGACTCATGATATTGTATTTTTTTTTTGAACTAATTAATTATTTTAGAAACCTGGTTGTACTAATTATAGAATATAATTTGTAAGTAAAGTCAAAAAAAGAAAAAATCAAAAGCTCACTATTGTAAAAGAAGTATGATATTAAAATTTTCTTAGATTTTAAATTTTATCAAAATAATTGCATTTATTCTTGATTAAATCATTTTCCTATTTAAAACAGGATTGCCACGTCACCTGGAGAACCTGGAAAACCAGGAAAACACAGGGAATTTTAAAATCCCCTCCCAAAACAGGGAAAATCCAGGGAATTTTTAAAAAAATCCTAAAAATATCTGGAAAACACGGGGAATTTTTTTGCTACTATATCCAAATAAATTCGCCCATTTGGGTAAACTGAGTTTTAACTCGCTTCTTGGCGGTGGCGTGCTTATTTTTGCACACTCAACATAGAATAAACGCGTTGCAGTACAGGGAAAACACAGGGAATTTTTTTTCAAGATTAGAGTGGCAACCCTGTAAAACCATTTAACAGTATGTCAAAAAGATATTACTATGTTCAGATAATAAAAAATAATGTTCACATTGTTCTGAATCTCCGTAACATAAAAAAAAAAAAGTTTTTTTATTCTATCTATTAGTGTTGAATTTTGTCTTTTTTATTTATCTTCTAAAATTAGGTTGAAGAAGTAGAGATGGAAGTTGAATCGGATGAAGAAGCCAGTGATAAAGAAGATGCTGAAAAGGCAAATGGAACTAGAGTAAGCCCCATTGATTTTTGCTCATTACAATGCTTTTAAATTAAAGTAATTAATTTTTTGTGCTCATGAAAATTTTTGTTAAAGGATGAAGACAGTTCTTCATCATCTGATGAAGAAGTGGAAGAAAGGCGTGCTAATAGTCCTCCACCTTTGCCTCCTAAGGAAGCACCTCCTCTGCCTCCACCACTTCCTCCTCAGCCTGATCAAGTTGTTATTCGCAAAGATTATAATCCTAAAGGTAGGTTGAGATAGACTTTTCTGATGCTGATTTTTTGCTACTGTAGATATTTTATGATAAATTATAAATCATTTTTTGTTTTATTTCTTTTACTTGACTGATGTTCAGTTATTATGAATATCTATTCCATAGTAATATTTCACACGTAAATATTTTAAAAAACAGATATGGTATTATTTATAACTTTCTAGCTTCCGCAGATCACATCTGGAAAAAAAAAATATTTGCGTTGTGCTGCTTTTCAGATTTTTTAATTACTCAAGCTGCACATATACTATACTAATTACAGTAGACTCCCTTAAATCCGCACAGCTTGGGACCAGAGGTTGTGCGGATTTTAGAATTTCGTGGATTTCTGGTCATTGCTTTGTTTACATTTTTTAAACAGAATTTGAATGCAATTAATAATGCAATCGGAAATATAATGAATGCTTACAATATAATAAAATATTAAAATAAGTAATGAACTAAAATAATAAAAATTTAGATAATTTTTAAAATGATTAAAGTATTAATAGCAAAGGTCAAGTTAATAATTAATAGTGTATGATTAAATATTCATTATAAAGATTAAATGTATTTTTCCAAAATTATTCAACAAAACTTGCCTCATAAAAATACATAACTAATTCACATCAAAATCATAAAATAAAGATTTTTTTCAAGTTTAGCCAGGCTTAATAACCAAAAAAACTTGATTAATGCATAAATATATTTGGTAAGAAGCCTGTAATTACCAGTGATATCAGCAATATCTTGAATTTTTTCCAAAAACATTTATTCTTCCTTCGTGAAAAAAAAAAACATGAATAGGGTATTAAGAAAATTACAAATTAAAAAAAAATATTTGGAATTGATACAAAACTAAAAAAATCAAATTTTGTCCCAATATCCAAAATGAAAGTTTCATTGTTTACATCTATAAAACATGTGCGGATTTTAGAGAGTTGCGGATTTCTGGTTTGCGGATTTGAGGGAGTCTACTGTAATTTTATGTACAAAAGGCATGTTGTTTGGCATGCATTGTAATCAGCAGAATTTTAGTTGTAAATCATTGCCTATTTTGTTTTACTAAATCAAAAGGTTGTAAATAACATTTCATGAATTGTTTACCATAGTCACATCTACTCTGTGATTGATTTTATCAATTTTCTTACAATTTTTGATGATTTTTTTTGACCAAAGGTAAGTGTTAACCTTTTCAAATTCAGTTGGATAACAACAAAGTAAGCTTTATCAAAAACAAAAATCAGCTTTTTTCAGCTAGACCATTCATTTGGATACATAATTTGCTATGACATTTTATTTTATTAATGTAACACAAGTCATGCTACCATTACCTTATAGCAATATTTTTTATTAAGTATATTGTCAGATTTAAAGGCTTAATATTTAAAAGTAATTTTTGATTCACTGAGCATTGATTTGTTGAGCAGACTTGATAGTTTATAGTAGACAAAGATATTTTGAATATATAGTGAAAAAACACCAATAATACTGGCGATAATTAATAATTAAAATAATACACTTTGTTGAAATCACCATTAAACGAAAATACAAAGCAGGACACGTCTTGAGCTGCAACAATAACAGCTTGTCATTAGGCTAAACCAACATGTGTCCGTAAGGAGACAGAATCTGAAATAAATTGATAGAAATACAGATCATAGAAATAAAATTGATCTCTGACTCAGTCCCCTTATGGACACATGTTTTTTCAGCTGATGACGAGCTGTTATTGTTGTAGCTTGAAATGCATCCTGCTTTGCTTTTTCATTTAAAGATGATTTCTACTAAGTGCATTATTTTAATAATTTTGAATATATAATTTCTTGATAATGCCTGAATGTTTAACTTTTTTAATTCATTTGCATTTTTCAACTTTATTTGATCAGAAAATCTTAATTTTCTAGTAATTTTAAATAAAAGGAAGAGAGGGGGGGGGGTGTTTATAACAAAATATGATCATAAATTCATTGCACATTAATGAATAAAAATTTCTGATCATCCTTAACTTTCTGTTCCATGATACTTTTTCTTCATGATATGATTATTGAAAAGAACTGCTGAGTCAAAATTGTAACATTCTATTTAAATTATTATTTAATGTTTAACTTTTCTTTTTATATTTTTCTTATATTATTTTATTCTGCTGAAGTCTTATATTAAATGGTCTAGTTTATTATATATATATATAAAGTTAAAAATAAAAAAAAGTTTCTGCTATTTTTTTTTTTAAATTATTTTTAAGGTCTTACTAAGCTCCTAAATGTTAATCATGCATCACGTTATTAATGTTCTATATGATTTTACTATTAAAGAAAATATTCTGTATGACTATTAAAGAAATCTGTGAAACTGGAAGAAATTATTTTTTTATACTGCTTTCAAAGACAGCATTAACCATTTTTATTCCCTTTGTTAAATTGTATAAGGTAATATATATTCAGTTAACAGTGAAGGTCCTTTATATAATAATCACTGTATTCATTAAAAAGTGTGAAACACTCAAGACCCTTGCTATAGCAATTGCTACTTTATAGTGATAGATATATTAAAGATTTATGGTTAAAGGTTGTACATGGCCCGATTTCAGTGACCACAATATTTTTTACGCTATTTTTGTTTATTTAATATTGCAAATATCTAAGATTAACGTGAGCAATACTGGACAGATCCATCAGCCCAAAATAATGTATCTTTTTTAATCCATTGAATGATTATTGAAACTGTAGTCATAACTGTTTTCATTTGATTTTTTCTCTTTTAAGATACCAATAAAGTTTAGATGTTTTTTAATACCTAATTATAGAATTTATTATACTATTAACTTTAAAAAAGGAAAAAATTGATTAATCTTATTAATTAATGATTAATTAAAAGTTGGTGTTTGTAAATTAAATTAAGTTCATCTGATTTTTTAAACAGTAATATTATTTTTTTCTAGAGAATTTTAATACAATTAAAAGTAAAATGGTTATTGATGTTACTCTCTGATATTTTTATTTATTTGAGGAAAATTAAAGCCTTATCAGTTAATCTTTCTGTTAAAGATTTATAAATTTACTATAATGTATTGCTCTTACTTTTAATTGTAATTAAGTTTTAATAAAGAAATATTTTGATTTGTGAAAAAATATTCAGATTTTCAGTTTGATTTGCATCTTATGGTACTCATTATTATTTTTTCTTTTTCCATTTGCAGTTACCCGACCAGCACAACCTGCTACTGAACAATTTTTGATATCACCTATAACAGGAGAAAAAATTCCTGCTGATAAGATGCAAGAGCATATGAGAATAGGTAAGCTAATGTTTTATTACTTTCTTCTATCTTCAAAAGAAGAAATTGTTGGATTCATGAAATTTTTTGAATTCCAATTTTCGATTGATTTACATTGTTTTACGAGTCAGAGAAGTTAAAAAATATGTTTTTACAAAATGTCTGTCTGTGAGCCAGAACCATAGTTAAGGGGTGCTAGGGGCAGCTCAGTCCCCCTTTCCCCTCTTAAAATATTTTGAGCCACCCCTGGAAAAGATTACAAGGTCACTAAATGAATTTTTGTTCCGAAAATTCAAATAAAATTCTATTCAGAAATCTAATATAGTTTTGAGCCCTTTTAACACTTTTGCAGAATCCCTCTAAATTATATCTAAAATAAGTGTTTCAACACTCACTCATCTTCTTTGCAGATATGAAGCTAACATGATGTTTAATTTTGCACTAGTTATACACTCAAATTTTTCATCATCATATATTCTCCTTAGCATAAAATGAAGTTATTGCAACAGTAAAAATATGAAATATAGTACCTACAATGTGAATATGCACTAATTTATCTTTCTGCATCAAAGAGAGAGAGAGAGTATATATATGAGCTTCCCCCTACTGTTCACTTCTAGCTACGGCCCTGCTGTGAGCCTATCTGTCACTCTGTGAATCTGTAAAAAAAATATTGAGGGCACTCTATCCCAAGAACTAAAATACAGAATCTCTCAGAACTTTAAATTCAGTCAGATTTTCATATAAACTAGAGCTGATTAGTTTTTGGTGTACATTACCCAGCAGGTGGCACTGCTTTGTTGCCTTTTTTTATGATTTCCACAATAGCTATATCTCAAGAACTAATGGACGGATTTTCATAAAACTTCAGATTCCAATAGTCTTTGATATTATATGGGGCTGATTACTTTTTTTGGTATAAATCGCCCAACAGATCGCGCTGCTATGCGGCATTATTCATGTTTATTGCAATAGCTATATCTTAGAACTAATGCACAAATTTTCATCAAACTTCAGATTTAGTTAGTTTCTGATATAAATTAGTATTATTTAACTTTTGGAGTAAATCACTCAAAATATGGCCTTTCTGTCCAGATTTTTTTACAATTCCTGCAATGATTCTATCCCAAAAATCAATGCATGGATTTTTATCAAACTTCAGATTCAGTTTGAACTTGACATAAATTGTTGCTGATTAGACTTTGGTATAAATCACCTAACCGATAACATTGCTATTCTTCATTTTTCTTGAAGTATTAACATGTATGAGATAGAAGAATGGTTTTGGATTGCCACATCCGACTAGATTTTATTATAAATCTGCACTAAATTCTGAAGTATGCTGGTTTTACAAGAAGTTAATAAATTATACTTATTAGGATGAGCGAAGCGAATCCTCTACTAGGCCACTCAAATTACACTTTGTCGTACACTTTATAAAAAAACTATTCAGTATTTTGATTTGAAATTAAACATAAGAATAAATTATGATTTGTAGATTTGCACAATGTTATTTTTTTACAGAATAACCCTTAAAAAAATATTATTTTAATAATTAATTTATTCTACATGTTTTTCTATTATAGATGCATTTTGCAAATAAAAAATTGAACATGTATCTTTTTATTTTCAGAAGGAAAATAAACCATGGGGCTAGTAATTATAGGTAGAATCATGATTAATTAATTAAATTAAATATATTTTCATTATTCCGCCAAAATCGTTTGCAAATAAAAAATTGAACCCATATATTTTTATTTTAAGAAGGAAAATAAACCATGGGATACGTAATTATAGATAGAATCATGATTAATATATTAAATAAAATATATTTTCATTATTCTGCCAAAATTATTCACGCAGTTTATACTTACGGGTTTTAAAAGAATTATATTATGATTTATTTATTAAGGTATTTATTTTGGTAAAGTGGCAGCAAAAGAATCGTAAACAAGTAAAATTAATTCTTATATTTGGTATTTAAAGTGAATATTTTGTTAAGTTTCTTAAGTTTGGTATCCGAATCGAAAGATTGAAGAATAATTGAGATTGAAGAATAATTTAAGAATATTTTAATTGATTGAAGAATAATTTAATTGAATCAAATTATTACTGTTTATCAGGTTAAAGGTGGTCAACTTGGATACAGTGGGCAAGTTATTAATTTCCCACAAGACATTATGGAATTTTGTACTTTATTACCCCATTCCATTATTTAAACCAGCCTTATATCATAAATAAAAAATTCCGAAGAAATTCTTAGTTATTTGGCTGAATTTACATTTCTAAAGCTTAAATGTGCCAAAACATGAGCTAACGTTTTTGCTTAATAAAGATGCAAAAATAATATGAAAAATTTTGTTACATTCAAATATTTATCTTATGAAATAATGCTTCGCGAATCCAAACAAAGCACGGCTTTTGCTAGTTTATAATATCTTAAATTATTGTTAAAAATTAAACTAGCAACTTATTATTTCAAGGTAAATTTCCTTTTTTGTTTTAATTTACAATAAATAGTTGAGTTATTTTGGGATCAAATGTCATTTCATTATAGTTATTTCTTCATTTATGCTCTGGTATAAGAATTGCAAATTTGCTATAGCACAAGAAGAAAATATTGTTAGAAAAATTCAAGGTTCATATTTCTCAAGGAAACCATGGAATGAAAAATCTCAGGCAAAAAGTTTTGATTGTAAAAGGGATAAAGTCCAAAATCTAGTAGAAAACTTGAGTAAACTATCAAGGAGTTGAAGCAACTGCTACTATTTACATGCATCATGATGCAGAGTTTCCCCCAGAGGGTTTCACGGCACCCCTCCTGCCCTTTAGTTTAAAAAATAGCGCCCCTCTTGTCGCTCATTCAAAAAATAGTGCCCTTCTTGCCCAACATGAGAAAAAATACAGGTCTTCAGCGATGATACAAACGCGCTATAATGCGTAAATTATGCAAAAAATCGGCGACGGAACGCCAAAAAAAAAAAAAAAAAACTTTTGCCTCCAACGTCCCACGGGATGCAATATCGTGAAAAAATCATGGAAAAACAGCAAATTTCATTAAAAAATCATTTCCGGCAAGATTCTCCCAAAAATGGCTAATTTTGTCACAAAATCTTGAAAAAACGGCAGATTTCCTTAAAAAATCGTGAAAAAACAACAAATTTCGTCCAAAAATCATGATAGACGGAAAATTTTGTCAAACGATTCGCTAAAAACAGCAAATTTCGCAAAAGGATCACGAAAAATGGCAACTTTCATCAATAAATCGCATAAAAAAGGCAGATTTCATCAAAAGATTTGCAAAAGGCATATTTTGTCCAAAAACCGCAATAAAACGGAAAATTCTGTGAAATAATTCACGAAAACCGGCAAGTTTTGCCAAAAAAAAAAAAAAAAAAAAAAAAAAAAACGCAAAACTCGTCAAAATACCCTGAAAAAAAGGCAGATTTTGTCAAAAGATCACAAAAAATGCAAATTTCGTCAAAGGGGCACAAAAAAAATTAATGCCAGAAGCGAATTTTATTTTCAAAATTTACATTTTTTCCGGTTTAATCGTGACAAAATTGGCAGCTTTCGCTATCTTTTGACAAAATTTACCATTTTTTGTGATCTTCTAATAAAATTTGCCGTTTTTTCGTGATCTTTTCACAAAATTTGTTGTTTTTTCACGATTTTTTTTTTTTTTTTTTTTTACCAAAATCTTCCGTTTTTTGTGATCTTTTAACAAGATAGGTCTTTTTTTCGCAATCTTTTAACAATATTTGCTGTTTTTGTGGTCTTTTAACAAAATTTAACTTTTTTTTCTTTTTTCAATTTTTTGACAAAATTTTTGGATTTTTTCTCTCGATTCTTTGACAAAATTTCTGTTTTTCCATTTTTTTTTTTTTTTTTTTTTTTTTTTTTTTTTTTTAACTGCTAGATTCTAGATTCAACTCTATAAAAGTGCCCTGAAGAATGTAAAAAGTGCCCTTTTCAGAATAGTAGCACCCTGCCCTTTTCTAAACCTGGGGGAAACTCTGCATGATGTCATACTAATTAACCTTCTCACTGCCGCAAACTGATATATCTGTTTACTACGCTGCAGGTTTTACTGCAATTGAAGCATTATTTAAATTAATATAATTGAACAACTATAATCAACTTTTAAGAAATTGAATTATGATTGCTATTTTCAAGGCTTATAAATAATTACATAACAAAAAAATTATACTATGTTCAAAAATCCCTATTTTAATAAGATTTAAAATAAATTACAGAGAAAACAACATTACAATTTTGCCCTTTTACTCGGCGGTCAGGGGTTAAAAGTATTAGTAGCAAATTTGTAACCTCCAATATAAATTTAAATTATTAATCATTTCTTTGATGTCAATTGAATATATAATTATTTTTAGAAGAAATTTCTACAAGAATGCTGGTAAGAAAAAGCAGCTTACTATTTTTTGACCACACAAAATTAAGTTTGTAATTTAAGTTAAAATTATTAATTAAGGCTATTTGATAAATCAGAGCAGTTACTAAGCTTCTTCCTACACCTTACCCCCCCCCCCCCTCCTCCCAATAATTCAGGATTCATGCTGTCATCTCTTGCAAAACTAATGAATTTACACTATTTTATTGTATGACTCTTTATAGTCCTAAGTTTGGATTCTATCTTCTACAAAACTCCCAAATTTCAATTTCTAGATTGTAATTCTTTTAAATGTGCTTAAAGTTTACAGAAATGAGAATCATCTGATTTTTATATTATTCCCCCTCTCCCCAGAATAGTAATAAAAATGTTCTATTTTCTTTTAAGTTGATTTGTAGTAGCATAATAATAATAATAAATCATCTAAATTGCTTATTTCTCATGCCCTCCCTCCCCTCCCCTCCCCCCCCCAAAAAAAAAACTGCTTTGTTTCTTTCTCTCTATTAACATTACAGTATAGCATCGTTTATACGACGCCGAATGGACTATCGAAAAATGTTGTATAAACAATAATGTTGTATAATTGATTTTCACTTCTAAAACTACAATTAATTTCGTTTTCACTTAATTTTAATGTTTAATGTGTTGATTTACATAAATTTGTAAATTAAACAAACAAACAACCAAAATAAATAAATAAAAGGGGGATTAGTAAGTAATTTAAATATAGGTGTAAATTAACGGTCGCCACTCGTCACGTGGCGATTAAAGTTGTAACAGTGGCAATTAAAAATCGGCCATCGATCGCCACCCTAGTCGCCACTCGGCGATTGAAAAATTTTATTAATTTGCTTTGTGAAATACAGATTTTTTCATGGATATATGCATGTCTACTTTGTTTGCATCTAATTAGTGAATTGGTTAATTCTTTAAATTCAAAATCGGACATCAATCGCCACCCTAGTCGCCACTCGGCGATTGAAAAATCTTATTTATTTGCTTTGTGAAATACAGATTTTTTCATGGATATATTCATCTCTACTTTGTTTGCATCTAATTAGTGAATTGGTTAATTCTTTAAATTCAAAATCGGCCATCGACCGCCACCCTAGTCGCCATTTGGCGATTAAAAAAATCTTATTTGCTTTGTGAAATGCAGCTTTTTTTCATGAATATATCCATCTCTACTTTGTTTGCATCTAATTAGTGAATTGGTTAATTCTTTCTTTCTGTCTGATGAAAGCATATTTATCAACTTTGTTGTATTTTCTATATTTTGGCTTTTTACCATGAATTCTTTATTTGGATTATGTTTTCAAGAAATAGTTTTTTTTTTTTTCCCTACAAAATATAGTTATTAATTTTAATTCCACATGCATTTCAAATAAATTTTACCAATTTTACCTCTGAATGCAAAGAGATTTTAAGGACATTGCTGTATCTTAAATCTTTCACTTTTGCCATATGTTCACTAATTGTACCAGTAATAGTTGGCTGGTACATTTTTTTAAAAATTTATGATCAAAGTTTATGTAGGTGCCAAGAAAGATTGAAAAATTATAGCCAATTACTTTAAAAATATAGGACAAAATTAGCACTCGCCACTTTGGCGAATAGTACTGCAAATTTAGCATCTGACTTTACTAGTACCAAGTAGACTTCCTCCACCTTACCAACACATTGGCATTCTCTGATTTTGCCTTAATAAGACATCCAGAGTGTTGAAATCTCAGCCAAAGCAAAGAATATTTATATTTATCTATACACTCACCAAACTTAATAATTACCACCAATTTTAAGTAAGAATAAAATATCCAAGAAAGATGTGAAATTATTTTTGAATTTAAAATTTAAAAATACAATTTCCTTGTTTGTTTTATACAATGCTTTAATATATATTTAAATATAGTTTATCACTTAATTTTATCTGCAGTATTAATCACCAATTCATACTTTTCCATTCAGTGGAATGACAGTTTTATTTTTAACCAAATATGTGTAACTTTGTAACTCACTAGCCATTAAATAAATAAAAAAAAAGCCATTTTGACCTATTTTTAAAAAGTGGCTACTAACTTTTAAAAAGTGGCCACTAATGAAACTGGGTCTACCGGCCACTGGCTACTAATCGAACTTTCCAGTTTTCACCTATAAATTTAAATATGCGTACCTTTATTTATTTTTTACCTTCGATCATTTTACGTAGTATTATGAAAAAACTGCTTATGTTTGAAGCATTTCAACTCTACTTGACAAAAAGTTTCCTCTTTTGCAGAACATCAGTTTCTTTCCTTTTACAGGCACACACCAAATACACTGCATGGCCAACTAAAAGTCTCCATACTGATAACAGTTAGAAGGATAGTCTATTTTCAACCTAAAACAGGTCAGGAAAGCTGACCATCCTTGCAGAAAACAATAACCCTTCCAATGTAATCTGTTATGCGTAATCTGATTTTTCAGACTCATCAAACACAGGCCTACATTTTTATCATGTGGGGTACATTTAAACATGCTTTTTGGTTCATTCATAGCTGCCAGCTTCTGTCCATTCTTAAAATGCATAAGAAAAATAAATCTATATAAAGTAAAAAAGTCGATGTATAAATGATTTTGTGCATCATATAAAAGATATATTTTTACACAAAAATTAATTAGGATCACATTGAACCGTCATATAAATGTAAACATCGTATAAGCGATCGTCGTATAAATAATTCTTTACTGTAAATTTATCATCAAAACTCTTCGTTCTTCTCTAGATAGTAAAAAATCTCCTTTCAAACCCTTCAGCATGCACTTTCAAATGTTTAATTTAAATAAACTATTTCTCTATTTGTTACTTTCTAGTAAAAATAAATGTCAGTCATGTAACCCCCCCCTTTCCCTTCCCCATAAACAGGGAGTGGTTCATAACAAAAATTTTCATTTTTTATGTAGTTTAACTGTTTTCTCCCTGATATTTAAAATTGATTTATATATTTTTTTAATTGCTATTGTTATTTTCAAAATTGAGTACGAGCTTCATAAATATATTTTTCTTTTTTATTCCTTTCTTTTTGAGATTTTACATTTATTTTACGACTATAGTTTAATATTATCTAAAGTAATAATTACCACCATTTATTGCTGCATATTTCATAAGAAATACTTCTCAATTTT
The DNA here is from genome assembly GCA_964019185.1 of Maratus speculifer. NCBI lineage: Eukaryota > Metazoa > Arthropoda > Arachnida > Araneae > Salticidae > Maratus > Maratus speculifer. Next base: position 166,449,760 of record OZ025289.1, on the reverse strand, counting down.
CATATATTAAAATTTATCATTTTAGGTTTGCTAGATCCACGCTGGGTAGAACAAAGAGACAGAGCTGTTCAAGAAAAGATGACTCAAGAAGAGGTTTATGCGCAAGGTAATGTCAAATTGACATTTTTCCAGTTTAATTTTTATTTGTGTGTTACTGAAGTTTAAATCTTAATTTTATTTTTATTAAGGAACCTCTATTGAAAGCAGTCTGAAGCAATTTGCTGAAAGACGTACAGATATTTTTGGTTCTGGTGTAGAAGAAACTGCTATTGGTAAAAAGGTAAATCTGATTTAAGTGTTTAATTTATTAACTCTTTTTAAATTCTTTCTACATAATATTTTTAATTATTAAAATTAAATTTATTTTATTTATTTTGGGTTAATCATTGGCCATTTAAAATTGAATCTAAATTTATTTTCATGAATGCTAGAACAGAGTGCATAAGAATCTGGAAATCAGAGGAAAATCAGGGAGGTTTTTCGATTCTAAAAAGTCAGGGAATTTTTTTATAAATACTCAAAAATCAGTGAAATTTGTCTGTATATGAAAATATTTGTGTTTTTGCCTCGCCAATAAGACTAATTTGTCTATTTTATATACCATATTTTTTCATATGCTGATTAGTCTTTTTCAAAAAGGCTCATTGATATGAGTTTTGATTTTTAATGCAAATAAGGTGATCAGGTGTAATCATTTTCTATGGATAGCACTTATATTGAAGGCAATTTACTTATTTTTGAAATTTCTAAATGATACATTAGCATAATATGACAAGATGGCGAGCTGAATCCAATTGGCTAACCTGTCAAAATTAGCTATGTCTTAGAATACAACATTTTACAAAGAATGAGGAAACTTTCTTGCCACTATATAAAGTTGTGGGACTAAATTTTAAATTTGAATATATAATACCGTCGACCAATATATTATGAATGTTGTGCAATTGTTATGTTTTTCTCCCAAATGAGCAAGCTGTATAAATATGTTATATGAGGAAGCAGCAGCATGCATTTAATATTGTATGTGTGACGTTAATAAGAGAAATCAGATAAATCTGATAGAGATAGTCGAGGAGAAATCAGGGAACTTTTTTTTACAATTTCTGTTGATACCTGAGAGGATTTTCAATGCCTTTATAAAATACTTGGGAAACCTTATTTTTACTTTTCATTTGTAAAAATAGTAAAGTATTGTAGATAAGTATGTAATTTTTGCCAATGAGGCCCTTATTTTCCTTGAAAGTGACATACAGTTTTCAAGATCTTGTCTTTAACTACTTTCATATTACTAATACCAAAGTTTAGATAAATCTGCTTACTTCAACCTTATTATAATTCTTGAAAATCCTTAAAAATGTTTAAAATTTTCAAAAGTAATTTTTGTTTTAAAATACTTTATTTCAAGTGAATTGCAGTGAATTTAGAATCAAGTGAATTGCAACAGAGCGCATAGGAAGTGTTAAAAGGGGCTGCCAGGTGCTCCGAAAGGGTTTAAAAGAGTCTTTGGAAGCATAAAAGAAATAAAAAGGGCCGCTGAGACTGGGTACTGCACCCTGCTAAAATGGCTTAGAGTCAACACTACTACAAATGTTTATCTGTATGCTAATGGGTTGATTGCATGATAAGATTTAAACTCTCATCAAACTTTAAAGTTAATTTTTAATTTATAATTAAAATTTTATTATTTAATTATATCTTCCGATAGCTTCTATATATAAAAGAAAAAATATTATATATAATTTCTTAATTGTTTAATTTATTTTTTATTTTGCTAGTTATTTGTTTGCTGTTAAATTTTCTAGATTGGAGAAGAAGAGAAAAAACGTCCAGAAAAAGTAACTTGGGATGGACATACTGCTAGTATGGAAGCTGCTACTAGAGCTGCTCGAGCTAATATTACTATAGAGGAGCAAATTCAACAAATTCATAAAATAAAAGGACTGTTGTAAGTATTATATTTTATTTTTTAAATCATTTATTTCTACATTGGCATTTTTTTTTTTTCATTCTAAAGATACTCCAATCAGGGCCGTAGCTAGAAGTGAATAATAGGGGGGCTCAAGAGAATGTAGGTGGGGCTCATAATTTCTCTCTCTCTCTGACGCAGAAAGATAAATTAGTGCACATTCACATTGTAGGTACTATGTTTCTTATTAAACTGTTGTAATAACCTCATTTTATGCTAAGAAAAGTATATGATGATGAAAATTTTGAATGTATAACTGGTGCAAAATGAAACATTATGTTAGCTTGATATGTGCAAATAGGATAAGCAAGTGTTGAAACGCTTCTTTTAGATACAATATAGTAATTCTGCAAAACTGTGAAAGGATTTCAAAACTAAATTAGATTTTTGAACAGAATCTCATTTGAATTTTCGCAATGGAAATCCATTTAGTGACCTTGGAAGCTTTTCCATGGGAAGCTCAAAATAGTTAGGGAGGGCTGAGCCACCCATAGCACCCCCTTAGCTACAGCCTTGACTGCACTTGGATGAATTCCATTGAAATTTATAGCAATTCATGAAGTAACCTTATAAAAAACTAATTTTTAAGATTAATTGGTGTTTTATTTTACAACATGCATAGTTGCAGGGTTCCCAGCGTCATGGAAAGTCAGGGAAAATCTGGAAAATCATGGAATTTCAAAGTAGTCATGAAAAGTCAGGGAATTTACAAATATTTTCTAAAAAGTCATGGAAAATTCTTGGGAAAAAAATGTAAAAGATACAAAATTCATCAAATAATCTTGGAAAAAAAATCATGAAATTCATCAAATAATCAGGGGAAAGAAAATTTAGAAATTTGAAAATCAGTTGCAGAAAATAATCACTAATTTTGACAAAGAATTCTGGAAATAAGTAGCAAATTTCATTGTATACCTGCTTATTCAGGGAATTTTTTTGAGCTTTGGTCAGGGAAAGTCATGAAACTTTTTGAGATTAGGCCATGGAAAGTCAGGGAATTCGTCATTAATGTTTTGCTGAGAACCCTGAGTTGCCAATTTGTACGGTTTGGCCGTACAATATACGGATTTTGTTCTAAGTGTACTGTTGTATGGATGAACAGTACGATTATATGGTTTTGCATGCAGAAAAAACAATCGCGGAGAAATGCAAATTTCGTGAAAGGATCACTGAAAAAGCACACCTTTCGTCAATATTTTGTGGGAAAACGACGATTTCGTCAATGGTCACCAAAATATCTCAGATAAAACTCTGATTTTGTCTGAAGACCGCGGTAAAATGGCTATTTCATCTAAAGATAGCGTATATAACGTCGATTTTGTCAAAAGATAGCAGGGGAAAAACGCAGTTTTCGATTAAAGATCGCTTAAAAATGTTTTCTCTAAAGATCATTGAAAAAATGCCGATTTCACCAAAAGGTCACGGGAAAAACGCCGATTTTGTCAAAAGATCTCAGGGATAAAACGTTTTCGAGAAAAGATTGCAGAAAAACCACCAATTTCAACAAATGATTGAAATAAATCGCCGATTTTGCTAAAATATCGCAGATAAATCACAGATTTCGTCTGAAGATTGTAAATAAAATACCAATTTCGTGAAAGGCTTGCGGGAAACAATAAATCTTGTCAAAAGATCGGTGAAAAAACACTGATTTCCACAAAAGATCACGTAAAAAACTAATTTTGTGAAAGGATTCCTGAAAAAATGTGCATTTCATCAAAGATACCCAGCAAAAATGCATAATAAATGCCAGTAGATATACTGTCCCTCAACTGCTGCAACCTTTCAGGAAATTTGCTGCGGATTTAATCTGCCCTTATCTATTATAAATCATCATGCTGGACAGTTTTTTTTGAAACATTTTACCAAAGTATGAAATTGGAAAAAACATTTTTATGTTCAACTCATGTTTTTATTTTTCAAAATATAAATAGAAAAATAAATATAAAAGTAGCATAGAAAATATTGTTAAGAAATTATATTACTTTTTGCATTGCATATGTATTGCATGTAAGAATACATTGTGAAAATTGTAAGGATTTCAAAATTGACATGTTGGCAGATATAAACATGTGTCTTTGAGGTATTTAAAAATACTAAGGGAACCTTTCTGGTTTATAAAACATAATTAAAAACTTTTTTTTTTTTTTTACTGAAAAATGTAATAACTTTTTTACAATTGGTATCATTGCTCTCTAGGATTTTTTGATTGCCCACTAACATCAAAAAGTATTTTTATATCTAAAATCAATAATAAATTTATATAAAGCTTTGAAGTTTTTTTTTTTTTTTTTTTTTTTTTTTTTTTTTTTTTTAATGATACTTCTGTATTAGTCAAATGCCGAGTGCTCATAGCTGAAGAAATTGCCAGATTTCGCTACTTTCTGCAATCTTCTTTATTCTGATAATTTCTGTAGTTAAGCGGTAACTTTATTGCATGTCAGTAAACTTCTGTTTTAATTATATTAGTTTTTTTTTATTAATGAAGTTTTAATTGCATTACAGAATAATACCAGAAACAAACCTGGACTCTTTATATTGTCCTAAAAATAAATTAAGACAGCCATGTATGATTTATATAGGTCAATAAATACAGCATTGGCATGTAAGCCAAAGTAAGCACAGACAAATGCTGGACTATTTGTATTGTCCTACAAATAAGAGTAAATTATGTCAGTCAGGTACGATCTGCATAGCTCAACGGGTAGAGCATTAGCACACAAGCTAAAGTATCCTGGTTTGAATCCTGTTCTGAACACTTTTCACTCTGTTGAAATAAACATCAACTGTGCTACTCCAACCTTGAATATGAATATATATTCGAACCTCTGTATAATGAAATAATAAATTGACAAAAAAAGATTGTATATATAGAAGCAGTCTTAGTTTTGTCATAATCACTCCTAAAACATTAAAATAAAAGGTTAATTTGTGTACACTGATTTTGTCCACTAACATCAAAAAGTATTTTTATATGAAAAAATAATAAATTAAAGAATAATAAATTCATATAAACTTTGAGGTTTTAAAAAAAATGATACTTCTGTATTAATCAAATGTCAGGAGCTCATAGCTGAAGAAATTGCCTGATTTTGCTACTTTCTGCAATCTTCTTTATTCTGATAATTTCTGTGGTTAAACAGTAACTTTATTGCATGTCTATAACCTTTTGTTTTAATTATTTATTTATTAACTGCTAAGCTATAGTGATATTCTTGACGCTGCATATACTTTAGCTCATAATATATCAAAACAATGATATGTTGCAATAGGTCTAGACCAGCTATACTCAACCTTCTTTTCTTGCAGGCCACAAATATGTTTTTGATATTCGGCCGGCGGCAGCACACTTATATAACAATATAAAAAATGGTAATTGAAATAGTAAGTAGAGTATTAAGCAATAAAATTAAGTTAATATTATAAGTAATTCGAACATTTTTGCAAAGAAATATTACCTTTAGATTTTATCATCACTATAACCTTCCTAACAATATAGTACGCATATAAACATTTTTATAATGCATGATGCTTTTCATCTATGAAATAATCTCAGTTTATTATTCTCTGTGCTACAGATTTTGATTATTTTTTAAATATTTTTTTATCTTGCTTTTAGAAAATGTTTTTGCAGGAAATATTTTCTGCATTAAGGGTGTATTCAAATCAAAACTGCTTATTTTTTTAATTCATTTTTATTCTAAAATGCACCAAATTGGCAGATTCTCTTATTCAAAAAGTATATAACGTGCCGTGCTTGTCAATTCTTTGATAAAGGGTGAATATACTGCAGAACATTCTGCCAAAGTTGTAGGGATTGATTTGCTTATAATTCTTTTGGATAGTGTAGAAGTGGTCTTTGTCCATCTACCCAACTATTTTATTAAGAGTGTTTGTTCTTAATTACTCCGCTCAACAAGTGCAAAACGTTTTGACACATTTACAAATTCATTTTTTAACAGAAAGATATAAAATTAAAATGCCTGACTATGGAAGCAATTTCGAATCGAGCTTATTTTTCCATTTTATGATAATTAAATTACCTATCCAGTTTTAAGCTATTTCGATAACTTGATCACCCGTTTTTCTCCTGCTTTTCGACTGTTTTTTCTGCTTTCGTTGGGAAATGAGCTCAAAAGTGTCAACTTTGAAGGCTTGTTATGAAAAATCTATTGTGTTTTTTAAAAAACAGAAAATTGAGTGCAATTAGACAGTTTCTGATTAATAACATCTGCTATTTTCATGCATTTCTGAACAAAAATAAATTAAAGCATGTGTCAGAAAGTAGCCCTTTTTGATTTAAGAACACCCTTAAGGTAAAGTCTGTTTATAACAGAAACTTGCGTAAAACTAAGTATGCTTGACATAGAACTAGTATTTGATCATCCATTCAAAATTAATTTTCTTATAAAACTGTGAGATAGAACAGCAAATCCCAGCTTGTTATAAATAACATAGTAGATTTTGTCTTCTCATAAAAATATGACAATAAATAGGGTCTAAAAAATCTTTATGAATATTTTAATTAATTTTACAAACATGAATTATTCTTTGTGTCTAGGGCCAGCCACAAAGAAAAAAGCCGGGCCCCAAGTTGAGTATGGCTGGTCTAGACCAATAGCAACAGCCAATTTAAACATAGGCAATATAAAAACTTTATTCAGATATGAGTGATCAATGAATTTGTATTGTAATAACAGCAAATGTTGATAACATATTGGGCTATGTTGAGATTTCAACAAACTGGGATCATCACAGGAGAGGGATATTCAGATTTGAATACAGTGAGACAGTGAATAATTGCACTTAGAAAAGTAAGGATTGGAGAAGATATTGTGGTATTAGTACAAGATATTTTGCAGCTTTTTTTCTGATTTGACTTTGCAGAATGAAAAGAAAAAATTTTTAGAATATATTGGAAGAATCAGAACTTTATATTGGGATCTATCCGCAGAGTCAAAGCTAAGATATTGTTATTGTAATAATTTAAAAATATCAATATATTTGTTCATATATTGATAAATAATTCAGCCCTAATTAGTGGTACAACTTATGTGTAGAATAGGAGTTTTTAGCACTTTCCAACAAAGTTGAAAAGTGCTTATGTATTCAGTTTGTCTGGCCATATGGCCGTCTGTCTGTGCTCTAACTCTCATAAATATACTCTGATTGTCATGAAATTTGTGGATGTTAATGATGTTCACCCAAGCACGAACCCTATTGAAAATGAAGGTTCTGCCATGATTTGTTTATTTACAGAGACAGTCAGAAGTTTTCCATTACATTAGGGCCTATGGGGGAAAATCGTTTCAAATGAATTTTAAAGGTGTTACATCCTGTCAAACATCTTCAAATTTATATGCATCTACTAAGTGTGCTAAAATATGCATTTTGTAAAGTATGCAGCGAAAAGAATAGTTATTATTCATTTATAGGTCCGCACAAAAGAATTCCAATACATAATAATAAAAGGGGAAATTGTTTGAGACATATTTTAATTATGGTAAATGATTTCATATATAATCAAATTGATATACACTGCTGGGAATTAATATGAGTTATTTCATGAATAATACTAGTGCATAGCATTTACAGGGACACCCAAAAGATTTCAAGTAGTATATTCTATCCGAAGTCCTGTATATTATGGAAGATGGCTGTTAGATGGATGAAATGCATTTTAATTATGATGTACGCTTTTAAGTTTTACTAGATGTATACATATTATATGGTTTATATAAATACTAATTGTTACAGAATTTAGACATACAGGGTTACACAGAAGATCTCAAAAAGGTACTGTATATGAGCGTAACTTACTTAAAGGTGCTTTATAAATATGTTATGCCTTTTTATGATGAACTGTATTTAGTTTACTAAGAAATTTTGTAGAATATAGATAAAATGATATACAGGGTCACGCAAAGAACTGTATACATGGTCGCCTTTAGATGATAATTTCTAGAAATGTGATTTAAATAGTTTAAAGAGAATTTATTTTAAACTAAATTTTAGCAAAATACTTTCATGTATTAGTGGTACTATTTATTTTACAGGGATAAACAAAAGTATTTAAGTATGTTTCCATCTATTAGTATAAATTGCTGAAAGGAAAATTTCAACCAGTTAGGCATTTTCTTGCTAAACTAAATTTTACCTTTATGTGGTCTATATATTAACCGACAGATCAAATACAGGGCTTTTCAAAAGTCTTGGAATACATATTTGGATATGAACAATAATGCATTATTTTGCTGGATAATGAAGTTTTGTTAAAGATTTTAAGAAGTGTTGGAAAGTGCTTCATAATCTATGCTTCATGCATAATTTTTCTTATTTGTTTATCTCTAATCTAACCTGAAACAAATTTTTTGCCTCAAATGCAGACAGAAGTCAAAAGGTTGGATGTTCCTATTATAGATCGAATCTGTATGTTGTATATCTGAAATACTATGATAAAAAAAAGTTCATCAGTTCATTCATTTTAAAATAAGCTTTTTTTAACAGCTTTATATAATGTAGAATTTAAAAATACTATATATTTTTTTTTCTTTTTAAATGTTTTAGGCCTGATGAAGAAAAAGAGAGAATTGGTCCATCAAAACCTCAAGATTCTGGACCTGTATCTACAGCAGGTTCCTCTGCTCCCCCAATTAAACTCATTACAATTTCTTCTTCAAATACTACTGCAACTTCTACAACAACTGCTGCCTCATCAGCAGCATCATCTCAGCCTACTTCGACATCTAGTACAACTACTACAGCAACATCTAAACCTCCTGTTCCACCTGTGCCTCCAACTTCAACGCCAGTTACAACCACAGTTGTGCCACCACGTCCACCATTGCCTCCTATGCCTCCCATAGCTATGTCTCCTGTATCTGCAATTTTACCACCAAGACCCATGATGCCACCTCCCCAAGGATTAATAATAACACCACTGCCTCCTCCGGGCCCTCCTCCTCCTCATTTGCTGGGTAAGTGGAGCAATGATTTTCCTTCCTTTTCAGTCAAAATTACAGTACTTAGTTGCTTTCCTATCAACTATTTATAGTAAATAAAATTTATTGCCAGATATTGTGATTTATTTATTATTTAATTGGAGGGAGGTTATTTAAGACCTATGGCAGCAAAGCTGTTGTATCGAATGCTCCAATACTCAAGAGAAGAATCAAGCATGTCAGAACGAGAAATTAAAACTGATCAATAAAACGCAAAAGTTTAAGAGTTGATATCTGAAAAGAGTGAGATTTGCAAAATTCCTGAGAGAAATCAATAAAGATGTGAAAACAATTTCCATTCAGGAGAAAACTGTCCCAATACAAGTTATACTGCAAGAGATATTCTAGCAGGGCTGCCGGCTTTTCTGGTTTAAACCACTTTAAAAAGGCCGGCTTTTATTAGTAAAAGACAACCTTTTGCTAAAACTTTTTTTTTTTTTTTCAAAAACTGTTCTTAAAAGGAAATGTATAATTAATTAGTGACCTTTTATTTACTGTTGCCATGAAAATGTACAGTAAATTATAGTAAAATTGCCTGTAATTAGAATATAAGCAAATTTGTTAGTATAAATGATGTGATAGTCAACATATAATAAGAATGATTATTAGAAATTTGTGCAATAAATTTTTAAAACATTTCAAATTATTTTTATTGAATAAGATATTTATTCAAAAAATAATACACTGTTAACTTATGAAATAAGTTACCAATCATTTAGCTCAGTTTTTAAATAATGGTATACTTTTACCAGTTTTTCTGCTTTTTTCAGCACCTAAGCTGTTTCTGATTTTATTCCAGACAAAACCATATACTGAAAAAATTCTCTTAATAGATGCAGAGATTGGGGGGACAGGTGTGTAATTTAATTTTTAAAAAAATGCAGAAACCATTAGGTAATGAACCATCTTTTTTTTATGTCTTCACTTTAGCTAGATTCCACCATTTTTTTGCTGGAAATTGCTCTAACTTTTTCAGAGAAAAGCAAATGTGGGTATGCTTCAGGATCTTTTATCTTAAGTTTTAGTACACCAAGTAAAAATTCAGGATAATTTTCTTCAATCCACATTTCAACTTCATTTTCTTGTGCATTTGTCAATTTTTTACCAAAGTATTTGTGATCTCTCATGTTGGTTAAGAAATGGAAGGGTTCCATGTTTTGACTTACTATCGGTACTTTGAATATTATTTTACCTATAGTCTTCATAATGATAATAATAAGAATAAAACATTGTAAACATAAATATTATAACAACCATATCTTTTTATTTAGAATCTAAAACTGTTTAATCAATAAAGGTTTATTTAAATCATGTTGTCTATTTATGATGCTTCTTTGGTATATCAATTAAAAATTGGCTATAAAAATGAACCTCTGAACATGATTTTAAAGCAATTTCATAATATTTTAAAATTTGAATTGATAGAAAATAGCTATTAGTAAAGTAAATTAACATGTATAGTTGTAAAAAATAAATAAGATGTGCCTTCGGAAAAAAAAAAATAAATAAATAAATAAAAGCCGGCTTTTTCTAATAAAAACTGGCCAGCCTGGCCTTTTGTAGAAAAGGCAGACTTTTTTGCAGCCCTATATTCTTAGGCATGAGAAATTGTTATCCAAAGAGTCAGAAACATAGCAGTTGCTACATCTGTCATCATTTACCTGAATGAAACAAGAAAGGATAGCATCTTACTTAAAAGCTGCAAAATCAGAACTTTATCTCTTCTTTTAGAGGTCCAAGAAAACCTCTGCTTGACTAGAGGAATATTACTGTGTGAGCTAAAGTATTTCCTTGATCTGTACTGTTGATAGAGAAGATGGTAAATTTTCTGTTTCTTTTACTGAATGAGATCTTCAGGAAAAATCAAATTTAGCAAAACACCAGAGTTATATATACACCTTTGACGATAGTATCCACTATTTCATTAAGAGGTATAACTTGATGACCTGGAACCCAGCAAACCCAGAAGTTCGGAAAAGGAGAGGCAATCCTTTGGAGTTTAATAAAAAGCCCCAATATGACTTTAGGTGACTTAATAGACACAGACTGAAATACTGTGAGTATGGATCAGTTATCCGTAAGTAGCATAATGGGGCAACCCGAGGAGATCAGTTCGTCTAACACAGAATTGATGGCTAAGGCCTTTGTCTTAAAGATTTAGTTGGTTGTGTGAATTCTATGGCAGAAAGTGTGATTTAACTCCAATAAATAGTAATATGTTGTTAATTGTAGCACCACATATCACATGCAATATACATATTTTATTTATTTACATTTTATGTTTGACTTACTACACTTTTCTTAGAGAAAAAATGACAACGATATCCATTTTTAATTTTTTTCCTTGATGTAAATTATAAATATGTGAAAAAAGTGCTTTTCAATATATCCGTTTCCAGCAATTGATGTATCAATTTTTTTCCTATTCATGTGTCCCTTCTTCAGTTCTGTTTTCTGAGGCAATTCTTAAGGTGAATTTCATAAATTTAGGAATCAGGCTTTCAGTAATATAAATTGTTATATATATATATATATATTTCAGATGAAAATGTTAAGTAAATAATCATTTTTACTGTATTTTTACATATGGCATTTTATTTACTTTTCCTTAAATGAATTAACTTTTTAGAAATCTGATCCTTAGAGCTATAGAATACACTTGTAAGAAACATGTCAAAAATAAGTTTCAGAAAGATAAAACTTGTCGGAGTCCCTCTAAAATACCTTTGTAACTTACTGCTGACTGAATTTTATTTAAAATTCAAATGCTCATATATTAAATAAAAAAAAAAAAATCATTTATTAAATTTTATGTTTAGCTATGCCAAGACCTCCTGTGCCTCCTGTAATGGGACCTCCTGGTGCCCCATTTGTTCCACCTATGCATCCAGTCGTTCCACCTCCTCCTGCAGCTGCTGCACCATTGATTGCTGGTACTAAAACTGGGCCTTCTCCTTCTGAAGATGAACCTGCTCCAAAAAAGCAGAAAACAGAGGATAGTCTTATTTCAGAGGAAGAATTCCTCAAGAAAAATAAGGTGAGTTCTTTTTAAGCTATAGAGAAAGCATTTTTTCCCCTTATAATTTTATATACTGATTAAGGATTCATGTTGATTAAATATTTTTTTTTTTTTTTTCAGATATTTCTAAACAAGTTTTTATATATTTAATTTTTAAAAGTATCAATATATATATATTTAATTCCTTTGTCTTTTAAATAAATATAAACTGAAAAATAGATTTATATTTTAAATATGAGGATTTTTTCATAGGCTCAATATGTTTTTATGCTTAATTTTTAAATTCACTTTAACATCACATTAATGTGAGATTTGAAAATTATCAGTGAGTCACTAGGCTTTTGGAATCCAGGGATTCTGGAACCCTGGCACTTAAAAAATGGGCTTTTTTACAAAAATAGGTTTTTTGAAATAATTTAGGCTCAATGTATTTAATACAAATAATATCTTTTTACTAATTATCTACAGAATATTCTATTTCTTGCACACACACAAAAAAAAAAAAAAAAAAAAATGTGCATTTTGAAAGATTATTTTATATATATGTGCGTTGTGTGCATATTTATATGTATGTTCTGCTGGAATAATGTGCTGTATGACATAACCTCAGCACCACTGAATATTGTATTCACCATATTCAGATTTATCATAACTATACAAAATTAGGTAATTTCAAAAAATTATGATTGAGGAGAAGATTTTTTTGGGGAGGGGGGGAGTAAAAATTTGACTTCCTGCCCATGTATTTTTTGATATTGTTCAACAGTTTCTTGTTTTAATGTTTTATTGGAAATTTTAAATGTTATTTTATTTTTAAATTGTTCTAAATTAAATTTAGGTATATGCCTTATTCCCTTATAGCAGGTTTTCTTGCATGCAAAGTGAATTTAATTGCTCTTTTTGATGTTTGAATTAAAAATATTTGTTGCAAGATTAACAGGAACAACACAAAATTCTGTTTTTCTTTCTTAAATGCTTATAGATTTTTTTACGGTGAAAATGAAGAAGTAGTTATTACAGTATATTTTTAAATTGCTAAGTTTATTAATATACTGTGTATTCATCAGCTACATGAAAGAGTACATGAGGTATAAAAGTTCGGGGATTACTAAATTATGACAATAAAAAATTCTATCATTTCCTGCTTCTTTCAATCTATTATGAGTGTGCTTTCTTATCTGTTTTAACTGTTGCAGAAAAGGATATTTTATCAATAAACAATGTTGTTTTATTTAGCAGCATACATACTTAATAATCTTGTTTTCCTTTTAACAGAGTCCAGTTACATTTAGAGTACAAGTACCTTCTATTGCTGAGAAACCTGAATGGAAATTGAAGGGTCAAGTGTTAGCATTCACTTTACCTTTAACTGATGTGGTATGTATACATTTTTTTATTTATTTGTTTAACCATTTTTAATTTCAGTACTCACATTCATTTTCTTTTTGACAAATTTGAACATTTTTCTTTATTGATATTATTTTTCTAAACAATAACACTTTTTTGTTTAATTGATATTTAGTGTAATAAATAAAATAGCAGCAAAAACTTAAATAAAGCTTTAGTAGAGTTGGTTATTTGTCTTAACAATATTTTTTATATTGTCAATTTTGTGGGGGTTGGGCGTTCTTTGCATGCATGAGCATACATGAGGACTCTTATAGATGCCTGATTTAAAGAAACCTTAGTTTTGATAACTTTTTAATTATTTTCAATGTATTGTTCATTAGTGATATTGAATAATATAGTTTAACTAAACATTCTTATGCTGTCTAAAACTATCATCTGATACACATCTTTTAAATAAAATTACTTTACAAATTAATCCCCTTAAACAAACAGTGGTACAGACAATGTCTAGTACCACTGGACAGTGAACCAAAATAAATATGTTGTCAAACATAATTTTCAGATTTTTTTTTTTTTCCTCTGAATAATAGAATAAAATATTTTATAGATTAATATGTTTAAACAGAACTGCCAACAACTACACATTAGTCTGCTTCTAATTAGTCTGGGATGGCTCAGTTGGAAGAGCACTGACAGCTTTAACAAATACATCCCTGGTTTGAATCCTGGCCCAGATTTTTTTTTACCCACTTGAGAAACTTACATCTGTCCCAATTGTTAATGCTCACAGAAGTTGGCAGCCCTATTTATAATATTGCTCAAAAAAATTGAATTTAGAGATTAATGAGTACTTAACATTTAATACTTTCAAATTATTGTAAAAAAATAAATCATTTTTATTAAACAGTTAACAATTTAAATGTAATTTAAATATTTTGCATTAAAAAAAAAACATAATGAATCATTCTGATATTGTCAATCTATAAATCCTTTTGTTTTTCTCTTTAAGGTATCTGTTATCAAAGCTAAAATTCATGAATCGATTGGAATGCCTCCTGGTAAACAGAAATTGCAGCTTGATGTAAGTTTGTATTTTTCTTCTTGTGGACATTTGTATAATAATTGCTGAGGATTGTGTAACTATGTTGGCAAAAAAGTGACATTGCTTGATCTTGTTTAATCTTGTGTTCTTTTCAGTATTTTTTCAATTTTTTAAAGCTTCTATTGAATTAAATAGTTTAATTATGCATTTTGATGCCTTTTTGTAATACAGTAGCGTTTAAAAAAATTCAGTTTTATAAAAATATTTGATTACTGCAGGAAAAAAAAATAAGTAAAACAATTTAAAAACTTAAAATGGTATTTTTTTTTTTCAGTTAAAAGCATTCATTATGTTATTTTTAAATATCTAATTAAATTTATGAAAATGTTTTTGTGTAAAATTAATTCGGTCTTTTTTTTCTTGTTTGATATCTGGGCATTTTTCAAAGATAAAAAAAGCTGTTTGTTTTCTTATAGTAAAACCTAGCAATGTACTCTTTATTTTAAATTCTATATACAAAGCCTCTACATCTAATGGTTCCCAACCTTTTTGACATATGGCTCCCTTTTTACACTGATTCCCTTAAGCCAACCATACCTTCTGTATTACAAGATAATAATGCATGAAAGTATGCTTACGAAGCAGTAGAGAAGAGAGTAGATAATAGAGGAGCATGAAGAAACAAAAACATTATTACAAATGTAAAGCCATGCTGTGATATTATATTTTATAAGGTTTAAAATTTGGGTGCGAACAATTTTAATAAATGGATTTTTTTTAATCATTTTATTAAAATTGTAAATTTTCTAAATGTTTAACATGAAATAAAACTATTAAAATCTAAGATTATCATATTTTAGAAAGTTGCTCTAGGTATTTTGTCTTTTGAATAAATAAAAACAAAAATCTTTAAATGATTTTTGTAGGCTTAATTCCTTAGACTTGTAAAAAATTAAGTACAGTAAGTTTATAAATAGCAAGTTTTTATCTGGCATAAAAGCATTTAATTTAAAAATAATGTTTAAATTTAATATAATTTACAATATATATATAAAGAATAATTTGATTAATTAAAAGAAATTGTGACATTGCAAATTATATTAGATTTAAATATCATTTTTAGATTAAATGGATAAATAGTCAGTATTTTTTCCTTTTTTAATTATTATTATTATTATTATATTTTTGCAATAAAATTTTAAAGCAAATTTGAGCTGAGGGGGGGGGGGGTGAATAAATCATGTTGGCTGAACAGCTATTGTAAAAGAATGCACAAGAGAAAAAAGAAACTTATTTGTTATAAAAATGTTAACCACTGCAAGATCTTCAGTAAAGCTTGAATAATGACTTATGAATTTGCATACATCAAATAAAAATTGTTCAGGATCAAAAAGACAATCTTTTAATTGAACATTGATAGTTTGCACTGAGTAGTAATAAAGATACAGTTTAACATTTTGAGGATTTCAGATATAACTGGCTTATATATTTAAACATAATTAATATATAACTGCCTTATATATTTATTCTGTATATGTGTATGAATGGATTAACTCAATGTAATACACATTGGACATAGTTCGTAATTTGGGACATAAAGGGTTAATTTAATATTTTCTTATGTTCAGTGGCTGTTTCCATGTTATTACTTAAGTTATATTTCTTGTGCCTTTACTATTTTACTTTATTTTCAGGGTATGTTCATCAAGGATTCCAATTCATTGGCTTATTACAATATAACTCCAAATTCTATTGTTTCATTGCAAGTTAAAGAAAGAGGTGGACGGAAAAAATAAATATCACATTATTTTTCTGCATTTTCAATTTTTCTCATTACTTTTAGACCCAAGAAATTTGGACTATTAAGCTTTTTAATGCTTTCAGTTTATTTTGTGCTTTTTTTTAGTTTACTTCTATTATGTATCTTTGTGTAGTGTATCTTCTTTTCACTTGAGTATATACTGTATTGTAATGTAATACCTGGAATAATCTTTCTGCTACAATATCTCAGAGAGATTAATTGCAGAATTTAAGTGTAGAATGTATTCTTTTATCTAATAAGTGTACTGCAAAGTAAAATACATTATTTCTTGGACCTGGCAAATGGTGTAAAGTGTTAAGTACCTTGGTACTTTTTGTAGATGAAAAATTTCTGTATGCTTTTAATATGGAAATAAACATCTAATTTTGATTATTCTATATGTTGTTCAGAAATGTTTATTGTTGTTATATCTATATTTGCTTACTTATGTTTGTACTATTTCAGCAAGAAAAAATATATATATCATCCATCAGATTCATCATGTATCTTGTATGCATGACTAATTATTCTGAGTTTTTGGAGATTGAATTTTATTATTGTTCGGTCCGTTTGACTACTTAAAACACACTGATTAGTAATTTAAAGAGTAAAATAAATAAATAAAACAAAGTATTTGAAATTACTTGGCATAGCACATATTTTTTTTGTGCCAATATTTGCTATTGTTATTCAATAAATTTAAAGTCTGTAGTTATTAAAACTTGTTTTTTCTCTATGTAATTTGAAATTATTTTAAGAACATTAATAATGAAACAAATGTTTATAAGTTTAATGAAATTAAATAACTTTTAAGAGGCTGTGCAAATATATACAGTAAAACCCCGCTAATTTGGACCCCGTTAATCCGGATCTCTAAATAATCCAGATCGGTTTAATCAAAATTTTTTTTTTCACGTTTGAGAAGCATTTGACTACTTTCCATAACATCAACTTGTTTCATCGTCGTTTTCTAAATAAAAAAAACTTTTTGTGAAATTTTTTCAGAAGAATTAAACAAAATAAACATTTTTACTGTCTGTAAATATTCAATGAGTTTAAATGTGATTTTCTGTAAGTATGTTTTATTTTATTTCATTTTTTCTAATTCTCCAGATAATCCGGATTGTGTCTGGTCCCAATTAATCTGAATTATCGGGGTTTTACTGTAATATTATGAACTTTTTCATAATTTTAGATCCGTTTCCTCCCTAAGATATCATATGTGATTATCTCTTTACCCCGTCCCCTTTCCAGTAATGATATCATTATCAAAGTGTAAAAATTTTGATATATACAGACTTTGAGTGATACAGAAAACTGAATGCATTTAATTTACTTTTCATGTGCTTTATTGATTTAAATGAAGTCTATAAAATATCACTTTATATCAAATAACACTTAAAAGAAATAGTTACTATTTAAAAGTATTTTTAGATAGCTTTTTGTTTCAAAATGCATTCGACAGTAATAAAGTCTTGTTGCACTTGCTCCGAACGGAGGATGGGTGGGCCGCAAATAGAAATTCTCATGAACAAAACAAGTGGACAACATTCTTTCTCTTTTTGTTTTATTTATTAGTAAACAAAACTTCAAGTCAAGTACTCTTGAACCATGATTATATATGCATACACATATGAAACATTTGAAGAATAGGATTGTCAAACATTGGGGTATTCTGTAATTTAGAATGAAATAGTTTTATAATAATTTAATAATTTTGCATTTTCATATAAAAAAATAACATACTATTTTAAACCAAAGACCATGTTATAAATAAAAGGAGAAAAATCTGACTGGATCAAAAATGATATTGATTACAAAAGACAACCCCCTTTCTCCCTACTGATATCTTATGATATCATCAACCAGACCCAATTCCTTCCTCCCTAAAATGATAACGATATATACAGGGAAGAGATTCTTCAGACTTTTCTTCAATTTTTAAAGAAATTTCACCAATTGAATTTTTGGGAATTTTTTATATTTTTTTCATAGTTTTTTACTTTTGTACTTAGATATAATAGTCCATTTTTTCTTACTTCCTTTTAATGTTCTGAATTTTTAATATGTTTTGTGTAGTATTACTAATTTGTCTTTTAAATAACACTCTAAGAAATTTTGTTTTTCCTAAAAATCTTCATTCTTAGTGGTTGGCTTGCTGCACCCTTTAATTATGATGAATTTAATTCCTTAAAAACTTTTTTTTTTTTTTTTTTTTATTAATGTTCTGTATCTTGGTAAAATAGACTTTCACTGCAGTAAGTAAATAATTTCTGCCTAATTCTTACTAACAGTTTCTTTTTAATTTGCTTAAAGCTAAATTGTATGTAATATATAAATTTTAATAGCAATTATAATATTTATTTTGCTTGAAATTCATAAGTATTATTACTCAAATGTCGTTTGCGCCGTTTTCAGATTTTTTTAATTTTTTTGTCAATCTTATCCCTGTATATATGTGCAACTCCTAACATATAAATTACACAATTCATGATGTAGCTGTATGTGTTCAATAACTGGTACTTACTTTATGGCAGATAAAGAGGCAAGACATACTATTAACAAAAAAAAATTAGTTTAAGCTATAAAAAGCTTGGTTAAAACTAGTTTTCTGGATGATAGGAACAAATTAAAACTTTAATGTAGATGTGTCCGTTGTGAAACCCAAAAACATCTCCAAGGATCTGTAGCAAGATAATGCAGTCTGTCTCAAAAATTTAGGCAACTGCAAAAATAAAATAATTAAGTTAGAAGAAAATTTAAACTTTAAAATAAACTTTAAAAAAAGGGGGGGTTGTATTTGTATTTTCAATCATTTCAGGAAAAAATATGAATACAAATAGGGATTTGATTCAATACTATTGACCCTGCAACTTATTAAATTTTAAAATTTAAATGTACTTCACCTATATTAGATTCACAAAATTGTGGAAGTCTTTGACATTTACAGAACCGTTATATGGATCCCAATCTTTAACACATTCAATTTTATCTTTTTCCCCCTACAAAGATCAACTTATGCACCGAATATACCATTTCAGGGTTGAAAGAAATCAGGTCAACATACAATGGAAAATATGGCAGGTGTTCTATTACAAATATAACTCTTATTTGTTATTAATTTACTATAATTATGTCTAAACAGGTATTTGTAATCACTCATGTTATAGCATACTATGCATCTTTTGCATATGATAATTGTATGATGTGATCAATCTGATAGCCATATTATATTCTATCTACACTAAAATAGACCTTGAATTTTGAAATTTTAAATAATTTTTCTTCATTATTTTTCCAGATACTTGTGATGTAATAAATGCAATCTGAAAATAAGACCTTATCCCAAATGTATTATGTCCATTTTTTATAGATTTTGATGATATGAATTGCTCTACTTACCGTTGAAATCTAAGTCTTTTGACCAGGAAACAGCTACACGGATAATCACCTTATCGATTTGGAGGCCGAAATTCCAAAATTAGTTAAAACTCAATTTATATATTAAAAAGACAATTGGTCTGCCAAGTCGCATGTTAGTGGAAAACATCTGAAAACGTGATTTTACTCGATCCTAGGTTTATCATTGTATTTTGTTACAATTGAAAATATGAAAACATGGAGGGCTGAGAGCAGGAAAGCACAATGGTAAACTTATGAGTTAACTGCTAAAATCTTGTTTTCAGGTGTTTTCCTTCAAGATATGACTTCACAGACCAATATTTTAAATATACAAATCAAGTTTTAACTAATTTTAGAATTTCAGCTTCCAACTCATTGTGGTGATTCTCTATGCTGCCATCTCCTGATCTAATAATATGCTTCTCGTTCCAAAATAATAATGAAGGCTCAGACTCTCAATTTTGGATGAAATAGATTTATAATTGAAAGAGATTAATAAACAATGTATGTTGACATTCAGGTCCTGGATCGATTGTTTTCACCAGCCAAATCTTTAAAGTTATCTATAGATACCTAATTGCATTAGCAAATGTTTTTGACATAATTTAAAAGCCTTAAAGCCAATATACTACAAGTATATTCAGTTTAGCCCATTTTGAGGCAGGCATACTGCAACATTTTATTTTTTTCAGTTAAAGAAAATAATTTTCTTCTTATTTAATCCAGAAATATTATGATTAGACAAGGTTAAGATTTAAGTTTCTGGTACTAAAAAATAAAATCTGTCCAAATTTTATTCATGTTTATGTGACACTTGTGATGGTGGGTTAAGGTAATGATTTCAGTCTTCTCCCTCACAAGGAAAATTTATCAATTCAAGAATGCATCAGAAAGCAGCAAGTCTACTCATAAATAAAGATTGTTTTAAATGAGTATATCTATTGTTACATATAAACTAAATTGTTCACATTTGAAAAAACATCCCTTGGAAATAAGGTGTAATTTGTCTTTTTATGAAAAAAGAATTTAAGATTATCTTATTATTCAAAATAAAAATGGAATTAATTAAATTGGTATAATCTTTATTCCAAAAATATGAAAACCAAGATTTTTATCTATAGTGAGTAATTTTTATGTTGGGATACTAAATTTTTATTTACTTTTTTTCTATTTTATGAGATTATTATAAATTTTTATTTATTACCAATCGCTAACTGCTCAGTAAAAGAAAAACAAAAAATCAACAAAAACAAGCTTAAGTAATTAAAAATTTCAATTGCCAAAACTAAAACAACATTTAATTTTACTAAATTGTGAAACATTACTGGACCAAACTTTAATCTGAAGTAAATTAAATTATATCTGCTTTAAAAAATAAAAAGTAAATATATTTTTTATTTTATTAATTTATGAAATATTCATAGCATTGCAATTGATTTAATATACATTGAGTCTAATCTAATTCATCCTTTCATTAATTAGAGCTCTAATTAAAAGTACTAATTAAACTAGTCATGTATCTAATAAAGGATCAAATTTAACAGTGGAATTACAGTAGAAAGTCTGTAAAAAAAATAAAATACTTTCAAATATTTGGCATGAAAAGATGAAAGCATCACTCGATTTGGTTAACATTATTTTTCCTCGCCAAAAGAAATCGATTTTAATATAACTGAAAGTTGTTTGTTAATAGATTTTCAGAATGTGTAAATGGTATTTAATGAATTTAAACTTAAATAATGAGAAAATTTAACACACACACACACACATATATATATTGATTAATTGTTGCTGCACTTATTTGATCAGTGAAAAAAAAATGTTTTCATATGTTTAAGCTTATTTAAAAATAAAAACCACTTGAAGAATGCTACATTCATATTCTCTTTTTTTCCCTGCCATAATGTCATCGGTCTTTTCACTCCAGTTTTCCATTGAAACTTTGTTTCACTGGCATTCCTCTTAAATTGATTGCCCTTTTGTTTTGCCAAGGAAAGGTTTACTGCCAAAACAGACAACCTTTAAAATGTCAAGATGAACTTGTCATTGATTTCATTTTCTTCACCAAAGAACAGTGGGATCTATAGTCTAGTACTGTCTTTACTCTGAGGGTATACCCAATATCATTTTGTAATTTTGAAGTATAAATTGTGAATTCTTAATGGTACTTTCCTTTCTTTCATGTGATACTGATTTTGGCGTGTTTAAAATAAGAAGTACCAAATAAGCATTTTTTTATATATATAATTGAGGATGTTTTGCAAATACATTTTCTCTTGCAAAATTTTTATGGTGATTGAAGAGATTTGAAATTGAATAGTTTTCACTAAATAAATTGCACCTATATGTGATTTTTCTCTCAAAAGAACATTTATTGAGCTGTAGTATCTGAAAATTCAGTTGAAAATGCCCACTTTAAAGTATATTCTGAAAGGTCCTGTGCTTTACTGAAAAATGGATAAAACATCAATTTCTTAATTTTTCAATCAGAGTAACGTAACCTCATGTGTTTATAAATAAAAATGAATTTAGGAATGTATGAGAAAGTAGAGAGTTTGAATTTAAGATCAGCCTTAAATGTATATAAATTGCATAAAATTGTAAAACAGTGTGAAAACATCTTTCATTTGACACCCAGTTTAATTAAACATGAAATTTGGAAATTTTGACTTTGAATGTGAATCGTATGAAAGAATCAAAATTTCCAATGCTAACACTTATATTAAAATAAATCCTATCAAAAACATGAATGTGAAAAAATGCCAAGTTCGTTAAAGATTTCGCTAATAAAAGAAGTGATTTGACAAAAAATAATAATATCCTGTCAAAAACATGAATGTGAAAGAATGCCAAGTTAGTTAAAGGTTTTGCTAATAAAAGAAGTGAGATCTAACTGCAAACCAAGTTCTTTCGAAGCTCCTTAAATCATAGCTCCTGTCATGCATAATATTCTTCAATTGCTTAAAATGAGTTGGTATGTTACTTGTTATTCAATAGAGCGACTTACAAGTTTTCTGTTACTCAAATTTCTCTATTTAATTGATCAGAACTTAAAGTTGATCACTTAATTAATTTATCGATACCTTAACTTCAATGTAGTTATTCGAACATTTGAATGACTAGATCTTTCCCAATCAGATTCTAGATTAAATTTTACTCAAACATTAAAGTTAGGTACTCAAACATTAAGTACTTACTCAAACATTAAAGTTAGGGGCTGAAAACTTGCCAAGTCGCTCTATTGAATAACAAGTAACATACCAACTCATTTTAAGCAATTGAAGAATATTATGCATGACAGGAGCTATGATTTAAGGAGCTTCGAAAGAACTTGGTTTGCAGTTAGATCTCACTTCTTTCATTAGCGAAACCTTTTACAATCTTGGCATTCTTTCACATTCATGTTTTTGATAGGATATCATTATTTTTTGTCAAATCACTTCTTTTATTAGCGAAATCTTTAACGAACTTGGCATTTTTTCACATTCATGTTTTTGATAGGATATCATTATTTTTTGTCAAATAAGTCGGTATTTGTTTCCTTTTTGAAATAAATTGGCTTAATATTAAATTAGTTTTATTTAATATTAATTAATCTTACAGCTTTTTCCTGCGTTTATTCACTGTTTCTTTGAATCAAATTTAAAACTTTTAACATTAGGATTGCTTATGTTCTATTAAATTCCACTAATAAGGATGTTTCTTTTATGTGATTGGGTACTACTTGATTATCTCGACGACCAAAAAAGTTTGTCTCCAACTTGGCGATATATCGCCAAATTGACGACAAAAATTACCCGCCAAAAGTGATACTAACTTGGCGCTATTTCTGGTATTTCGCCAAATTCCCATAGACTCCCATTGTAATCTGGCAATTTATCCAATACTGTTGTTAGAGCAAGGACTGCCACCATCATTTTGACTTTTTTTTTCTTTTTTTTTTTTTAATCGGTTCGCTAACTTTCCAATATTGCTGATATTGCTATTTAGAACGTTTATAGAACGCTTTTCGCGCATTTTTACCCCTTTTAAATTTTGTATTTGTTAACAAATGTTCTTAGTGATCATTTATATCTTATAAGTAATGAACATGCCAAATTTGATGTTTCTAAGCCCTTAACATACAGACATTGCATTTTTAGAATTTTTTTTGCTCTTTTAATTCTTTTGGATTAGTGGCATCGACATAAGATATAGCCTATGTTGGAGCAAGGACTATCATCATCATTTTGATATCATTACTTTTAAAATCGGTTTGTTGTTTGCTGAGATTGTTTTAAAATCGCTATTCAGAACGTTTTCAGAATGCTCTTCCCGAATTTCCACCCCTTTTAAATTTGGTATTTTTTAGCAAATGTCATTAGTGATCATTCATATCTTATAAATAATTAACAGGACAAATTTTTTGCTTCTAGGCCCTTCACTAAAACAAAAATCCCATTTTTAGAGTGTTTTTTGCTTCTGAACCCTCTTTTGGTTAGTGGCACAGACATAAGATATAGTCTGCGTTTGAACCGGGGCGAATACCATCATTTTGGTTCCATTACTTTTGAAATCGGTTCGGTAGTTTCAGAGATTAGTCCCGATACTCGCCAAAAGTGACGCCAACTTGGCACTATTTCTGGTATTTTGTGAAATTCTCATAAACCGCCATTGTAATCCAATAATTTATCTTCTAACAACCATTAATGTTTAATTAATGGTGATTTCTGATTTTTTCCTATTTATAGATCCAATAACCTACCTCCACACCAAATTTCAATTTCCTAAGTCACCTGGAAGTAGACAAACATTTCTATGAGTGAGTCAGTGGGAAAAACAGTGGTTTTCAGACGTCAATTTCTCGTGAACGGTAAAAGATTTTTTTAAAAATTTATAGGATTAGGAAATTAGAAGATGGTCTTACACGACACAAAAAATTGCAATTGTGTAGATCAAATAGAATTTAAGTTATTGAGGGGTCAAAAGTGGCCCGAAATGGTTCGGGTAATATAACCCACGGCCGGTGTGTCGACTTTTACTTTTTGAACTTGGCTGACACACTGCCGTGTGTCTAGATAATTTCTCAAAAAATTGTGAAAAATGAAACAAAAATTGCCTAATGAATTCCTTATAAATTTTATACAAAAGGGGAAAAAATTTACTATAGTGACTTAAACATTGTAATTGGAGCTTTTTGAAAAGTGCCTAAGAATCACTGTGGACTAAATTTACTATATTGAGTTAAACTTTTGTGAATTGGAATTCTTTTAGGCATATCAAAAAAATCATTAAAAATTCAAAAATCAAAAAGGACAAAATTTACAATATTAAGCTTAAAGTATGTTTCCTTTTACCAATGTGGAAAAATTACTGCAAAACATTAAAAATTGCATATAAAAATTTTGAATCAACTTTATTGAAAAGAAGAGGAGCATCTAATGAAATTTTGAAAATTCACTCAGCCATTACTGATCATATGGATAGATACAATGTCAAATTAATTTTATTTTCACTGTTTCGGTAGCAGAACCTATCATTTATATGCATGGCAATCTTCTCTCAATATAATGGTATTTTTAAAATCTGACTATGAGTATTTTATAAGCAAGTACTCCATAATAGATTGGAGAGTTGACTTATTAATCCACTTTCTACTCTACTGTGACTGCATCATGCTTTCAAGGCACACAAGTAATGCAATCTACACTTTTCTTAATATTGAGGCATTTTTTTCAAGCTTCTGATCAGTTTTGGTTGTTTTTACACATTTTTCATATTTTGTTAGCAATATTTATCAAATTTTTCATGTTTATTGTTAAGCTTACATAACAGGGCCGTAACTATAAACTTGGGGGCCCTGGGGCAAAACCTCCAGTGGGGGCCCCCAGGGAGGGAAAATTGAAACTTTGCCCTGAGCATAGTTTCTTTTCTCGCACAGCGCTGTTTAAATGCACATAGTATGATAAGCCCAAAAATGACTAAAAAATGTAGAATTGGGCAACTCTACTCGGCAGGCACTTGGCGGCGACGCCATTTTTGCCGATCCCATTGATGTTAGCATAGGGAAGAAAATGCGGACTTCTGATTGGTTCAATACTTTAAAGAGCATTTTATTTAGGTTCATTTTTGAGTATATATAACTTAATCATGCGTTTCTGTTTAGAAATCCTTTGAAAGATGGATTGTGATAATTTTTTTTTCGATTTTATGTATTTATTAATAGAATAGCTGACCCATCCGGCATTGCCCGGGACCCGTTATGATAACCTTAAGCAAACAATTAACACTTTAGATCTGCAATAGTCAAAATTAAGCATAGGATATGAATTATTCGTTAAATAATATTTTAAAGGAATGCATAAAAAATGAGTAAATGCTTTAAAAAAAGGCCTTTGGACCTCGATAAAAACATCAGGATGTAGGTCCTGAAATAAAAATCCAAAAGTCAACTTTAAATTTATGCATTGAGAAGGTTTGATAATAAGTGGGTGAAATATGCATGGAGAACAAAAATTTCAAGGTGCCTGCGCCGAGACCATAGGGAGTCTCAGGCTTTTAAATGGAATGTAAGAACATGGGAATAACTAAGAGAAAAATTGTTCCAAAAATGAAGATTGGATTAAGAGAGGGCAGTTTAATAGCAATTTATGGTACAAAATCTTCAAGGGGCCAGGAACTTATTTCGCATGTAGTTGGGTATAAAATATTTTTTGTAGTTATTAAAGTAATGGGAAGACGCTAAAGCAATGTGGAAGAAAATTGTAAGCAATCTGGATCATTTTTAAAGAAATTGCACCAACGGCTCCAAGAACGCAATTAATATTCAAAATTGGTGGTAGCTAGACTTTGACGGTTTCTTAGTAGCTGATGGATTTAAGAAGTTGTTTAAAAAAAGCGAGTTAATTGAACCATTTTAAAGGGGATTTATAAAAAGGGCCTAAAAAGGACAAGTGACAGTTAAAAAGAGGGCCCTAACAGGAAAACATGTTAAAATATCTTAGTACTTAGCTCTTTAGATCTACAATTAGTCAAAACTAATCATAGGGTATGAATTATTCATTTTAATATTATTTAATCGAAATGCACAAATTGATTCGGAAATTGTTTAAAAAAAGTGTCCTAGCCGCGGATAAAAATATGAGAATCTTGTTCCTGAAAGAAGAGTACAAGACTCAAATTTAAAAATTTTGCACTGAGAAGGGGGAAAATTTAAAGAGTGAATAATGTTTGCCTCACAAAATGTCCAGGGGCCCTAGACTGAGACCTGTGATTTCACAGGTGGCCAAAGTGTCTTATATGGAATGTCAAAACATTAAAATATCTAAATGAATAAAGAATCCTAAAAATGAAGATCGGATTAAAAGGAAACAATTTATTGTTACAAAAACTTTCAACGGGCCCCAAGGGTCCAGGAATTTATTTTGCATGTAGTTGGGTATAAAGATATTTTTTGTAGTTATTAAAATCATGGAAAGACTCTATATTAAATAAAATTGAAAGCAATTTGGTTCATGTTTAAAGAAGCTGCACCAAGGGCCTCAAGAAAGCAATTGACAAAACAAAATTAATGGTACCTGAAGTTTGAGAAATTTTTTGTCGCTTATGTAATAGGTAGAGGACATAAAAAGTTGTTAGAAAAAAAAAAAAAAGCTAGTGAGTTTGACCATTTTTAAGGGAGCTATAATATGGGGCCCCCGTAGGGACCAACTGACAGTTAAAACCAGGGCCCTAATATGAAACCATGTTAAAATATTTTAGTACATAGCGCTTTAGATCTTTAATTAGTCAAAATTAAGCATATAGTAGGAACTATTCTTTGGAATGATATACTTTTTTACCAATTGATTGGGCAAATGTTTAAAAAGGGGCCCTAGGGTCCGAATAAAAACATCAGGTTTTTTGGATTGGTCCTGAAAGAAGAGTCCCAGGCAACTTTAAAATTTTGCACTAAGAAGATCAGAAATATAGGAAGTGAAATAGGTTTATTTCACAAAATGTTGAGGGGCCCTGGGCTAGACCCTATGATTCCACAGGGGAACACAGTGTCTTGTATAGAATGTCAAAACATTAAAATATCTAAATGAATAAAGAATCCTAAAAATGAAGATCAGATTAAAAGGAAGCAATTTATTGACAATTTATTATTACAAAAACTTCAAGGGGTCCTGTAAGCAGGAAATTATTTTGCATGTAGTTGGGTATAAAAATATTTGTGTAGTTAATAAAATAATGGGAAGACGCTAAAACTATGTTGAATAAAATTGAAAGCAATTTGGATCATTTTTAAAGAAGCTGCACCAAGGGCTCCTAGAAAGCGATTAATATTCATAAATAGTGGTAGCTGAAGTCCAAAAAATTTTTTGTTGTTCATGTCGTAGTGAGGACCTAAGAAGTTGCTTAGAAAAAGCTAGTGAATCTGACCATTTTTAAGGGAGCTATGATAGAGGGCCGCATAGGGACCAACTGACAAATACAATCAGGGCCCTGACATGAAAACATGTTAAAATGTTTTAGTACATAGCGCTTTAGACCTTTAATTAGTCAAAATTAAGCATAGAGTATGAATTATTTGCAATAATAATATTTTTTTAAATGCACCAATTGTTTGTGTGTGCGCTAAAAAAAAGACCCCAGGGCCCGAATAAAAATATCAGGGTGTTGGTCCTGACATTAGAGTCCAAGATTCAGCTTTAAAAAATTGCACTAAGAAGGTGAGAAATTTAGGGAGTGAAAAATGTTTAGCGCACAAAAAGATCAAGGGGCCCTGGGTCGACCCTATGATTATCTAGGGGGCCCCAGTGTTTTTATGGAATGTAAAAATTTGAAAATATCTAAATGGAACAGGTATCCCAAAAATGAAGATCGAAATTAATGGAAGCAATTTACTAACAATTTACTATCACAAAGACTAAAAGGGGCCCCAAGAGTCCAGGGTCATAACTGAAAAATAAAAAGGCAAAAATATCTAAAAGGAGAAAGGTACCCCAAAACAGAAAAGATTAGATAAAAAGGAGTCAAGCTATTAACAATTTGGTGCATAAAAATTGCAAGGGGCCCAGGGCCCTGGCCCTTAAAATATTAAAAATCTGAGCCTCAGATGCATCAGGACCTGTCTTGGACTATCTTCACCTAAAATTTCAGACTTCTACGTGCGGTAGATTTTGCTAACCATCGCAGTCACACACACATACGCAGACATACACAAACAGAGCGTTTTGTTAACTTATTAGTATAGATAAGAAGAAAGATTTTCTAGAATTTTTAGATGCTTTTTACATTATTCAATCGATTAGAAGTCCATATTTTCTTCCTTATACTAGCTTCGGTGGGGTCAGCAAACATGCTAGCGCGACATGACACATTCGACTCGACATTTTGCTGCTGTCTGCTGTAGAACTCCTTTTGCATGCGAAGCGTAAGGAGTGTACTGACGGACACTCAAAAACATCTATTCTAGCACTTTAATTTTTTTTTTTAATTACTAACTTTTAGGTATGTGCTGGACATTTTATAGGAACTTAGACTAGAAACTAAAATCAATAGTTTTTTTAACCATCAGTTTGGGGCCCCTCAGGCTTGGGGGCCCCGGGGCAGTGCCCCGGCGGTAGTTACGGCCCTGTAACATAAGATTTTATTTTATCTAATCTATGAAAATATGTCTGCCTGTCTGTAATTCTATACAAACCCATAGTTTGGAAGTCAGAATTGTGAAATGTTGCATGCATATGTATTAAAGCACAGCTGAGGCAAAGAAAGTAATTTAGAATCAAAATAATGTATAGTTAATTTTTAATTAACAAACAAACAAACAAAAAATCCCACCAATTTACTATCAAATTTAAACATTTTTCGGTTTAGCAGTTGCCAAAAATTAAAAATCCAACGTAAAGTTTGTACCACAACTATTACTTATCTATTGAAAAATTTTTAAGTGAGAAATGAAAATGAAATAAATCATTTAATGAATTTACAAAAAAAAAAAAAAAAAAAAAAAAAAAAAGTTAATATTGCATCGTATATATATATATAAAAGCTGTTCTCTGAATGACTGATTTCAATTAAATTTGCTTTACATATATTTTAGAACATGGAAAAGTTCACTGGCTCTAACTTAAAAAAAATATCAGACCACTCTTACCCTTATGTTCTGCCACTTTCAATAATTTAATATTGTAGAAGTATCTCTTTTTAAATTTTCCAATTCAGTCATGTCTTTCATATTGCCACAAAACAGTGTTGTTTCAGCTGACTGGATGATAACTGGAAGGATTTCTCGCTCAGATAACCTTATTGGTTGTAACATCTGGTCTGTCATTTAGACAGCTCGACAAAATAAACTCCAGGTAAAGGAGCTCCATATAATAATGGGTACATAGATATACTATTATTTTAACACAATCAAACTGATTACTAAGTTTATCATACAAAATTAATATTTCCAACTGAGCCAAAAATTATCCAGGCTAGGAATCGAATTCAGATCCTTGGCTTACAAGGCCAATGCTTTACCATTTAAGCTAACTGGGCGATAACCGACAGGCATTCCTCGCTCAGATAATCTATTTGGTATGTCATTTAGACAGCTTGACAGAATTAACCAGAGGTAAAGAAACTCCATATAAAGATGGTACATAGATATAATATTATTTTAACGCAATCAAACTGATTGATAAATTTATCATATGAATTGAATATTTCCAAATGAGTGAAAAATTGTCCAGGCTTTATTGTTTAAGCTAACTGGCAATAACCAGTAAGCATAAACAGTAAAACATTGGTCGTTTGATTTTGTTACTAACCATATCACTGCGAACACTACTGTTTGACATCAATCTTACAAGGAAGGTCTCCATTGGGGCATACTCAGAATTTTTTGAAAAAAATACGAATTAAACTACTCATGTAGGTAATAAAGGATCAGTGAAAATTAGCGGCGGAATTACATTATTAGATATGTAAAAAAATAAAATAGTTTGGAATAATTGGCGTGAAAAGCTGAAAGCGACGCGGGATTTGGCGAACAGTGCATTTCCTCGCCAAAAGCAGACGATTTTAATGAATCTGAAAATTGATTTTAATTGAGTTCACTGTTAAAAATCTGCAGCATTTACTGCAACGTCACTCCTCTACTTCTATAGAATATCTCTCTTCTGACCAATGAGAATGCTCCATAGCTCGGTGAATAGACCATTTTCTATAAAAGCGGTGGAGTGACGCTGCAGAAAATGGTACAGATTTTTAGCGGTGTTGTAGCTTGTGCAACACTGTTAAAAATCTGCTGCATTTTGCTGCAATGCACTCCACCGCTTGTATATAATATCTCTATTCCAACCAATGAGAAAGCTCCATTTCACGGCCAAGTAACCGTTTTCTATTCAAGCAAGGAATTGCGTTGCAACAAAGTGCAGCAGATTTTTAACAATGTATTTTTCAATTTGGAATAATTTTAATCAATTTAAATTGTGTTTTAAATGATAAAATATATTAATTTCATTTTGTTATAAGTATATGACAAAATTACACTTAAAGTAAAGTAAAAATGCAAAACTAAAATTACTTAAACTAAACTTATTTAAATAAATTGAACATAGAAAGTTTTTCTTTAAAAATTATTCGAAGCGTAAAAGCGTATTTTTCAAAATTTCGTTTTTTCGCCAACCAGAGATAAATCGCCAAATAAACGAAATTTTTAATATTTTTTTACGGACGTTATAAGGAGGTTCCGCCAAATTTTTTTTTATAAACATATATAACTGTATGAGAAGAACATTCTGTAATTTTTTCAGATATTTCTGAGTATGCCCGTATGGAGACCTTCCTTGTTAGCTCTGGACTAGACTACAGCAGATTAGTAAGATTTTATTGGATGACAACTATACAGCCATTGAGATTGTTTTCCAAGTTAATGGTTACTTGATTGCAAAATGTCTATAAAATGAAAAGGCTGTGAAAAAAACTTTTAATTTCATTTAAACAGTTCGGCTTTAAAAATCCATGTTTTTAATGCTTAATGTTCATTTTAAATATAAGAATTTACTAAATAAATATCATCATGCTTTATGTGCAAATAATTTATTACACGTTTGATTGTACTTAGTCTTTTGGCATTCAGGGATGAAAAAATGTAGCAGACAAATCAGGAGAAAACATACATTCTGAAATATAACATAATATAGAATAAGGTTGTACTCATGCCCATAGAAACATACATATCGTGAAGTAGAGAAATCCAAAGAAATAAAAAGGAATCACTCAAAAGTTATTTGAATTCAAAGTTCAACTGTGCAATCATTGTTCTCTATATTAGTAGTGTGGTGACTAAATTTTTTTCTGTTCTCCATTCTATTATGATACTCAGTGGTCTAACTATGTTTCTGTATTCGACAAATCTCTTTTTCTCTTTCCTTTCATGTAGCCACAACAGCAAAAATTCATGTAGTTCTGTTAGATGAATTTTTGTTGTTACCATTAAGTTCTAGAAATCCCAGTTTGCTTGGAAAAATTTTGTAATTTTATGTTTTAATTACCCATCATACGTAGTATAGGGTAGAGGTCTGCACGGGCCGGAATTTTCAGGCCCGGCCCGTAGGAAAGTTATTTCGGCCCGGCCCGGGCCGTTGTAAAACTCAAAAGTTTGGCCCGGGCCCGGCCCGGCCCGTTTAAATTTTTGTATTTTAGGCCCGGCCCGGCCCGTACAAAAATCAGCGAAAACAGGCCCGGCCCGTTTTGGCCCGCTACAATTTCTACGATTTCTAAAAAATTCAGATTTTTATCATATAACAAAGATTTCTTTAAAGAATACTGCATACATATCTATGGAATGATTTTACAGTGTATTTTACAGCAAATACACATTAACAACATTAATGATTACTTAGATTCTTAGGCTTTCAACATTCGAATAAAGAAAGATTCATTAAAAAATTAATATGGCTTAGAATAAAAGAAAAAAGAAAGAAAGCTAAAAACATTGTTAATTTTGAAGCTGTTTAATTAAGGAAGATTTATAAATATATTTCTATATTATTTTATTATAGATTTCAAATCCAAATTCACTCTTAAATTCAAAGTAGCTCCTTTCTGATACATTTCTAAATTCATTTTTTTTTTCCTCAGAAACGCATAAGATTAGCAGATATCTTTATTCAGAAACTATATAATCCAATGGCGTTATCCAATTTTTGATACAAACAATTTAAGAATACTGTAAACAAATAAAATACTGTCTTAATTAGCGTTTTGAATAGAATTTCCGGAAGCAATAGCAAGGGAAGGGAGAAAAACCTGCAATCATTTGAGAAACTATTATATCTCAACAAGGTTATACAAGTATTTTATTTACCAAAAATGAAAAACGCTATTCGATTCCAAATCCCTTCAATAGTTAGGCTTGTCACTTTTATACTTTTACAATTTAAAATTAATCAGAAAATGTGTCAAACTTTCGCATTATTGAGAAATTAATTTAAAAATCATCAAGTATATATCCGAAGACTAAGCTAACATAAGTTCTTTATGGCTGTTAATAATTTTACAAATCATATTTTCTGCCAATAATTAAGTCTAGCACCGGTTCGGCCAGTCTATTTGTAGAAAAATAATGTAAGCGTGATCTCGGACCGGCATGAGTCAGCTAAAAAAATATTAAAACGGGTTACACATAATGTAATTCTCCGATGCCGATACACTGTGCATTTTTATACTGACGCTGCCAAACTAGTATGGCCACATTTATACTTATTCTCGTTAAAACCATTTTCGTTGAAAATAGCTCATATTTTATCGTTTCTGCTTAAATCTTCAGAACGGGCCGGCAGGCCCGAAATTTTTTTTTATCGACCCGGCCCGGCCCGTTGAAAAAACTATTCTAAATCTGCCGGCCCGGCCCGTTAGAAAATCCGAAACGATTCCGCCGGCCGGGCCCGTGCAGACCTCTAGTATAGGGTAAGTCTTGCAATCGTTTTGAAAATCGAAAAAAAATTTTTGACGGATTTACACGTTTTAGATAGTGGAGATTCCAAAAAACATATTTTTAGAAAAAAATTTCTGCCGTCTGTCTGTCTGTCTGTCTGTCTGTAAACGCTCTATCTCCCGAACAAATTGAGATAGAGACTTGAAATTTTGTATGTAGTTAGTATGTAAGAATGGGACGAACCCTATTTAATATCAGCAACCTCGATTATCCGGAACTATTTTTTTCGGACTCTCGAAAAATTCGTTCTGATAAAAGGTACATAAAAATTTTCGAA
This sequence comes from Maratus speculifer, assembly GCA_964019185.1. Taxonomy (NCBI): domain Eukaryota; kingdom Metazoa; phylum Arthropoda; class Arachnida; order Araneae; family Salticidae; genus Maratus; species Maratus speculifer. The sequence continues at coordinate 166,415,948 of OZ025289.1, read as the reverse complement.
TTTTTTTGTTTTAAGGAATGGACATAAAAGGCAATAAAATAACACACATTTTGCATATAGAACGAAGTCGATCGGATTATTAGTTGCCGAGATATTTGTAATCTTGTTTTCCACATTCTTCGATTTTTCATGACCCTGTATTTCATTCAAATTTCAATTCAGAGGTATATTTTAATTGGAAATGAGACGCTTAATCCGACGCAATTAATTGTTAGTTAATAGAATTATTATTTTTGGAGTTATAAGGATGTTTCCTTTACGCAGTTCGGTACTACTTGAGTGGTTTTGCGTTTTATGGAATTTGTCGAAATTGGTACATCAGCAGTTCTTTAATATAGCATTACTATGTATATTAACAATATTTAAATTTTGTTTATGAATTGCAATGCATTGTATAAATAGTTTCGCATGTTTTATTTTCATATACATATCCATGATGGGTAAGTATTACGGTGGCCCCCAACGACTAGTAATTTGTCGAAATTGGTACATCAGCAGTTCTTTAATATAGCATTACTATGTATGTTAACAATATTTAAATTTTGTTTATGAATTGCAATGCATTGTATAAATAGTTTCACATGTTTTATTTTCATATACATATCCATGATGGGTAAGTATTACGGTGGCCCCCAACGACTAGTTTTTACAATGTAGAGAATATTTTAATACCTGTTATTATAACTGTCTCATTTCCCTACCAAACACTACTGTAAATGATCAATTAAAAAAATTGCTACTTAATAGCCAAATTTCGTAAAATTTGGCTATTACCTATAAGACCGCAATTGGGGTTTGCTTCATTTACAACAATGTGGCTGGCCATTCATGTGAAGGTCCATGTTGATTTAAAATCCATGATCAGATTCACAATTTCGTTTGGAAAAATAGACCAGCGCAGCAGGCACTGCTTGCTAGTCCTTATATATAAAAAAACTAACAATTTGGAAATGGACCAATGAAAATCTGCATAGATACTGAAAGGAGTGGGGCCCAATTTCGTAACCAACTTGGCAATATACGAAATTTGGCAGCCAAAAATAATTGCCAAAAGTGACACCAACTTGGCGATACTTCTAATATTTCACAATGCAACAAGAACTAATATTAGCTTATGCATAGAGCTGCTTAAGATTATCTACATTATTTTTTAATACAAATACTATTTACAAAATCCATAACACTATATTTATATGAAATATATTTATGTAAAGTTCTTAAATAAATAAATCCATTTGCTAAAAATTATAGAATATTGTGTAAATTGATGTACAAGAATATGTTTTAAATTTTATAACATGCATTTCACAACCTGCAAATCCCATGACATTTCCAATTATATTTCCTCTCGGTAATCTCGGATGGATATTCAATATGTGTCAAAAAAGTTAAGAAGACTACACCTGTACCACCTTGGACATTGTTTAGCACTATTGAAAAATTGTTTTAACCTTTTTCTTAACTCCCTTTACTTAATTCATTTTACGTTAGTTTATTTAATTTTTCTTTTTTAATCAAAGATGAAAACAGACATTGTATTTCTTAACAGCAACTGATTTGGATTTGAAAATCTCCAATCAAAGGGAAATGAATGGAAACCCATTTATTGGCAGATCATCACTTTTCTTTTAAATTATAAATCAATCTTTTTAAAGATAATGAAATTAGCGTGCTTTTAGAATCTGGGGTGTCTTAATGAGGGTTGCCGAGCGTAGCTCATAGGGTCAGAGTTCCCATAGTATGATAAAAAAAAAAAAAAGAAAAAAAAAAACTAGTTAGATGTGCCAATTTTAAAACTTTCTTCTATCTCATACTTTCAATTTAAAATTTAAAAAAATTTACACTTGTCAATGCTTTAATAATTTTAATTCAATATTATACCAACTTTGATTTTAGTCTCAAATTTCTGCTGCAGTCAATTAATCGGAATAAAAATGAGTTTCCGTCTCTGCATGAGCTGATGGACAATAGAATGATAGACAGATTTTTTTCAAATTCAAAGCGAGCCTACTAGCCATAGCCAAACACTTACACAAAAAATTTCATTCAATTCTATGCATAACTTCATACACTTTTAGGTGGTGCAATATTGAAAATGGCACAAAAATCACTATTGCAGTGCTCCCTTCCAGCGAATTTTCTTCAAATTCAGGGAGGCCCAACTAGCCATAGCCAAACACTTACACAAAAAAAATTGTTCAATTCTATACACAACTTCATACATTTTTAGTCGGTACTATATTGAAAATGGGACAAAAATCGTTATTGCAGTGCCCCCTTCTAGCTGAATATTTCAAAACTGAAGGAGGACCTGCTTGCCACAGCCAAAAACATTCACAAAAAAATTGGTTCAATTCTACACATATATTCATATACTTTTTTATGGTAGAATGGCGACATACGAATACACAGGCAGACAGACAGACATTTTGTGAAAACATGTTTTTTAGAATCTCTAATCTCTGACTCTGATACCTAAAACGGATAAATCTGTCGAAAAAAATTTCGATTACGGTACGTTTCTTCTATTAAAGATAGTAAAAAGTGTGATGAGAAATTAAAAACAATTATTATTGTTTAAATAAAAAATATAATTTAGGAAAAGTTTTAGCATCTTCATCAAACTTTAAAAAAAGAAAATTGAATTTGTCTTCAAAATTCTATGGCATTGTATTGGCAAAATTGTTCTATGATGCTCAGTGGTCTAACTATATTTCTGTATTTGACAAATCTCTTTTTCTCTTTCTTTGTGCCCAAACATGCAAAGAAATTATTATTTTTAAAATTTTTATAGCATAAAGATTTTGCTCTGTCTGTTACTTTCTAGTAATAATATATCGATTATTACTTGTCCCTTGCCCTCACCTCATAAAAATTATTAGACTGGGCAATAATTGAACACAGGGCCGTAACTACAGCTGGGGCCTCCAGCTGTAGTTAAACAGCTGTAGTTTTAACCCCAAACTGATGGTTAAAAAAACTATTGATTTTAGTTTCTAGTCTTAAGTTCCTATAAAATGCCCAGCACATACCTAAAAGTTAGTAATAAAAAAAAAATCAAAGTGCTAGAATAGATGTTTTTGCTTGTCTGTCAATACACTCCTTAAGCTTCGCATGCAAAAGGAGTTCTACAGCAGACAGCAAAATATAGAGTCGAATATGTCATGTCGGCCATGTCGCGCCAGCATGTTTGCTGATCCCACCGAAGCTAGTATAAGGAAGAAAATATGGACTTCTAATCGACTGAATAATATAAAAAGCATCTAAAAAAATCTAGAAAATCTTTCTTCTTATCTATACTAATAAGTTAACAAAACGCTCTGTTTGTGTATGTCTGCGTATGTGTGTGTGAGTGTGTGACTGCGATGGTTAGCAAAATCTACCGCACATAGAAGTCTGAAATTTTAGGTGAAGATAGTCCAAGACAGGTCCTGATGCACCTGAGGCTCAGACTTTTAATATTTTAAGGGCCAGGGCCCTAGGCCCCTTACATTTTTTATGCGCCAAATTGTTAACAGCTTGATTCCTTTTTATCTAATCTTTTCCGTTTTGAGGTACCTTTCTCCTTTTAGATATTTTCGCCTTTTTACTCTTCAGTTATGACCTTGGACTCTTGGGGCCCCTTTTAGGGCCCCTTTTAGTCTTTCTGATAGTAAATTGTTAATAAATTGCTTCCATTAATTTCGATCTTCATTTTTGGGACACCTGTTCCATTTAGATATTTTCAAATTTTTACATTTTACTGGGGGCCCCTAGATAATCATAGGGCCGACCCAGGGCCCTTTGATCTTTTTGTGCGCTAAACATTTTTCACTCCCTAAATTTCTCACCTTCTTAGAGCAAATTTTTAAAGCTGAATCTTGGACTCTTATGTCAGGACCAACACCCTGATATTTTTATTCGGGCCCTGGGGCCCTTTTTTAACGCTTATTCAAACAATTGGTGCATTTAAAAAAAATATTATTCTTGCAAATAATTTATACTCTATACTTAATTTTGACTAATTAAAGGTCTAAAGCGTTATGTAACATTTTAACATGTTTTCATGTTAGGGCCCTGATTGTATTTGTCAGTTAGCCCCTGTGGGGCCCTCTATCATAGCTCCCTTAAAAATGGTCGGATTCACTAGCTTTTTTTAACAACTTTTTAGGTCCTCCAATTACGACATGAACGACAAAAAAAAATTTTTAGACTTCAGCTACCACTATTTATGAATATTAATCGCTTTATTCGAGCCCTTTTTGCAGCTTCTTTAAAAATGATCCAAATTGGTTTCAGTTTTATTCAACATAGTTTTAGCGTTTTCCCATTATTTTAATAACTATACAAATATTTTTATACCCAATTACATGCGAAATAATTTCCTGGCGCTTTGGGGCCCGGTACAGGCCCCCCTTGAAGTTTTTGTAATAATAAATTGCTTCATTTTAATCTGATCTTCATTTTTAGGATTCTTTATTCATTTAGATATTTTAATGTTTTGACATTCTATACAAAACACTGTGTTCCCCCTGTGGAATCATAGGGTCCAGCCCAGGGCCCCTCAACATTTTGTGAAATAAAGATATTTCACTTCCTATATTTCTGATCTTCTTAGTGCAAAATTTTAAAGTTGCCTGTGACTCTTCTTTCAGGACCAATCCAGAAAACCTGATGTTTTTATTTGGACCCTAGGGCCTCTTTTTAAACATTTGCCCAATCAATTGGTGCATTTAAAAAATTATATCATTCCAAAGAATAGTTCCTACTATATGCTTAATTTTGACTAATTAAAGATCTAAAGCGCTATGTACTAAAATATTTTAACATGGTTTCATATTAGGGCCCTGGTTTTAACTGTCAGTTGGTCCCTACAGGGCCCCATATTATAGCTCCCTTAAAAATGGTCCAATTCACTAGCTTTTTTTTTTTCTATCAATTTTTTATGTCCTCTCTCTACCTATTACATGAACGACAAAAGAATTTCTCAGACTTCAGCTACCTTTAATTTTGTTTGTCAATTGCTTTCTTGAGGCCCTTGGTGCAGCTTCTTTAAACATGAACCAAATTGCTTTCAATTTTATTTAACATAGTTATAGCGTCTTTCCATCATTTTAATAACTACAAAAAATATCTTTATACCCAACTACATGCAAAATAAATTCCTGGCCCCTTGGGGCCCGTTGAAGTTTTTGTAATAATAAATTGTTAATAAATTGTTTCCTTTTAATCCGATCTTCATTTTTAGGATTCTTTATTCATTTAGATATTTTAATGTTTTGACATTCCATATAAGACACTTTGGCCTCCTGTGGAATCATAGGTCTCAGTCTAGGGCCCCTGAACATTTTGTGAGGCAAACATAGTTCACTCTTTAAATTTATCCCCTTCTGAGTGCAAAATTTTTAAATTTTTAGTCTTCACTGTAAAAAAAAATTCAAGAGGTTACTAAAAATTTTTTAGTAAATTTGTATTCTACAGAATTTTTTAGTAACCATTACAAACTTTTTTTTTTTTTTTTTTTTTTTTTTTGCAAGTGAAACAAGCATTTCTTTTGTTAACTGAACAAAGAATTTTTTGTATAACTAACTTAAAAATTTTTAGTACCAAGCAAATTTTAGTAATACCTCCAAAATTATTTTTAATAACCATTACGTGCGCCCAAAAGGCAAAAGGCTCCTTCGAGCTGCATCCAGACTTCTGAAGCAGAAGACTTTTTGGCAAAACTGCAATAGATGGCAGCACCAAACATTGCTAACTGCTCCGACAGGATTTTCATAATCCCTTTAATAACGAGTACTTACATTGCATACATTCGGGGCGTATTTGGCGGTGGCCAGTACCGAACCCGGGACCTTTTAGTCTGGAGTCCGTTACTATACCCACTATGCTATCAAGGCCACACCAAGGGAGTTTTAATAATAGTTATTAAAAATATAAAACTATTAACTCTTCGTTGCTAACTTTTTTCTAGTAATTCTTACAGATTTTCTTGTAACCGACAAATATTACTAAAAAATTTTTAGTAATTACAAGGATCACTAAAGTTTTTTTAGTAGCTCGACCTTTTTTTTTTTTTACAGCGTTGGACTCTTTTTTTCAAGGACAAGATTCTCATATTTTCATCCGCGGCTAGGACCCTTTTTTTAAACATTTTCCGAATCAATTTGTGCATTTCGATAAAATATTATTAAAATGAATAATTCATACCCTATGATTAATTTTGACTAATTGTAGATCTAAAGAGCTAAGTACTAAGATATTTTAACATGTTTTCCTGTTAGGGCCCTCTTTTTAACTGTCAGTTGTCCTTTTTGGGCCCTTATTATAAATCCCTTTAAAATGGTTCAATTAACTCCTTTTTTTAAACAACTTCTTAAATCCATCAGCTACTAAAAAACCGCCATAGTCTAGCTACCACCAATTTTGAATATAATCGCGTTCTTGGGGCCGTTGGTGCAATTTCTTTAAAAATGATCCGGATTGCTTGCAATTTTCTTTCACATTGCTTTAGCGTCCTCCCATTACTTTAATAACTACAAAAAATATTTTATACCCAACTACATGCGAAATAAGTTCCTGGCCCCTTAAAGATTTTGTATCATAAATTGCTATTAAACTGCCCTCTCTTAATCCAATCTTTATTGTTCGAACTATTTTTTCACTTAGTTATTCCCATGTTCTTACATTCCATTTAAAAGCCTGAGACTCCCTATGTTCTCGGCTCAGGCACCTTGAAATTTTGGTTCTCCATGCATATTTCACCCACTTATTATCAAACCTTCTCAATGCATAAATTATAAAGTTGAATTTTGGACTCTTATTTCAGGACCTACACCCTGATGTTTTTATTGAGGTCCAAAGGCCTTTTTTAAAGCATTTACTCATTCATTTTTTATGCATTTCTTTTAAAATATTATTTAACGAATAATTCATATCCTATGCTTAATTTTGACTAATTGTAGATCTAAAGTGTTAATTGTTTGCTTAAGGCTATCATAACGTGTCCCGGGCAATGCCGGATGGTCAACTAGTCTATTAATAAATACATAAAATCGGAAAAAAAATTATCACAACCCATCTTTCAAAAGATTTTTAAACAGAAACGCTTGATTAAGTTACATATACTCAAAAATGAACCTAATAAAATGCTCTTTAAAGTATTCAACCAATCAGAAGTCCGTATTTTCTTCAGTGGAATCGGCAAAAATGGCGTCGCCGCCAAGTGCCTGCCGAGTAGAGTTGTCCAATTCTACATTTTTTAGTAATTTTGGACTTATCATACTATGTACACTTAAACAACGGTGTGCGAGAAAAAAAACTATGCCCGGGGCAAAGTTTCAATTTGCCCTCCCTGCCCCCCCCCCGGAGGTTTTGCCCCGGGGCCCCCAAGTTTATAGTTATGGCCCTGGTTGAACAGCCATCCCCTCGTTAAATTTGTGGATGAGATTCTAGGATTAGTTAAAACTTGATTCGTATATTGAAATGCCTCTCGTCTGCCCAGTCATTACTTGGTGGAAAACACCTGAAAACCCAGTTTTAATGGTTGACTCATAGGTTTACCATTGTGCTTCCCAATTCCTGATCATCCTCCATATTTTCATACCTTTGGAGGATATCTTTTGTAGGAATACATTATGGTAAACCTATGAGTCAACCACTAAAGTTGTCTTTTCAGATGTTTTACACCAAGATATGACTGGGCAGACGAGAGGCATTGTAATATGCCTATCACATCATTTAATATACTTATTACTTACTTAAATGAGAGTTTTAAAATTTATTTTACATTTAAGGACAATCTTTTAAACTATTGTTGTTAACTCTAAACTAGTACAAGTAAATAAATTTTTGTTCTAGCAACAAAAGTATTTTCACATGAATTTTAAAAGAGAAATAAAATTTTAAAACAATAAAATCCATATGCTTTAAAAGCGGTAAATAGAAGAAATTACGTCCTATTTAAAAAGATCAATCAAAATATTGCAAAACGAATTAAATTTAAAAGTGTATTTACACGAAACATTTAATTCCTATTTTGAGATGGTCTTGTTTTAACAATTGTTGTGAGTTCTAAGACAGCACAAATAATATTTCCTTTCTTAAGAAAAGTATTTTTACATCAATATTTTTAAAAAAAACAGAAATTTTTAGGGATAATTATGTAAGATTTAAAACATTTAGATTTAGAACTGATTTAATGTGATCATAATTCTCCGCTAAATCTTCGGCTTCTCTTGCTATAATCGTTACAATATCAATTGGCAATAAACTAATTAAGTGGGACACCCAGTTTTCTCTATTAATTTTAGCTCTTTTAACTTGTCGTTCAAACAAAACCAAATACAAACTGATATCTGTTTTTTCGGGGTCGAATTCGGGTATTAGTTTTTTAAAATTTAATTCTAAAGGACGCGAATTAATGTCATTTGAATTTGATCCCGATGCAGGGATTCCTTTCTCTAATTTTAATTTTTCTAATTCAAAATTTAATTCTAACTCTTTCTGTCTCAACTCTCGTTCTTGTTCCATTTTTTTACACTCACGTTCAGCATTTTCTTTTCTTAATAATTCTTCGCGCTCTAAATTTCTTTGTCTAGCTATTTCATGTTCCTCTCTCTCAGCCGCTTCCTGATTTTCTCTTAAAATATTATCATATATCTCGGATACAAAATCTTCATCGTAATCATCTGAATTCACAATTAAATTCTTTAACTGAGTCCTAGTTTCGGTGCCCAGTCTAGGTATTTCCAGTTCATCGATTAATTTAATTACATCATCTTTCTTACCTTTGCCTAAGTACGCCATTTTAATAAAACTTTTACCTTATTCTACTTATAATTTTTTAACAGAAATTTACATATAAAAATCAAAATGTACACATTTAATGCTGATTTTTTTTTATCAAAACTTCCAAAAGATATCAAAAAATTTTTTTCTATATCTTTCTATATTTTTTTGAATATTTATATCTATAGAAATTTTTCTTTTACATATAGACAAATTTTAACTATTAAAATAACTAAAAAAAAAATTTTAAATTTTACATACATAAAAATCAGAGGAAAAAAAACCCATCTTTTATACCCATACATATATAAAAAAAAATGCTTCCCTTATGTGTACTTGTACAATTTGGGTTTAACATTTACAACAAAAAAAAAAAAAATTCTTCTATAAATATTTTTTATTTTATATTTATATAAAAATTATTTACTCAAGAACTTTTTGAAATGGAATGACTTACCCCATTGAAGCTTTTATACTTTTCCAAATTTTTAATCCAAAGAAACAGGAAAATCACAATCTGTAAGCACTCACACAGAATTGCACACAAACACCAACACGGCACTAAAAACAAACACTATCACTATTTTCTTTCCCGAAAGTAGGTCACAACAAAATCGCTCTTCTTCTTCTTTTTTTTTATCAGCTGACAAGGGTCGAGGGTCAGAAAACAATTTCACCTCCGCCTGCGAGGAACGACGTATCCCAGAAAATTCCAGTCGTCCGTTTCTACCAAGGGATCAGGGAGCCTGCGTTTTCGGAAAGATGATCTGCTTATATTTTCCGCTAAGAAAATCCAATCACTATTTCTTCTGACTAAAACTCAATCCCACTTCTGACACCAATTCAACTTGCTGTGACGTATTGAATGAATAAATCCAGGATGACTTTTAGCAAAGCTTTATTTACAGCAACACACAGCACAGCAAAACAGAAGAAAATTAGAATTGGAAAAAATATGCAGAAGTAAGATTTAAATAAGAGTACATTCTATACTCTCTCCGCAGCTGTTTCACAGTTGCGCGTGGGTTTTTGGGCCTTTCCACAGTTATCACAATCAGACGGTGGCCGTAACGGACTTCACTTTGTTACGGGGCAATATGCGCCCCGGCTGGCGAGCTAGGTCGACTCACTTCAGAGACAAAACCAAAAATCCTCTCTTGAACCTCTTTGAAATTGCATATATATAAAGCAGTTTTCTTTGAAAATCGCCGATCATTAACAGGGTAAATCAGACAGCTCAAGTAGTGTAGATTTATTATATTCAAACTGTCTAACGTTAAATTCTTGGTCTGAAATACGATTTTTATAACGTCAGTTGGAGAGGCTTCAAGTGGAATTTATTGCTTAGATAATTGGAAAGTTGAAGTTTTATTATACACAAATGTATCGTACTTGTCAGAGGGTATTTACACGTGCTAGCATCTGCCTTTATTGACAGTGTGCTAATGAGGATATTCAGAACGTTACAACGGTAAATGGGGAAAAAGTTTCAAATGCATTTTAATGATGTTACACTCATTCGAACATAATAGAATTGGCATGAATCTATGAAATATATACTAAAATATGCATTCTGTACAATCTGTGATGCAAAGAATTTTTATTATTAAATTACAGGGACACACAAAAGTATTCCACTATAAATGCTATACGGGGAAACATGGTTTGGCAGGTGTTTTAATTATATTCAACTATTTCACATTTTATGAATAAGATATACGTTGCTGAGGTGTAATAAAAATTACTTCCTGCATATTTACAGAAACGTAAAGATTTCGACTACTATACTGTATCCGGAGTACGCTCTACTATATCAGCAAGATCTGAATATTTTTAAAACTTCGTTATCGTACGAACGCACCTCATTTGCTACGTTCACGTGCAATTTCCAACTTGTTTATTTTAAAAAATCTACTATAGTGACAATGAAGGATTAATCATATAAATCTTACTCCCCCCTACTCTTGAACGTCTTTCTTTGTTCTCGCTCTTTCAGCTCACAGAAATCCAAATCTTTTAAAAAACATGCGTTAACCATTAATAAGAATAAATAATCATCTAAGTTATCCTTTAATTTTCTGAATTTATCCCCACCCACCATACAAAGAAATTTTCAAATATTTATGTATATATATATATATGTTACAGGCCAAACCCGATTTTAGGCCAAACTAGATTGGCCTAGGCCAAACCGGTCCATCCTAACGCCCATCGGATAAACTAGTTTTTCTTAGGCCAAACCAGTCTATCCTAACGCCCATCGGATAAACTAGTTTTTCCTAGGCCAAACCGGTTTATCCTAAAGCCCATCGGATAAACTAGTTTTTCCTAGGCCAAACCGGTTTATCCTAAAGCCCATCGGATAAACTAGTTTTTCCTAGGCCAAACTAATCTATCCTAAGGCCCACAGGACAAACTAGATTTTCCTAGGCCAAACTAGTTTGGCCTAACTCTTTTAGGATATACTAGTTTAGACTGCTGTTTATTGGTCTGAACTAGTTTACCCTAGGCCGATCTAGTTTATCCTAGGCCAATTCAATTTGGCGGGATTTTATTGAATTCAATGACCGCCTCAACGCCAACATTCTTGTTTGGCCTAGGCTGATCTAGTTTATCCTAGGCCAATGTAGTTTTACGTGTTTTTAGCTCACGGGCGTGAAATCCAGAGAAATAATGGGCTTACAGGTTTTATATATGCATGTATGCATGTATGTACGTATGTGCGTACGTATGTACGCAACGCGATAACTCTTGATAGAGATATCCGATTTGCTTCAAATTTTGGATGTAGGTTTATTCTGATGAGGTACTTTTCTGATTAATTATGGGAATTCATTGTATAAGAATAAAGGGGGGGGGTGAACTGGAGGCTAATCCCCCACCGTCAATTTAGAGAAATGGATTTATCATGCAGAATTATAAGTTTTCTCGGTTTGAAGCGTCCGTTTGAACTAAAAATTCTTTTTTAAAGTTCGGTGCATGCAAAACCGGCGTATCTGTTAAACTCTTTTTTAACCTGCGGAATGCTTCTTCGCATTCAGCTGTCCAAGTGATTTCGCCCTTTTTTGTTTTCCCCTTTAGCGCGTCCGTTAAAGGCGCAGCTATTACCGAATAGTTTTGGATATACCTGCTATAATATCCGGCTAAACCTAAGAAAGCGCGTATCTGCGTTTTCGTTTTAGGGGTCGGAAAGTTTTTAACACTTTCTACTTTTGCTTCCGCGGGTGATCTTGTACCGGTTCCTACTATATGCCCCAAATACTTGACATGGTTTTGCGCAAACTTGCACTTTGAAAGTTTTATTTTCAAATTTGCCCTTTCAATTCTCTCCAAAACCAAACTTATATGTTGTAAATGGTCTACCCAGGTATTTGAAAATATAGCAACATCGTCTAAGTATGGAACAGCAAATTCCTCGAATTCTCTCAGTAACTCGGACATGAGTTTGCTAAAGAAATAGGGAGCATTTTTTAAACCGAAACTCATTCTTAAACATTTAAAAGTACCAAAGGTTGTACAGAAAGCAGCGTACCGTTGGGCTCTTGGACTTAAAGGGATTTGCCAGTACCCCTTAGCTAGATCTAAGACCGTTATAAATTTAGCAGATGCTACTTTCTCAACTCTTTCTTCGATATTCGGAAGAGGAAAATATTCGGTTCTAATGATCCTATTTAAGCGACGATAATCAACGCATGGCCGGGGATCTTTTCCGGGAGTTTCTACCAATATCATCGGAGAAGTATAGTCTGACTCTCCTACCTCTATAATACCTAACTTTAACATTTTCTGGATTTCATCTTTTAAAATATCAGTCTGTCTTTGAGAAAATCTATACGGTTTTGACCTAATCGGAGTATCGCTATCAAGAATGATATCGTGCTCAACTAAGTCTGTAAGACCAGGAATGTTAGAAAAGCACTTTGAAAATCTATCTAACACCTCATGCAATTGATTTATCTGACTTTTGCTCAATAGATTTTCTAAATCACTGCTACGAATTACTTCCTCAAAATCATATAGGGGGAACTGGGGTACATTGATACAGTTTTTTTCTAAGATTTTTTTTGGTGTCAAGAAAGTAGAAAATTCAAGTTTTTTTTCCATGAGGTGACAGCAAAACTTGTGTAGTATGTTATAAAAATGTACAATCATTGTTTTATGTAGTATTTTTGCATGTAATTTTAAAAAAATCAAAAAAAGTCATTTGTATCAATGTGCCCCATCCCCGGGGCAGATTGATACGTTTAAGAAAAATGACGACAAAATAATACCAATGCATATTTTTCATAAAAAATGAGTTAGAAAACCATTTTATATTTATTTATAAAAATTCAAATCACCCACAATTTATTTTTAAGCAATATTAAAGCAATCAAAATTAAATATATTATGACTTGATGTTCTGTCTGTTTCTTGTCTGACTGTTGGCTGTGGTAACTTTGTCATATCTAGCACTTCAACCCCAGCATTATCTTCTTTCTTATGAAAGATGAAAAAATTACCAGTTTTTCTGTTTATAAATAGGTTCGTAAACAGAAAATAAAGGATAATTATATTAAAAATTCTGTTTATAATATAAGTATCATTTTCTGTTCTGCAGTTTGTTTCTCTTACTTAACATTTCTCATGTCGAAAATACTTTTTTCTCTGGAGAATCGATATAAATTCGAGATTTGCCAGAATGCCGTCCTTTTCTTTTATTAGTTCTACTAGCACTAGATGCTGGGTAAGTTCCTACGTCTTCTATTTTCAAAAATACTATAAAATGCTCTAATATAAAGAAATTAGAGGTATTTCACTTCAATAAAAACTAATATTAGAAATTTTTCGTGAAAAAAAGGTTGGATTAAGGAGTGTATGGTAAAAAAAATAATAAAAGATAATGAAAATATGAACTATTAAAGGATTTAGGCTGTATCAATGTGCCCCGTCATAAACTGTATCAATGTGCCCCATACAGCGATTTTGAATAAAATGAGTCTCAAATCCAACACTTCACAATATATCTAACAAAAAATAATGAGGAACTGATAAAGAGTAGCAGTACTTACCAGGGAGAGTATTCATTTTGGTTGAAAATACTGGAACAGTTGTATAATAGCATTTCAATTGTACAACTCAAATTTACTTTTGAACAACAAAAACAATAAATCACCCGTCTCATTTCATCAAACTGCTGAATCATTCCAAGATTTTCTGTATGTAGTTGAATACACTAGCATCACCTTTTGGAGCTGTTGTGAAACTTCCTGTAATGACCCTGTGAGCGGTAGAGGGGGTGTATCAATGTGCCCCATGTATCAATGTACCCCAGTTCCCCCTACCATAGGACCATTCTCTAGATAAGGAATATCTAAGTCTTGGTCTTCCAATGATTTAGGATAAATCTCGAAGTCTAGTAGATTCACATGCTCCGGTCGCGTATAATATGGTTTTAACATATTTACGTGATATATTTGGGTCTTCTCTTTTTTTCCCGGTATTTCGACAACATAGTTCGTTTCCGAAATTTTACTTTTTACTGTCCCAGGACCAATCCATTGAACTGATAATTTATTTGGTCTCGATGTCGCCAAGACTAAAACTAAGTCACCCTCTTTAAATTCTCGTTTGATAGCATTTTTGTCGTACCAATTCTTTCGTTTGACTTGTAAATCTTCCATTCGCGTAGCTGCTATCTCACGACATCGCTTTAACCTGTTAATTAAATTGAACACATGTTCCGTAACTAAATCGTTTTCTATAGGTGGCTCCAGCCATTTTTCCGCAATTAATGTTTCTGGTGTGCGTAAATTTTTTCCGTACACTAATTCTGATGGAGTGTATCCCGTACTCTCATGTGTTACAGTTCTGAGTGCTAACAGTATCGCTGGCAAATGCTTATCCCAGTCCGCTCCGGACTCTAAACATAACGCTCTCATAAGCCGTTTCATAGTTCTATGAAATCGTTCGACAGGATTACTTTGTGGGTGGTGAACAGAACTATGGCTTACCTTTATGCCGAATTTCTCTAGAAATTCTGTAGTTAATGCTGAGGTAAACGATTTTCCCTGATCACACTGTAACTCAGAAGGAAAACCTGTGCGACAAAAAATGTCTAATAATGCCTCAGTTACTTTCACGGAACTTAAATCTGTTAAGGGTATTGCCTCAGGATATTTCGATGCCATACACATCGCTGTTAAAATGTAACGGTTCCCATTTGTGGTCAGAGGTAACGGACCGCAAGCGTCAATGTTTAACTTGGAAAACACCTCCTGAATCACTGGTACTAATTTTAAGGGGGCTTTCTTTTTTTCATTTGGCCGCCCTGCTTTCTGACAGAAATCGCAAGAACGTTCAAAATCTTCCATCTCCTTATTGCAATTTGGCCAGAAAAAATATCTATTTAACTTATCCTTGGATTTAGTACAACCCAAATGTGCCGACGTCCCTTCGTGACACAACGATTTTACCGCTTCCCTTAACGGCTTTGGAATTACCAGCAATCTCGTCACATTTCCAAATCGATCCTCGCGTTTTTTCACTAGCAAATCATCTTTAATCGAATATACACGATTTGCATTTTCCCCGTTTGGTTTATCCAAACGACTCCGCAATTCCCTTACTTCCGTGCACTTTCGTTGTGCATCGATAAAACCTTGTTTATCTATCTTCAATAACCCTAACTCTGGCGCTCCGGCCTCTAAAGCGGGAATTTCTATCGGTTCCTCTTCTACCGTCGGAACTAAAATCCCTGCTTCATCCTTCGACTCTCGATTCAACCCTTCTGAAACTTCCGTTTCAAGTTTTTCTTGCCGATCCCTTTCGGCAACTTTCTCCATGCGCTTTGCACACGCTCTCGTTTGTACAGCATTTACCTGACCCACCGAAAAAAACTCATACCCCGTTTTTTCCTTAATCAATTCTGCCGTTTTATTCCCTAGCAAATATCGATTTTGGTTCAAGTGGTTTCCACACACGGCCGCCTTTGTCCGTAATTTACCAAAATCTCCCGATATTTCTACAACTGCTAATGGTAGACAAACTAACTCCAAGCTTAAGGGTTGCTTAATCCATATTTGCTCACCGCAAAAATCATTTGGATTTATGTATTTCCGACAAACTAAATCCAACGTAGCTCCGGAATCTCTTAAGATTTCTATTCTATATCCATTTACAGTTCCCTGAAAAGTATATGTTTCTAACAAATCTTCTCCTTTTTTTCCCTGGAGGTTGTTTACTGACCCTGAAGGTGGTTTTTTCTGCAATTTTGGGCACGAACTTTTTAGATGGTTTTCCGAATTGCAAATAAAACATTTTAATTTAACTCTCCTTTCGAATGCCCTGTCTCTATTTATATCCGCTTGTGTGTTAGTAACGCCAAAGGAGGGATTATATCGGGGTTT
The DNA here is from genome assembly GCA_964019185.1 of Maratus speculifer. Lineage (NCBI taxonomy): Eukaryota > Metazoa > Arthropoda > Arachnida > Araneae > Salticidae > Maratus > Maratus speculifer. Next base: position 166,399,791 of record OZ025289.1, on the reverse strand, counting down.
ACTTCCTCTAAATTTATCATCAATTTGCATACGAGTTTTTTCATGCTTATTATCTCTATTCTTCGGCGTCGACGCTCGAATGCTATCAAAACCATCAAGTAGTTCGGTAATTTCGGCCTCACTTTTAATTAACGGCCACTTATCTAAGAAGTGTTCTCTCATCTCTGGCTTAGCGCGTTTTTTGATTTGGTCTGCGATTAAAAGATCGGTGAGTTGCTCAAACGAATTTATTTCCAAACCTGCAAGCCATTCCTGCAAATAATTTCGTAACTCGAAACCGAAATCCTTCCATGTATCGCTCGGACGTTTGACGTGCTGTAAGAACTTAACTTTAAATGATTCTGCATTTAATTTATAACGTTTTAAAAGAACTGATTTAATGTGATCATAATTCTCCGCTAAATCTTCGGCTTCTCTTGCTATAATCGTTACAATATCAATTGGCAATAAACTAATTAAGTGGGACACCCAGTTTTCTCTATTAATTTTAGCTCTTTTAACTTGTCGTTCAAACAAAACCAAATACAAACTGATATCTGTTTTTTCGGGGTCGAATTCGGGTATTAGTTTTTTAAAATTTAATTCTAAAGGACGCGAATTAATGTCATTTGAATTTGATCCCGATGCAGGGATTCCTTTCTCTAATTTTAATTTTTCTAATTCAAAATTTAATTCTAACTCTTTCTGTCTCAACTCTCGTTCTTGTTCCATTTTTTTACACTCACGTTCAGCATTTTCTTTTCTTAATAATTCTTCGCGCTCTAAATTTCTTTGTCTAGCTATTTCATGTTCCTCTCTCTCAGCCGCTTCCTGATTTTCTCTTAAAATATTATCATATATCTCGGATACAAAATCTTCATCGTAATCATCTGAATTCACAATTAAATTCTTTAACTGAGTCCTAGTTTCGGTGCCCAGTCTAGGTATTTCCAGTTCATCGATTAATTTAATTACATCATCTTTCTTACCTTTGCCTAAGTACGCCATTTTAATAAAACTTTTACCTTATTCTACTTATAATTTTTTAACAGAAATTTACATATAAAAATCAAAATGTACACATTTAATGCTGATTTTTTTTTTTATCAAAACTTCCAAAAGATATCAAAAAATTTTTTTCTATATCTTTCTATATTTTTTTGAATATTTATATCTATAGAAATTTTTCTTTTACATATAGACAAATTTTAACTATTAAAATAACTAAAAAAAAATTTTAAATTTTACATACATAAAAATCAGAGGAAAAAAAACCCATCTTTTATACCCATACATATATAAAAAAAATGCTTCCCTTATGTGTACTTGTACAATTTGGGTTTAACATTTACAACAAAAAAAAAAAAAAATTCTTCTATAAATATTTTTTATTTTATATTTATATAAAAATTATTTACTCAAGAACTTTTTGAAATGGAATGACTTACCCCATTGAAGCTTTTATACTTTTCCAAATTTTTAATCCAAAGAAACAGGAAAATCACAATCTGTAAGCACTCACACAGAATTGCACACAAACACCAACACGGCACTAAAAACAAACACTATCACTATTTTCTTTCCCGAAAGTAGGTCACAACAAAATCGCTCTTCTTCTTCTTTTTTTTTATCAGCTGACAAGGGTCGAGGGTCAGAAAACAATTTCACCTCCGCCTGCGAGGAACGACGTATCCCAGAAAATTCCAGTCGTCCGTTTCTACCAAGGGATCAGGGAGCCTGCGTTTTCGGAAAGATGATCTGCTTATATTTTCCGCTAAGAAAATCCAATCACTATTTCTTCTGACTAAAACTCAATCCCACTTCTGACACCAATTCAACTTGCTGTGACGTATTGAATGAATAAATCCAGGATGACTTTTAGCAAAGCTTTATTTACAGCAACACACAGCACAGCAAAACAGAAGAAAATTAGAATTGGAAAAAATATGTAGAAGTAAGATTTAAATAAGAGTACATTCTATACTCTGTCCGCAGCTGTTTCACAGTTGCGCGTGGGTTTTTGGGCCTTTCCACAGTTATCACAATCAGACGGTGGCCGTAACGGACTTCACTTTGTTACGGGGCAATATGCGCCCCGGCTGGCGAGCTAGGTCGACTCACTTCAGAGACAAAACCAAAAATCCTCTCTTGAACCTCTTTGAAATTGCATATATATAAAGCAGTTTTCTTTGAAAATCGCCGATCATTAACAGGGTAAATCAGACAGCTCAAGTAGTGTAGATTTATTATATTCAAACTGTCTAACGTTAAATTCTTGGTCTGAAATACGATTTTTATAACGTCAGTTGGAGAGGCTTCAAGTGGAATTTATTGCTTAGATAATTGGAAAGTTGAAGTTTTATTATACACAAATGTATCGTACTTGTCAGAGGGTATTTACACGTGCTAGCATCTGCCTTTATTGACAGTGTGCTAATGAGGATATTCAGAACGTTACAACGGTAAATGGGGAAAAAGTTTCAAATGCATTTTAATGATGTTACACTCATTCGAACATAATAGAATTGGCATGAATCTATGAAATATATACTAAAATATGCATTCTGTACAATCTGTGATGCAAAGAATTTTTATTATTAAATTACAGGGACACACAAAAGTATTCCACTATAAATGCTATACGGGGAAACATGGTTTGGCAGGTGTTTTAATTATATTCAACTATTTCACATTTTATGAATAAGATATACGTTGCTGAGGTGTAATAAAAATTACTTCCTGCATATTTACAGAAACGTAAAGATTTCGACTACTATACTGTATCCGGAGTACGCTCTACTATATCAGCAAGATCTGAATATTTTTAAAACTTCGTTATCGTACGAACGCACCTCATTTGCTACGTTCAAGTGCAATTTCCAACTTGTTTATTTTAAAAAATCTACTATAGTGACAATGAAGGATTAATCATATAAATCTTACTCCCCCCTACTCTTGAACGTCTTTCTTTGTTCTCGCTCTTTCAGCTCACAGAAATCCAAATCTTTTAAAAAACATGCGTTAACCATTAATAAGAATAAATAATCATCTAAGTTATCCTTTAATTTTCTGAATTTATCCCCACCCACCATACAAAGAAATTTTCAAATATTTATGTATATATATATATATGTTACAGGCCAAACCCGATTTTAGGCCAAACTAGATTGGCCTAGGCCAAACCGGTCCATCCTAACGCCCATCGGATAAACTAGTTTTCCTTAGGCCAAACCAGTCTATCCTAACGCCCATCGGATAAACTAGTTTTTCCTAGGCCAAACCGGTTTATCCTAAAGCCCATCGGATAAACTAGTTTTTCCTAGGCCAAACCGGTTTATCCTAAAGCCCATCGGATAAACTAGTTTTTCCTAGGCCAAACTAATCTATCCTAAGGCCCACAGGACAAACTAGATTTTCCTAGGCCAAACTAGTTTGGCCTAACTCTTTTAGGATATACTAGTTTAGACTGCTGTTTATTGGTCTGAACTAGTTTACCCTAGGCCGATCTAGTTTATCCTAGGCCAATTCAATTTGGCGGGATTTTATTGAATTCAATGACCGCCTCAACGTCAACATTCTTGTTTGGCCTAGGCTGATCTAGTTTATCCTAGGCCAATGTAGTTTTACGTGTTTTTAGCTCACGGGCGTGAAATCCAGAGAAATAATGGGCTTACAGGTTTTATATATGCATGTACGCATGTATGTACGTATGTGCGTACGTATGTACGCAACGCGATAACTCTTGATAGAGATATCCGATTTGCTTCAAATTTTGGATGTAGGTTTATTCTGATGAGGTACTTTTCTGATTAATTATGGGAATTCATTGTATAAGAATAAAGGGGGGTGAACTGGAGGCTAATCCCCCACCGTCAATTTAGAGAAATGGATTTATCATGCAGAATTATAAGTTTTCATTTAAAATTTTAGTTATAGGATCATTGTGACAAGGCGCCTCCGTGATTAGTTGTAGATATTTATTGTTTAAGTCTAAAAGAAAGGGCAATGTAGGTAACACACATAATTTAGATAAATGGTTTTTGACCAGAATTGACGAATTTGCTTCAAATTTTGGATATAGATTCTTTCTGATAAAACGATTCCCTGAATAGTTTTGAGGGTTTAATGGTAAGTATGAAGGAAAAAAAATGAAGGATTGCCCTCTTTCCTGGGAAAAACTAGTTTATCCTATGGACATTTAGATAAACAAGTTTGGCGTAGGAAAAACTAGTTTATCCAATCGGCGTTAGGATAAAATATTTTGGCCTAGGCGAATCTAATTTGGCTCGAAATAGGGTTTGGCCGGTAAAAAACATGTCTTTCACAAGAATAAGTATAAATGTGTGTAAAGAGTTATTGCTTATAACATCAACACAGAAATTTAACATGTCCACCGTAGAGACATGATGCATTGGACATGGTGTTTGCTTATTTTATTTTTTTTCTGCAGACTCGTGCCAACTGAGATCAGACTTGCATTTATTATTATTATTATTATTATTATTGCATATTCGAGCCAGATCAGAGCTGAACATAATTTGGAATCGAACAGCGTTTTCCATTTTTGAGAAATTAATTACCTGTCGAGAAATAAGCTATTCTTTGTCACGGTGTCAAGTTTTTCTTTTCCATAAAGTCGTAAGCGGAACTTCGAGTCAAAACGTAGTTTTAATAGTATTTTCTTAAAACTACATTGCTTTTATGAAAAAATTGCTAACGCCATTCGAGTACATATTTTCTGAGTGAGAATGCCTGCTAATCTTACGCATTTCCGAAAATGAATTAGTTCTTAAATGTGTTAGGATGTAGCTCTTTTGGATTTGAGAAAAGCCTTAAGAGCCCACAATAATCACAGAAAAAGTACTCAAAAAGACCCGGATGATAATGTAAAGTCTATGGGAACGTTCTTTTCTAATATCTCGCTCAAATTTTAATATTTTTACATGTTTTTTTTTTGCATAGGCTAGCTGAGGACGATCCACAACCGGCCTAGTTTTTTCTTTTTCAATTTTCGTTTCAGATTAAAAAAAAAAAATATTTTAACTTTCAAAATTGGTTTAAACCGGTTCTGAAATTGAAACTATCATAATATAAAAAATGTATGAGCAAAATCGAAAAAGTAAAAACTAGGCCGGTTGTAGATCGTCTTAAGCTATCCTATGCAAAAAAAAATCATGTAAAAATATTAAAATTTGAACGAGATATTAGAAAAGAACGCCCCCATAGACTTTACATTAGCGCTCGGCTTTTACCGCGTGACTAGTGTACGCTCTTAAGGAATGACTGAGAAACATATTCACAAATCTACTTTTTGCTGAAAAGATTCAATAGTTATGATGTTTATAACTCTCTTTTTTCTTCTTTTGTTCTAAATTACATTAATTATTTAATGAATCCCTCTTTGAATATTGAAAGGTTTCAGAATCTAAATAATCAATAATACATTGCGTATTTATCATTCTGTGAACGCATCGTAATTTAAAAGTACATTGTAAATTTATCCAATAAATATGTATGCAGTATTTTTTAAAGGAATCCTAATTGAATGTTAAGTAAAATCTGCATTTTTTTGCAGAAATTGATTAGGGCCAGATTGAGCCGGACTGAGTTTCTTTTTACTAATTGTTGTACAGGTAGGGCTCGGGCTGAACTTTTAATTTTTACACCGGGTCACGGCGAAATAACTTTCCTTCGGGAAGAGCGGGGCCCGGACCTCGAAATTCCGGCCTTTGCGAATCTCTGACAGTATTCTACAACCCTTCGAATAAAATACATTATATAAGGGTGGTGACAAAACCACTTTGCACAAGGTTAGCAATGGAACAGTATTCGGGATCAATATTAAAAAGAATATTGCTCAATTAAAATGGTGGCTTTGTATTCACAGACCGTTTACACTAATTGTGTATTACAGCCTTATTTATTTAAAGAAAGACACCCTCGAAAAAAAGTAAGTTGGATTACTTTTTCCCATTTTGCCCAATTATACTTAACCATTGAACCCCTAAAACTAATCACAGATATGCGTTATAAAATTAAACAATTACCTAAAATTTGAATCAAATCAGATAATTCTGATAAAAAAATCATTCATCTGATTTAAGGAGGGTAATCCCTCATCCCTCCCTTTATACTTAATCATTAAACCCTCAAAACAATTCAGGAATACCCCTTTTAAAGAACAAAAAACTATATTTAAAATTTACGGCAAATCGGATAGAACTGCATAAAACCCCATTTATCTAATTTAAGGAAGGTGATAAAATGTGTATAGCCCATTATACTTAACCAAAAGGAAAAACCCATATTAATTAAAAAAACGCTTGATCAAATGAATTCATGTCCAAAATTTAAAGCAATTTGTATAATTTTGTATTATAACCAATTTATCTAATATAAGGAACGAAATAAACTGTAAATTTCCCCCTTATATTTAGCCGAAGAACTACAAAAATTAATCAGTGAAGCACTTTATCGGAATGAACAAATCCAAGATTTGGAACAAATCTGTTAATTTTGCATGAAAAATCCATTTGCCAAAATTAGGCAGAATCCCCCCGTTCTTCCCGTTGTTCTTATTCAATTAACCCCCAAAACTAATTAGGGAAACGCTTTACTAGAATGAATCTTTTTCTAAAATTTGAAGCAAATCAGTAAATTCTATGTGAAAAAAGCATTTACATAAATTATGGGGCGTTACTCCTATCTTCCCCTTCCTTTATACTTAAAAAATGAACACCCGCAACTAATCATGGAGGCGCCTCAAAATATTGCTCCTATATCTAAAATTTGAATAAAATATGCTAATAATGCAGTGAAACCCGTTATTTGAATTGAAGGAAGGGGCGAATCAGCCTCTCGCCCCCCCCCTCCTCCCAATATTCTTCTCCATTGGCCTCCCAAAATTAATCAGAAAAGTTCCTCATAAGAATAAACCTATATTGAAAGTTTGATGCAAATCGAGTATTTCAATCAAGAATTATTGCTTTACGTACTTAGGTACATACATAGATATAGAACCTACGGCCCCATTAGTTCTCAGGCTTTGGTAGCCTGATGAGATAAAAACACGTCAAACTACATTATTTCTATCAAGATTTATCGCGTTACGCACATACGTACGTACGTACATACATACGTACATACTTACATACAGAATCTGTGAGGTCATTATTTCTCTGGCTTTGACGCCCCTGAGCTAAAAACACGTAAAACTACATTGGCCTAGGATAAACTAGATCAGCCTAGGACAAACAAGAGTGTTGGCGTTGAGGCGCTCATTGAATTCAATAAAATCACGCCAAATTGAATTGGCCTAGGATAAACTAGTTCAGACCAATAAAAAATAGTCTAAACTAGTTTATCCTATAAGAGTTAAGCCAAACTAGTTTGGCCGAGGAAAATCTAGTTTGTCCTATGGGCCTTAGGATAGACTAGTTTGGCCTAGGAAAATCTAGTTTGTCCTATGAGCCTTAGGGTAGACTAGTTTGGCCTAGGAAAAACTAGTCTATCCGATGGGCGTTAGGATAGACCGGTTTGGCCTAGGAAAAACTAGTTTATCCGATGGGCGTTAGGATAGACCGGTTTGGCCTAGGAAAAATTAGTTTATCCGATGGGCGTTAGGATAGACCGGTTTGGCCTGTAACCTGTAACATACACTGTTAAAAATCTGCTGCATTTTGCTGCAACGCACTCCCCTGCTTGTATAGAAAACGGTTACTTGGCCGTGAAATGGCGCTTTCTCATTGGTTGGAATAGAGATATTATATACAAGTGATGGAGGGCGTTGCAGCAAAATGCAGCAGATTTTTAACAGTGTATATATATATATATATAAAGTAGACCCACGTGATATATATATATATATATATATATAAAGTGATCCCACTCTCTAGTGATAAAGATTAATCAGTATGTCCCCGAAATTACCGCCTCCACCTTTTCCCCTTCAGTAACTTTAAAACATTTAAACACACTCTATTATAATATACAGGGTGTCCGAAAAGTCTGGAAACGGCTGAATAACTTGAGAAATATATATGAGATTGAAAAACTTAAATATATGTGTTAAATTTTTTTAGATAAGCTACTCTGTGATACCAAATTTGACCTTCGAAACCGACCCCCTGGGGGTCAGAGGGGGTCCAACTTTCAAATCTTAAATTATAACCCCCATTTTTTATTGCAGATTCGGATTCTACGGACAAAAATATGTAACTTTTGTATTTGATGTTTATTTCAAACTTCGTTTATCACGGTGTAATCGAGCATTTTAAATCGATACATATTCCCGCTTTTCCAACGGGATTTTCCCTAATCGAAACTGCTTGGGCAGAATTTTTGACGTCAAATTCCTCGTCTTTTGTAGGAATAGCGTTTCCTGAAAATCACCCGTGGCCTGTGTTATGGAACATTCTCATTGGTCATGAAAGAGATATTCTATAAAAGCTGTGGAGTGACGCTACAGCAAATGGATCAAATTTTTAACTGTGTAACTCTACCGAAATAATCGGCACGGGTGATTTTCAGGAAACGCTATTATTGCAAAAGACGAGGAATTTGATGTCATAAATTCTCCCCAATTAGTTTCGATTAGGGAAAATCCCGTTGGAAAAGCCGAAATATGTATCGATTTAATATGCTCAATTACACCGTGATAAACGAGGATTCGAAATAAACATCAAATACAAAAGTTACGTATTTTTGTCCGTAGAATCCGAATCTGCAATAAAAAATGGGGGTTATAATTTAAGATTTCAAAGTTGGACCCCCTCTGACCCCCAGGGGGTCGGTTACGAAAGTCAAATTTGGTATCACTGAGTAGCTTATTTAAAAATATTTAACACGTATAGTTACGTTTTTCAATCTCATATGTATTTTTCGAGTTATTCGACCCTTTTCAGACTTTTCGGACACCCTGTATATATATAAATAGTATATTAAAAAAAAGGCGTTTAAATAATCCGCACTTTATTCCGACAAAAGAAGCCTGAAACTTTGCTCACTAGATGGCAATCACAGCGGTATTTTTTTAATGATAGTTTTTTTACAGATTATAGGCGAGATTAGCTATATTTTGCACTGATAGCGAAACAAGATTGACCAATCAAAAACCTGTATATTTGTAAACCTTTCCTTTAAGGATTTTAAGTACACAAATTTTCAACGTCAAAAATCTGCCTGCATCCTGGTAGGTTGCAAGATTAATCGAAGAGCTCGAGTAATCGAATGTTTACGTATAATTTCGATTAATCTAGTTCAGGCTAAAAGGCTAAACAACATTCTGTTGAGGAGTGGACCGACAAGAAATCGCTTTTCTGCTGATCTTGTTAGATGTGTCAAATACATGTTAAAGTAATGTTTTTGTTGGTGTGTTGATCCATAGTATCCAGCTATTAATGCATTTCTGTTTTCAATGCATTTTAGGTTTTCTGCTTTCTGCATATATTTGTTTATAAATTACTGTGACCATGGATGTCAATAAAACGGAGGAAAAATTTTTAGCTGCTGTAGAAATTATTAAACATCTCCCGAAAACAGGTAATGCAATTTTTTTTTTTGTTTATTTTATAGTTATTCTTGCCAGTATACTTTCTTCGTGAATTACTAATTACTAACTAAGTAAACAATCACTCGGTACTAAATTGCTTTATCATCAAATGCTTTTTTTCCGGATTGACATCAGGACCGTAGCAAGAAGTGAACCATAGGGGGGGGGGGGGGGGCTCATATTTTTTTTCAGTCTGATGCAGAAAGATAAATTAATGCATATTCACATTGTAGATATTATGTTTCTTATTAAACTGTTGTAATAACTTCATTTTATGCTAAGAAAAGTATAGGATCATGAAATTTTTGAGTATATAACTGGTGCAAAATGAAATATCATATTAACTTCCTATGTAAATATTGGATGAAGAAATGTTGAAACACGTATTTTAAATACAATTTAGTAACTCTACAAAACTGTGAAAGGATCTCAAAACTAAATTAGATTTTTGAGCAGAATTTTATTTGAATTTTCGGAACAGAAACTCATTGAGTGACCTTGGAATCTTTTCCAGGGGGGGCTCAAAATATTTTAGGGGGGCTGAGCCGCCCATAGCGCCTCCTTAGCTACAGGCCTGATTGACATAAAGAAAGATATCGCCTATTCCGATCTCCACTGAAAAATATGAGTTGAATCATATTTTTCACTTTACTTAAGAAATCCTGTTACTGTAAACCTAACATTTTATGTGTTTGCAAACTATCTTAAATTCGCAAGATTTTTAATATGTAAGATTTTTAAACGTGCAAACTTAGTAAAGTTGTTATTAAACATCAAAGCTCGTTTTATTTGTTTTTTAGTAATTTATAACTACACATAAAATGTGTGTTTGCATATTATTATATGTATAAGGGAGAGTGTGATGGAATGGAGCAGTAGGTTTTTCTTTTTATGCATCATTCTAAACATTTCATCAGTCATTCAAAGGATGAAGTATTGACTGCCAGTCTTCAGTTGAAAAAAGTTGCTGATCTGTAGAAACTTGCAATTCTGTTAAAAAAAAAGATTATTTCAAGTATCAAAAGTAAATTTTTTTCATGTACACTTTTTACACTTTCTGTATATTAATGACATGTTTATATGTAGATTTATGAAACATTATACTGTATATTAGTAATTTAAACTAAATCAAAAAATAACATTTTTGGATACTTATGTATTAACACCACTGCAGCAGAAGTTGTACTAATGCGTCAATAAAGAGCAATCTTGTTGTTAGCACACGCACGCAGGTATTTTTTGGATTGCTTGTTGTTTGCTGATTTTTGACGGCATTTTTTTGTGCTTTAGAGCTTTTTTTCTTGCCTCTTTTTTGTGCACGAACAAACAACAAGCTTGCTCTTTATTGGCCATTAGGGCAACTTCTGCTGCGGTGGCATTAATATGTAAGTACCCATTTTTGTTTATACAAGAAGTTTAACATAAAAGAAGGTAGTGGGGATGAATGGGACATGTTCAATTCATGTTTTTTAATAAGATGAATGTAAATTGCAAATATTTTTAGAGGGTAATATATTAATTATAACATTGAGAATATAGTATGGGAGAATATAGTATTTATAGAGATGAGACGAATATTTGGCCAGCCGAATATTGAAGGCTTGTTGGACGAATATTGTAAGATATCTTGGCTATCATGTAGTATTCGCCTGGAGACGGCGGCCATTTTTTTGCCGATTTTAAATTTCTGTATATTTGGATTTATTTATTTATTTATTTTTTTTTAATGTATAATCTCTGAAACACTTTTGACTGTAAATTTAGAATGTATATATATTTTTTAATGAATATTTGCTTTATTTAATTGATTTAAAATTTATGTATTTACAGTTTTGCTAATTATGCATTCCTTTTCTCGTTCCCCCAACCTTTTTTTTTTCTTTTTTACAAATAATGTTCGGAGTTTAAAAATTTGTTGCTGTTTATGTTTAATTTCTGAATGGGTCAAAAATAAAGTATAAAGTGATCATAAGTGATTAACAAAGAAACAAGATGGCGGATTCCGGGCGAATACTACATCTGTTCTGATATCTTTACAAATAAATTCAGAATAAGATTTTTTTTTCTTTTTTTGCAATTTTTTTTAATTTAATCCATTCACACTGCATTTCTGACACATTTATAAAGTCATTTTTATTCGTAATTACACAAAATGTACAGTTATTTGCATATTAAAAATTACAGCATTTCTGTACTTCCTATAAAAGTTAAGGATCTTTTTGAAAATGCTGTCCAAATTAGAGATCAAACTTACCTTGATGATTCAACTGTCTGGAAAATGACTTTGTTAGAGAATGTTGCATTACCACTCAAGATGTATAAACTGTTATTAGAAAAAAACAAAACAAAAACACTGACATTTAAAATTGTATTAAATACAAAATATTGCAATTTTATATTTAATTTAATTTATTTTTTTTATTTATTATTATTATTTTTTAATAGTAATTACTAATTTCATTGTTATTTTATTTTCGTGTTTAGATTTTATTAAGTTGTTTAAGTTCAAGAGAGCATATAATAAAATTTAAGAATATTCAAATATTACACATTTAAACAAGCATTGCAAGTGTAACATTATTTATCAAACTATAGAATGTATTCTACATTTATTTTTTTAATTCATCTATGAATTTAATTAAATATAGCATTAGTGGAACACAGTAATTTTAGAAGTGAATGAATAATAAAAAAAAAAAAACCGAGAGATATTATTAACACTTCTATTAACAGTTTAAATGCCTGTTTAACAAAAAAGAACATATATATGTGTTATTTCAGTTTTCTTGACTTATTTTTTATTATATGGCACATTCTTTCACTTGTCTTTTATAATTGAAATTCTGCAACGTACACATCTAACTCAATTTAATGAAGAACCCATTACTGAATTTTCTAATTTGTATTTAGTGTATTTTGCTGAAATCTGCAGGCTTGAAGTCTTATTACATTTACCTAGTGAAATTAACTGTTAAACTAGGGTCAATCCATGTGAAATCATCCAGAAAAAGAAAAAAATGTTGCTCAATATTTTTGATTTTTTTAATTCTTCACCAGTTAGTTTATTGTACTTTTAGGAGTCTAAAACAAGGATTGAAAAAAATTTAAATCTTTTGAATTTTTTTTGACACCCACTTTTTTGTCATGTCTCAAGCGGTTTTTCATGAAAATAGTACTTTACAGAATCTTTTATAACTTTTTTATTTTTAAACGTATCAAAATGATTTAAAAACCATTATATTTATTAATGAATGAAGTAAATTTTCATAATAGGTACTTTAATGATAATGATTAAAAAAATTGCATAAAATAAGATTAAATGTATCATTTTTACAGTGAAAAATTGTCTTTTTGGACACAAAAATTTTAATAGAAGAAAGTAAAACTCACCTTTACATTTATTTTTCTGAATATATACCCTAATGAACTATTCTCAGAAGAAATATGAAACATTTAGAGACGCTCCTTCTTTTTCTATAATTAGTCAAAGTTGGCATATCGGCATCAAAACACTAAATTTGAAATTCAATATCTAAAAAAGGACTGGCCAAAAAATTATGAAAATTTAGCAGGATAACCTTCTTATGGATGTAAACATGTACCAAAAATATTATCAGTGATATGTACGCGGTTTTAAAAATATGGAACTTTGAAATTGGCTTGAAAATCCATTTGTTTACATATATTTCCACACCATGACCAATTTTTATCATAATGCATAATATATTCTGCTCATTTCTTCATATGCCTCTTTTTAAAGTATAAATAATTTTTTACATAAATATAATTATATTAAAACTTAATACAGTAGACTCCCTCAAATCCGCACAGCTTGGGACCAGAGGTTTTGCAGATTTTAGAATTTTGCGGATTTCTGGTCATTGCTTTGTTTACATTTTTTTTAAAGTAATTTGAATGTAATTAATAATGAAATCAAAAGTATAATGAATGTTTACAATATCCTAAAATATTAAAATAAGTAATAAATTAAAATAATAAAATTTAGATTGTTTTTAAAATGATAAAAATACTAAAAGCAAAGGTCAAATTTATAATCTATAATGTACAATTAAATATTCATTATCATCATGATGAAATGTCCTTTTCCTAAATTATTCAATAAAACTTTCCTCATAAAGGTACATTACTAATTCACATTAAGATTATAAAATAATGAAGCTTTATTTCAGGTTTAGCCAGACTTAACTAAAAAAGCTTGATTAATACATAAATGTATTTGGTAAGATTGTGATTACCAATGATATCAGCAATATCTTTATTTTTTCAGAAATGAATTATTCTTTCTTTATGAAAAATCATGAATTCAATAATCTTAACAAAAATTACAATTTAAAAAATATATGGAATTGATGTAAAACTAAAAAAGTCAAATTTTGTACCTACATCTGAACTGAATGTTTCATTGTTTACATCCATAAAATATGTATGGATTTTAGAGAGTTGTGGATTTCAGGAGTGCGGATTTGAGAGAGTCTACTGTATTTCATTTATTTTTAAGCCAGGATTAAGTGAATGTGAGTATTAATTTTATTTTTAAGACCAAATTTACAAATTCTCTTCTGTTAAATTCTATGACTGAGAACAAGTTTTCTTATCCTGTCCCTAATGTGCCAGAGCATAAATATATTATTGTTTAAACTGTAAATACTGCATACTTAATTTAATAATTTAGAAAAAATTTGCATCTTTGCTGTTTATTTATTCAGTGTATAAATATATCATGTCTTAAACTGTAACTTAAAATATTGCATGCTTGATTTTGTGATTGAAAACAATTTTTCTTGTTCTATCCTATTTAGTTATGATCATTCAGTAAATAGGGAATAATTGTATCATGTTTTAATATTGTTCATTACTAGAATTTATTTAGCTTCTCATTAGGAGAACTCAGTTATGATCTGCCTTAAAGCTTGTTCTGCCAATAAATTCCTGGTACACAAGCATATCACCAATTTATACCATTAAGTGAAAGTGTTATCAGGTGCTTTGTAACATCTACACGTGAACAGTATAATGATCACAATATCTGAAAAATTTGGAAAAGCTTGCTATTATAGCTTGTAATTATTTATAACAATAAAATAAGAATAAGAAGTTTTCAGCTATCAAAAGCGCTAAATTAAAGATTTAGTTATGTTAGGATATTCTGAAATTTTCATGATCTATTATTTTTGTTTTTTTATTATAACATAGTAGATTTTTTTTTTTTTTTTTTTTTTTTTTTTTACATTATTATAATTTTTTTTTTTCATTCTATTGTTAGTATTAAGTCATTTTACATGAAATATTCAATATAAAAAAGACTCTAAAGTACATTTATCTATCCAAATAAAACAAAAAATTACAATAATCTTGAACTATTTAGCATAATCTAAAAAAATGAGATTTTTGAAGTAATTTTATAATCCATAAGTATTAGATTAAAAAATATGTGTAATGTCAGCAGAATTTATTACACTGTTTGTGTTTAAAACAAAATAGCTTTCTCAAAAATTTCCTTGGAAGTAAGCTTTCTTGAAATGTTTAATCCAATTTGTTCTTTGATTAGTACTTATATTTCTACACAGCAGTATTTATATGAATATACAGTAGACTCCCTCAAATCCGCACAGCTTGGGATCAGAGGTTGTGCGGATTTTAGAATTTTGCAGATTTCTGGACATTGCTTTGTTTACATTTTTTTAAACAGTAATTTGAGTGCAATTAATAGTGCAATTGGGACTATAATGAATGCTTACAATATAATAAACTATTAAAATAAGTAATAAACTAAAATAATAAAAATTTAGATAATTTTAAAAATGATTAAAGTAAAATTAGCAAAGGTCAAGTTAATAATCAATAGTTTATAATTAAATATTCATCATACAGATTAAATGTATTTTTCCAAAATTGTTCAACAAAACTTGCCTTATAAAAGTACATTACTAATTCACATCAAAATCATAAAATAAAGATTTTTTTTTTTTTCAAGTTTAGCCTGGCCTAATAACCAAAATATCTTGATTAATGCATAAATATATTTGGTAAGAAGATTCTAATTATCAGTGATATCAGCAATATCTTGAATTTTTTCCAAAAAAATTTCTTCTTCCTTCATGAAAAAAACATGAATAGAAATAAGAATATTAAGAAAATTACAAATTAAAAAATATACGGAACTGATACAAAACTAAAGAAATCTAAATTTGTCCCAATATCTGAAGTGAAAGTTTCATTGTTTACATCCATAAAATATGTGTGGATTTTAGAGAGTTATGGATTTCTGGTTTGCAGATTTGAGGGAGTCTACTGTATATATATATATATATATATATATATATATATATATATATATATATATATATATATATATATATATAATGAAATAAAATATATTTTAATAATTGAGAATTACTGATTCATCTTTTTGGAGGAAGAAATAAGACTTGTTCTTTGAATTTAAATCTTATAGACTAAATATAGATTTAAATCTTAGAGACTAAAATTTGCAAATCAATGTTAAAACTTTAAATCATGTGTTTACTATATTTTTGTTATTTTAGTACTATTATTTCTCAGTCATGGTATTATTTCCTTAAAATAAATAAATAATTAAATATGATTTTAAAGCTGAAATGTAGGCCCCTAAAAAATCATTAATTAAAAAGTTAACTACATTAAAAAAAAATAAAGCATTTGAGAATCTCTGTAAATGTAAATTTAATAATGATTTAAGAATAATTTTAAAAATAAAAAAGAATTATTTATACAGTCATATGCAGGGTTGGCATGATTTAAATCAACTGATTTAAAAAAAAATCATTTGATTTAAATCAATTTTTTGCAATTTCACATGAATGCACATATCAAAGGAAAATTTTAGGTAAAAAGTTAGAAAATGTATTAGATAACGATATAATTACAAAATTTGAAGCAAGATATGAACAAACTATTAATGGCTGTTATTTTGCTGGAGTTTTATTAAGGTTCTTTCTTTTAAATCAAAATGAAATGAAACTTAATGTAAGGAAAAATAATGAAGATTTGGCATTCATTAAAGAAGATTGTCTAAATCTTCTCATCACTGTAGCACATTTTCAAGCAAAAAACGACCCAATTCAAAAATTACCATTGCTTGAGAAAAAAGTTTCTGATATTATGACAGTTTATGATTAGCAGAAATCCTTTTATGTAATCGGAGGTAAAGAGAGTGTCAGCGAAATTGAATTTATTTACCAAATAACAACAACTGTGGCTTCATCTACTGGAGTAAAAAGACAATTTTCTTCTTTTGGAGTAGTTCGTTCAAGCCTTCATAATAAATTAGGAGTAGACAAAGCTTCTAAATTAGTGTTTTTGTTCAAACAATTAATTCCCTGATTTTTTCCTATTTGCTTAACAAATATAGAATTAATTGTGATTTTTATCCCTTAATAAATAGCTTGCATTAAATGAATACAGTAGACTTCCTCAAATCCACACAGCTTGGGACCAGAGGTTGTGTGGATTTTAGAATTTTGTGAATTTCTGGTCATGGGTTTGTTTACATTTTTAAACAGTAATTTGATTGTAATTACTAATGCAACTGAAGTTAAAGAATGCTTATAATATAGCAAAACATTACAACAATTATGTAAGTTAATAAACTATAATAATAAAAATTTAGATAATTAAAAATGATTAAAATATTGAAAGCAACAAAGATGAAGTAAATAATCAATAATGTATAACCAGAGTTTCCCCCGGAGGGTTTCAGGGGGGCGCGCCGCCCCTCCTGCCCTTTAGTTTGAAAAATAGCGCCCCTCTTGCCCCTCATCCAAAAACTAGCGCCTCTCTTGCCCCTCATTAAAAAAATAGCACCCTTCTTGCCCTACATTAGAAAAAACGCAGATCTTCAGCGATGATGTGCTATACGCGTAAATTACGCAAAAAACCGGCGACATAACGCAAAAAAATAGCTCTTACGCGTCCCACAGAACGCGTGATTTCATCAAAAAATCGCAAAAAAATGGCAAATTTCATTAAAAAATTGCGAAATAACGACTAATTTCCGGCAAGATTCACGGAAAAATGGGTAATTTTGTAACAAAATACCGTAAAAACGGCAGATTTCTTTGAAAGATCGTGAAAAACGGCAAATTTTGTCCAAAAATCAAGATAAAACAGAAAATTTTGTTAAATAATTTGCGATTTTTAAAATTTTTCATGGCAAATTTCACAAAAAGATCACGAAAAACGGCAACTTTCGTAAAAAAATCGCGATAAAATTTCCGATTTCATCAAAAGATTTGCAAAAAAAAATTTCATATTTTGTTCCAAAACCGCAATAAAACGGCAAATTCTATTAAAAGATTCACGAAAAACGGCAAATTTTGCCAAAAAATTGTCAAAATACCTCGAAAAAACGGCAGATTTCGTCAAAATATCTCGAAAAAAATGCAAATTTCGTCAAAGGGGCTCAAAAAAAAAAAAAAAAAAAAAAAAAGAAATTAACAGCAGAAGTGATTTTTTTTTTTTTTTTTTTTTTTTTTTTTTTTTTTTTTCGGTAGTTGGGTTTTTTTTGTGTTTAGACAAAATTGGCGGTTTTTTGCATCTTTTGACGAAATTTGCCATTTTTTGTGATCTTCTAACAAAATTTACCGTTTGTTCGCGATCTTTTCACGAAATTTGTCGTTTTTTTCGCTATTTCTTAAGCAAAATCTGCGTTTTTTCGCGATCTTTTAACAAAATCTGCTGTTTTTTGCGATCTTTTAACAAAATCGGCCTTTTTTCGCGGTCTTTTAACAAAATTTACCCTTTTTTTTTTCTTTTTCAAAAATTTTTGATGAAATTTTTGGATTTTTTTCTAGATTTGTTGACGAAATTTCTGTTTTTCCACGATTCTTTTTAACCGCTAGATTCTAGATTCAACTCTATAAAAGTGCCCTTTTCAGAACAGTAGCGCCCTTCCCCTTTTTAAACCTGGGGGAAACTCTGGTATAACTAAATATTTGTTATAAAGATGAGATGCATTTTTTCCTAACTTATTCAATGGAACTTGCCCCATAAAGGTGCACTACTAATTCACATCAATATCATAAAATATAGAACTTTTATTTCAGGTTTAACCAAACTCAACAATAAAAAAAAAAAAAAAAAGCTTGATAAATATATAAATGCATTTTGCAAAAAGATTGTGATCACCACTGATATTAGCAATACCTTGAATTTTTTTCAGAAATAAATTTATTCTTACTTCATGAAAAAGCATGAATTTAGCAATGTTAATGAAAGTTACAGATTAAAATATAAATAGAATTGATATAAAAATAAAGTCAAATTTTGTCCCTATACCTGACCTGAGAGCTTCATTGTTTACATCTGTAAATTATACGCGGATTTTAGAGAGTTGTGATTAGGGCAGCGGATTTGAGGGATTCTACTGTATTTAATTTGTTTTTTAAATTTTGCCAGTTTCTATTCATTTACAACATATTTAAATTTATTTCTTATTTAGTATGCACAATTCAATTACAAAATAATAGAATGTCTTTAGATTAAAGCCTAGATGTTTAATTTTTAGTACCAATCAGTAACTAGAATATAATATTTTCTTAACTATATAATTATTGCTTATATTATTTTTATAAATTATAAATATTATTTATTCTTTTTTAGTTATTTATTATAAAAAATTGCTTCATGTATTGTAAAAATATAAAAACACAGTAATTAAATATAGGATTCTAAAAAAATCAAATAAATCCGATTTAAATAAAAAAAATCTGATTTAAATCAAATAAATCCGATTTTTTTTTTTATTTTTTAAAAAAAATCATGATTTTTTTCCAACCCTGGTCATATGTATGTAATAAAAATATATAATATATTATTTTTTTCAATTCACTTTAAATAAAAAATAATATCTAAATAATTTTAAGTAAAATGCAAACAGGACATGAATAGTTTGACTTTATAATACCTTTAATAAATTTGGATTAAAAAAGTATTTCATACTATTCAGGTGAAAATTTATGTCTAAAAATGTAAGTGTTGGAATGGTCTATTACAGCGGTTTCCAACGTACGGTTCGCGACCCACTGTTGGATCATAAAACAATCAAGGTTTGCTATAAAAATACACCATTTATTTCCTCTGTTAAGAAAGAAATAGCAAATGTTACAACTGCAGTAATCATGAAAGTTATTAGTTTAAACTAAACCTTTGTGAAAAGACAGTGTTTTCTTAAAAGGTCTATCGGTATTATATTATGATCTCGTTATGAGATATGTAAGTAGGGTTATTCTGTGGTGACCAACGTAACATTTACAGCATATGAAGGCAATCATTTTACATATAATTAGCCCAGAAGCAGAAATTTTTTCTGCAGTCTGCTATGCAAATAGAAACTTTAAAAACACTCTGCAGAATTTAAGGATAAATGCCTTGTTTTTCAGTGTTGATTTCAGGGTGTGTCCCAGATACGGGTATTCCCCCCCCCCTCCCCCTAGTGTAGTATAAAAATACTGATGTTTCACCTGGAAAATAAAGGTACCCATACAAACCCTGACATAGGAACAAAATATCCTGTAATATCTAAATCAGCTTTTAGATCCTTGATGTAGTTCAGCATGACTTACTTAAGTGTGAATGCGTTTTTTCTGCTTTGCTGTTTTTGAAAAACAAGTACAGAAGCAAACTACATGTAGAAAGTTGCTTAATGGTTAAATTAACCAGCTTTAACTCTGATACAGATGCCGTCACTAGTGAATACCAGTGCCAGAAATTTCCCTAACTGTAAATTTGAGATTTGATAATAATTAAACATATTTTCATAATATTGGTTTTAATTATTATTCATTCAATCAGTACACATTGGGATTACCTATTCTTGATTTTGTTGATAGTGTATCCTTCATACGGAAATCCTCTTTTTTCATAGGATAGCCAATAGCTTATTAAGGTCATATAAAATTTCCATATTGATATTAGATCGATCCCCATATTAAGTGGGTTGCAATTTTTAAAAAAAAAACTTTTATAGATGTCATGTACATGTACCAATAAAGGATGGGAATCGCTGGCCTACATATGTCATATATACCTATTTGCATTAAAGTTAACAAATAAAAACTATGGTACATAAATATGTAAATTATTATTATATTTTATTTTTTCGTAAATATTCTACAGTAGATTCCCTCAAATCTGTGCAGCTGGATGCAGATTTTAGAATTTTGCAGATTTCTGGTTATTGCTTATGTTTACATTTTTAAAACAGTAATTTCAATATAATTAATAATGCAATTCAGATTATACTTTTAAAAATGATTAAAATATTGGAAGAAAAGATTTTCAAAAAAAGTAACGTATAATTATTGTTTATAAAAATGAAACACCTTTTTTCTAAATTATTCAATGAATCTTGCCTCATAAAGGTGCACAACTAATTCACATCAAAGGCATAAAATGAGGAGGTTTTATTTTAGGTTTAGCCAGACTTAATAATAAAAAAAGCTTGATTAATGCATAAATTAAATACATTTGGCAAAAAGATTGTGATTCCAGTAATAACTATAAGTGAAAACTGGGAAATTCGGTTAGTAATCAGTGGCCAATAGACCCAGTTTCATTAGTGGCGTTTCATTAATGGCCACTTTTTAAATATAGATCAAAAAAAAAAAAAAAAAAAAAAAAAAAAAAAAAAGAAAAATTCTTTCTTTAGCGGCTAGTGAGTAACAAAGTTACAAATATTTGGTTAAAAATAAAACTGGCATTCCACTGAATGGAAAAATATGAATTAGTAATTAATACTGCAGATAAAATTATAAGTGATAAACTATATTTAAATCTTATACTATAATGCGAGCAAAAATTGTGTGTGTGTGGGTAAATTTTATCTCAAAAGCGGCTCTAACGATTTTCGCAAAAATTTGGATTTTACCATTTTCGGGCACGAGAAGACCATTGTGCTAGGTCACATGTTCGAGAAAATTCGATTATTGGGTCATTTTGGGTCATAATTGGTCAAGATCAAGCTATTTATATCTAGAGAACGGCTGGATCGATTTTAAGGAAATTTTGTAACCAATCGTTTTTTGGCACGAGAAAACTATTGGGCTGGGTCACATGTTCGAAAAATTTCGATTAGTGGGTCATTTTTGGGTCATTATGGGTCAAGCCATTTGTATCTAAAAAACGGCTCTAACGATTTCGACCAAATTTTACATTTTATCGTTTTGGATTACAAGAAGACCATTGGGTTAGGTAACATGTTCGAGAAAATTCGGTTAGTGGGTCATTTTTGGGGGTCATTGTGGGTCATGCTATTTTTATCTAGAGATTTTCTCACGCAATTTTGACTAAAAATTGCATTCTATGGTTTTCGGGCACGAGAAAAACATTGGGCTAGGTTACATGCTCGAGAAAAAAATTTAATGGGTCATATTGGGTCATTAAGAGTCTGGGTCAAGCTATTTATATTTAAAGAACCGTAGAATCAATTGCATCGAAATTTTGCCTGTAATAGTTTTTTGACACGAGAAAGCTAATGGGCTAAGTCACACGATCAAGAGATTTCGATTATAAGAGTCATCTGTGGGTCATAATGGGTCATGGTCAAGCTATAGCTAAAGAACAGGTGGATCGATTTTAACGAAATTTTGTATACAACATCTTTTTGGCACGAGAAAAGTATTGGGCTAGGTCTCAGTTCGAGAAATTTCGATTACTGGGTCATTTTGGGTCATAAAAGGTCTGGGTCAAGCTATTTATATGTAAACTACGACAGTATCAAATTTAATGAAATTTTGTATGTAAGTTTTTTGACACGAGAAAATTAATAGGCTATCTCACATGTTTGAGAGATTTCGATTATAAGAGTTATTTATGGGTCATGATGGGTCATAACGGGTCACGTCAAGCTATATCTAAAGAACATGTGGATCAGTTTTAACGAAATTTTGTATACAACATTTTTTGGCACGAGAAAATCATTGGACTAGGTCACAAGATCGAGAAATTTTGATTAATGGGTCATAAAGGGTCTGGGTCAAGTTATTTATATTTAAAGAACGGCAGGATCGAGTTTAACGAAATTTTGAGTGTAACAATATTTATACACGAAAAAACTAATGGGCTAAGTCACATGTTCGAGAGATTTCGATTATAAGGGTCATTTGTGGGTCATAATGGGTCATGGTCAAGCTATAGCTAAAGAACAGGTGGATCGATTTTAACGGAATTTTGTATACAGCATTTTTTTGGTACGAGAAAACTATTGGGCTAGGTCTCAGTTCGAGAAATTTCGATTACTGGGTCATTTTGGGTCATAAAAGGTCTGGGTCAAGCTATTTATATATAAAGTACGACAGTATCAAATTTAATGAAATTTTGTATGTAAGTTTTTTGACACGAGAAAATTAATGGGCTATCTCACATGTTTGAGAGATTTCGATTATAAGAGTCATTTATGGGTCATTATGGGTCATAACAGGTAACGTCAAGCTATATCTAAAGAACATGTGGATCAGTTTTAACGAAATTTTGTATACAACATTTTTTGGCACGGGAAAATCATTGGGCTAGGTCACAAGATCGAGAAATTTTGATTAATGGGTCATAAAGGTTCTGGGTCAAGTTATTTATATTTAAAGAACGGCAGGATCGAGTTTAACGAAATTTTGAGTGTAACAATATTTATACACGAGAAAACTAATGGGCTACGTCACATGTTCGAGAGATTTCGATTATAAGGGTCATTTGTAAGTCATGATGGGTCATGGTCAAGCTATATCTAAAGAACGGGTAAATCGATTTTAACGAAATTTTGTATACAGCATATTTTTGGCACGAGAAAATCATTGGGCTATGTCACATGTTCGAGAAATTTCGATCAGTGGGTCACTTTTGGGTTATTCTAATTTTATCTAGACAATGTCTCGAGCAAATTTGACTAAATTTTATATTCTATCGTTTTCAGACACAAGAAAATCATTGGGTTAGGCCAGATGTTTGAGAAAACTCGGTTAATGAGTCATTTTGGGTCATAATGGGTCAAGGTCAAACTATTTATACCTAAAAATTGGCTCAATCGATTTTAGCTAAATTTTGAATTTAACGTTTTTCGTTACGCAAAAATTAATGAACTAAGTCACATTTTCATGATATTTCGATATAAGGGTCATTTGTGGGCATGCTAATTTTATCTAGAAAATTGTTCTCACCATTTTGAGTATATTTTCTATTATATCGTTTTCGGGCTAAAGAAAACCGTTGAGATAGAACACATGCACGTAACAATTCAATTAGTGGGTCGTTTTAGGTCTTAATGGGTTCGGGTCATTCTAATTATATATAACAACGACTCAGTCAATTTTACCTAAATTTTGCAACGGAACGTCTTTTGTCACGAGAAGACTATTGAGCTGAGTTGCATATTAAACAAAATTATATTAGTGGGTCATATCGCTTCATTGCTGAATGCTGTCAAGCTAATTTTACTTAAGAAATGGCTTAAACGATTTTGATTCATTTTATACTCTACTGTTTTTGATTACCTGAAGACCATTGAGCTAAGTCACATGTTTGATCACATGTGATTTGTGGATCATTTGGGTAATAAGGGTCAGGATCACGAGACTATGGCAAAAGCCAATAAGTTGGCGATATTTGACAAAATACTGGCGAAATTTGGCCGAAAAATCGACTATTAAGGTTACGAAACCAAAACACATATTTGGCGCCAAATGAAAGAATGTGTCCAAATTTGATTATATCTAACAAAAAATATTGTCTTTCAGAATGTAAAGAAATTTCTTATACATTCTTAATAGTCTTCGAGATGCATAGTTAAACTAATCAGAGTCGAGCTAAAAAAGTGATTTGGATTGATGTCCTTTCGTTGTAAATTTTAAAATAAAATAAAATTTATGAACATGTGCATACAAACATAGTTTTCTTATTGATTGTTTTTGTAAATAATACTATATCGAGTTGAACACAAAGTTAATTTTGACCGAGCTGGGCTCGGTCACCCCTGCTAGTATGTATTAAGGAGGCTCAGGAGTTGAAAACTTTTCAAAAAATCGATTTTTTTTTAATGGTCTAATTTGATTATTCAATTAATTCTTAACTCAATGCAAAAAGCTGCATAAAAATATTTGAATTTTTAATGGAGTTATAAGCATTTATGTATCAACATTTGCATAGCCGCATCCATATAATTTCAACTTTAAGTCGTGTTTTCTCAAAACTTGATTTTTCATGACTAACACCAAGATTTAAAAAAACTATTTGATGGAATGGCTTATTTTTTTTTTTTTTTTTTTTTTTTTTTTTTTTTTTTTTTTTGCATGCATATAACATCATTATCTAGAGAATGAATTAATATATTTTAGATAGTTTAATATTTTGAGTATTTTTAACAGGGTTGTTAAATACCCGGGTTTTTTCAGGGTTTTTCGGGTTTTTTCAGGATTTTTCGGGTTTTTTCAGGTTTTGCGGGGTTATGGGAGGTGGTTGGTTCAAAATGCTTGAAAAAAAAAATGTATTTATTACTAAATTTAAAGTAGCTAATTGATTACAAATATATATAAATCAATGACAGTAATCAAAATTATGCTTTGCTTTTAGATAAATTTATTATTAGTAATAATTTATAAAGTATCTTTTATTAGTACTAAATAATAGAATAAGCCAAGTAGTTCTACATGTCTACAAAATTAAATTAGGATTCTAATCATATATGTATTTTGTTATGAGTTTCTATTGTTTAGCATAGAACGGATTACACACCAAAATATTTTTTTAATGGGAAAAAATTTGTTTGTGTTACTTACACATGCTACGGAGATTAACTAACAATTATTTTTTTTAAAAATTGTAATGGTATAATTAGGACATTTCTTTTCTTTGGGGTGGGGGGGTGATGGTTATAAACTTTATGAGTGGTGTACTGATATTAAGAAATATATTACAATATATTATATATGTAATAATATAAATACATTATATATGTAATTTAAAGTTGAAATTTTGAAAAAACCCACTTGGGTTTTTTCCTGGGTTTTTTCAAGTGGGTTTTTTCAGAAAAAACCCACCCGGGTTTTTTGGGCTGGGCAAAATCATAACAACCCTGATTTTTAATGAAAAAAAAGTTGTATTTTTTAGGGGGGTTTAAATTTTCAACTTTGAAAGATTTTTTAATAATGTTTCTTTTAAGTGATAGATATATCCTTAATTCATTCTCTAGATAATGATGTTATATGCATGCAAAAAAAAAAAAAAAAAAAAAAATTAATACATTCCATCAAATAGTTTTTTTTAAATCTTGGTATTAGTCGTCAAAAATCAAGTTTTGAGAAAACGCGACTTAAAGTTGATATTATATGGATATGGTTATGAAAGTGTTGATACATAAATGCTTATAACTCCGTTAAAAATGCAAATATTTTTATGCGTTTTTTTGCATTGAGTTAAGAATTAATTGAATAATCAAACTAGATCATAAAAAAAAATTGATTTTTTGAAAAGTTTTCAACCCCTGAGCCCCCTTAATGCATCGTACAAAACAAACAAGGAAATTATATTTTTAAATTTTAAATATTTTAAATTTAAAAATAATTTTGCATTTTTCTTGGATATTTTATTTATACTTAAAACTTAGTAGGATCTAATATCATCAAGATTGGCAAGTGATAATTATTAAGTTTGGTGAGTATATAGATAAATATAAACATTCTTTGCTTTGGCTGAGATTTCAAAATTCCGGATGTCTTATTAAGGCAATCAGAGAGTGCCAATGTGTTGGTGAAGTGGAGGAAGTCTGCTTGGTGGCAGTAAAGTCGGATGCTAAATTTCCAGTATTTGCATAGTGGCGAGTTCTAATTCTGTCCTATTTTTAAAGTAATTGGCTATAATGTTTCAATCTTTCTTGACACCTACATAAAATTTAATCAAAAAAAAAAAAAAAAATGTACTAGCCAACTATTATTTATACAATTACTGAGCATATGGCAAGAGTGAAAGATATAAGACAAGTATTAAAAAATGCTCTGGTGAGCAACTAAAAAGGTTAATATGTTTTTAAGTATGAAAAAGTATTTGACAAGTGTTTCTAATTAAACATGAGAAAGGGCAAAGGGTCCCTTCTCCCTTCTTTGCTGCAGCTCACTGTCAATGTCAAATTTTGAAAAAGTCATATTTGTGCTTTTTCCGTATAAAAGAAATCAGTCACAATTACGATAAAAATGTGTGGCACAAAGACATAGTCAGAAAAAACTTTGCGTAATTAAACATGAATGTAAGGCGAAACAGTACCAGAAACCTTAGTTCCTGTAGCGTATCATACTCATGCAGTGCCACCAAGCATGTCCGCAACATAGAACTGCACAGAAAACTGATTTGTAATACAGTTGCAATGCAGAGTCAACAGTGCAGTTTCATAGTGCAGAGTCAACAGCGCAGTTCACATGAAAAGCAGGATTGAAAATTTTACTAAAATGAAAGACGGAAAGTTTTACGCAAATTTCTTTTATGTATGGAAAAAGCATAAACATGACTTTTTCAAATTTGGTATTGACAGTGAGGTGCAACAAAGAAGGGACCCCTTGTCCTTTCTCATGTTCAATTAGAAAACACATGTCAAACACTTTTTCATATTTAAAAACATATTAACCTTTTTTGTTGCTCACCAGAGCATTTTTTAATACTTGTCATTAAAATTTTTTGATAAAAACTGAAGATTTTTTTATACCTTTTTAAAAGAAAATTTTTGCTGCCAAAATTTTATTGTTGTATTAGAATAATTAAGAAATTTATTGCATTGTCATATAAAATGCATGATGTTTGTAAATAAACCAAGGAGTCAAACGGAAATAATTACAGTGCACTCACAACTTAATTTAAAGAACTGAAACTAAATGCTTCGCATTAAAAACAAATAATTATGTTTTTCACGTGATTTATTTAATTTGAATGAATTATGTTATATACATAAAAAATGTATACTTATTTAAACTTGGTGGCAATGAATAATAATTAAAAAAAAAAAACTACAACAGCAACAACAAGAAACAATGTTCAACTGGAGCTTTAAAACACAAATTCGATTTTCTCAGCAATCGTCAAACATGCAATGATAAAAAAAAAAAAAAAAAAAAAAAAAAAAAAAAATCTATTTTAAGTTTTACTAAAAGGATTAAAATAAACCAAAAATGAAGTTAATCCATCCATAAGATTGTTAGCTATCGCTTGTTGAATTTTAGGCCTTCATTTTTTCGTTAAAAATTAAATAAAAAAATACAGTAAACTACGATAATTTTTTGAGTACTATAATATTATTCGGCGAGTTCTATCTTTAAAAAAAAAAAAAAAAAAAAAAAAAAAAAAAAAATCACTGTTGTACGTCAACTGGTTTGCCAGAAATTTCAAAAAGACTTTTGCATTTTCCATTTTTTAAACATATTATACCAAACACCACCGCGTTTGCTATGATACAGCTACGTCCTTAAAATCTCCTTGCATCCAGAGGTAAAAATGGTATAATTTATTTGAAATGCATGTGGAATTTAAATTGATGACTATATTTTGTAGGAAAAAACTATTTCTTGAAAACAGAATCCAAATAATGAGTTCATGGTAAAAAGCCAATATATAGAAAATAGAACAAAGTTGCTAAATCTGCTTGCATCCGATAGAAAGAAAGAATTAACCAATTCACTAATTAGATGTAAACAAAGTAGAGTTGCATATATCCATGAAAAAAGCTGTATTTCACAAAGCAATTTAATAAGATTTTTTAACTAGGGGGAGGGGGGCGATCGATGGCCAATTTTTAATCGCCACTTTTGCAACTTTAATCACCACGTGGTGAGTGGCGACCATTAATTTACATCTATACTAATATCAGCAATATCTTGAATTTTCCCAGAAATAAATTCATTACACCTTCATGAGAAAGCATGAATTCACTAATATTAACAAAAATTACAGATTCAAATGTATATAGAATTGATATAAAAATAAAAAGCTCAAATTATTCCCCTACATTTGAACTAATAAATTCAATTTTTTATGTCTGTAAATTATATGCAGATTTAATGGAGTCTACTATATAGTTATGCGTTAAATTTTAAGTCTAAGAGCTTCTATTGAAATCGGGTCTTATATCAAAATTTTATTGATATAAAAATTTTTAAATTCTGCATATTGGAGTAAAAATAAAAATCACAATTTAATTGCATTTTTGAAATTCATAAAATATGCATTTTAATATTTTATATTTAAAAATATTCAAATATTCAAAGACCAATGAATGCTTGACATCTGTTGTCATACAATATAACATCATTTTTGCATCTCTGAGATGATTTTTAATGTGTTTTATTAAAAATGTATATTGAATGTTATTTAATAATTATTATAATAACCTTTTATTATTTAATATGAATGTTCATTGCAGTTAGTAGGATGTTTATTAATTCAGATTATGACAAATATTGTTCTTTCCTTTTACTCTTGTATTTAAAGAAATTTCTCATTTAGGAAATGCTCTTCTTTTAAATAAATTTAACCCTTTATGCCCTGACGGTACTTTTAAGTACCGTTGAAGAAATTTCAATGTAAAATATATTTACTCAGTCTGTTAATAAAACTTTATTTTTCTTTCCACTCATTATACTCTGTGCAATCAAATTTAGATCGAGTAGAGAAACAGTGGAAGTTAAATATTTTCAAAAGGTGATAATTTTCTTAATCATTTTCATAGGTATGGCTTTTCTTTCTTTAGAAAAAAGCTGTATGAAACATTTTTCAACTGCAAAAGCATTTTCATTTACAAAGAGGATCCGTTATACATTTGAAAACAGTGCTTTTATAAGAATTGTGATACTTCCTTGTGTGATTCTCTTTAAAAATACTTTTCATTAATAAATCTAATTATTTTTGTAAATATTTTCTAGAAAAAAGTTATGACTACCGATATTTTTAATCAATTTTAATGATAAAACATATCTAAATTTCACATAATTTAAAAATTCCAGTATTATCGTCAGATATTAAAAAATAATAATTATTATTGAAATGAAGCAATTACTTGATAAATAATTTGGTAGATAAAGGGTTAACAAATGTAATTATGAATAATAATGACAAGAACAACAAGGAAAAATCAATTCAGAAATGTATGTTGCATTTACGCTATAAAAGGTGGAAAATCGAAAGTGATAGCTTTTTGATTGAATAAACCGGTAAAAATACGGTATATGCTGCTGTTACAGTAAACCTCTAAATAACGGACACCTCGGGATCGCAGAAAATGTCCGCTATTCGGAGGTGTCCGCTATTGGGAAAACCTCAAAAATTCAAAAACTGCTTAGAAATGCTTAATGTTTCATTAATTTACTTTTATGTGTTCTAAAACCTCTATTATATTATTAATCAGAAATTAAAATTATTTTTAAGCAAAAAAATTGAAATAAAATTGTGCACACTTTTATCCACTGTTTATTATACTAGTAAATCTGCAGATCAGGAGCCTCAACATCAGCTTTGCACATCATTAAAAAAAAAAACACTTTGGGTAATATTCAACTTCCTGGAAACTGTAATTTAAAATTTTCAAATTACGTAATTATTTATAAGAATAAAATAAGAATAAGAAGTTTTCAGCCATCAAAAGCGTTAAATAAAAGATTTAGTTATGTTAGGGTATTCTGAAATTTTCATGATCTATTATTTATTTATTTTTTTTTTTTTTATTATTATAACATAGTAGATTTCTTCAGGGGGGCTGCACCCCCCTGAACCCCCCCCCCCCCGTAATCTCATTAAACTTAAATTTGTAACTTTCTATCAATTTGCTAATGGTTATCGTATATCTTGTATTTCTTTATACATTTTGATTTATAAGGATAAGTAACAGTTTTAATAAGCATTTTTCATTATACTCATACTTCTACATACCTGCCCACCACAAACACTTAATCTGATATATCAGGAACTTTTGAAAGTGTAAACTGAGTAATCTAGGGTTTTACAATTTTGTTTCCGAAAAAAAGATGTTTTGATTGCATTTTGTGGCAGTTATCGCGGACAGACAGAACAGACTAACAGGCGGAAAACATTAAATTTTGTGTCTCCAAAATAAGCCTTCACTGAAGTTTCGGCAATGACGTCATTATTCATGAGTTATTGCTATCCATGTTTCTGATATTTTTTACGACTACTAATAAAATACCTGTTTTACTTCAATTATGACGTCAAATTTTATCAGGTGAAATAATTGTTAAAAATATAATTATTTTTTATTTCTTTTATTTCTAATTATGCCCCCATTTTTGTCAGAAAATTTTTTATTAACGAAACAAATTTCCGTGTTTAATATTTAACAAAAAGTACTATATCTATAGTTATTTTAATTCTGACGTCATATTTATTTTTTCTTAGTTTAATTTTTCGAATGGAAATTGCTTAATTGAAACTCATTGCCGTTGAAAAATTATTCCACATTTTGATTTTTTTTTTGGCAACGATAAAGGAAATTGGTTAGATTTTATCTAAAAAATTGCTATTGATTCTGCATGAAAAAGAAGGAAATTTTGAATTATTAAGGAAAATATGTGAATAAAAATAATAAAACATAGCCTATGTTCTTTTCTGGTCTATGTTATAGTTATACTGTTATACACAAAGATACAAACACATTAATTCATCAGTTTTGACTCATCAGGTTGACTTCATTTAAATTTTCGTACACGCATTCAAATTTATAACATTATAAAAATAAGGATTATGATGAATGGTTGCTTAGCAACCATTAAGAGAAAATAAAGAAAATGAAATAAATGCATTTTAAATAAGTATATCTCTAAAACAAATTAGTTTATATTATTGGAACACATTTATAAAAAATCTCCAAAATTTACAGTAACAATTTAAAAAATCTGACAAATGTGTAGACAAAATTTCAAAACAATACGAATAATTTAACTGGTAAATTTCAGTATCCATTTACCATTGAATTCCATTAATGAAATGTGACATTTTCTCTCAAGAAAAAAAAAAAAAAAAAAAAAAAAATTAAAATCATTGGATTTGCCATAGAAAAGCATTATTGCACAAAATAAAATATTCTATATTTTCCGAACGAATGAATCAAATCTTACAAAAAACTATACAGCTTAATCCCAATGCCTCATTAACATACCCATTTATTTTCAAGCCAATCGGATGTTTTTTGCGGTAGTTATCGCGGAACAGACAGACTGACAAACTGACAGACAGACAGACACAAAAAAATTTCGTGTCTCCAAAGTAAGCCTTCACTGACGTTTCGGCAATTATTGTTAGAAAAATCTGTTACAAAAGTTTATTTTTGCTTGCGATTATATGTACTAATTTGTTTTTCTGTGTAATGTTATTAGAAATTGTAGAGTTCCGGGAGAGGAGGGAGGAATTGCACTTTTTGATCTTTAAAAGCATAAAATCTCAAAATGTTCTTGGATGACATTTCAATAGTCTGGGAGATTATTTCTTCCTGGCAACCCCTGACTTTAGTACTGAACGTTGAGGGGGGGGGGGGGGATTTTCCCCAGATCTTTATTTACAATTAACTGCGATCACAAAATTTGTGACACATTGTCCTGATAAATTCAGAGGCTTTTTTACTTTTTCTTTTTCATTTTTTTTTTTCTGTTTAGAAAATACTTTTTTATCCTTTATTGCCGAATAAAGTGTCCGCTATTCGGAATGTCCGTTATTTAGAGGTTAAACATACAAAAAATTAAGTTTTGGGAGTGGGGATTGGAAAACTGTCCGTTAAATAGAGGTGTCCGCTATTCGGGAGTGTCCGTTATGGAGGTTTTACTGTACTACCAAAAACTCAACCCTGTTAGAAATGATGTTTTGATGTTAAATGATGACCCCCCTCCCCCCCCCCCAAGAGCAATTTGACTTATATCAAGATTTATTTCGAGGCC
Organism: Maratus speculifer; assembly: GCA_964019185.1. NCBI lineage: Eukaryota > Metazoa > Arthropoda > Arachnida > Araneae > Salticidae > Maratus > Maratus speculifer. The sequence goes on along the minus strand of OZ025289.1, from coordinate 166,367,301 downwards.
ATTTGGCGAATTTCGGGATTTTTCTGTGAAATCATTTGATGGATTTTGTGATTTTTCTGCAAAATCATTCAGTGAATTTCATGACTTTCCTCTGAGATCATTTGGTGAATTTCTTTATATTTTCCCCCAACGAGTTCTCGAGATTTTGCAATATTTTTCTGCAACCAATTGACGAAATTTATAATTTTATCGTAACCGACTGAAATTCATTGAGAATGCATTCTGCAGATGATATTAAATCTTATAGTGTTTTGTCTCTGTATCCAAAACATTTAAGTGAAAGAAAAAAAAGGTGTTTTTTAATTGGTCTCTTTTTACCCCCCCCCTTTTTTTTTTTTTTGCATTGTAGTCTTTTTCTCTTACAATTTTTCTCTCTTTTTCAAGAGTGACTCAGCGTCGCGTCGTAGGCCTGATAATAATTTAGTATAAATATATTTTTAGAAAAACTTTCTGATTTATTAACAAAATATCCCGAAAAAGTTTTACATTTCAGGACATCAAAGTGGTGTTACACGCGAAACCTTTTGACATTTTTATCCGTAAATTGTTCCAAAATTAGTATTAATGTGTCGGTAATGAAAATCGGTTTTCGTTTTCCGTAAATATCGTACATCATGTTGTATGCTTCATCATTTCTCTACTGAAATGTTTCAAAAACCAATAAAAAATATTTAACTTCGTTAAAATTTTCTGAGAGAAATTTTTAACTAATTGAAAAATAGTTGTTGTCATCGGTGGAGAACTGGAAAATCTGAAGTATATATGAGTCTTTTTATTGGGTGAATTTCGTAACTTATTTTATTTTATTCGTTTTCTGATTGGTCCATGTTTAATGTCCAAAAATAGAATACTTCTATTGCCACAAAATGACAAAAAAAAAAAAAAAAAAAAAAAAAAAAAGTAATAACTTAAAAAATAATAATGATTTGAAAAATAATCTCTGATTAAGATTTCAAATAAATTTCAATTAAAAGTGCATTTTTTTCCCTCTCGCAACGGTGTGAGAAGTTTAAAAATTTGCAGTTCCGAAAATTGTAAAACTGAAATTTCATTTAAAATTTTTTTTGGATGGGTCCAGGAATATTAATGTTTAATCCATGTCATACGTAATATGAGGTGTTCAGAAGTCAGTCTGATTAACTCCATAAATTAAAAATCACATTTTAGACAGTTAAAGTTGTATATCTGTAAACTACAGTTTTTTAATCATTGGTCTACTAATATTAACGTTTAAGCTAGAATTGTTTTTAATATTGTTCGAAATAACCTTATAGTCTGAGAGCCCGTGACTGTGGCAGACCTTCGTTATTTTATAAAAGCTGAAACTTTCTCAGCGCAGTCTTCCAACAAAGATAGGAACGATGGGTAATTATGAAATTTGGATCATGGTGGCTTTGGCAGTGACCATGGAGCAAAGGTGTAAAAAATACCAACTTACTTTCGTCATTTTATAAAGCGTAATTTTTTGATATTTCCTTTGGAATGATGTTAGAAATCACGTCCTCCATTGGCAGACACTTCCTGTGGTTCCAACCCCCGGCCGACAACCACTAAACTTCAATAATAGGAAATTCTACTTTCGTCATTTTATAAAAGCTGAATTTTATATATGTTACTTGGGTAACTACCAGAAGATATTTCCTCAGTTGGCAGACAGTTTTGGTGGTTCCAACACCCGGCCGACAGACATATACAGCGGCTTCTTAATACACTAGAATCTGCGCGAAACAGACATTTTCCCCGTTTTCCCTTGGGTCGGAAATTGGCGACAGTTATTTGAGGCTGCTGCATTGAAGAGAAAACGAAGAAGGGAAATCCCATACATTTAACTATTTTAAAAAATATATGTGCAGGTATTTTTAATTAAAACTATGTACATCTAATGCATTTTGCATCTAATGCATGCTCGCGCGCGCCAAAGAATGACGTTAAGACGCCACTGAAGAACTCTTTATTGCATCCTTGTAGCTACTGGTATTTTTTGTATGATTTTCATGCATTCTGTTCGCGAATAATTTGACATGTATTTGATGTATACTTTGTTTTTCAATTTTACTCGTAAATTATCAATCTTACAGTTGCAGTTCTTTGGGCTTCTTTTATGTATTCCCAATGAGGAATCTGGCTGCGCAGAGTTTGGGTGCCATTTTTGGGACACCACGTATAGAATTTTTTAACACTATGTATGAATAAACAGTAAAACTCTAATTTTGTATTGAAGTGGATATTAAAAATAAAATTCATAAAATACCTAAACATTATTTTCTAACGTATTTCATTTATTTTTAAACAAATATCAAAATGGAAATCATAATCAATAACATTATAAACAAGCAATTTTTTATTGATAAATAAGTACATAATAAAACAACAATTTCGGCATGTGCCAGGGGGAGGATATAGCTTTCATATTCGTTGTTTTTATTAAATATAGCTTTTTTGCGACTCGATTAGATGAGTTAATAAAAATTCATTAATGCTTGATTATTATCTCATTGAAAATTTTACTGAAATTTTAAGAAGATCAAATGCTACGAACCCTATAAAAAGAAACTTCGTAAATACTGAATTTGAATAATAATTGTGCCAAATTAGTAATCTATAGCCAAATTGGCAATATTTATGATTTCTTAATTTTTGTCTTCAAATTTGGCGATAAGTGTTCCCAAGCTTGGAGAGAATTCGAAGCTAACGTTCATTAATACTCATAAATAAATAACTAATTTTTAGTACTTTGGAAAATAGTTGTTATTCTCGGTAGAGAATTGGGAAATCCGAAGTATATCTGAATGTTTTTATTGGTTGAATTCCGCATTTTATTCATTTTCTGATTGGTGCATGTTTAATGTCCAAAAAGGGTTTACTTCTGTTGCCACAATGACAAAAAAATAATAAAAACTTTAAATAATAATAATAATTTGAAAACAAATTGTCATAAAAATTTCAAACGAATTTCATTCAAAAGTGCATTTTTTTCTCTATGCAATGGTATAAAAATTTAAAATGTGCAATGTTTAGAAGTTTAAAAATTTGCAGTTCAAAAAAATTGTAAAACTGAAATTTCATTTAAAATTTTTATCAGATGGGTCCAGGAATATTAATGTTTAATCCATGTCATACGTCATAAGAGGCAGTCAGCCTGATTAACTCTATCAAATAAAAATGCACATTTTAAACAGTTAAAGTTATATAACAATAAACTACTGGGTTTTTTTTTATTTACTGTCTAGGAATATTAATGTTTAATGCATGGCGTACGTAATATATGACTCGTTATGGTCATCCTAAAAATGATGTTTATTATTATTATTAAGAATAGAAATCCTTTTTAAGTCTTTAAAATTTTAGTGTTTGAAAATATCATTTTCCAAATAGTCGTTTTAATTTGTTAAATTACATTTTTTTTCTTTCATTGTGGTCTTTTTTCAAAATGTCAACAACCGTAGAATTACATGCAACAACCTCAAATAACTGTCGCCAATTTCCGACCCAAGGGAAAACGGGGAAAATGTCTGTTTCGCGCAGACTCTAGTGTATTAAGAAGCCGCTGTATATGTCTGTCGGCCGGGTGTTGGAACCACCAAAACTGTCTGCCAACTGAGGAAATATCTTCTGGTAGTTACCCAAGTAACATATATAAAATTCAGCTTTTATAAAATGACGAAAGTAGAATTTCCTATTATTGAAGTTTAGTGGTTGTCGGCCGGGGGTTGGAACCACAGGAAGTGTCTGCCAATGGAGGACGTGATTTCTAACATCATTCCAAAGGAAATATCAAAAAATTACGCTTTATAAAATGACGAAAGTAAGTTGGTATTTTTTACACCTTTGCTCCATGGTCACTGCCAAAGCCACCATGATCCAAATTTCATAATTACCCATCGTTCCTATCTTTGTTGGAAGACTGCGCTGAGAAAGTTTCAGCTTTTATAAAATAACGAAGGTCTGCCAGTCACGGGCTCTTGCTCTATTAGTAATACAGTGTAATAGACTGTTAATAAAAAGAAAGAAAAATCAAGAAACCCACATTACATTGAGTGGAATCGACTGCAATTTTAATTCCAAATTTTGGCGTTGAAACAAGTTTAGTTAGTAGGTTTTCATTGTTTATTCCTGCTCTTTCGACATAATGCACAGATTAAACTTTTTTTAATATCAGTTATTTGTAGGATCTTTCTTTTTTCTTATCGAACTGATAATCTGAAACGTCAAACCCATGAAGATGCGTTGTTTATCAGGTACATGTGTGATAAATTTTCTTTTAATGTAGATCAGTTGTTTGTAAACACAAATGTCTTTTGCTGAAAAATCGTATGCGCATTTTTACCAGTCGGCTATCGTTAATTCAAACTCGTCGGGACCAATAAAATAAAATTAAATTAAATTAAATTAAATTAAATTAAATTAAACTAAAAAATTAAATAAAATAAAAATGAAAAAAAAAAAAAAAAAAAAAACGAAGTTCGAATTATGTAAAGTTGTACAAGAAAACATGATTAAACAAGTTGGAAATTGCACGTGAAGCGTAGCAAATAAGGTGCGTTCGTACGATAACGAAGCTTTAAAAATATCACTCTCGTATATCAATCTCATAAAACTGTAAATAATTACAATTAAAATGCGCATCAAGCAGTGTTCTCCCTATACCATCATGCAATGGAATGCTTTTGTGTGGCCTTGTAAATCAATAACAAATATTCTTTGCACCACAGATTATGCAAAATGTATATTATAATATCTACTTTATAGATGCATATCAATTTTATTACGTTCGAATGAGTTTAACACCATTAAAATGCATTTGAAATATTTTTCTTCATTAACCGTAATGTAACGAAATACTTTTGATTGTCCCAGTAATTGAACTATGCATCCGATTTTCATAAAATTTGAAATAACTCGACAAAATTATGTAATAATTATGTATTTAAAATTTCAAGCGATTAAAATGCATTTGAAACTTTTTTCCCCATTGGCCGTAATGTAATGGAATCCTTTTCATTGTCCCTGTAATTGATCTATGCATCCGATTTTCTTGAAATTTGAAATGACTCGACAAAATTATGTAATAATATATTTTAAATTTCAAACGATTCGGTTGGGTAGTTTTTGCGTTGTTATATGCGGACGGACAGACAGACAGACGGACGGACGGACTGAACGACAACAACAGGTGCTACACGTATTTACATAATTACGAACGCACCTAAAAAGGGGTACTATTAAAAAAAAAAATTAATGTTATAGTATTTTTTTAAAATATATTTGGGCTGTGTTATCATTATATTATGACTTAATATTAGATTAAAATATATAAACTAATTAAGGGATTAGGAACAAGCACAAACGAAGGTGGGGTGGAGGTGTCATTAATGGACAGACGGGGCACTAAGAAAGCGGATATCAAATGCATACTGTATGTATACTTGTTCAGAACAATTCTGACAAAAATGAAAGAAAGAAAGTTATTTCAAGCATCTGAAGTCCGGGAGAAAGTAAGGAAAAATGAAAAATCGGAATTTCGTTAGTTCGAATTAAACGAAGTCAAAAGAAAATGAGTTCGAATAAATGAAAAGTTTTAACGTTATTCTGCTATTGAAATTTTCGGGACTTCATGTTTAATTCGACTTAAATAAAAATTCGATTTATCTGATTTCAAATTAACGAGAGTACGACTGTACATATAAAACGCACCTTACTTATGTATTGTTGTTACTTTCTTCTATCTTTACAAGAAGAAATGATTATTAGAAATATTAATGAAGTATGGGATTCGTGAAAATTTTCAAATTCTAGTTTTCGACGGATTTACACGTTTTAGAAGTCAGACAACCCGAAAAAACATGTTTTTACAAAATGTCTGTCTAAATGCGACACAAATTTTGTAGGGACTCTATCTTAAGAACTAACGAACGAAATCTAATAAAATTTTAGATTCAGTGAGTCCCTGCGATAAACTTGTGCTGATTACTTTTTGGAGTAATCTAGTACTTTTTCTCTCTCCCCTATTTTTTAGTTTTCAGAAATTTCCAATGATGAAGATTCTGGAATTTCATATTGTGACACAGATATTCACATTACTACTGAAGATGAAAAATTTGTAATTTTTTAGGAAGCCAATTGATCTAAAGATAATGTTGATATTGATGTAAATTATTTTATTCTTGTTGAAAGCATTATATCAAGAAAGAAGACATAAATTTTATAGAATTGAAGCCGTATAATGTATACCATTCTCAAGGAAAAATAATGAAAACTGGAAATTTCATTTTCTTTGACAATTTAACATAAATTACGTTAAGAAGACAAATGTTCTGTTAAAATTGCCAGCTGCACAAATGATTGGTCAAAAGTCTGGTTACTATATTCATTTCAAATAGATTTATCAACCTACAGTCTTTATTAGACTGTATATGTATCCAACTTTAAACTATTTGTGCCTTATCATGTTTTGTTTTATAGCTGTCGCCTTCATAGTAGGGAGACGTGAGACACATTTTGAAATCTACAATTTTCTTAATTATAAAATTATTTTTGCATGTTATGTTTCTATATTATTGTGAGACATTAAAAAGCAAAACGTTTTTGCATTCTGTAAATTGAATTTTTTGTTTTTGTGTAAAACAAAATTGATTTTCTTTTGTTTTCCTAGTTATTTTTTGTAAAGCATGTGCCATTCTCCCCTATATTGTTTGACAACTAACATGAACTTTATAAGGTTAATGACCAGTGAATGATTCAGTGTTAAACATTAAATAACTATTATAGCACTTGCATTTGTTACATACACTTTACCCTAATTGATCGCATACAAAAAAGAGCGATTTTTCCGTTTTTCTGTTTACTCATTGTTCTTGAAAGCGTTATTCATCTCTTATTCACTTATGGAGGAAATACCTGATTGAGGTAAAATATAAGTCCAAATTTTGTAATATCATATAACATAAAATAAGGTTTGCTCAGGCGACGAGTAAAGCAATTTTTACGATTTAGCAATTTTTAGAGCCTCACAATGCTGTAGCATTATCGTTTAATTATCCAATCAAAATTGCTCACTCATTGGTTAGATGTATAGATGTTGTGATGCGGATTGATTTTATTGTAATTTGTTCCTAACCGTTAAAAAATTCCTTTGCAATTTTTTTTCATGCGAAATTTTAAGTATAATTTAAACTATCATTTGATAGAAGGAAATAATATAAAATGTAGTTTTTTTTTTAAATTTTTAATGATTATTTTTTTTAGGAAAAAGTTACATATATATTCTTGTTTAAAGATGAGTATTTATTACTGAAACATTTGCAATGCGTGCTTGAGATTTCCAGTTAAAAGAAAAAAATTCCGTGGTATCTCTCGTACCCCCCCTGGCATTAATTTGATGATAAAATAGTATGGGGGGATCTGTTTTTTGTTTGACTATCTGTAGATGGAAAAACAACTAAAAGCTTTCAAGTAGATAAAGAAGATTTATTTATATTTTTATGCCATTTAGTCGTACGCAAACATTAATGAAAAATTATATATACAACCTTGATCAGAAGTATTAATTATCTACACACTTTTAATATACATCTTTAATATTAATAATCGGTCACTAATGTTGAACTGCATGCAATTCTTAATTCTTTTTAACACTTTCCTACATAATCGAAAAATGTTTATAAATTCGGTTTATTTGGCCGTTTTTTTCCCCCCCGAATGTCTGCCATGCGGGGTTCATAAATATCATATTTTCGAAGATATAAAAAATAACCGAAATTTTGATATAGATATTTATATATATATCCAATATTTTCAGTATAGCCAACGTAGAAACTAAAACATATTTTACTTAGCACGAAAACTTATTCTTAACAACATTCTGATTCTGAATGTATTTTTCCCCTATCTCATTTAAACAGAAAAATAGAAGGTTAAGAATGAAAGAACTAACTTTCGAAATCGGCAAAATTAACTTTTTATATTCACACGCACACACACACACACACACACACACACACACACACACAAAAAAAAAAAAAAAAAAAGTAAGAAAAATCATGCGTTAAGCATAGATTATAAAGCACTTTCCAACACTTAATGAAATCTTTAACAAAACTTTGTTATCTAGGGAAATAATAGTGTATAGCCAAATATGTATTCCAGTACATTAGAACAGCTCTGTATTTCGTATGTCAGTTCATATAATGGGAAAATTTAGCTTAGCAAGAAAATACCCAGTAGCTTGAAATTTCTTTTTCAGCAATACATACTATTAGATGGAAACATACTTGAATACTTTTGTTCAGCCCTGTAGTTTACATTGTACCTTTATTACACGTCAGCATTAGGCTAAAGTTTATTGTAAACTAAAACACTTTTAAAACAACTGAAATCACATTCTCATAAATCATCATTCATAGGCGTCCATGTACCGAATTATTTGCGTGGCCCTGTATATCCCTTTATCTATATTCTGCAAACATTTCACAGTAAACTGAATGCAGCTCAGCGTAAAAATGCATAGTTTATTTAAGAACCACGTTTAAATAATTTGCGCTCATATTCAGTAACGTTGGTGAGCTCTTTTGGGTAGCCCTGTATATCAACTATAACATTTATACACACCATATAATGTGCATATATTTAGCGAAATATAATCCCTTCATCAGCCATCATCGGATTCATATACGGTACTTCGGAAAGAATATACTATTTGAAATCTTTTGTGTGGCCCTGTAAATGCTATGTACTTCATGTTATGCAAGACAGTAGCGTATAATTTATATTAAGCTTCAGTGACATTTATCAATTTTATTATACATGAAAAAGCTTAATATATTTAAATATTACCCACACAATTCCCCCTTTTACCATTATCTAATGGAATTCTTTTGTGTGGCCCTGTAAATGAATAATAGCTACATTTTCACCTTATATTTTATAGAATGCATATTTTAATGTGTTTGACAGGGTATAACATCTTTAAAATTCCTTTGAAACGATTTTTCCCCATAGGCCGTAATGTAATAGGAAACTTTTGATTCGCCCTGTAGATAAACTAATCATGGTAGAAACTTCATTTTCGATAGGACTTGTGCTAGGGTAAACGTCAATAACGTCCTAAAATTTCATGGCAATCCGAGTATATTAACGATTTTTCCCCATGGGCCGTAATGTAATGGAAAACTTTTGATTCGCCATGTAGATAAACTAATCATAATAGAAACTCCATTTTCAATAGGGTTCATGCTAGGGTAAACGTGAATAACGTCCTAAAATTTCATGGCAATCCGAGTATATTAACGATTTTTCCCCATAGGCCGTAATGTAATGGGAAACTTTTGAGTCTCTCTGTAGATAAACTAATCATGGTAGATACTTCATTTTCAGTTGGGTTCGTGCTAGGGTAAACCTCAATAATGTCCTAAAATTTCATGGCAATCCGAGTATATTAACGATTTTTCCCCATAGGCCGTAATGTAATGGGAAACTTTTGATTCGCCCTGTAGATAAACTAATCATGGTAGATACTTCATTTTCAATAGGGTTCGTGCTAGGGTAAACCTCAATAACATATAAAAATTTCATAGCAATCCGAGTATATTTACGGGAGTTAGAGAGCGGACAGACGGCCATCCGGACAGACGGCCAGACGGACAGACGGACAGACGGCCAGACAAACCGAATGCATAAGCACTTTTCAACTTTGTTGGAAAGTGCTAAAAAAAAAAAAGAACTATATAATTTAGTATTAAATATCGAGAAATTTTCGTGCTTTATCCAACAAAATGTTTTATATAATTTTAAGGTGCGTTCGTAATTATACATAAATACATGGCATCTACATAACTAATGTTTGGTCCGTCCGTGTGTTCACATATAGTAGCGCAAAAATTACTTCACCGAATGCTTTGAAATTTAATATAATCACAGATAAATCGTATATATAGGAGAATTTTCGGAGATAGGATTCGCAGAAACTTTAGGAGATTTATTATAGGAGAATTTTCGTAAAATAGAGTTCGCCGAAACATGGCTTATTTTATTAAGTATTTTTTGATCCATGTATGATGCAAATTTGATTTCAGTGTATTAATCTATTTTTATTTTCTGTACACATACAGTGTAAGAAACATATTGCAATAACTATAAAAATCCGATTATGAAAATACTGCATTTAACATTTTGACGTTCTCTGAATTCGTTTTCGCTATTTTTAAACATATTTCTCACGTATATGTGCGTATGTGTATAGTAGAATTTTAACTCCTTTTTGCTTCCGGCCAGAGTTTATTTTTACTGTAAAACTAAAAACTTCGGCTTTTTTTTTTTTTTTTTTTTTTTTTTTTTTTTTTTTGTTAAGAAATTTAATTAAATTTGTATAGTTGTATTTTGTTTCATCATGATTTTGCTATCCTATCCTACGAAAAAGGTAAATTTTCGTATGAAGAATGTTCTATTAATAAAATCAACAATAGATAATCGCAATGTATGTAAGTAGAATAACAATGAAACAGAATACATATTAAAAAGATAATGAAAAATGCGTTTAATTATGAAAACATAACTTTACAATCAGTGAGATTTCTAGCATTGGTGTTCACGGATGAGGACATCTATATCAAGGTTAAAATTGGTTATTCAAGTCTTAAATCACTTTCTACACATAGTTTGTTTCTGTATTTGCTTTTCAAAAACAGAAAATTAAAATACTTTCACACAAGCATGTCGTGTTGAACACCATCAAGGACCCCAAAGCTGATTTTAGATATTTCTGGATATTGTGCTCATGTGTATTCATCCAGAAGGATTTTCCCTTATTAACTGTCTTCAAGGAGAAATCGCAAAATAGTTTAATCACGAAGTCATCTTCCGGTTTTGTGAGTTTTGGCTTTTCAAATATTCTTCTTCAAAAGGTTTTTTAAATACACAAGCTCGAGAGTAAGGCCCGCCACACACTAGGGAGACATGCGTCAAAAATCGTGCAACATGACGCAGTCAAACCGGTTTTTTCATTGTTATCAGGGTGAAATTGTCGCATGTCTCATGTGTTTTCGCTCAATGTCTCTGTAGTGTGTGGCGGGCCTTAAAGGCCGCCACACACTACAGAGACATGCGTCAAAAATCGTGCAACATGACGCAGTCAAACCGGTTTTTCTTTGTTATCAGGAAGAAATTGTCGCATGTCGCACGTTTTTTCGTTCAATGTAGGGTTGAGTTGCAATAACGACAGCTGCTATATCTCACAACGAAGTCATAACATAATATCGACAAATTCTTTAAGAAAACACTGTTTTCTCAGGAAGTTTTAGTTTCAGCTAGTAACTTTTATGATATTGCAGTTATAAAGTATTGTTTCTGTATTTTTTAAACTAGTAAAATTAAAAGATTTTTTTGGCAAAGCTCGATTATTCCACCAGTTGAGTACCGCTGCTCCATAAAATTTGTCTTTTTTCAGAGATTTAATGCTGTCTTGTTTTAGTTTCAGATAGTTTTTAAATTAGAATTATTTATAGAAAACTATATTATCAATTGTTTTATTCCTTATAATAATTAATTGTATTCTCAAAATAATGTTACTAACTGCCGCTGCCGTAATTAAGTCTGTTGTGACCTTTTCATTTTCTTAACCTGTCCTGTACAAAACTATAAAGTATAAAAACAAACAAACTGGTAGTTTTGTAGGGAAATGTACAAAAAACAGGCTGAAGCAGATTATATTTAACTCTATGATAGTCACAGGCATGTCTCTGTTTCGCCAACAGGAATGTGGCGAGTGTGCGTACACTCTAAAAAAAATAATGTGTAAATTAGCTAATTTTACCCGAATATATGTGTAAATTTCTAAAATTACACACCTGTCGTAAAATTTCCACATTTTTTTCTGAAATTTATCTGTTTATATGTGTATTTAGGATGTGAAAGTAAGTGTGCAATTTTTTATCAGTTGAAAAACTCAAACAAGTGTGTAAATGTCTAGAAATGCTTGGATTTACACTTATTTATGTGTTAGTCTAATTTAAACTTAATTATAAGTACACACATAAGTGAGTAATTTTTTACAGATGCATACTTGTCATAAAATTTACACATTTTGAACAAAAAATTACCTTTTTTTATGTGTACCTAGCATGTGAAATCAAATGTGCAATTTGTTATCGCTTGATTAACTCATACAGATGTGTAAATGTAGACAAGTACATGTAATTACACGAATGAAAGTGTTAATCATAATTAAGGATCAACTGAATCAACGATTTTTAAGATCAAAACAGAAACTGAAACCGAATTTTGGTACTCATTCTATTTTCGGCCGAAAACGCAAATGATAAAAAAATTTTTAAGTGATTAATACATACAAAATGATACAAAATTAGGTCCGTTCGTAATTATGTATGTATGTTATGTAAGACCGATTGTCGTTGTTCAGTCCATTCATTCGTCTGTCTGTCCATCTGTCCGCATATAATAGAGCAAAAACTATCCAACCGAATCGTTTGAAATTTAAAATATAAAATTGTTCCATAATTTTGTCGAGTTTTTCAAATTTTATGAAAATCGGATGTATAGTTTGATTACAGGGATAATCAAAAGTATTACGTTACATTACCGTCAATGAGAAAAAAATGTTTCAAGTTCATTTTAATGGTGTTACAGCATTCCAAACAGGAAAAAAAATTATATACATTTACCGAAGCGTATTAAAATATACATTCGGTGCAATTATATGGTGAAAAAACGTTTATTATTCATTTACGGAGCTACACAAAAGAATTCCGTCACATAATGATATATGGGAAAACATTGTTTTCTGCGTATTTCAATCATGTTAAATTATTTCGTATATAATTAAGTTGATATACGTTGCTCAGTTTTATTGCAAGTTACTTCTTTAATAATAGAAAGCGCTAACAGTATTTACAGGCACTCACAAAAGATTTCGGATATTATACTGCACCAGAACTACTCTACGTTACAGATTTTTGCTAGAAGTGCACTTTTAGTTGTGATATGAGTTTTTAAGGTAACCATATTTTCGCATATTACTTTTTGTATATAAATGCTGTAAATCATATACAGGGTAACACAAAAGAATCTGTAAGAGTTACAGAGTAAAAATGAAAATAGCAGTGGTTTTCGAATCAGTTACGCATTTTCACGGTATCCCATGATAAGTAATGATTCTAGGTTTGCGATCTTGATTGCGTCCTATTTAAGAAGAGGTCCTATTATTTTCGTGTTACTGAATTGGAGATATATAATCGTATCAAGTTTTATATTCATGCATTTTAGCATAAGAATTTAACAGCTAATGTATTAAGCTCAGAATATTTATAAAATTAATTGTAGTACGAACGCAGCTCATTTGCCACGTTTGACGCGCAATTTCCAATTTGTTAATGATGCTACACGCTTTCGAATATAATACAATCTATATGTATCTAAGAAGTGTATGATAAAATATACGTTCTGCACAATCGGTGGTGCAAAGAATATTCATTATTAATTTCCAGGGCCACACACAAGTATTCCATTACATAATATTATAGGGGAGATACCGTTCGGGGCGCGTTATAATACGATTAAACTATTTCACATTTTATGTACGTTGTTGAGGTTTATTATAAGTTACTTCCTGTATAATACAAAGCAAGGATGTAGTGGAGGGTATACGCGGGTACACGCCGTATACCCTTTGGATTTTTTTAAGGAACTCGGTATACCCTCTGTTTCTCAAAAGAGCTACAGTGTATACACTCTAGGATATACCCTCTGTTTTATGCATATACCCTTTGCTTTTTTTACGACTACACCGCTGACAGAAAGCAGATAGTATTTACAGGGACACACCGAAGATTTCGGCCACTATACTGTATCCGAAATACTGTATCCATTACACCAAAAACTGAATATTTTTAGAACTTTGTCATAGCACGAACGCATCTCATTTGCTACGTTTAAAATGCAATTTCCAGCTTGTTATAAATTAATTATTGACATATAGAATCACATTTCTAACACACAAATATATATATATATGCATGTGTATGTATAAGGTTCAAATAAAATGAAAACGTATTCCATGTATTAGTTCTTGAGATAGAGTGCCAACAAAACTTATGTCACATAGAGACAGACAGAGTCACAGACATACAAACAAGCATTTTATAAAAACATTTTTAACCTTATAAAATGTGTAAAATCCATTAAAAACAAGAATTCGAAAATTTTCACGAATCTAGTATTTTTTTCTTGCAAAAATAGAAGAGTGTAAAAATGTTTCAGGTTCAGGTATATATGTCAGTTTATCTTTTACGGTGATTTTTTGTCAATGATCAGCTGTCGTTAACAAAACACACTTCTGCGACACTTATACTTCTGTGGTTTCAAAAAGGAAAAAAAAATATTAAGCCTGCTGTTTTGAACGAACAGGTGATAAACTTCAAAGTTTAGTAATGTAAGCATTTTTTGCTTTATAATTTTTGCATGAGCATGCCATGTGCAATAGGGAAAACTCGCAGACGATTTTTTAATTAAAGACAGTATAGTTTATTTGTTGATCTTTGGAATACACAGAGAACGAGAACATTTTGTTTGTAAAAATAGCCGTTTATGTACGTATAGTCCGTCTAAGTTTAAAAATTTAAGCAAAAAATATTACAAGAGTATCGCAAAATTCTGTGTTTCATACAAAATACGTCCAAGAAAGTTTACAAATGCTGTTGGTATGTGTAAAATAGATTCATGCCACTGCTTTTGTAATTAATATTGGACTATTTGTTTTCTACAAATGATTCTATGGATTACCATCAAAAAATGAAGAAATATGTCGATGGAAAATAGGTATGAAAAATATTTTTTCTGTTTGCTTTTCTTTAAATTACAATGATTTTGTTGAAATAAATAAAAATCTATGAATAATCCATATGTTTGAAGGAATGAGGCTGAAATGTCATAATTATATTGTCTATTTATTATTTTTTTAAATTCTAGAAGCTTTTATTATTTTATTTTGTGAATGATTTTAATGAAAGGAATTTCAAAATATCTATACGATACACACTATCAGAAAATATATGATTAACCCACGAAAAAAGAAATAAAAGATAAACAGTGCACAAAAATTACAATAATGCATACAACCACAGTTAAAATTCATTAGCTTTTATTCGATATATTTTTTAAATGTTTCGAGATTTTTACGAATTTAGATCTAATAAAACAAGTTTACAAACCAATTTCTAAATTTTATCGCATTCATTTGGATTTTACTTAGGGTGTTAACTATTTTAAAAAGTGGATTTAAGCTAGCGATTAAATCATTATTTTAATCAACAATTTGAAATAAAAATCAATTATTTAAATCAAAATTGATTTAAATCTAATTGTTCTAAATGACACAAACGTATTAAAATCTAAGATTAATGTAATTTGGAAAGTGTATTAAAATTAATGTGATTTTGAACACTTTATACAGTACACCAAAATCTGATAAAAAAGCTTTAAATAATTGTTTCTAATCTTAATTTCTGAGTCCTGTGAAACATTAAATACAATAACTTTGTTAAGGCATAAAAGATATTTCATTTAAATATTATATTTAAATCTAAATCTAATATAATTTGTGATGTCATAATTTCCTTTAAGTAATTAAATTGTTTATTCTTTTATATGAAATAAGCATTTAAAGTATGCTAAATTTCGGCTATATATATATATATATATATATATATATATATATATATATATATATATATATATTAGTATGCACATACATTGTGTAAGGTATGATTTATGCTATTAACAGTAATTTTTGTTACTACAAATGCAAAACGAGCTACCAATAATATTTGTTAGTTATGTTGGTTATGCCATATTGAAATTACTTATTTGCTGTTTTTATTAATTCTGTTGATTACTGTTTCATTTTGGCTATTTGTTAAGGCTGCAACACTTTGCCCCTTTTGAAATTAACAAAATGCACCCTACTTTTAAAAAAATAGTGAAATATAGCCAGATCTTTTTTGAAATAAATCCCTCCATACCGCAGTACTTCTAAATATGTGCACCCAAGACTTAACAAAAATGATAGAACTTTATTTCTTGGAAAAAAGCAGGATATTATTAAAACATGTTATTTAATTTTATTTTTCAATTCGTGATTTATAGAAATATTGAAAATTAATGATTTTTATATTTATCATACTAAAAAATTATGTACTTATTTTTATTGCTACTAAGCACATTAGTAATATATTTTCTTATGTAATAGTGCCTTTTTTTTAGAACAAGCATTCTGCCCTTTTTCTTTTTAGAATAAATATTAAATACTGAATTATCGTTTACTAATTTAAGCATTACAATATGCATTATATACCTAATTAAAGGTTGTAATCAATTTAAAATTAAATGCAGCAACTGATAATTTTAATAAATGTAAAATCATTATTTTTTAATATAGTTTTACATAATTATTGCAAAATATTAATGTATATAACTTTATAGTATTATATTAATTAATGAAATTACTAATTTACAGTTTTTATAATTTTTGTAGTTACTAAATAATAATTAAATTTTATTGATTAAAGTGCAAAAACATAGATTATGTTAGTAAATAAAGGTCTAATTTTTTAGAAACCTAGAATCTATTAATCTTAGAAACCTAGGCTAAACCTACATCTATTCAATATTTCAATGCTGGAGAAAAAAAAATCCGATTCAAATAAAAAGAAATATGATTTAAATACAAAAATTCGATCTTTATTATTATTGCTTTTTAAATCATGATTTTTTTACACCCTATTTTTACGGAATTTTAAACTAATTTTTGTTGGCCGATCCGACGGGGGAACTGTTTGGTAGGCGGAGTGTTAAAATAAGTTTTGTTATTTATAACTATCCTCCATTCTTGTAATTAAAATTTTAATGATAATATACCAAAGTGTGATTTTATTTTATTTATGGTCTGCAATTTTATACTTCATTCACATAAAAAAAAGTTATTAACTGTGTATTCCTACTTTGTTTTTAGCTGTGTCTGGTAAAAATAAGTACGGTTATATGGATTTCTAACGGACAATTATATGGAAAAAAATTTATCACATTTCATTTAAAGCCACTATAGTAAATTCTTATAAATCCGCTTGTATTATTTTATGACGATATCAGAGTGATATTGGCCCTGGCAACATAGATTCTTGGAAAATTTTGCAAAAACTTTCATATAAGACCTGAAAAATGAGCTTTGTTTTCAAAAATGATAATCATAGATAGCAAGAGTTATTATTTTTAAATGTACAATTTTATAAATAAAAATGTAATTTTCGCAATGAATGATTAAAATTATTTTTTAATAACTAAATTTTTTAAAGTTTGAATTTTGCTTCAGTCAGATCATAATGTAAAGTGAATTACACCTTTGTATCTCCGTGTTACATAACTGCGATGTGCACTAAAGTCAAAATGACCAGCGAGCATTAAGGGTGCATTCGAAAACATTTTTTTCACCTTCAACAGTTCGAAATTTTCTGATACAATTTCAGACTCACTTTTAGAAGTAAAAAAGCGAAACTTGCTGATGTGACTTTTAAAGAGATCTATAAGATGTCGTGTGATTTTATTTTTTGTTAAATTCATTAGAATTAGATTTATAAACTATTATTTCCCCAGTATGACTCTTTTTTTCGTTCCCAGATCTCCCGCTTCGGAAAATTCGGTTTAAAACGTTGACTTTAACAGCATTTTTTTTGCAACATTTTCTGCATTTATCAAAAATTGAAAAGCACGGGACCTAATATACTTTCTAAATAAGAGAATTTGCCAGTTTGATGCGCTTGAGAGAAAAAACGAATTTAAAAATAAATCAGAAAAAAGGCAATTTGTATTAAAATACACCCTTAATCGGGGGTCTTATTTATTACTGCTATCATCCATCATAGCATTTTTGCCACATATGTTCTTAGAATTCTCAACATACGACGATACTGAGTTTGATCACTTGAGCAGTTTTAGATCATTATTGCTAAAATGAATTTTGAATTTTGATAGCCCAGAACAGATTTTTTTTCAAAGGTAAGTTCATTTATTTTACAATTTAACACTTGAAAATTATAATATGGATGAGAAGTGTGCTATTTTCTGCTTATTACAAATTTGGAAAAAATAATTTATTATTTTTGTGTTTTAAATCATTTCTTCATGTTTAAAATCACATATTGTAACATAAGAGTAAATATTTGCAGTTTTAACATTATATAGCATTTAAAATAATTATTCGGTTTAAATACTATCTATTTCAGCGTGTTTATAATATATTTTGCTATAAAACTTCGAGTTTTCATTATTTTACATGCTATGCATTTCTTATTTTATTTTCTACCGATGACAAAAGACAGCTTTTCATAGATTTCAATTCATGGTTTTTCGTTTGTGATTTTTAAATTGAAGACTTTTTATAAGCGTATTGCATTCAAAAACTACAAGAAAAATAAATAAAAACTCTAAAAAAAAATGTCATTTGATATCAGAAGAAATAGTTTTTTTAACCTAGTCCGAAAAATTCAAATGTTTACACCAAATCCAATTACAGACACAGAAGCAATTATAACTTTTTTTCAGATTGATTTTTATAAAATTAAAACGCGTCCCAAACAATGTTTCCTTCTTTACCATAATGTAATGTAATATTTTAGTATGGCCTTGTAAATTAATAAAAACTATTCTCTGTACTACAGATTATACAGAATTTATATTGTAGTATATACTTCATAGATGCAAGTCAATTTTATTATGTTCGAAAACGTGTAACATTATTAAAAGGCACTTGAAACTATTTTTATACATGGGCCGTTATGCAAGGGAACGCTTTTGACTGTCTCTATAATTGAATTATGCATCTCATTTTCATAAAAATTGAAATGACTTGATAAAATTCTGCAAGAGTTATGTATTTTAAATTTCAAACAATTCGGATAAGTAGTTTTTGCGTTGTTATATGCGAACGGACAGATAGACGGACGGATTGAATGACAACTATAGTTATTACGTATTTACGTAATTACGATCGCGTACTTAGAAACAAGTCAAGCATACGAATTTGTTCTTCATGTAATTTTGTTTTGCTATATTAAAAACTTTTTCGCAGTTTACACATCAAAGAATAAGGTAAATCTTTGTACACAAAAACCTATGTATTTTAAATATTACAGAAAAATGTGTTTTCCATGTTACATAGACATATGTGTAAAAACAGAATATTACACAAAAATCTGTGCATTCTGTACATAACACAAAAACATGTGTATTTTGCATATTACACAACATTGTAGGTATTTTCCTATTGCACAAAAATATATGTAAAAAAAGAGTATTACACATACGTATGTGTAAAAGTAGTGCTCAGAAATATGTGTATTTCAGTGCAGTTCACACATTAAAGTGTGTATTTCAAGAGTTATCAGATAACTTTTACACATTTGGACTTATCATCAAATTACACATTAAAATGTGTATTCTGAAATTTACACATTTGGCGCAATTTACACACAAATTTACACACATAGACATGTCGTTTTTGTATCATCGATTTACACATTTTTGTGTGTAAATTTACACATTTTTTTTTTTAGAGTGTATCCACCATTTTTCCTGTTGTAAATCACGATCACGTACCAATTAAATTTGTAATTTGTGGTTTCCTTTCCCTCCTTCCATCGGTATTAAGTTTTCACCCATAGCTGTTGCTCTCGCACCGGGTAATGTATTAAATATTTATAACAATTTAAAAAAAAGAAAAAAAAAATATGTGTGCCACTCGGGGACTGCCGCGGTAAAGCTATTGCATAGCATTTTTTATCAACTTATGCAAAAATACCGCGTCAATGTCTGCTGAAGTCTATCGAAGGATACCTTCCCGAAGTCTGCCAAACTGAAACTTCGTTAGCCGGATTGTTAGGAATTTTTCTCGTTGCGGTATTCTTAAATTCGGTCGCCGCGCTCAAATCCCGCGATAAAAGCTATGCAATAGCTTAATAAATTACCAAACAAAATTTGGTCGCGCTGCGAAAATTAGATCGCGAGTTATAAGCATTTTAAATTTTTCGACCCTCACGGTGGGGGGGGGGGGGGGTCTCCTGTCACCAACAATTAACAATGTCTCATAATAAATTACCAAACAAAATTTGGCCGCGCTACGAAAATTAGATCGCGAGTTATAAGCATTTCAAATTTTTCGACCCTCACCGTGAGGGTCTCCTGTCACCAAAACTTAACACTGACTCATAATAAATGAATAAACAAAATTTGGCCGCGCTACGAAAATTAGATCGTGAGTTATAAGCATTTTAAATTTTTCGACCCTCACCGTGGGGGTTCTCCTGTCACCAAAAATTAACAGTCTCAAAATAAATTACCAAACAAAATTTGGCCGCGCTACGAAAATTAGATCGCGAGTTATAAGCATTTTAAATTTTTCGACCCTCACCGTGAGGGTCTCCTGTCACCAGAACTTAACACTGACTCATAATAAGTGAATAAACAAAATTTGGCCGCGCTACGAAAATTAGATCGCGAGTTATGAGCATTTTAAATTTTTCGACCCTCACCGTGGGGTGTCTCCTGTCACCAGAAATTAACAATGTCTCATAATAAATTACCAAACAAAATTTGGCCGCGCTACGAAAATTAGATCGCGAGTTATAAGCATTTCAAATTTTTCGACCCTCACCGTGGGGGTCTCCTGTCACCAAAAATTAACAGTCTCATATTAAATTACCAAACAAAATTTGGCCGCGCTACGAAAATTAGATCGTGAGTTATAAGCATTTTAAATTTTTCGACCCTCACCGTGGGGGGTCTCCTGTCACCAAAAATTAACAGTCTCAAAATAAATTACCAAACAAAATTTGGCCGCGCTACGAAAATTAGATCGCGAGTTATAAGCATTTTAAATTTTTCGACCCTCACCGTGAGGGTCTCCTGTCACCAAAGCTTAACACTGACTCATAATAAATGAATAAACAAAATTTGGCCGCGCTACGAAAATTAGATCGTGAGTTATAAGCATTTTAAATTTTTCGACCCTCACCGTGGGGGTTCTCCTGTCACCAAAAATTAACAGTCTCAAAATAAATTACCAAACAAAATTTGGCCGCGCTACGAAAATTAGATCGCGAGTTATAAGCATTTTAAATTTTTCGACCCTCACCGTGAGGGTCTTCTGTCACCAGAACTTAACACTGACTCATAATAAGTGAATAAACAAAATTTGGCCGCGCTACGAAAATTAGATCGCGAGTTATAAGCATTTTAAGTTTTTCTACCCTCATTGTGGAAGGTCTAATGTCTCCAAAAATTAACACTGTCTCATAATAAATTACCAAACAAAATTTGGCCGCGCTACGAAAATTAGATCGCGAGTTATAAGCATTTTAAATTTTTCGACCCTCACCGTGGGGGGTCTCCTGTCACCAAAAATTAACACTGCCTTATAATAAATTACCAAACAATATTTTGCCAAGCTACCAAAATTAGATCGCGAGTTATAAGCATTTTTAATTTTTCGACCCTCACCGTAGGGTGTCTTCTGTCACCAACAATTAACAATGTCTCATAATAAATTACCGAACAAAATTTGGCCGCGCTACGAAAATTAGATCGCGAGTTATGAGCATTTCAAATTTTTCGACCCTCACCATGGAGTGTCTCCTGTCACTAGAAATTAACAATGTCTCATAATAAATTACTAAACAAAATTTGGCCGCGCACGAAAATTAGATCGCGAGTTATGAGCATTTCAAATTTTTCGACCCTCACCATGGGGTGTCTCCTGTCACTAGAAATTAACAATGTCTCATAATAAATTACCAAACAAAATTTGGCCGCGCTACGAAAATTAGATCGCGAATTATAAGCATTTTAAATTTTTCGACCCTCACCATGGGGGGGGGGGTCTTCTGTCACCAACAATTAACAATGTCTCATAAAAAATTACCAAACAAAATTTGCCCGCGCTACGAAAATTAGATCGTGAGTTATAAGCATTTTAAATTTTTCGACCCTCACCATGGGGGGTCTCCTGTCACCAAAAATTAACACTGTCTCATAATAAATTACCAAACAAAATTTGGCCGCACTACGAAAATTAGATCGTGAGTTACAAGCATTTTAAATTTTCGACCCTCACCGTGGGGGCTCTCCTGTCACCAAAAATTAACAGTCTCATATTAAATTACCAAACAAAATTTGGCCGCGCTACGAAAATTAGATCGTGAGTTATAAGCATTTAAAATTTTTCGACCCTCATCGTGGGGGGGGGGGGTCTAATGTCCCTAAAAATTAACACTGCCTCATAATAAATTACCAAACAAAATTTGGCCGCGCTACAAAAATTAGATCGCGAGTTATAAGCATTTTAAATTTTTCGACCCTCACCTTGGAGGATCTCCTGTCACCAAAAATCAACACTGTCCCATAATAAATTACCAAACAAAATTTGGCCGCGCTACGAAAATTAGATCGCGAGTTATAAGCATTTTAAATTTTTCGACCCTCACCGTGGGGGTTCTCCTGTCTCCAAAAATTAACACTGTCTTATAATAAATTACCAAACAATATTTTGCCAAGCTACCAAAATTAGATCGCGAGTTATAAGCATTTTTAATTTTTCGACCCTCACCGTGGGGTGTCTTCTGTCACCAACAATCAACACTGTCCCATAATAAATAACCAAACAAAATTTGGCCGCGCTACGAAAATTAGATCGCGAGTTATGAGCATTTTAAATTTTTCGATCCTCACCGTCTGGGGTCTCCTGTCACCAAAAATTAACACTGTCTCCTAATAAATTACCAAACAAGTTTGGCCGCGCTACGAAGATTAGATCGCGAGTTATAAGCATTTTAAATTTTTCGACCCTCACCGTGGGGTGTATCCTGTCACCAGAAATTAACAATGTCTCATAATAAATTATCAAACAAAGTTTGGCCGCGCTACGAAAGTTAGATCGCGAGTTATAAGCATTTTAAATTTTTCGACCCTCACGGTGGGGGGGTCTCTTGTCACCAAAATAAATAAGACCACCAAAATAAACACTGTCTCATAATAAATTACCAAACAAAATTTGGCCGCGCTATGAAAATTAGATCATAAGAAACATAAGTTTGAGACTTGATATTCTAATATCTGAAAAATACCGCGTCAATGTCTGCCGAAGTCTACCGAAGGATACCGTTCCGATGTTTTCCGAAAGGAAACGACGTTAGCCGAGTGTTAGGTTTTTTCGTTACCGATGTGTTAGGATTTTTCGCGTTACGGAATTTTTGGATTCGGTCACCGCGCTCAAAGCCCGCGATAAAAGCTATGCAATAGCTTAAAAAAAGCAAGGTCCCTTTAACTCTTAACTGATAAGTGGTGAGTTAGGATGTTTTGCACCCCACAGAAATTTAAGTTCTGAAATATTGCCAATTTATATTACTAGATCGATTGTGCACTTACATATGTATGTACATTTACAGTACTTTTTCAGTTTTTTTTTTAATGCAAGTAAATAATGCAAAATTCACGAGAAATTTTCTTATTTTAATTTGCTAAATTTTATGGAGTGCACAAGAAATCAAATTTTGGGATTACATACACCTTACCTCACCACATACGTTAAAATCTTACCACTTAAAGGTTAAAAATCTAACTAAACTATTACTGTGATTTTCTATGATCGTCATCTTATTTTAATGAATCAAAAATTATTAGGAACAGCAAGTCACTTGAGTTGGTGGGGGTCCACCAATCCCTTTTTAAGTGCGTTTGTAATTATGTAAACGAGGTGAAACCCGTCGAAATTCGACGAACGAAAATGTTTAAGAAGGAACTGTTTCATTGATTTATACTAAAACTACAAAATTAGCTGCAGTAAAAAATGCATCTTACAATAGTCAGTCTAACTCTCAAACAAATATTACTTAAAGCTTAAGAAGAAAAAATACTATTTCTATAAAACTCAGTTATCCAAATTAATAAAATTAAACTTTAATTGCATATGTAATCAGTAAATTATAATAAAGATCAGTTATTATGATACAGTTATCAATTGAAGCCCTTATGTTTAATATAAATGCGAATGAATATACAGGGTGTCCGAAAAGTCTGGAAACGGCCGAATAACTCGAGAAATACATATGAGATTGAAAAACGTAAATATACGTGTTAAATATTTTTAAATAAGCTACACTGTGATACCAAATTTGACCTTCGAAACCGACCCCCTGGGGGTCAGAGGGGGTCCAACTTTGAAATCTTAAATTATAACCCCCATTTTTTATTGCAGATTCGGATTCTACGGACAAAAATACGTAACTTTTGTATTTGATGTTTATTTCAAATCTTCGTTTATCACGGTGTAATCGAGCATATTAAATCGATACATATTCCCGCTTTTCCAACGGGATTTCCCCTAATCGAAACTGATTGGGCAGAATTTTTGACGTCAAATTCCTCGTCTTTTGTAGGAATAGCGTTTCCTGAAAATCACCCGTGGCGATTATTTCAATAGTGCTATCACTGTTAAAAATTTGACCCATTTGCTGCAGCGTCACTCCACAGCTATTATAGAATATCTCTTTTGTGACCAATGAGAAAGCTCCATAACACAGTAAAGTAATCGTTTTCTATAAAAGCGGTGGAGTGACGATGCAGCAAAAGGGTCAATTTTTTTTACAGTGTACTTTACTGTGTTATGGAACATTCTCATTGGTCATGAAAGAGATATTCTATAAAAGCTGTGGAGTGACGCTACAGCAAATGGATCAAATTTTTAACTGTGTAGCACTACCGAAATAATCGGCACGGGTGATTTTCAGGAAACGCTATTATTGCAAAAGACGAGGAATTTGATGTCATAAATTCTCCCCAATTAGTTTCGATTAGGGAAAATCCCGTTGGAAAAGCCGAAATATGTATCGATTTAATATGCTCAATTACACTGTGATAAACGAGGATTCGAAATAAACATCAAATACAAAAGTTACGTATTTTTGTCCGTAGAATCCGAATCTGCAATAAAATATGGGGGTTATAATTTAAGATTTCAAAGTTGGACCCCCTCTGACCCCCAGGGGGTCGGTTACGAAGGTCAAATTTGGTATCACTGAGTAGCTTATTTAAAAATATTTAACACGTATATTTACGTTTTTCAATCTCATATGTATTTCTCGAGTTATTCGACCGTTTCCAGACTTTTCGGACACCCTGTATATATATATATATATATTAGGGTGGTGCGAAAAAACAAAAGTTATTTCCGAATCGCTATAGTGCGGAAATGTTGCGATTGGTGAATACAAGAAAAATTAAAAAAATTTTTTGAAATCGGACATTATCTTCCGATCGCGCAAACCACCTAAAAATTAAAAAAAAAATTGAAAATTTCCGATTTTTTCAAAATTTTTTAAAAAATATTACATATACACATATTTTATCACTATAGTGATAAATATTTGCATATTGTACTATTTAATAATAATTAAAAAATAAATTGCGTTTATAGAATATCTTCCAATCGCGCAAGCTCATTAAAAATCGGGAAAAATTCAATTTTCAGTGATTTTTGATACATTAAGAAAATAATTAAATAAGCTGAGTTTGCAGTCTCATGTTAAAATTTAAATGTAAATTAATACTATTGAGCATGTTATGCTGTTTTTAAACAACCGAGATCTTACCACAACGAGATCGCTGCAAGGTTTAGTAGTTCTTCAAGGTTTAGAGTTTCTTGCGCATCCTGTTAGCCACGTTGCGAAAAATTGTTGAAGTCGCCTTACGTGTCCACATGCTTCTGTCCCCAACCTCGTCCACTTGCACAGAACGCCATTTCGTATCAGAGAGCCTGTGAACGAATTTCGTTTGTTAATTGGATGTATTGTGTTATTAAAAATACCTTAACATGTGACAGGGACACGGATCTGGATACCTCGTTGACAAAGAAAATTACTAGACAATATTTTCATTGTCCTATATTCGGTCATCCAAGAGATTTTCTGCCAAATATTCTTCCAACACACGAAGATGTTCTTCAATGCTACCTTGAGGAGAGGTCTCTATTAGCAAGTAAATTCAACATCATTAAAGTGAGTTTCTCATTTGTCAGCAATACAGTGGCACAAAAAATAAAATATATTTTTTAGAAAGCGTCAATCCCAAAAGTGTTTGATTGTAGAATCATTTAGTTAATTAATGCCTACTACGATAATATTCTAAACTAACGAAATTTTATATTCGAGACAAGGAATAGCCAAACCTTATAAAAAAAGTTTGATGAATTTAAAAAACAAGAAACTCAACTGTGTGATATTTCAGTTTGCAAACGGGTAATGAATTTATATTGCTCCTGTAAAAAGTTACCAGATATGAGGGAGTGTCTAATTGAGACTAATTGTACGTCTCAAAAACACAACAAAATTCCAGTCATTGAGCATAGATTTATATACCTCCAGAGAAAGGACGGAAAAAAAAAACTGGTACTAAAGTTTAAAAAAAAAAAAAAAACTGAGCACATGACTTGGAAGACGAAACTATATATTGAAAAGGCAATCTTCCAAATTTGTTGAAGCGAAAATAAAAAACCTTGAGCATTTAGATGAAATACATGAGAATTTTAATGCTAATGTAGGTATATGTAAAATATCATTACCATGACGGATACAGCCTATCAGATTTAAGAATAAGAAATTACCATGGCAAATAAAAGTGGAGTTACAATCTACATCTTTACATTGCGATCACAATGGTGTATCTGACTTGACTGTGCAGGTGCTGCTAAAGCGTTGAGTATACTAGAAGATATTCCTGTAATAACTAAAACAGACGCTTTTCAAGTTATTGACCTATACAAAATTAGAAGAAAACAAACAGAAAGAAAAAAATTACGGCAAAGTAAAGTAAAATCAGAAGAACTACATGACATACATTTTGATGGAAAAAAGGACGATTATTTAGTTATCCTCCTCAGTCCTGAGACAAATATCACGATGGACAACATACACTGTTTAAAATTACTATAAACCATCTTCAAACATGTATCATTCTACATATCAATGCGTGTTATATGGACGCATTTATTGAAAAAGTCTAGAAGTATTTTTAACGATTTTAGAAGTATTTAAATTCTTTTAAAGGATTTTCTTTAATTTCTTGTACAGGCGCTATATTCGTGAAGAATATTTGACAAAAAAATCTCTTGGGGATGACAAAATATAGGACAATGAAAAGATTGTCTAGTAATTTTCTTTGTGAACGACGTATGCAGATCCGTGTACCTGTCACATGTTAATGTATTTTAAATAACACAATACATCTAATTAACAAACGAAATTCGTTCACGGGCTCACTGATACGAAATGGCTCACTGTGCAAGTGGACAAGGTTGGGGAGAGAAAAGGATGAGGACACATAGGGCGACTTCAACGCTGTTTCGCAACGTGGCTAACAGGAGTTGCGCGAACTACTAAACCTTTTCGCCCTGCAGCGATCTCGTCGTGGTAAGATCTCGGTTGTTCAAAAATAGCATAACATGCACAATAGTATTAATTTACATTTAAATTTTAACATGAGACCGCAAATTGAACTTATTTAATTATTTTCTTAATGCATCAAAAATTACTGAAAATTGAATTTTTCCCGATTTTTAATGGGTTTGCGCGATCGGAAGATATTCTCTAAACGCAATTTATTTTTTTTTTATTATTATTAAATAGTACAATATGTAAATATTTTTCACTATAGTGATAAAATATATTTATATGTAATATTTTTTAAAAAATTCTGAAAAAAACGAAATTTTTCAATTTTTTTGAATTTTTAGGTGGTTTGCGCGATCGGAAGATAATGTCCGATTTCAAAAAAAAATTTTTAGTTTTTCTTGTATTTACCAGTCTCAACTTTTCCACACTATAGCGATTCGGAAATAAAAACTTTTGTTTTTTCGCACCACCCTAATATATATACATATTTATTCCAAATAGACACGATCACACATGATATATTTGACGTAATATACGCAGTTTATTATTATTATTATTTTCAATTTGAAGAGAAAATTAAACAAAACCGTTGCCACAGTCACAAAATTGATACTAAAAACTATTAAAAAAAAATCTCAAAAACAAATTGAGACAGAGCTTTCAAACAAATTGCATTTAAAAGTACATTTTTTTCTCTATACGACGGCGTAAAAATTTAAAATGTGCAATGTTTAGAACGGTAAAATTTACAGTAGTGAAAATTGCAAAACCGAAATTGCATCGGAAAATGTTGCCATTAACAAAATGACGTATGCGTTACGCACAGATACGTTTGGCCTTTATAATGTAGATACGTAGCACCTATAGTTGTCGCCCAGTCCGTCCGTCCGCATATAACAACGCAAAAACTACCCAACCGAATCGTTTAAAATTTAAAATATATAATTATTACATAATTTTATCGAGTCATTTCAAATTTTATGAAAATGGGATGCATAGATCAATTACAGGGGCAATCAAAAGTATTCTGTTACATTACGGTCAATGGGGAAAAAAAAGTTTCAAATGCATTTTAATCGTTTGAAATTTAAAACATATAATTATTGCATAATTTTGTCCAGTCATTTCAAATTTTATGAAAATGGGATGCATAGATTAATTACAGGGACAATCAAAAGTATTCTGTTACATTAGGGTCAATGGGAAAAAAAAAATTCAAATGCATTTTAATGGTGTTACACTCACTCGAACATAATAGAATACATGAACCCATGAAGTATATATTATATATTAAAATATACATTCTATACAATCTGTGATGCAAAGAATATTTATTATTAAATTGCAGGGCCACACAAAAGTATTCCACTCTTCATAATTCTTTATGGTTTGGGGCGTGTGTTCATTATATTAAACTGTTTCACATTTTATGAATATTATATACGTTGCTGAGGTGTAATAAAAGTTTCTTCCTGTATATTTACTGGAACACAAACAAGATTTCGATCACTATACTATATTCGAAATACTATCTATTACAACAACAAGATCAGAATTTTTTAAAAACTTCGTTATCGTTCGAACGCACCACATTTGCTATGCTTTACGTGCAATTTCCAACTTGTTCTTTTTTTTTTCTCTCACTCTTTCTTCCGCTTTGCTTCCAGACAAATTTTTCCCAATCAAGGAAATCCCAAAGAAATCCCAAATCAAGGATAGACTAAGGTCTATCCTTGATTTGGGAATCTTAATTCTGTTCAAGGTTTAAACGGTGCAAAAATATTGGGAAGAGATGCAAAATCGCTGATTACAATCAGTTGACTTTCTCCTATAACATTATTTGTTGTGAAACAGTGATTTGTATTAATTTTGGTTCCACTTTATTGTAATCTTTTTGCAATGAATTTAAGACTGTCGAGAGGGCTGGGAAAAAAAACAATTTGCGGCTTCGTGTCTATCTTTCTCTCAGAAAATATGTTGATTGAAGTATGTATATATAAATTATAATAGTTATGCCGATGTATATATATATATATATATATAAATTCAAAAACATGAAACTGATGTACAAAGACACAAATAAATAATAAAAAACCAGTCTCTGTAATTTAATTAAACTAAACTAGGTATAGCCCGTTATCCATTGGGCCAGCGTTGATATTGAATTTATTCAGATGTCTTCTAAAGTCGGGATTTTTCGCTAATCCTTTGATTTCATTGAAGGCTCTGTTGTAACAAGATCCAACGACGATGTATTTTCTGTTGTAATCATAACATTTCTTTTCATTCAATCTGTGAAGTCTCTGTTCTTCGTTCTCTTCATATAATTTTCTTTTCTTATACTCATCATTTCTGGACAATCGCTCTCGACGCTTTTCTTCTGATTCTTCGCTGAGAATCTTTCGATTTATTAATCTTTGCTTACTTAATCTTTCTCTTCTCTTTTCTTCAGTCTCATCGCTGAGATTCTTTCGATTTATTAATCTTTGCTTACTTAATCTTTCTCTTCTCTTTTCTTCAGTCTCATCGCTGAGAATCTTTCGATTTATTAATCTTTGCTTACTTAATCTTTCTCTTCTCTTTTCTTCAGTCTCATTTTCTCTTCTTTTTCTATTCTGCTCTCTTTTCTTCGCCAGTCTTTCTTCTCGGTGTTCTGGGGTTTCGTTTGCATATCTTTTTTTATTGTTAATGAAGAGGTCTTCCATTTGTTCTTCCATCTGTTCTTCTTTCTGTTCTTCCATCTGTTCTTCCAATTGTTCTTTCATTTGTTCTTCCATTTGTTCTTCAATTATATTCGACGATTCACTGTTTGAGAGCCTATCTGTCCTTTTATTTATAGAAGTTCAAAATGAAAAAAGATTTTCTTAGCAGACGATTTTTTGTGATAAATACATTATCTGTTTTATATTTCTTCTGCTTTATTCCTTTTATTTATAGAGTTCAAAATGAAAAAAGATTTTCTTAGCAGACGATTTTTTGTGATAAATACATTATCTGTTTTATATTTCTTCTGCGTTTACCTAAGCTGTGTAAAATATAAAGAAAAAAAATATGACACTCAAATGCAATGCATTCACTGTTTGAGAGCCTATCTGTGCCTCAATTAATTAATTAATTATCCTCTTTATTCCTTTTATTTATAGAGATTGCTTACTTAATCTTTCTCTTCTCTTTTCTTCAGTCTCATCGCTGAGAATCTTTCGATTTATTAATCTTTGCTTACTTAATCTTTCTCTTCTCTTTTCTTCAGTCTCATTTTCTCTTCTTTTTCTATTCTGCTCTCTTTTCTTCGCCAGTCTTTCTTCTCGGTGTTCTGGGGTTTCGTTTGCATATCTTTTTTTATTGTTAATGAAGAGGTCTTCCATTTGTTCTTCCATCTGTTCTTCTTTCTGTTCTTCCATCTGTTCTTCCAATTGTTCTTTCATTTGTTCTTCCATTTGTTCTTCAATTATATTCGACGATTCACTGTTTGAGAGCCTATCTGTCCTTTTATTTATAGAAGTTCAAAATGAAAAAAGATTTTCTTAGCAGACGATTTTTTGTGATAAATACATTATCTGTTTTATATTTCTTCTGCTTTATTCCTTTTATTTATAGAGTTCAAAATGAAAAAAGATTTTCTTAGCAGACGATTTTTTGTGATAAATACATTATCTGTTTTATATTTCTTCTGCGTTTACCTAAGCTGTGTAAAATATAAAGAAAAAAAATATGACACTCAAATGCAATGCATTCACTGTTTGAGAGCCTATCTGTGCCTCAATTAATTAATTAATTATCCTCTTTATTCCTTTTATTTATAGAGATTAATTATCCTCTTTATTCCTTTTATTTATAGAGATTAAATTTAAATACAGCCGAGTGCTGCTATACAAAAGTTTCGTTAAAGAAATATACAATACTAGATGTCCCATCTGGAGTTACAAAGACCCGTTATCATAACCTTAAATAATCTTATATTTATTGTTAGTTTATATGTTTAACAGATTTTTGTATGAATTTATATTTTTTAATGACAATTTTGATTGAAAAAAAAAATATTATTTGAAAATAAGATGCTCGCAAGATATATATATATTTTTTTTTCACATAGTGTTTCACAGTTAAAAAATCCTACTGTTTAGAATTTTTATAGTTTACAAATATATCGGCTTTGTGGCAGTTTTTGTAAAAGTTTAATGAAAAAAATTGGTTGCCTGTAAAGTCGGTATACGGGCGAAAGTTTTACGTGACAACGACTTTGAGTTGTAAAATAATTTTAATGTGAATATTCATTCGTATAGTAGGACGTTGAAGGAATTTGTACATCTGGCTCCATTGTACTAAAATTGAACAAATTAGAAATTATTGTTTCTCATATTTTTAAATGTTTTCAAATACAGTGTAAACTCTTTATAACATCATTCTTTATAACGATAAACTCTCTATAACATAGAAAAGATCACAATTTGGTTGGTTTACCTTAAAACCCATACATTGATACACTCCTTATAGCGCAGCAGCCATTCTCTATTACGAAGAAATGTGTTTATATTTAGACACAGAAAACCGTCATTATCGGTTCACTTTTCTCTTAACTTTTTCCGGTCACTTGTGGGACCATTTTCTGAACGTGAATGTGAATTCGCTGCAAGGAAGGGGCGGTGATATTAACAAAATTTTATTTTTACCTTTACACATACATACGTATTTATATACAAATATACATACAATAACTTGCAATACACTGTGTTTGTTAAACACATTTTACTTCATGTTTATTGATGTCAAATGTTGAATTTTGTAAACAGCATATTAAAGAATTTTTCAATGAGCAGAATATAACTAAAGTAAAATGGCTTTCACTAATCACATATCATTAGTTTTCCATAATATACCACCGAATTACGAAATAAACTACACTTATTTTCTTTGTACTTTATACTAATAACTAATACATAACGTATTTCGTCTTAGTTTGATACTATCTAAAATTCCTATTAAGCACCGCCCCTTCCTTGCAGCGAATTCACATTCACGTTCAGAAAATGGTCCCACAAGTGACCGGAAAAAGTTAAGAGAAAAGTGAGCGCGTATCGTGAGCGGAGCGTAACGTAACGTAACGCAGTTTCTTGAAGTGTCTCCCGGCAAACCAATTTACAAGACGTTGTCACGTCAAAAAACATTGGATAGTACTGTAAAAATAGTGTTAATCTTCTGAGCTAATTATTATTAATAATAATAACGGAAATTTGAGACTTCGGTGTATCACGAACTGTCTTGATTCACTCTCGCTAAAAATTTCTGATTTGTACTAGCGATAGATTTCACTAGTCATCGCCGGCAGACACCTGACAGACAGGGGGGGAAACTTTTCTTTGTGAGATACCTAGATAATGAGAAAATAATGTGACAATAAGGTCTGTCTCAAAAGTTTAAGTACAATCATAAAATGTCGTTTTGAAAGAATTATAAAAAAATTAGAATTAATAAAAATTTTTTATTTGTGGATTTTGCAACATTATTTAAATAAATGATATGAAAAGTAGAAAGAAACTAAATTACATAATTGTGAAAAATATAACAGAAATTTTTTTCAAAACAAACTATCTCAAAAGTTTATGCACAGTGTCGAAAACAATCAGATTTTTATTTTTTACAGAACTTTTACTTACAAATTATTTTTTAGTGATTTCATATTAGTTCAAATAAACGTGCTTCCATTGAAACTATTAGTTTGTGTAGGGTTTCTGGTGGCAAAAAGTACCATGCTTTCTCAATGGCCTCTTGGAGTTCTTCTATAGAGTCATACTGCTTTCCATTGCCAATCCAATTGGTGTATTAAAATGCCCAAGACATTCTCAATCGAGTTTAAGTCAATATTTAATGCTGGCTATTCAAGAACTTTAACATTTTTCTAAGAAAGCCAAACTTTTGTAGAATTTAATTTGTGGATTAAGGCGTTGTTTTGTTGAAAAGTCCATTAAGAACTCCCCAAAATGTCACCAAATGGAAGCAAATGTTGGTTCAGCGTCTCTTGATACTTTTTAAAAATCTTTTCTTCTTTTAGAAAAGCCAGAGAGGTCTGACCGTTGAATCCAAATGTCCCCCAATCCACAACAGATTTACCGTCTTGCTGTCTGCTGAAAAATGTCCCTGGTTCCTTTCGTAAATCATGCCAATACGCGTTCCAACCATCAGGGCCGTCTAAGTTCCACTTTTTCTCATATCTGAATAAAAAGCAAGTCATTTGTTCCTATAACGATTATTTCGTTATATATTGGTTATTTTCTTAAATTATTCCTTCCCCCCGTCTCTTTTCAATTCAAAATCAGTTTTAAGTGTCCTTCATTCACTTTCCATTTTTTTTCCCTCGCATAGTTTTTCTCTAACCGAAAAATCGGCAGCTGCTTAACTTTGTCTGTGAGAAATACACTTACATATTATTCAACCGTTTAAAACATTTCCAGATGTCTGCTATTTCCGATCGAAGCAATTCTGCATTACCTTATATGGACATCATCTCTGTTTCGCAGTTAAAATTTATGCTTACGCTTCTTTTCCTTTCTCGACAAAACCCTATAAAGAATTTAACATCTGCGCAGTAAAATCTCATGTCCCTTCGGTGTGCTTCTTTATTAGACAAAACAACACGTGTAACATTTTATTGTTTGGCAACCTTTTCCTTTCCCATCCCAGCTGGGAAACTAAATTGAATTCTTATCTTGCCGGCTGCATTTTAACTGTATTTGGCGTATACTATCCATTGTGCATGGGCGAACTTTTGTATGTTGGCGATTTTCTATCATGCCAAAAGTGGCAATTTGTTGCTATGTACGAGGCACTTGACTCACTGCTCTGGTCTAGTGAAGTTGCTGAAAACTGTTCGGAGATTTTCTCCGAGTACTGTAAGTGTACCCCCTCCTAGTAATAGATGTCTAAATAAAGAATAACTTAGCAATCATCGTGGGGTTTTTTCGAGCATCCGAACCTGGACTGATTCTATACTGATCATGCCTCTTCTATGTATTCCAATGGAATAACAGCTACTAATATACGTGATCATACCTCTTCTAAACCTTCTAACAAAATATATGCAACTACCAAAATCCCTCAAGAAACTCTTCTTTATATAAATAACTGGTGCCTGACGGTTTCGTTTTTCCCCACATAAAAAAAAAAAAAAAAAATATGGAGGGGGGTACAATCAACTGCGACTTTACGGCGAATGTGATAATTTTGGTTCTTCTTTCTTCTCTGCATCCCCGGTAAAAAAAAAAAAAAAAAGCAACGGCTTGGAGTCTTGACTGGTATGTCTCAACAGAGGTGGAATTCCCCAGCTTCACCGGCGGTCGACGTCGAAATGTGATTCCTTGCCTGGACACCCCCTTTTCTCTCCCCTGTGATCTCCATCCCAAGTGCTGCGGAGCGTCTCCCCTTGAAATTACATCTTCAAAACGAAACCTGCGCCCGATTGTCACCTCAGCGTTGGGCGCCCCCCGTTTTCATCTCCGTGCATTCTCTGTGTGATTGACGTGTTCATCGCCGCCAGATATCGAGGGCTGCATGTGCGCATTGTGTGCTTCTATACCAGTGGTGTTTTGTGGTGTGCTTCTATACCAGTGGTGTTTTGTGGTGTGCTTCTATACCAGTGGTATTTTGTGCCTTTAGTGAACGTAATCTAAAGAAAGTTCATTGTGTTATTATGCATCGTAAAGTCATACATCGTACAAAATAGTGATTCATTAATTGTGGTCGGCAAAAGAAAGTAAAAAAAAAAAAAAAAATCCACATATAATACATATGTCTTCAATTATGTGAAAATACATCAGAAATAATTCATCGTATGTATCAGTTAACAGTGCACAAAAAAAGTATTAAATAAATAACAGAATTCCAACTAAAGCTAAAAAAAAAGATGTGTCACCACCTGTGACAAGTGATTACTAAAGTACCTGTTTACAATATAAAATTTCTGCTAGCCTTCAGTGATAAAAAAAAAGAGAAAAAAGTGCACTACAACAAAAATTAACTTAAAAAAAAATCTACATTTTGAATGTGGGAGCAGATCGAGCCCCATTTCCCTAAGTTTTTGTCTTATTAATTTAGTAATCATTTAATTATATTTTTTTTTTAAACTAAATCTGTAAGTTACCCCAAGTATTTTCTTTACTTTATGTTCTGCTTCCACAGTCAGTTCATCATAATCAATATTACAGTTTGGTGTTTTTAAATCATATTTTTTTTCAACATAACTATTATAATCCTGTTATTGTGTTTTTGCAAAGATTTTTTTAACTTGCGAAAGCACGGTAACTGTTGTCATTTCTAGTTATTATTTTTATGACATTTTATGCAGTTTTTATCAGTTATTTGCATTTATGTGCTATTGTTTCATATTTTACGTCCCACCCCTTTTTTTGTTTTTTTTAATTTGTATTTAGATTCTCTAATATGCTTAAATGTGTTTAACCAGTTTTGAACTTTAATTACAAGGTTAAAATAAGAACATTCTTTTTCATCCAAAACATATAAATAAATCAGAAGGTTTTAAGTTACAAAAAAAGGAATTTTTTTTCCTTGAGTAAAGAAGTTAAAGGATTTTTTTTTTCTTGCTTGCTAACAGTTTTTGCGGTTTTCTATAGAGTTTTCTTTACTTTATTATCTAAAGTAAGTACTTTGTTAAAGTGAAGGAATATATAGATATATGTTTCAAAGTGTAATTATTTTGCCATTTTATTTAATTTATTTTCTAAATGTGTTAATTTTGTATGTGCTTCCTTGCGTTACTGTCATAAAAGGTTCAAATAAGATATCTTTAAAGTGAGGTATATTTTAAAATCTATTTATTTTGCTAGTTTAGATATTTTTACTAGCTAGGAAATTTACTTGTTTTCAATGTGCTTTAGAGTATAAGTCAGGTCTGTGTAACAATTTCTCTAAAACTTGTGAGCGTAAACAAAAAAAAAAAAAAAAAAAAACTGATCATGGCGGCAAAACAAATTCCGATAAATATCATTCAATTTGATGGAGATCCAGATTTACTTAAATTTTTCTTTGATCAAATTCGCGTCTGTGCAGAAATTAATAAATATAATCCACAAACAACAATTGCAATCTTAAAGGGAAAGTTAGTTGGGCCTGCACAAAAAATTTCTAGCCCAAAATCCCGACCTGCAAAAGATAACTGACCTTGATTTGCTGGAAAAAGAATTTGCGTCATTCTTCGCCCCCCCTAGTAAATGTGTTGCCTCTGTTGAGCTGTCCAGTTTAGCACTTATGCCTTCTGAGACGATAAAAAATTTAGCCCATAGACTAAATGTTCTTGCGGCGACAGTTTATGCAGATATCAACGACGAAAATGCACGCAACACTATCAAACTCATGAAATTTCTAGAAGCCCTTCCTTCAAATATTAGAATAAAATTACAGGAAGAAGGCATTAATGATTATAAAACAGCAGTTGAAAGAGCGCAAACCCTTCATGAAATTTTAAGGAATGAGAAAATCTTACATTCCTTACCTTCAGTACACAGACCAGAAAATCTTATTGAATCCCAACTGAAAGAAATCTCTGAGAAAATAAATGCATTATCTTTTGTCCCTCCTGATACTAAAACCGAAACTGAGCAAAAAAATTTCCAGACTAGACCAAAACATTCCGCAGGTGTTTCACGCTTCAAAAAAAATTACAAAAATCGAAACTACACTAGACGTTATTCCCCACACAAGTTTTCACAAAAAAAAACCAGTTGTTTGTCAGTTATGTGGACGAAACAATCATGACGCTCTCTCTTGTTTTAAATGGAAAAGAGCAAATACTCAAAGGAAAAACAATTACACAAACTCCACGCCCCAATTTCAGGAAAACTGAAACAGAGATACAATTTTTATGCTGATGGTGTTGTGTCTCAGTCTAATACTTCTACATCAGCAACTTTTGTTTTTGACCCTGTATTACCTAAAATTTTAAGTTCGAGACTAGTTAATTCAGTAGCTTCCCAAACTTTTGACTCTATTAAGATAGCAAATAACATCAGTACACAAACAGAAAGTGATAATGTTCAAATAATTTGTAGTGTAAACACTATGTCACCATCCCTCCCTCTTGTTGAAGCCACTATAGCAAACCATGATATTACTTTATTAGCTGATTCTGGTAGTAGTATATCTTTACTTTCACAAAAATTATTTAATCAACTTAAACCTGTCTTAAAATATAAAAGACTGTCCACTGACGTCAATATTAAAACTGTCAATTCTGATGTTTCATTTTCCGCCTGCATCAGAACATCCATTAAGCTAAAACAAAAAGCGTTTTCACATCACTTTTATATTGTTGACATACCCGAGTCTTCCAGTTTTGAAGGCATTTTAGGTTTCGATTTCATAACTAGATACAATGTTGTCATCGATACTTTTAACAAGTGTCTCCACGTCAACAATAATTTCTCTGTTCCTTTAAAAACCAGTAAAGAATCTTCTGGAGAGAAACAATCAAAATCATGCAATTCTTTGAGTGATGTTGTAATGAATCAAGCGGTGTTCTTAACTCGTAAAATTATATTAGAACCCCAACAACAAATATGGTGCTCTGTTTACACTTCCAATAACATCAACAATAACAGAAATTATCTATTTGAATATTTGGCACAAGCAAAAGAATTAATAGGAAATGATGCCATTATTCAAATGAATAAATTATCCAATAAAAGAAAGAAAACTTCACAAATACATCATTTCTTCTCAATAACACTTAAAAACACTTCTGAAAAAACCATTCATCTCCCTAAACACACAAAAATAGGTCAATTATCTGAGATTGAGGAAATTCGCGACTATACTTCTGAAATGTCTGACAAGCAAAATAACTCAGAACAGCACTTTGTAAATTTTATTCAGGCGTCTAATGAAATCTTACAAAAAAGAAAGCAGGAGTTATCGGCTAATGATTTTAAACTTTCTCACTTAAAATCTGACGAAGCAAAGAACCTAACTAAATTGCTACTTAGTTATTATCCTGCCTTTTCCAAATCATTAGACACACTTGGTCATACTGATAAAATTGTACCTGATTTGAAATTCATTAATGACTACCCCATAAAGACACTCCCTTTCCCTCTTCCCCAAGCTGTGCAAAAGGATGTTTTAAATCAAATCAAACAGTTGCTTGATGCCAAAATCATTGAACGTCATTGTTCCGAATGGGCCTGCCCCATGCTCCTTGTTAAAAAGAAACCAGACGGTACAGGTATACAGAAATATAGACTCGCATTAGATCTCAGAATGGTTAATACTATAATTCAAGGTTCGTCCTATCCACTTCCAAAAATTCAAACCATTATTTCAAATCTTTCACAATATCGTTTTTTTTCTTCTCTTGACTTTCATCAGGCATATCATCAGATTGATTTGCCTGCAAAATTTCAAAATCAGCTCACATTCACTACAATGTTCGGTTCTTTTCGGTATAAGAGATTAGTATTCGGCTTAAAAACAAGCGCCTCAATTTATCAAGCTTTAATGGACTCGTTACTTGATGAATTACAGTTAGAAGGTGTCTATACCTACCAAGATGATCTCATTGTTGGTGCCAATTCATATCAAGAAATGTGTGATAAGTTGGATAAAATTCTTGCAATACTAGTAAAATATAATTTAACGCTGTCCCCTAACAAATGCACTTTTCACAAAACCAGTTTAGATTATCTTGGATTTCACATAGAAAATCAAACTATTTCTCCTGTTCAGTCGAACATTGTAAAAATAACATCTTTTCCAACACCTACAACTAAACGTCAATTAAAAGCACTCATAGGCGTCATTACATTTTACAAATCTCTTGTTCCATCCTTTTCTGAACTTGTACAACCTCTCATAAACTTAACTACTCCAAAAGCCAAATTTAAGTGGACAAGCAAACATCAAAAAATTATGGACACCATACAGAAGATATTCTTTAATCCACCCATGGTTAGATTACCTGATTGGAACAAAAAGTTCTATTTAAATACTGATGCGTCAAATATTGTCATTTCTGGCGTCTTACTACAAGAACATGATAAACAACTATTACCTGTTGCATACTTTTCAAAATCTTTAAAAGCATCCGAAAAAAAATATCCTGCACTTAAATTAGAACTCATGGCGATTCATAAATCAGTTACTGCTTTCAAATATTATTTATACAACAGAGAATTTGTAATACTTTCAGATAGTAAACCATTAGAAAAATACAACAAAACCACAAATCCGGCTGATATTATCTCTCGCTGGCTCATGGATCTCTCAGAATACACATACAAATTTCAACATATTCCAGGTAAAAAGAATGTACTCGCTGACTATTTATCTCGCTGTAACTTTGAAAATAATCAACAGACTTTAGCTACAAACCCTGAACTTATTCATGACACTCAACCCTTACCTATTGTAGAATGTGATACTCCACACTCCAGCTCGAGTGATTCTAATATGCATGTTAACTGCCTTATTTCTGGTACACAAACAAATCCTGACCCTTTATTAGAAATTTCGAATGAAACATTTGCTACTGAACAACAAAATGACCCTACTTTGTCTGTTGTTTATAAAGAAATCTTAAAGAAAGGATCTTCTCAAAAATTTCCTAACTACTTCATTCATCCTGATTCGAAAGTATTAATGTTAAAGAAGGAAAATATTTTTAATAACACTTTTTCGTATCACATTATTGTTCCAAATTCACTTAAAACCAAAGTCTTAACAATTTCACATTTATCCCATTTTGGCGTTAATAAAACTTATGAATTCTTGTCAGGTAGATATTTTTGGAAGGGTATGTATGTAGACACTTTAAACTTTGTTGCATCCTGTATCAAATGTCTTCAAACTAAACATCACCAAACTCCACCTGCACCCTTACAGCCCACATACACTCCCAGGTACCCTGGTCACACTATTAGTACAGATCTCCTTGGACCGTTTGCTAATGGAAAATATGTTTTAACTATCACTGATCATTTCTCGAGACATATTGAACTCTTTCCACTTAATGACATATCTGCGAGTAAGGTTGTTAAATGCTTATTCTCTTACATAACCACCTTTGGGAGACCTTCGGTTGTCTTATCAGACTTAGGACCCCAGTACACTTCTCAGGTATATAACATTTTTAATGACACAATGGGCATTAAGGTATTACACAGTTCGGCCTCGAGACCACAATCAAATGCGATTGCAGAGCGAATCAATAAGTCAATCAAATATTCAGTTAATATTCTTTTACAAGAAGGTCATTCATTCGAAAATGCAGTATTTATACACAAATCACTTTATAATGGTTCGAAACATGCAACTACATTATATTCTCCTAATTTTCTTCATTTTGGACGTGAACTTTCTCTAATTTTTGACACTTTTGATCAGTCGTGCAACCAACCCTTTCTTGATAAACATATTGAAGTACACAAATTACTTGATGATTTGAGTAAGATATATCACAAAGCTTATAACAACATTAAATCTGCTCAAGATAAAAGATATAAATATTACGGTCAGAAAGCTAAATTAAGATCCATTTTCTTAAAAGATATTGTATATCTAAAATCAAATGACAAGTTTAAAACAAAGTATACTGGTCCATATATTGTCACTTGTAAACATTCCCCTGTGTCATTCTCAATTAAAAGGTTGTATGCTCCTGATAACACAGCATTTCGGGTACATATTGATAGACTTTTATTAGCACCTCCTCGGTATGGACATTTATTTGATGCATCAAGTCATATAAACAACACTAACTTTAATACGTTTTATCAACCTCACACATACAATCTA
Source organism: Maratus speculifer (assembly GCA_964019185.1). Classification (NCBI taxonomy): domain Eukaryota; kingdom Metazoa; phylum Arthropoda; class Arachnida; order Araneae; family Salticidae; genus Maratus; species Maratus speculifer. Next base: position 166,326,007 of record OZ025289.1, on the reverse strand, counting down.
AGAAACAGAAGCTAATGTAAATCACTATTTATTATTTTTATGTCTTGTTTTATGATACCACATATCCAACCAAAGAGCTCATGGTTGTGTGTATGTTGTTTTTGACTGATCTTTAACAATATCATGGCTGGTCCATCACTGTTGCTCTGAAGTTCTCTTAAGAACAATATTAGGTATCATTGTTATCCTTTAACACTTAGATAGCCCTTCATACTCACTTAAATTTTATTTACTTTTATTTTGTTTTCTTTTTGCAGTACACTTAAAATTTCTTTGACAATACTCATTAATTCAGTATTTTTCCACTAACTAACCTTCCACTTAACATTTCTTGTACAGTAAGTCAAACATATTATAGTTAGATAAACAGGTACTGTAGTTTGGAAATGTAAACAAAAGATTCATGTAATTAAACTAAACACAGTTTTTATATATGACTTGTTCATCACCCCACTCGATTGTGACACATTTTTCGTCTCTCTTCACTCTAGGATTGTCTGCCCATATTAGTTATTATATGATATACATTTTTGTGTTTTTTTTCTTTTTGAATTCTTCCCTTTGAAGTCTTGTTCCCGTTCAAAATTAATGCCCTAAGGGTTCAAGCTTCATTGTGTTGAGAGACAAAATTTTGGAATTGGAGTTTCGATTCAAATTTTTGAATTGTGATTCCAATTCACAACAATTCAAATTTTTTCATGTAATTCGACGTGGGCTCCTTCAGAAGACCGCTAGTGCCTTCGGGGGAGCGTCACAATTCCCTCCTCATCTAAGGCTAGGCCCTAAGCCGATGCCATAATACTTGTGTTGTACACAAGATTCAGGGTGACGCATATTTTTTATGGGCGTGCTTGGAGCACCTCTTTTTTTTTTGTCATCCTATGCTTCGGCATGAAACACTTTTTACAAAAAACATTTTTATTTTTATATACATCATTTTACTCTTTTTTTAATTTTTTTGAAAAATATAGTACTATTATGTTATTTTTGTGTATTGCCATTTTATATTCATTTAGTATTAGTTTCATGTTTTGTGTATATTATTCAAAATTTTTACTTATGTCATGATAACAATCAAAGCTGCAGTAAGATTTTTGTACTGTCTGAGTCGACTCAACCTATGCATATAAAATACAGTACTACCTTGGATCCATGAAATACAAATATAAAAAAATATAGAGACTTTAGAACTGCTGACTGTTTTTGAATACAAAAGTCTCCATTATCATGACGTTAAATTTCTACATATACATATAAAAAAAAAAAAAAAAAAAAAAAAAAAAAAAAAAACTTTTGCATTTATGTATGTTTTTATGTTATAATATTTTTATGCTAGCCTATGCACATTGGACAGCAAAAGTTTTTTTTCGTGGTGCACCGGGTGATATATATAACGATTATTTCGTTATATATTGGTTATTTTCTTAAATTATTCCTTCCCCCCGTCTCTTTTCAATTCAAAATCAGTTTTAAGTGTCCTTCATTCACTTTCCATTTTTTTTCCCTCGCATAGTTTTTCTCTAACCGAAAAATCGGCAGCTGCTTAACTTTGTCTGTGAGAAATACACTTACATATTATTCAACCGTTTAAAACATTTCCAGATGTCTGGTATTTCCGATCGAAGCAATTCTGCATTACCTTATATGGACATCATCTCTGTTTCGCAGTTAAAATTTATGCTTACGCTTCTTTTCCTTTCTCGACAAAACCCTATAAAGAATTTAACATCTGCGCAGTAAAATCTCATGTCCCTTCGGTGTGCTTCTTTATTAGACAAAACAACACGTGTAACATTTTATTGTTTGGCAACCTTTTCCTTTCCCATCCCAGCTGGGAAACTAAATTGAATTCTTATCTTGCCGGCTGCATTTTAACTGTATTTGGCGTATACTATCCATTGTGCATGGGCGAACTTTTGTATGTTGGCGATTTTCTATCATGCCAAAAGTGGCAATTTGTTGCTATGTACGAGGCACTTGACTCACTGCTCTGGTCTAGTGAAGTTGCTGAAAACTGTTCGGAGATTTTCTCCGAGTACTGTAAGTGTACCCCCTCCTAGTAATAGATGTCTAAATAAAGAATAACTTAGCAATCATCGTGGGGTTTTTTCGAGCATCCGAACCTGGACTGATTCTATACTGATCATGCCTCTTCTATGTATTCCAATGGAATAACAGCTACTAATATACGTGATCATACCTCTTCTAAGCCTTCTAACAAAATATATGCAACTACCAAAATCCCTCAAGAAACTCTTCTTTATAGTTCCCGTAGGGAGGGTATGTTTTTTTTTAGCCCAGTTCATTCTTGCCTGTTTGTTATGTAATTTGAGAGACGGTTTGCGAGTCATTTTCTTTAGTATGATGTAATCACAATCTTTTAATATGTCTATGTAAAGTGTCATTGAATACTTGTAGACTGAGATTGTTTTAATTTGTCGTATTGATATATTTCGTCTAGATACCAACCTCCGTATTCTCCGATCAGTCTGAACAGTCGTCTTACGTGACCGACCACATCACGGTTTCCGCTTAAAATTATAATTTCTAGAGAGTACTTGATATATACCTTGCTTTGATCGATTTAAAACTTTTGCAATATATTAGTTTTAGTTTTTTGCAGTATTAGTTTTATTTTGAGATTTCAATTTAAAAACTTTCACATTTGTGATTTTTTTACTCTTTGGCATTTTTTAAACTTTTGAAACAGCGTTTCTTCAAGAAAAAAGAAATAAAAAGAAATATTTTTTGTTTTAGCCACCCAAAATGGCTTATTTTATTTTGATTCAATGCAGAGTATTGATTGTAAAAAATTAGCATATAATATTTTTTTATTAAATTATTTTAAACCAGATTTGTAGAGTTCTTAAACTTTTGTGACAGATTATACTGTATGACAATGGTAGTAATTGAAGTCTATATTTAGGAACACATACGTTTAAATGTAACTAAAAGACGATTTGAATGAACCAATTCCCGTTGAAATCCGTCCCATAAAACCCGAGAAAAGAACGGGACGTTACTATTTGAAAATGGTAGTAACCAGGGCTCGAAAAATCTACATGCCCGACATCAGTGTTGTTAGACGGCGACTTTTTAAAAATTCAGATTGGCACCACTTCTTTGGATTGGTAAAATTACGTTTCGTTTAATGACATATTAATCAAGAGGAATTTTATCCTTTAATAAAAGTGGTGCCAATCAAATTTTTAAAAAGTCGCCGTCTAACAACACTGATGTCGGGCATGTAGATTTTTCGAGCCCTGGTAGTAACTGAAGACAATATTTGCAGTTTGCACCCATGTGAAATATGTATTTACATCAGGGTTGGCAAAGTGGACCTAGCCCCCCCCCCCCCCCCAAAAAAAAAAAAAGTGTGAGTTTTTCTGGGCGGGTGCACCATCAAAAACACGCCTGGGTTTTTATTAAAAGTGGATTTTTTGCTAAAAATCTATTCTGAGTCTGGAAATCCGCCCTATAATGTTAATAAGTGCAAAATACAAGTTTATCTTCTAAGCATAAAACCTATGTGTTTTTATTATTTTTTACATTATTACATTCAAATTACTGTTTTAAAAAAATTAAGTAAAGCGATGACCAGAAATGTGCAAAATTTTAAAATTCACCCAATCTCTGGTCCCAAGCTGTGTGGATTTGTGGGAGTCTACTGCATACAGATTACAAAATTTTAGTTTTCATTTTTACTGTTATAGTATGTCGGTTACTGATATCTTACACAACTTTTTACATCGATAAATATCAGCATGTTTTGTAGAAATTCCGTCGTGCCGTTCTCGAGGAGCAGAAATTTTAGCTTTTATTACCTAATCCAGCCAATAATTTTTTGTGCGTGTCTTGCGAGGAATCGGAATTGAAAATTTCGGCCCATGCAGACCTCTAACATAAAATACAGTAGCCAAGTTAAAAAATATTATCAAAATAGATTTGGTGTGAAACACTGAAAAATCTATCTTTAACCTCTTACTGTATCCTTTTTTTTGTTCTAAAATACCACAATTTTTGTCATTGTTTATAAAATACAAATTCTACTATATGCTACAAAAACTGTTAAAAATAAATACATTCTAAATGTCTCCTAAATGTTTGAGTGTTTCAAGCATTCTTTTAACGGTAAATTACTGTAATATTTTAAATATAACCGATAGAAAAAATTGATGATTGACCAATGACACTTTGCAGTACAGTAAATGGCAAATTCAACGAAGCTTTTCAGACAAAATTTTCTAAATTTGACGATTGATGCGAGTAATTTTGGTTTTAATTTTACCGGCGCATAGGTAGTAAGTAATAAAGTGACAACAGATAAATATTTATCGTATAGTCCTTTCGGTGTTTCTGGCTTGTTGCTCCCCCCAGGGGGATACCTTCTTTAGGTATTCACGGGCTTCACAAACCCGGGGCACCTGAGTGATCTTTCTCCTTTCCTTTTCCTCTTACTCCTCTTGTCTTCCTTTCATCTTTGTTTCACTCTCATTGTGGTTTCCTCTTCGGAGGTGAGAGCATTTCTGTATGGGCCGATATCATCCTGTATATCGACTCATGGAGAATTGTAAATCACCCACGTGTTGGCCGTTCGTGGCGACCCGTGTCCCTGGAAAGGGGGATCCTGGCAGTTGAGGGAAACCAACACACTGCTTTGGCCTCTGCTTCAGGTAGACGGGAGGTGCATATTGGTCCCGTGTGCATCAATCGGCTGGTCAGCTGACTTTTGTCACTGGCTTTAGGGATCAAGTGATCGAGCAACTACTAGTCATCTCGTTAAGGGTGGAGACTGACATAGGGTTGTCTTGTGACCGTATGGGCCCTGGTTAGCACTGGTGCACGAATGTGCATCCCCTTGTAGGGCTCGGGAGTGGGTGGTGCGGCCGGGGTCTGAATTTTATTTTATCTACTATGGATGGAAATACTTCACTTCCTCCTTCTCTCTCTTGTAGAGAGCAACAAATGTCACAGAATTCTGCTTTCACTCGATATTTCATAATTAAACGCACTGATAGCCACTCTGATAGTTCCTTTGGAAAAACATCGCCATTTCTCATTGCAAAAACGTTCCAGTCTGTCTTAGGGGATGGCCACACTCTCAAAAAATTACAATCAGGAGATTTATTAGTAGAAGTATCTACAGCTAAACAATCGCAGTTTCTCACTAATTGCTCTACAATAGGCACATTTTCCGTTTCTGTACAAATACATAAATCTCTAAATACAAGCCGAGGTGTCATCTCTGAACCAGACCTATTATTCTCTACAAAAGATGAACTCTTAGAAAATTTAAAAGATCAAAATGTCCTTGATGCACGTCGTATCACTATCCGTCGGAATGGACAAATCCTTCCTACAAAGCATGTCATTCTCACTTTCAATAGTCCTACTTTACCAACTAGAATCAAAGCCGCTTACCTGAATTGTCCTGTCAGACCTTACATTCCTAACCCTCTCCGTTGCTTTAAATGCCAACGTTACGGCCATACTAATGGTACATGTCGTGGATCTCTTACCTACGCACGTTGTGCAGAAGTGGGCCATGACAATAAAGATTGTGAAAAAACCGAACGTTGTGCAAACTGTAAGGGAGATCATACTGCATATTCCCGTACTTGTCCTAATTGGAACAGAGAAAAAGAAATTATTACAGTTAAAATTACTCAAAATTTGTCTTATCCTGAAGCTCGCAAACTTGTAGAAACCAGAACCCCATCTGTCGGAATTTCTTACTCCAGCTTACTTAAAAACCAATCAAAATCTGTAAGACATGTAAGCACCCAAACTGATTCCTCATATCCACCTAATAGATCTACTAAATCACAATCAACTAGCACACCAATTAAAGAAACACGTGATGTCTGTCTCCCTACTAAACTGTTTGGAACCCCTAAATTAGAACGCTGGCTACCTTCCACAGAACCGGTTAAAATAATTGACTTACAAAAAAGAGAACAGAAATTAAATTCTCCATCCAAAAAATCATCTGATCCCCAAACTAATATCAAAGCTGGAACCTGTACAAAAATATCGCCTAAGTCCAACAGGGTCCAACCCAACTCTAGTCAAATAGTGAAAACTGGTGTTCAGAAAGAAGGAACCAAGGCTGGGATCCAAACTGCTACAAAATCAAAAACATTACAAAAATCACATATGATTAAAAAACAAACAGAAACCATAAAAACCCCAACTCCAGTAACCCCACGGCGGAAGACTGTCGTCAAAAGATTGCAAAATTCATCGCTCAGCCCATGCAAAAGAAATTTTAAAGATCCCAGACAACTGCAGCATTATGTCCAAGAAGCTATGGAATCCGAGTCTTACGGCAGTGGCTCGGATTCAGACGAAAACACAATTTTTGAAGAGTATGTGCCTGGTTAAATTAATTTTTTTATTGGTCTTTGTTTTAGTTGTATTTTAGGTTTTCTGTAGTACTTTTCCAATTTGGTCATCGTGTCATTATCTTACTGTTTTAGAGTTTTAACTAGTTTTAGCATTTTATCTTTTTACAATTTTAAATATATTTGTCAGGTTTTAATTGGTTTTTAATTTCATGTATCACCGCCTTGCCTTTATCAACTTAACTCATATCTACAACATATTTTTATTTCAGCTTTCACTTTTTACATTTTATTTTAAAATTTAACCTTGTCTTATTCCTACCATGTTCTTGGCGCAGCATGTCCCACGGGGGACCTTGCGCCAGAAAACCCCATTCAACCAACCAACCAACTGGCTTGTTGCTAAACTGAATTTGTATTGAGTCAGTATCTGTTTAAATGATAGTATAAACGAGATGATGCGATCAAAGATGAAAAGCGACATCAATCGTAGAGTAACATGAATAAGAGTCTCATCTGTTACCACACAAAAGGAAGAGCAGAAATTGAGCACTCGCAATTTAGCGAGTCTTATCGTTCATTTACTCGCCAAATAAAGCATTTTTTTTTCTCGATTTGGCGCATTGGCGAACAGCATCGAGAACCCTGCCTCTAACCAAGGGCGGCGCCAGAATTTGCCCGACGTGGGGGCACTGTATCCCGACAGGGGGGGCCAAGTTCATAACATATATCAGAGGTCCCCGCGTGCTGGAGCAGGTCCTAAAAATTGCGTGGGCAAAAATTTCAAGGGCCCAGTTCGTACAAAATAAATTAATGTTCCGGTCTGCGTAAAATTTAAAAAGTTGTCCTGCTTATATGGTCTAGCAAGTATTATATATATTAGCCCCTTCCCCCTCCCCCCCCAAAAAAGTTAAAATCTCGACCCGACTTGACTCTATTTCTACAAAACATGAATTTTTACTTCGATATTGTTATAAACTGTTTTACACGAAGAGTTCTGATCAAAAAGAATTAATCTTTTTTTTTTTTTTTTTTTTTTTTTTTTTTAACTATTTGGAAAATAGTTGTTGATCTCGGTGGAGAACTGGAAAATCTGAAGCAGATCTGAATCTTTTTATTGGTTGAATTCCGGAACTTATTTTATTTTATTCGTTTTGTGATTGGTCCATATTTAATGTCCAAAAATGGAATACTTCTGTTGACACGATGACAAAAAATGTAATAAAAACTTTTAAAATATTAATAATTTGAAAACAAATTGTGGTAAAGTTTGCAAACAAATTTCATTTAAAAGAGCATTTTTTTCTCTATGTCATTGTGTAAAAATTTAAAATGTGCGATATTTAGAAGTTTAAAAATTCGCAGTTCCGAAAATTGTAAAACTGAAATTTCATTTAAACCTTGTTTATGTTGGGCCCAGGAATATTAATGTTTAATCCATGTCGTACGTAATATATGAGGCGTAATAATGGGTGCTCTACTGTATGTATTACTGAATGCAAAAATACAAAGAAAAATTTACATAATTTCTTTAAAAAGTTAAATTATTATTATCAACAAAATTACGAATTCTGCGTATAAAGAAGTTTTAAAATTAAAGCACTCGGGTAAAAATATCAAATTACATACAAACGCAAAGAAATAAGAAATCATTTGAACTTACTCGTATGAAAGACTTGAAACTTTTTATGTACGGCAGAAAAATAGTATAGTTCACATATTCGTAAAAAGATTGAACTCATAAAGTATTTATAATTAGTAGAAATAATAATTCAAATGCAAAATTTGCAAAGGCATAAATTTCATTGTTTTATAGTCAGATTCGTTCTTTAAAAGGTCATTGTAGCATTGTTCTTACGGTTACTGTATTATTAATTATATAATTTTTGTAAAAAAAAAAAAAAAAAAAAAAAAAAAAGCATTAAATAGACGATTTCGATATTTTTAAATAAAAATACTAGATTAGGAAAAAGAATTAACTCCTTATATCTGTGGTCAATGGACAAATGTCGATAATAGGGAACTGCACCTTATGTAACTCTGAAATATCCTTCAAGACTATCAGAGCAGATGTTTTTCTAGTAATTCCCACAACAACATTGAGATTTATAAAGGTTCTTTTTACAACCAATCAGCAAGAATACGTTTGCTGAAGCTAAACAACATATTCATCGATCTCTTTATCATTCTAGCAGTCGAAAAGTTTGTTTTATATTAACTCGCAGAACAGAATTTGAAAACTACTCAAAACATGTAGTCATGCATTTCCTTTTGGTGAACCGCAGCTGTTCTTTGCAGTTTAAACATCGTTAGATTGAAATCTAAATAAGAATACGAGTATAAAGAAACAACATACTTGGCTAGAACAAAATCTGTATAAAATTGAAATTTCTTTCATATCCTTTTTCGTTAAATCTGAACACGTTGCTGTACTAAATACTAATTTCCTTGAAATTAATGTGAAAGTAATTAATCGAACTAGAATTTTTGAAATATATAAATTTTAAGAGTTTATAAGTACCGCGTTTTACTTTTTCACCACTTTCTAATTTAGTCATTTTTGAGAAAATGTAATTATTTTATAAACTCTCAAAAAACATTTCGCAAAAAATAAAACACACAGGCAGTAATTTGCTGGAACGCACGTGTGGTTGGAACGGATTTTTCTATTACTTGAAGAATTTTCTGTCTTTTGATTGTAGAATTTTTTTAAAAAATTGAGATTTGATTCATGAATTTTTCATATTTTGAGAGAAAATAGAGGTAAGTAAAAAATCAGTTTATAATAGAAAATCCTAGTACACAGCGTTGTTGCACAGTTAATTAAACAGTCCTTTAATTTAAAAAAATGCATCTGTAGATATTGGAGGATTTCAGGTAGTTTTAGCATTAAATTGATTAATTTTCTTTATTTTCGAAAAAAATGTTCAAATTAAAGCAGACTTTTTTAGCTATAGAAATAATAATAAAAACAATGGGGGAAAATATCTTCAATTTCCATTTTGTTTTAGAGTGTATATTGATCAAATGCACAAAGTGTGATGTTCCAAATTTTGATAAGATCAGAATTTAAATCTGAAACAAAAACTTTAACACAAAATTTCCAAGCGAAATGTAAATGAAGTGAAAATTTGTAAAATAGTTGGGAATCTAAAAGTGAATTATTTTTATATCAGCGAAAAGCGATCTGCAATTATAAATATAACGCTGATTCAAACTGCGGGTTATGCATGAGATCTAGCTGCGGGTTAGAGGTCTGCGAGGACCAAAATTTCCCGCTCAACATTGCCGAAGCATTCCTTTGATTTTCGCCCCACCAGTGGCCGAGAGGTTCGGACCTCTCAACTGGTAGACGGCAGGTGCTGGGTTCGAACCCAATCGCGGCTGTCGGCCTAACCGTTCGGAGTTTTCCGTGGTTTTCTTCGAACCTTGCGTAAATACGGGTTAGGTCAACACCGTCTCGAAGAGACAGGCCTATCCACCCATTAAATATGGCGGCGAATGAAGGGCTAGGGTGTAAATGTATCAGCAAAGAGTCATTCACTAGTAACCGTTTAATTGGGAATCTTCAATTCGAAATTTTCGTTTTTATATCTAACAATAAAAATAATTTTCGAAAAAAAAAAAAAAAATAAACCCTTTCAATATTTTTTGCAATTTAAATTTTAGAGAATAAACAAAACTTTCTTAGTATTACTTACAACAATCCAGTTTTTATTTTTCTCTATTTTCCCAATGAAAGTGTATTAAAAATAACACAATTTCGAGTTGATATTTTAGTAACTAAAATTTTTTTAACAATGCTATAGATTTATTTAGAATTTAAATTTCCAATTATATAATTTTATCCTTTCAGTGAAATAAATACTGTTAAAACATTGATAAAGATAATTGTTTAAAAATAAGTACATACAAAAAAAAAAAAAAAAAAAAAAAAAAAAAAAAAAAAGGAATTTGTCAGTAAAAAAAAGTCCTATTTTTTTTTTTTTTTTTTTTTTTCGGGGAGGAGGAGAGTTAACAATAAAATTACTTATCAAACAAAAGATTGTTTTCATCATGGAAATTGCTTGTTTTTTAATCACATCGTTTCGAGTTAATGTACAGTAATTAACACCTTTATCATTTTTTTAATTTATAACATTAAATTTCAGATATCAGATTTATTCTTTATGCAATTTAAAATTTGATATGAACAGGGATCTGTTTAGGAAAAAATTTGGTTCTTTAAGAGAATTTCCATTATTTTTTAAATCTTAAAATCAAACTCTTCACAAAATGTTTCATCCTAAAAGAGGACGCTTCATAAAACTCATTTTTTTTTTTTTTATATATAGTAAAAATAATGAAAATTCAGTCTTCAAATTTGAAATTTCATAAATTTAAATATTTTAAAATGAGGTTTAATTTGTCACAAAACAGCTGAAATAACCAAATTATCTATTGCATACCCTTTTAAAATATAAATAATCTTGTTAAAAAGATAAACAGGAAGTTGTATATAACGAGAAATTTAAATTCAAAAAATTGTGATTAGATTTTTCAAAAATATTAAAAGCAATTTCACAAAAACCAAACCAACTAAAAAATTCTATGACAGACCCTTCATGAATAATTATTTCAAAATGAGTGCCACTATTTACAAATAAGTAACCTTTTTCTTATTTAACCATGTGTAAGAAAATATAAATATCTTGATAAGAAATGAAATTTTTCTTTATTTAATAAAGATATAAAAAAGTAATATTTATTTCTTCCATTTTATTTAGAACGGTTAAAATAAATCATATTATTCTCATACAGGATAATGATGATCTTGAAGCCTGAAATTAAAATATATTGCTGTATTCACACATGTTTGTCTCAACAGATACAGAGAAATAAAATTTCTGGAAATTTTAAAGTGATGGAAAACAATTTTACCGTTAATCCCCCTGAAAAGGTTGATTTATTATATTTTTTCTTTGTAGTTGTACTTCAATTAAATATAGATAATTTCAGTATAATATAAAATAATAAGTATCTGCAACATTTATACACATTAAAGTTTTTTTTTTTTTTTTAACTTTAGAAGAATATATTATTAAATATTCTCCCATGATTTCTTATTAAAAATTTATCCTTTTTATCTTCATAATTAATTTCAATAATATATATTATATACCCTTCATATCCTTTAAAACATAAAAGATGCGAGGAACAATATTTTTTTTTTGTTTATATAAAAGAAGTAATATTATCTCAGACTTAATTACTTAATAATGAATTTAAAAAAAAAAAGGCTAAACATTTGACAGATAATAAAACTTTTTAAATTAAAAGTTTGAAATTAAAATATATTTACATTCACAGATATGATTTATCATATATTTTATTTTTATCATGTATAGATGGATAAAATGCCCAAAAACTTTGAAAGGGTGGGAAAAACAATTTTTCTGGGAGAGTATATTTCTTGTGGTTATACTACAATAAAATGTAATATTATTTCAATAAAATATAAAATATTAAATAACATTTATTCATACTAAATTTTATGTCATTTCATTTTACTTATATTTTATATTAGAAGAATATATTATTAAATCATTTTTCATGATTTTTATGACAACTTCATTTCACATTTAAACCACATAATTTAAAGTTAATAATTCAGCAATTACTGTTTTTAAAATAATTACATTGCTTTTTTATATACATAAATAAAACACTAACTTTCAATTACCAAAATGTCGATTTTTCAGTGAAACAAATACAGCTCAAATATTAATCTAAATTGCTATTTTAAAATAACTACCCAACAAAGAGTAATTTGCCAGTAACATTTTTTTCTAGGAATCTTGTATTTAAAATTTTCATTTTTAAGACTAATGATAAACAATTTTCAAATCAAACTTTTTTTTGAAATTTTAAATGTTTTTTTATTTTAAATATTACAGTACATATAAATCATTCATGGTTTCAATTAAAACAGTTTCATTAGTTGTTTATTTAACAGTTTCATAGATTCATTTAAATTCTTTTCTTTTTTAATCATAGGTCTGTACATTTGACATTATAAAGACATAATTTGGATTTAACATTCACTAATTAAAACTCTTTAAAAAGCTTTTATTATATTTATAAAATTAATTTTCAACTACGAAATTTTATTCTTCTATAAAATCAAATGCAATTCAAATATAAACATAATATTTATTTAAAAATAAAATGAATATATTTCTTCACAGAAACAATGAACATACCTATCAACACAGATTAAACTTTTTAATAGGTAAGAAAATTCATATAATATTAAATATTTAATTACTTACTACTTCGCTGTACTCTTTATAAATCCAAAAATGTGCAGTAAGAAAACTAGCTGACCTGGTTATAGAACTGAAATTCAATTATTTACATTCAGCTCCCACAACCATTCCAGCTGGCATAATTTTTAGAATGTATCAAACTGTACGCAATCCTTAACAAAGTTGTTTTGATTTATAATAGGTATTAAAATATTTTAAACAAACGTTGGCACAAATTTATAATTCATTCCCAATAGCTCCATACACAAACACAACGGAAGAGATTCAAAACAAGCGCGGAATTGGGTGATTTCCATTGGATTTCGGGGTTTCCATCTTGGTTTTGGCGTCGAGTCATTTGGGGATCTAAATACAGACACTTTGGGTCCATTAGCATAGTTTCTATGGCAAGCTGGCACGCAACATGTATGAGGCATTATTCATTGCTGTAATAAAACAGCGTAGTTTTATTAAAATCAATTTTCATTTTAATAAATCCCAATTTCTTGACCATTGTTCGAACAAGCGTCTTGAATGAAGGCACAGCCGGTGTTAAATGAGATGACCACTACATTCTCCCACAAGAGGGGTCGGCTTCTCCCTCAAGCCCAAATTTCCCTCCCACACTTTAGCACTACACTCGTGACGTCACGGCAAAATTTTATGACCGTAAGTAGGCATGTATGTATATATCGAGACGGTGTTGGTTAGGTTCCCTTAGAAAGACCCCCACGGAGGGCACTCCCCCTGGTCCTATATCCCATTAGCGTAGATAATCGGACGACAAAAATCAACCAACCAACCAACCTTTGATTTTCATCTTTTCTATTATTTTAATTAATTTATGCCTTCTGACATAAGATTTTTTTTTTTAAATTTTGATCTTAGATTTCTCATTTTTACATATTTATAGATAAAAGGGATTTAAATTCCTTTTCTAACACGAATAGTACTAAGCAACACAGATGCCAGAATACCCATGTAATTTGACGAACATGCTGTTTAGGTGTGAGTATTCCAGGTATTTGGTGTTTTTTCTGTATTTTTTGCGGGAGGTGGAGTAGAAATGGCAAAATTAAAGTGCAATTTTTTCTGTTTTTACGGAATCTAATCAATGGAGGGGGGATAGTTCAATTCACGGATTGTTTACCGAGCACGGAATCCTCCGCGGAATGGGTTATACCTGATCTGAGCTAATTAATTATATATCCATTCAACCTGAACCAGTTTTTAAAAAATAGATAACCCGAACTTGACAAAACTTCTAAAATCAATAGTATTCATTCCGAACGCAATCCCAACTCAGTATGAAAAAACAAAATTTTATCTTGTAAAGCAATAATGGAAAAGTAGTCTAGTATCAATTATATTTTTTATGTAGAAAAATCGATATATCTGTATATTGATTCATTGACAGGCTAATTCCATGGGTTCTGTAGTGTAAGTCACATAACTTATTAATTGCTATGCTTGTTAGCCACCGTTATTTTCGAAAAGTCTGCTTGGCCTTATTCAATTAATGAGAATGTGCCAATAAAATTAATCACATTTTTTTCGTTCTATAATACTGGTAGCCAAAAATCGTAGCCTGTGACTTACACTACAAGTACTCATGGAAATAGCCTGACATTCAAATAATGTAATTTTTCATTTTAAAATATATTTTGGGGATACTTTTGAGGAATCTGATAAAATCGAGCCCATACGCTAAAACAATTAAAATTACCCGACTCGGAAAATAGAAGTCAATCCTAAACTTTCCGAAAAAAAATTAACTTTAGCCAGGTCCGACTAAAACCACCAGTCGAGTTGAGTTTAATTTTCCGAGGAGATGCAGGATCGGGTTTCTACCCGAAACCCGATTTGAGCTAGACATCTCTACATTTCGACCTGAACTCGAAATATTTCAACCCAACCAAACCCTAATTGTAGCTGATGAAAAAATATATCCATGCTGTAATGCAGTTATGTAAGAATATGTTTACAAATATATATTCAGTAACAATTTCAGATTTTAAGTAAAAACAAATCAGTATACATAAATTCATTGAAATTCAAATACAGTTTTTCATCTTAAAATAAGTTTTGTAAATTCTTTTGAGAGATCAATTCTTCTCGAATCAAGAACCATAAGTATCAACATCCAACCCGAACCTGAAACAAAGTTAATCCGACTTTAATCCGACACTCAACGACAAAAATTTAGGCTCAACCCGATCCGGTCCAGACTGCGAGTCAAGTCAGGTGCAGTTTCCCCCCACAATGAAGCATTCTACTTGTTATCCAAGACAACCCCGACAAAATAATTTTCGTTTTCGTATTTTAACTGAACTAAAAATTCTTCATTACCAAGCCGATCGTAAATCCAAAATAAGCGAAAACTGATTCACAAATTTAATGTAGTTTAAAAAAAAGTATAAAATTGATTTTTAGTATAAATTTTATCTTTTTGTTGAAAAATAAACATGCATAGAGTCATTCATGCATCATCCTATGCTGTCATCCATGCAGATTTTTATTTTAAAAATTCAGATTTTTTTTTCGACAATTCGGGTTTATCTAAACTCAAATTGCAAGAATCAAACTTCAGTCAGAAACCGATGTACAAAAAAGAATTAAGTTTAGTCAATCCGACTTTCAAAAAAAAAAAAAAAAAAGCTCCATATTTCGACCCAACTTGAATGTGCTGAAGTTCAAAAGTCAAAATATTTTCCCCGACGAAATTGAATTTTGACCCCGATGGGGGGGGGGGGGGCAGGTATGCCCGACGGGGGGGGGGGGGGCATATGCTCCCACGGCCCACCTCTGGCGCCGCCCTTGCCTCTAACCATGTCTAATGACGATTCTAGTGCAGGAATTTCTTCACAACATATAGAATTCATAATTAAATTCTTTCCATTCCTTTCTCTTTTCATTTTATGCATAAAAGAAGAGATTGTACAGATATAAATATCTTCACTTTATCTTAACCTAAAGATATCCTCTTTCCGCATTCATTATGTTTGTTACAACATTAGAAGCTCGAATAAAGTGAAATCACTTTGTAATCATTTCATTGTCATATAACTTATTTCCAGTTTTATAACTACAGAAAATGAACATTGTAAGTGCTAAGATGAAAACCTATCTAAAATGGTTTTCCTTGTTCTTCGATTTCGCTTTTTATAGGTTTTATTGTATAAACATAAAGCGTATATGCGTGTAGAATTTTGAATATTTCAGTTTGTGCATTGCAGTTTTTTCTTTTTTCTGTCTTCAATAGAAGAAAGTATTGTAATCGAAATTTTTTTCGACTTCCGGTTTTCAACAGATTTACCCGATTTAGGAGTCAGAGATCCCCAAAAACATGTTTATACGAAATATCTGTCTGTCCGTCTGTGTGTCGACATTGTACTATCGAAAAGTATGTGAAGTTATGCATAGAATTAAACCACACTTTTTGTGTAGCTGTGGCCAGCAGTTTTTCCTTGAATTTGAAAATATTCTGCCGGAAGAGGTTGCAGTTAACCCTGAACAATCTCTTCTCTTATATATAAATTTTAATAATAGCAATTTTTGTGCCTTTTTTTTCAAGCATCCAAAAGTGTATGAAATTATGCATAAATAAAGTTAAACCAAATGTTTCGTCTATGTTTTCCGTTATGTTCTGCAGGTAGGCCCTCCTTAAATTCTTCCGCCGGAATATAGCGCTGTGATAGCGATTTTTGTATAATTTTCTCGGATTTTCAAAGTGGGAATTCGTGTCCTGATAAGCCGGCTATTTGTAAAACGGCTAATGTATAGCAGAATAACGAAAAACTTGATTTTTATAAACTTCATAATGGAGAGTAACTCGTTTATTACTCCCAATTAATTGATTGGAGCAGAAATTTAAGATGAAAATCTAAGTGGGTGTAGTATCACACTAATATACTGCAGAATTAACATGTCTGTAACTACTTTTTGAAATATTAAGATGTATGAGAAAGAAGCAAGTTTTGGGGTTGGCACATCCAACTGGTTTAGTGTGTGAATGGAGAAAGTTTTAAAATGTTGATATTATATTTAATAAATCTAATTGCATGGGTGCAAGATCTCCAGTCTCAGGACTGATTTCAGTCTTGAAGAGATTTTTGACTAACTCAAAACTCTACTTTATATATTTAAATATTAGCAGCTTTACCATCAAGAACATTTAATTACTTTATTTTATTGTAAGAGATCAATTTTTAGTCATAATGCAAGATTTAGAAATCTTCTAACCCTTTTGCATTTAATTATTTCTAATGTTCTGAAAAGATTTCAGTCTGGACTTGTATGGATTTCTTGCACCCATGTCTAATTGATGCAACTCCTCTGAATAATAATAAAAATAAAAAAAGAATACTGCCCAGTTAAACTGATGGCATTGAGCTCACAGGCTACAAATACTAATTGTACATTAAAGCCTTATATTTTCAAGGGTTAATTCCGTTCGAAAAGAAATTAAGAAGGGGAAACAGCTCTCCCCTTTCCTCTTTTTTTTAATACTTAATCATTGAACCTCCTATACTATCAAAGACATGCTTTATCATATAAAAAATCTATATACAAAATTCAGAGCAAATGAGATAATTCTTAATAAAAACCCATTTAACATTTATATAATTTAAAAGGATTTATTCCCCTCTTTTATACTTAACCATTAAACTTCCAAAACTATTCAGAGATTTGAACGAAATCTGAAAATTCTGCTTGAAAAACCCATTTATATAAATTAAGGGGGGGCATTAGAACCCCTGTTCCCCCTATTTATACTTATTCAATGAACACCTAATAACAGTCACGGAATCGCCCCATCAGAATTATCCTAATCTAAATTTTGAACGAAAACTTAATTCTGCATGAAAATCCCATTTATATCAACTAAGGGGAGGGGCATGAGCCTTCCCCATTCCTCCTCTTATACATATCGAATGAACTCCAAAAACTAATCAGGGAAGCGCCTTGTCAGGATATACCTACATACAAAATTTCAAGTGGATCGGATATTTTTATCATGATTTTTATCATGTTTTTATCATGTATCGCGTTACGCACGAACGAACATACAGAACGGACGGGCACATAAGCTCTCAGGCTATGATAGCCTGTGAGCTAAAAAGAAAAAAAAAACTATGTATTTTTACAAAGTGCTCTATAAAATAATAATAATTTTGTTTTTAAGCTAGTGAAATTTTTTGCAGTTTATACAATTACAATTGTCCTCGTCATTATTGCATGATACAAAAAATTCCAGTATGTTTTTAGTCTATATATCATGCAGGATTTTCAACCAAATTTAACGCCAATATGAGACAAATTGGCAAAATGTAGTAGAAACAACATAGTGCGATTGAAATATATATGTATTAAATATTTTATGAAATCTAAGTAAAAATATAAAATAATTTTTATCTGCACATGTTCTTACATAACAATCAAATATAATAAAAATTCAGAAAGATATCGGCGATAGAAATGAAATTATTTATAGTTATTTCTAAAAGCAGCGGAATGATAAAGGATTTTCCACAAATTGCCAATTTTAATTTTTTGTAATTTTAATTTTTTATTGATGTTTTAACTCTTTGATAACTACTAGAGCGAACCTATTCCATGATAAAAATAAATAAACTAGTTGGATGTGTCAATCCCAAAACTTTCTTCTATCGCATAAGTACATTTTGATATTTTAAAAAAAAAACATGGTGACCCCAAAGTTACCCACTATCGAATTTCCTCGAACATTTGACCTAGCCTAATGAGATTCTGGTAGCCGAAAAGCCTAAAACACAAAATTTAATTAATATTCTGAGAAAAGGATCTTAGTAGTGCCTCATGTTGGGTAATTTATACTAAAACCTAATAAGCATCTATTTATGTCAAGACCTAACAGAATCTGAAATTTGATGGCATTTCGTCCATTAGTTCTTGAGATATAGTTATGACAAAAAATTTACAAAACGTAGCATAGCAACACCATATCTTGTACAGTTTATGCCAAAACGTAAAAAAGCGTCTAATTATGTTATGGTGTAAAATAATCTGAAATTTGATGAAATTCTGTGCATTAGTTCTTGAGATATAGCTAGTTTAAAAACACAGTGTAAAATATATCACAGCAGCGACATCAGTTGAAGGATTTATAACAAAGCGTAATCATCGTGTAATTATGTTATATGTCGTTTTGTAACAAAATCTGAAGTTTGATGAAATTATGTGCGTTGGTTGTCGAGATATAACTATAGGAAAAATCGTGCAAAATGCATTATAGCTGCACCAACTGTTGCAGGGTTAATACCAAAATGTAATCAGCGTCTAATTATGTTATATATTCTAGTGTAACAGAATCTAAAATTTGATGAAGTTCTCAGCATTAGTTCTTGAGATATAGCTATCGCAAAAATCGTGCAAAATGTAGCATAGCAGCGCCACCTATAGGTCAGTTCACACCAAAACCTTATCAGCGGCTATGTAACTCAAGGTATCGCGGAATCTGAAGTTTGGTGAAATTCTGTGCATTAGTTCTTGACATATAGCTATCATGAAAATCATGATAAACGTGGTATAGCAGCGCCACCTGCTGGCCAATTTACACCAAAATTTAATCAGCATCTATGTATATCAAGGGGTCACAGAATCTGAAGTTTGGTGAAATTCTCTGCATTAGTTCTTGAGATATAGCAATCTTGAAAATCATGAAAAACGTGGTATAGCAGCGCCATCTGCTGGCCAATTTACACCAAAATTTAATCAGCATCTATGTATATCAAGGGGTCACAGAATCTGAAGTTTGGTGAAATTCTCTGCATTAGTTCTTGAGATATAGCAATCTTGAAAATCATGAAAAACGTAGTATAGCAGCGCCACCTGCAGGCCAATTTTCACCAAAAACCAATAGGCACTAATTCATATCAAGGTCTAACAGAATATAAAATTTTATTAAATTTCGAGCATTAGTTCTTGAGATAGAGCGCCCACAAATTTTTTGTCACATACAGACAGACACACAGACAGACAGACGGACAGACTCACAGACAGACATTTTCTAAAAATAGTCAAAACGTGTTCAGGACCTTCTAAAACGTATAAATCCGTCGAAAACCGGAAGTCGAAAATTTTCATGAATCCAATACTTTCTTCTTGTAAAGATAGAAGAAAGTAACAAGTAATCAAAGCATGTGTTCCAAATCTTCTCATTGATATTCGTTAAATACTAACTTTTTTTTTTTTTTTTTTTTAAACTTAATTAATAAAAAATGGCAGTTTGCGGAAAATCCCTTATTCAGCTGCTTTTAGAGAGAGGGAAAAGAAAAAGAAAAAAAAAAAAAAAAGCTCACTTCTATCGCCGATATCTTTCTGAATTTTCACAATATTTGACTTGAATTTTTTATGAGTTGCTTTATAGAGTTGATTAAAAAATTATGTAAAATATATATATATATATATGTATGTATGTATTGTTATTGTTCGCGCATGTGCATATAAAAATTATTCCATACAATTACTCATATTTCATAATATATTTAAATTTCAATGGCTCTACATTGGTTTCTACTGCATTTTGCCAATTTTTCTGAAGTTGTTGTTAAATTTGATTAAAAATCCTGCATAATATAAGCTAAAAACATCAACTTTTTCAAAAAAAAAAAAAAGAAAAAAAAAATTATTTTTATGAATGTACGTGCTATTCTTACAAAAATCGGGGGACATGTTGCACAGTATCCACATATTTGTGGGTACACGGCATTTCGGTCCCCAGCAACTTTGGTCCCTTTCCATTTCGTCCTTAGTCGTTTCTGTCACTTGTTATTTCTTGCTCGCTACCTTATAAGTCGGATTCAAATTGTTGTGGGCCTGCCAAATGGTGCAAGTTCAAAATTATTCGGGCCTTTTTTAATTTTTTTAATTCTCCCCCTCCCTCCCCCTCCCCCCAAGTTTTATAAAAAGTTGAATATAAGAGTCCGAGAAATTTAAACTTTTATAACTTGTGATAATGAAATCACAGCGAGCTCAAAATTTTGTTTGATTAAACAATGTGATATAAATTTAGGGGATATAGTCTTTTGCTTTTAGTAGTACAGTCGAACCTCGTTAACATGAACCTTAAGGGGAACCAAATTTTATTCATGCTAACAGTAATTCATATTATCAGTATCAAATTTTTGTATTCGTTTTTATAGGTGTCTGTGAAAACAGTTCATGTTAAAAGTAATTCACGTTAAGCGTGTTTATGTTAACGAGGTTTGACTGAATTATTATTAATCAGAATAAATATTTTAAATTTTATTATTATTTATTAGTATCAGTATTTTATATAAACTTCTATAAACTAAAAAGTATTTTATGTAAACTGCCATAAATATTTTTTGGGCTGTTTACGCACAGTTTTTTTTTTTTTTTTAGAACCTTTAAATTAGCATTAATTAAATAATAAAAAAAGTGCTTAATTTTTTTAAATTCCAATTAGTTTAATAATAACTGTCTTTAATAATTCAATTAGACTGTTTTAAGTTATAATATATATACATATATTTCCTCAAATCACCCATCTATACCCTCTCCTTTGATAATTCATAAATGAGATATATTTATTGAAAAACAATTTTTTATATTTTTTTCTTATTATTTTTATAATACAAAGTTGCATCTTATAAATTTGTTTCATAAGTTACTTTCCTTTATTAACATTGCGAAAGAAATAGTGATTTCGTAACTGGGCATGCTGTGAAAAAAATTTCTTTTTATTGCATTTTTTTAAGTCTTCTCATGCCATGAAGACAATGTTTGTGAGTTAATTTTATTGAAACTGGGCCTATTTCATTCTAATAAGATGATTATTTTTTATTTACATAAAATTAATGTAGTAATATTTTAAAATATAATAATATAAATATTATATATAAATATTATATATAAAATATAATGTATGATTTAATAAGATATATTAAAATGTAATATAATAATATTTTAAATAATTTTTTTTCAATTTTTAAGTGACAAAACTAAGTTTTTATTTATTTATTTGTATTACCTTTTCGCTCCTACTTTCCCAGAAAAAAAAAAAAAAAAAATAATAATAATAATAATTCTTATTTTACTTTTATTTTTAACTATACTAATTGTTTTAAATTTCTGTAATTTTAAATATACAATAAATAAACAAGTAAAAGATAAATTTCAATTTAGAATTACTAGGAAATATAATGATGTATTGAATATAAAATGGATTATGTGTTGAGTTTATTTTAAAGTAAAATTCATTATGTAAATTAATAATGTTATTAATTAATATATTTATTTAATAAAATATTAATTTGATTTTTATATTAAAATTACTGTTTTGAGAATGAGAATTATCAATTTTCATTAGGATTACCATTCAAAATTTGTGTGAATTATAATATTTTGGATAAGAGTTATATTATGTGCGGTTTTCGGGCACTTATAATCGCATTATACTAAAATTTTATGGCCTTCAGTTTAAAAACTCTGCAATGTTCCCTACAAAATTATGTCTTATTTCACAAAATTTCAGTTTGCAAGAGAAGGGACCGAAATGTCTTGGGACGTTGGGACCGAAATGTCTTGGGACCGAAACAGCTAGGGTCTGATATGGCTTGGGACCGAAACGTCCTGCTTCCCATATTTGTATTCTACAGCGACAGATTATTTCGAGCTTTTTAATATACAGGGTGATCCCAAATATTATTTTGCTTTTATTTTTATTTTTTTGTCGGCCCCCTAATTGTCGTGTTTACCAAATGCATCTTGATAAATATGAGGTTAAATGTAAGCTTTATAAGTCTGACATGTTCCAGAAGAATCCGGCAATTGTATTTTTAAGCATTCGACAATAGCTGGGTCGTAGTTACTAGTATTTTTACCAGAAAACTACGCCCATGGCAAAGTTTCAATTTGGCGTCCCCCCCCCCCCCCAGTCAAAAAGGTCGCTCAGTACTACTCTGATAACAACGTAATAATGCTAATAAATACGTTTTCAATTAAATATTTTATAATTCCAATTATAAATGAAAATTTTTAGAATTTTTAAAATTAAAATTCTGCAGGAATTATGTTTTTCAATTATTTCCTGTGTTCAGTGATGCATTTTAAGTACATAAATAATCCTTGTGGTTTTTTAATGCTGTAACAATGCAATCGGTTAATCTATAAGGATAAATTGATAAGGTGTTCTTCAGAATGGCATAAATATTCAATCTATTACGTGTTTTATACCCTTGACCTTATAAGTGTGTTCATTTCCCCCCCCCCCTCCCTTGCTTTGTACTCTTGTATTTCTCCATTACACAATTTCCACATCGACATACGAAATTTAAACTCGTGATTATGATCCTTACTATTTATATTCTCGTGTCAATGAACAGCTCTTTGTTACGTGTGTAATTTTCTGTTTGTCTAGCGAAATAGTTTTGTCACTTCTGTGTGATACTTAGTCATGTGCCTTTATCCAAATTCATGAAATAGATCTATTCATAAAATTCAGACAGGTGTACAAATATATTATATTATGGATTTTCTTCTTTTTATTGAAATGTCTGAATAGCTCAGATTTACTTTTATCTCAGTTTCTCTTTTTGTAATTACTTGTTAGCATAGCTTTTATTAGCTCACTGGCTATCATCAA
Organism: Maratus speculifer; assembly: GCA_964019185.1. Classification (NCBI taxonomy): domain Eukaryota; kingdom Metazoa; phylum Arthropoda; class Arachnida; order Araneae; family Salticidae; genus Maratus; species Maratus speculifer. Next base: position 166,302,728 of record OZ025289.1, on the reverse strand, counting down.
AGCCTGAGAGCTTATGCAGTGGCGTAGCTAGAGTGGGTGACACCCGGGGCGGATGTAAATGGTGTCATCCCCCCCCCCCATTCCGCCCAATCCGTCATATTTGTGCAATCACAATTCTACATTATTATAACAAAAGACCATACCATTCCTTATTTACCTTTTGTCCTGCTACATATAAAAACAAGTTGTAAATTGAACGTGAAACGTAGCAAATGAGGTGCGTTCGTACGTTAACGAAGTTTAAAAAATATTCAGATCTTGCTGTTATAGTAGATAGTACTTCGGATGCAGTATAGTGGACGAAATCTTCGTGTTTTTGTAAATATTCAGGAAGAAACTTGCAGTAAACCTCAGTAACATATATCATATTCAAAAAAGGTGAAATAGTTTAATATAATTAAAACACGCCCCAAACAATTTTCCCGCACAGCATTATGTAGTGGGATACTTTTGCGTGGCCCTGTAATTTAATAATAAATATTCTTTGCATCACAGATTGTACAGAATGTATATTTTAGCTATATACAATACTTAGGTTCATGTCAATTCTATTATATTCGAAAGAGTAACACCATTAAAAGGCATTTGAAACTGTTTTATCCACTAGCCGTAGTGTAACGGAATACCTTTGATTGTCCCTGCAATTGATATATGCATCCGATATTCATAAAATTTGAAATGACTCGACAAAATTATATAATTATGTATTTTAAATTTCAAACGATTCCGTTGGGTAGTTTTTCCGTTGTTATATGCGGACAGAAAGACGGACGGACTGAACGACAACTATAGGTGCTACGTATTTATATAATTACGAACGCACCTAAAAACCACAGATTCACCACTCAACCCATAGTCCGTATAAGTCAACGTGGTGTCTATATGTAGAAAAAAAGTCTTACTTTTAAAATTTGATTTTGCTACCCACTCGTTGGATAGGTAGGTTTTTGTTCCCTGCTGCATGTCTTATTCAGATACACCATTCTGTATACAATTTCACATTCTCAAAGAAAAGAAAACTGAGTTGCGTCGTGCGCTAAAAGTTTAATTTTATTTGAGAATTCTTTTCCAAGATTTTAAAAGATTACATATATATCTGCAAATAAAGATTGGGTGTCACCCCTTAGAGGGTGACACCCGGGGCGGACCGCCCCCTCCGCCCCCCGCTAGCTACGCCACTGAGCTTATGTGTCCGCCCGTTGTGGATGTATGTACGTGCGTACGTAACGCTATAACTCATGATAAAAATATCCGATTTACATGAAATTTTGGATATAGGCTTATTATGATAAGACACTTCCCTGATTAGTTTTGAGAGTTCATTCGATAAGTATAAGAAGGGGAAAGGGGGCTATTGCCCCTCCCCTTAATTTATATAAATGGATTTTTCATGCATAATTAGTAGATTTCGTTCAAATCTTTGATGCAGAATCATTCTAATGAGGTGCCTCCGTGATTAGTACTAGGTGTTCATTGGATAAGTTTAAAGAGGGAGAATAGAAGGGGAGGTAATCCCCCAATCTTAATTTAGGTTTTTCACGCAAAATTTACCGATTTGCTTCAATTTTGTATATAGGTTTATTCTGAAAAGACGCTTCCCTGATTTGTTTTTGGAATTCACTGGATAAGTATACAGAGAGGATAGGGGGAACTACCCCTCATAATTTATGTAAATGGCTTTTCATGCAGAACTGACCGATTTGTTTTAATTTTTGGATACAGGTTCATAGTAATAAAAAGCTTCACTCATTTGTTGTGGTGTTCTTTTGTTAATTATAAAGGGGGCTGCGGAAGATAGCTAACTAGAGTTTTATGCAGAGTTATCCAATTTGCTTTAAATTTTGGGTGTAGGTCCTTTCTGATAAGTTGAATTTCAGTTTTGGAGGTTTAATGGTTAATTATAAAGGCGGGAAAGGGGACAACATTTCTTAAATTACATAAATGGGTTTTTATGCAGAATTATTCGACATGCTTCGAATTTTGGATACGTGTTTATTATATTACAAGGCGTATCCCTGATTAGTTTTGGGGCTTCAATGATTAAGTATAAAGAAATAAAATGGGTGGTACTTCCTTCCTTATTTTTTTTTTTTTTTTCGAAAGGCATTATTATATAAGGCTGTAATATACAATTAGTCTACATAGCCTGTGAGCTCTATCCCATCAGTTTAACTGGGTATCATTCTTTTTATTTGCTTATAGCTTATAGTAATAAAAAAAGAAGAATTTTGTGTTTCCTGGTTGCTGGCATTGTTTTTCTTTGGAGAGATTTTTCAGTGGTCAAAAAACAGAGTCCGTCGATTTAAATCAGCTTGATTTTTAATCACGATTAAAATCATGATTTAAAAAAATTGATAAATCCGAGTTCGAAAATTTATTTTTAAATAAATTCAAAATGTAAATAGACATATTAATGTCCTTTAACATAATTTAATTTTATAGAATAATAAAAACCGATCGTTTTTTAAAAAGATAAAGCTTAATCTTTATCAAAAAGTAAAATACAATGTAAAGTTTAGAAAAAAATTATTTCCAATATCATTTGAATCAAATCATAAAATAAACCTGCAAAGTAAGAAAATCTAAGCAGAGATATAATATTGAATATAGGAATATTCACTTGCCTATTGCTTAGTATTAAGAAAAATCTTTGCAAGTTTAAGTAAAATATAATGTATGACTTTGCTCTTCAGTGTTGAATTCAGGGGGTGGCCCGGGGGGGGACACTCCCGGAACAATGAAATGTCTCCCCCCCCGGAAAAATTGAAATTTTGCGTTTTCAATGGTCAAAAAGTACAATTTCTCCCCCGGAACTTTATAACGTCCCTCCCGGAGATAAGTGTTTGAATTCAACACAGTTGCTCTTTACAAACAAGCATCGAGTCCAACACATTTATTGTCCTATCTTTTGAATCCTTGTTATGCAGGAAAGAAATTAACAATTCCTGAGAAAATATAAGCATTATTGTTCGCTAAAGATAAATTTTCTGCTTTGGTGATGAAATAAAATCTATACAACTCAATGCATATTTATTTATCTCAATTAGTTAGAGAATTCAGAAGGGTGAAAGACATGTGTTACAGTTAGCAGAAATAATAACATTAAAAAACTTAAAAGAATTCATAATCAACCTGTTTTTAATTGCAATAAGTGTCTTTTAAAATTGCTTTTCATTTTAAAAAGAAATGAAAAAAAAAAAAGTGAAAGAAAATATTTATTATAATTTTAACGTCATAAGAAACATTGCAGAGTACATTAATAAATGAATAAGGAAAGTGGACATTTGGTTCAGTTCAAGAACAGAAAGGTTTCAAGGTTGTCGTTTCATTCTATTTTCTCTCCAAAGTGTTTACATTTTGACGGACAGTTCTGAAACAGCTTGCCTCCCTCCCTCCCATTACTGATGATTACAGGTAAATCCCTTAAATGAATAAAAGGGAATTGAATTAGAAAGTGAAGGTCTACGTCGCGATACAAGTTACGTCAGTTGTCGGAGAAAACATTTCAACCTTTGTGATTCAATGACACTGAATGAAAATTTCTTTCCTTTCTAATATATACATATAAAGGGCAAAATTAAAAGTTCTCTGGCTTTAGCAGGGCCCGACTAAGGTTATGGGGGGGGAGGGGCAAGAAGAAAGCATCATTCTGGGGGGGGGGTCCCCTTCTGTCTATCGATATAATTTTATGTATGTATAATATGTATTGTATTGTATGTATTATGTATATTGCATATTATTATACAATATTATTCTATATTATATGTATACGTATTATAAGTATGTATAAATTTTATACTCGGCTCATTTCACTTCTGTATACAGGATATTATAGAAAGACAGTCAGAAGTACTAGCAGAATAGTTGTAGAAAAAAAAATAATTATTGATTGGTTGACAGAAGTATATCTTTGCGAACTTTTTCTTTGCTTATCTACGTACATTATAAGATAGCTGAAAGAAAATTTAGCAAATTGCTCATAATTAATGGTTTAAACTTGCTATGCTATGAGGAAAGCGTTAATAAAATATTTCTTTTGAAAACAATAGAATACTAAGTTGTTATAATAAAATTTTAATTATTAGCCCTGCATAAGTCTGGCTCTGGTCGTAGAGCTACAAATGAGGGTGAGAGGGGAGGGGGGATTTGCAGTTACAAAAATATCTGCTGACGCCCACCTTATAATCACTTTTCTCATTCAAAAATTTCTCAAAAATGCACCTTATATGCTCCAAAATATGTGATTTTTATTTCCTTATGTTTCTAAGGAGGTTTGCAATTAAATTGCCCATCTGTCTCTTGAATACCCAAAAGAAAATGAACTATGATCACCTACTTTGATACTGCTTATTAAGGCTGTTTTTAAATAAAAGGGACAACTTTGTGACATAAGTTTTAATTTATTTTTGTTCGGAAATGCATGAAACTAGCTGGTGCTGTTGTTCAGAAACTGTCTAATTGCACCCACTTTCTCATTTTTTGCAAACACAATAAACACACTCAGGAAATAGTGTCAAAGTTGGCATTTTAAACCGAATTTCCCGATAGAAAAAAAAAGTAAAAAAACCAGTCAAATTGGGGTAGAAAACGTGGGATCATCACGTGATCAATTTCTCCTATAACTATAGTCTGTAATTTATTGATCCCAAAATGGATAACAGGGTTCAATTCCAAATCGCTTCCATAATCAGGTCTTCCAATTTTATATCTTTTCGTTGAAAAATGAATTTGTAAAGGTGTCAAAACATCTTGCGCTTGTTGAGCGAAGCAGTTGAAAACAGTCTAAAGCAGCTAGTAAAATTTTCTTGCATGCCATCAATGATTTCATTCTTCCTCTCATATGTTAATGTTTATATATTTATTTGACAGATTTAACTTTAGGTGAATAATATGGAAAATGTTAACAAAAGTTTGTTTAGCATAGGGATGCATTACCTTTTCAAAAGAAGGGTATAAATATGTCTGGGTGGTTGTGAGCCACATCAATAACACGATGAGAATTCGATTTCGAGGAAATGATCTGTGGCCTATAATCAGATAAAAAATATGGTTTCAGAAGGGAGTGGGAGTTTACCCCTTTAAATTAGCTTACCCAGTCAAAATATCCAAATCAGTTGGTAAGGATATATCAGCAGTGTTTTACGTGTTTGTAAAAACAGATATATCGAGGATTATTTTCAAGATCTAATAATATTTCTTGACATTATTCAGGAGTGTAAATTTTGTTTTATTAAAAGTGCTAAAAAAACATAAGTGGTTGGTGCTGAAAAAAATGTAAACTTATGAACGAAAAAGCGAGAAGAAGCCGATCAACATGATTTTTCTGTGCCTGATCAATGAAATTCCCAATTTTTCTGCACTGATCAATGAAATTTGCAATTTTTTCCGCGCCTGATCAACAAAATCCACGATTTTTACGAAGCCGATCGACAAAATTCGCGATTTTTACAAAACGACAAAATTCGTGATTTTTACATAGCCGATTGACGAAATTTGCCTTTTTTTCCTCACGTGATCGAGAAAATTCGAGATTTTTTTTCTGCACCTGGTTGACGAAATTTTCCAATTTTTCACGGCTCATCAACAAAATTCGGATTTTTTACGAAGTCAATCGACGAAATTCGTGTTTTTTACGAAGTTTACCTATTTAATATCAGTAACCTCGATTGTCCGGAACTATTTTTTTCGGACTCTCGAAATATTCTTTCTAATGAAAAGTACATAAAAATTTTCGAAAATTTCTATTTTAAGGAGTGGATAATTAGTTGCCGAGATATTTGTAATCCTATTTTCCCACTCTCTTCGATTTTTCATATGCCTTTATTTCATTCAAATTTCAATTGAAAGGTATATTTTAATTGGATATAAGAGGTTTAATTCAACGCAGTAAACTGTTAGTCAATGTGATTATTGTTTTTGGAGTTATAAGGATGTTCTTTTTATACAATTCAGTACTACTTGGGTAGTTCGGCATTTTATCTAATTTTTCGAAATTGGTTCATCAGTAATTCTTTAACAGAGCATTATTATGTCTTAAAAATATTGAAATATACATTTAAATTTTATTTTGGAATTGCGATGCATTTTATAAATAGTTTACACGAGTTTTACTTTCATATTTTATATTATGCATTTGCATATCCATGATGGGTAAGTATTACGGTGACCGCCCAACGACTTTGGAAAAAAAAAAAAAGGAATGGGCATAGCAATTGATTCAGAAAGCATAAAAAAGCTTTTTAATGTTTTGACGGCACAACGGCAACGTCAGATTGATTAAAAATGTATGTGAAAATTTGTATTTGTAATCCCTGAGTAATTCTTAAACTCTGATGAAATTTTACCATTACTGAATAATATGTAAATAAAATAGGGATATATATATATAAAAAGGCCGTGATTATATTACCAAATTAATGAATCAAAGCATTAGGCATAATATACAACAAGACAATATGTAAATTTTAAACGTTATTTATTTTTTTTTTTTTTTTTTAGATAAAAGACACTTGCATCACTATTCGAAATAAACATAATTCACAATAATAAGAAATCATATCATTATTCTTTCTTTCAGATAAAAGACACCTGCATCATTACTCAACATAAATATAGTTTACAATAATAAGAAATCATTTTGTTAATTTTGATTCCAATTACAACAATTAATTCACGTAAGCTAAATTAAGAAGTTGCCCTAAATTATGCCCTCTGATTCCCTATCATTAACAGCTATAATGACAATTGTTCAGTGCTAGATTGTACCAACAGTAAAAATCGCTTACCAGTTAAAATTAGAAGGCACCGTATGGACATCTCTGGAAACATAACGGATGAACAGGGCTAGGAACGTAGCTGCAGCTGCTCCACTAGATTTATCCCACAGGCACTCTCACAAGATTATAAGTTTTCGATTACTCAAACTCCGCATTAGTGAAATTTTTCTTAGGCACTTTCCCTTACTATTATCATCTAAAAAAAAGTGATCTCCTTTTTTTCCAGTTCCCCTATCTTAATACTCCTTTCCTTATTATCATTTTTTCGTTTTTCCCTCCTACTCTTTTTAGCCTATTTTTACGTGCAAAATCCAATCTTAGCTGCTTTCTTTATTTCCAAGACTCTTATTGGATTCTTTTCTCACAAAGACCTTTCTAGCATTGGCTTGCGAACCCCTTCTTTAATATTTAAATTTGTTTATTATTGCAGTTCCCTCGGTACGTGATTCCTCACCTTTACGTGATGTTTTTCTTGCACCTGGATACTGTATCGAATTCATATTCTCTCGATAACAAGCCTTTTAACTTCTATTGCTATTCTCAACTGGATTCCTGACCCTATTTTTTATTTCTTCTTTGAAAGACGGGTTCCAGTCTTATAAAACTCCAGTATTTCCTTCGCTATGGTGAGGGAAGTCCTCTGAACAGAAAAAGAACGCTAGAGAAAGACTCCCTTTCAAAACGAAGATGAAATTTATTATAGGGTACACGTGTGTACACCTGAGCATTTTAACAAGGTACCTTTTTTTTCTACTTTTACGCACTTCTAACAAAAATCTGCTATGCAACTCTTTTTAGTAAGACATGTGAACACCTGAGCATTTTAACAAGGTACCTTTTTTCTACTTTTACGCACTTCTAACAATAATCGGCTATGCAACTCTTTTTAATAAGGCATCTTTATTACATATCCTAAATGTGAAAGCTCAATTCTTGTCTCCCACCTGTACAGCGAACTTTCTTTGTATTTCATTTCTACTATTATACTATTTCTTTTATTTCATTTTTCCTACCTTCCCTTTTCTTTAATAATCTGGGGTTAGCGACTCAACAAAATATAGCGACTGTTTGAGAAAAGAAAAAAAAATAAATAAAAAAAAGAAAAATGCTCTGAGTTCAGTTGAATCAGAAAGCATAAATGGGCAGATTATTAATAATGTCGATGATCTATACAACAATGAACTTGAGAAAGAAAATTAAATGATTAATATGTGTAATATAATATAATACAATATTTTGCATAATAATATCAAACACTAAAAAATATATAAAATAATAAGAATAAGAATTATAAAACTTGTACACATTATATAAACTAAACAGGAAACACAAATAATTGGAATTGAGAAAAGGTTAAAATAAAAATGTTTACCAAAATAAACATAAAATAAGATTTATGTATATATATACTCATATAAATATATATATACTTACGTATGTAAATTTCATTAGAATTTTACAAATATGTTTCCTGTCTAGTAAAAATAATCAAAATTGTTTTTACCTGGAACGACAACAACAGGTTAAAATAGTAGAAAATAGTGTGATTACAATACATATTATGAATAAAGCTGAACCAATAAATTTTAGAATGAATAATGAAGTAGAAAATTTTGGCAATGTGAAAAAGTCTAGCCAATTTGCCGTAGTAGGAGTGTTCATTGATCGTGTATAGTTCATGTTCAATTGGAGCAAATCTATGCTCGGCTCGTTTAGGCAAAATTTTAAAGTTTGACATTGCATCAAAGTTGATGATTGTAGACATATTTTCTCAGAGTAGCACTTCAATTCAGCAGAAAATTGAATAGTGTAAGATTGAATTTCAGTCGTCAAACGGATGGCTTTTGTATGAATATTTATGTCCTGAAAATGAACACTGACTACACCCGCATCACACGTGCTGAGAGCTTTGAAGTTGAGTCGTGCAAGTATGGCGCATTTGTAACAACCTTTCGTAGAAATTTCCTCTTCTGCAAATTTGGGACAAACGTTTTTAGCTTTGACTGACAATTTGTAGTTTGCAAAGTATAATTGCACACGAATAGCTGAGGACAGCAATAAAGTTGATTTTAATTTGTCATCCTCTATTTGAAATAAATGTATGTCTCTTTGCAAAGGTAGTGCATGTTCCTGAGAGGATCTGAGCTGTGTAATTGCATCGGGTGCGTTTAGACATCTTAGAGTATCTTCAAAAAAATCACAACTTGTCATATCAGGATCAAAAATGAAATTTTTAGTGAAGGATGAATTCGCCTGAATTGCACCAATCTCTCCAGCTCTGGGCGAATTTTTATCACTTGCCTTTGCTAGGTAAGCTTCCGACTTTTTACCTACACGTTGAATAAAATAATCTTCCATATGTAATTGGGCCTGGTCATAAGCTCCTAAAATCGTGACTTTAATTCCAGTTTTTGTGAAAGCTGAATCAGTAACCGTTACCCGAGAAACGGTATTATTTTCATCATGTTTGAGGGAAATGTAGTATTTACAAGTATGACCTCTTATTTTAGAAACTTCATAGCTGTATAACAAGTCTGGTTCGTACCACGTTCTATAAAAGGCACATGAAGAACGGAAAATGTAACAACCCGTTCCTGGTCCTGCTTCCAAACAAGCTGAGATACCTGGATAATCTCTACTTTGAGGTGTCTCCGCTTCAAAATTTATTCCACCTCGACCAACATGCCTTTTTATGCAGTGAACACCACGACCACAGTATTCGTTGAAAACACATGATATTTGTGAAATATGATGAGTTGTGACTGGAAAAGTGAAATATTGCCTTTCCGTAGTAAAGTCACATTTTACTTCGTCTAACTTTAACGTTAACGAAAATAAGTGATTATTATTTTTGTCCGTGAACCACAAACATGATTCGGAATGCAGTGTAGGAAGTGTGATTTCAGAAGTTGAATGTAATTGACATGAACGTGTGCCATCTTGAAGTGTTTCACAGGTTTTCAGCTCCGAATTTATAATGGCATGAGTGTTACAATCAGCATTGGATACTGCGATGAGGAGGGTACAAGCTAACAGGACTATCTGGAGTGATGTAAAATTGGAATTTTGTGAATTGTGTGATTCCAAATATCCATAACTCTTTAGTAATGCTTGTTTGATAGTATTGCCGAAAAAAGCTCCTAGTAAAAGTGAGCATCGAGC